>CM057459.1:878352500-879777500 GCA_016271365.2 Neoceratodus forsteri
TTTTTACTATAGCTTTCTGTCACAATGGACCAAGTGTTGTAGGAGGGGAAGGGGCATTCTCTCCCACATACTATGTGACTTATTATTGTACTAACCTTTTCAAGGCTGTAATCATGGAGTAACAGTATTGATGTTCATGGGCTCATTTTAACCGGGGTTCTACAGTAAGTATGCAGTACCTGATCTCAGTGGGTGGGGCATTGCCTCATGAAGGTCCTCCATTGCCTAACAGTGGGAGGCTGTGTATAACTGAAATCAACCACACATGCCATACCTGTCCAACTTCTTAGTTCTGCTGTGACTCTACAGCCAGGGTACAGAACCAGGTGTGCTGGGGTGTGGGGCATCGCTAGATAAGGCCATGCAACTGCTAAGTGTAGTATGTTGTGTGAACCTGCAATCAGGGATGTGTACATTTGGTGTACGTGGCCTCAGTTTTGCTGTGGATCTCCACTGAGCATGCAGTACATGGTCAGGTGGGTGGGGATGTCTTGTAGTACATTTAGACAGTTGTTTTTTTATTTCTGTCACCTGCTGCTGGTTGTCTGTGATTGATCATGTTGCCTTGGTCCTCTCCCCTACTTGCATGTGTGTGTGTGTATGTCTGTGTGTGTGTGTGTGGTGCTGGGGGGGGTTAATGTGGAGTCAGGGTTTTCAACCCTAACACCGAATTTCCTCACTTTTGTTGCTGTGTAACAATCCCTAACTGATGCATTAAACAGAGTTTTGTTTTGCCATGAATAAATATATATATATATATATATATATATATATATATATATATATATATATATATATATATATATATATATATATCTATTATAGGGTGCAATTAGTTAGAGTTGAGTAGACACCAGAATGTTAAACTCAAAATTTTGCACTTTAATAACTTTTCCAACCATTGAACAGATTTGCATGAAATTTGGTATGCCCCTTCCTGTGATGAAATCTCTTGATCTGCTAAGTTTCATTGTAGTCAGATGTGCATTCTCTGAGTTACATAGAGGTGAACAAACATGTTTTTTATCCTTTAACTTTGCTGGGATTTTTCTTTGAATTTGCCTACAGCCCATAGGGTCTGTTTGTTTGGTATGAAATTTTCAGGACAGAAAGGGACTACCCCTCAGATGTACCTTTTGCTAGTCTGGTGAAAAAAACAATAAACCGTTTTTAAGTTGTTGCAATTTAAAAATGTGAAAAAATAATTTCTGAGCATGCTTAGTAGGCAATTCAATATAGCTGGTTGTTGATGCAAAAGAGGAATCCTGCATTGTATGAGAAAATTCCTCTTTCGTATGGCCACCATCTTGTTTCCAGTTTGCCTGAAATTCAGATTTGGAAACCTCCCAAAATGATATTCTGGGGAGGAACCAACACATGTATCTTGCTTATTCTGACCCCCCTAGGTGTATTCTGCACTATACTGTTTGGAAAAATGGCCTTAAAATGTGTGTTATTTAATATTTAAATTATTTATTCATATCAGCGTCATACGAAGTAGGATCTTAGTTCGTATGATGATACGAACTAGGATCCTACTTCGTATGACTCTGATACAAACAAATAATTTAAATATGGATATCTTGGCCATTTTTTATATTTTCTCACCAAAATTTCAACGTAGGCATTTTGGGATCCCATCTCATGAGCAATGTCACTGTCATCTCGTTACTCAGTCCAGAAAGGTGATGTCTGGGTTTCTTCATGGAGTCACCTTTCGGGACAAGAAATCACCTTTCAGGACTGATTAATGAAATGACAGCCCCAGTATTCATGAGAGAAGGTCCCAAATAGCCCATGTTGAAAATTTGGTGCAAGAAATCAAAATAAATGGTTGTGTTACAAACGTGCATTGCGCAGTTTCTATGCACACTTGTAACTTCACCAATTTTTAATATTTTCACTCCAGATATTCAACATTGCCATTTTCTCACACCTCCTTATAAACAGTACATATGTCATTTCTCACATCCTGTCTGAAATGTGTTTTCACTCCTCTGCCACAAAATGGTGCATCACTGTGCGAAATCAACTTTTGGGAGGGAGTAACAAAATCACAGTGCCAGTGTTCATGAGGGGATTTCCCAAAAATCTCATGTTGCAAATATGGTTGAAAAATTCGCAAAAATGGCCATGTTACAAGCTTGCATTGTACAGTTTCTATGTGTGCTCATAACTTCGCCAATTTTTCATATTTTCCCCTCCTGGTTTTCAACATTACCTTTTTCTACACCTCCTCATAAACAATATGCAGCTGTCATTTTTCACATCCTGCCCAAAACATGATTTTGCACCTGTGGTGCAGAATGGCGCATTCGCTGTGTGAACTCAACATTCTGGACAGTATAATGAAATGACAGTGACATCGTTCATGAGGTGGGATCCCCAAAATGCCATGTTGAAAATTGGGTGGAAAAAATTCTAAAAATGCCCAAGTTACATGCGTCCATTGAATTGTGGTGCCTGCGGTGCTTTTCAGTGCCAGTATTTTGAAAACAATGTGAAATGTAGATTTTGTTGACTTATCTTGTGTGGAGGTCTCTCTGTCATGATTATTATGACACTGGAATTTTTTCTAATAGCTGCTACAGTTGCTGAGATATTGGTAAATTAGTGTTAAAAGTATTCCTTGATCTATAGGGCTGCTGTATGGTCCTGTATTGAATGTGTAAGTGGGAGCTCAGGGCTCGTGCTCCCACAAATGCATATTGCTATGCACAAATGGGCAGCACGGTGGGAGCATGGGGCAATTTTATTAGTTATATTACACTTTTTCAAAAAGTAAGGAAATTCATTGCAAAACACTTTGTTAATGTATCAGTTAGGGTTAAAGCAAAAAAAGTGGGTAAATGCGATGTTAGGGTTGAGCCCCTAACCCCACCCCTCATTCTCCACAGACCAACAGATGCCAGGTTGTGTCGTGGGGTCATCAGGCCTAACTCTCACCCCATTGTCCTTTATTGTAGCATGTCAACCTGTTTACACATGGAACGGGATGAGAGTTGGGCCTGATGGATCCATGACAGGAGCGCAACAAAATTTTTGTTGAACACCCCGTCAGTGACACCTGCAGGTCGACCGCATTCTGCAGTCAGCTGCTGGTTCACACTCTCCATCCTTGTTTTCTTCAGGGGGCTTTGCCCCACAAACCCCCCATACATTGGGCTGCACCGCTGCACCCTCCACTTAAAGATTATTAACTCCGAGTCAGAGTTGATTGGGAGGGTGAAGGACTGGGACTGGATGACCCAATGGCACATCCCAGTGTCTGTCGGTCTGTGGAGAATGGGTGGGTGAGGTTAGGGGCTCAACCCTAACATCTCATTTCCCCACTTTTGTCACTTTAACCCTAACTGATGCATTGATGAAGTTTTTTTTGCAATGAATATATATATATATATATATCTATATATATAGATATATATAAAGTATATATATATATATATATATATATATATATATATAGGGGAAATGATATGGCCTGAGTGAAGATATCATATTTATCTTCACGAGAGGCCAATGATATTATGATATCTCACGAGTGGCGAAGCCACAAGTGAGATATCTTGATTTCATTGGCCTCGGGGTTTGTGGGGCAAAGCCCCCTGAAGAAAACAAGGATGGAGAGTGCGAACCAGCAGCTGACTGCAGAATGCAGTTGACCTGCAGGTGTCACTGACAGGGTGTTCAACAAAAATTTTGTTGCGCTCCTGTCATGGATCCATCAGGCCCAACTCTCATCCCGTTCCATGTGTAAACAGGTTGACATGCTACAGTAAAGGACAATGGGGTGAGAGTTAGGCCTGATGACCCCATGACATATATAGCAACATACACTCACGCTTCCTTCTCCTGTTTTAAAGTGGACTACTCACTCGCTGTGCTTTCGTTGGTAGAGACGGTCCCTTCTATTAAAAAGTAAAGCATGTTATCGGGAGGTAAAAGCCAGGATTTTCTTTACACTGCAGACACTTATTTTAAAGCTCTGGTGCCAGTAATCTGCTCGTTTACATGCCGCTCGGTCACGCTACAGTTCGGGGGGGAAGTGAAAGTATTACAGGATTTGGTCAGCACAGGGGGATAATCAACCAAGTACCGCTTTACATTACTATTTTTAATTACAAATGATGGCAGGATTAACCAGATAGGTTTGAGAGGTGTGTGTGTCTTTTATTTTGGGGGGGGGGTGAAACAGGAACTAGAGAGAGACGTCTGTGTAAAGAGAGTGAAACATACTTTCACTTTCTTTGTAGTGACGTATAGGAACATAGAGATATCACCATGACGTATAGGAACATGGAGATATCACTATGACGTATAGGAATGTGGAGATATCATTGATATCTTCACTGCCTATTTGAGATATCAATTTTTATCCCCATATTTATCCCAAAACACATGTTGTATAAATATATATATATACACACACACACACACATACATATACATATATACACATACACATATATCTCAATTGTAAAGAACATAGAAACATAGAATTTGATGGCAGATAAGGACTGCTTGGCCCACCCAGTCTGCTCATTTCCCTACCTACTGGATAAGCTGCAGATCCTAGTTAACCAGCAGCCTACTTCTTCCTACCCCCAACCCCTAGAATTGCCTTATGACTGTTCCATGCATGCTTGAATTCCACCACTGATTTTGACTCCACAACCTCCTCCGGAAGACCGCTCCATGCATCCACAACCCTCTGTGAAAAATACTTCCTTAAATTACCTCTGAGCTGCCCCCCCTCTATCTTCAAATTGTGCCCTCTTGTTCTTGCACACCTCTTTTTTTGAAAGATGCTACCCTCTTGGACTTTGTTGATTCCCTTGAGGTACTTGAACATTTCTATCATGTCCCCCCTCTCCCTCCTTTCCTCGAGGCTATACATATTAAGCTCCTTTCGTCTCTCTTCATATGTCTTCATCTGTGAAGAACTGTCCAGAACTGTGTTACTGCAGATATTAGGGTTGAATAACACAAAGTAGGTAAAAGAAAAAACGTTAGGGATTTTGGAATCCTGAGTGTTGGTGAATCAGTGGTGGGGTCATCCTTGAGACTGTCAACCCTAATGCCCACCCCCTCCCCAAAACCCTGTAGCCTTCTGTCCAAAGCACAAGATACAGCTTCAAGCTAGTGCCTCAAAGCGATACACTCTTCAAACAGAATGTGTCATAGTTTACTTTACACAGGGCCCATAGGGCCCTGCATGAAGAGAAGAGATCACATCTGACCTTGTTTGCTAAGGGTAGGGGATGCGCATTAAGGTTCACAACCCCAAGGAATATCCCACAACTGATTCACCAATACTCTGGAGATCCAAACTCCTAATATTTTTTGTTTCATTTCCCTTGGTGTGCTTTGTGTTTTTCAACTCCAATGTCTGCATTAATGCAGTTTTTTGCAGTTTATTTCCCTTCTTTTTCTGATAGTGGAATTGTATCTTCATGTATGCAGGTCCCTTTGAGACCTGCACAACATGAGATAAATGCAATATGGGAGATTGTTCTGACCCAGTGCATGGGGCAAGCAGTCCTCAGTATGCTTGTCAATGCCTTGTGGTGAAGACACCCTGATCCACCATAGGGTGTTGCATCTTCACAAAAAACTGCTGCATTCCTATGCAGGTGCAGCTGGTGTTGCATGCTACAGCACCTTCCCCATCAGCCTTGTCCCAGTAAACCAGTTCATTGAGTTCATACCTGAACTCAGGTCACTGGTATAGTAAGGAAACATAGTTCCCAGCCGAGATGTTGTAAAATAAAATTTTGCTGGTGACATTGCCATGAAATCAGCAATTTCACCCTGTGAATCATTTTGCAAAATTCTTCCATTCTGTGAAAAGTTTTGCCAGGTGCAAAATTGTGAAATTTTGCAGTGAAATTTGCAATTTTGTCAAATGTTTCCTGTATTTTTACTTTTTGCAGGCAAAATTTCATGTTTCACGGGTGAAAGTCCACATTTCACAGGTGAAATTTCACATTTTGCCCATGGAATTTCACATTTCACACCTGTAAAATATTTTTAAAAATGCACATATTTTGCTAAATGTTTTGTGGAATGAAATTTTCTAATTTCGCACATCTCCAGTCCCCAGTGCTACAACGGACATCCCTGCAAACAACACTACTTCATCAGTTCTTTGCGTTTTAATATTTTGACCACAGACTTTAAACATTGTCTTTTTATGACCCCCCCCCCACCTCATGAACTTGGTTGGTGAAAATTTTCAAATCCCCTACAAGACACCATTCCCCACCACAGGTGAGAAAAAACATGTTTCAGGCAAGATGTGATAAATGACAGCAGTAATGTTTGTGTGGTGGTGTGAAAAAATGGCTATGTTGAAAATTTGTGGTCAAAATATTGCAAATTACCAACGTTATATGTGTGTGTAGAAAAATTTCAATGAATGCTTGTAACATGGTAATTTTTAAGAATTATTTTCAACAAATGTTTCAACATGGCCTTTTTGCAACCCCACCTCATGATCACTGGTAGTGAAATTATATTAGTCGGGCCAAAAAGGTGATTTTGTGCAGTGACCAGAAAATCACCTTCCAGGCCTGATTAACAAAATTTCATTGCCAGTGTTCATGAGGTGAGGTCCCAAAAAGGCCAAGTTGAAAATCTGGTGAAACAATTCCTAAAAATGGCGAAGTTATAATGAGAGTTTAAAATGCCATTGAAATACATTATACAGCACTTACCCATATTCTTCCATTCACGGGTTGGCATTAAAGAGTGAAGACATGTCTAACAGTGAAGATGTGTCTCCAGTCCACAGATTACTATGGTGTTAGACCTTGGCTGGTAAGTATAGGGTAATGGGAGGTGTGAGGTGGTGATTGCTCAGTGGGAAGGTCAGGATAGGTGAAGGGGATGATGGCAACAATGATGGACCTTCTTTCTTTCAGGTAAAAAAAAAGAAGAAGTTGTGGGACAGTTTTCTTCTTTCCAGGAACAGTTAAATATACTTACAGCAATTGGAAGGTGGGTGTGCCACTAGACACCAGGGAAGTATTAAAAAAAATGGTGATGATGATCAGACAGTGGGGGGTGCCACTAGACACCAGGAAAGCATAAAAACACAACAGGGCAGTGATTGGAGGGTGGGGGTGCCACTAGACACCAGGAAACCATAAAAACACAACAGGGCAGTGGTCAGAGGGTGGGGGGGGGTGCCACTAGAAACCAAGGAAACAGAAGAGATCAAGGTATGGTCAGTGAAGGCATAGCATCTAATGCTGACCCTGTCATGTGCTGTATGTGGGGAGCTTGGGGAGTGTATGGGGGACACCTCTGCATGCTTTTTGTTATGTATATTGTATCATATACTGTGATTTTCTGCTATATGATACACCACAGTATATGATACGACACACATAATGAAATACAACACAGGACATAATGGACAGTGACCAGGAGGGGGAGGGACCGCTAGCCACCATGAAAAACTTTATTATATATCAGGCATGTTTTTGGGTGCCACTGGACATGAGAGAATGCATTAATATATATATGGAGGAGATTGGTTGGGAGGAGGGATCGCTAGCCCCCAGGGACATGATCTTAAATACCGGTCTTGCTTTTCAGTTACTTGTGTTGTATCATATACTATTGTGTTCTGCTATACAAAACATCACAGTATATGATACTACACACATAGCAAAATAAGACAACAGGACATCACACTTTCACAGAAAAACAGCTATCCCTAGAACATTTATTTTTCACACTGTGAATTCCCAAGGACAAAAAATCTTTTATAAATTATTTCAAATCTACTTGACCCCAATACACAAAAACAGAAAAGCACATACCTTGGGTCAAACTATTAAACCTGTAGGTTCCAGGTTTCAAATCCTCATATTTGTTCAGTTATTGGGGAGCAAATAAAAAAAGACTTAAAAACTGTGATTTAATAGAGTAAGTTTTTGCACGGACCTGCTGTAGCAGGGTATGGACAACAAGACAGACTTGGACTGTCCTTGGGATGGTTTACCTGCTGTGGATGTATATAGGTGGGTTGTACATAGCTCGCATGGTCAGTTTGAGACTGTGTACCCTGGTTTCCCCAGGTATCAGTATGTTTGTCTGTCTATTGTTTCTTTGAAAATCAAATAAAGATGGTTTAAAGAAAAAAAAAACTGTGATTTTTACATTTCTTGCACCTCTGTATCTTTGCCCCCACTGAACCTATGTACTTGAAATTTTCAGGATCAAGAGATCCTGGCACCAACACTGCTTTCCAAATTTTATGTAAATTGGTTGAATGGGGGAAGTTATTAAGTTGGAAAAATCAGGGTTTTACATGAAAGTGCTTACTCAGCCCTATTACACAGGCACAACCACACCTGTATAATATTAAGCTGCATTGTGTAATCCACCAGAATAAAAAGAGGTGGTCCTTGTAACTGGGTCTAGAGTTTAATACAATGTACTGAGATAATGCTTATGAGATCTACTCCCAACTTCATTCCAGGCAGCAGGTTCTCTATCTTAAATAAAATAACAGGCCATCAGGTACTGGCAGCAAGATCACAAGATCCCTCTCACCAGGTTTCATGGTCATGCCACCACAGGCTAGGGTTCTAACCCAACCTCCTCCATTTCAGTTGGCAGTAAGGATTTGGCCGTAGGGGTGGCAGAGGATGTGGTGACTCCAGGTTCCTCTCTCACCTGCTGCAGTTAGCCATTTTCAGCCCCCCTGACACCCTGAGTTAGATGGTTTCTGTTGGTGGTCTCAAGAGAAGGCAGCATGATTCTAGCTGATCCTTCCACCTCACTGTGGTGATCCAGTCTGATGGTCCCGTAAAAGCAGAATCTCTGTGGTGAGTACCAGAAGCAGTAGGTTCCATCAGTGGCCCCACAGAACAAAGAGTAGTTGATGAATGTTTTCATTAAGGATGTTCCATGGTGTTTCAGCAACCCCATGTCAAAATCATAATTTATTGTCCAGTACATAATGTTCATCTAAACATTTCAAATCCACAATGAAAACCACGGGTTGCTAGGCTTGTTTTTAAGTTACATGGTGAGTTTAAACCCCTCTTTATGGAATAAATCCATAAGCAGTCAAATTGTTTTATGCGATTATAACACCAATGTTTTAAGTGCAAAATGAGTGTGAAACAAATATAAAACAAAGACACAATTTCTTATGTTTTCTTCTTTTTTTTCCACAAATGCAAAAATAAAGAGTGCATTACCAATACTATGACACCCTCTTGAACTCATATTCCCAGACACGGGGGAAATGTTTGTATATTTTTATGTATAAAACCATTTTGATACCATATCATTTTCATAAAACATTTTTGATAGATGTAGAATGTGGTTGTGAATATATTGCATGAAAGAAATATAGGGGTTACCATGCTTCTTTTAGTCACATCTGCTTTCAAAATTGCAGTTTCTGAAGTGGTCGGCTCAGAAAAAACAATAGATCCCAACAAAAAAATAAAACTTGCCAAAAAGCTATTCAAATGATTCAAAAGTACATGCAGAATGACAAGAGTTTTAATATATAAGAAACAGAGTAACCAAAGACAGACAGACATGTATGTAAAGAACCTTGAATGATGCCGATGGCTACTACCAAGAGAGTTAATTTTCTCTCTGCCATCCTGTATATATTCTTAGCTGGACATGACATAATAGAATAACTCACTATTCTAATAATGCTTCCATATTCTTCAGAACATACATGTGCCAATAAACTGCCATGGAAACATTTCTAGTTACATCAGAAAACTGGGAGTTTGAAACATCAGGGAACATCCTTAAATTGATTTCCTCTTCGGTGCTAAAGAAACAGAGAGAGAAACAACAAGCTGGCAGTGTGGGTGACTCAACTGCAGTGGTGAGTGACTGAGACTGAGTCTTGGAGAAGCTAGAAGTACACTGAGCCAGTTGTGCCACATCAGATCACCCACAGCAATTATCCTTCCAGTTAGCCAAGAAAGAGAGACCTGTCAGAGTGGATAGTTCACAGCAGTATGCCAGGGGCAGGTGTTTTTTACCATAGTCCAGTAGCTGCAGAACATTTTTATATAAGTGCTAGTGCATTCAGTGTTGAGGTGGGTCATGGCATATTCAATGGCTCAGTTGTCAATTGCAGTTCCATTCTGCTGGGAGTATGGCTGTCATGAGTTGTCGATGGGATTGTGGCAGGCTATGTGGGAGAGTAGATGCAGAGGATTACTAAGAAAAGAATGGATGAAAAGATTACATAGAGGTCTATGTAGTCTTCCTCACTCTGTCCTACCTGAAGTCTGGTGCTATGGTGTTCCAGTAAATGAGTGGCTCAAGTAATCCCATCCTCACCTCAGGTCACTTTGACACAAAGAACAGGGTCACATGTTATATACATGGATGACATCACTGGCTTTCAGCAGGAGCAACACCATATCCACAGTCCCAGACTGTGGCTGAGTAGAGAACATGTATGCTGTTTTGGCAAAATATGTGGCCCAGTGCAGTGATGGTAGTGCACATGGCACAGCCCAGTGGTGGCAGTGCGTGTGGTACATTGCAGTGCAGTGTCAGTGCACAATGAACAGCACAGCAATGGCAGTGTATATAACACAATATGGTGACAACAGTACATGTGGCAAATTGCTGATAGCAGTGAATGTGACATGGTGCAGTGACAGCCTACATGTGGCATGGTGCACTGTCTTCAGTGCATGCAGCACAATGAAGTTTCAGAAGTACACAAAGCACGGTGATGCGTCAGTAGTGTACATGATACAGTGCAGTGATAGCACTGTATGTAGCAGAGCAGTGCCACCACTGCAAGTGACACAATGCAATAATGACAGGGAATGTGGTACAGTGCAGTGATAGCGGTGTATTTTGTACAGTGCAGTGGTGTGTTGACAGGTCATATAGCATGGTGTAGTGTCTATAGTGCACATGGCATAGTGCTGTGTCTGATAAGCATGTGACAAAATGATGTGTCAACACCGCATGTGACAGACCAGTGAAAGGAGAGTGAGATCACTGACAGGTCACATGGTATAGTACAGTGATAGTAGTGCACATGAAACAGTGCAGTGACAACCTACATTTGGCACAGCACGTTATCAACAGCTCATGGGGCACAGTGCTGTTTCAGCACTGTACGTGGCACATTGGGGTGACAGAATACATGTGGGCACAGGGGTGTGTCAGCAGTATACATGGCACAGTGATATGTTTATAGTGCACGTGGCACAGTGCAGTAACAACACTGCACATTACACAGTACCCTGATAGCAGACGATGTGGCATTGCTGGCAGTGCCAAGTTCACTACTGTCACTGCATTTACAGCAATATCAGTACATGTATTTCATGCGATGAGTTAAATCTAAGCTCCATCACAGAAATTTCATCAGATGAGCAGGAATCTCTGTTTAAAAGTAATAATGACTCAGTGCCAGGACAGTGAAACCAATGAATGACAGACTATTAGTATTGAAGTGAAAGATTTTAAATATGTACGTTGCACTAAAGCACAGCTCCAAAAAAGGTCCATGGTGGGGAATGGCTGAAATCCTGATATTGAACTTCTAGGGTGTAGAAACTTTGAAATTGCTATCATAAAAATGATAACATTTGGCAAACACATCGAGGGGAGGGAGTGGGCTGTTGACATTACTATGCAGTACTATTACCTTGAAGTATAACTGTTTACTAAAAAGGAAACCCATTTTTTCTCCCCGTCCTGCTAAAAAAATGAAGTTGTGGTTGACACAGTCATTGCACATATGTGTATAGCAGTCAGGAATATGGATACAGATTTAAATATGGTACGGTCCCTGCTGACAAATTTATTAGTGTAGTGTGAGAAATGTTGGCCAACTGCAGTATTACTGCCAATGGGTGATTCAAATGCATGCACTGCAACAATAATGCAGAATGCAGCAATTTTGTAAGGATGAATGATTTCCTTAACATTCCACAAAAATGTTTAAATGGCAAAGTCAAAAATAGTAAAGGTTAGAAAGTAGCAACAGACTTTTGTCTAAGAAATTAAATGGGAGGATAATGAAAGATATCCCTGGAAGCTTTACTTTCCCTTATGGTATGAAAGATGAAGCTGTGGGTAATGCCATAGACTATGAAATAGTCAGGCTGTATGATTTCCATAAGGTAATGGACTTCAAGGTGGGGAATCAAATTGATAGTGATCATATTCCATTAATACAAGATTTAAATTTAGACCAGCCATTTAGGAGTAAAAAACTGAGGCCAGACGATCAGGCAGAAAATCACTTTTTTTCTTTTGAACAAAAATGATTAAAATTGTTTAATTATATTGCATGTGTAATGGAGGCCTGCCTTAATTCAAATAGAACTACTTCACTGGTGAATACAATGTTCAAATTAGGCCTTTCAGAATCACCTGAAGGGGAAATAGCAGTAGTTTAATATGTAAGTATCTTGGAAAATATTGTTGAATCATTAGGTAAAGTTCTAGTTAGAGAAAATACATTTAACATACAGTACATTCAAAAAAGCTGTTGTCATGCTATGATCATGCTATGATCAGACATGCATGAAGGTAAAAAAGCATTCCATGTGTCTGGTGAGAGAACATGAAAGGAATTTTACTGTGGAAGGGGCCAACACTATAAAACAATATCATACATTTTTAAGAGGAAAGGAAGAAAATTATAAGGACCTCTTTAAGAATTACTTATAAGATTCAATTCTGTCAGTTACTATATCAGCTAATGGAACAGATAACATCCAGCAGAATATTGATGCCATATTTCAATCAGTGGATGGGTAAAACATTTTGAAAAATGTTTTAACCCAAATGACCAGTATGGCAATGGAAGGCCTGTCTATTTATTTATTTATTTACGAGATTTACCAGGAAGGCATACTGAGCAACATGCTCGATTCCAGATGTGAATGCCATATAATACCAAATAATAAAGAAGGAAGAGAGGAGATTAATGATCTGCCAATGTGGTACATGTGTTTTACAGAAGATGTGATATGACCGATTAAAACAAAAATATATCTAAGAGCAAAGTCCCATGCATCAATAGAGGTCCAGCAGAGGTATTTCAGAGAACTGTAAAGTTGAGTTTCATCATTATGGCATTGTCTTTTAATATTATAAATACTTTGTTCTTTATTCCGAAAATTTGGAATGTGTTATTGTTCCCATTTAAAAAAAATGGGAAAAAATAGGATCCATGTAAATATAGACCCTTTATGCTCTCTGCATGCTGTAGAATACAAAATACATACAAGATGCATATTAAACAGGCTTCAGTAATGGGTTGATGAAGATCTCTAATGTGATGCACAAGTGGGGTTTAGGGGTGTTAGAGGTACAACTGACCATATTTTTGTGTTAAATTATATAATTAAATAATGTATTATTATCGAAAAAGTCTTATGTTTATGGCTTATCAATATGAAAGATACATTTTTACTTTTTAAACATAACACACTTATAGTACACAAGAATGTACAATTATTACACTGATCATTCTCATTATAATAAACTACAAATCAATAGATAACCTTATCTGAAACACATTGAAGTAATATAACATATAAGCCATTTTTGATTCTACACATGACTATGTTTTAGGTACTTTTGCTTTTAACATCAAGAAAATGGGATTGTTTTTATAGCACTTAATACTGGAACTGATTATTTCAACAGCCAATAGTGTGTTATTGTTTACTAGACCCTAGGTATGCTGTATTTTAGGAATGATTAATTTAAATGTATTAAGCAACTGAATGTAACAGATGTATTGGTGAGCAGCCATCTAGGGTCCAGCGATCACCATACAGTGTGGTTTAAGGTGAAGACAGTAGAAGAGTCAAGCCAAACAAAAGCAAGGGTCCTGGACTTCAAGAGGGCTGACCTTGCACAAATAGGGGAATGCCTCAAGAAAACCTTGGCAAAGCAGGAGGGAGGATGTGGATGAACAAAGGGAGAACCTTAAAGGAGCCATTGCAGAGGTAACAAGTCTTTGTGTGAAGTAAGTTTACAAAGCAAACACAAGAAAAAAAATGCTATGGTTTTTAAAAGAAGTGACAGGGAAGGTTAAAGAGAAAAACCTGGCATTCAGACAATACAAGGGAACACAGAGGGAGGAAAACAGGGACCTGTATCAGGCAAAGCAGAGGAAGATGGGGAGAGAAGTCAGGAGTGCAAAGGCACAATCAGGAAAGAATAGCCCAGAGAGTAAAAGAAGGAGACAAAACCTTCTTCAGGTACATTAGTGAAAGAAAAAAGGCCAGGGGAGGGACCGTGAGGCTAAATAAGGGGGGTAGTGCAGAGGGAGACATTGAAAAAGCTGAAATCCTGAATGAATACTTCTGATCAGTATTCACAAAAGAAGGGGAAGGTAAGGGACCAAAATTAGGTGGAAGAAACATGCAAGGAAGATGAGTGGATACCAGGCCACTCACGGAAGATAGAGTCCTTAAGGAACTCTCGAAGCTGAAAGGGGACAAGGCAATGGGAGTCAGACAGGATACATCCCAGAATATTAAAATAACTCAGAAAGGAGCTAGTGACACGGCTGACAGTCCTATTCAACAAATTGCTTGAGGAGGGAATGGAAATGGAGTACTGAAGGAGGGTAAATGTGGTACCACTCCGCAAAAGTGGGAGCAAGGTGGAAGCTGGATATTACGGGCCAGTAAGTTTGACCTCAGTGATGGGGAAAATAATGGAATCTTTGTTAAAGGAAAGGATTGTGGAATATCTTGAGGCAAGCAGGGCACAAGACCCAATACATCATGGATTCACAGCAGGAAGGTCTTGTCAAACAAATCTAACAGATTTAACAAAACAAAGCAAAACAGCAGGTCACTTTGTTGGATTAAAAAACTTAAAAAAACCTTTTGCATCTACTTTGTTGCCAGCCCTGTTCTTCTGTGAAACTCACAAGGTAAATTTAATTTGGGCTTTAAAGAGTGCTGACCACCCAGATGTTTTGCAGCATCTGTACTTCAAACCTAATACATTTCTTTGAAAGGGTGACCAAGGTAGTTGATTAGGAGGGGTGGTAGACATGGACTTCTTAGATTTTTAGCAAGGCATTTGACACTGTCCCACATGAGAGGTTAGTAAATAAGTTTGGCAATCTAGGAGTGGGTCTCAAGGTGGTAAATTGGGTCAGAAATTGGCTGGGCAAAAGGACACAGAGGGTCAGGGTAAATGGACTTCAATCTGAGGAGAGGGTGTATAACCAGTGGGGTGCCACAGGGTTCAGTACTGGGACCTGTCCTCTTTAATGTCTTCATAAGTAATATTGCAGAGGGATTAGAAGGGAAGGTATGCCTCTTTGCAGACAACCCTAAGCTCTGCAATAGGGTTGGCACTCCAAGAGGGGTGGAAAGAGTGAGAAGAGACCTAGGCAAGTTAGAAGAGTGGTTAAGAGTACAGCAGCTTAGATTCAATGCAAAGAAGTGCAAAATCATGCACTTGGGGCACAAAAACTCAGGACAGGAATACACTGTGGGGGGGGGGGGGGGGACTGACAACAACCAAACTGGAAGGGGACCTGGGGATAGTCATAACAGATGACCTAAAGGTAGCCAAGCAATGTGAGCAGATAGTGAAGAAATCCAGAGGGATGCTGGGGTGCATCGGGAGAAATATCACCAGTAGAAAACAGGAGGCAGTGACGCCACAGAACAAACAATTGGGGAGACCTCATCTAGAGTACTGTGTTCAGTTCTGAAGACCATATCTCCAAAAGGACATTGACAGAGTAGAGGCAGTCCAAAGGAGAGCAACAAAAATGGTACAAGGACTGCACCAAAAACCTTATAAGGAGGGACTTCAGTACGTATATCCTGGAGGAAAGGAGGGAGTGGGGGATATGATAGAGACATTCAAGTACCTCAAGGGGATAAACAAAGTTGAAGAGGGCAGCATCTTTCAGAAAAATAAATGTGCAAGAACAAGGGGTCACACTATGAGGCTAGAGGGGGAAGAGTTAGGAGCAATGGGAGAAAGTAGTTATTTGATGGAAAAGGTGGGGTATACATGGAACAGCCTCCCTGATGGGATCATAGGAGCAAAAATGATAGGTGAATTCAAGAATGCATGGGAAAGAATGAAGGCAACCCTAGTGGCGGGAAGGATGAGGTAAGTTGCAGATCAAATAGGATCTAGAGTTTATGCAGTAGGTAGGGAAATGGGCAGACGAGGTGGGTCAAGCGGCCCTTATCTGCTGTCAAATCTTGTGTTTCTATGTACTTGTGCATATTTTATACGTTTATAAAATATTTATGTACGGAATACTTAAATGTGATTTTGTAAAGATTGTTTTTGGAGTGCCAAGTGGTCCTTATTTGATGTCAAATTCTATGTTTCTATGCTTGGGAGGAAGGGCTGCTTAGCTAAGAGGTGTGGTAGGCTTTTTTCCTTGTTTTTGTGTGTGATTAAAGTGCATTAACAGCACCAAATGTAAACAATCTAAAAGAAGATTCTGGGTTTCCTTTGTGTCTTGCAGAAGTGAGGACACTGAGGGTTAGTGACTAGTTGGAGGGTGGTGGAGGTCCAGGCAATCAACTTGTTTTTTTCCTCCATGGGAGGATATGATTTTATTAGAAGTCTGTGGAGTGCTTGGGAGGAAGGGCTGCTCATCTAGGAGGTATGACAGCTTCTTTTCTTTGCTTTTTGGTCTGTTTAAAGTGTTTACACCACCAAACACAAAAAAAACCTAAAACAAGATCTGGGATTTCTTTGTTTCTTGAGGAAGTGCGGTCACTGAGGATTTGTGACTAATTAGAAGGTAGGCAAGGGACAGGCAAACAGCTTTCTTTTAACTCCACCGGAGGATCTGATTTCACCAGAACTTTGTAGAGTGCTTGGGAGGGAGAACTGCTCAGCTATGAGGTACAAGTGACTGCCTCAACACCAATCAGGGGCCCTCCAGCTTGACAGAAACTACTGCCTGGGGAAGCCCTATTGAGAGGATGAAAGCAGTTACTAATGGTGTGTCTCGCCACATGTTCATGTAACAGCATGTGAATGGAACAGCAAAGGAGTGGAATAGGTGTAAGATTGGTATCTTAAGAAATGGCAGATGTTAGCAGGCATCAGCAGAAGGATGCAGGGAAGCAAGAACTCTGCCCTTTGATTAAAGTAAGATGCCTGTTAACTCCTGTTGAAACCTCCACTGCTGGTATGAAAAATCCAAAGATAGACCTCTTAGGAGTAGTTGCAACACCATAACTAGGGTAGGATAACAAAGTGATTAAGGGAGGATAGTTGCAAAACTTTATCTGGGGTTGCATCACAAAGGGTATCGAGTGACAATAGCAAGAGCAAAATTATGAGAGCAAAAACAGCAAGAGCAAAATAGCGAGAAGCAGAAAAATGCCATGGAATTACAGCAGACGACATTTCAGTGAATGGCAGAAGCATGTAAGTATGAATGTGTGCGCAGCAATTGTCTTGGTTCTGTAGCCTAGTGGAGTGGAGTACTGTATTTGGTGCTGTAGACCTAGGTTAGAAACTTATGGGAGGTATACATTTTTTTTCTGTTATCGCCTAGTTTACTTTGTTCCCCTCCCCGACTGGCATACTCCTCATGGAGACAAAATATATTGAATGTCACTCCCTCCCCAACTATTACTTTTGGATGATGACAGTGCCATAACAGAGGAAGTTTATATTTATTTTGGGGGTGGCTTAGCCTCCCACATTACATTTGTTCATATCTGGTACATTTGTTATTTCTCTGCCCATTCCAATAGGTTTCTGCAGTGTTACCTTTTTGGGTGTTGACTTCTTTTTTTCTCGCTGACACTGTCAGCGCTGTTTTTATGGTCACTATTTTGCCCTCGCTATTATCACTTAGTACCATAACAAAGTGATTTAAGGGGAGCAGTTGCAACATCCTATCTAGAGTAGGGAAAAAAAGTAATTAAAAGAGAATAGGTGCAACACCCTGTCTGAAGTAGGATAACAAAGTGATTAATGGGGAATAGCACAACACCCTATCAGGGGTAGGATAAAGAAGTGATTCAAGGGGAATTGTTGCAACACCCTATCAGGGGTTGGATCACAAAATGATTAAGGGGTAATAGGGGAAACTAAAGTCACCATATCAAAGGTAAGGGTAAAAAGGGGGAAAAATCTGAAAGTGAAAAAAAATAAAGGAAAATTGAATTAGTAACCTACCTAGGGTAGAGGAACTAGGGGTAATCCAAACATTAAATGGGTAATTATGAAAAACCTATCAGGGCTAAGGGCAGAACATTATCTAAAAGTAGGAAGGAAATGCATGTGGAAATGTGGAAAGTGGTGCAGTGCAGTGGCTGTGGAGCAGCAGTCTTCAGGGATACCTTCTAGACACTGAGGTGCTGCACAATCTGTGTGCACCTCTGTGGGTTGAGGGAAGAGGTCTCTTGTCTCTGGGCTGAGTTGACTAGGACTCCGGGGATCTCTTCCCCAACCCAGGGACCACCAAATCCTCCACTGCTTCCCCAGTGGGTGCCTGGACTGGACTGTGGTGGGCTTCGGGAGGGTGGCAGTGGGTTAGGGGCACACAGAACTTTTCTGCCAGCCTAGAGGGGTGGGACTGCCAAAAAGAGACACCCATGGCAGTGGCAAGCGAGAATGTGGGAGTCCTTCAGGGTGGAGGCCACAAAGTGAGAGGAAAAGGACCCCAGCAGAAGAGGAAGCAACTTCTGCGGGGGACTCAATTGTTGGGGGTGGGTAAATTTGGGAATACAATAGGATGGAATGAGAGAGGTGAGTTGCCTACCAGGCACCTCAGCATGGAGAGATGGGGAATAGATCCTTAGGCTCGCTTGGGTGGGGGGGCACAAGGGGGAGTTGGATGTCATTGTCCATCTGGGGACAAATAACCAGACAGAGGACACAGCCAATGTGGTGCAGGATAGGTTTAAGGAGCTGGGGAGGGGCCAGAAGCAGGTGGCCTTCACTGAGGTGTTACCTGTGCAAGGCAATGGGGAGGAAAGGCAGCACTGTACTACAATCTTAAACAACTGATTGAAAGCATGATGCAGGGAGGAGGGTTTTGGCTACATCAGGGAATCGGGTTCTACCTGTAGAGAGAGGCTTGTACAAATGGGATGGCCTCCATCCATCCAGGAGAGGAACAGCAGTCTGGGAGGAAAGTTTAATTGGTACTGTGATGGGCAGTTAAACTAACCATGGGGAGAGGCAAAAGAATGAGGTAGGCAGCAAATCTCCACTCTCAATCATGGAGCAGGAAGGAAAAATAGCCCAGGGGAAGCAAATTCCCCAAGGGTAGTGGGGAACAGAAGTAAACGGGGATGAGGGGGTTGAAACGTGGAACAAAGACTGAGAAAAATACTAGGGAGATGAGGCACAGGGATGATCTAAGAGGAAAAGACAGTATTAGTGAAAAGAAAACGGTGAAGGGCAGACCGAGGAGGAAAAGGCAGAGTAGTGGCAGGGAGGGAAAGAAGGTGTGAAGATCCATGTGTGCCAACACAAGGAGCCTGGAGAACAAAATCCCTGACCTTGAGGATACCATTGCAGAGGTGGACCAGGATATGGTGGCCATAATAGTCATGATGTATCAACAACCACTGTTGGGAGGTGGTAATATTGGGGTACAACATGTTTTGTAAGGATAGGGCAGGAAGGACAGGGGGTGTTTCATATATAACAGAAGGTATAAATGCCATGAAAATACAGGGATGCTGTGGGGAGAAGAAAGGGATAAAGGTTCTTTGAGTTGGATTAGAGATGGAGTCCATGGCCTTTATATGAGTGGGAGTGGTATACAGGCCACCAACAAAGGGGGAAGAACTGTACAGGATTTTGGGGAGGCCTTTGGGAAAAGTACAGGTAAAGGGGAACAGTAATTATGTGTGACTTTAATATGCTGGATGTTGAGTGGAATATTCGGGCAGCAGGTACAACTAGGAGCAGGGTCATACTAGACTCCCTGCAAGGGGCATTTCTCAGGCAGCTTTTTACAGATCCCACTAGGGACAAAGCAGTGCTGGATCTGGTACTTATGAATTGGAACAGCATTGCAGACATCAGACTGGGTATCAGACTGGGTAGCCCCCTGGGTAGTAGCGATAATTGTACAGTGTGGTTTAGTATGCAGATTGGGCAGCAGAAAAAAACACATTATGAAGAGGGTCCTAGACTTCAGGAGGGCAAATTTTAAAGTGGGAGACTGACTTAGGAAATACTTTGGGGGGGGCATACTTGGAGAGGTGGAGGCACAATGAAATAGAATAAAGAAGGGAATAAGAAACATAATGGTAAAATGTTTAAAGGTAATAAGTAAGGGTAAGAGGAGAAAGAGGCCACCATGGTTCTCTAAGGAGGTGGCTAAGGTGGTAAGGGAGAAAAAAATGGCCTTCAGAAAATATAAGAAGAACCAAACTGAGGCAGACAGGGAGGTATATATAGAGAAACAAAGGGGGGGGGGCAGAAAGGAGGGTAAGGACAGCAAAGGCTGAAACTAAGGAAAGGATAGCCAAGGCAGTCAAGAAGGGGGACAAGATATTCTTCAAGTACATGAGTGAAAACAAGAAGGCCAGGAGAGACATAATGAAAATCAGGAGACTAGGAGGGGGTGCTGTGCAGAGGAGGACTAAGAAAATGATAACATTTTAAACAAATATTTCTGCTTGGTCTTCACACTGGAAAAGGGAGGTGGGATGATATGCTTTAACAGGAAGCGGGGAGCGGGTGTGTGGATATAAGTCCATTTGTGGAAGAGAGAGTCCACCAGTGGTTGGAAGCCATAAAGGAAAACATGGTAATGGGGCTGGATGGGATCTACCCAAATGTACTTCAGGAATTGAGCACAGTGCTGGTACCCCTCTGGCCACACTATTTAGCACCTTATTGGGGACAGAGGTGGTTCTAGAGGATTGCAGGGTGGCCAATGTGGTCCCTCTGCACCAGATCGGCAGCAGGGTGGAGGACAGAAAGTAAAGACCAGCTAGTCTCACATCAGTGGTGGGTAAAATAATGGAGTTCCTACTGAAGGAGAGACTGATGGAGCACCTGAAGACACATGGGCTGCAGCACTACTGGCAGCTACTGGCAGCACTGCTTCACAGGTGGGAGGTCATATCAAATGAATCTCATAGGTTTCTTTGACTGGGTAACTAGAGTGGTGGATCAGGTGAAAGCAGTGGATGTGGCCTAACTGGACTTCAGTAAGGCCTTTCACACTGTACCACACTGCAGACTAATAAAAAAGCTTAGCATCCTAAGGGTGGGGCAGAAGGGGGTGAGCTGGGTAGCCAACTGGTTGGAATGTAGAAGCAAAAGGGGTGGTAAATGGCAGGCAAATGGAGGATGAGAGCTTGGCCCAGTGGAGTTCCACAGAGATTGGTACTGCATCCTGTCCTCTTCAATGTGTCATATGAGACATTGCTGAGGAACTGGAGGAGATGTGTGTCCCTTTGCCAATGACATGAAAATCTGTAACAGGGTGGACACCCAGGAGAGGTGAAGAAGATAAATAGGAATGGGTGAAACTAAACAAATAGTCTAGGGAGTGGCAGCTAGGATTTAATGCCAACAAGTGCAAAGTCAGGCACCTAGGCAGGGAAAACCTGGGAGCTGAGTATAAGATGGGAGATACAGTTACCAAGCAAGGGAGGAATCTCAGACTAATCATATCTGATGATGTCAAGGTGGCAGGGCAGTACATCAGGATAGTAGGCAAGGCAAACCAGATGCTGGGGTTCATAGGGTGGGGATCTCTAGCAGGAGAAGGGAGATGGTGTTGACTCTGTGTAACCCCTCCCTACAAATGGGGGTTCCCGAAAAGTCTTCCCAGAGCTTGCCTAATTGCTCACCGCCTGGTAGGTGTTCGGCGTTTAAGCTGTTTGAATGTCGTTGCCAGTGAGTGCTTTAAAAGCATCCATGTACTGTCTCCTTAAGGGCTGCCTGCTTGTAATCATAATTAGTTTGAATGGAGGGGTCTGTGTGTTTCCATGCTGTAAACCCACCTGGGCTGCTGAATCCTTGCTCTGTTTCTGCTGTCGCTAGTGGCGCAGATAGAGCCCTGTTAAAAGATGTAACTAATTACTGATAAACATTTAGAGTGGTGAAGATATAGTGTTTGTTCTAACCTGCCTTCTTTGCAGCAAGGACTGTTCAGTTTAGCTCCATCATTTTGGTCCTGAACTGCTGAATTGGACCAATCATTACTGGGGGACTCTAAAATGGAGCCTGCTGAAATGGGACTGTATGGATTACCATTTGGGACTTGTAGTTTTAGACTGTTGGTGCCTTTTTGCAACAGGAGGGAGAGCTCTTACTGCAATTGACAGCTAAACTGCCCAAGCAAACCTTTTGGAGTTAAGGGAAATCCCCTGAGCTGTCTGTTGGCAAGCCAGATTCGAGTTGGAAGTCGAAGAGGAAAGAGCTCACAGAATCGAGCAGCCATATTGAACAGAAGTTCGCGTGGGAGAATCGTGGGAGGCCCAAGACCCAGCCTGTTGCTGTTTGGCGAGAGAAAGAAAGAAAGAGAACTAGTTGGACTGTGATCTGTTCGGTGTGCTGTGAAGTAAGCTACTGGATGGGTGCCAGGCTCAACCTGAAGAAGACCGAAGATTTTGCTAAAAGCAATCGGCCTGTCAGGAACTTTAGCTACTGTTGTGTCCCTGGTTTTAGCTGTGATTTTGCGATCGGGACCGAGGAGCAGCCTGCCTGATTCAGTAAGCTTTCTTTACCTATAAATGTGCGGTGAACTGGAGGGGGGTTGCAACCTGGTCCCCCCCCCCGAGCTGAGTTGTGTGTTGAAGGCTGGAAGCTGTGCCCAGCTTGTATCGGACTGAATCCGCCTGCTATCAAATCAATTCGGGCCCTGCTACAAGGGCCTTGTCTCCCTACCCTGCTCCTTCTGGCAATCCAGAACAACCATCATCCATCCTGTTCTCAGCCTTGGGTATCGTGAGTAGTAAACAGGGTAGCTCCCTGCAACATATCTTTTAAATCAAAAGTGTGTCGTCTGATTACTATGTTGTTTTCACGAACTGAGCCATCTGGCTCTGATTACAATCAGTGAGTGTGCATGTTAATTCTTCTTTCTCACAGGACCCCTACCAATGCCAGCCTACCCCGGGCAATGGTCCCGGCTAGCCCCCTTTTCCATCCTGGGTACCCAGAGAGTGTGACTGATAGGGACACTGACTGCATGCACAACTGTGATATTTATAGTGTGTTTAAGCCAATTAACCTGATTGCCCCCATCCTTGTTATAGTCCCCCTGAATAAATCAGATCAGCTTTTTTCTGCAATTTACATTGACTACGGGGTCAGTTTTTGCCTAAGGTATCATATAGTTGCTCTTTGTCTATTCATCACCTTATTTTACATGGGGTCCCCAGAGCCAAGCTGAAGGAACCAGCCCTTGGGGTAAGTGCTAAATCTAGGTGTATGTGTAAAGCCTTTCAGGGATATTGGGAAGGTAAACATTGTGTACTGGGTGGGCCACTAGAAGGAGACAAGGGAGGTCACAATGTCCCAGAGGGCTGTGGCCTGGTTAGTCAGACTGATACCAACCCTGACCTTGGGGTGGAAGCACCCGTCATGGAACCTAGGACCCTTAGCCTGCTACTAGCCAAGCAGGCAGGGGTAGTTGCCCTTAGGATAGTGCCACCTAGGGGTTTCACCTGTACTTCTCACTTGTGAGATCCCACCTAGACTACTGTGTCCAGTTTTGGAGGCTGCACTTTCACAAGGAAATAGACAGGGTGGAAACAGTATGGAGCAGGGCTACCAAGGTTGCGCAAGAAACCATACAAGGAGAGCTGTGGGAACTCAACATGTACTCTCTGCAGGTAAGGAATGTGAGAGGGAACATGACTGAGACCTGTAAGTATTTCACAGGGGTGAACAAGATGCTGACAGGGAATCTCTTTCACATGAGGAAGAGCACCAGAACATGGAAGCATGGAATGATGCCTGAGGGGGAAGGTTTAGTACAGATGTGAGGAAATACTTCTTCACAGAAATGGTGGTGGACACCTAGAACAGCCCGCCAGAAGAGATAGTAGGGGCAAAGATAGTGGGGAGCTTCAAACATGTGTGGTATGGACACATGGATATAATAATCTGTAGTAAGGGAGGAAGGAGGGACATCTGTCCATTTCTACAGACACATTCTATGCATGATTATCTTAATCTATATAATAAAAGAACTGAACTGAATTGAAAACCATCTAGTCAGCCTGTTTTTATAGCTGTTTTGTGCTTTCAACTTTGGGTGAGTGTTTCAGTTGTTTATAGATATGTTACACAGTAGTATATATAGTAGTGCATATAGATACAGTGGTCATGGGCATGATTTTCAAAGGGGGTTGTAGGCTTGTATCAAGCCCTGCATCAAGCCCATTGTTTGGTGCAGCTACACCAAAGTTCTTTGAAGCAACTGCACCCGATTTTAGTACCTCAAGTGCAGCTGCAAGACTTTTCACACTTTACAGCAGCTTACACCAAATATTTGGTGCATGCTCCATAAAAAGTGTCGCCCAAATGGCGCAAGTCAGACAAGAGAAGAGCCAATCTATATTGCTGCATTTGGCCCTCAGGACTGACAATCCTATCTGCTGGCAGGGGGAATGCCACTAGCCCTGTGTGGGCTTGCGGCATTCTCAAGGATCTGAAAATTGAGCCCCATTTATTGATAACTGGAAGTTTCATTGCTAACATTTATTGATACATTTTCATAAAACAGTTTACATTAATCATTAAAATGTTATATCAATACATGAGTACTGTACCACAATCACATATCATTACTGCGGTTCCAAGCTTTTATTTAAACAAAAATGAAACTCCCACACACATAGAAGTAATACAGACTAACATGGTGATTGTGTATGCAATTATATGTGATTCTAACATAAGGCAGGCATGGCTATTTCCATTCTGTGCTAGTACATTTGAGCCCATGTTCAACTAGCACTACTAAAATTAGGTGGACTGTTGTTCACAACAACTACTAATAATTACATAACAGGAAATAGTGGTGACCCCTTCTTAGTCGGTGGAAGTGTGACATGTTTGGAGCTACGCAAAATGTCATATTCTGCCATTCTTGGCTTGTTACTTCAAAGACTACCCTAAATTGTTTCATAGTTAGCCATTTCTAAACAACCAGCATTGAAATTAGATATATTTGGAACTAGGTGCACTAGGGACCTAATACCTAGTTGCATTTTTTTTACAATGAAAAACATAGCACAAAATATGTGTTGTTGGGCTACTGTAAGAAAACTGCTGCACTGAAAAACATTGATCAGCATTGGGCAGCGACCCTCAGTGCAGATACTAATGTTTAAATTAAGCTGTTATTAGAAACAAATATGGTTTTCACACAGAACTGACAGACCTGTTCTGTACGTGCATGGTGCTCTGCCATCCACATACTTGCATGTGTGTGTTCCATCAACTATAATCATCCTCCTGCATTATCAAACCACATCATAGGCCCCCTTGTGGCCCTGTTAATTTACTCCTTTCTTCTGTGCCTTGTCAGTCTCCCTGGTAGTCCAGTGGGCCCCTCACTCAAATCCCACTGTAGTCATCATGTCCTCGGTTGGCCAGTGGCACACCCTTCTTTTCTGTATTCGCTCACATGTGGTGATTTTCTGACATGGTACCACAGCGATCATAGCCCCTTAACTTCAGTGCACATTCACACAGATTTCTGATAGCCTCCTATCACCAGTATGTATAGACAGTAGTTGGGAGACATCATAAAAGTGCTGTGATGGGTGTGCCTGGGCAATCTGGCAATGTGAAATACACTGTGTGCCATTTGCATACCAAACCCACCCATTCAGTGCACCAATCCCCTTTGATTTGCACTGACCCTGGGAAACCCCCTGAGTACAGCTCAAGGTTTTTGCATCCCAGGAACTGTTGCAAAATTAGTTTGAATTGATTTTAGGACAGCTGCCTGTAACAAGTAATTTTATTTATTTTTGCATAGTTGCTTTACCCTACTTGTGTGTCATGGTGGATGGCTCTATCCCATCCCTACCTCCCTCATCTGTCTGCTGTCCTCTGGTCTCTCCGAACCCCGTACCTCCATGGAATGCCCCCGTGGTGGGGTTGGGAAGGAGAGGGTCATCCTTCCCCCACCCAGTGATCCTGCATCAAGTCTGAGAGTCCAGCAGACTGGCAACAGAGCAGGACGATGGCAGGCAGACAGGCAGTTACTCAAGAAGCCTGCAACGACCATTATTCTTCCATATTTTTCCCCTGCTATGGCAGCTGTAATTGTGTGCCCATGGAGGTGCACATGAACTATGTAATTGTGGCCTGTCTACTATGCTGCTCCCCTGTGGCACTGCTACCCTGCTTCCACCAGATGGTAGCATGGAGTGACACAGCAGATCACCCCACCCTGGTAGAAAAGAGCAATCTGTCGGATGCTCATCCTTTCCCTTCACGCCAACCCCCGGCAATCCATGCTCCTGAACATGGGTCACCAGCATGGCAAGAGGTAAGGCATTGAATGCCTCAGCCCTCCACACCACTGGGCCAGCAACAAGTCATTTTTAAGTACATGCATCCACATTCAATGGATCAGAACAGCTGGTGTGGCATGACAGATGACCCTCAGATAATAGCTGTTGAAATTAACCATTACTTTACCACAGCTTTTAGTAATGCAGAAGGGATAGATACGAGAATAAGAATACTGTTTACCTCCCAAATTTTAATCCTGAACGTGGTTCCATGTCATAACGTCAATCTCAGAATAGCGATTACCAATACGGTGAGTTTATATCGGCGAAAAAAAAAAAAGATGATGTGCACGCCCAGCGAGGAAACATGGTGAACACGGAAAAGGTTGTTCTGCGGGGGGCAAAGCAGGGAACTTTGTCCCCCACACCCCCCTTACAAAGGATTACTAACTCCAGAGGGGTGCATGTCAGGGAGAGGGAGAAACTTGACAAAAAAAAAATTGATAAAAAAACCTGACAGAAATCTATGTCTCTCCCCATTCTGAACTCTGCTCCCTCCCCAGTGTAGCCAGCCTCATCTCTCCACCATGGCACCAGCTCGGCAGCCTACCACCACATTACCCCTTACATACCTGCCCTCCTCTTCTTCCGGTCTCCCTCCTATTCTTGCCTTCGCCGTGTTCTTTGTCAGTCACTACCCTTGCAGGATAGCACACATAACAAGCACTGAAAGTGAGTCACTCATATTTGAGTCGCTCACTTTCAGTCACCGTTATGATGGTATACTCCCAAACATATATATGTCTACTGCACTTTACTTGGGATGTAACATTAACATAATACCTATGTGCTAGTTATTACTGTGTTAGCACGTATTGTACTGCATTTTCCTACCTGTGTCTAAAGACTCTTAATTGAATTGTTACTGTATTGTACACTTGGAATGCATTCTGTAATTGTAATCCTTTGTTGTACCTGAATCTAAAGCCTTTGAACATAGGCTATGTCTAAAGGGTTTCAAGAGTAATAGAAACTAAACTAAAGTAAACTGTGCAGAGTGGGAACCAATGCTATAAAAGCTAGGAGAGCAGGCTATAGAAATAGAATAAACAATGATCATGTGTAACCTTAAGGGGCTTAATGTATGGGAAATCCCTTAAACCAGAAGGGATCATTCAGTAATTAATTCATTAGCTTTTGTGTACTGGTAAGGTACACTAGACAAGTCAATGTCCATTTTTAGGTAAAATACAGGAGAATACAAAAGATAAAAAAAAACACAAGAATACATGATACAGTTGTCATCCAACGTAGAACAAGAATAAACTAGAATGCAAAAGTATAACCAAAAGTTACAAAAATGCATAACAAAATCATTGCTGGAAGTAACATACAGTTGCATATTTAGTAACATATAGCAAGAGGAAGAACAAATGCATCATATTTAAATTCACAATAATATATCTCAAACTGGATTCTAATGCAAAGAGCAGGAAAACCAGGCAGTTAATCTGCACAGGGACGGCTGTCAAACTTAACAAGTGCATATGTAAGGCAGTTTTAAATAGCCTAAGTGAGGGAAGACTGCACTTTTCAAAAAGAAGTGAATTCCAATACTTAGGGGCCAAGATGGAGAAGGCCTATTCACCCATCATAGAGGCACATTTTGGAACAAGTAGCAGGGCTGCGCCCACTGATCTAAGTGAATGAACTTGTTGTGGTACAGGAGGGAAGGGAAAGGGCAGAGCAGCAGATCTTAATAATGTGTCAATAAAAGCATCCAAGAGAGAATAGCTGGGCCCTGGCAGGGGGGCAGTCAACCCAGGGAGGTGTACAGGGAGTAATGGTACATAAGGTGAGACGAGGAGAGAGAAACAGCAAATATTGTTGTAGGACTCCTCCCCCTTATTCAGGGCTGCCTTGGAAGCATGGGAATAAATTATATGGCCATATTGCAAGCATAGTAGGAGGATGCCTTGGGCAATAGCAAGTCTGGTCTTGGATACAAGGGAGTATTTCACACAGTAAGCTAGGCCAAGCCCGGAGCTGACAGCATTACAGGTCCAGGAGATATGGAGGGAGAAGTCCAGGCCTGAGTTCAGGGTGACCCCAAGGATTTTGAAGTCTTTGATTATGGAATAATGCAACCCATCATTGCATGGAATGGAAAAGGAGATGAGCAGAACCCAATTCTGACCTGAGAAGCAAATAGCATGGCTTGGATCTTTGAGGAGTTGAAGAATAACTTCTTCCTAGTGAGCCACGACTGGACCAGGAAGTAGACCTCCTATAACAGTGACTGGATTGTGGAGATGTAAGAAGAGCTAGTGTACAGAACAATATCATCCATGTACATGAGTGAGGAGCAGTGAGATGGAAAAGTGAGATCATTTACAAAAATTGAGAAGAGCAGGGGACCAAGTATGGACCCTGGGGTACACCTACATTTATTTGTACCCCTTCCAGTGTACTGCTCTCTATGAGAGGCATGAGCCATTATACACAGCATGCTACGAAGGTGCATTAATAATTTGTTAGTTTTACTGCTCTAAGATAGTAGCTCTGAAAAAACTATCTTAGCCGGACCAGTGTCAGGACTCTAGCCAGACAGAGTATTACTCACACTGAAAGGTGTGGTTCATTATGTACAGTGTGCTCCACAGATGAGTTGATAAATGTTAGTTAGTTTTAATGTCCTAAAAAAATTCCATGTGTAACACCAGCATCTAAACCAGTTCAAAGTCAGTCACACTCCTAGGCAGTGAGAACAATTGTCATTGTGCTCAGTGCTCTCCACAGCTGTGGTAATAACATTTTAGTCAATTTTGCTGTCCTAAAAAAATTCCCTGTACCATACCAGCCTCTCAGCTGGGTCAGTGTCAGACATACTCACACACAGTGTATTGCTTGTAGTAAGAGGCATAACTAATTGTACACAACAGGATGTACAGCTACATAAATAGTTTGTTCTTTAATTTTGGTGTCCTAACAAATTCCCTGTGAAACATCAGTATCCAGACCGTGTATTGCTCACCCTGAGTTGAGTGTGTTATTAAATACAGTGGGCCCAATTATCAAAGTTCCCAGCATGGCACAAGGGGCTTGCAGCAATGAGAATGGCGCAAAGTGCACCTTGTGTCAAATGATGTGCTCGGTGCGATTCTCAAAGGCAGCCTGTGTCAAGCACAGGCTGCCTGCCTTAAACTGGGCTTGTGTTCACTCTGCATCACAAAACTAGCTGTGGCTTGGCACAAGCTTCCACATACCCTAAAATGGGATTCAGTAAGAACACCCAGATGATGAATGCCTAAGTACCCTTAGACCAGCCAAAGCAGGTCTAAGGGTACTTAGAACATGTCCCTCTGGGACGGTTATAATATGAGCTGCAGTATGCTGCTGTCTCCCCTTGGATTACCACTGTAGCCATACTATAATAAATATACAAGTCCCCCTCCCAATCCCTGACGCAGCTGTTATAATCCATAACATGACAGTTCCCCGTCTTGATCCCCAAAGGTGCCCCATTATTCCAAGTATGAATTGCCCCTCATCCCCAATGCAGCAGCACAGAAAACTATGCCCCCATCCCATCCCCGATGCTGCCTGAATGTATGAATAAATATGAGCCCCCATACACTGGATTCCCCCATACCTGGTGATCTAGTAAAACCTACCCTGCGGTACCCATCCAGCTGGCGACTGGTACACCCATCGCTCACCTCCACGGCCAACTGCCAACTGAGCTCTGACTGAGTGCTGTACTGTATATAGTACACACTCAGTGAAAGACATCTCAATTACTGAGCATGTACTTTATGCAGTACAGTGCTTGGTCACAGCTCAGTTGGCAGCTCGCAGTGGAGGTGAGTGGTGTGCAGAGCCAGGTCGCCAACTCACTATCAAGATGGGCACTGCTGGGTGGGCAGGGGGGTTGCCACTAGACTACCAGGGAAAGTGTAAATGGGTTTATTGCCACAGAATTTGGGGAGGGAGGTCTTATTATGTCTTATTTACTACAGACAGCATCAGGATTTGGGGATGGGGGACTGCTAGACCACCAGGGTCTACTGCAGCATCTTGCAGCTGACCCTCTTGGTCCACCATCTGTGTGGCACACAACCTGGTTCACCACAAGCCTAGGAACTTAGCTGCCGGGACCCTGCTTGTTACAGAATTGGGTGCAGGGTCCCAGGCGCATCAGGCTTCGGCACAAGCTGCTGTTTGCCACAGCTTACACCACTCTAAGACAACTTGGAGAATCAGGCCCAGTGTGTTCCACTGTTATGATAATAGCATAATGTAGTGGTTAAGAGCACTAAGCAGAACTGCAAACCTGGAGAAATGGGTTTGCATCCCACAGCCACCATTTCCATACTGTGTAACCATGAAAAAAGTATTGAATTCCCTGTGCTCCCACGACCCACCTGGAAACAAGCTTCAGCTTAGTGGGTCTGCCTTTCTTAAAAATTACAAAAAAGAAATAAAAAAATAGTAATACTGTACTTTGTTAGTCAATCTTAATGTCCCCAAAAATTTATTTTGCCACACAAGCATCTCAAACAGGTCAGTATCAAACATACGCCCAGCCAGTGTATTGCTTGCTGTGAAAAGTATGGGTCGTTGCACACAAGAGTGCACCACTGTTGCATTAATACTTTGTTAGTCAATATTGGTGTCCTTAAATATTCCCTCTGCTGTAACATCATCTCAGCCTGGTCAGAATCAGTTACCCCCTAGCTAGTGTATGCTAGCAATAAGAAGCATGTGTCCATGTACATAACACACTCCATAGATGCAATAACAATTTGTTACTTAGATTTGATGTGCTACAAAATTCCCTGTGCCATATCAACATTTCAGTCAATTCAATATAAGTCATATATCCCACTGGTAAATTGCTTGTCAAGAGAGGAATTGGTAGTTGCACACAGAAAACAGTGCTGCTGTGTTAATTTGTTCATCAGTTTTGGTGTCCTAAAAAATTCCCTGTGCACTATCAGCATCTTAGCCTGTTCACAGTCAGTCACATCCCCAGCCTATGAATTGCCTACCATGAGGGGCACTGATTGTCATGCACAGCACTCATAACAGTTGCATCAGTAATATTCTATACAATGCTGGTATAATACAAATGCCCTGTGCCTTACTAGCATCTCAGCTGTGCCAGCATGAGGGATACCTCCCAGTGTATTGTTCACTGTCAGACATGGGTCATTGGGCACTGCATGCACCAAAGCTGTTTTAGTAACTTACTATTCAATATTTGAGTTCTTACAAAAACTACTTGTACCACGACAGCATCTCAACCAAGTCAGTGCTAGTCCCAGTCCCAGCAACTGTACTGCTCAATGTGAGAAGCAACAGTCATTGTGCAGAACATGTTCTGCAGCTGCATTTATAATTTGTTACTCAATTTTAGTGTAATAACAACTCCCTTTGCCACACCTGTGTCTCAGTCGGGTCAGTATCAGTCACAGTCCAAGCTAGTGTACTACTCACCAGGGGAGGCAAGAATCATCACCCACAGCACATTGCACAACTATTTAAAAAATTGTTAGTCAGTTTTGGTGTCCTAAAAAGTTCCATTTGCTGTATCAACATCTCAGTCACATCAAGGACAGTCAGACCCCAAACAGTGTATTGTTCACTGCAACATCCTAATAAATTTCCTGTGCCACACTAGTATCTCAGCATGGTCAGTATTATTTACACATCCAGCTTGTATATTGATCACCATGACAGGTGTGGGGCATTTGCATAACTCCCTAAACAGCTTTATTACTAATGTTTTAGTTAAATTTGGTGCCTCAAAAATTCCCTGTAGCACACTAGCATCACAGCCATCACTGTGTGAATCACACTTGCCATAGGGGCATAGGTCAGGAAGCATAGGCAAACAAGGAGAAGTTATAAAATTCACAAGTTGTACTTTATTGTCGATAAAAAAATAAAATAAAATTGTACAGGATAGCTCTTCATATAGGCAGTAAAAAGAATGTCCTACATCTGAGGGTATGTCTCTCAATTTAAATCTCAGTCCATCTCTTGAAACAAAACATTGCTCTCTTTTTATAAGATGTATTTTCCTGGCAGTTTAAAATCTGCATAATGATTGTTGTAAGTTGCATTTCCAGTTTCTCACAAAATATACCAGAACTTTGTCAGTTTCTTTCCTGAGTCCAGCCTGAAGAGCTCATCTAGTCATTAACAGGTGCAACAAATTAGAACATTATGTCCTAAAGTTGGCCTCCTGTTGACAATTCTGTAAACAAGCTTGTGGATGTCAATATACATCTTAAGGTCAACCCTTGCATTACATATTTACCTTTTTAAGAAACCCACATATCTTTCTGCAACAATTTCAACAATATAATTACATGCATTTGACAACCAAGGGATACCAGGTTCACATAAAGATTCACATGTATGTTCTTAACCATAGAGAAGCAAAGGGAGAAAGAAAACACACAGCAAGTGGAAGAAGGACGATAACAGGGAGAAGTTGTGGGACCATTGGAGTGGCCATTTCCAAGGTGCCAAAAGAAAAATGTGGTTGTGCAATCAGATAGGCAAGAGATGGAATAGGAAAAGACAAAACAGATCCCTTCTTTTAACTCTTTCTGCATAACAAATGGGACAGGGTCTCACCCAACCCTTTCAAAACACCAATAGCCAGGGTATTGCTCACTATGAGAGAGATGATTCAGTGTGCACAGCATGCTCCACAGCTGTGTTAATGTTTTAGTATGTTTTGCTGTCCGAAAAAGATTCCCTGTACATCATCATCATCATCATGCAAATAGAGCACAACTGATAAATGGTTGCTGTGTATAGTGCACTCCATTGCTCTGTTAGAAATTAGTTTGTCCATGTTGGTGTCCTAAAATATTCCTACTGCCACACCAGAACCTCTGCCAGTCCAGTGTCAGTCACACCCCTAGCTAGTGTATTGCTTGCCTTCAGAGGAATAGGTTGTTGCAAACAGTGCATTCAACAGCTGGATTAATAATTTATTAGTCAATTTTGGTGTTTAAAAAATTCCCTGTACCATACAAGCATCTAACCCAGGTCAAAATCTGTCTCTGCTCCACCCAGTATACAGTTTGTTGTGAGAGGCATGGGTCATTGTGCTCAGTATGCTTGACAGCTGTGCTAATGGATTAGCATAATTCTATTGAAAATGCATACAATAGGGGGAACTTTACGGCTCAGTGGATTGGTAGCAGGTTAAGGAGCATTTCACCTCCAGGTCACAGGTTCAAATATAGCACAGGTCCATAGTGGTCAAAAGCCATTAGCACCTGAGGGCTGTTCAGTGGCCTCTGTGAAGTGAGTTGTGGTGTTCTCAGACCAGTTCCCAGTGGGCAAATGTTCACAGCACAAAACCGCCAACACAATTGTCACTAATTGGCACCCTTGTGTGCAGTCTCACATGAGAGGTCAAAAATTGAATGACATGGAGTCTGAACTTCCCTCTCACCTACATTGTGGTCCCACCATGGCAGAGTTTGGGTACATTGATGGAGCAGTGTGGGGAATCCACTGACTGAGACCAGGATGCCCACCTGAAGCTCCTTGGAAGCTGCCTGCCCTTGAATGGGGCTGCTTCAGCTCCCCCATGGTCAGCCGGCACCCAGCCAGCGACCGACCGAGACCAGGACACCCGTCTGCAGCTCCTTGGAAGCTGCCTGTCCTTGAAAGGGGCTGATTTAGCTCCCCCATGGTTGGCCGGCACCCAGTCAGCCACCGACTGAGACCAGGATGCCCACCTTCTGCTCCTTGGAAGCTGCCTACCCTTGAACAGGGCTGCTTCAGCTCCCCCACGGTCGGCCGGCAGCCAGCCAGCCACTGACCGAGACCAGAACGCCCACCTGCAGCTACTTGGAAGCTGCCTGCCCTTGAGCGGGGCTGCTTCAGCTCCCCCACGGTCAGCCGGCACCCAGCCAGCCACCGACTGAGACCAGGACGCCCGCCTGCAGCTCCTTGGAAGCTGCCTGCCCTTCAATGTGGCTGTGTCAGCTCCCTTACAGTTGGCCAGCACTCAGTCAGCCACCGACCAAGACCGGGATGCCCACCTGCAGCTCCTTGGAAGGTATGGCAACAGGGCAGCCAATCGGAACATGGGCACTTCCAGCAAACCCACTCTAATTGGTCAGGACTTTTCCCCTGCTTCTGCCACCTGGCACTTTTTACAAATATATTTTAGATAGAACTAAGCACATTTCAAGTGTCTAATAGAAGTTTTTCAACTGTATTAGCTGGATTGTAATTTCTACTAGTGTTTTAAAGTGCTTATAGCTCTTCTGTTTCCTGCTCCTCCTGCAACCCCTCATCCAAGCACTCTGCCTTTGTGCTGAAAAGTCTAACTCTCCTTTGTCTTGCTAACTGCTAAGTCTAAACCTATCCTACCTCTATGCTATTTAAACCCTGCTATTTTTTCTCCTCTCCAGCTGCCTACCCTTGAACGGGGCTGATTCAGCTCCCCCACGGTCAGCCAGCACCCAACCAATCACTGACCAAGACCAGGACGCCCGCCTGCAGCTCCTTGGAAGGTACGGTGACAGCACAGCCAATCGAAACACGGGCGCTTCCAGCAAACCCATTCTGATTGGCCAGGGCTTTTCCCCTGCTTCTGCCACCTGGCACTTTTTACAAATAGATTTTAGATAGAACTAAGCACATTTCAAGTGTCTAATTGAGGTTTCCATTAGCAGGTTATACAGACCTGCCAGTAGAGGGATTCTTGTTCTTTTATTTAAAAAAAAAAGTCTACCCTCCGAAAGATACAGTTGTTTACTTGCTATATACCTTCCTTCCTGCCCTTGAGATCCTCTCGAACTGGGTAAGACTTCCCTGAACCACGGGACTGCTGACAGCCATTCCATTGACCCTACAGTATGTGTACCACACCCTGATTGGATGCTCTTGTGCCTCCTGGTCAGGGATTGGCTCTTGAGCCAGCTAAAACTTTGCTCTGCTCAGGGCTGCTGCACCCATTCATTTCTGTGGCAAATGACCAAAACTTTATACCTGCCCCCCTCTGACCTTAACTTTATAGACGTTCCTCCATGCCCCCTGGTAGCTCTTCCCCCCCACTCGTGCACCATTGGGTACCAGTTTTGGGACCCCCCATCTTTAGTCGCCACCTCCCACTCCCTGGCTGCCTGGCCTTCCTAGCTGTATCCTCACTTCCCACTGATCCAGCTACTGCTCTTCCACTCCCTTCTTCTATCCCCACCAGCCTGTCTTAACCCCCTCCCTCCGCCTACCCCAAATCCTACCTTAATCATGCACCTCCACTGTTCTCTAACCCCTATTCTATTTCTTCTTGCCAGTCTTCCTCCCCTACTGCAAGCCCCAAAAGCCTGCTTCCCCCCTTCCCCACAGCTTCCATATTCCTCCATCCTTCCTCCACATAGGCACACTGCACACTGGTCACTAACCCTTGCCCAGGGTCCATCCTACAGCCATGAAACCATCCTACACCCACACTGGTCCTAGCCCTACACTCTGGTTCCCCCTGTCTACGCTTACCCTCACCCACCATCGTCGATGTGCTGCAATTTCCTGAGATGCTAGCAGGTGAAAGCATTCCCTTAAAGAAATATGCCACAGCTCCTTGAGGCTAGTCCTCCTCCTCCTCCTAATGCTGTCAGGCAATGTGCACCCAAACTCTGGCCCATTCTGCTCTAAAGCCACTAATCTGAGCAAGCCTTTGGGTGCCCTCTCATTCATATCAATCAACATCTGCAGTCTCCTTCCTAAAATGGATGCCCTACAGGCCTTCACCAGCCAACACTGCCGTGACATCCTGGCAGTTGTCAAAATCTGGCTCATGCCATCAGTACCAGACCATGTAATCAGCCTTCCTGGCTACAACGTCTTTAGGCTGGATCGCCTCTCCAAAAGAGGTGGGGTCAGCGCTCTCTACCTAAAAGACTCCATACAGGGGCACCACATCATTACCTTACTCCAATCCACAACTGTTCAGATACTGCCAGTGAGAATCCTCCTCGGAGCCCAAAACAAAACCCTCACTGTTGCCACCATCGACATCCCTCCCAAAGAACAGGGAACTGGTCTAATAGCTGTTCTTGACTTTGTAAAGTCACTCCTACTAGACACCGAATCCATCCTCCTAGGTGACTTCAACATCAACAGGCCTGTGGCCGATGCTGGTGCACACAGGGATACCATTGCTGTGGTGAACCTCACACAAATGGTTGACTCACCAACCAGGAAAAATTACAGGACCAGCACCAGCACACTCTTGTACTGGATCCTTACCAGTCACCCATCTTGGATATCTAACACTAATGTCCTCCCTGACTCTCTCAGCGAGCACTCCCCTGTTAGCTGCACCTGGTCAAATTCATCAAACAACCACCAAATCTATCACCAGCAGGTTTCTACCCAGTGGCCAACTTCCTTGACACAAATCCCACCTCCATCATCAAGATTGGTCCCTTATCATCAATGCAACCAATGTAAACACTGCCCTTGGCCACTTCATAAACATCTTCACTGTGGCCTGTGACACGTATGCACCTATTAAGAAATGCAAAGTCAAATCACTGAGTAACCCATGGCTCACAGGTGACCTTCACAGGATGCTAAAAACAAGAGACCACTTATGGGAGCTGGCCAGAAACTCTGGAAGGCAAAATGACATCCAAAACTACAAACGTGCCTGCAATGACTGCACCAAAACCATCTGGCAAATGAAGTCCGCCTGCTATAAGCGTGCCCTCACAAACTCCTGGGGCAATGGTCAGGAATTCTGGAAGATCATAAATGAACTCACTGGGAATCCACCCAAAACCCCCCATCAATACTCATCATCAATGGAACCACAACCCTCAACCCAAAAACCATTGTGGATACCTTTAACAAAACCTTTACCAACCTCAGCTGTTCTACCTCAGGACTACTTCAAAGATGGTGAAGCCCCTCTGTCCACAATGAACACTACTCCCATCAGCTCCCCCTGCTTCTACTTCAAAGCAGTCAAGGCTCACCAAGTACACAAATATGTTACCAAAGCCCTTGGTAAATCAAGATTCAGTAATGAATCCCTCGATCTCAAAATCCTGCCTCTCACACTTGATGAAGTGCTTAGTCCTCTGACCAGAATTTTCAACCTCTCCCTCAGCCATAGCCAGTTCCCAGACAGCCACTGCCACCCCAATCCATAAAAGTGGTCACAAAACTTCACACAATGACTACAGACCTATGTGCCTACTACCCCCACTCTCCAAGACACTAGAACACATCGTCTTGGACCAGCTCATAGAATACCTGGATACGTACAACATCCTGTGCAAGCAACAACATGGGTTCCACAAAGGTCACAGCATCTCCACAGCCCTACTTGAATTCACTGGCACAATCCACAATGCACTTGACTCCGGTGAACTACTAGGCTCAATCTACATTGACTTAACTAAAGCCTTCAACACCGTCAATCACCACCTCCTGCTTATCCAGCTTCAGAACACTGGGCTGAACTGACTCCATTGGCTGGTTTAAGACCTACCTTGAAGAACGGTCCCAAACAGTAAGAATCACTGATACACTCTTGGACCCTAGACTGGTCCACTTGGGAGTCCCCCAGGGCTCCATTCTGGGACCCCTCCTCTTCAGCCTATTCTTAAACTCACTACCAGACAGCTGCCCAGAACAAATAATTCTCTATGCCAATGATGCTGTGATCCTCACCTCAGACCCTGATCCAATCCAATTACAAAATAAACTTCAGCGGGCCTTCTCCTCCATCAAATCCTGGTTCCTAAATCATAAACTGCTTCTCAATCACAAAAAAAAACAATTCCATGATCTTCTGCAGCCCCTACAACAAAAACAAACAACTCCACCTCTCCATTGCAACCGAACAAGGAGCCAGCCTAGAGCAAACACAATCGTTCAAGTACCTCGGCCTCACCCTTGATCCCCACCTCTCATATGCTGTCCATATCAGCAATGTTGCAAAGTCTGCTAATGCGAGGTTAGGCATATTATTCTGGCACAGGAAACACCTAACCCTAGAAGCACTGTCAGTGGCCGTCCAAAGCTCCATCATCAGCATCGTAGACTATGGTCTTATCATACATGGGTCTGCAACTACCACTGCTCTCAAATGTATTGTGACTTCCCTGAATAAGGCCTGTCATCTCATCACTGGCTCACATCGCTGTACCCACACATGTGACCTTTATTCCCAATCTGGATGGCTTCAACTGGACAAACACATAAAATACCAAACCTGCATCATGGCCAAGAAAATTATGATGAGGCTGCCCCACCTGGTGTCTGTGCTCTCCTTAAGCCTAGACATAGGAACGTCACTACAAGGAGATCCAATTCCCATCTACTACATATCCCACAATGTCGCACGACCCAAGGACAAAGATCATTCGCCTATCGGGCATCCAACTTGCTCAACTCTCTTGGCAGCGACATAGCGACCACTCCAACACTCGGCCTCTTCAAGTCCAAGCTGTGCCTCTCACTGCTTGTATCCTGTGATTGCTCATCTTAACATTTCCACCATTCCAGCTACACATGCCCCAGCACCCAGCACTTACAATCAGTCTTTGCACCCCTAGCACCTTACCTGTCATATTCCCTTGACAAGGCCCCCTGGCTGCACTGTCTCCTATGCTCACCCACCTCCCTCCATCTCCACTCCTGCCCCTGCCCCAACCACCTCCTGTACTTCCTCTTACCCCCTGCACCTCCTACCCCCGATCTCCTACCCTCACTTCCCCACACCCACCCACCCTCCTTCCCTTGTCTTGCTCATAGCTCAAGTCTTGTACTAGTTATTACATGTCTGTAAGTCAATGACTATATGTTTGTAACTAAAAATAATGACTGTTGCACACGCTGATGTGGAACCTTTGTAAAGAGCCTCAGCTCAAAGGTACTGTAATCCCAGATTGAAATAAATAAATTAATAAAAATCCTGTACTTTGATCAGCCATTCTGTACCTGTCAAGTAGATAAATAGAAGACTTCAGGTGTCAGTGCTGTCAATCCAGCACCTTTCATAACCACCAAAAATTCACACACAGAAAATAAATGTGTACAGCAAATTAAAGCTACCTTATTATGCAGGAATAAGGCAAGGGGTGGAACCAGCTCCTAAATTGCCATTATTCCAAAGAGCAAATAAAGATACATTGGTAAAGCTGTTGAAAAAAAATCTATTGGATTAGAACATTGAGGCAGAGTCAGTGAGTAGCCAAAATGGGAATGGGAGGCACACCCTTATTTAAAAAAAAAAATAAAAACAGCTACTGGAGCAATTTAACCACTATATTCAGAGTTGGACCATGAGGATGTGGATCAAGATCAGCACAGTACCATCAGTAATGATTACTCACGATATGACACTCTGCTTGACCCCTCCTATGATCCTTCTAAGGTTGGAAAAGATCTAGAGGATTTGTAAGTGGCATTGATGCTGACAGAGATATTTAAGATGATGTGGTTGCTAGGGAGGCTCCAGAATTGGTTCCAATAAAAAACAAAACTGTAGAAAGCAGTGAGAATAAGATAATTGACTTACATGGTGATAATGATCAGACTAACAATTAAGTCAGAAGACATCCACTTGAAATTAATCACACTTATGATGAGGTCAGAAAAATTCAAGTGACAGTAAGGATATCAAAGAAAAGACCCAAACTGTAGCAAAACATAGGTACAAGTAATAAGAAAATCAGGAGACAGAGCTGAAATAGAAAGGAAAAGGGAATAATAGTGATTCAGGTATTCCTATGAGTATTCAATAAGCCTACATCAGTAGCATACTATTTTTTGTACATTATTTGTGACAACCTGAGTGAGGCAGTCTGCTACCTTTGTACGAAGTGGGTCCGGAGAAGCACTTATGACACTCATCTGTGGACCTCAGTGAAGCAAAGTGTCTTGATTTAAAACTATTTACTGTAAGACAAAGTGGCAGAAGGAGTCAAATGTAACAGATGACAGACCACATTTGCACGGGGATGAGGAAATAATTTAGCATAGTGTTAATGATGAGAAATAATTAAGAAAGGTTTTATTTGTTTATTTATTGAGAGTATCGGAATTACAATCCTTTGAGTCACGAACTCATTTACAAAGGCTTCACATCAACAGGTACACATAATAAAAGTAAAACCTGGATGCAACCAGGGTACAATAGGAAGAGACAGAAGAAGTAACAATTACTACCATCACAAGGTTATTAACGGGCAATAACATCAGGGTGAAAGTATGTAGGAACACAAAAATACACTATACAGTATGGGATTAACTAATGGGGGAGGGAGATTGTGGGAAGAATGGGAGTGGGAAGGGGTAGGGCAGAGGCAAACGGGAGGAGGAGGAGGAGGGAGGAGAAAAGGAAAAGTAGCAGTCTGTGAGGACATTGTCAAAAGTGGGGGAAGTAGCGGGTAAGGTGTGTGACATACAGTAAGGAGATATGCGATGGCACTATAGGTAGTTGCAGTGGTTGGAGGTCAGAAGATGCTATCTGAGCAGTTTTTTTGAAAGGGCCAAGTGTACAGGCAGATGAGATCTCCAGAGGCAGTCCATTGAACCATTGGGGAGCTCTGTACATAGAAACTCTCTGCCTCTGGGAGGTTCTACAAAATGGTACCAGGTAAGCTGATTTAGAGGAATTTCTGGTAGGACAGATGATTGGGGCCAAAGTATGGAGATGCTGGGCGGTAGTCTGAAGGAAGCCAGTGGATAATTTATTGACTAGTAGACAGGTGTGGTAAGAAAGCCTCCCCTCAAAGTTCAACCAGCCTGCCTGTTTATAAAGCTCACATGTGTGAGTGAGATGGTTATAACTGGTGACTAGACGACAAACTTAATTCAGGGAGACCGTGATCATTCTGATAGAAATGTCAGCAGCAGATCCTTAAATAACTAAGCCATAGTGAACAATGGATAAAACTGTGCTGGGGATCTACTTGATATCCCAGAATGTCATGTTGAAACTCATAGAACTATATGTGCATATGGACTTTTCGTTCAGGTGACTTTCAGCATAACAGTCTGCATCAGAGGGACAGTGTGTGACCTAGGTGACTGTCAAGTCTTGTGACCAGTGATAAGCCTGCTCCCCTATATTACCTACTGTCAGGAGGTCTAAACCTCACTCTCAGATTCTTGGCAATAATGGGCATGCAAGGAATCACAGACACGGTGCATAAGAGTGAAAAAGGTTGTTTATTACTACCAAAAGGAAAATCACAGTTGCCCTAAGCAGTTCTTACCAATAGGAACTGAGAGCCAATGCTAAACGTTTCCTGTATCTCGAGGAATGTCTGTGTCTCCTGGGGTCTCCGACATAGAAGACGTAATGTCTTACATTATATACCTAAGATAATTACCATGGTTACTGTAAGTTAGAAACATTTCCAGTTACAGCGATGTGCCCTATTTGCTAAATTAGAGGTGGCGCCTCAGTCAAAGATAACATTATATAATTTTGTTATAGTCATCACTTTGTAGAAACAAGGAGGTACAGTTTGTATATAGCCATGTAGTAATACAAATCAGCAGAAGATGGCAATGCCAACTCGTACAGTTTATCATAATCATTACAAGGACACAGATGTCCTAACATCTTGTAAGCAAGAAATGCATGTGTATATTGGAAAGTAAAGTATATAGCAATAATGTGCATACATATCCTGACATTTACTCTTATACGGTAGATGCCCATAGCCCTATATGTTACCATTTAGGGTGAAGGGACCTCAGGTAACATCCCCCCCTTGTTGCCTCAAAAGATGCAACACAAGCAAGAGTAAGGTAGTGAATAGGGAGCAGGGGTCATTTACAGACCCAATGCAATAGCCTTGTAAAGGAACTCCAGCTGCTTACATTGTTGGCGTAATGTGCGCTGTAGGCAGCAAAGCATAATAATAAGAAAATATCAAAAATGCTTGTATAATAACAAAACTTTTAAAGGTAATCTCTAACCAAGTATTAGTAAGTGCACTATTCAAATCACCATCATTAGTGAGGGCATATATGGCCTCATCTGCTTTGGAAATATTATTGCGTATGTGGATGAGATGGGTGTCTTTCCTGTCTAAAAGTGATTTCAATGTCAAAGTTAAAGGATCAATGTGTACATTAAAGTAAGGAAAATATTCTGAAAGAGTAAGCAGATAATCAGGGTTACCATCAATGATATCTGGGTCCATAATGGGGACAGGGGTAATAACTGTGTGCCCAATAATAGTAGTTTGATGTAGGATGAAACAAAAATTGAAGTCATCAAATAGAACATGTTTTCTCACTATATTTAAAAGTTTTAAAATTAGTTACCACACAAAATTCACCATCTGAATTATATTGCATTTTCACAGTAGGCAATCTCCATTTCTGTGATTGCACTGGGCAAGTATAAGTCTGTTTGGAAATCCATGTTGACAGACGGTGAACCTCCTTCTGATAAGACTGGTGCAACTTGGAATCATCTGGAGCAGATGTTGAGTCCTGGTATTCTGTGTCATTGGTGGTGTTGTCATTGTCCATGGAAAAGGACCAGTTGATACTGTCCGGGGAATATCCACGTACAGGTTTAATAACATCAAATACATCACGTCGACACAAATAAATATACCCTTTCTTCGCACAGCAATCCGTGTGTGGCGAGACCCATGTGTCCAGAAGAGGTTGGAAAACCAGAAGAGGAGACAAGTCAAGGCATTCTCTGTTGATGTCTTCCTCAAGGTGCCCAATGGAGTGTACGCATGCTAGTTTATCAAATATAGCTGTAGTAGTATCAAATGTGGTAAAGAAATAGTAAAAGACACAAACTTAGTATCCTTAATTGAACATTTCTTGGAAGTAAAACAAGGACCAGTACTAGGGTGCCTGGTCACAAAACCCAAATTCCTAGCAATAGAAATAGGAATGGTTAAAGACTGTAGCATACACATGGCAACACAGTTAGGGGATTTGCAATGAGGACAATACCATTTAGAGATATGTCTGTCATGTATGATATCAGGGATTTTTCCAGATTCTAAATCACAGAAGAGATTGTTGATGGTAGTGATCATATAAGAGCCATATGAGGAACATAAGATTTCACAGGCAATGTATTGCTTATCTGCTTCTTTATTGTTTTGTGCAACTAGGGCATTCATTTTATCTTTAGAATCAGTAAATGCCTTAGCAATGTTGTGCATATTATGTATAGTGTATCTTTCTTCCTGACTAAGGCCATCCACACTATTCAATAATGGGGGTATGATATCATTGACCATACCAGTCTTAAATTTTTGTGAATGTGCCTTGATAGTGGCAATGTCTGCTTTATTTCAGATAGACATTGCAGTACTGAAAACACCAGTGACATCAGATGTGTCACATGTATTTCTTTTATGACTTTGATAATCTGTTTTAGGTTTTCTCCTAAAATTGCTTCTATGCTCAGTGGTGTGCACCCCGGCAATAGGGTTTTGGTTACGAATCTGAAAAACTGCTAAGCAATCAAGTAAGAAGGTACTATAAAACAATGATTTTTAGTAGTGTGCCACATACCAAATTTTTTCATATTCCAGTAAGTCAAGTTAAACAAAACAGGTATATGCATATATTGTAAGTTGTTAATAAGTGGGCCAGATAAGGCAGTGGCTGTGAGACCACTACAAGGACCAGGAGTTTATTTTGGACATTCCAAAAGCTTTTTCTCAGTAGGGGGTAACACAGATAAATACATGGCAGCTGAAGCCATGTTGTGTACAGCACAAAATTTCCTGGCAGAATCTTTAGGAAATGAATCACAATATGAGGGGTAAATTAAGGCAGTGATATCTTATAAACCAGAATGCCTAAGAGAGGTTTGGAGCAAGGACAAAGTACCATTTGGGGATAATTTTGCATTGGGCCATCCATGGAAAGTTCCCTTGGAGAGTTTGGCCACAGGAGTATTTGTCTTGAGACTTGGTTTGCCACTAAGTTTGTAGGTAAGATTTATCAGGAACAACAACTGAGGTAGTGAAGTAGGCACCTGAACCTTCCAGAACAGTAATCAAATTGTCGGGAATGTTGATGGAGACTCCCTCTGGGGTAGTTGCAGGTGGATCAAGGTGAGGAAGGAGGTGCTTTACTATGTCTTGGATGCAGGGGATAACTCCTGAGGTGAGGTGAAAATGGAATAAGATAGCCATATTTTCAGTGTATCATAAAAGGAAAATCAAACATTAGCAAATTAGTACTATTCTGCCCAATGGGGTGAGGAAAAGTAATTATACTCCTTTATAGAGTTTCAACTGGTTTGCATGTAACCATTTGTCAGTTAGTTTGTTGTTTTGCATGAGTCTAACTTGATAGACTGGTGGACTGAGCTTGTTGACAATGGGATAGGGTCCTTCCCACTTATTGGAGAAGGGATATGTGGGATGTACAAATCTGAGAACAACTACCTGATCCCCAAGTTGCCAATCCACTTCTTGTGCGTGTTTGTCAAAGCGGATTTTGGACTGTTGCTAGGCCTTGCCTATGCAGTTAACAGCATACAAATGAGTGTGTATGACATTTTGTCTGAGCTTTTCCACATATTGGTCCACTGAGACATGGTCTGCAGTAGGGGTGTGCAGGTCAAATAACAAATGTTCAGGTAATCTCATGTTTCTACCAGTCATCAACTCAAAGGTTGTTAACTGTGTGGTGGTTGAGGGTGTACCCTTAATTACCATAAGGAGTAATGGCAGTAGGGAATCCCAATCCTTGGGATTGTCCTCAATGAATTTGCAAAGTATTTGTTTAATCCATCTGTTGGCCCTCTCTGCTTGACCTGAGGATTGTGGATGGTAAGGTATGTGGAACTTCTGATGAACTCCAAGAAGTTAAAGGGCTTCTTTCATCAACTCACCTGTAAAACTGGTTCCTTTGTCGGGAGTCTATCTTGAGAGGTAGGCCCCACCTGGAGAAAATCTGTTCCACCAGGATTTTGGCAGTGGTTTTAGCAGTGCATGTCTTAGTGGGGAAAGCTTCAACCCACTTAAAGAAAAGATCAGTTATCACAAGGTCATTTTTGTTGTTTCTACTAGTATTGGTCAAGGGACCAACAAAATAGATCTGTATGACATGCCAAGGGTCAGAATACCTTTGTGGTAATAGCTTGCCATTACATTTGGTAGGGATGGGACTGTTTTGCTTACAAGCAAGGCAGTTATCTATGTACTGTTTAACATCCTTGGGACACCGGGCCTTCAGGAGGTGGTCTTGAGCCTTAGGAGTGTGTTTTCCACTCCCTGGTGTCCACCAGTGGAGGTATCATGCACTTGGTGCAAAAATGTGGACCCAAGATGACAAGGGACCACCCACAATTTGGTGGGGGCGTAATTTGGTTGATACCAAACGAGCTTGTCATCAGGGGACAGGTGTAACTTACCTTCATGCCTTTGGTAGGGGTCATGGGTAGATAAATTCTTCTCAGTACCTTTGTCCAGGAATCTGCACACATCTTTGAGTTCAGAGTCAGTATGCTGGGCTTCTGACAAATCCAAGGGGGAGAAGGGTTCAAGTTTCTTCCTGACTGCTGCAATGTGTATGGCCGCTCTTGCCTCTGCATGGTCCATCATCTAGGTGTCCCCCCATCGGGGCCCTTCCTTTGCAAGGGTGGCAGCAGTGTCATTGAAGGCATGATGGGGTCTTGTATGGAGTGGGCCTTAACTTTGTGTACATAGAGTTTGTGTGCAAACTTCCGTGCCAGCGAATGAATGTGTAGTACCAGTTTCTTGTGTTTCACTGGCGTGCCGTCGGAAGAGGTAAAGGAGTTCTACTGCCAGAAAGGAAGAAATTCTGTAAGGGAAGAACAAACCCAGTTAAAGTCTGTGAAAATGATGGTATCCTCGGTTCCATGCTGGATGAACTCAAGGGCACAGGCCACCACTGCCATCACTGCATACTGTGATGATGCCACACTGCAACGCTTAAAAATCTTAACAGTGTTAGCAAAAGGGTAAATTACTAATATGCCCATTCCTGCTATCTGTTCTCCCTGGTAATAAGAAGCTGATCCATCTGTGAAGAAGCAACACAATGAGGTATTCTCAAGTAGTTGTGGGGTAGCAGGAAGGAAAGTACCTGGATCTGGTAGATCAGGTGGCTGCAGTGTACAGTCATGGGGTTCCCCTTGGAAAAAGAGACCACACGCCAGCATAGATGGCATCTTGGTTGGGTGGACTTTGATGTCTCTATCCTGGAGAAGGAGGGACCAGTGTGTCAGTCTGGTATTGTAGACTGACCCATCCTTTACTCTGTCTGACAGCAAAAAGGTTGTTGGGGTGTGGTTTGTATTGATGATCAGGGTGAGCACCCAATGATATACAAAAAGTGGCTGACAGGCCAGTAGGTGGCCAGAAGGTTCCTTTCACAAAGGCTTTATTTCTGTTTCACTGGGGTCAAGAGCTGTGATGCATATGTAATAGGTCTCAGGGTGCCATGGACCTTCTGGACCAGCACTGCAGACATAGCAATGTCAGAGGTGATGGATTTCAGATGGAATGGCAAGGCTGGATTGGGGTTAACCAAAGCTGGAGCTGAGGCCAAGACCTCTTTCAGTGATGTCACAGCTTGGGTGAATGGGGCCCCAAGTCCAGGGTACATCCTTCTTCAGTAGTTCATACAGAGGGGTGACCTTCTGAGCAGAATCACAAATAAAATCTCTAGAATACTTTACCACACCTAGAAACCTTCTAAGGGTGGTCATGCTGGTAGGCAGTGACAGATCTTGCAATACTTGTATCTTCTTCCAGGTAGGGCTTCGGCCTTGGTCTGTTATCCTCAGGCCCAGAAAGAGTACCTCTTTCTGACACAGTTGTGCTTTTGCTGGGTTACATTTGAGGCCTGCCCTCTGGATGAGGGTCAGTAATGTGTCTAAGAGATCCAGATATTGTCCCGGTGTGGCTCTGGCTAACAACAGGTCAACCACATACTGCAAAGAGACACTGGGGTGTAGAGAAACCCTCAAGGGTGTCCATCATGTGCAAAAGGAACAGGGAGGGGCTGTTGTGGAACCCCTGTGGTAAGCAGGTCCATGTGTACTGCCTGCCCTCAAAGGTGAATGCAAACTTATATTGACTTTTGGAGGCCAATGGCAATGACCAAAAACCATTGGAGATATCCAGGGCACTAAACCATTGTTGGTCAGGGGTCAGTAGTCATAGCATGTTTGGTGCTGATGCTACAGTTGGGGCACAACTGGGGGTGACCTGGTTTAGTCTCCTGTAGTCAATAATAAGCCTCTAGGCACCCATGGATTTTTGCACAGGCCACACTGGGGAATTTGCAGTAGAAACACATGTCCTGATTACACCTTGCTTGAGGAGTGATTTAATTGTTTCCCTAAGAGAAGGCAAGGCCTCAAGTGGAAAGGGATATTGCCATTGCCTCTCATGTGCAGGGGCTGTCACTTCGATGACAGTATGCATTCTGCCATGATCATGTTTGTCAGTGGCAAATGCCTCCAGATGTCTTTGTAGAATGGGGAGAAACTTTGGGAAAAGCTCATGGTTCTTAAACAAATCTATGACTGCATACTCTTTGTTGTTCACAGAGATTGTTGCAACCACATGTGAGTCAGGGACCATAATGGTGTGATATTGTTCCTGAATTTGTATCAGTAACATGTTGCTTAAGTCTACCACACAGCTGTGTGGTAACAAAAAGTCAAATCCGATTATACTAGGGTGACCATGCAGTACCATTAGCTAAAAGGTGTGATATGCCTTCAGGTGTCCCAGTGTCACAGGTAGTGGCAGGGAGCAGTATGCAGGTAGCCTAGTTCTGTCTACCCCAGACATGTTGGTCCTGCATCTGGTAGACCAAGGTGATGTGTCTGGGTTGTCATCCTGTAATACAGACACAGCCGTGCCTGTATCCAGTAGTACTGTCGGTAGGCAGCCCCCAACCTTGGCCTCTGTGCAGGGCCTTCCATTTGTATCCAAGACCAGCTTGTTCACAATATGGACTGGGGCCTGTAATTATCAATCTGTACCAGTGGAGGCATGGGGGAGCTCTTGACAGAGAGTCTGGGCCTGATTCCTTTGAACCATTTCACCATGCTGTACTGATGCTATATAGGGAGCTGCTTCCAGGTTCAGGCCTGTAAGGGCCTTAGAACCTGGATTTCCTGTGTCCCCACAGCCTGTGGAGGCCTGCTCTCCTGGCTGTATTGCAGCAAGGGTCCCTTAATGGAACAGCATCCGCTATAGAGCGCACTTTCCCAAGGAGGTCTCACAGACTCTGATTCTCATTGGCTATTTCCCCTATATGAAGGGCCTGGTCTTTGTTGTTTGCCCTTATTATTCTTATGGTGTTTCTTGTTTTTGTGGTAGTTCTGGTTCCCTCCACAGGATTGTTGTTGTTGTTGGGCTTGCTGGGGTGTTGGTTGTCTGTGGGGAGGGGCTGTTTCTCTTGGGCCTGCCCCTCCACTGTGTAGTGTGAATGGCTTCCACGGCAGCTACTTTCTTGGAACTACAGTCTGAATCATGGATGTAGAGTTGATAAATTCTCTCTGTTTTCCAAAGAATATCGGCAAACCTCTCCATGTTGGGATAGGTGGTTGACTCTACCTTTTCTCTTACTGCAGGGATCATGTTTCTAAAGAACATGGTCTTATACTCCATGAGGTCCACATCTGTGGCTTTTTCTGCAAGGTGCTTCCCTCCTTGGTAGGCCATCCAGAGCCTCTGGTGGAAAGTTGCTGGACTTTCTTTTGCATTCTGTTTCATAGGGCATGCAAGCATCACTCCCACCACACCTGGGTTGTGTGCAGTGATGAGCTCAGATGCTACTTCATTGAAGGTGGCATGGCAGTCCTGATGGAAGACATCAGGGAGTTTCACCCACAGGCCAGGATCAATGGTCTGGTGTAGGATCTGGACCTGGTAGTCTGCAGTGAGACTAAGCATTTCACATTTAGCATGCACCTTTTCCAAGTGGCAACTGAGGATGCCTGATGGGCTCATCTGATAAATACTGTCAGCTATTTGCTGAACAGAGTGGGCCATTTGTAGGGGATCATTGGGATGATCAAGTGGAGGTAGATTACCTCTGGCACACTCCAGGGCAACCTAAGCCATGACTTCAGCCACAGAAGGAACCATGCCCTCCTGTGTGCCAGCATCATGTAGAAGCTGCCTAATCTGGGTCTTGAGAACCTGTTGGTTTTTCTCAGAGATGGGCACAGTGACTAAGGCACTTCCAATCATTTTCTTTATCTCCTGCCTGTCTTCCACATTAATAATGGCTATCAGTGGTGTCACTGGGACTAGGCCTGGGCCTGCTTCTCCCCTATCATGGGGGTCACCATGTTGGCATCACCCATGATGTGTGTCATGCCGTCGATGATGTAGAGACATAGTGTCATGTGACAGGGGTCCACCATGTTGGGGATGGTGGGGAAGGGTGTCTGGGTCATAGTAGGGGTGTGACTTGGCATTGTACTGGGAGATGTCATCATCTAACTCCTCCTCTTCAGATGATGTCGACAAGGCAGGGGCTTCATCTCCCATTGCCTTGATGTGACCAGCCAGCACCTCTCGCTGATGGCGCAGTTTCACCATTTTAGATTCACATTACTCATAACTCACTTTTGCAACATTCTAATCCACATCATCCTGCATCTGCTTCTGTAACACTCTATACATGGTGCTCAATTCAGGATTGTCCCTAGTAGCTACTTCTAAGTTATTAAGTACCTGGTTTATCTCATCCTGAAACTCTCCCAACTCCTCACACATCTGATCATTCGTTCTGCTTAACAAGTCATTAATTTGCAAAACCTACCCCTTATCCTGTCTCAAACTTTCACACTCCTGCTTCAACATACAATGTTCCTGCTCGCCTGCCTGAGCAGAATAATGCAAATGAGAATCCTTTTCATTTCACAGAGTTTGGAGCTCAGACTCCAAATCCTGCTCACGTCTCACACATTCACGTTCCTGCAATCCCATTTCCTGATTAAGAGATGAGATTTGCAGTTCAAGGGATAAAAAATCTCACTTTGGAGGCTTCCAAAGCAGCATAGAGAGCCGTGACCAACAGCCCTTTAGCTTCTCACTTTCTGGATGTTTGTCTCATCTCTGTGTACTAGGTTGAAATCCCAGCACAGGGATTTCAGATTGACTCACGTCCCACATGAAGTCAGCCCATCCTCTTTGGGAGGCAAGGAAGTTTGAGACACCAAGTCTCAGTTCTGTGCAGATATTTGCTACGGTGGTCATTGTGTGGGAGGAAATGAAAAATCAAACTGTAAAAAGGTGCTGTGTCATGTATGGATACACAAGAGGTACACTAGTTCACAGTCGGGCTACTGTGCACTTGTAAGCTTGCAATTCAAAACTGTTGTGGGGTGGGTTGAGTCAGCATCGGCCGCACCCAGTAAGTAGCCAGACTTTGCAAGTGATTACAGAGTGGGTGAAAAACAGGAGAGGTGGTGTGGAAATGCACACCGGCTGTCCCCGTTGGGAAGGGGAAAGTTGTAGCAACAAGTGAAACTTTGCAAACTCCAAATATTGCCTGCACGCGGTAGTCAATTGTCAGGAGGTCTAAACTTCACTCTCAGGTTCTTGGCAATAAAGGGAATGCAAGGAATCACAGACACATTGCATAAGAGTAATAAAGCCTGTTTATTACTAACAAAAGGAAAATCACAGTTGCCCTAAGCAGTTCTTATCAATAGGAACTGGGAGCCAATGCTAAGCATCCCCTATACCTCGAGGAATCTCCATGTCTCCTGGGATCTCCGAGGTAGAAGATGTAATGTCTTACATTATATACCTAAGATAATAACCATGGTTACAGTAAGACAGAAACATCTCTAGGTACAGAGATGAGCCCTATTGGCTAAATTAGAGGTGGATCCTCAGTCCAAGATAACATTATACAATGTTGTTATAGTCATCACTTTGTAGAAATAAAGAGGTATAGTTTGTACATAGCCATCTAGTAATACAAATCATCAGAAGATGGCAATGCTGATTCATATATCATAATCATTACAAGGACACAGATGTCCTAACATCTTGTAAGCAAGAAATAAATGTGTATATTGGAAAGTAAAGTGTATAGCAATAATGTGCATACATATCCTGACATCTGCTCTTACACAGTAGATGCCCTTAGCCCCATATGTCAGTATAACATATACCTAAATGCTAGCTGTCTGTGATGTACCTCTGGGGGTACCAATTAGGGTGCAGGGACCTCATGTAACACTACCTATAGTACTGCATCATTTCATCCCTGCTTTTATCAGTCTGTAAGATGGCACAGGGTCAAAATGCCACACGGCAGAATGCCATGCGACTTAATCGCGTTGCACAATTTCCAGATTTCTTTTGTTCTGTGGGAGGCTCCACCCCCCCATACCCAATTACAGGGTCTGCACCTCCTGGACCCCCCAATTAGGATTCTAACTCTGGAGGGGTCCAACACAGAGAATGCACAGGTCCAGGGTTCGCACATAATGCCGTACGCTACTAAGCATGTGACATTATGACCAAGTAGGCTGTAAGATCCATCTATAGAGTTGCTTGACAGTATCACTGCTTTTAATAATTTGTATTATTTGGGAGTGGGCAGGACAGTAGTGCGGTGGGTGGGTAACTGGCTGGATGGCAGGACACAGAGTATGATAGTAAATGACTGTCACTCCACAGAGTAAAGAGTGACCAGTAGGGTGCCGCAGGGATCAGTGCTGGGACTGGTCCTATTCAACATCTTCATCTGTGACATTGTGTATGACCTAGGAGGCAGAATGTCTCTGTTCACTGATGACACAAAGCTCTGTAACAGAGTGGACACACAAGAGGATGTAGATAGAATGACAAGGGACCTGCAGAAGCTTGAAGAATGGTCAAGGGTTTGGAAATTGAAATGTAATGCAAAAAAGTGCAAGATAATGTATATGTGGCACAAAAACCCTGGAACAACATATCGGTTGGGGGGTGAGGCTATAGGATGCACCAAACAGGAAAGGGACCTTGGGGTTATCATCTCTGATGACCTCAAGGTAGGAAAACAGTGTGACAAGGCAGCAGATAAAGCAAATAGGATGCTGGGATGTATAGGCAAGGGCATCACCAGCAGGAAAAGGGAGGTCATAATTCCACTATACAAGAAATTAGTGAGGCCCCACCTGGAGTACAGTGTCCAGTTAAGGAGACCTTACCTACCCAAGGACATAAGGTGGAGAAGGTTCAGAGAAGTGCAACAAAAATGGTACTGGGGTTGCATTACAAGTCCTATGAGGACAGGCTGAAGCACTTGACTATGTACTCCCTGGAGGAGAGAAGGAGAGAGGGGATATGGTAGAGACATACAAGTACCATACAGGGAGGAACAGGGTGTAGTAAAACACAATTTTACAATGAAAAAGATGTTCCAGGACTAGAGGACATAGGATAAAGTTGGAGGGAGGGCCATTCCAAGGAAATGTGAGGAAGAATTTCTTCACAAAAAGGGTGGTGTACAAATGGAACACCCTGCCTGAGGAAGTGGTGGGGGCTGAAACAGTCAAGGGATTTAAGAATGCATGGGATGGACATAACAGAATCATGGAGGTCAAGGGTAAGGGGCAACAGAAGTTAAAGTGATCTTACAAGCTCAGATGGGCAGACTGGGTGGGCCATAGACCCTTATCTGCTGACAGTATATATGTATCTATGTATATCTATCATGATAACTGACTCATAGCACTTCTGCTTTCAGTAATTTGGATGGCCTACTCATAGAGCAGCCTATGGTCTACTTATAGAGCTGCTTGGGTATAAGCATGCTTGGGACAGGCACAAGGGAAGCTTGAGGGGGAGGGAGGGAGTGATGAAAAGCCATTGATCACATAGGGTCAGTGGCCACATACAATGTATTGGGCCTATGAGCAGACTGGATGGGCCTAGAGGTCCTTATCTGTTAACAGTTTCTATGTTTCATGGCATCAGTGCTGTTTAATTTGTATCACATGTTTTTAAAGTTGCTTCATAGGACCACTGTTACTTAATTTTTGTTGAATTCCACTGTTTTTGTAGCTTCTGTATGCCTTCTCTATTACTCAGGGCAATTGTATACAACCTATCCACCATGCTGTTACTTACCCTTGCTCTCCTTCCCCTCCTAGAGCCAATCTGCTACTGCCCTCATCTTTCTTCCCCTCTACTCTCCCTTTCATCTCTCTTGCCACCTCCTCCTTTCCTAAACTCCTTTCTGCTGACCTTCCCCCACCAATATTTACCTTAGCCTCCTGGGTGCAGCCTCATCTCTTACACTTGGATCCACCTTAACACACTCAGGAACCTCTACCACTCCTCCCTTCATGTCCTTCACTCCCCCTCTGCCTCTTCTCCTACTACTTCAAACAAGCATCTCACATACTCCCTAAAGCATCTCATCTTCTCGCTACTTATTCTAGCAGGCAACTTTGAACTAAATCCAGATCCTTCCCAGCCAATTATCTCTCCTCTTCCCAAACAGCTGAGAGTAGCCCACATTAACATCCACAGTCTCCTCCCCAAAACTGACCTTCTACAACCCCTAGTTATAAACTTCAGTCCTAATGTCCTGCTGATCTCATAGTCTTGGCTCTCCAACAAGATCCCTGATTCTGTCATAGCCATTTCTGATTTCTCAGTCTTCCAACAGGATTGCAGTAAGAGGGACTGAGGCACAACCATTTATCTATCCTGTGGCACCCATTTCCAGCCTGTGCTGTTCATCCCCTCTCCTTCCACCTATGAGATGCTCTTCATGAAACTCTTCCTCCACTTCCCCCATATTCATTGCTTGAGTTTATTGCTGCTCTGACATATCTCCTCTCTGTCATTGAGCTCCTTACCACTTGTTCTCCCTTGCCTCCTCTGGTGAGTTGCTCATCCTAGGTGACTTCAGCTTCAGTTGGCTCTCATCCTCCCATCATAAATTAAACCAAAATGTAAAACTGTTCCAGTTTACTAAGCTGGTTGGTTGGTTAAAAGTTGTATTCATATATTCACATAAATATATGAACTAGGATATTCTCAATTCAGCCGATGCTCATTTACAATCAAATCAAATCAAATCATCTTTATTTTTATAGCACCTTTCAAACTCAAGGCACTGTACATAAAACCATATACAGAAAGATAAAATGTAAAACACATACATTTAAACAAGTCATCCATATCTAGGGAAAGCTAAACTAAATAAATGAGTTTTTAACTCTGTTTTAAATCTATCAACAGTTGGGCATTCTCTCAACCAGCGAGGTAGAGAATTCCACAGGGTAGGCTCTGAAAAAGCAAAGGTACAAGATCCTGATGTCTTCAGTCGTACTCTGGGAATCTCCAGCAATCCCTCATTGGCGGAGCAGAGAGGATGGAGGGGGCAGTAGGGTACCAGGAGATCTTGCAGGTAACTGGGTCCCTGATCACATAGGGCTTTAAAGGTTAGCAAGCCAACCTTGAAGGTGATCTGCCACCTAACAGGCAGCCAATGCAGTTCACGGAGCACAGGCATAATATGACTGGTTGTAGAAGTCCCAGTCAAAAGCCTGGCCGCCACATTCTGCACCAGCTGCAGGTGGCGGATATCAAACCAGGTAGCCCTAGGTAGAGGGAATTGCAGTAATCAAGATGGGTAGTGACAAAGGCATGGACCAATGTTGGACGATCACCCGGAGGAACCAGGTGTTTCACCCAGGTGATATTCCTCAGATGGTAAAAAGAGGATTTGACGACAGCTGACACCTGAGATTTTAGGGTCAGACCATCACCAAAATAGCGCCCAGGTTACACACCTGATCAGAGGTAGTGAGTGACATACCACCAACAGATAAATCTGATGGTTGTCCAGCCCCCAAACCCACCCCTGGATGACCTGGGTCCACTACCAGCACCTCAGTTTTATCCAGATTCAGTCTCAGCCAGCTGGAACTCACCCAAAGTCTGATCTCAGCAAGGCAGTTAGCTAGTATGGAGAGTGCATCATCTTGTCAGGGCAGAAAGGACAGATACAGCTGAGTATCATCTGCATAGCAGTGAAAACCAAGACTGTATCACCTGTTGATATCTCCCAATGACAGCACATACACTGCAAATAACATGGGGGCTAGAATGGAACCCTGCGGTACCCCACAAGGCAGTGGATGAGCACCAGAGGAATAAGTTCCAGTGGCAACTCTCTGAGACCTGTCCATGAGGCAATAGTGGAACCATTTGAGGACTGTACCAGACAGCCCACAAAAGAACCGCAGGTGCTTCAACAGCACACCATGGTCTACAGTGTCAAATGCAGCAGAGAGATCGAGAAGGACCAGAATGGTATGTGCCATTCAATCTCTGGCCATTAGGAGGTCATTCAATACCCAGACAAGGGCAGTCTCCGTGCTATGCCTCTTCCTAAAGCCAGACTGGAGAGTATCATAGACATTGTAAGTTGTAAGATGATCATCCAATTGCAATGCAACCGCCTTTTCAATAACCTTACCAACAAATGGTAGGTTAGAGATAAGCCGGTAGTTAGCTAGACAATCTGGATCCAAGGAGGGTTTTTAAGGAGTGGTCGAACAACCGCCTCCTTGAGGGGGTCAGGAAAGACCCTCCTCTCCAACGACTTCGAAACAATGTCAGCAAGGATCGGGCTGATAACTTCTACACATCCCACTAAAAGGGGTGTAGGACCAGAACCCAAACTACAACTAGTTGGTCCCAGTGTTTGGATGATCTTCACAATGTCAGTGAGCTCCAGCCAGTGAAAATCTGACCAGAAAGACCAAGTGCATGCCACTTCCTGATGACCACTGCAATCCCTCATAGGGGAGGTCAGACCAATGCCAGACCTGATGCTGGCAACCTTATCTGCAAAAAACCGAGTGAACTCCTCGCATCTCAGCTGAGAAAAAGCTTCTCTGGGCTGGAGACAGATTGGATTGCACAATCTGTCAACAGTCCAGAAAAACTGAGCTGGTTGATTCTGTGCAGCAGAAATCTCCCTAGACAGGAATTCTGCCTTCTTACAGGTGATTTCTGATTGATAGCCCTCATAATGTGCCATCAACCTAAGCCTGTCAGCATCATGGCCTGACTTCCGCCAGGCTCTCTCCAGCCTTCGGCCAACTCGCCTTAACTCCTTCAAGGAGCCATCAAACCAGGGGCCCCTTGAATTAAGGGTGAGAGGCCGAACACGAACAGGAGCAATCTTGTCCAGAGCATCTCCCACAGCCTTATTATAGGCTAGTACGAGATCATCTGGACTCATGCATTCACCTGACAAGCCTGATAGATCCAGTACTGCCATTAGGTCACTGGGGTTAATACCCCTTAACGGGCGGTATTAAACCATCTCCGTAGGGGCTGACCTATTAGGGGGAGCCCTGAAACTGAACTTTATGGTGTGATGGTCAGACCAACTGACTGGTTCCACCCCCAAATCAGCAATCTCCATATCCAAAAGAAAGATCAGGTCCAATGAATGACCCCCTACATGGGTCGAGGAGGTAACTACCTGTGTTAGGCCCAGTGTCATCATCAGCTGGAGGAGATTTTGACCAAAATGTGAGAGTTCATTGTCGACCAAGGCATTGAAGTCCCCCAGAACTATTAATCTGGGAAACCTTAACACCAGGTTGACGATGAAGTCTTCTATCTCCTGCAGGAATTCTCCACCATCTCCTGGTGGACGGTAGATGGGGAGAATCCCGCAACCTACACCCTCTTCCTGGATATATTCAAAGAATCTGGCACTTCCCAATGGCACATTCACAACGCCCAGCTCAGTCTTAAACATAATGGCCACACTCCCGGCCCTATGATCCAACCTTGGATGGTGTATCACTGAGAAATCCGGCTAGAGTTGCCGAGGCCAATATATGGCCTGGATTTTCATCCAGCCAGGTATCGATGATGCAGGTCAGTTCAGTTGATCTGACAAGATCAGCTATAACAGCTGTCTTGTTATTGATGGATCTGGCATTGCATAACACCGCCAAGGTAGGATGAGCTGTCAGAGAAAACCTTGGCACCTGCCCACTAAAATCAGGGCCCTTGGGTATGGGGACAAGGCAAGAATAGCCTCTGTCCTGACCCCATTTCACCCCAGGGCATCTCCAGGACCTCAAGACCCCAATCCGCCCTCCCCTTTCCTGTCCCCCACCAGGCCCAGCTCTCCACCTTCTTTTACACTTCCTAAGAATGCCAGAGCACGACATCTTAAATAGGTGTCAGCTGACAATGGGGGACATTCAAAGGGACACAATTCCCTGAGCCTGATAGGGAAATAATGCCCAACCATCACTAAGCCTCCCCAATACATTATAAATAAAACCAAATAAACTAAAAGTCTTGGGCTGGTGTAGATCTGATTGAAATGAATTTCAGTCACGGATGGGTAATAAATCTCTAATATTGTAAATTAAATCCATATGCAGGAAACAAATCAAGCATGAATAACAAATATCTTCAGTAGATTCAGTAGACAATGAGGTCCTATACAAAAAAATAAGTAAAAATGCAAATTCCATACCACAAAAAGACATACACATAACAAATTCTAAGCACACATTAACAAATAAATTATTAATAAAGATGTAATGAGATATAAAAAATCTGAACAACCCTAGGAACAACAATCCCTAACCTTTATAACCTGCAGTCTAAACCTTTCTCTAATATTCTGCCAGGATAATTTACCGCTTCAGTTCTTAATTCTGATGGAATCTTATTCCAGGCCATAGGGCCTATGTAAAAAACAGAATGTCTACCATTTTCTAACTGGAATATGGGCACAGTAAACACTGGGGCCTGTGAAGCTCTCAACAAGCCTAATTTAGTTTGTTTTGTAATCCATGCATTAATGTATGGAGGCAGTTTACCCATCCAGCAACCATACACGAAAGCAAGCAAATGCTCATGTCTATACTCAGAAGAGCTCATCCAATGAAGTTGATTAAACAAAAAGCACTTGTGAGCAGTTCTATCCGCTTCCAAAATAAATCTAGCTAATCTAGCATAGCAAATGTCTATTTTGTCCAAGTCAGCCTTCCTAGCATTTGCATAGATAAAATCCCCATAGTGTAAAGATTGCAAAACCATTGAACGTACAATTGTTTCCCTAGTTCCAATGCACACACAATACCTAATATGATAAAGAGCACTTAATTTTTTCCCAACATTGGTCACCACACTATTAATGTGTGTTGCCCAGTTTAGGGCCTCATCAAGTCACATACCCAGATATTTATAAGTTTGGGCCTGAAGAATCAGGGTTCCCTCCATGGTCAAAATATTTAAGGTCAGATCTTCCTGTAGAAAGTGAAAACAAAACTGACTGAGTTTTTTTGATATTCAAATTCAGATTACTCTCCTTCAAAAAATTCTGCAATTCTTTAAATGCATTCTGTAACTTTATTTGAACTCCTTTTGTTAAGTGATACAATGTATATATTATTGTGTCATCAGCATACAGATGATAACAAATGGATGGATCTGAAAAACATATCTCATTCACGTATATATTAAATAATATTGGGCCTAAGATTGAGCCCTGGGGGACCCCCAAATGAATTACCACACTATTCGATGTCCAATCACCCAATGTAAGTAACTGAGTTCTTTCAGATAAATAGGAATATAACCATTGTAAACTAGGACCCACAAACCCCATCAAGGCTTATCTGGATAGGAAGACCCCATGATTCAATGAATCAAAGGCCTTAGACAAGTCAACAAAGATTGCTCCAATTGGGGTCCTCCCATCCAGAGCAGTCTGTATGTCCCCCGTAACCCTAACCAATGCCGTCATGGTACTAAAGGACTGCCTAAGTCCCAACTACAAACCTTTCAGGAACCCCTCCGCTTCCAAATATCCTGAAATTTGGGCAGCAACACTTTTTTCCAAAATCTTTGAGACCTGGGGTAACAAGCATATTGGAGGGTAGTTACCAAAATCAGATTTATTCCCCCCCTTTAAAAATTGGAACAACTTTTGATCATTTCCAAGCTTTAAGAAATTCCCCTGACTTGATGGACCATTTAAATAGATAAGCCAATGGGAAAGTAATCTCCGGGAAAGCAAATTTTAACAGATTAGAAGGAATATCGTCTAGTCCTATGGCCTTAGATGTATTTAGTTACAATAATTCCACTAAGACTTTATGTACTGAAATTTCTTTAAAATTAAACCTTGGGCCAGTATCTTTTTGCATCTGTAATAAATCTAAGTCTATCCCCTGTGTGCCCCTTGAGCATATTTCACTAACATATTTGTTAAACTTATCCACCACATTTTGAGACAATTGAGTTGATTGACCCTCAATTGTAAATACATTATGGGCCTTTGTATCTTGTCCTTTAGTAAGATAGTTAACAGTGTTCCAGAAACCTTTAGGTTGGTCTAGGCACTTAAATTCTAAGTAATTCCTATAAAACTTTTGTTTTGCAGATCTTACCTCCTTTACATAAAGATTACGTAATTTTTTATAGTTATCCTAATCTAATTTGTTCCCTGTCTTTGCTTTAGCCCAAGCTTGATTTTTAGTATTCTTTTGTTTCCTTAAATCTTTCAATTGCCTACATTTAACTGGTGCGTGTTTGTTACATACCTGTAAAAATTCCTGGTGAAAAAAATCCCACCCATCCTCTACTGTGGGTATCAGTATCAACCTGTCCCAATTAATATTACACATGTCCTGCATAAAGTTTATATAATCAAATGTTTTAAAACTTCTCCAAATTATACGTTTATTGTTCATATGTTTCATATACTGTTATCTAATGCAGAAAATAAATTGATGGTCAGATACCAAGTCAGGTAACACCCCAATGGAAGATATACTATAACCAAAATTCATGAATACTAAATCCAATACTGTAGAAGAATCAGGTGTTTCCATATTTATTCTAGTGGGATCACCAATTAACTGTACCATTCATAAGTTTACCTGTAAATCAACTAAAGGGATAGAGACTTTGATACCGGCCCAATTAGTATTAAAATCACCCATCATAATAATTTCATGGGTATTAGTGAACCCCAATAAGAAATCCTGGAGTTGATTAAAAACTGCAGGTTCAAGTCTTGGGGGTCTATAAATCCCCCAAATTAACATTTGTTTTTGAAAAGGAACACTCATTTCCAAAGCCAATGCCTCTTGGCCATTCAGGTTTCTGGTAATTTCAATAGGTACCAATGGTAGATCAAGCTTCCCGTAAATCAGAATACTACCACCTCGCTTGTTTCTATCTACTTCCCAAATATTATACCCAGGAATACCTACCAGGGCATCTTCTTTTTTCTTATCAAGCCATGTTTCTGTGATAATAACTTACTCTGAGATCCCACCAGAATCAACCCCCAAACCACTCCCTTTTGGACTAGATTCTCTCCTTCCACCCCACTGCATTGTGGATGTTGGTACCCTTCCTGATGCCCTCAGTGACCATCATATAGTCTACTGTGTACACAAGACCCACTGCCTCAATGACCCCCAACAAAATTTATCCACCTTGGATCATTTCACTCCCTGCACCTCTCCTCATTTCTTGCTGAGCTGATGGCAACTGACTTGTCCCCCATACAAACAGCCAGCAACATTAACACAGCTCTCATGTTTATTAATTCCAAATTGCTGTCAGCCTGGGATCATTACACTTCCCCCACTAGGAAAACTCATGTCTGTAGTTCACACCTTCCTTGAAGGACAGTTGAGTTGCTGGTCTGTCATCATGCATGTGACCTGGCCTAGCAGACCCTTAAGTCCACTGACGTCCTTCTGACTTCGCTAAAAATAGGTTAATTTGTAACACCTGTAGCAGAGCTAATAATTATGCAATGGCTGACTACTTTGCATCCATGCTCCAGAACAATCTTATCCACCCCTCAAAGTTCTGGAAGGTCACCCAAACCCTCTTCTCCATGCCCTCCCTACCAACCCCCTGCCCCTGTCCTCAAACTGGGTGACTCCCCCATCTCCAATCCTGCTGCTGTCTCCTCAACTTTCACTCTTTTTTCACCACCTGTTCCCTCTCCTTTCTTCCTTCCATCTCCCCAACACCCCCTCCACTACCACTCCAACCTGATCCTCCACCTCCCACCATCCTTTCTGATTCTCCCCTACCACTACTTCTGTGCCATTCAAGGCCTTATTATTCTCAATCAGCACAAAGGAGGGAGCACCGATGGCCTTGACCCCAAACTCCTTTCTTTCTCTGCCTGGCCATTGCCCTTTCCATCACACTTCTCTTCAATCACACCTTGTCACTTGCTTTGGTTTCTGATATGTAGAAGCAGGCCACTGTCATTCAACTTCCCAAAGGGGGAGACTCCCTCTTTCCCTGAAAACTACCATCCCATCTCCCCCTTCCCTACCTGGCTAAACTTCAGGAATACCAGATCCTTTGTACTTACTGGAAGCTCGGCCTCATGGTCAGGACAAGAAAAAAACAACAGCACTGTGCTGTAGGTTAAAATCTAAATATGATTTAATTAAATATTGCAGCAGCCAATGCAAAAAGCTCCCCACCAAGCAAGCAGACAGTTGAGTGTTTTTGTGCCACCCACATGCCACTTTCTCAAGACCTCCAACACCTGGAGGTACATGTTATTTAAAACCCCACACTTAAAGTGATAACACACTACTATGTTAAATATAATAATATAAATAAGCCAGCTAATGCGTAATAATCATACATAAATTTAGTTATTTATTTAAAATGTGTTTACCGGGAAAAGCACACTGAGCTGAGGCTCATTTCCAGGTGCAACCCAGGTGAAGGGGTACACAAATGACAACAGTGGGTACAGATCGTACAAGAAAAGTAAAATACATAAAATAAAAAAGTACAGTAAATTACAACATAGGTACAAATAATTACAGCACAAGTACAAATAATTATAGTATGATGAGCTTGGGAGGATACAGACAGCATTGCAAGATGCATTTCAGTGAAGGCAGTTACAGTATAAAAACAAAGTAAAATCACAATGGTAATAACAAGGATGTCGTGACCAAATGGTTTTCATCCTGACCTATGAAGTTGGATAGGTACATACAAGTGAAGTAGAGGCTGGAGATTGAAGCTAACAAAACATAGGCATGGAGTGGTCAGGCATAGTTGCCTGTGGGCACGGGGATCGGGCAAGACCATGGGCTAGGGTCTAACCTTTGGAGCTGTTGCTTGAAAACTTTTAAGGAGGAGGAGTTTTGAAGAGAGGCCGATTGCTGGTTCCGTAAGTTAGGGAGGCAGTAGGAAAAAGATTGGGAGCCCACAGTTGATTGGGGACAGGGCAGTGTGAAGGTGCGCAGATCTCTTGACTTTAAGCTGTACTGGGAGTGGGAAACAGAGGACAGCGTGTCAGAGATGTACCTCCAGGCTATCCTAGATCTATTACTGACTAACAGGGAAGGGATCACAGATCTCCAGGTAGAAGGTCATCTGGGAGCCAGTGACCATCACATGGTATGGTTCAATTTGGCTACTACATCTAAATCATCCCATTCCAAGGCAAAAATATGGGACTTCAGAGGAGCTGACTTTGATAAGATGGCCAACAGAGTTAAGCTAGCCCTGGCAAAAAAAAAACACAGGTGATGGGGTACAGACAAAGTGGGCAAGCATTAAGGATGCAATACATGATGCAACATCCCATTGTGTTAGACAGAAAAAGAAGTGCAAAAGAAGAAGGAAACCACTTTGGTTCTCACAAACAGTAGCAGAAAAGGTCAGAGCCAAAAGGTTGGCCTTCGGGAAATATAAGGGAACACAGCGGGATGAAGATAGGGAGGCATACCAACCTGCCTAAGGGAAGCAGGGAAGGCAGTAAGGCAGGCAAAGTCCCAAACTGAGGAAACACTAGCACAAACAGTAAAAGAAGGTGACAAGACTTTCTATAGATACATTAGTGAAAGAAGAAAGTCCAGAGGGGGTATTGTTAAGCTTAATGGAGAAAGGGGCATGTGAGGAGGAGAACCATGTAAACATCTATCCTAAATAGATACTTTTGCTCAGTATTTACTGAAGAGAAGGTAGGGCAGGGCCCACAGCTCAGCACCATGGACACAGTGGGAGGGAGGTGAGCACTACTCCCTTCACAAAAGAAAGGGTCCTACAAGAGCTTACTAAGCTCAGGGTGGACAAGGCAATGGGACCTGATGGCATACATCCCAGGGTACTTAAGGAGCCAAAGGTGGAACTAGCAGAGCCATTAGCAGAACTGTTTAGTGAGTCTCTGAGCACAGGAGAGGTCCCAGAAGACTGAAGAAGGGCTCATGTGATCCCTCCACAAGAGTGGTAGCAGGAGGAGGCAGGGAACTACAGACTAGTCAGTCTTACCTCAGTAGTGGGTAAGATTATGGAGGCACTCCTTAAGGAAAGGATAGTGCAACACCTGGAATCCATAGGGGCACAGGATCCAAAACAGCATGGGTTTACAAAAGAAAGGTCCTGTCAAACTAATCTCATAGATTTATTTGACTGGGTAACCAGAGTGGTGGACCAAGGGGGAGCAGTTGATGTCACCTATCTTGACTTCAGCAAAGCTTTTGACACTGTTCCACATAGAAGATTGATAAATAAGCTGGGTAGGCTTGGGGTGGGTCAGAATTTGGTCAACTGGGTGGCAAACTGGTTGATGGGCAGAAAACAGAGTGTGGTGGTAAATGGTATACAGTCAGAAGAGATGCAAGTCACAAGAGGGGTACCTCAGGGATCAGTCCTGGGGCCAGTCCTCTTCAACATCTTCATTAGTGACCTTGCAGATGGACTAGAGGGTTAGGCTTGTCTGTTTGCAGATGACACCAAGATCTGCAACAGAGTAGATGATCCGGATGGGGAGGGCAGAATGAGAAGAGATCTGGATAAACTAGCAAAATGGTCAGAAGAGTGGCAACTGGGATTTAATGCAAAGAAGTGCAAGATCATGCACATAGGGAAGAGAAACCCTGAAGCCACCTATAGGCTGGGAGGAGTTGCTAGCAGTCACAAAGGAAGAAAGAGACTTGGGCATCATCATCACTGAGTGAAAATCATCAAGCAGACCTCTAAAGCAGTAGGTAAGGCTAGGGGGTGTTAGGGTGTAATGAAACTGGGGTATCACCAAGCCGTAAGAGGAGGTAATAATCCCTCTTTACAAGACACTGGTTAGGCCCCATCTGGAGTACTGCGTGCAGTATTGGAGGCCACACCTTCACAAGGACATTAACCAAATTGAGGCAGTCCAGAGAAGGCAACCAAATGGTACAGGGACTGCATCAGAAGACATATGAGGACCGATTAACAGAGCTCAATATGTATACCCTTGAGCAAAGGAGGGAGAGAGGTGACATGATCGAGGCATTCAAACACCTTAAGTGCATTAACAAGGTGAAAGAGTCTAACATGTTTAAATATAAGAAAAATAGTAGGACAAGAGGACACAGCATGAGATTAGAGGGGGGCCGATTAAGGGGGAATGTGAGGAAATTATTTTTCACAGAAAGGGTGGTGGATGCATGAAATGGCCTACCTCAAGAAGTGGTGGTTATGAATACAGTGCAGGGCTTCAAACAGGCATGGGATAGGCATAAGGGAGCAATACAAATGAGTATGAATAGATATGTTACTGACAGAGCAAATGCCAATGGCACATTTATAAGGTAGAAAAAGAAATGGGCAGACTGGATGGGCCTTGCGGTCCTTATCTGCCGTCAACTTCTATGTTTCTATAGAGATGTATGTTGGGAGAGCACCTAACCAGTATTTGGATAGGAAAGTGAGAGAATGAAAGTTACGCCTGTATGTAAGGGGAGAGAGAAGAGTAAAGAGAGCAATGGTGGGTGCACGGTGGAGAGTTTGAAGCAAAGCAGCAGAATGAGTTGTAGACAATGTCCAACTTAGGTAAGGCAGCTGCTGGAGCAGCACTAAAGACAATGTCATCATAATCAAGAGGGCCATGATGAGTCTGGCTAGTAATTGCTTGAGCACAGGGAGGGAAAGGGAATCCTTATGCCTGTACAGAAAACCTAATTTTGGGTGCAGTTTGTCACAGAGGGAGTCAATGTGATAGGAAGAAAAATAGATACTAGTCTAGACAGCTCCCTAGGTATTTAGAAGTGGTGTCTGACTCCAGTGGGGTACTGTCAAGTGTATGAATGACAAGAGGAGCATGGATGTAGGCTAACTTTTAGTACAGTTAAATGTTACTTTAAAAAAAAAGAATGTCCAAACTGGAGAGGGAGAAAGAGCAAGAAAGAGATTGTGTGTGTGTGTGTGTGTGTGTGTGTGTGTATCTCAGATGAACTGAGCAATGCATTGATTCCTTGAATCAGTAATTATAAAAAATAATGCATAGACAACTGTGTGTCTAAGATGTATTCTTACACACCATCGGTGTGTGATGACCTAATAAACTTCTCAAGCTTTGCTCTCAAGGTTTATGGATAATCACAGACATTGGTTGTGTTAAAAATGTCATTACACACATTTACCTATGCATTATTCTTTACATAATTACTGGGTAGCGCTTTTTCCCACAGGGGAACCCGGTTATAATTTGCCGTTATAACTGGTTATAATGGCAAATTATAACCGGGATGCCCTTGGATCACGCATGTGCCACTCATCCTTACGTGTGCCCGAGGGTTAGAACATGCCCTGTCGTACTCGGCACTGAATGTTTGTTTTTTTTTTAATTAAAAATAAAAAGAAAATCTCTTCCTCTAGTCACTGGCAGGGAAAACCAAACAGAAAACATTTAAACATACATCTGGTTTTGGTTTCCCTGCCAGCACGTGAGAGACAGAGGATCTGTCCACCTCTTTGTACCGGAAGCATTCCACAGCTCAGCAACTGCCGTTCCCCGGTAAGTTTAAAAAAAAAATAGCATACTTGTTGTGACTTCCAAAATTACCTGCTCACTATAAATTGTCAGACCACGGACCACAACAGCACAGAATCCTGAGTAGTCTGTGACTACCTGACCGCCAGTCTACTGCTGATTTTTACAATTGCTGAGGCGAAAAAGCAGCCAGCAATTATAAATGAAATATGAAATTGTGTAAAACTCTAATTTACACACACCCTCAATGTAGATGCATTTAATAAACCCCTGAGGCTTCGTCCTCAGGGTTTATGTAGCATCCCACAACTCGGGTGTGTGTAAAATCTCGTTACACACACCACCCCATATATTAACATACTAACATACTATTTGCCAGCAGATTAGGCCTTATGGTCTATCGAGTCTGCTCGAACCTATTATTCTCTATTTTATAACTGAGCATTACCGATGTAACTTATTACTCCATTCTCCACATCCCTTTTCCCCAGTACATTTTCTGGAAATGAGCTGTTAGCTCAGCATGTTTTTCCTGGTGAAACTATTGACATAAATAAATAGAATAAATAAATAAGTAAATAAACAAATAAATAAAAATGGAAAATAATGGAGAGGTAACTGTGTATTGTGAGGTTTTTAACACATCCGAGGTGAGTGACAACCCATAAATCTTAAAAGTGAAGCTCAAGAGGTTTAATTAGGTCATCACACACCAATGGGGCGTAAAAAAACTTCATAGACATACAGTCACCTCTACATTATTTTTTATAATTACTGGTGTAAGGAGTCAATGCCATAAATATGCTGAGACAGCTATACTTTGATTCATGATGCTGTTACACACAGTACTACACACACAGACACACATTTTCTCTGTCTCTTTTTTTTTTTTTAAGTTTCAGTGTGGAGCTAAAATTTTCAGTGTGGAGCCACACATACTGAGCCATGACCATTGCCAAATAGAAGTGTTTGTCTCCACAATCCCTGTCTGAAGCGTGGCAACAAGAGGTGCAACCAGATGTGTTTTTTTAAATGTTAAGGCAGGATCAACCAGATAAATACTGTAAAAAAAAGTAATTTGTTACCTGATATAAGAGGGTATCCTTCGATGTGGGTCCTCCGTAACCGGAAATACCACTGCCATAATTGTTGATGTGCTGGGCCTGCCCAAGCACAGATTGCAAGCCAATCAGGTGACAACATTGAAATAAGTGACACTGCTGTGGAAAGAAAGTTTTGCAAAAATATCATAACCAGTTTTTTGGGATGTTACAGTGTTTCAGAGGCTTGAGAAACACTTGATAAAGGGGGTCACCAGTAATTATAATAAAATATTAGTTAGTGACACACTGTGAAAGATACACTGTCTAGCACTTCCAGTAGTAATCAGCATATCATTACAAAATTCTGCTCACCTATTCCATAATAAGTGCCTTAGGACAGAGTCATAACTGGTAGTAATCCCTCCAAAAACACAAAATTGGTAGAGGAAAAGCCAACCCATGAAACTGGCATTATGCTGTTCACTCTATAAAATACCAGCTGACCATTTCTATTTTTCTGAAAAGAAAAGCTCACGAGAAATCATCCACGTGCACTTCTCTGACTGCAAAACTAGCCCAGGGGTTTGATTTTGATCTGTTCTCATAGTCAATGGCTAAGGGAAGTGTTTTTTAGCAGAATTTTTTTTTCTGTGCCCACTGGCAAGTGCGAGCCACACATTCTTAATAAAAAAGGCAGTGCCTGAACTTTCTGACACTATTCCTATAGGTAACACTCATAACAGTGATGTTTAAATGGTAATTCAATAACGCTGAAAGTGATAATGGCGAACCTGAATAAATGGTGACCAGAATTAAAGGGTGACTCTGAGGTGCACCATTACCCCAGTGTCCAGGTGCACCTCAGAGTTAGAATAATATAAATAGTGGTGTGTTTGGGGGGTGCAGCCCACCATGGGGGATGTGGGGGTGGAGCCCCCCACTAACATACATAAAAACATAGAAGTTGTCAGCAGATGGGGACTGTACGATCCATCAAGTCTGCCTTGGCTTCCTACCCCCCTACTTAGCTGCCTGCTTGTGTATCCCACAGTGTCTGTCCCATGCCCGCTTGAATTCCCCCACTGTCTTAGCTCCTACCACACTCTGTGAAGAAGAATTTCCTCATATTGCTTCCGAGGGTTTCTCCCTTATGTTGAAGGTTGTGCACTCTAGTCCTGGTGTAGTCCTTTACCTGAACGAGGTTCTGCACATGCACCCTGTTGTTGCCTTTAAAGTATTTGAATGTTTTTATCATGTCTCTATGGTTTCAGTGTTGTTTTGGGGAATATAATTTGAGGTCATCCAGTCTTTCCTCATACTGGTTCTGATGCAAGCCCTGCACCATCTTTGTTGCTCTTCTCTGTACCAACTTCAGCCTATCTATGTCCTTCCTGAGGTGTGGCCTCCAGAGTTGGGCACAGTACTCCATGTGAGGCCTGACCATGGGCCGATACATGGGCATGATTACTTCATGCCTTCTGCTCATGATGTGCCTCCCTATGCATCCCAGGATACCACTAGCCATTAGTGCTGCCTTTTCATATTATCTACTGACCTTGAGGTCATCTGATATGATCACCCTAGGTCTAGTTCCTGCCTGATAGCCACCAGCTGCACCCCTCCCATTGAGTACAGTTTCCCTGGGTTACACTTTCTCAGGTGAATGACCTTGCATTTTTTGGCACTGAATATCAACTACCAGGTCTTGGACCACTCCTCCAGTTTTCAGAGATCAGCTTCCATGCTTTGCTGTCCCTCTGTTGTGTCTACCCTGTTGCTGATTTTGGTGTCATCTGCAAACAGGCACACCTTTCCCTCCAGTTCATCCACAACGTCGCTGATGAACATGTTGAAGAGGATCGGCTCCAGAACTCAGCCCTGTGGGACCCCACTAGTCACCCTCCCCTCCATAGACAGAGTGCCATTTATTAATACTCTCCAAGTTCTCCCATGTAACCAGTTTCTGACCAGTTTGTGACCTCTGGCACAATTCCCATGCTCTCCTTTTTTGTGACTAGACTCCTGTGCAGAACAGAGTCAAAAGCTTTGTTGAAGTCCAGGTAAACCACATCCACTGCCCCATCCTGATCCACTGTTTTGGTGACTCAAGTGAAAAAGTCAACCAGGTTTGTCTGCAGAACCTCCCTGCCATGAAATTGTGTTGATTTTTGTCGAGCTGACCTGTTTGCTTCAAAAAGGCTATGATTCTTTCCTTCAACAGGGACTCCATCAGTTTTCCCATGACTGACATTAGACTAACCAGATGGTGGTTACCTGGCTGTTCCTTGCTTCCACTCTTGTGGAGTGGTATTACTATTGCACTCTTCCAATCCTCTGGCACCTCCCTGCTCCTTAATGATTTATTAAAGAGCACTGCTAAGGAGGCTGCCAGTTCCCTCCATAGTTCTTTCAGTATTCTTGGGTATAACCCATCTGGCCCCATAGCTTTATCTACCTTTAACTTGTCTATTTCCTCCAGGACCCTTTCCTCTGTGAAGAGATCTATGTCTAGTCCTACAATCAGACACTTCTTTAATCCTATTGTTGGTCCATTACCATCTGCTTCCTGTGTGAAGACTGAGCAGAAGTACTCATTGAGTGCCTCTGCCTTCTCCCAGTCTTGCTCTGTGGTTTGTCCACCTTTTTTTTTTTATTCTAATGATGCCCCCTTTGGTCTTCCTTTTCTCACGTATGTACCTGTAGAAGGTTTTGTTATCCTTTTTTACTTCCTGAGCTATCCTAACCTCTGTTTGGGTCTTTACATTTCTTATCACTTTCCCTGTATCTTTTACTTTCTGTTTATATTCTGCTTTGTCTGCCTCTTCCCCGACTCCTTGTGTTTTCTAAAGGCTATGCACTTTTCTCTCACCATGGTTGCCACCTCCTTTAAAAACCATAGTGGGTTTTTCCTCATTTTGTTCTTACCAACCTGACGGGCACACTGTGATGTGACCATGGTTATTGCATCCTTCAACCTTGTCCAATATTCCTCAACAGTCCCATCTGTCGAGTTACTAAGGTTGTCTCTTAGGCAGGCCTTCATGTTTGTGAAGTCTGCCCTCCTGAAGTCAAGGACCTTCAACCTGGAATGTGTGGAGTCTACAGTCCTTTTTAACCTTAGCCATACCTTGTTAAGCTCACAGTTGCCCAGGTGGCTCCCTACTTCGACACCCATAACCCTATGGCTATTTGTGAATATCAGATCTAGAACCACGTTACCCCTTGTGGATGAAGTCACTCATTGACTTAGACCTGCTTCCTGTAGTGTGGCTAGGAATTCCCTGCTGTTCTGTGATGCTGCTGTGTGGGTATTCCAATGAATGTCCAGCAGACTGAAATCCCCCACTAGCACCATGTCCTCTTTGCCTGACATCTGGAGGATGGTTTCCAGGATTTCGTTATCCCTGGCTTCCTCCTGATTTGGGGGTCTGTAGATTATTCCTACCCAAATGGGTTTCTGACTTCCGGCCCCTATTGTGATCCATAGATCCTCTGTTTCCCCTAGTGCCTGCTGCATTTCTGTAGCATTGATGTTATCCTTAACACAAATAGGCATGTACATTGCATAGTTGCAGGCTAGATGGCTCAGGATGGCTACATACCTGATCAGTCAGAAGGGGTGTCCTCTGCTTCAGTATGGCAGGTACATCTATCCCCATGACAAGGTGGTACTCCCTAATGTCTACTGGAGGTGTATGGAGACCCGCAGGTTGCAGTGTGTTGGCAGAGTGCATACAATTGGTGATGATATTGTGGCTGTCAAGGCAAGTCACGAGTTGCTATATAGTACTGCTCGCCGTTAATTGCTGTCACCTTTATTGAATACATTTTTATGGATTCGTCATTTTGACGTTCGCTGTATAAGAATGACATGGAGCCATCTCTGCCTCAGTTGCTAAAGACTTGCATAAGTCATGGGTGCTTGTAGTCTACTTTACCACTTACAAATAAACAACTAGTCAAGCTTTGCGTGCATCTGTGTTACATCACATTGGGTAAACTTTGAGTCAGATCAATCCTTAAGTCTGAAGGACATACTGTTCCTTCCAGCAGACATCCTCCCCAACCTGGTTCCATCATCATGCCACTTTCTGCATGTCACGAATGGAAAAGGCATCTCACACTTCTGGAAATGTCCTTCTTAAACTCAATCTGGCAATCATGAAGTGGCTTGTACCCTTGAACATGTAACAAGGCTGCATAACAATCAGTAGTGCTAAAAATATTGTGAAATCTCTGAAAGGTCTATTTCTTAGAGGACCCTGCTTTGCAAATCGCCTGTAGTGGTGTGCACAGCTTGGGAAACTTCAATTCACAGTAACTTCGAAAGTCCCACAACTTCACCATGTTATTCCCATTTCACAGTGTCAGACTTTGAGGTTTTGGAAGTTCTGTGAAGTTGCAGATTTTCAGCTTTGCTGGTGAAGTTCCTTGGGACTTTGCAAAATGACTGAGTCATTCAATGCTGTTGTTACACCGTGTGACCTGCAGATCATATGGTTACATTGCAACAGGAAACAAACCTGAACAATTGTGCTGTGGGTAGTTCTAGGAAGTGGGTTCAGGAGAGAGAATCTGCACTGTGCTTAGAACTCAGTTTTGACTTTTTTTTTACTGCTGTTCATTGCATAAAACAAACTTAAAAAAATATATTTTTTACTTTGTGTTTTGCATGTGCAGATTTAATTTTGAACATTTTTACCTATAGTTTAGTCAATGTTTTCCATATCTCTTTCTGTGTAGTGCTGCAGTGCTAGACTAGTGCTGTGTGTTAGTGGAGAGGCAGGCTTTTTTCTGCATCCAGCAACAGCTTTAGTTTCAGTGCATTTTTACTGTCACTCTCAGGCAATTAATTTTCTCAAGTCACATAATTTCTGTACCCTTTCAGTGTTCCAGTGCTGCTAAAATACTAATGTCTAATGTCTATCTGCAGCTCTGGAAGGTAGTTGTAAACTGTAGTATTTTAATATTTCTGATTATATTTTTTTTTAATACTTTAACCCTTTTTGTCATGTTATTTTATTCAATTGTAACTATTTTACTATTTGCAGTATTTGCATTATTGTTCAAGCCACTAGCACTACCACACATTAAATGATAGAATGAGTGGTAGAGGGAAAGGAATGGGTAGACAGGGAGGAAAGGTGGCAGTGGTGACTGCCAATTGAGATGGATAAGGGCTTGGTATGGCTGCAGGAGGTAGTAGTGTGTCTGCACTGTGTGATGGTAGTGGTACTGCTCAAATGCTTACAGCAATTGATTTCATTGATCTCTTAGTTGAAGGAGGTGTCAGCCAGAGCTAAAAATCTATTATCAGAAATGTCCTCAGCCCCATCAACACCAGTGAGTAAACATGATGCTGTTGGGAAAAAAAATCAGAGAGTCCCCAGTGGTTAGTGGCACTAGACAGGAGTCTGAGGATGATGCAGTGGCAGAGTTGTGTGTGCTACTGCCATCTCAGGAGGAGGAAATGGAGGGTGAAGATAAGGATGACACTGTCATAAATCCTTTGTTTGAAAAAACAAAAAAAAGGTGATAGCAAAGTGTATGAATTTTCAAACTGAAAGGTAGACAACCTCTGCTTCAAAAGATAATATATGATGGCGCATACTGCAGAACAGAAACAAGTACAGGTGTAGTGGCTGGTTCCACCACTGGAACATGTCCATGATCCAGCACAGGGCAATTACAGTGCCAATCAGCAATGCAGTGGATCATGTTTTTTGCGGGAGGCTGTGCCCCCCACATCCTCCCTACTTATGGATTCCTGCTAGGGGAGGTAAGTAGATCTTGGGAAGGGGGGGTGCATCCCACATTTGGCACCCTGATTGCCATACAGCCTGCACTCTGAGCACTGGAAGGGGTAGCAGCCACCACAACTGGTACTCCACATAAATGTGTGCATTCTTCAAAAACTGTTGTGTGGGACTTTTTTATTTTATTACTAATCCAAAACATGGCAGTGTGTAAATATGCCATCTTTCTCAGGTCCACATCAGATGTGGCAAGGAAGGGTCTTGTGCTGGCACATGTGAACAGCATAACCATGTTAAAGTCAAATACTGTATATAGCAAGGTAGCAGGCACATCAGCAGATAGTATCTTCAGGTGGTTTGGGAGGCAAAGAATATTGTGGAGTTAAAAAAGGTTGTGAAATAAGAGGTCAGTTGTATCCCTGAAAGTGTAAAATCACTGATAAGCATCTGCAGCGTGAGTAGCAACAGCAGCATCACGCTGACAAAATCCCTCAGCCAAGTCATAGAAACATAGAAACATAGAATTTGACGGCAGATAAGGACTGCTTGGCCCACCCAGTCTGCCCATTTCCCTACCTGATGGATAAGCTGCAGGTCCTAGTTAACCAGCAGCCTACTTCTTCCTACACCCACCCCCTAGAATTGCCTTATGACTGTCCCATGCATGCTTGAATTCCACCACTGTTTTTGACTCCACAACCTCCTCTGGAAGGCTGTTCCATACATCCACAACCCTCTCTGTGAAAAAATACTTCCTTAAATTACCTCTGAGCCACCCCTTCTATCATCAAATTGTGCCCCTTGTTCTTGCACACCTCTTTTTGAAAGATGCTACCCTCTGGACTTTGTTGATTCCCTTGAGGTGCTTGAAGTTTCTATCATGTCTCCCTCTCCTCCTTTCCTCAGGGCTATACATATTAAGCTCCTTAGTCTCTCTTCATATGTCTTCCAGTGCAGACCCTGCACCATTTTAGTTGCCCTCCTCTGGACAGCTTCCATCCTGTCTATGTCTTTGCGGAGATTGGGTCTCCAAAACTGCACGCAGTACTCCAGATGGGGTCTCACTAGCTGTCTGTACAGAGGGATAATAACTTCCTGTTTTCTACTGGTGATGCCTCTCCCTATGCATCCCAGTATCCCCCAGCCCTCCTTGCTGCCCTCTCACATTATGCCCACCTTTAGGTCATCTGATATGACTACCCCAGGTCCTTTCCATTTTTGTTGTTGTTAGTAGCTCACCCCATTGTGTACTCTTCCCTGGGTTTTGTTTCCCAGGTGCATTACCTTGCACTTCTTAGCATTGAATCTAAGCTGCCATACATTTGACCATTCCTCTAACCTTGCCAAGTCCCTTCTCATCCTTTCCACTCCACCTTGTGCATCAACTCTGTTGCAGATCTTTGTGTCATCTGCAAAGAGACATACTTTCCTTCAGTCCCTCTGCAATGTCCACATAAAGACATTGAGAGGACCAGTCTAATATTGAACCCGGTGCCCACTACTAACCCCCTTTTTCAAGTGGACTCCATTTACTATTACTCTCTGTGACCTTTTCTCCAGCCAATTCTTTACCCAGGCTGTCATCTTGGGACCCACTCCCAGGCTGGCTAACTTGTATATTAATCTTTGTGTGGGACTGTGTCAAATGCCTTGCTAAAGTCTAGGTAGGCCATGTCCACAGCCCCTCCCTGATCAACTACTTTGGTCACCCAGTCAAAGAAATCTATCAGATTTGTCTGACATGACCTTCCGCGTGGAATCCATGCTGCCTTGGGTCCTGTGCCCTCTGGCCTCTAGATACTCAACAATTCTTTCCTTCAGAAGTGATTCCATCATTTCCCTACCACTGAGGTTAAACTAACAGGTCTATAGTTTCCTGCTTCTGCCTTGCTCCCACTTTTGTGAAGGGAATCACATCTGCCCTCCTCCAGTCCTCAGGTACCACCCATCCTCCCATGATTTGTTAAAGAGGGTAGTCAATGGTGTCACTAGTTCTACCCTTAGTTCTTTTAGAATTCTGGGATGAATCCCATCAGGCCCCATTGCTTTGTCCACCTTCAGTTTTAAGAGTTCTTTCAGAACCCTTTCTTCTGTAAATGGGCTGGTATCAACTTCTGTATCCAGAGTGTTTCTACTGTTTGTTTTAGGTACCTCCCTCTCTTCCTTTGTAAATACTGAGCAAAAATATTTGTTTAGTATCTCTGCCTTTTCACAGTCACCCTCTGCCCACCCTCCCTCCCTTTATTAAGCCTCACTATCCCTCCCTTGGTCTTCCTTTGCTCCCTGATGTACCTATAAAAGGTTTTATCCCCCTTCTTAACTGAGTTGGCTATCTTTTCCTCGGTTTGGGCCTTTGCTGTTCTGACTGCCTTCCCAGCTTCCTTTTGCTTTAACTGATACAGTTCTCTGTCCTGTTCCTTCTGATTCCTTGCACTTCCTGAATGCTTTCTTTTCTCTTGAACCTTCACTGCCACTTCCTTTGAGAACCATAGTGGTTTCTTACCTCGTTTCATTTGTTTATTTGCTTTACACAAAGGCTTGTTACCTCTGTGATGGCAGTTTTATTATTCCCATTGTTCTTCCACCCTCCTTCCTGCCCATTTGCTAGTGCATTCCTTAGGCACTCACCCATTTTGACAAAGTCAGCCCTCCTAAAATCCAGTACCTTTGTCTTTGTATGGCTTGACTCTATTGCTGTGTTTATTGTGAACCATACTGTTCGATGGTCGCTAGTTCCCAGATGGCTACCCACTTCTACATCTGTGATCCTCTCTTCATCTCCATTTGAGAGAACCAGGTCTAAGATTGTTCCCTCTCGAGTGGGCTCCAATACTAGTTGTCTAAGGCATGCCCCCTGTAGGGCATCTAGAATAACCCCACTCTTAGAAGTGGCTGCTGCAACTGCACTCCAGTTAACATCTGGCATATTCAGATCACCCATCAGCAATATCTCCCCTTTTTCTGCCATACTAAGTATACTTTCTATCATTTCCTTGTCCATTTCCTCCCCCTGAGAAGGGGGTCTGTATACAACCCCTGTGCGGATTGTGGTGCCATTGCAGGTCTCCAAATTTACCCACAGTGCTTCTTCTCCTCCCTGTTCACCCTTTTGTTCTGTTGCTTTGATTCCTTCCCTTATGTAAAGACTACTCCTCCTCCTCCTCTTTTACCCTCCCTGTCCCTCCTGTAGATAGTGTATCCTGGTATGTTTACATCCCAGTCATGGTTTTGTGTGTACCATGTTTCTGTGACTGCCACGATATCCAGATGTTCCTCCTCCATCAAGGCCACTATTTCAGGAAGCTTGTTACTCAGACTATGGGCACTGGTACTCATTGCCCTCCATTTTTTGATGGCTTTACTTTCTGTTGCAGCATCCCCCACTGACCTTTCTACCTTGGTCTTCTTCCCATTTAGTACCCTGTTTTGTAGGGAGAGGCTGGGATTTTTCTGCTGCTTATCAGTGCCTCCCCCCTTGACTAGTTTAAAAGCTTGCCAATGAAGCATTTAAACCCATTGCTCGAAAGACTTGTTCCCTTCCTGGACAGATGCAGACCATCCTGCCAGTATAGGCTGGTGTCCCTCCAGGTGGAACCCCAGTCCCCAATGAAGCCAAACCCCTGTGCTCCACACCATTTTTTCAACCACTCATTAAACTGCATGGTGTAAAGTACCCTTGCCTCACTCATGCCATTTACAGGCAGCACCTCTGAGAAGGATACTGTGTGTGCTACTTGTCTTAGGCCCTCCCCAGTTCTACAAAGTCCTTCTGCACTGCTCTAAGCTCATGTTGAGCAAAGTCATTTGTCCCTAGGTGGACAATGACATCCAGCTCAGACTCCTGTGCAGGTGTTCTCGTGATCCTGAGGATGCGCTTCCTGTCCCTACAAGCCATGGCACCAGGCAGGCACTTTACTTCAGTTTTCCCTGCTCCCCCCAGTTCTATCCCCCTAATAATTGAGTCCCCCACCAGGAGCTGCTTCCTTTCCTTGTGGCATCCTCTGCCTCCTTCCTGTGGGCCTCCCTTGTGACAGGTGTCCTCAGCCTCCTTAATCTCCTCAGTGGGTGCATCCATAGGGGAGCTGTGCTCCCCCAGAATTGTGTATGGATTGTGGAGTAGAATAACTGACTGGGTGTGCCTCTGTTCCACCCTCCTCACCCTCCCTGAGCCCACTGTGGTCCAACTGCTGTGCTTTCTTTGCAACCTCTGAGGTAGTGGTGGTGGCTCTGGTGCTCCCTGGATGGGGGGGTTCCCTTCCTACCATCCAGTCTGGCCTGGGGAAGGTTTTCTTACTGCTGTCCAGTGTGGCCTGAAGGCAGAAACTTCCTCCCTCAGGGCAGAGAGTTGTCTGCAAATGAGGCAGCATCTCAGCCTCCAGAAAGACTCCCGGAAGACTGCTGCCCCACAGCCATTACATTGCACTACTCCCCACATGACTATGTACTTTTTTTTGTTGTTGTTGTGTGTGTGCTTGTGTGAGTGATTGGTTTGTTATATAGAAATATATATATATTATACAATGTGTATGTGTATATTTTCAGTGCTGTGTGCTAGAGAGGATATAACATTGATATACCTTGCACTCTTGAGAAATGATGTCAGAACCCCAGGTATAAAGGAACTATTTCCAGGGGTGGGTGAGGGTGGGAAGGGTTGGGCCTAAACTGTGCCCTCACAAAACAATCAGCTAAGAGCTCTGACCCACCGCTCGATGAGTGCCTTCCCATCTGCAAGATACTATACACAACAATTTGACAGAGAAAATCCCTGCTAATCAGACAGAGAAAATCCAGACATCCAAGTCAGACACAGGTAAACCTCCCCAGCCCCAAAACAGCCTGGTGGTTTGTGCTCTGAAAGCAGTCAGCCCCAAAATAAGTCAGCTGTGCTTTGAACTCTTCCTGCACTGAAAATCTTAAGAATTGTAACAAGACTGTCTTTTCCTGATAATTGTAAATTCCTTCTTTCACCTTTCAGTTAGAAGCAGCCTCCACCTGCAGTATATCTGCTACAAAGCAAAGACAATTGAAAGGTTCCCCTCCCTCTGCTGTGAGCACAACTCGCTTTCTTGCAAATCCTATGTTCAGTATTGCAGCTCCCAACAAGAGATAGTTTGACTAGGAAAAATATTAGCTGTTCACAAGTCACAAGTTTTATGACACTGTTTCTGTCTGTGACATCCAAGCAATGTGGTGACTGCACAGAACTGTTCTCAAAAAACACCCACCCAAAACATTCAGCCATTACTTGCATTCTAACTAAGCACTGTATGTTCCTTTCTAATCATTCAGTGACCAGGAAATTGAATGCTTTACAGCAGAGTTGACTGCTACTGATCTCCCATTTTCTTTTGTTGTTCCTTCACTTTCCGTCCAAAGCATGCTGCAAGTGGAAAGTGCTGTTGAGGACCAACTTTTCACAGTGGATGATTCCTAAATTGAATGATGTTGAAAAAGATGTTTCACATGCCCTGCCACGTTCCTCCAGTTCATACATCCATCTTACCACAGATATGTGATGCAGCAGGCCAACAGCTTCTAGTACTTTTATGTACGTAACAGTACATTGGCTAGAACTGAAGGGGTTGTTCATTACCTCGGAAGCAAATACAAGTGACCTGATTGTAATGGAAGCTACATACCTGGAATTCACAAGCATGCAGTGCTGGCTATGAAGAGCATCTTTGATTTGCACACTAGGGAAAACATTGTGGCATTAATATTGGAGGAGGCTGACACTTGATTGAACCCATTACCCATAAAAGCAGGCTTCACAGCCAGTAACAATGGTGCAAATGTTGTCAAGGCTATTAGTGATGGGGGGTGTTATATGGTATCTTGCTTTGTACACTGTCTAAACTTGGTTGTGCAGGTGTTTTTGTCATAATGTGACATTAAAAAAGTGCTCACCCTGTGCTGTCATATTTGTGGCCATTTTGCATGGTCTAGAAAGGCCAGGGATCAATTACATGCACTGCAAATAAAAAACGCCTGCCTCAGCGCCAATTAAAGCAGGGGGTTGTCATGAGGTGGAATTTAATCTTATATATCCTGAAGCAGATGTATGAACAGTATGAACAGTATAAAGGCCTAATCAGTATATATTCTGCTTTATACAAGCTGTGACAGTTCTGGAGCTTCTATGTTGCTGACAACAGAACAGTGGAGGTTTATGGATGGGTTGATTTTAACCTTGAGGACTTTTGATCATACCAAACATGCAGTGAGTGGGGACACTGCCTCTATTAGTCAGTCCATTCCAATGTGCTGGGTGCTGAGACAGGCCATCTGTAATGTGCAGCAGCTATTTGAGGCAACAGGTGACTCTATAAGCTGTGCATTGTCGAACACATGCTTAATGTATTGGATCATAACAGACACTCAAATGTTATCCTGACATCTGTGGATTCCAGTACTGCAAAAATGCAGGATCCTTGTTTCAAACCAGGACTTCCAGACATTATCATTGGTGGTAGTCAGAAAGCTGAGCATTTGCAAAGACTTCTGATCAGTTGTGTACATGGTTTGCAAGTGCTAAAAAAAAACAGTACATTGAGAAGAGACACACTGTCATCCTCACCCACAGTTGGTAATGGTAGTGAGATTTGTGAAGATGCATCTTTCATATCTTGCAGTAAGACAACCAGAAAACTACCTCCAAAATCAAATCCTCTGTGACAATTCTTGTACAGGTTGACCTTGCAGACTGTGAGAAGAAGAAGGAGGAACCATCTGAAGATGCCAAACAAAGGCAGCAGCTGGATCTGTTGAGGTATATATGACAGACCCCAGATATTTTGGAGCTGATGATGAATCCCTGTTGTATTGGAACAACAAAGTTAAAGAGTAGTCTGCACTGGATTATGTGACTTTTAAATATTTAATATGTCCACCATCTATTGCCAATTCTGAATGTGTGTTAAGTGCAGCAGGGGCAATCATTACAGACCAAAATACAAACCTTTCCTCCAAAAAAAAGTCACTGTGTTGACATTCATTAAAATGAATAGTGTACATATACTTCCAAATAGAAGTGCATCAATGTGGGTGCCACTGGCACACCAGGAAAAGGCAGGGGAAGGACTATCACCCACCACAGAGGTAGATGTGGACTTAATGGATACAGAATTACAATGTGGTGAAAATTCAGATTTTGAGGATGCAGTGGTGTTATTCATTTTGGGGGATGAGGAGCAGTAGACCAATTAATTTGGAGGACACAGAAAGAAGGAGGAGAATGTAAACTCCATACTCTGGCGTCCTTCAATCTTCCTCAACTGGGAACAACATGAGCCTTGTCTTCCATGTCATGCATTCCTCCAGGAAAACTTGGACTCTTAACCCAACATAAATGCCAGACACAGCTTAATGTGAACCTGCTGCCATGTCTGCCCCCACCGATGATGCTTCACACTCCGACCTTCTCTAGTCCTCCTCAACCAGGAACAACATGGGCCTCCTGCTCCTCCTTGATCTCATGCATGCCTCCAGAAAACCCAGACTGTTAACCAAATGTAAGTGCCAGACAAACTGAATACTGTGTGAATCTGCTTCTGTTGTCCTGTTGCCTCCTCCAGCCATCAAGATGCCTACTTCTCCTCTACCTCAGGGGCACCATTGTGCCATTACACATCATGGCCGTCACTAATGTGACACTAAGTATCATTCCTTTTTTTTTTTTTTTTTGGTATTTTACTTTTCTGTCTCCTACCAAGGGACTCATTGTATGTTGCTACATCAACCTTAACTTACTTAGGCCAAGTCACAGAGCCTTCCAGTCAACCCTGGCCAATGCCAACCTTTCTCAGCTGATATTGGAACCTTCCTGACTCAATGTTAAAATGGGTACTTGCTCACTACTGGATTGGATCCTGGCTAGCAGGATAGACAGAATCAGAGTTGCTGTGAGTTTCCCAGATACCCTTAAGGACCACTTTCCAGTTTACTGTATCTGGTGCAATAACTTTCCCAATTCCCTCCAAAAAAATGTATTCAATCAAGGGACCTGTCACAATTTGATAAGGCAGCCTTCCTCAAGAGCCACAAAAAGATTGACTAGAACCACCTGATAGATCTCCCTAATGTGAACCTGGTGTTAGATTTTTTCATTAATAACTTCACTAGTGCAGTTAAATATGCATGCCTTCATTAGGCATCGCTAGGCAATGGGCCTCTGCTCATCATGGACTAATGCAGCCTTAGAAAAACCCTGCAGTCAAGGGATAAGGCCTGAGAACAACATAAAAAGTCTGGAAACCACACAGATTGGTTCACCTATCATCACCTCAGAAACTCCCGCAACAGTGAACTGAAGAGTACCAAGAGAAACTATCTTAAGACTCTCTAAATCCAAAGTCTATCTAACCCAAAACAGTTCTGGTCACAGATAAATCAGCTTCTTAAGGGTATAAACTCAGACCCCTCTTTTGAAATCCTCATTCACAGCCTTGCTATATCAGACCCCAAAGAAATTGTTGATGGCTTTAACAAGTTTTTTACAGATCTGGAGAGATTCAATGCCTCCCTGGAATCCAGCTCCATCAACTCTATCCCCTCCCCATTAATCAGCCTTCCCACATCTATTCCCTACATCCTGTCCACCTCAGGATTGTCATACTGTCAGAAGTCCTTAGGCAAGGTGAAGGTTCTCAGGTCACTGACAAGCTGGAACCCTGGTTCCTTAAAAATAGCAGCTCCAATCATAGACACTCCGATTATGAACCTAATTAACAAATGCTTCCTCTCAGGCACAGTCCCCAACAAATGGCACTCACCAACATAATTTACATCTTGGCTTCCTCCTTAGATAAGGGGATGTCAGTGGATGCAGTGTTTGTGGATCTGTCAAAAGCCTACGATACTGTGCACCATCAGGTATTGATAAGAAGACTCCAATATGTAGGAGGTTAGGAGATGGTTTCTATCATATTTGACAGAATGAAAACAACAAACTGTAGTGGGTGAAGCTATATCAACTAAGGCAGGGGTGAAATGTGAGGTGCCCCAAGGATTGTTCCTGGACCCCTTTTTTTTCTGGTTTATATAAATCCAGTTGTTCAAACTGTAAAAGCCTCAGATATTCATTTATATGCAGATGACACTGTCTTGATAGCTAAAAGTAAAGAACCTCACAAATTACAACTAGAGTTACAAGCAGATTGTAATAGTATTCAGGACTGGTTTGGGAGATCAAATTCAGTGTTAAATAATAGTAAATCAAAAACAATGTTTTTTACTCAGACAGCAAAGGCAAAAGAGACTTTAAGAATTACATCCAAAGATGGTGAGGAGCTAGAACAAGGGAGTGAATATAAGTATCTGGGTTTTTGGATAGACCCGAGTTTGAACTTCACATTAATGAAAAGCTAAATAAACTAAATGGCAGACTTGGGGCTTTGCAAAGAACAGGCCACTGCATAAACGAATCTATGAGAAAGTCTATAGTTAACCAAATGTTGGTACCAGTACTAGAATACAGAATACATATTTACTAATTTACCAAAACTTCTGTACTAAAAAGGGTTGAAACTATGTATTACAGGTTGGTCAGATTTGCATTGAGGGCTGATAGGAGGACCAATCATTGTGCACTGTTTGAGAGGCTAAATTGGCTTACTTTACAAAGTAAACAAAAAATTATGTGGCTTAGTATGACTAAACAACTCTTGGATATAGGAAGAGAACTATATCTAAATGAGAAACTGCAAAGAGTAGAGCACACTTATGGCTTAAGATACAAAACTAAAATGAGGGAGTTGAAAATAGTAACACCTAGAATAGGATAGGAGAGATGTCCTTTGCCTATGCCGCAAAGAAGTTCTGGAATGAGCTAAACATTCAAGAAAAAAACATAAACATAAGTTTACAAGAATGTAGTACTGCCTTGAAATGAGAACTAGCAGTTAAATGTACTTGCTTTGATTAGAAAATGAATGTTTTGTGTAAGAACATGACTGAAATGTAATGTATTTTGGATTGTATAATGTATGTATGAAATTGATTATTTTTATATGGTTAACATCTAAGACAGGAATGCTTTGTAAATAGGATTTTATCCTAATGGTGCTTAAAATGAGATGTAATTTTGTGTCCTGTAAAAAAATAAGTTTTACTACTACTACTACTACTACTACTACTACATGTCTTGCCAATAAAGGGGGAGAAAAGGATAGAATTGAAAAATTCTGCCCTGTCCCCCTTCTAAGTGCAGTAGCCAAAATCCAGGAGCAGCTCCTATACAATCAACTTCTTGCCTCCCTTGAGCTGAACTACTCCCTAACCGCTGCCCAGCATGGCTTCCATAAAAATCATAAAACAAACACAGCCCTGGTCCGGGTCACCTCAGATATTTTAAATGCTATGGACCATGGTCTGGCCACCAGTGCAATCTTTATAGACCTCACAAAAGCATTTGATCTGGTCAATTATAATCTCCTGCTTACAAAGCTGCAAGGGTTGGGTTTTGAAGATCTCACCTGCCAGTGGTTTCATAGTTACCTGTCTGATCAGTATCAGTACATCAAATGGCAAGGTAAAGTTTGCAACCCTAGACCGGTCTATGAGGGAGTACCCCAAGGCTCAATACTCTGTCCACTTCATTTTTTCCCTGTATATAAAAGACCTGCCTCTCAATTGCAGAGGAGCATCAGTTCAGTTGTACGCTAATGATGCCAAACTCTATAGGTCCTCCTCTGATCTAGGCTAGATCTGCTCCCATCTGGGAAATGACTTCCACAAGTTAGAGAGCTGGCGAGTGAAAAATAAATTAGTCCTCAATGCAAAAAAAAAAAAAGTGGTACTCTTCAGCAACAATAACTTATGATCTGACAGAAAGGACTTCCTAAAGCTCCATACCTTAATCGGAGTCAATGTGGAGGTGGTCCAGTCTTTTAAATACCGAGCAGTGACGTTGGACCAAACCATGACATTTAAACCAGATTTTGATTCCCTTACTACAGTAGAACCTTAAACCAGAAGATTGGGCTCCTATATCAGCTCTCTTCCTACCTCACTAGAGAGGCTCGCCTGGCCATCTCCTGTACCTCGCTGTTGCCCCTCCTTTTATATGGTGCCCCCATGGTGCAGGCTGCCTGTGAATCCATCCTATATCACCTTAGCACACTGTACCACAGGACTGGAAGATTCACAATAGATGCCCACACTAGGGCTCACCACTATGGAGTGCTAGCATCTCTAGGGTGGCCCTCCTTTGTGAATAAAAATATGTTACCTCCTTTATTGCTTTAAATACAAGCTCTTGTAACCACTATCTCTGCTCAGCCTCGCTGGCATTATCTAGAGCAGACAATTCCTCTGCTCACTCAGATTGGCAGCCATCCTTGTGCTTGATATCCCCAAGGTGCAGCATGCTCTCGATAGGAGATCTTTCTCCTATGCTACCCCTCACTTGTGGAACTCTCTACCCTCAGAGGTCCTCTCAAGTCCCTCTCTAATGGTATTAAAAAAAGATTAAAAGACCATCTCTGGTCCACCCCCCACCATACCTGCACCCACTAAACTCGGATCTCAGTTACATCCCTCCTACTCTCTTGCTAGACACTGCTCCCCCTCTCGTTCTCCCTCACCTCAACTTGGTGATTGTAACCATGAATAAATGTTATCAGTATGTTGTAACCAACTTATTTTCTTTTTGTCATGGTCTAAGCTATGTTAATTCTTGTTCTTCCACTGTAATCAGCCTCCATGACTATGGTAAAAAACAAAACCAAGGCGCTGCGTCAGCATGTGGTCTAAAAGCAAAACAAAATGGCTATATTAAATGCACGCTGAAAATAGAAAATAGAGTTAAAAATCCATGACTATTGATTGCATATGGTTCTTGATTGCCCTATCAACTCTATCCCACTGTTTGTCATGCTGTTTATTTTGTAACTAACTCTGGGTTGGCCCTGTAAAAGGGACTTTGTTATTCCAATGAGCCTACCTGGTCATCAAAATTCAATATAAAATTAAAAAAAAATTCCTTTTACAGGTACAAAAGACAGTGAGTGGGCAGGACTAAATCAGTTCACTCTTGTATTCAAGTGTCTCATCTCCTGCTGCCTCATCCTCAGCAGCCAGCAAGAAACCTGCTCTTCCTTCCCCTCTGCAGCAGCATGTTGCCATTACATGGCCTGACCATCACTATTGTGATGGTAAGCATCATTCCAGGATTTCTTTCTTTTTGCTTTTTATGTTTCCTGGAACAGATACGCCATGAGTCCATGTAATGGAAATCTGTGGAATAATCATTTAAGTGTTCTCTTGACAGGTGACAGGGGAACAGTAAGACTAGGAGTGGACAATGGATATACTGTGCAGGTAGCCACCATAGTAGACAACTGAGGAAAATATATTTCAGTCTTTTCTTGACAGATAACAATGGAGCAGTAAGACTGGAGGTGGACAACAGATATACTGTGGGGGTGGGCACCATAGAGGAGAATGTGGGAACAATAATTTCAGTCTTGTTTTGACAGTTGACAGCAGAACAGTAAGGCTAGGAGTGGACAATGGAAATGCCATATGGGCAGCCACTACAGTGGCTACTTGACTAGAATCTAAACAATTTTCTCCTGTCTTCACAGGTCTGCTGCCCTGCTGCTTACTCCTCCAGCAAGCAAGACTCCTCCCCCTCCATCTTCTCTGCCTGGGGCACCATTGTTCCATTTTATGGCATGGCCATCAGAAGTGTGACAATATCATTTCCAGAAATAGTTTTTTTCTTAAACATTTTTATTTTAATTTTGGTGCAGCATGACTAGGAGTGGAATAAAGTCTAAATAATTTCTCTCTTGTCATCACAGGTCTCTTCTCCTCCTCTCCTAAATTTCTGTCCACTAAAGTGCTTGAAGTAAGGTGCTGTGGTTGGAGACTGACACAGTGCAGCAGCATATAGCATATATAGTGTATAGTGGAATATTAGGGATGGAAATCCAACCCTTGTAAAACCTTAATATCCTGCACTAGCTGCATCAGCTAGTTTGTTATGTTGCACTAGCTATGTAGCTAGTGCAGCATAAGAACTTGGAACACGATTGTGCATGCAAGACATTAAGCCCTCTGATTTTGGGGGGAATGGCTCTGGTGGTGAGAGATGGTCTGGGAGGCAAGCGCTGGCATAAAAAAGGCAAAAGTAAGAACACCCTTCACCATAAGAAGTGACAATACACTATAAAGAATAGTGCATGATCGTTCGTACAAGCCAGGGATATTTTCAAACTCTTGAGGTGTCCATGGTAACGAGACCTCTCGAGCTGTGCTCTCGAATCCTCTGGATACCTCAGAAACCTTTCAAGTGAAAAATATCCCTGTTGTGCATGAGTGATCATACACTATCCTCTATATAATTTCTGGAATGTGAAAAAATATGGCAAATAGAAATTTCATATAGTGTGCATCATTGCTATGGTGTACAATAGGTGTAACACAGACTTCACCCTCACAATAGAGTTTTACCTTTCTCTCAAGAAGAATCAGCTGGTTTGAGAGCAGCTTCTGGTGTGTGGCATCCCTGGACACACCTCAAAATCTGGGGTCCACATCTCAATGTGTAGTTGCACTACTTCATCTCTTAACTGAGAAGGAGAAGGAGAAGGATCTGTAGCTAGGGTCTCAGGTTCTCTCCCTGGCTGCAGCCTTTGAATCTGACTGCAGGCCCAGCTTCCATCATCAGTGCCCTCTTTTGGCAACTGTGAACCTCACTGTCACTTGCTGTGCTGCCCCTATGTCACAGAAGGACCACTAGCAGTGCCACCACCTCCACCACCTCAGCCGACTTGATGTATTCTTCCCACTCACAGTAGTACATTACTGTAGGGTCAGTGTGATGCTCACCATTGCCTAAGTGTTTTTCCTGTTTACTATTCCAAACAACTGTCTGGCATAGGTTACATATCACAACACTGTTGCCAGTGATATATAACAGAATTATATATAATTTTGGGGGGACTTGAGACAAAATGGGAAATGAGGTTTTCATATATTCTGCATTTCTGGGTACTAAAGTGACTTACAACTTACAGGTTTTGTTGCTGTGGTGTGAGGCTGACTGACAGCACAGCACAGCGGCATGTAGCAAGTATATATAGTTTCTTGTACTTGAGAAAACAAGCATTTGTCAATGTCTAATGTTTGCTTGCTAGTATTGGCATTGATAGTGCAGGAGTTCGAGAGATGCATAATAGGAATGGTGGTGAAGTTTTGAAGTAACACCAGCCCCCACCCTGCCGAGACTGACAGGCACTGGGGATGTGCCTTTGGGTCATTGGCCATAACATTCACAGCATTCCACCTCATCCCACCCTGCAGACATCGAGAGGTGTCACAGTGTGTCTTGAGGTCTTCGGCCCTTACGCTCAGCCCATTTAAAAAGGACATAAGCTGAGATGGGTGTAGTATAAGAGAATGGAGTGAATGTTAGGACTGAAGACCCCAAGGCACACCTTAATGGCTGCCAGTGACTGCAGGGTGGGGGTGGAATAGGTTGAGCATTACGGCCGACGACTCCAAGTCACACTCCCAATGCCTGTCAGTGTGTACAGTGTTGCTGTTATGGTTGGAAACCCTAATGTCCTGGGCGTGTGTTGGTAGTTTTTGCTCCAAATTTTCAACATGGGTTTTTTGGGAGCCCACCTCCTGAACAGTGGCAGTATGATTTCATTACTCAATGCCAAAAGGTGATTTCCCACAGTGAGTGTGCCATTCAGTGCCACAGCTGCAAAAACACATTTTGGGCAGGATGTGAAAAATGACAGGTGTACTGTTTATTAGGAGGTGTGAAGAAATGGCAATGTTGAAAATCTGGAGTGAAAATATGAAGTGTCCATAGAAACTGTGCAATGCATGCTCGTAACGCAGTCATTTTTTAAAATGTTTTCACCCAATCACATACTACTAGACAGGGTGGAGGCTGTCCAGAGGAGGGCAACCAAAATGATGCAGGGTCTGCAAAAAAGGACATATGAAGAAAGACTAAAGGAACTAAAGATGTATAGCCTTGAGGAAAGGAGGGAGAGTGGGGGACATGATAGAAACTTTCAAATACCTCAAGGGAATCAACAAAGTCCAAGAGGGTAGCACCTTTCAGAAAAAGAGATGTGCAAAAACAAAGGGGCACAATTTGAAAATAGAGGGGGGATGGCTCAGAGGTAATGTGAGGAAGTATTTCTTCACAGAGAGGGCTGTGGATACATGGAACAGCCTTCCTGAGGAGGTTGTAGAGTCAAAAACAGTGGGGGAATTCGAGAATGCATAGGACAGACATAAGGCAATTCTAGTGGGGGGGTAGGAGGAAGTAAGCTGTTGGTTAACTAGGATCTGCAGCTTATCCGTTAGGTAGGGAAATGGGCAGACTAGGTGGGCCAAGCGGTCCTTATCTGCCATCAAATTCTATGTTTCTATGTTTCTATGTTAGACATGCCACCACAATAGTAGCTACACCATCACAAACAGTTGTCAGACTAAAAGACTGGCTTTTGGTTACAATATTGCACTGTGACAAGCTTCTGTACCACATCAAGGTAGCCAGTCCCAAAGAGGTCCAGTGGCATCACCCCAAAATTCTGCTAGGAAATGAATGTCTCAGACTCAGATGGACCAACTGGACTGTTGTGCAGGCAGCAAGGTGTTGGCTGGTTGGCGGCAAAGCTCTCAGGTGACCGGCACTCTGCTCAAGGCTCCCCTTGGCCAATGGTAGATAGTGGCACCAGAGCTCAACAAAGCACTACAGTCTCTCCTACATCCCGCCTGAGTCAACTCCAATAATCTATCCCCCACCCGTCTTGGGCTGGTGGGCCTGGCAGCAAAGCTACCCATCTGTCAGCTCCTCCTTGACTCGCTCCTCCAGGCACTCCATAACTGGCAGTGACTGCAGGGTGTTGCCAGCAATTTCAGATGTATACACCAAGTTGACACACTGCTACCCCCTCCCATTGTCCATGCCCTGCTACCCCACCCACCCGACACAAGCATAATTTACACTGTAGCATATGCTATAAATTGGGCATATACCATAAATATGACATGTAAAGATGTAACACACATGATTCCATTCCTATGCAGCAAGAAGGCCTTTCAATAACCAGTGTCAGACAAACAAATTGACTTTTAGTTACAATGTTTCATTGTGACAAGCCTCTGTACCACATCAAGGTAGCCAGCCCCACAGAGGTCCATTCACACACCACCACCCATGCCACCACACCACCAACCTGGCTCTTGGTTGCAATGTTGCATTCTGACAAGCCTCTGTACCACATCAAGGTAGCCAATCACACAGAGGTCCATTCACCCAGACACGCCCACCCCAGACACACACCCGACACACTCAACAACCAACACCAACACACACCCAACACCCAACCACCAGACTCACACCCACACAACACCCAGCACCCACCCATCAGACACACAAACACACAACAAAAAACACCCACCCAACACCCACCCACACACACACCACACCACACACACCACACACACCCACACCCCCACTCACACCCACATACCACACAATAACACACACACACACACACCACACTACTGTAACTCCCTGCTGCTTTACATCCACACAGAGTCCCTCCCTGACCCACACCCACTCAGGTGCCATACAAGTTTAACTTATTTAGAGGTGACAGAAAAAAACCTCAAGTTCACCGCAGGTCATGGAGGGGGATAGCATTTAAAACTAAAGCTAAGCTACTCATCAAAATGTCAAAATAAAGAAAATGTATTGTTTTTACCCAAATGGCCTTAAGTTCACTGCAGGTCAGGGGCAGCATTTTTGTTACTAAAGGTAGTGCCAGTGGTGGTAACAAACAACAAGAAGCTAAGCTACTGCAGTCAGTCAGTGTGCAATAACAGTACCTGATGCCTTGAATGATTCAGTGGTGGAAACAGTCAGAACTCAGAAGCTGCTGTACTTATTTACAGTGGCTGAGCAAGACAGTAGGACATTTTCTCTCCAGTGTTCACTGCTCCGAGTCTTGACGTGACAATGACCAAATGTGGTGGGCCAGCTGAGCCAAGTGACTGGAACGGAGTACAGTGGGACAGTGTGCAATCAGTTTCCACTCACAGACTCAGACTTGCTGTACAAGAAAAAACAACCACTAAGAATTCAATTACATTTCTTTACAGAGAGTGAGTCTCAGCTGCTCCCTGACTGACCACAGGTGCTGGCAAGCTCACTGCCTCTTCCAGTTAGGGTCAGTCAGTCCACTAGCTGTTCCCATTCCTGGCTGCATCAAATTAATGACCATGCTGCTCTCTTCTGCTGTGCCCAGTGCCGGGGTTCTTCTCACTCACTCCCAGTACACTCTGAAGACACGAGGCTGAGGGATGTAACCAGGAATTTCAGATGTACACACCAAGTGGACTCACTGCTACCCCCCACATTATTCGGGCTGGCTACCCCCCCCCGTCCATGCCCTGTTAGTGCCCTCTCACCTGACAAGTGCCATTTTCTCTGGTGTATACCAGCACACCAGTAGCCAAATCATCATCCACAGTTGTCTGACTAACAGACTGGCTTTTAGTTACACTGTTGCATTGTGACAAGCCTCTGTACAACATCAAGCCAGGTAACCAGTCCCACAGAGGTCCATTCACGTACCACCAGACATGCCACCACAACACCAACCTGGCTCTTGGTTACAATGCTGCATTCTGACAAGCCTCTGTACCACATCAAGGTAGCTAGTCCCAGAGGTCCATTCACACACCACTAGGCATGCCACCACACCTCTAGCCACACCACCAACATGGCTTTTAGTTACAATGTTACATTGTGACAAGCCTCTGTACCACATCAAGGTAGCCAGTCCCACAGAGGCCCATTCACACACCTCTTTGTCAGCAATACAAAATTATGTTTTTATCCCTATGTTTTCCAACTGGGAGTGTAGTTGGTACAGGTAGAAGATACACAAGGGATAATCTCATATTTGAGGATAATATCATATTTCTTTGACAGAAATCGCTCATAGCAAGTAATATTAAATGTGTAGGCACCTCTTGTCATTGTCAATAAAATGTTGGTCAGTGATGTTCCTTACTTTAATGAACATATCCTAAAACACCAGAGACACAGTATGTTAGTCAGATAATGACTAGCACACCATACGTTTGCATTAAAAAAACAACTGGTCTGCCTCTAGTCTGAGGCAGACAAAACAAGATACCTGCTTGTACCATAGCAAACTTATTGGCTAATGAAAATAGTTGCCTATACATTGGTCTTACTGACTGAACTTCTTAATAAAGAACCTTTCTAACAATGAAATATGGGGTTATGCCAGTTTTATCTTCTACCAGGCTCCCTCCCTCCCAGTTGGACAACATAGCCTGCATATTCTTCTACAATAGTGCATAGTGATAGACAGATAGTCACCCACAAAAGACAAGTTGAAATGGTGATACTTAAACAGTAAAGACTGAAAATGTCTAAGAACAAATCAAAGCACCCACCAAGCTAGGTAGCAAATGCATAAAAGCACCAAAATCACCCAAGCACCAAAACCAAAAAGTTATAATTCGGTACTTAGGTTCTTTTTGTAATTAGTTAGGTACTTGTTGATGTGACCCCCCCCCACCCCAGGATGCATCATGGTAGCATGTTGGAGTTCAGTCTTTATTATTGCTTTTAGTTTCAATATTTAGATTCAATATACTCTACCAACATTTCCTTTAACAGTGCTTCCATTAATTTCTCCACCTCTGAGGTGAGGCTTACTGGCTTATAGTTACTAGCCTCTTCCCTGCTGCCACCCTTACATAGAGGGACCATGTCTGCTCTCCTCCAGTCCTGTGGAACCATGCCTGATTCCAGCGAGCTGTTGAATAAGGCCATCAGCAGGGCAGCACCTCCCTGAGTTTTTTTTAGTACGCTTGGGTATATCCTGTCTGGTCCAATAGCCTTGCCCACTGTAAGAGCTGCTAGTCTCTTCAAGACTATTTACTCTTAAAGTGGATTTCAGTTTGCCTTCCCTCTCCTTTTGTTCCTGCTGATCATTGGTGGTCTGTGCCCCCTCCATCCATTGTAAAGACTGTGCAGAAGTACTTGTTCAGGAAGTCTGCTTTTTCTTGGTCCTCTTTTGTGCAGTATACCTCTGCTGCCCTCCTTATCCTTACTGTCCCTCCCCTTGCTTTCCTCTTCTCACTTATGGACCAGAATAAAGTCTTATCCCCATTTGCTACCCCTTTATTATCCTTTGCTCTGCCTGCACCTTTGCTCTGCTCAATACATACCTGTTTCCCTCCGTTTTACTTGGAACATCTATGTCTTCTTTCCTCTGTGCTCCTTATATCTCCTGAATGCCACCTTTTATTTTTCACTACTGTGGCCACTTTCCTAGAGTGCCATAATGGTCTCTTTTCCCTTTTACTTTTAAGCAATTTCTTCATGCAGAGGCCGGTTGCCTTAATTATGCCCTCCTTTATTTTTTCCTATGATTCCTTTAGTCATACCTGGCATCCCCCCTCTCCCAGAAGTTTCTGAGGCAGGCTCCTCTTTCCTTAAAATCTGCCTTCCTAAGGTCCAGGAGCCTCTGCTCCCATCTTAACGTTAAACTGCATTGTACAGTGATCAGTGGTTTCTAGGGGACTGCCCATTGTGATGTCTGCACCCTGTTTGTAAGCATCAGGTCCAGCACTGCCATGTTGCTAGTCAGTCTGTTGACTAGCTACCTGAGAAAGGCCCTTTGTAGTTCGCCAAGGATAGCCCCTTCTCCCTGCTGAAGCTGCAGATGGAAGGCTCCAATTCACATCTGGCATATTGAAGTCACCAACTAGCAGCACCTCCCCATTTCTTGCCATCCTGATGATGTCCCTTCCAAGTGCCTTTTCCAACTCTTCTCCCTGTGCTGGATGTCTGTATGCCACCCCTGTATGGATCGTGGTCCCAGTGTTTGTCTCTAGGATGACAAACTGCACCTCCAGTCCTTCCTTTTCCTCAGATTCCCCTGCACATCTGTAGCTTTAATTCCTTCCCTCACATATAGTTCAACCTCTTCTCCCCTCCTCCCTCCCTTCCCTATCTCTCTTGAACAGACAGTAGACCGGTATGGCCATATCTCAGTCATACCTGTCAGTGCACCATGACTTCATTATGACCACCAAATCAAGGCTATCCTTCTCCAAGATGGCCTCCAGGTAGCAGAAACATAGCTGAGATCCAGACTGCTCTCCATGCCTTACTTTCCACTAGCCTGCCTCCCTCCTTGCTTTCTCTCTCTCTTCCTGTCTGTGCTTGTTTCTGGAGTTCCCCCGACCCCCTAATTCCCTTGTTACCATCTCAGTTACCCATTTCCTTTACTCCTCTCTTCTTGCCATCCTGAATTATACCCCTCTTGTCCTCCACCTTGTCCCACCCCTGTCTTCCTGTGCTCCTGCCCTTGGGAATCTTTCTCACCTTGGGCCCTCCCTCCTTGTTTCTTAACCGTCTGGGGGGGCAATCTTTCCACCTTTGGTATTACAGCCTGCCCCCCCACCTGCTAGTTTAAATGCTCATCAAAGTGGCATTTAAATCTACAACTAAGGACTGTAGCCCCATCCTAGAAAGATGCAGGCCATCTTCCCTATAGAGGCCGATATGCTCCCAGGCCAGTTCCCAGTCCCCAGTGTAGCCAAAGCCCTCTTCCATGCACCATGCCTTCAACACCTTGTTAATAGCTGTGATGCGAACTTCCTTTTCCTCTCCTTGGCCATACACAAATAACACCTCAGCAAATGCCACCATGTGTGCTACTTGCTTCAGGCCTTTACCTAGCTCTATGAAATTACCCTGCACTACCACTATCCTATCCCTTACCAGGCCATTTGTCCCTAGGTGAACAATAACATCTATTTCCTCCCATCTCCTGCTACCCTTGCAATCCTCTGGATCTGTTCTCCATTCCTCCAACCCAAAGCACCAAGGAGGCACTTCATCTCATTCTCCTTTCCTCTTCCCACTCCCTCATCTATCTCCATAACAACAGAGTCCCCCACCAGAAGCTGTTTTCTCCCCAGCTGGGGCCTCTTACTCCCTTCTTGGGGCCTCCTCTTTTGAGGAAACACACACACACACACATATACACACACACATATCTATATTAAGTATTACTGAAATATTAGCCTCTACTCATTATTAATATAAAGAATACTGGATGGGCAACTATGCACAACCAGTGTGTTCTGCCACAGAGGGGTTCTGATTTCCTCTGGCCTTGAAAGCAAAGCTCAAGAGGTTTGTGGGAATCAGAACCTTGAGTTGGCAGAACACACTGGTTATGCATTAGTTACTCATCCTGTATTTTTTATAGTATATAGTATTACAGGAAATGTGTGCATTGTGTTTTTTTTCTCTTTCTTAATGAAACTGACTTGTGCAGTCTCTAGAGGTTCTAGAATACTGTTGTACCACAGAAGGGTACAATCACATTCCATGGCCTTTAAACTGTGGTACAACAGCATTTTGAAAAGGATGGATTTCTATATAGAACAATGCTCTACTATACACTATATTATAAATTTATCATCATTAAATATTCATTTCTCTCTGATGTTTTAAAAACAGCTTTTATTACTAATTTTATAATTAATGACTTAAGTCATTAAATATGACTGCCACTAGCAATTAAAAAAACATCCCCTCACTCAAGGTTACCTTTTGATTTTACAGACTGTATTCATACCATGGATGTATTTGGAGGGTGCTGGCACACATTTCTGATGGCAAACAGCACACCACACCACACCAAAATGTTTCATCTATTAGTAGTGGGTGCGGCCAGAGAGAAGTTATGTTTTTAAATACTTCAAAAGAAGCCCCATACTGTATCTCAGGAATGAAATACAATGAAAATAATAAATTAATATATTGATGTGTTTGCCATGCAATATTATTGAAAAACCGTATGACAATTTTTTCTTCCACTCTCAAATACTGCTGCTTTAAAGATCAAAAGACAGAAAACCAAAAAACTAGACAGTACTGTACAAAAAGTGAACCAGGTGTGAGTGGATATCAGTTGGTAATGCTGCATTGCATCCTTTCCCTTTAATCCTTTTATGTGCTATTCAATAACACTGTTCTCCATTACTTGTCAATTCACCAAAGTCAAGCATGCTGCACCCCCCCATCCACACACATCCATATTAAGTGTCACTGAAATATTAGCCTTCGTCTCATTATTAATATTATCAAGTTATATTTCCCCCTCTCCTTCCAATATGACAGATGCTACATGTGAGACAGGGGGCAAAGTGGCCCACAATGAATTAACCACTTTATATCAATAATTTCCTCTTCATTCAGCGACACTCAATGTAGTTCCCAGCTACACAGCTGTGGTTCATTCATTCACAGCAGCACAACTTCCTCTTTGGTTATGATTTGCATTATCAGATCATGCAGATAACAACACACACACACACACTATCTTCTTTCATGAAATGGATAAGCGAATCCAACTAGGTGAGGAATTAAAAAAACATGCATTTGTTAATGCTGAAAGTTCGTCATGTGCATGGTGCCATGGGGGGGTTACAAGCCGGTGTTGGCAAATTTCAACACGGGTTCATAACTTCATTGTTTAATATTTTACACCTCATTTACAACATAGCCGTCTTATTATGCCACCTCATGAAGAAAGGAAGATTACAATTTCAGCTCCTCTCCGAAAGGTACTTTCATGCAGTGGCTGTGAAATCACCTTTCAGGATGCAAAAAAACATTTTGCCTAGGATCTGGAAAATGACAGCAGTCACATTCATGAGGTGCAGTGAAGAGATGGCTATGATGAAAATTTGGGGTCAAAATATTGAAAAGTACAAAGGTACGAGCCTGCATTTATTAATTTAAGTGCATGCTCATAGCTTTGTTGTTTTTTAATATTTTTACATCACATTTTCAGTGTGTGGCATTCTTATGACCCCACCTCATAAAAAGTGCCAGTGTGATTTCATTCATCCATCCCGAAAGGTGATTTTGCAGAACCAGCACACCATTCTGTGCCACAGGTGTGAAAACATGTTTCAGGCAGGATATAAAAAGTGACAGCTATACTGTTCATAAGGAGGTGTGAAATAATGTCAATGTTGAAAATCTGGAGTGAAAATATTAAAAATTGGCGAAACTAGGAGTGTGCATAGAAACTGTGCAATGAACCCTCATAACGCAGTAAATTTTTAAAATTTTTTCACCAAATTTGCAACATGGACTTTTTGGGACCCCACTTCATGACCAGTGGCACTGTCATTTCATTAATCGGTCCCAAAAGATGATTCTTCACAGCGACCACAAAATCACCTTGTGAGACTGAGTAACAAAATAACAGTGACAGTGTTCAGGAGATGGGGTCCCAGGAACCCCATGTTGAAAATTTGGGGCCACAATTCCTAATAATGGCTAAGATATAAAGCTAAATTGAAACCTTACCATTGATTCCACTTATACAGCTTACCTTGAAATCTTCACTTTGCCAGTTGACTTTGAAGAGTGCAGACATGTCTTGGTCCACAGAAGATCGTTGCTTCTGACCTCCAGAGGTAAGCATGGGTAAGGGGGGTGCAGGAAGATGGGTGCACAGTGGGAGGGTCAGGATGGGGGAGGGGGATGGGGAGACAATGATGGACCATTTTTATTGTTCAGATTTAAAGAAATAAAGACACTGAGGACAGTTTTCTTTTTTTTTTTTTTAATAAGGAAAGGATGTGAACATTTCTGTACACCAGGAGTGTGCTCTACAGTGTCCGGGGGGAAGGGGAACAGAGGGTGAAAGGAGGACAGCAGCAGTGGAAGGGAGAAGGAGGGATTTGCTCTGTGTGTGTGTGTGTGTGTGTGTGTGTGTGTGTGTGTGTGTGTTGTGTGTGCATGTGCAAAGAGAACAAGGGTGTGGGGAGGACAGCAGCAGTGGGAGGGAGAAGGAGGGATTGATTTGCTGGCAGGGGGGCCTCAAACAGAATGAGGGGGGGAGGTTAGCGGCAGTGGGAGGAAGTGATTTGCTGGTGGGGGGGGCCTCGAACAGAACGAGGGTGTGGGGAGGATAGCAGCAGTGGAAAGAAGTGGGAGGGAGTGATTTGCTGGGGTGGCTCAAACGGAAATGCAAGTGTAATCCCTAGGTGGCACTATCCCAATGGCTACTACCCCTGCCTGCTTGGCTAGCAGCAGGTTAAGGGGCCTAGTTTCAGTGACAGGTGCCTCCACCCAAAGGTCAGGGTCAAACTAACCAGGCCACAGCCCTCTGGGACACTGTGACCCCCCCTTGTCTCCTACTAATGGCCCACGCAGTACACAATGTTTACCTTCACCATACCTCTGATATGTTTTGCACATACACATATATTTGGCACTTACCCCCAGGACTGACTTCTTCAGCTTGACTCTGGGGACCACCTGTAAAACAAGGTCAGGCAAAACAAAAGGCAACAGTATAATACCTTAAGCATAAACTGACACCACAGTCAATGTAAATTGCAGGAAAAAGTAGATCTGATTTATTCAGGGGGTAGTAACACAGGAGGGGCACAATCAGGGTAATTGGCTGGAATAATCTGTCATTTACTCTACAGTGTGGGCATTTAAAGTCCCTGAAACAGTTACACTCTCTGGGTACCCAAGGGATGGTAGATGGGCTAGCCAGGACTGTTGCCCGGGGTAGGCCAGTGTTGCAGCTGGTTGCGGCCCTGTGAAGAAAACAAATAACATGCATCACACCCTAATTGTAATCCGGGGCCGGAGGTCTCAGTTCACTAAAAAGAAAAGAAATAACAAGCAATCAGGTGACACACTTTTGATTTAGCTATGTGCTGCAGGGAGCTACCCTGATGATTACTCATGATACCCAAAAACTGGACACAGGATGGACGATGGTAGAGACAGTAGATGATGATTCTGGATTGGTAGGAATTGCAGGGCCCACACGATGCATCGTAGCGTCATTCCTGTTCAGGCATGGAGCCAGGGCTGATCCCCTGGCAGGTCTCTCATCGATGGTTCTTCACTGTGCAGCAGGGTAGGATGACAGAGACCTCATGGCAGGGCCTAGCCACATTAGGTAGCAGTGGATTCAGTCCGATTTGAGCTGGGTACAGCTTCCAGCTCTCAGCACATTTATATGTAAAAAGGCTTACTTTAACAGGCAAACGCTCCTCGATCCCGATTGCAAAGTCACTGCTAACACCTGGGAGCTCTGAGGTAGCTGAAGTTCCTGACAAGCCATTCACATTTAGCAAGATCTTCAGCCTTCTACAGGTGCAGCCTGATCTCTTTCTAGTTACTTGCTGGGTTTCTCCAGAATCGGAGTCAGTCCGAAATGTGCTCTTTCCCTCTCACCCTCTCCACACTACAAGCCAAAATGCAGGCCCTTAACTAGGCCTTCGCGCAATTCTCCCACTCGAACTACGACATGCTTGCTTGGCTATCATGAGCTGTCTCTCCTCCTCGACTCCCAATTTCAATCTGGCTTGCCAGCAGGCAGCTCTGAGTTTTTCCCTTGGATCCAAATGGTCCGATTGGTGGGTCCAGCTGTCAGTCACAGTAATAGCTCCCCCTTTTCGTGCAAAAGGCACCAACAGTCCAAAACTACAAGTCCCAACTGGTAATCCACACAGTCCGACAATAGAAGGCTCCATTTTAGAGTCATCACGTACCGACTGGTCCAATTCAGCAGTTCGGGACCAAAATGGTGCAGCTAACTGAACAGTCTTTGCTGCTAATAAGGCAGGTTAGAACAAACCACATTATTATTACTACTCTAAATGATCACCAGCATTTGGCCACATCTTTTAGCTGGGCTCCTTTTGCACAGTTAATGATGGCAGAAACGAAGTGAGTATTCAGCAGCCCTGACGGGACTGGGGTATGGAAATACACAGTCCCCCCTTTTGATAAATTATGACTGCAAATAGGCAGCCCTTAAAGGGACAGTACACGGAGGCCAAACAGGCACTCACAGGCAATATTTTTAAATGCTAAACGCAGGACACCAGCCTGGCAATGAGCATTTGAACAAGCTCATGAAAGTCTTTTGGGAACCTACATTTGTGGGGGGGGGTTACACCCTTCCTTGACTGGAAAAACTTACTTCACGTAAGTACCATCACAATAACTTCAAATGCAAATTATCCTATACATCTATACCATTAGCAGATTAGGCCTATAACTTCTAAAGCATTAGTCAACATATTAACCCTTTACAATACACATTCTCTGTATGTCACAGTACACTACTTTTCTTTAATTACATCACACATATGTTGCACAGATTGCTCGTACACACTGCAGTTGGGAATCAGGTTATTGCTTCCTGCACATGGCATAATGAGAAAGGGGGCCCTTTCCTATCAGCTACCTTGGGGCTAGACAGGGCTGGGGCACTGTATCTGGAGGGCAGAACAATCAACCAGGAATTAGCACTTAAGCTCAGTTTGGGCAGTGAACTCTGGGACACTTAAACTCCCTTGTGGACTACATTGAGAGGCAAATCCACTGGCATCCCAGGGAAATCGTAGCTGTGGTGCACTATTGGTTTGACAGCTCGTCCAGTCTTCCTGGGGGGAACAGCCACAGTCTCTGTACCTTTCACTTCAATCTCTGCACTTTCCTCACTTGCAAGGGGGACCTCTGTCTGAGTGGAAAAATTCAGACTTGGGGCACTGTCAGCCCCCGGCTCTGTAAATTCAGGTTCTATAACACTTTGCTCACTGGGACAATACTCTGGCACTGGAAGGGAACTATCATCACACTCAAAGTATTCTTCATGTTCTGGCATGTTGCCAGTCTGCCTCAGATCATCTGTCTCTTCCTCAGGTAAATCGCATAGTTCCACCATACACAGTGACTCAACATCATCAGACTTGACAGTTTGAACTTCACTCTCAGGGAGCATTGGCTCCAAGGACAAAGTTGTGGGGGTTAGGCAGTCCGGAAGGCTCAGCTTCATCCCCACAATTGACCATGGGGTTATCCCAAAACAGCTGACTCAGTTCATAAGAGGGGTAATAAGCATAGTTGCACTCACTCTCGTCAGAAGTGGGCTGACAATTATTATCATTTTGGGTTTGCTGTGGAGAGAACCTTAAGTCAGTAACCACTGGGACAAGTCTACTCTGTCTGTTTCGCAGCAGCCCGAGACACTGGTCTAGGGGGAACAATCTCTGGGGGCTCAGCTTCATTCATGATTTGGCCAATGGGCAACAAATGGTTATGGTACATGGTCTTGACATCTTTTGAGTTGTTTTCAGGCCGCACCTTGTACATAGGTAAATCATTCAATTTGCCTACTACTATGTGGGGAAGATGGTGCCACCGATCAGAAATTTTTAGTTTGCCATGCAATCCCAGATTTTGCAACAACACACAGTTTCCAGCTCGAAGCTCTTGGGCCTTTACTTTTTTATCATATCTTTCTTTATTGGCTAAGTTTCTCTTTGCAGCCATTGTCTGAGCTAGTTGGCATGCATGGTTCAATTGAGCTTTCAGTTTCTGTACGTACTGTAGGTAATTCTCAGTTTGGACCCCATCAGGATAGACCCCAAAACAAACATCCACTGGCATTTGAGCCTCCCTCCCAAACATAAGTCGGTAGGGGGAGAACCCAGTAGCATAATTTCTCATGCAGTTATAGGCGTGTACCAAGGTGCTAATCTGCTGGCTCCATTTGGGCTTGTCTTTCGGGTGGAGAGTGCCTAGCATGTCAAGCAGGGTGTGATTAAAGCGTTCTGGCTGTGGATACCCCTGCGGGTGATAAGGGGTAGTTCTAGACTTCTGCACTCCCCATAGAGAGAGCATTTCCTTGATTAAGCAACTCTCAAAGTCTCTGCCTTGATCAGAATGAATCCTCTGGGGGGTTCCATAGTAAACAAAGAAATTCTCTATCAGCACCTTGGCCACGGTGTATGCCTTTTGGTCTTTGGTGGGGAATGCTTGGGCATACCTTGTAAAGTGATCAGTGACCACCAACACATTACTGATGTTCCGCTGATCAGGCTCCAAACTTAAAAAGTCGATGCAGACTAACTCCATAGGTGTGCTGGTGGTGATGTTAACAAGGGGGGGGCAACCCTCTGGGGCAGAGCCTTTCTCTGTAGGCAGTGACTACAAGTCCGTACATGATGCTCAACATTGGCTCCCATCTTGGGCCAGTAGAATCAAGACCACACCAGGTTAAGGGTTCTGTCGATACCGAGGTGGCCCATGTGGTTGTGCAGGGACCTCAGCACCAAGTCTCTGAAGGCTGTGGGCAAGACCAATTGTTGCTTGTCTACTTGATCCCCCCCATCTACTGTCTCTCTGTACAGCAACTGATTAATCAGCTTCAACTTAGGGCCTTCCTTAAACAATAAAGCAGTTCTCAAATCAGAGAAGTGCAACTTAGACACATCTTTCCCTGCGTAGAGGGCTTCAAGTGCTGGCCAGCTCATAGGATCTTGGGATTGAGCCCACTGAAGGCTGTCATCAAATTGAGGCAGTGCACTAATATCTAACACAGAGAAGTGACAGTACATAGCTGGTATATAAGTGTCAGAGGGGCCCAAGCAATCTACCAAGCAGTCCACTGAGTCTGTGGACATCTGTTCATCTTTGTCAAACTATTGGCACAGTGCTTGAATATCAGGTTTGGACAGCCTGACCTAGTCATTGCTGGAAGTGGGCCTCCGGGAGAGGGCATCAGCATCTATGTGATTCAGGCCTGATCTGTATTCAACAGCATAATCATAGATAGACAACGCAGAAAGCAAGGGATGCCCAGTAGCATCCAATTTAGCTGAAGTCTGCACATGGGTCAATGGATTATTATCTGTCTTTACCAGTATCTTTGCTCCATACAAGTATTCATGGAATTGGTCAAGGATGGCCCACTTCAACGCCAAGAACTCCAATTTATGCACAGGATTGTTACTGCCAAAGGCCACTGGTCTCAAGCTATTCTCGTGTTCCTGATATAACACAGCCCCCAACCCTTGGGAGGCTAGCATCAGTGTGCTACACATAGGGTTTAGTAGGATCAGCATAGGCAAAGACAGGAACATAGGTGAGCTGATATATTATTTCACGGAACGCAGCTTCGCAGTCGGGTGTCCAGCGGGACCCCAAAATTTCACCCGAGAGGAAATATACTCTTTCCGTTCCTGTGGGTACCACTTTCTTGTGCTTTTGGTTCATAGGAGGGTAATGCTGGGTAAGATTTAGGAGTGGACGAATCACCCTTGAGTAGTCCTTTATGAATCACTGGTGATAGCCACAAAATCCTAGAAAACACTATAATTCTTTTAGGTTGTGGGGCTGGAGCCAGGAGGTCAAGGCCTCAACTTTACTAGGATCAGTCTCTATTCCCTCAGTGGACACTAAATGTCCCCACTTACTTCACTGATGTCTGAAAAAACTTGCATTTGTCGATGGACAGCTTGAGGCCAAAATCCTTCAATTGGTCTAACACTTTGAATAGTCGACTCTCATGTTCCTCCAATGAACTTCTGAACACAATAACATCGTCCAAGTATACCAGGCATTCCAACAAGTTCATATCCCCCAACGCATGTTCCATCAGTCGCTGAAAAGTGGCCAGAGCACCCAATATCCCCTGGGCATCCTCATAAACTCATAGAACCCAAGTGGACAGATGAAGGCTGTTTTCTCATGATCCTCTGGGGCCATGGGGATCTGGTAGTACCCACTACGAAGGTCCAACACTGAGAACCACTTGCTTCCATTCAGACAGTCCAAAGCATCTTGAATATGGATCATAGTATACTGATCTGGGATAGTCTGTCAGTTAAGGGTTCGATAATCCACATACATTCTTACTGTCCCATTCTTTTTCTGCACCACCACAATAGGCGAAGCATAACGGCTTCTGGATTCTTGCATCACACCAGCCGCAAGCATTTCCTGCAGGTGCCTCCTTATATCATCTATATCGGTGAGTTCTAGGTGACAAGACCTCTCACGAAATGCCCTTTCATCATGCAGGCATATGTGATGCTCTGCTCCTTGGATTCATCCCATGTCCCACTCTTTCAAGGAAAACACTTGGTCTCTCTGGGCAAGTCTCTTGCTGATCCTAGTCTTCCATTCGGCTGATAACTGAGAGTCACTAAAGTCAAACAAGTCAGGAGTCACTCTATCAGTTGCTCCAGAATACTTGTTATTGGGTAACACTGCAGTGTCTGTGCAGTGTACAGTAGCTAGGGTACAGCCTTTATTTGCCTGAATTTCTCGATCCGATACATTGTGGACCTGGACCATTACCCATCGAGCATAGACATGAGCATGAGCGGGTAAGATACTGGGCTTAACCAGCAACCCTTCTGGCAATTTTCCATCACCTAGCGCATCCAGTATGAGTATCTTATTCTTGACATCTTTCCATAAGTGGACCTCCTCTTGTAGAGTACACTTAGTTTTGGGGGCCAGGATCATCAACTCAGGATCCTTCTTCCATACAGCCCCGACTGGTTCATCCTGATCCACCTCTTCGGCATTCTGCCGTGACTTATATGCCCTCTTAATCAATGTAGGAATCCTCAGAGCCCTACCAGTTCATTGTTCCTGCTTCTCCCAACATAATTGCGCCAATCTCCCGAACATATACGCGTTGGTCCCAATTAGTAGGGAAACCCCATCATACAATCCAGTAGGGGGACACACCAGGGCTAAGGTCTCTACTTGTTCCACCACTCCAGCCACCAAAGTAGAGAAAGACAACCAAATCCGGATATACCAAAAGTAGGGGTATGCATTTTCACTCAACCCCAAAACATACAGTCCTTCTGAAGGCTGGAAGGGCACATCAGGCAAGTGCTTCCAATACCAGTCTTAAAACATTATCATTTCTTGGGAGCCACTGTCAAGCGCAGCCCTGGTAAACACTACATTCACCTTCACTGTGGTCTCCATGGAGGAACCCACCACCTTGGACCATTCAGGCGGCGCTGATGACGGTGTCAATCTGGCATTATCCCTGGTAGTGTAACTTTTTCGAACAGCTCCCCCTTGTGGCCTGTTGTTGTTCGGGTGAATCAAAGCTAATAGTCTGGCATGGACCCTCCTCAGATTTTCTGGTGAACAGCAGAAGAAACGGGTATGTCCATCCTCCCCATATTGATAGCAAAAAGTAGGCTCTCTAGACTCTTGGAGGGTATGCGGGCCATCTCCCTGTTTGGGTACCATAGGGGTACTCGGCGGCTCATCTTTGGCACATGCTCTGAGTCCTTGATCCTCAGGACCTCCACCAGGGTGAGGATTTGGTGTGGTTCACAGCAAGTCCCCCACTAGAGCTCTCAGCTCTCACACTTCCTTCCAGTAGGTTACCCTCAGCCCGGGGCTCCAGAGAAACAACATGCACTCCCACTCCACTATTATTCTCTGGGGGTGCCTGATACAGATCAGGTTCTCTGGATGCTTCAGTTAATTCTTTAATCAGCCCTCTCAGCTGCTGTGCCTCACCTGAGTCACTCCTCTCTGGGATCGGGCAGGTACTAACCATTCCAGCATAGGGCTCCCAGCCCTCTTCATCAGTCTCGATCTCACAAATTTCTTTCATGAGATGACAGTACTCAGGAGGGTTAGCCTTCCTGTCTTGTAACTTGAGTTTCAATGTCATCACACCACAGTATCTGGCTGACTTTAGGATATGTTCCAATCTGACCCGGTTCTGTTCCTTTGAGGGCACTGCCCCTTTCCTGTGGAACCTCTGCAGAGCCCTCTCAATCCTCATAATAAATGCAGACAACTTCTAGTTTTTCCAGTGCTTAGCTGACTTGAACCTCCACAACAAGTCATCCCCCAATTCAGTACTACCAAACACGCCTTCCAGTGCAGAGAGGTATTCAGCTGCCATAGCCTCTGGGCTAGTTGCTCGCAAGAAGCGGATGGCCTCCAGGACCAGGCCTCTCAAACTCTCCATCAGTCTTTTTCCTTTTTCTCCCTCTGAGCACTGCCATTCCTGTACCAAGGGAGTATCATAGTCCATCCAAGTTTCCAAATCATCCTCCCTGTAGGCACTGGGACTGTGCCTAAAAAAAGTCTAAGCTTTCCGTAAGATCCCAACTGTATCGAGGAAATTATCATGGGTGAGGGGGCTCAGGAGAACTCTTGGGAGAAGTGGGGGATGTGACTGGGGAGTTCAGGGGCAAGTGTTCCTCAGAAAGGTCTAGTACCTTTATGAGCTCCTGAACAGTTCATCCTTCAGACACTAATAATTTGAGTGACTTGTCCTTGAACCTTTCTATACTGGGGACCCACTCAGGGTAGCCAGATCACTATGCAGGTGACTGACCCTCCACCCCTTCTGGGTAACTTCTGGCAGAATAACAGGGGTACCTTCTCTGGATCTATTGCAGAGCTACAGGAAAACAACATAATCATTGTCTGCTCAAACAAATCTGAATCTCTTCCCCTTATCTCAACCTTGCCCAAACCCTTAACATGTTCCACAGCTGTTATGATATCAGCATTAGCAGTCCCTAAAGGGACATCCAGTAACAGGAGAGTCTGCCTGGGGTCTAACCCCTCAGCCTCACTCCACCCCATCATTCAGTGCACTAACAGTTTGTGGGGGGTGATTTTAAGCTTTGGCATAGTAAGACCCTCCATTTTCACCCCAAAACTAAACATAACGGGGAAGTTTCCTCCCTTCGCCACTAGAGGACGCTAATCCCAGTGGTGCCTTCAAGATGTAACCCCTAGGTGGCTCTATCCCAAGGGCTACTACCCCTGCCTGCTTGGCTAGCAGCAGGTTAAGGGGCCTAGGTTCGGTGATGGGGCCTCCACCGAAAGGTCAGGGTCGGAATGAGTAAAACTAACCAGGCTACAGCCTTCTGAGACACTGTGACCCCCCTTGTCTCCTACTAGTGACCCACGCAATACACAATGTTTACCTTCACCATACCCCTTATATGTTTTGCACATACACATATATTTGGCACTTAACCCCAGGACTGACTTCTTCAGCTTGGCTCTGGAGACCCCCTGTAAAACAAGGTCAGGCAAGACAAAAGGCAACAGTATAATACCTTAAGCATAAACTGACACCACAGTAAATGTAAATTGCAGGAAAAAGTAGATCTGATTTATTCAAGGGGTAGTAACACAGGAGGGGCACAATCAGGGTAATTAGCTGAAATAATCTGTCATTTACTCTACAATGTGGGCATTTAAAGTCCCTGAAACAGTTACACTCTCTGGGTACCCAGGGGGATGGTAGTTGGGCTAGCCAGAACCGTTGCCCAGGGTAGGCCGGTGTTGCAGCTGGTTGCGGCCTTGTGAAGAAAAGAAATAAAATGCACCACACCCTAATTGTAATCAAGAGCCGGAGTGCTAAGTTCATGGAAAAGAAAAGAAATAACGAGCAATTAGGTGACATACTTTTGATTTAGCTATGTGTTGCAGAAAGCTACCCTGATGATTACTCATGATACCCAAAAACTGGTCACAGGATGGACGATGGTAGAGACAGTAGATGATGATTCTGGATTGGTAGGAATAGCAGGGCCCACACGATGCATCACAGCGTCATTCCTGTTCAGGCATGGAGCCAGGGCTGATCCCCTGGCAGGTCTCTCATCGATGGTTCTTCACTGTGCAGCAGGGTAGGATGATAAAGCCCTCATGTCAGGGCCTAGCCGCATGAGGTAGCAGCAGATTCAGTCCGATTTGAGCTGGGTACAGCTTCCAGCTCTCAGCACATTTATATGTAAATAGGCTTACTTGACCAGGCAAATGCTCCTCGATCCTGATTGCTAAGTCACTGCTAACACCCAGCAGATCTGAGGCAGCTGAAGTCCCTGACAGGCCGATCACATTTAGCAAGATCTTCGGTCTTCTACAGGTGCAGCCTGGTCTCTTTCTAGTTACTTGCTGGGTTTCTCCAGAATCAGAATCAGTCTGAAACTAGTTCTTTCCCTCTCACCCTCTCCACACTACAAGATGAAATATAGGTCATTAACTAGGTCTTCACACAATTCTCCCACTCAAACTATGGCATGCTTACTCGGCTATCATGAGCTGTCTTTCTCTCTCGACTCCCAACTTCAATCTGGCTTGCCAGCAGACAGCTCGGAGGTCTTCCCTTAGATTCAAATGGTCCGATTGGTGGGTCCAGCTGTCAGTCACAGTAGTAGCTCCTCTTTTGGTGCAAAAGGCACCAACAGTCCAAAACTACAAGTCCCAACTAGTAATCCACACAGACCCACGTTAGTAGGCTCCATTTTAGAGTCCTCACGTACTGATTGGTCCAATTCGGCAGTTCGGGACCAAAATGGTGGAGCTAACTGGACAGTCCTTGCTGCAAATAAGGCAGGTTAGAACAAACCACATTATTATTACTACTGTAAATGATCACCAGCATTTGGCCACATCTTTTAGCAGGGCTCCCCCTGCACAGTTAGCGATGGCAGAAACGGAGTGAGCATTCAGCAGCCTGGGTGGAACTCAGGTATGGAAACACACAGTCCCCCCTTTCGATTAATTATGATTGCAAACAGGCAGCCCTTAGAGGGACAGTACACGGAGGCCACACAGGCACTCACAGGCAATATTTTTAAATGCTAAACACAGGACACCAGCCTGGCAATGAGCATTTGGGCAAGCTCACGGCAGCATTTTGGGAACCCCCATTTGTAGGAGGATTACACAAGGATGACAGGAGCAGTGGGCAGGCTCAGTGCATTCACATATGCCTGCCTATGCCCTTTAGTCCTGCTCCACAGAAAGGCTAGCTCCAATCTCTGCACCTGCTACCCCCTCACTGGTCTGCTGCATGCTGTAGCATGCCAAGCATATGGGTGGCTATGCCCTGCTATAACGGGGTGCTCCCTCATTGTGGTGGCAAATTTCTTTCAAGTTGGCGGCACGCTTCTCAACTGTTGTCATAGATAGCATGCTCATTGATTGATGCCACAGAGACAAGCCCAAAAAATAAGTGGCGACATTGGCCACAACACTGCTGCACCTCCACAACCTACTACTCCATCAAGCTGCCACAAAATGTTTCTTGCGAATGTGCACAATCAAACACAAAAATGGGAAAATACATTTTCAGATTGTGCATTTGTGGGCACGAAAGTGAATTACAACTTAAGGGTGCAGATGCTGTGGTGGGAGACTGACACAGCACAGCAACATGGAGAATGTATATATAAATACTGGTATATGAGAAAACATGGGAAATTACTTTTTCATATGTATTTATTTATAAATTGGTAACCAGGATAGGACACTGAGCCAAGGCTCATTTCCTGGTGCAGTTTGGGGGAGGGGAAAAGTGAGTGAAAAGCAGCAGAAAACATAGGAGCAAAACATTTGAACAACATTTGGTAAATACTAGCACAGAATTAGAATACATTCAAAATGATGCATGTGCAGAGAATAAAGTGTGGTATAGCACAGTAAGAACACCAAGCAAGTGCACATTTAGAAGTGTCAGTAATACTTGGTAAATAAGAACAACTCTGACAACTGGCAATTGACCTGAGGGGCAAGTTATTACCCAACCTCGTAATGGAGAGAGCAAACTGTAATGGTGTGGAAGTTATCCTGAGGCAGGAACAGGGACCCAGCCAGCTGCTTACCAGGATGGTTGAGGCTTGGTTGTGGAGGTATCATGAGGAAGGGTAACAAGAACTGGTGGGAAAGGTTTGGCATTTCAACTGGTGCCTGAGGGAGCTAAGAAATGGGGAGAGGCAAAAGAGGATGGGAATTGGTTCCTGAGTGAGGAAAGTCAATGAGAGAAGGAAGATTGCCCAGCAGAATAGAGGGGATGAGGAGTAGCAAAAGTGTGATGGTCCCTAAACTGGAGGGAACATGAATCAGGGGAGAGTAGGTAGAGTAGAGAGAAGTGATAAGAGGGAAGGGAACCAAACCAGTATTTGGAGGTGAAGGAGGAACAGTGAGCGTTGTGATGAGAGAGCAAGGGGAAGATGGATAAGGATGAATATACTGACATTTTATTTTAAGCTATTTGCATATTTTAGATTCTTCATTGGTACTAAGCAGGGACTGCTCTCCCGAGATTTCATGCAGTATGTAGACATGCTGCAAAGCACAGGTTTTAAATCCTTATCCACTTGCATATGAAACCCAGGGATGAAGAACAAAATGGGAAAAGTGTTACTGAAAAATGAACAAGCAGGAAAAAGACCTGGGAGTAATCATGTTGGATGATCCACAGATGGCCAGCAAGTGCAAAAAAGCAATCGGATGGCTAGTGGGCTGCTGGGGTGCATAGGAAGGGGGATCACCAGCAGAAAGAGGGGGTGGTATAGCCCCTGTATAGATTTCTGGTAAAACACCACCTTAAGTACTGTGTCCAGTTCTGGAGACCACATATCTGGAAGGGCATAGGCAAAGTGGAGGTGGTCCAGAGGAGGGCAAATAAAATGGTACAGGATCTACATCAAAAGCCCTACGAGGAGAGATTAAAAGACCTCAATATGTACACCCTGGAAGAAAGGAGGGAGAGGGGAAATAAAATAGAGAATTTTAAATACCTAATGGGGTAAATAAGGTAAAAGTGGGAAGTATTTTTCAGAAAAAAAAGGTGCTCTAGGACAAGGGGGCATGCTGTAAAGCTGGAAGGGGTAGAATCAGGAAAGATATTAGGAAGTACTTCTTCAGAGAAGGAGTGGCAGATTCCTGTAACAGCCTTCTGGCTGAGGTGGTGGGGTTCAAATATTCCCAGCATAGGCACAACAGAATCATAGTGGTAAAGAAGAGGGGGCATGAAAGAGCTGTAGATCAAGTAGGGTCTGCAGTGAAAATGATGGTTGGTAAAAAATGAACAGACTGAGTGGGCCAAGCAGCCCTTATCTACCAGCAGATTCTACTATCCCAGAGGGAAGGTAAAAGTCCAAAAAGTCACTACATGGTGATATTTTAGTGTTAATTTAGCAGTGTACACTTCCTGCGCACTTCATTCCATAGTGTACTCTGTGAGTGTTTATTAGTACACATGTACATTTCTGTCAGAGTTCATGCAGTGCTGGCACAGTGTGTACTAGTTATTAGCACTGCAATCACTCTGAGTGTACTGCAATTAGCAGTGTTGGGGCAGCAACACTGCCTGAAGCAGTGTTTTATTACTTTTTTAATGTGTACAAATTATGTTAATTAGCATACTGAGTTAACACCTCTAGTGCACTTCAGTGTACAGTGGGGTGTTGATGGTTAGTAGTACTCCTGACAGCAGTGTTGCACTGTTTCAGTGTGTCCCCATTATAGCTGCATATATCCTCCTCCTCATCCAGAATACAGTTGGGCACAGGAATAATGCAGCGGATATGGGACCATGCATTCCAGAGTTTCACCCTGGTGGACACTCACATTTTCTACCTTCTATCCAAGGCAAAATCATCCAGTGCTCACAGGCACATTATTGTTGAAGCATGGGAGCAACCTTGCCATATAAGCTTGTTGTGCCCTGATCGTCATAGTGCCTGGTAGTCAGTAGGAAGCAGCTATGGAGCAGTCAACTCTACCCTGCTCTCTCAACTTTAGGAGCATATACTACTGCATGCCATTAAACACTTATATTAAATTTCCATTATGGGAGTCACGTGATGCCTAGCTGAAAGCAATATCTCTCCTGCATTTCTCCCTCTCATCGACTACAAAATCACAGATTTTGCTGAACTAAAATAATTTTTCTGTTCATATCTTGAACATTGCACATCTCTGCAACTCCAGTCTACCAGTACTGTGCAGCTTGAGCAGTTTTCTGCATCATGGAAGCAGAAATGAGACAGGAGCTCCCGTGCCACATGCTTCCCTCAACGCCAAACAAGGCCTCCAAAAAAGGCAAAAATCAGCATTGACTGAGGAGTGGTTTCTTCTCTAATTGCAACCTGTAAAAGATGTTTAACACTGCTTACCATAGAGCTGACTTCCATAAGAGGGGACCTTGTGTTTACCTCTCAGAGAGTAAGAGACATTGAAGTCCGAACGACATCCCTGGAATCATGGCGCGCCAAAACAGATTCCGAGCTTGCCACCTTCCATCAGCATTTACACAAGACGGGACTTAAACTTGAAGATCTGGAAGGACAGAGTTGCTGAAACAATCTAGTCATCCTAGGGCTCCCCAAGGAGGCAGAAGGCTCAACCGCAGTGACTTTTACTTAACGCCTCCTTGAGAAACGGGCAGACCCATCACCTAATAGCACCACATACATAGTGGAACAAGCACACAGGGCCTTACGCCCCAAACCATCTCTGGGATCACTACCACAGCCTTCATACTCAAGCTGTTGAATTTTTTAGACAAGCAGCACATTTTGAGAAAATTGAGGGACATAAAATCGCTCTCCTTGGAGGGAAATAAATTAAGAATCACCCAAGATTTATCCACTTTGGTACGGCAAAAGAGAGCCTCCTTCCATCTGACCGTAACTGAGCTTATCCCTGCAGGTTTCTGATTTCAGATACTATATCCTGCCAAGTTACAGGTCAAGATTCAGGATCAGTGGCACTCTCATGAATCCAGAAAACAAGCCACCAAGGACCTCCAACGCCTGCTCCCGGACTTATTCAAGCTGAGCTGACTCTGCCAGGTTTCGGATCTACATCTACTGATTCAGCCGGTTTTACAGGCTATTGTTGGAATGGCTTTATGCTTTCCTTGCAGCTAATTGGTAAGACATCCGTAGTCTCTGCAACAGGCAGAGCTACTTAAACAGATCAAGTTAGACTCTTCCCCTTTAATTCATTACAATCCCTCACCTTTTTGTCTCAACATTTCTTAGACTGTTTGGCTGCCATGGAGACATTTATTCAGTGCACTACAGCTGGGTTTTACTTTTCTTAATATGTCAGCACCCCACAGTGTCACCTGAGAACCTTGTCAACAGGGTAATTCAGCCCTCCATGTGACATTTTACTGGGTGTGCTGTCCACAGCTCCTAAGGTTTACTAGTTCAACCCCCACCTGTTCCTATGACAAATCCAAATGGACGCCACGCATTAAGTCCTCCTTCCCCAATTTTACAGCACTGGATTTTTGGACTTCTGTAGCCAGTGACTGAACCCAGTCTGAGGTTCTATGGTTCTGGTTATTGCAACTTAATTCCTGGTTGTTTATTCATCTCTGGGGGCACAATCTTTATATTGGATCTGTTCACTAGACATGTTTAAGCTTCATCAATATTTGATTATGTTCTCCCTTATGGCTCAGCATTTACGTGTTAACTGTTAATTAATAGTTGTTATTAGATTTACAGGTTTGGAGGGGTTGGTTGAGGGTATTTGCTATCTATTCAGAGGTTGTCAAGAACCATTATTTGAGGTTGGGGGAAGACTGCTGATTTGTTTGGGATAATTTAGAGAATTTGTAGTTTTAGATTCTGTTTAAATGAAATCTGCTACATTACTCAGCAGTCCACATTTCATTACCAGGTCTAAATTTCAATTTATTAACTGGTGAAGGGTTTGGGAAAGCTGGGTTTTTAGGGTCTTTTTGGGAGGCGGGGTGCTGGGAGGTTTCTCTCGATACAGTTGTTGGGTCAGGGAGCAGGGTGGGTGGGAGGGGTTGAGGACATGCTTTGGAGGTATGTTTTTTCCAGTTAACTGGTTCCTTTTTTATATACCTCTACATATGGATGGCCTTTTTATTGCCCTAGACTGGTATTTTGATCATGGCGGGGTATAATTTTTGCACCTGGAATATAAAAGGTGTGTAATCCCCTACCAAAAGAGAAACAATTTTACACCATCTGCACAAACTTCAGGCTGATGTGGCCTTTCTACAGGAGGTCTACCTACCCCATCCCAGGTTCTCCGTTTCAGGAGATCTTGGGTGGGGCAAGTCTTCGGCGCAGGCTCCGACTCATGTAAGAAGGGGGTCGCCATTCTTATATCTTCGAGAGCCCCTTTTATCTACTCCAAGAAGTGACAGACCCTCACGGCCGTTACATTCTCATCTGGATATTACTTGGCCACTTGGAAATGATACTGGGCTCCATATATGGTCCCAATACTGATTACCCATCCTTTTTCACTTCTTTAATGTCCCTTCTAGCCTCCTGAACCTCCCTGCTGATTCTTTGATTCTTCTTGGGGGGGGGGATTGGAATACTGTATTATGTAACATTCTTGATAGATCTGGGAAGGTCCAGCAGGCCTTATCACTGGAACAATTGGCCCTCTGTGAATTGATGGACTCCTTGGGCCTTTTAGATCCTTGGAGAATTCTTAATCCTAATGGTAGGGAATATTCATTCCAATCCCTCCCACATAATTCCTTTTCAAGGTTGGATTACGTTTTGCTTGGTATACATTATCTTCCTGGGGTAACAGCTTGTCATTATTCAGCCAAAGTTGTATCCAACCACCACCCTGCCCATATACAAATTAATTTCACCCCCATACTAAACAAGGATAAAGTTAGGAGGCTTAGTAACCAACTACTTAAACAAGATGACATTGCAAAATCCCTTCAATCTTTTATTGTTGATTTTATGAGAAGTAACACTCCATCCATGGCTAAGACTAATATACTATGGGGTGCTTTGAAATGTCATCTAAGGGGGGAAATAATCTGTATTGCTGCTAAGAGGAAGAAGCAGACGTCAGCTGCTCTCTCCACACTATTAGAGCATACACATTCCCTGGAAAGTCGTTTTCCTACCAATCCTCCCCGGATGGGAACAACTCGAAAACCTCAGATTTCAGTACAGTTCTCTTTTGGGAGAGAAGGTGGAATATCTACAATTACATTTCAAGGTTAAATATTTTGACTAAGGCGAAAAAGCCGGAAAGTCACTAGCTATGCGTCTGCATGGACAAGCCATAGACAGGATAGTACCTTCCATTCATACTGATTCTGGACAGCTTCTCACATTCCCAAGGGATATTGCTGATATATTTAAAGATTTTTACATGCAGCTGTATGCTCCACCCTCCCTCTCATTCAAAGCTGAGCTCTTTCACAATTTTCTTTGGGACTTAACTCTCCCCCCAACTAGCAGAAGCACAAGTTGCTATGCTACAGGCTCCCTTGACTTTGGAGGAGATCACTCATGCAGTTGACTCCCTAGCCCTACACAAATCCCCTGGCCCAGATGGGTATTCTAATAATTTTTATAAAACCTTTAAAATCCAACTTGCACCCATTCCCCTGAACATCTTAAACTACATTTTTGGAAAAGGTACCTCTGACCTCTCTTTTACAGAAGCCACTATCATGGTTCTTCCTAAGCCTGCACGGAACCCCTTATTGATTTCTAACTATAGACCCATATTTCTTATCAACATTGATTTTAAAATCCTGGCTAAGAGATTGACCTGTTGATTAGACCGTGTTTGGGAACCGCTTATTAGTAGAGAGTAGGTAGGTTTTGTTAAAGGTAGACTCTCAACTGATCACCTTAGAAAACTCTCCTACTTTATTTCTGCATCCAGGGATTCCTCTACTTCAGCAGTTTTGGTGTCCCTGACTGCAGAAAAGGCTTTCGATAGAGTCTCATGGGAGTATTTGTTTGCACTTTTGCCTTTACAGTATATCATATCCCTCAAAATTTCATATGATGGATTAAGGTGCTTTACTTCTCTCCCTCAGCCCGAATACTCTGTAATGGAGTTTTATCCTCTCCCTCCCTTCTACACCAGGGTACTTGGCAGGGATGTCCCTGAACTCCCTATTTATCAATTTGTTTTTGGAACCCCTGATCTGTAAATTGAATTCCTCCCCCTAAATTCAAGATATCTCAATCGGTTCCACCAAATATGTTATCAGCCTATGAAGATGACATTCTACCGCACATTTCTTTGCCAGCTTCACCTTTGCCAGCTGCCCTACAACTCATCACCCAATTCTGAGATATTTCCAATTATAAACTTAACCTTACAAAAAACTGAAATGATGCCCCTCAACAATAATACCCTTAAAACTGAAGTTGAGCACCTTGGCCTTGTATGGAAATGAAACAAGTTGAAGTACTTGGGGATCTTCCTTAGTACCTCTCCTTCCCAGATGAAAAAACATAATATTGATTCTGTATTAACCTGTGTTAAAGCTGATTTAAATTGTTGGTCTTTGCTTCCCATATCTCTATGGAGACACCTAAATATTATAAAAATGAATATTCTTCCATACCTACTATATCCCCTGCAGATATTTAACTTTGTTCTTCCCCAAACATGGTTCAATCAAATTCATTGAACCCTTACTTCCTTCCTCTGGCAAGGTAAGGCCGCTCATCATACATTATCTGAGTTAATGCATACCAATTAAGATGGGGGGGCTACAGGCCCCCAACTTCTTTTTATATTATCTAGCTGTGAACCTTACCAGAATCTCTTGTTGAACGGGGGTCAACCCATTTGAAATCCTACACTCCAAATTGATTTGACATAAAGCACTCAATGTGTGTGGCTCTGGGACTGGATATCCAGTCATTTCTTTATCTTTCTAAGAAGAAAATTCCCCACCCACTCAGGGACACTCCTCTGGGATCATCAATCCCCATATATTTACAATTCTTCTCTCTTTTTAAAGTTTTCCCGTACATAGACACCTCCCAACCTCTCTTTGGGAACCCTAATTTCAGAATAGCAGGACAGACACTCACTAGGAGTTTCTGGCCTAACATGGGCATTAACACTGTTGAAGAGCTCACCAATAATCAAAAGCTTTTATCTTTCTGGGAAACTTGTGCCCTATACCATTGGCCCACCTTTAGTGGATTTCAATACTTTCAAATATCCCACATGCTTTTCAATCACCTTGGCAGTGGACCATGGTCTACTCCTCTTAATACCTTTGTTCTTCCTATGCTAAATAATACCCCTGTTTCTCATCACATCTACTATTTTTACTAAGTCATGTGGGACAGTCTGTCAGGCACTGAGGGACCCAGGTTCTACTATTGGGATAAAGCCCTTCCAACCCACAATTCCACAAGAAACTGGACCTCTATCTGGAAGCATCTGTACAAATTCATCAAATAGGACAGATACCATCTTACACAATTCCAGGTCATCCACAATCTTTATTACGCTCCAATAAAATTGCATAGGATGGGTAAACTGCCCACAAACTTATGCTCCAGATGTAGTAAAGCACCAGGCACCCTATTCCATATCCTGTGAAAAGGTTGTTCCATTTTGTTCCTCAATACAAACCCATCTAAACTCCTTGTTGGGATTATCCAATACATTCTCTCCTGTGATCTGTATCCTTGGTGAATACCAAGGCTCTCTTATCGGTAATCTGAGGCCCTGTATGGCTTTAATTTCAGCCTATGCAAAAAAGGACATTCTTCGCCATTGGCTGGACCAATACCCCCCACAATTCCATGACTCGTATAAAAAAATTTTGTTTGCCCTGCAAGCTGATCATATTATAGCTAGTATGTCGGGTAACAATCAAAGACACCAAAATATCTGGGAACCACTTCTTGTTTTGTTAACTATGTAAGTAATAATACCCAACAGGGTGGGCAGTATTGTGCTACACTGGACCGCACAAAGGCATAATGAGGCCCCAAAGCCGCAGGTGGAGGGCCTTATAGCACCTGGAAGGTACGGCATGGCACACTATCGCCCACCCTGGGGGTATTATTGCGCTTAGAAAATGGGCACTGTAAAAACAAATAAACAGTTAATAAAAACATTAGTTTAAAATAACTTTTAGATTAAAATAGTTCCTCCACCTGTATGAGCTGATTGTGATCTGACTATCATGGTTATCATCTTCTACACAGTCACACATGCAGACAAAGATTGTGTGGCACACTTTATTAGTTTTAAAATGATGACTGCTCCCAGCAAAACAATTCCACAGGCTGTGATCCCTTTTATTTTTGTTACTAGTATCAGTCCATTCTGCCCCCCCCCCACCACTCTGCCATGAGGTTCTGTGCATTGCCAAAAAGGAAATGAAGAGGCTACAACACAGACAGGTTATTGTTTAATTTTTTCTTAAAATAAGATAAAGCCGTATGTATTTTCCCCTTTCTATTTTGTTTGGTAGCAAGGAAAGCAGCAAAAGAAAGACAGTAATTGCGCGAGACAAGGGCATGACAAACGAATGAGAATAGAGATCAGGCAGAATGGGATAATCAGTAGGCTTTTTTTTTTTCAGCACCCCTCCATATTCGTCTGTCCTCTTCTTTGTTCTATTTCTGCACCCTATTGTTCCAGTTTCTTTTTTAATGTGCTTGTAAAAACAGGAGTGAGAGACATCGCTATCTCCACTACCGCTGCCTTGTTTGGGAGAAGCATTCCCAAAGAAACAGGCAATGCGGTCTGAAGTTCAGTGTCATTTGTGGTTGTTGTGTGAAGCATTTGGGGAATGGGAGCAATGAAGGTGTGTTTTTTTTTTTATTTGATATGAAAGGCAGCAGGGGTATTGATTACAATTTACATTTTCTACGGAGAACGTGTTGTGGACTGGCGTGCGGTGTCAGCTCTCAGTAAGCGAGACAAAAAAATGGTGGATATTTTCAATAGGAAATGAGGGGTTGTAGCCAATTGGAGAGCTGGCTGGGCACAAACATTCTGGTGATGGGGCTGGCTGGGCTGGTACTTTTAATAGGTGGGCATCTGTTGTCTGATAGATGCCCACCTAGAGAATTGCCTCGGCCAATCACAAGGCTGAATTACTTTTACCCATTTTCTAAATCAGAATTGTTTAGTGAGTATGGATATTTCTCCTTTGACTGGTTTAAATCAGATGGAAAAAACCTTTTTCTCTTAATGCCTCCTTTGACATCTGTAAATTGTACCTTGGGGTGTGTGTGGATAGGGGGTTTGCGGGATGGATGGGCAATAACCATATTCACGTCATGCTTTTTGGCTTGCATATGATCAGACATGTATTTGTTTGCCTGTCTTTTATATTTCAATAAAGTACATTTAATCTGAAAAAAATAAATTTCCATTACAATTTCCCATTAAACTTCCATTAATCAGTATATAATTAATGAACAAAATTACACTGTAAAGTCTGTCTAACCATTCAATTTAATGGCTTATTTGCACATATTCTGGCCATTAAATTGTAAATGGGCGTTAACATTTAATGGTAGTTTTAATGGTCAAGTAGCCATTAATTGAGTGGGCATTAATTTCTGTTAATGGCCATTACATGAATGATTGAGCAGCCATTCATTTTAGTGGACATTAATATCTATTGATGGCTATCAAAAAAGCCATTAAAATGCCAATTAAAACTCCCATTCAAAGTCAGTCATGGTTTAATTACTCGATTAACGGACATTAAAATGTGGCAACATATCAATGGCTACATTAATGGTCTCTAATCCATTAAAAACACACCACTGCAACCCCCTTAATTGGTACATAAATAAAGGCACTATTAAATTGTGATGACCCCTTTATTGGCCATTTTTCTTTTAATGGTATTTTTTATTTGAATGGCCCATTAATCGTGCACAATGTCAGCATGACTCATATGCACCAGGACACTATTAACTTTGATTTTAGATTAGCTTAAAAGAAAGCTGTGTTAATCATAGAATCCCCACCCCCCAAAGCCTTACCCCCACCACTAGATTAGGGGTTTCACAAAGTTTTCTGGTGTTTTAATGTACTCTATTTTATTTTTTAAAACAATGGGATTCCACAAAATGGTGCAGGCTGCACAGTTAAATTTCAAGACAAAATGCGGCACTGCACTGATCAGCTTCAATACACTTGTATTGAAGCTGAGCAGTGGCACTGCCCTTTACCTTGAAATGGAACCATCATTTTGCGGAATCCTGGAGTTTTTAAAAATAAAATAGAGTAAGTTAAAACAGTGGAAAAAAGTTATTTTATTTGCAAAATCCCTAATCGGGGGGGGGATGAGGCTTAGGGGGAGGGGAATTCTACAGTTAAGACAGCTTTCCTTTGGTTACTGTTTCCCGTAAACACAGATGTATAGCAGAACCTATGCAATTTCCTTGAACAGATCAATTAACAAAGATACAACATCAAGAATTTCATTGCTCCAATGGTGATGCCAGCATGTCTCATGCTCAGCGCTAGTCAGAGACACCCCGATTGCCTAGACTGTACTCCCGCTTGGCCGATTGCCTTGACCACACTCCCACTTGACTGAAACAGAAAGAATCTTTTTTTTTAAATGAAACCGAGTTTCATAGTACTGTAACTCCCCCCTAGTTTCTATGCACAACTCACCCTTGCAATTTGTAATGTAAAAAATTGTTTTTCCCCCCAAATACATTGGTATTACATATGAACATATAAATTTGTCAGCAGAAACAGGCCACATAGTCTATCAAGTCTGCTCGAGTGTGCAGCTAGCACCCTTATCTTGCAGTTGCCCCACCCCTCCCCTTCACAATTACCCTCATCACCTTGATCCATCCCCTTTTTAAACTACCCACTGTCATACAAGATACTGCCTCCTCCAGCAGTGTTCCATTCCGACACAACCATCTCTGTGAAAAAGTGTCTCCTCATTTCTCTACGATACCTTCCCCCCAATCCAAGACCATGCCCTGTCATGTCCCTCCCCCTCCTTAGCTTAAATATCCCTTCAGTACCTATCTTGTTTATCCCTTTTAAGTGTTTAAAAGGCCTGAATCATATCCCTCGATCCCTTCTCTCCTCCAGAGAGTACATATTCAACTCAGTCAGCCTCTACTCGTATGGCCTGTCCTCCAATCTCTGATCATTTTGTCACTCTTCGCTGTACCCTTTCCAGTAATCTTACATCCTTCTTCAGATATGGGCCCCAGTATTGCATGCAGTACTCCAGGTCTGGCCTGACCAGCGACCTGTAGAGAGGCAGGATCACGTCCCTGCTCCTGGAGGAGATTCCTCTATCAATACATCCCAGCATCCTGTTGGACTTTGCTGCTGCCTTCCTGCGTGTTCTGATATCATTCATTTTCCCCATTACAACCACCCCTAGATTCCTTTCCTCCTCTGTGGTACCTAGCTGCTCTCCTCCTAGCTGGTAACCATTCCCTGGGTTCTTTGCTCTGAAGTGCAGTACTTTGCACTTTTTAGCATTGAATCCCAACTGCCACACTTCCAAACCACTCCTCCAGTTTGGTCCAGTCATCCTGCAGCCCCTGCCATCCTACTATGTTATCCACCACCTGCCCCCAACTTGGTGTCATCAGCAAACTGACTGTTCTTATTCCTGATGCAATGTGAGATGTCCACTATGAATATCCCAAATAGCACTGGTCCCAGTACTGATCCCTGTGGCACCCCACTTGTCACAGTCCTCTGAGATGAGAGCCCCCCCCACCACCACTACCCTCTGCTGTCTCCCCTGCAGCCAATTCTCGGTCCATTTAACCATCTTAGTCCTGCGACCACGTATCTTAACTTTCCCCCTAACCTCCCATGTGGCAAGGAATCAAAGGTCTTGCTGAAGTCCAAATATAGGACATCCACAGCATGGCCCTTGTCCAATTCCCTTGTTACCCATTCATAATACTCAACTAGGTTAGTGTGAAAAGATTTCCCAAAACAATTCCATGATGAGAACATAGCGCACTCCATTGTCCTGTTGCAGCCTCTCATTGCTTCGCCCCTCATTGAATAGCCCCTCTTCCACCCCCACCCCAACCCCGGTCAACCAACTTGCTGTACTCAAGATGGCAGCTCATCTTCATCTGCGGAAGATGAATTCAAGTCCCACTGGTGTCACTGAGCAATCTGTTCACATCTAGTGCTTACATGAAAGCACTTCTGTTATCTGACCTGACTACCTGACTGCAATCACTCTGCTCTGTTACAGTGCCAATGAAAAAAATAAATAAAAAATGTAATCCAACCATGATTTAGGAACACGGTATAGAGAGAAACGCACTGGCTCCTGTGCTACTATTCGAAGACAGACAGTGGGGGAGGGTCAAAAAACATGACCTTGCTGAAAGTATTGAAAAGACAGTGGTCAGACAACCTACCAAGGAACAACAACACAGATAGCTGAAAAAACTGTATACAAAATAGCAGCACTCTCTTCTGCCAGGTAAGCCAGTACAGGGACTACGTTACAAGAAAATGAAGTTGTACTCCTTTTCACTAGTTACTAAGTATTTAAAATTCCACAAATAACCCATTTTCTAAGCGCAATAATACACTCCAGTGTGGGCGTATGAACAATACTGGAACTTCCTAAAGATATAAGACCCTCTGCCTGTGGTGTCATGCCTCATTATGCACCTGGGCGGTTTGGTATTGCACAATCTGCCCACACTGTTGGGTATTACTGCTTACTTAACAACCCCCCAGTTATTAACGGATGCTTACACAAAATGTTGTAACTTTAGTTAAGAAACAGTGTGGTCTTTTACATGTCCAATCCAAGCTGAGGATAGCTGTTCCTCAAAACTGATCCTGAGGAATGCCTAAAAAAGGAAAATAATGAATTTAAACAGGACTCAATGAACAAATGTTTGATTTAAACCATAGTGTGACAGGCACTCCAAGTGAGACTTGCAATAAAGACTTTCCTGTAGAGTGTTTCAAGTCTAAAAAAAACTGCAGCTTGTGCTGTCAGATCATTGGCAAAGGGCTTCAGTTGTCTAATGAAACATCACAATACCTGGGCATGACATCACACCTACTTATCACCAGCAGAAGAAAAGAGGTGGTGATGCCACTGTACAAATCACTGGTGAGACCTCTTTTGGAATACTGTGTCCAGTTCTGGAGGCCGCGCCTCTGAAAGGACATAGACATGGTAGAAGTAGTTCAATGAAGGGCAACAAAAATGGTGCAGGGCCTGCACCAAAGGTCATACAAGGAGACTGGATGAGTTCAATATGTATACCCTGGAGCAGAGGAGGGAGAGGGGAAACATGAATGATACCTTCAATTACCTAAAGGGAATAACTAAGGTACAGGAGGGCTACATCTTTCAGAAACAAAAATGCTATAGAACAAGATGGCAGGAAATGAGACTGGAGTAGACCAGGGAGTGGCTGTGGACATGGCCTATCTAGATTATAGCAAGGCATTTGACACAGTCCAACACAAAAGACTGGGTAAAAAATTAGCTGGACAACAGGATGCAAAGGGTACTAGTAAACTGAGTCCACAGTGAAGAAAGGGGGGTTACTAGAGGGGTACTGCAGGGTTCAGTACTGAGACCAGTTCTCTTTAATGTCTTTATAAGTGACATTTCAGAGGGACTAGAAGGAAAAGTATGTCTCTTTGCAGATGACACAAATATTTGCAACAGGGTTGATACACAAGGTGGGGAGGAAAGGATGAGAAGGGACTTGGCAAGGTTGGAAGAACAGACCAATGTTTGGCAGCTTAGATTCAACGCAAAGAAGTGCAAAGTAATCCACCTGGGAAACAAAAACAAAGGGAAAGTGTACACAATGGGGGAAGTGAGATACTAACAACAACAAAAGTGGAATGGGACGTGGGGGTAGTTATATCAGATTACCTAAAGGTGGGCAATCAATGTGAGAAGGCAGCAAGGAGGGCTGGAGGGATACTGGAATGCATAGGGAGAGGCATCACCAGTAGAAAACAAGAAGTTGTTATCCCTCTGTACAGACAGTTGGTGACACCCCATCTGGAGTACTGTGTGCAGTTCTGGAGACCCCATCACCTCAAAGACATAGACAGGGTGGAGGCTGTCCAGAGGAGGGCAACCAAAATGGTGCAGGGTCTGCACCAGAAGACATACAAAGAGAGACTAAAAGGAGCTTAAAATGTATATCCTCAAGGAAAGGAGGGAGAGGGGGGACATGATAGAGACTTTCAAGTATCTCAAGGGAATCGACCAAGTCCAGGAGGGTAGCATCTTTCAGAAAAAGAGATGTGCAAGAACAAGGGGGCACAATTTGAAGATAGAGGGGGAACAGCTCAGAGGTAATGTGAGGAAGTATTTTTCCATGCAGAGGGTTGTGGATGCATGGAACAGCCTTCCTGAGGAGGTCATGGAGTCAAAAATAGTGGGGGAATTCAAGAATGCATGGGACAGACATAATGAAATTCTAGTTGGGGGTAGGAGGAAGTAGGCTGTTGGTTAACTAGGATCTGAAGTTTATCCATTAGGTAGGGAAATGGGCAGATTAGGTGGGCCAAGCGGTCCTTATCTGCTGTCAAATTCTGTTTCTAATGCACCTGACAGCCACCAAATTCCCTGTTGATAAAGGGGCTCTTCAGTTATTAGGATTTCTTTATACACAGTTACATGAGTAATGTATTCAAAAAAGCATTTGACATTTATTTGTGCAAAAATGCAAACCACCACCTAAAAGTGGTTGTATCAGTGCATATCAGGCTGGGATACAGAAAGTCAGTACTGTACCAGGCAAGTTCCTTAATAGTTCTTGCTGGTGGCCTTCTCGCAGTTGTAGTTCAATCAGGAGAGCTGCTGCAAGCATGCAGAGGGACGGTGTTCTGTGAAGGGTAGTTTAACCACAAAGTGAGCAATTTCCACACACAAAGCACTCTGAGGCAAAAGTTTTCTGGAAAATGCTTAAAGATTTATTTGGGCTCTCAGTCCCAAACCGCAGCACTTTGACGAATGCCTTCATCAGGGCCTGACAAAGGCATTCGCCGAAGTGTTGGAGTTTGGACTGAGAGTCCAAATAAATCTTTAAGCATTTTGCAGAAAACGTTTACCTCAGAGTGCTGTGTGTGTGGAAACTGGCCTCCTCGCAAAACTGCATCTTCAGATTAAGCCCCGTCAACGTTGAAACATCCGTACATGCTACTGGTCCCTATAGGTCATTATGCTGAGGCTATCAAGTTGTTCCTAGTCATTTACATTCCTGGAAGTTAAATTCTGTACTGCAGTGTTGCACTGCAAGCTCTGAATTTGACTCAATATAGAAGCTGTTGCTACTTAACACAAGAGGCACTTTACAAAGCCCCAGATCTGAGGGCAGTTTAGCGAGGAGACAAACAGCAGTAACCATGCAGAAAAGTGCCTGTCCAATAGTGACTTTTTATAGCCCATCTTCATGTGCACTATGACCAGGTGGTATTTTCCTTTTTGCACAAATAAATGTCAAATACATTGTTCCACACGTTAATCAGTCTGTGTATACTGTTTTTGGTGCTGAACTGAATCTTGACTGCGGCCATGCAGATTTTTTGGGTTACTTTAATATTTTTTCCTAAGTATATGTGTACTTATGTGGTGACTGAGCTACTGTTGTGTAGGGCTGTGAGAACCTCTAAAGTTCTACCTCACAAACGTTATGGGTAGAACCTGAAAAAGTTCTACCAAGTTCGACCTGATTCAACTGGTAGAACTAGGTTCTACCTGGTTCATGCCAAACAGTACAAGATACAAAAGTTCCAGATTTCTTTCTTGTTCTACCCAGTTCAACCGGATAGAACCAGGTTGTACCTGGTCGAAGCCACACAGCACATCATAAACCCTTACCCAACACAAATGCACCCCTTCCCTTACCAGAATGAGATCTTTGAAGGCACAACACAGCAGAATTATATACCCCCATCCTCTGCCCCTTCTTCTGTGTCCCCAAGGGGGGGTGGCTCAACATTCATCCAGTGTACTCCCATCACTTCCTTTTGGTTCCCAAAGGAGCTACTGGACTATTAAAAAAAAGCCATTAGCCCAATCTTTACGGGGCACTGCTGTGTGCCCTCATCCTGCATTCCCCCTGCCCAAAATGTGCAGACTAAACTAGTCCGATGCTGTCTATCATGTGGGTGGGGAGTAGAAGCACATTATCCAGCTTGAGACTGCGGTTTCCTTATGCCATGCTGAACAACAGTGCAGGCTGGAGCAGGATGTGCGTAAAGGTGTCCCATTGCAAAGGATACCATGATGCAAGTCCTGCCCCAAACTGCCTTGTTATTACTTGACTTATCAGCAGGGATGATATACAGACACTGTTCTGCACTGGACATTGCTCTCCCCCTCCCCAGTAGTGGGGCAGATCGAGATTCCAGCTAGCCTTCTGGTATGCACAGGTAGAGAGAGGTAAAAAAGCAGTGATGATGTGTTGCCACATTTTTAAAAAGGCCCCTGGCCCTTGTCCAATCTTCTAGCCCTTGTCCACCCCCTTCATTAGCCCTTGTATCCTCCCCATGGACTTGGGGCATCTTTCCACAGTCCCCAACCCCATGACCTTGGCCCTTGCCACCCCTAGCCATCAGATACCTGTGTCACTGCCACAATATGAGAAGAAAGCAACATTTTTAGACACAAAATGCAAAGTTATTTGTAATAAAAAACTGGATTGAATATAAATTTAGAACATTTATTTGGGGTCCAAAAAGCACACCTTGCTGAGCACCCCCCCCCACACACATGTTAGCAATCCAGGTATAACTCAGTCATGGCACTGATTCCAGTCAGGTGTGTGTGTGCACAAACATCCATTACAACCCACCACTAGCTACTAGAGCAGCTACTGAAAATAAAATACAGACCCCCACCTAGCCTCAGCTCTCACTTACCAGGGCTTGCATGGAGAGCTGGAAGATGATGCTGTATGTTGCCTCCATTAGTAATCTCTTCCTACTGCTGCTCAGAGTCCTATCTGTCACATCCATGGTGGCCTGATGAGATGTAACAGAGACCTTCCCTTGCACCACTTAATCCAATCGTTCAACTTGCAAACCATTGCCACTCTTACAGTCACACTGCTAACACAGCTCTGACTGACAGCAAAATCACACTTTAGGCACCAGACTGCCAGTGCCATCTTCCTTGCTGCATCGGTGACTGTGACTGTTGGGGAATGGGTCAATTGGGGGGCTGTGTTCCTGGTCATAAAAGAGCACTATAACACAGAGAAGGAAACTAGAGGATTGTGCTGTAACCGCGCTAGTAAGCATAAGCACCTCATCCTCCTGTCTCTCAACACCACCTGCAGTCACCAGGTGGAAGAAAAATGGAAAGGGACCTTAAAAAAATGTTTATATATATATATATATATATATATATATATATATATATATATACACACACACACACACAGAGTGAACCAAAGTTTTCAAAAAACTGTAGAAACTTTGTGGGTGTTCTCATCCATCCGAACAGCTGGGGTGCAACTTTTTTTGAGTTAAGGTTGAACCAAACTACTGTTGAGTGACAATAAAGATTTGTTACCTGGCTTCTGCAGGCTGTGGGATGAGGTTTGGGTGGTTTGCAGGAACATCAAGTTGTACCTGGAAAATAAGAAAAGCAAGGGTCACAAAGGATCTGCAGCTCTTTAGTAACTAACTGGGACAAGCAAGGTACTCTAAACATAAAATGATACTTATCTGATACAGGTGGTCAGTGTCCTCCAATGCTGCGGCTGGTGTCTTTATCATTCCACTGGACCTGTAAACAAACTGGAAAATGAGTTAGCATGATTAATAAAAATACTAATTAGCTGTGTCAGGTAGCAAGTGATTGTATATTTGGGGGGGGGTTAAAGTGTGTTGGTCAGGAGAGTAAATACCAGTACTACACCATTGAACTGGGTTTTAGAATGGACTCTGTCACTTAGGGGCCATAATGGGGTGGAGTCAGTGTTCCTAAGATTGATTTCTCTTGGGAGTGTGGGTGCCATGTTACTTCACCCATGACCAACACATGGCATGATGAAAACACCAGGAGCATGGTATTCTAAACTTTGCCCAGGCACAAAATTGAGTTTGTCCATGCATACCGGGTTTAGCACAGGTAGGCAATACTGAAAAGACTGGTTGGCATGGGCAAACTGTATGCTGAGTTACATCCCCACTGTGGACTGGCTATCAAAGGACTGGTGTTCTGGGGCAAATCATTAACACTTGCATGAGGAAATTTAAATTTAGGAAACTTGGGACCCCAGCTGCCAAACCCAGTTCAAGCAAACAACTTGTAGCCTAGTGGTGCCTCCTTTCAAATCTCGCCCCCCCCCCCAGCAGCGGGACCCTTCACTACCAGTGGGCCAGCCTCCATCTTTCCCTGCACATCAAAACCATCCTCTCTAATGATGGACTACCCCCAACAACCTTCCAGCCAACTTACCTCTGGGCTACCACCAGAGGTGTGCAAATCTTATTGCCCCCGTCCAGGGCAATACATTTCCTTATAATGAATAGGAGAAAGTAAAAATTCAACTAGTCATGGCTGGGCAAGTTCTAAAAGTTTTGATATGAACACCCCTGGCTACCACCCCAAACCAGCCTATCTATATCCAGCCAATGACACTTCATCACTGGACTACCTTTCAAGCACTGCTGTTAGAGTGCAGTGCCATATGCACTGCTGAATCCACATTGTGCCACATACAGCAACTGGACCACCATTCCTGACCCCTTAACCAGCCTCCCCTAAGTTTTTCTAACCCTCCCTGATCACACCACAGCCTCCAAACCTGTGCCCTCCCAGCCAACCTCCTTCTCTGCATCTGGACCACTTTAAGATCACTCACAGCCAAGCCACTCACCCCATGATCACTCTTCCTGCAGCTAGAAACCCACCCCCCACTGACCACTCTCACACCAAGGTAAGCACCATCCTTCACCAAGCTGTGCATCAGCCGTGCACCTCTAAAGTGGGGAGGGGGGTTAGTCTGCTCCCCGGCCCACTCTTAAACTTGCAGATCATCATAGAGTACACAGCTATTGAGCTGTTCCTGAAAATAGGCATTTGATTGCCAAGTGCACCCACCTGGTTAATAAAAACTAAATAAATAGTCTTTGGCTATGGGGTCCAGCTGCAGAGAGAAGTGGGAAGATGGGGGAAGGCACTGGTCCCAAACCGCTCAACTGTCCCTAATGAGGGACTTCCCCCATATTACCTCTCAGCATTGCAGTATCCATATATGAACAAACAGGATCTAAGGACATTTTAATTCCTCCAAAAGTATATAAGAAGATATTTTCATAAACAACACTCAGCAGTTTTAGGAGCATAAAACAAACACATGGATCTTATCATTACTATTCAATATAATGGATTAGCACATAGAAATGCTTTAATCAAATACTATATCAAATGTAAAAAATCAGCTCCCCACACACACATTTTATAGAAATTTCACTCTAATTGTTTCTTACCAGATTGCTGGTTTCAGGAATGACTGGACACAGTAAGTAACTTCCAACAGTTCTGAGGTTTATTCAATAAACATACAGCAGATTCACTACCAGACTTCAGCAGGACTTCTAACAGTACACTTTGCTCGTGCACTTTCTAAAATCCAGTCTCCACCCAAGACATACCATTAGTCCAAAATTGCAGGGGGGTGTGGAATAAACCATTCTACACTGTTACTGGGTAAGTTACCATATACCACACATTTAAACACTCAAATATCTGTAGTAAATAAATCTTTCTTTATCAATCTGCCGGTTACTCCATCTCAGATAATAAAAAAAAAAAACTGTGAAGTCTTTTATCTGTAAATATAGATATGAATGGATATGCACACATAAAATGCATTCTGAATTTCCTCATTCAATCTTCCTGCAACTCCCTTGTCCCCTTCCTCCAAAGAAACTACAACTTTAAAGTAACTAAATCAGTAAAAATACCACACATAATATGTAAAGTAGAGGCACAATGCACACTAGACACTTTAAGGAGTGATGTGATTGAAAAGAAATATGTGAATTTTAGAGCCTTTTAAAAGGGTTTTAGCCACAGGAGTTCAGAGCAGAGAAAATGTCTTAATAGCAAAATATTCCATCAAAACTGCAGAGAATTTCAGTTAGAACCTGGGTAATAATTCCTTTACTGTATTTACAGTAACATTTCAGGGAGATAAAATTATGCACTTTTCTATTTAAACATAAGCACTTACCTCATACATGAAAAGCTTAACGGTATGCAACAGCAGCTTGATTTTCCAAATGCAGGCTAATTGTTAATCAGGGCAGTAACAGGAAGTGGTTCAGGAAAATGTAGTTCACTGACTGAGTAGGCTTCTGGAAAATGTAATTCAGTAGACTTTTAAAGGGGCAGTGTCAACCTTTTTTTGCATCATAATATTTCTAAGTAAAATAACACATTTTATGATTGCTTACCTTCTCTCAAATTCATTAGTGTTGCTGATTGTTTTATCTGTCTCCTTGCTTAGTAAAACTGAAATTCATGGTAATGTACCCATCCTTGATTGGATAATTTCCTTTTATAGGTACATCAGGGAGCGAAGGACGACCAAGGAAGGGATAGTGAGGCTTAATAAAGGGAGGGAGGGTGGGCAGAGGGTGACTTTGAAAAGGCAGAGATACTAAACAAATATTTTTGCTCAGCATTTACAAATGAAGAGGGGGAGGTACCTAAAACAAACAGTAGAAACACTCTGGATACAGAAGTTGATACTAACCCATTTACAGAAGAAAGGGTTCTGAAAGAACTCTTAAAACTGAAGGTGGACAAAGCAATGGGGCATGATGGGATTCATCCCAGAATTCTAAAAGAACTAAGGGTAGAACTAGTGACACCACTGACTACCCTCTTTAACAAATCATGGGAGGATGGGGGTGGTACCCGAGGACTGGAGGAGGGCAGATGTGATTCCCCTTCACAAAAGTGGGAGCAAGGCAGAAGCAGGAAACTACAGACCTGTTAGTTTAACCTCAGTGATAGGAAAAATGATGGAATCACTTCTGAAGGAAAGAATTGTCGAGTATCTAGAGGCCAGAGGGCACAGGACCCAAGGCAGCATGGATTCACAGCGGGAAGGTCATGCCAGATGAATCTGATAGATTTCTTTGACTGGGTGACCAAAGTAGTAGATCAGGGAGGGGCTGTGGACGTGGCCTACCTAGACTTTAGCAAGGCATTTGACACAGTCCATACAAAAGATTAATATACAAGTTAGCCAGCCTGGGAGTGGGTCCCAAGATGATAGCCTGGGTAAAGAATGGCTGGAGAATAGGACACAGAGAGTAATAGTAAATGGAGTCCACTCTGCAGAAAGGGGGGTTACTAGTGGGGTACCGCAGTGTTCATTATTAGGACCGGTCCTCTTCAATGTCTTTATAAGTGACATTGCAGAGGGACTGGAAGGAAAAGTGTGTTTCTTTGCAGATGACACAAAGATCTGCAACAGAGTTGATGCATAAGGTGGGGTGGAAAGGATGAGAAGGGAATTGGCAAGGCTAGAGGAATGGTCAAATGTATGGCAGCTTAGATTCAGTGCTAAGAAGTTCAAAGTAATGCACCTGGTAAACAAAAACCCAGGGGAAGAGTACACAATGGGGGGTGAGATACTAACAACAACAAAAATGGAAAGGGACCTGGGGGTAGTCATATCAGATGACCTAAAGATGGGCAAGCAATGTAAGAGGGCGGCAAGGAGGGCTGGGGGGATACTGGGATGCATAGGGAGAGGCATCAACAGTAGAAAACAGGAAGTTATTATCCCTCTGTACAGACAGCTGGTGAGACCCCATCTGGAGTACTGCATGCAGTTCTGGAGACCCAGTCTCCGCAAAGACATAGACAGGATGGCTGTCCAGAGGAGGGCAACTAAAATGGTGCAGGGTCTGCACCGGAAGACATATGAAGAGAGACTTAATGAGGTTAATTTGTATAGCCTCGAGGAAAGGAGGGAGAGGGGGGATATGATAGAAACTTTCAATTACCTCAAGGGAATCAACAAAGTCCAAGAGGGTAGCATCTTTCAAAAAAAGAGGTGTGCAAGAACAAGGGGGCACAATTTGAAGATGGGGAGATGGCTCAGAGGTAATTTAAGGAAGTATTTTTTCACAGAGAGGGTTGTGGATGCATGGAACGGCCTTCCGGAGGAGGTTTTGGAGTCAAAAACAGTGGTGGAATTCAAGCAAGCATGGGACAGTGATAAGGCAATTCTAGGGGGTTGGGGTAGGAAGAAGTAGGCTGCTGGTTAACTAGGATCTGCAGCTTATCCATTAGGTAGGGAAATGAGCAGACTGGGTGGGCCAAGCGGTCCTTATCTGCCGTCAAATTCTATGTTTCTATGAACTGTAATCTTCATTTATGATTCAGTAGTATTAAAAAAATGTACTTTGAAGAACATTGCAGTTCTAATTCTAAGCCTCATTTACTAATAATTTACTCTTAATGAAGTACTCTGCTTAGAATTTACTATTCTTAGAGGTTGTATTTTTTTTAATGATTAAAGATTATTAAAAATGACAAAAAAATGTCTTTGAAGACATATTTTGACTGCTTTAATACTAAATTTAGTATTTGACTTTGGTGAATACTTTTCCTTCCAGTCCCAGTGATTTTTCTGGTCATTTTGTGCTGGGCTATTGAAACTTCTGTTGAGTCGGTGGATTTTTCTAATCGCTAGCTCTGATGGCTAGTGGCTGAAAAAGTTAGTTTCAACCACTGTGACAGTCTATAAAATCTCTAGCACCACAGTGCAGGGTGGCCACATATGGGGAGGCGACTGTCCCATACCTCTCAATAGTCCATTAGTGACTTGTCCCTCATTTTATCTCTCTGCATTGCTGTGTCCCTCACTGCAAATGGTGCTGCCACACAGAGAAGGCATTGTAGCAAAAATTTAGTCTCCAGTTTTGGGGGTCCAGCTGTAGGGAGGGGGTCCAACTTCAAGGTGGGGATCCAGCTACAGGGGGCCAGATCTGGGGAGACTGATCCCATACTACTTAACTATCCCTAATTACAATATAGTGTAATGGCACCAACTATCTGGACTCTCACTGTAATGGATGTAGATTCAATTATGGCTCAAACTCCCCATCCACAATCAAGTAACTTATTCATGTGTACTTTATGGTCCAGGTGAGAAAACCTCTTAGGAGATACTGATTCTTTATTTATTTATTTATTTATTTAAACAGCAGTTTGGAAAACCTTTGAGCCATAGGCTCATTTACAAAGGTACCTTGTCACAGTAAGACAAACCAAAATACACAGTATAGCAGTACAACACATAAGTATAACAGTAAAATTAAGACATAGATACAAACAAGCTGGTACAGGTAGGATGGATGCAAACAATACCAGAGTTATGTCGTCCTTAGCAGCTTAGTAATAAGCTTTGTCATAAGTATTGAGTACGGCTTTGACTAGTGGCAGTTACAGCATCGGGTGTTAATAAGGTGGTTACGTAAGGAAGTTTTGAAGCACGATATAGTTGGAGCTTCGGAGATGGAGGGGGGCAGTGTGTTGAACCAGAAGGGGGCCCTAAAGCTGAAGGCTCTTTGGCAGTGAGAGGTCCTAGCTCTAGGGATAACAAGAGAGGTTTTCCCAGAGGTCCGAGTATGAACTAGTGGGACAGAGCGGCATATGGTGGTGGTCAATCCTGGTGCGGAAAGCCAAAGGAGGGTCTTTTTTTGTAAGGGTACAGGTAAGATATTTGAGGCGCTCGTCGAGATCAAGTACCAGTGCTTTAGTATACAGCAGACAGGTGTGTGTCATCCTAGGTGCTCCAGTAATTAACCTGCAGGCCTTATTCAGAGTAGTGAGAATTTTATGGAGTGCGGTCTGATCCGCAGCACCATACACCGGCAGTCCATAGTCCACTAGGGACAGGATAGAGGAGGTGACTGCGAGTCGAAGAGCCTCTGGGGGAGGCAGTGTTTATACCGATGTAAGATGCCAATCGGATATTAGTGGCAGTGGCTAGGGCAGCGATGTGTCCATGGAAGGAGAGGGAGGGGTCAAAATGGATCCCTAGGTATTTATAGGAGCAAACTTGTTCAAGTGGGAATGAGGACCCAGAGTGAATGAGGAGTTTGAAGTTGCAGGACTTGTTTTGGGGATGAGTGAAGAACATGGTTTTTGTTTTTTTAAGATTTATCACCAATCTATGTTCCTTGAACCAGCCCTCGGCTTCAGTGAAGGACTTCTGCAGCGAGTCCTGGAGGGCAGTAGAGTTACGACTTGAGGCAAAGATGACTGCATCATCAGCGTACAATAGAATGTTCCCCGAGCAAGAGCGTGGAAGGGTGTTAAGGTAAAGGGAGAATAGTAAGGGGCCCAGAATGGAGCCCTGGGGAACCCCAGAAAAGATGGGACAGATGTCTGAGTAGGTCCCATTAATTTTTACACGCTGTGAGCAGTCAGACAGATAACTGGTGCACCAGGAGATAGGCCCAGCAGCAAAACCAGAGAGACTAAGGGCATCAAGAAGGAGGGGGTGGGAGACAGTGTCGAAAGCTTCGAGAGGTCAATGAAGACAGCACCAGCCAGAGACCCAGTGTCTAGGAGGTGGAGAAAGTTGGAGAACTCTAGGAGGGCTGTGTTGGTACTGTGGCCCGCTCGAAAGCATGCTGCTCAGGACAAAGGACATTGTAGGTGGAGAGGTAGTCAGAGATTTGAGAGGCCACCACTTTTTCCAAGGCCTTGGAGAGAGGAGAGAGAATGAAGATCGGTCGATAGTTTCCAGCCACAGTCCTATCACCACCTTTAAAGATAGGGGTGACAGTGGCAACTTTCCAGGCAGTTGGAACCTTCCCCAGGCAAAGAGAGTGGTTTATGAGGCATGTGATCGGGGTAAGGACTGTGTCTAAGACCAGCCGTAGGATACACGGATCCAGGGTGTCACTGCCTGTACTATTACTCTTGAGGGCAGTGACAAGGTCAGCCTAAGTTCTTGGGCAGAAACATCGAGGAGGAAAATAAGAGGGAGAAAGATTACTGCAGGTGCTGGGGAGGAGGTCAAAAATTTGTAGGGAGGATAGGGCTAAGGTCAGTGAATGAGGTGTTGAGGTGGTTGGCTATGAGGGCTGGGTCTGAGGAGATCACACCATTAATGTGGATCTGGGTGGGAGGGTGTGCACTCCCATTTAACTGTTTAATGTTATCCCAGAAGGTTCTGGGATTCCCCATGAGGCAGTGAGTGAGGACCGATGGTGCTCAGACTTGGCCTTTCTGATGGCCAGTGCACTTGTTTGGGCGGCAGCATATAACCACCTGTCATTGGGCCAGCCAGTCTCAATGGCACGGGTGCCATAGGTTGTCCCTATGTTTGAGCTGGTGGATCAAAGCTGGGGTAACCCAGGGGCATTCTTCCTTTTAGAGCAGCGGGTCAACACTGGGGCAAAGATATCACAGGCATTATTAAAAGTTTGGGTAAAGAGGAGAGCTGTCTCAATGTCAGGAGTTGCCTGTATGGGAGACCAGTCAATTTGGGACAGAAGTTCCTTAAGTTTTATCAGTCCACCAGGTATTAGAGCGCGCGGCATGTGGACTGTGCTATGGGTTTGGGGACTGAGGTTGACCAGTGGAATAGAATGGGGAGTGATCGCTGAGAGAGTCTGGGAGGACTTGTACATTGGGGATCCGATTAGGGCGGTTGGTGAGTACCACATCAAGCAGGGTACTGGAGCCTCTCTTGGGGTTAGTCCTGGTAGGGTGGGTAACTAGTTGCGTTAGGTCTATTGCAGAAAAGGAGTCTCGGGTAGAGGAGGAGGAGGAGGGGCTGAGCCAGTTGACATTTAAGTCACCCACCAGAATTTGATCAGCGGAAGCATGAATGGAGAGTACCTGTAAAACAAAAGGTTACACTGGAGTCAAAGGGGACCCATAGTTCTTAGGGAAAAGTAGTACAATAGATAGTAAATAAAACAATGCTTAATGGCCATTAATGTATTGCCACAACATGACTATAATTTCCATGGCAATGTAAAGCTAATTTGGACAGTTTGAATGGCCATTCAAGTATTTGTGCAACATGAACAAAATTTTCATGGTAATGAAAGGCACATTTGAACAGTTTTACATATGAACATATGAATATGCCAGCAGAAACAGACCTCCTGATTTATCTACATCTGCTCGAGTGTGCAGCTAGCACCCCTAGTTTGCAGCTGCCCCACCCCCTTCCCTTTGTCATCCCACTGCTCCCTGTCCCATGCCCTTTTAAAGCTGTTCACAGATTTACATGATATCACCCATTGTGGTAGTGTGTTCCATTGTGCTACCACCCTCTCCATGAAATAGTGTCTCCTCATTTCCCTTCTAAATCTTCCCCCCTCTATTTTTAGCCCATGCCCCTGGTGTGCCTCCCTCTCCTTAGCTTAAAGACCCAATCTGTCCAATCCTTATTTATTCCCCTCGGATACTTGCATGTCTCTATCATGTCCCCCCATCTCTGCTGTCCTCCAGGGTGTACATATTCAAGTCTCCTGGCCTGCTCTCATAGTTTCTTCCCTCCATTCTGCATATCATTTGTGTTGCCCTCCTCTGCACCCCCTCCAGTAGCCTGATATCATGCTTCTGGTATGGCCTCCAAAACTGCACACAATACTCCAACAGTAGTCTTACCAGAGACCTGTAGAGGGGCAAGATCACCTCACTTCACCTTGATGAAAACCCCCTCGCTATGCACCCCAGCATTTTATTTGCTTTTGCAGCCACTCTCCTGCACTGGGCAGTATTGTTCATGGTCCCTGTTACCATTACCCTTAAGTCCTTCTCCCCCTCAGTGATCCCCAGCTTAACCCACCCCCCAGCCAGTATTCTCTCCTTGGGTTCTTTGCCCTGAAGTGCATAACCTTACACGTCTTTACTTTGAACCCCAGATGCCACCTCTTTAACCACTCCTCTAGCTTGCTTAGGTCCCCCCTGCAGCTGCTTCCATCCCTCCTCTCCATCCACTACTGCTCTCATTTTGGTGTTGTCTGCAAACAAACTTACCTTGCTTGCCACCCCATGTGCAATGTCTAATATGAAGAGCCCAAATAATACTGCTCCCAGCACAGAGCCCTGTGGCACCCTGCTCATAACAGGCTTCGGAGCTTGAGAGCTCCCCTTCCACCACCAGCCGTTGCAGCCTCCCACTCCACCAGCCTGTAATCCAGTTCATAATTTTTGCCCTACCCCTACAGCAGTTAGTTTCCCCCAAGCCACCCATGAGGCACTGAATTGAAGGCCTTGCTGACGTCCAAGTAAAGAACACCCATCTTATGACACTTATCCAGCTTATCTGTCATGCAGTCATAATATTTTATCAGGTTGGTTTGACAGGACTTCCCTGAAATGAACCCATGCTGCCTCACATCTTGGAGGCTGTTGTCCTCCAGGTACAACACCAGTCTTTCTTTTAGTATCATTTCCATGAGTTTGCACACTATGGAGGTGAGACTTACCGGACGATGATTACCCGGTTCTTCCATTGGTCTGCTCTTGTGTAACAGCACTACATGTGCCATCCTCCAATCCATCTACATTGTGACATCCTGACTCCAGTGAGGTGCTCTACAGATCCGCCAGTGGCTCTTTCAACACCTCCACCATCTCCCTCAGCTCCCTGGGGTTGATACCATCCAGCCCTGATGCCTTGTCTACCCTCAGTGTCCTCAGTCCCTCTAGGACTCTAACTCCCTCAATCCTTCCATCTGTCACCTCCTGTCCCCCCACCCTCCCAGCTCATGGTGGTAGTGGTCCCCATTTTCTTCTGTGAGCACTGAGTTTTTATGACCATTAATGTATTGGCACAACACGAACATAATTTTCATGGCAATGAAAAGCTCATTTGGATAGTTTTAATGGCCATTACTGTATTACCGCAACATGACAATAATTTTCATGACAATGAAAAGCTCATTTGGACAGTTTTAATGGCCATTAATGTATTGGTGTAACATGAACATAATTTTCATGGCACTGAAAAGCTCATTTGGACACTTTTAGTGGTAATTAATGGATTGGTGCTATGTGACCATAATTTTTATGGCAATGAAAAGCTCATTGTTCAGTTTTTTTTTTTTTTTGCTATTCCTTTGTCCTCCTCTGGCATACTTGGTCTGCTCCATATTCTGTCAGCCTCCTTGGGATATTCCAGCCCCCGTCCCATATCTGCACCTCAGTCAGGGTGACGCTTGCTGTCCCCTGTGGCTTACCCCCCACAGTGGGGTGGTGGGGAGCCCCCAACTCACCCACCTTGAATCAGATCCAGAACTCAGGCACCCCCTTAGAGCCAATATCATCAGATGGCCATCAAGCTGCTTGACCCAAATGCCACTCCATTTTTCTTGTGTTTTTACTCCCCAGGAGCTGTGGATGTGCAATGATGCCAGGCGGAGGGGAGCGTGTATGCATCCACAAGCACTCCCTCCAGGCATCGGCCCCAGCTCCCCCCATGCTTGCAGATCATTGCCATGTTACCCAGCCTCTACCAGGGGGCAAACAGGTGCCAACTCTTGAGGACTCCCCTTCCTGGAGAAGGATAGCAGTCCAGCAGATGCTCAATTCTTCTCCACCCCTGCTGACCCCAGGTGACCCCTTGCTGGTTCCCAAACACAGGTCACCTGCGTAGCATGAGGTTAGGCATCCAGCACCTCAGTACCACCAGGCCTACCTTCATTGCACAGTTTTAATGGTTATTAAACATGCCATTAAAATAGCCTAATACAAAATTTAAGGGGCATACCACACCAATTAAATATTTAGTGGATACCTGTCATGATTAATTAATGCCATGGATGAGTAAATTAATCATTTGCACCTATGAAACATCAACAATTAATGGAAATTTAATGGAAATAAAAATTGACCGTTAAAAAAGGTGATACAAAATGTAATGGTCCAAATTAATGGGTTTGCATGAAAATAATGGAAAATTAATAGAATTTAATGGAATTTTAATGGATTTCAATGCAGCAGTGTCCCCCAGCTCTGTCACCGTTAGACCATTAGACAATAGTGCACCCCAATTCCATTATCCATACTGTAGCGCCCCCCCAGCCCCGATCACTGGTTCAAGGCTCCCAACCCCAATCCCCATTCCCCAGTGGCTAGCATTCCCCCATACCAGTAGGCAGCAACCCACTACCTCATTCCCCTCATCCCAACCCGTGATGGTGACTGGCACAGCACTCCACACCCTGCCATGGCCAGCCACCGACTGATGGTTACAGGAGCACTTACAGTGCATATGACATGCTCATTTGTTGAATTACTGCAGGGATGGTATTAAATATGTAAATCAGCTAGAGGCCTAACCAAAAATGCATTAGAACTGAAAAAGGAAATCTATTTTCAAGCCATATTAGTCTTACTTTTTCAAAACAAGTATAGAAGCATTTTTAAATCCTAAATAAATCATCCGTGGATGAGAGAAAAAAATCCTTTTCAGAAAAGAAGACGATCATAATCCACAAAGAACAAAAAAAAAAAATTAAGACAGAAGTAAGCAATCCAAAAAATGGATTTCTTTTTTGTAAGGGTTTGTTTTAAAAAAGGGATGGAGCAGTGGGTGGTGGGGTTAGATTTTAGATTTTTAGCAGCATTTTCCAGTGGGCTTTTTAGTTCTATATATTTTAAATTGTTGCACAAATACACATTAGCCTGTGGGAGACCTAAGTTCAAATCCCACCAGAGTCTTTACTCACTGTATGATCCACAAGTCCATCTCGATGTTTCAGGCATCAACCCCAACAGTATAAGGTAAAAATGTAGACCTCACCATAATCAATGTGTTGAGGGCCTGATTCATAAAGGTTGGTACAAGCTGCTCTGAAGGCAGCTTGCGCTGATCACCTGTTCACCGGTGATCCTGTGCCCAATTCACTATTGGGTACGGTCCCGGCAGTAAAGTCCCTCAGCTTGAATGGCAACCATGGCCCTGTGCCAAACAGAAAGTGCATCTGGAAGGTGTGCTACAAGCTGTGGACCAGCCTGTGACAATAGGACCATGGACAGCAGTCACTAGTGGGCCCTCCAGCCTTGATCCCTAATAAAAAAAAATAACATCCCTGGTGGTTTGCACCCCTCAACCCTGATACCCATCTTAATAAAAAATTCACTTCCCTGGTGGTTAGCAGTTCCCCCAGCCCCAGTCTCCTTGGTATTATATAATACCACTATCCTGGTGGCTAGTGCCCCCCCAGCCCCAATCCCCTTCTAATTACCGTTATAACGTCCCTGGTGGTCTCGTGGATCAATCTCCCTATCCCCAATCAGGCCATATAATTTAAATATATCTTTCCCTGGTGATCTAGTTGACCCCCCACCCTGGCAGGCAGTGCCCCACCACCCTGCTCCTCTGTCCCATCCTCAAGCTGGTGACCAGAACAGCCCTCTACTCACCACCACAACTGGCCGCTGATTGAGCTGTATAGTACTGTTATGGCTACTAGTCTTTTATGAATGGATGTTGTGATGCTGTTTAAAGTCTGGATCATGATAGCTTTCACTAATCTGATACTTTAATGGCACATATTATTCATTAAAGGCCAATAACATATGAGCATCAAACTTAACAAATAAATTAATGGTATAAAAGACCATTAATTTCTACATGTGGCAATAGTTACAGTATTTAATGAGTGAACATTTCTTTTTAATGGTCATTAATGTTTTGGCAAAACATGACCATAACTTTCATGGCACTGAAAAGCTCATTGGACAATATTAATGGCAATTAAACACATCATTAAAAGGCCTGTTACAAGATTTAAGGGGACGTACTACACCCATTAAATATTTAATGGGTACCTGTCATAGTTAATTAATGGCATTGATGAATAAATTGATGGTTTGCACCCATGAACCATCAATAATTAATGGAAATTTAATGGGAAGATGCATCGGCCATTAAAAATGAAGCTACAACATTTATTGATGAAATTTAATAGGTTTGCATGACAATAATGGGAAATTAATGGAATTCTAATGTGTTTTTTTTATGCAGTAGTGCATGTTGCTGCGGTGACCCTGTTCCTTGGGGCAGCTGCATAACAAAAATGAGGACAATCAACTACAAATGTGGGAAAATGTTGAAGTGGCTTCATAATGTAGGACATATACAGTATAAATCATCAAACATAGAACAACAAACTCAGAACACTGTTGAAATTACTAATGCCTTTATTTTTGTGGTTATAAAAAAATCAGTATAAATTGAAATAAACATGCAGGGGATGATTGTAAAGATCTGTTAGTGCAACATATGATAGCAAATGCAATTTAAATATTAATTATAATGTGGAAGTACAATAAATGTGTGAGAAGCAACAATTTAAAAGTGTGTACTGTCATTTCCAAAACAGTGCAGTGGTAAAGAAGTGTAAATTAAAAATTGTAAGTGTAGAGTGTGCGCATCTAAAATTAATGAAGGAAATGCAGTAGTTAAGAAGAGTGCAAGAAAACTTGTCAAGTATTTGCAGTGTTATTATGATATGCATCTAAAAATTAAGAAAGATAATGCAGTGATAAAATAGTGTAATACAAAATCAATGGAGTACATTTACAGTGCAATGAATAAAAGTAGTGGTACGTCAGTCTGGACTGTAATAACACCGAAATTGGACCCAAGAATGCAGTGTGCACTCCACTTCCCTCTGGGATGGTTCTATTTTTTTCATGTTCAGCTGAATTCTCCCTACTCATTTTTGAACCCAGGTGTAGGGGGTAAGCCCTCAGTGCTCACTGACCATAAAGAAGCACATGAGTGCCTTGTGGCTGCCAGCAGGTGTCAAGTTTTTTGTTTAGTAAATATCAATATAGGCCCCCCATCCATTTTGTACTTTTGTCCACCATACACCCCCAAAACCTTAAAACTATGACAAAAGTCCCAGTATTGCCCCCAGCATTTTTAAAGATTTCCCACATTCTGTCCCTTCCTACAGAAAACGCTCTGCCCCCTCATATATAGAAGTTATTACTAGTACTTCTATATATGAGAATGAGCTAATTGTTTTTGAAAGATGAAGGTTCACCCATGTGGGTTCTAATGAGTGCTGAGGGAACAATGGAAGGGATACTTTGATTTTCGCTTGAGGATTTATTTACCCAGAATAGCCAAACTGTGATGCAGCATCTTATTTCCAGTGTGTTCCATTGTATTTCTGCTTGCAATTTTCATAGCTGGTTGGAGTACAGCACTGATTTGACTAAATTTCACACAGTGAGTATTTTGCTATGGAGTTTGAATCTGTGGTCCCCCAGTTTGCAAGCCTGTGGTCTAACCATTAATCCAAACTGTCTTGCGCTTCCTGACTTTCTGATTTACATGGGGCCTTGTGGTGAGGAGGGTGGCACAAGTGTACAACAAGGTTTGGGGAAAATAAAAAAAAAAAACAGTTTTTAAACTGTCTCAGTCATACCTTCAGCGATGTGCTGATAATGCTAAAGAATGGCTAGGGACTAACAGCATCCTCCCCCCAAATGAGCCTGCAAAAAGTGCAGATTAAAAGATCAGGGGTCAGAGTCACAAAACTTGCCCCAGCACAAACACAGTTTGCAAGGTGCAATGTGGATTTTGCGCTGATCTGGTATTCACAAAAGCCTGGTTTGTGTGCACAAATTGGGTTTGCTCCAGGGCAAAGTGTGGCGGGGACTGCAATGCAAATGAGAGAGAGGGGACCTGAATATCAGTAGTATCTTATTCACAAAGCATTTCCTCTATACAAGGACCTCTTGTGGGGCCCTCTTGCATGGAACAAATACTGCTGACTGAGATCTTGCTTTAATCCCCCACAATCCTAGTGGTTGGTGGAGGTACATTGGTGGCACCATCCCCCCTTCCCCGCTGGCCTGACAGCATCATGCAGGTATCCCTGGTGTCTAGTGGTCCTCTCCCACCATGATTCTCCAATTGTAAGCACAGAATAATGTCAATCATTACAGTTAACAGACTTGGGGCCCAATATTCAAAACTTAGCCTGGAGCAAAATTAGCACTGCCTGGCATGCAAAAATAGCCCGGAACCATTTGCACACTATATTCAAAGGAATAGCCCAGGGCTAAATCAGTTGAATATAGCATGCAAATGAAGGCATGCAAACAGGGCTAAGAGTGCAGTGCAAAAATAGCCCGGCAAATAAGACAGCTCTGAATATAGCAAACATGCAGTGCAAACTGCAACAGCAGCCCAGTGCAGACAGAGGTGATGTAAGGCAGAGCTGCAGTAGGTGGTTAATGTGGATGCTAGCAAAGAAGTGGTGCACAACAGCTGCAAACAACATTGCAGGCCAAATACTACAGAACCATGCTATGGTTTCAACAAGTTTGCTCAGGGCAAACACATTAGTACGGCGCTAACACATTTACTGGGTGCAACCACATTTTCCAGGTGCACAATTTTGCTATATTCAAAGGTCCAATGTAAATGAGCCCACTTAAGCAATCTAAGAGCTAACAGTAACATTAGCATCTCATTATGGCCTGCTTTGCATGCATTACTGTGTAATTGCCCAGTGGTATTTCATGGTTCACACAGCTCCACCTGTATATCAGACTGGAACTACAGCTAAGTGGCTGCAGGCTGGGTTTGCACACAGAACCACCTGTATGTCAGCCTGGAACAACAGGAAAGTAGCTGCAGGCTGGGTTTGGACACAGCAGCATAGGCTATTGTGGCCCAGGCAACTAACACCAGAAGGACGGGTGGTTGTGCTGCATGTCATAGACATTTTGTTTCTCCTGCTGTAGTGTGCATCAGATGGTACAGTACCATAGTAGCTGGTATAGTGAGGGACACAGCAAAACCTACGGTGTGTCAGACAACAATGACTGCTGCTATCGACACAATGACATGCACAGCTGGCAGGTGTGTTCTGACAGTGGACACCACAGTCATACTGTCCTGTGACCCACCAACACAGTGCCAGTGACATGGGATTCCTACACTAACATACACATGGCTAGCCATGTGTGACAGGAAGCCTGGACTAGTGTGCAGTATGAGTCCCACGGGGGAGGGGGGACACATACCATCATACAGGCACACTGATATGAGCAGCATTCCTGTCACTGGCACATGTGCACTGTGTGGACATCCCCTGCCATGTGGCAGCACCTATTATGAGGTGCAGCCTGACCACCTGTACACCCTCCCCTCCATACCCTATATTCCCCCAGTGCTGCATGTGTGCTGGAATGTGGTGGTGTATCCCTACGAGGGGAGTGGACATGTGTGCTGTGTCGACTCACTGGCAAGGTATCCACTTGGCACTGGGGGCACCCACAAATGCCTGGCAGGGTTGGGACTGGTGTCAGATGATGGCAATGTGGGCAGTGCCATCTGTGTGCAGCATGTCATTTCCATGGCATATGGAGTGGCCAAGGGTGGCCATCTGCCATCTCTGTCTCCTCATTGGCTATATCCAAAACTACAAGTCTCAGCACTGCTCAAGGTACTGGCAAAATATCAGCTTTATTGCAAAAAAATATATAAATACAGCCACAGACAAAAATGCAGTGCAGACCACTACAGGTAACCTATACCGGTCTTGCTCTTACTTGAGCGTCATCAGGCAGTAACACCAGTAGGGAAGGGGGGCATAAATACTTGAAATCTTAAATTGCCAGTGTGCTGTGTGAATCATTAATATAGTAGTATATTTCATTGTGGCAGAACAAGAAAAAACACATATAGGCTATATAATTTGTTTAAAAAATAAAATGATAATAATAAATATTTCAAAGTGCTGAGTGCAGAATAAAATTACCCATATGTTAACACATAATGTGTGTCCTGCATCTAAAAAAATGTATATATTTAGTACGGATTTAATGCATAAATTTTACAACTCATTATATCATTATTTTAAAAAGCTACTCAGAGCTCAGAATAACATGACTACGTATGTCAGTGTAATGTGGGCGGTGCCATCTGTGTGCAGCATGTCTCTTCCATGGCATATGGAGTGGCCCAGGGTGGCCATCTGCCTCCTCATTGGCAGCAGTCATCAGGTGCACCATGATGCTGTTGTTGCTTATGGCCATGTTGCCTTATTCTGCTTTGTCCATGCCCCTTATCCTTGTTTTGCACTGAGTTAATACTGCCTTTTTCTAGTCAGTAATTTGCACTTCACAAAGTGTTGCGCAAACTTGCGTAAACACACTTTGTGTGGTGCTAACGTGCTGAATATAGCATAATGCCTGCATTAATGTACACACACCCTCTCTTTGCCCAGTACATTCATTATAATTTTGCCTGACACTAATCCAGTTTGCCCGTGCAATTTGGTCTTTTGAATATAGGGGACCTGTGCAAACCCAGTCCAAACACTTTGGTACAGCTCAAAGTTTTGAATATCTGGCCCCTGTTATGCTTCGGAAACTGCATTTAACACTAATCCCCTTACACTTTTTGCTTTATGAGTGAATATAGCAAATGTTTAAGATATTCACTGATTTTGAGACTTTGTCCTTGTTTTTTTTTGAAACTCTGTCCCTGATTTATGAGGCAAGAGGTTGAGAGGTATGGTTGGTGTGTGCATATGTGTGTGTGTGTCTATGTGTAGAGACCCATGTTTTTCTTAAATAAGAAATAGCAAGAAATAACAAGAAATTATGGCATAAAAATAAATAACAAGAAATTCAAGGTATAACAAGAAATAGCAAGAAATTCAGTATATAAAAGGAATAAAATGAAAAAAACATGAATAAAGTGAAAAAATCTTTTTTGGCAGGCAAAATCTAAATAAATGCTTGCAGCAGTTCTTGTTAAGGCTCCATTGTTACCACAGATATGGTCCGCAAGGAAGCAACAGCAGAATTGTTTCAGTCACAAAACCTTGAAAGACCACAATATAATGCTGCTTAATACAATGTAGTATACTAGAATGTGATTTCTAGTGTATATAAGGTCATTTTGAGATAGTTTATGAATGTAAATGCAATAACAAGAAATAAAACTAAATTTGTAATGAATAAAAAGAAATAACAAGAAATTCCAGAAAAATAAAAAGAAAAATTATAAAAAATAAAAAGAATTTCACTGGTCTTTATCTATGTGTAAGCACTAGAAACAGCAGCTCTGCATGTATGAATCTAAAGTCCATGAAATCACCACCCACCAGTTAAAATCAAACCCATAAATACAGTTTCATAAATTAGATAGAACCATCTTATATATAAGCATATATGAAATATGTAAAATGAATATCTGTCCATTTGTTGTATCTAAAACAAGAAAGAAATATGAGCACTTTAAATAGTGTAATGAAACATGAAACTAATATCCATATTCATAACATTATCAACCATATTCAGAACAAAAATAAGTTTGACCTCAATTGCTTGTCTCTGTTGTGTATTTTTGAAATGTCCTTTAAGAACCAGGACAAAGAGGTTAGAGATAGAGTGAATGAAATGAGAGAAATGCTGTTTCACCAGTTTTTCAGTCTTGTTCATTATGTTGCTTGCACGCTTGTGCAAGAAATATAGTGCCATCATACGAGTTTTCGGAAGTGTGGCAGCCCTCTTCCAGTTCAGTCTGTGTTTGCAGGCAAGGCTGCAGTTCTCCAATCAACGTTGCAGCTGTCTATGACAGCAGTTGAAAATGCAGTGCCATACAGTTGAAAGAGAGAGCTACGCTTCAGTGAGCAGCGATAAGATCGCATGCTCATTTGAGCCCCCCCTCCAACACACATGCTGAGAGTGAAAGCCTAAGGTAAGGTACCTTTGTGATCTTAGTACAGTAGGTCATGTTTGTAAACAATTTATGGGGTCCCCGCCCCACCAGTAATCCTGGCAGGGCACCAATAAAGACTAAGATACTAGTTACTTTTCATTCAAGATTATATATGTGGATGTTTCACTGTGTAACAGGCTGCGCTGGTAGAGGCCTATTTCTTCTGATTTAAAACCTATTTGGTGGGATTTGCTTGGGCCTGATTGTTTGGATGCTGGGCTTGGAGGGGACACACAGGGCTGATACACTCTCTCTCGAGTCAGGTGTCTGCCCAGGACCCGCCCATCCCCACCCCTCCCTCCCAGAAGTCTGAATTTATAGGGGAACACCTGCCCTGCAATTGGAGGAAAAGGCTGCAGGTGCAGCTCATGTAGTTCTAGCCACTGGGGGTTGGATTTAAAGGCTGGGAGAGAGGAGCTTAGGGAGTTGTTCATTTCCCTTATAAGTTTAATGTGTTGTACTGCACCTAGTAACAGGGTTACTGGTGTACAGTGGGACTGTCTCTAAGATTAGTGGGTGACCTGATTAGGCAGTAGGGGTATCTTGGACTAGGGGGGAACCTGGTGGCTCTCCCAAGGAAACCTATTTGGAAGGGGATGGAACCACACATCATTAGTGCCGGCATCTTTGGGAGGGTGGTGGGGTGCACAGGGTGTGGAGCAGCCATGATACTGGACTGGGCTTGGAAGTTCGGTGGTTGCCCAGTGTGCTACCAGCTAGCACAGCTTAGGGAGGAGGTTGCGGGGATTAGGAGAAAGCTGGGGAAGGGGGTGGTATGGTTGGAGAAGGGGGCTGGGAATCTCCACAGGGTTGCACCAAGCACTGGGGTGGGGGCATAGGGAAAGGAGTGCAGGAGAATACTCAGGGTCACATGGGACCCTGGCAGAGGGTCCAAAGGACACTACCAAGGAAGCAGGCAGGTAACTGGGGACCCTCACAAAGGGGGGACGGAGGGACAACATTCTCAGGGAAGTAGGCAGATGGCCAGGGCTGGACAGAAGGAAGCAAGGCGGGGAGGTGGATCAGACCTTACACTCAGTAACCGCTTCAATTCTCTTCTTCTGCTCAAGGATGAGGAGGGTGATGTAACCACGACAGAGGTGGTTAGAGACAGAAAGGGAGTGGGAGGCAGGAGGCAGGGGCCAGATAGCAGGAAGAACAGGGGGGACCTGGAATGCAGGAGAATGGGGGGAGCAGTGAATCAGAGCAGGAGGGGCAGGGGGAAGAGGGAGGAAAGCGCAAGGAGAAGGACCAGTTGGGAGGAAAGGTAAAGGAGAAGGACCAGAAGTACAAGCAGGATTCAGTAAAGGGAGCTGAGGGTTTAGGCCAGGGAAGCACGACGAGCAAGGAGGAACTAAATGGAGACAGGAAGGAAGGGAGGATGAGCCCGGCTAGTTTAGCAGATGGGGGAGAAGGACCAGTTGTGAGCAGTGAGGGGGGAATTAGCAAGGTACAGAAGGATACTCAGGAGGAGGAGGAGAGGCATAGGACTGGAGGGGAAGGGGTGGCCATGGTAAATATGGAGGGGGTGGCATGTGGCACCCAGATAGGGGGAGGAACAAGGAGCCAGCTGGGTGGAGGAGCCTGTAGAAAGGATGAGGGACATGGAAGGGGGGAATGGAGGAAAAGGAGTGGTCAGAGTGCTCCTGCTGGGTGATTCTATGATCAGGGGTATCAAATGGGATAGGGAGGGAGAAGCCTGGCCAGTTAGAACAAGATGCTTCCCTGGACTAATGGTGCACAGGGCTAAGCATGAGGTATATCAGCTGGAAAAGGATTGTGGGGGTTCCCCAGACATACTGGTCCACCTGGGTACAAATGACATTGAGGGAAATAGTGAGCTAGAGATACAGGCAAGATTCAGGGAGCTCGCCAGGGTCTGTCATGACATAGGATGCACAGTTTCCTTCTCAGAAATCCTGCCAGTGCCAAGGCTGATGGGGAACACAAAAGGAAGGTAGGGAGCTAAACCAGTGGCTCAGGGAGTGGTGTGAGGCCAGAGGGTATGGGTTGATGGGGATTGGGGAGACCTGGGAGGATAAGGAGCTGTATGCTGAGATAGACTACATCTCACTTTGGAAGGGAAGGGAATCCTTAAGTTGAAAATAGAGGGGTTCATTGGTAAAAAGTGGGGTTTAAACTTGTGAAGTGTGGTGGGATGGGAGAAAAGGCTGTCAAGGGGGTGCCGATAAAGGAGGGACTCTGTCTCCACCCTCCTGGGGACCAGGAGGATTGCAGGAAAAGGCCAACTGGCAAAGTGCAGACCAGGGGAAAACAGAATCCCCATGGGAACACGAGCAGGGGAAATGGAACTATAGGGAAAGGGTGGAAGGTAGTCCTGCTAAATGCCAGAAGCTTGGGCAATAAAATGCCTGAGCTCCAGGCGATGCTAACTGAGGAACAGTGGATGTGGCAGTGGTCACTGAGACTTGGGCCACTGCAAGACATGACTGGGACCTGAACCTGGAGGGTTACACTATGTTCAGGAAGGACAGGGGAGGGAAGGGAGGAGGGGTAGCAATGATAGTCAAAAACTACATTGGCATAGGGGAGTAGAGGAGGCGGAGGGAACCGTGGAGGTGATTTGGGGGCAAGAGAGTAAAATAGGAGTGGTGTATACACACCCTGCCTGGCGGAGGAGCTGGAGGACAGTCTGGTGGCAGATGTTAGGAGACACTGCAGACTGGGCAGAGGAACGGTGGTGGTGTTGGGGACCTAAACATGCCAGGAACAGACTGGGAGACTATGACATCCTCTGTGACCAGGGAACAGAGGTTGTTGGATGTCTTTCAAGACGCTGCTCCTAACTCAGCAGGTGGGGGAACCGACCAGGGAGGCGTGGGTACTGGATGTGGTCCTGGCAGACAGTGACCAGATTGGGGACCTGAGGTAGGGACCCATTGGCGGGAGTGACCATGCCACGGTCTGGTTCTGCCTGGACCAAGGAGGGGTAGAAGGCTGCACAAGACGGAAGTAACCGACTTCAGGGGTGGATTTTAAGAAATGGGAAGAATCTTAAGGAACACTTGGATGGGATTGGGTCAGACATGGACGCTGATAGTAGGTGGGAAATCATCAGGAGAGGGTGCAGGATGCTACCAGCACCTGTGCAAGTAAGAGGCAATGCGGTGGGGCCCAAAACCCTGTTGGTGGACCAGGGAGGTCCGGAGGTGGTGCGGGGAAAGAAAGCAGCCTATAAGCAAGTCAAGTGCTCAAGGAGTGAAAGTGATTGAGGGGAGTACGAACTGATGGCTAGAAGGGCCACTAGAGTGGTGAGGGCAGCTAAGGCAAGGAAGGAGCAGAACCTGGCCAGGGAAATTAGGAGAGGGAACAAGGGGTTCTTTAGATACATTGGGGAAAGACGAAGGGTGAAGGGGCAGATTAGCAGGATTAAATCAGGGGAGAGATGGGAACAAGACCCGGGGAAGCAGGCTGAGGTACTAAATAGTACTTCACCTCAGTTTTCACCAGGAAAATGGGGTGCTGCATCATACATGGGAGGAGACAGAGATACTGAGGAGGGGGGGACCCTTACCGATCGGCAGGTCTGGGGAGAGGGGGAGGCATCACTGGCAGGTGGGGGGAGGGCTAAGCAGGGAGAAGAGGTACCGAAAGTGGAAATCACAGCAGAGAGAGTGAGGGAAGCCCTCAGCTCCCTTAAGACGGAGAAAGCACCGGGGCCGGATAAATTACATCCCAGAGTGCTGAAGGAACTTGCAGATGTCCTGGCGAAACCCCTGGCAGAGCTTTTCACCATCTCTCTGAGGACAGGGTGGGTGCCCCAAGACTGGAAGTTGGCGCATATAGTGCCTATCCACAAGGGGGGATCAAGGGAGGTGGCAGGGAACTACAGGCCTGTCAGCCTGACATCGGTGGTGGGCAAGGTGATGGAGGGCATTGTCAAGGAGAGGCTAGGGGGGGACCTGGATAAGTCAGGGTGCCTGGGCGATAGACAGCATGGATTCATCCCGGGGAAATCATGTCAGACAAACCTGGTGGAGTTCTATGACTGGGTGACAAGTGCCTTGGACCTGGGTAGACCAGTGGATGTCCTCTTTCTAGACTTCAGCAAGGCATTTGACTCTGTTCCTCACGTGGGCCTGTTGGATAAGCTGGGAGAAATGGGGGTGGGGAACCAGATGATCAGATGGATAGGCAATTGGCTCCAGGACCAGACCCAGAGGGTCGTAGTTGGTGGGATAGTCTCATCCCCAAGGAGGGTCATTAGTGGGGTCCCACAGGGATCAGTCCTTGGGCCCCTTCTGTTCAACGCCTACGTATCTGACATAAGGACAGGAATCAGGAGTGAGATGAGTCTCTTTGCAGATGACTCGAAACTGGGGGCGGTGGTGGATGGGGAGGAGGGGAGGTGGCCCTACAGGGGCACCTGGAGGCTCTGGAAAGATGGTCTAGAAAGTGGAAGCTGAGGTTCAATGCAGGGAAATGCAAGGTACTCCACCTGGGGTCCAGAAACCCAGTCCAAGTGTACACCCTGGGGGGGGAAATGCTACAAGTCTCGATGGCTGAGAGGGACCTGGGGGTGGTGGTGGATGTCAAGATGAACAACTCTGAGACTTGTAGGAGGGCAGCAGCCAAGGCCAACAGGATGCTGGGATGCATCGCTAGGAGGATCACCTCCAGAAGGAGGGAAGTGATACTCCTCTGTATAACTGCTTGGTGAGGCTGCACCTTGAGTACTGCACAGTTTTGGAGGCCACACTAAAGAGGGACATTAACCTCCTGGAGAGGGTCCAGAGGAGGGAAACCAAAATGATTTGGGGCTTGGGGGACAGGACCTATGAGGAGAGGCTCCAAGAGCTAAATATGTACACATTGGAAGAGAGAAGGGACCGGGGGGACATGATAGAGGTCTTCAGGTACAAGAACAGGGTAAATAGAGGAGGAACAGTCAGGGTGCTTCGAAGGAAGGAGGAAGGGGCCACTAGAGGGCATGGGTGGAAGCTGGAGAGGGGAGATTCAGGGGAGAAAGGAGGAGGTGCTACTTCACTGAGAGGGTGGTGGAGCCATGGAATGCACTGACTAGGGGGCTGGTGGAGGCAGAGACAGTGGAGGGGTTCAAGAAGGGGTGGGACAGGTACAGGGGAAGGGTTCTGGAAGCAAAATCCAATGCAGCAAGAATATCCGGAACTGGGAAGGGAGAAGCCAGAGAAGGCGAGGGGGACAGCAAGATCAGCACCCAGGGTGGGGGCTGACCAAACGAGCAGACACGAAAGACCGTTAGGCCTATTCTGCTGGCATTTTAGTATGTTAGTATATTATATAGTCAGTTTCTTTGCTTACTGAAAACTGCTCAAATCATATTGCTTTTCAGAGTGAAACAGTGTAATAGCTGTTTTAATGAGGGTATGTCAGAATGCGCTTTTCATGAAAAGGTCTCTACGGCGTAACTGAGCAATTTGATATTTTAGTCCACAAAGCTCTGTTTAGCAAGCCCTTTCAGGGGCAGATAAAGACCGATCTCTGTGCTTCTTTGAAAGCTTTCTTAATTGGCATCCCTACTGATCCATCTTTCTGGAAAGGATTCTTTGGAAGTCCACAGATTGCCTTCCAGGGACAAGCTGCGAGTCCGTGGTTCCGATAAATCAGATGAACAGGTTATGTGCAGTAGCTCCGCTGCCTTAAACTTGAATTCACTCTCCCTACTGTCACAGCAGCAAAGGCATACACCCTGAGTGACTCACATTTTGCGGGTCCGACACGATTTTGGGCTTAAAAACCCACTGACCCACTCACCCCTGGTCAGACCCGCTAAACCCTGAGCTTCCTGGTCTGCGGATGCATGGAACAAGAGCCCGTGCTCCCGGCACTCATTCCTGGCCGCCACTTCCACTGTGCAGCCACAGAAGGCTTGTGTCCTGCATACGTTTTAGAGCGTGAACAACAGATGATCTGGGGAGATGTCGAGGTAGAGGATGAGTGGCACAGTGAGCTGTCAGTGCAGCTTTTTGCGTGGATTTAGTTCGGTCAGTCACCCTGAATTAATTATACTGGAATCTCGAATCATCCAAGGAGCCGGGGAGCCTAAGCGAGGTCGCGGAGGAAGTTGAGGACCAGCCACGGTCCGAGCAGCAGATGTCATAGTCAGGCCGAGGAGGTGTCAAGTTGAGGATTCAGAGGAGGAAGTTGGAAGCATTCTTCCACCAGCATGTGAGTTTTCCTGTAAAACAGTCATTTTGGGGAATTTTCTCACCAAATTTTCAACATGGTATTTTTGGGACCCCACCTCATGAATTCTGTCACTGTCATGGCGTTAATCGGCCCCAAAACGTGATTTCGTGGTCACTGTGTGGAACCACCGTTTGGGACCGATTTATGGAACAATTGTGTCACAGTTCATGAGGTAGGCCCCCAAAGACCCTATGTTGAAAATTTGGTGAAAAATTTCCCCAAAATGACTGTTTTACGAGCATGCATTGCGCTGTTCCTACGCACACTTGTAAGTTTGTGAATTTTCAATATTTTCACTCCAGAATTTCAACATTGCCATTTTACCACACCTCCTTATGAGCAGTACAGCTGTCACTTCTCACATCTTGCCCAAAATGTGTTTCTGCACATGTAGCGCACAATGGCGCAGTTGGTGTGCAAACTCAATGTATGGGACACATTAAGAAAATCACAGTGACACTATTCATGAGCAGAGGTCTTAAAATGGCAATGTTGAAAATTTGGTAAAAAATTCCCAAAAATGACTGTTTTACGAGCGTGCATTGCGCAGTTCCTACGCACGCTCGTAAGTTTGCGAATTTCCAATATTTTCACTCCAGATTTTCAACATTGCCATTTTACCACACCTCCTTATGAGCAGTACAGCTGTCATTTTTCACATCCAGCCCAAAACATCTTTCCCTCCATGTAGTGCACAATGGCGCAGTCGGTGTGCGCAATCAATGTTTGGGACAGATTAAGAAAATCATAATGACACTATTCATGAGCAGAGGTCTTAAAATGGCTATGTTGAAAATTTGGTGAAAAAATTCCTAAAAGTGACTGCTTTACGAGCGTGCATTACACAGTTCCCACGCATGCTCGTAGGTTTGCCAATTTTCAATATTTCCACTCCAGATTTTCAACATTAGCATTTTACCACACTTCCTTATAAGCAGTACAGCTGTCATTTTTCACATCCTGCCCAAAACGTGTTTCCGCCTATGTAGCGCACAATGGGGGTAACAAAAAGGTCATGCTGACAATTTATTGTGCAAATATCAGCAATCGCATAGGGCATTAGGGTAAAGCACCATACATGCCAAACACCACTGCAAATACCTGCAAGCGAACGTTCGGCATTGACAAATGCTTGTTACGTATCTTTGTCTGTCAGTTTCCTGTAAATACCGGTCTGTAAGGTTCCATTTTTAATCTTAACTGTGTAATTTATTATTTATTCAATAATTTATTACAATTTATTATTTATTCAACAATTTTGGGTTTCATGTCCCATTACACTATTTAAAGTGCTCCTGCTGCTTTCTTGTTTCAGGTACAACATATGGACAGATATTTGTTTTACATATTTCTTATATAATTATATATAAATTGGTTCTAACTGGTAGGTGGTGATTTCATGGACTCAAGATTCATAAATTCAGAACTGCTGTTTCTAGTGCTTAGCGCGTGTGCGCACACACACACACACACACACACACACACACACACACACACACACACACACATACACCTCAACCTCTTGCCTTATAAATCAGGGACACAGTTTCTAAAAAAAAAATCGGGGACAAAGACCCCAAATCAGGGACACATCTTAAAAACTGGCAAAATTCACTCAGAAAGCTAATAAAATAAGGGGATTAGTGTTAAATGCATTTTCTGAAGAAGAACAAGTCTGTTAACTGTAATGCTTTACATTATTCTGTACTGACAGCCCCACTGTTTGGTCACAAAAACACCGATTTTGAAGGACCCAGACAAATTTGAGGCAAAATCAGGACATCCCTGAAAATCAGGAACAGTTGAGTGGTACCTGTATCACACATACCCGCACACACATCAGCATACACACTCACACAGGGTCCGATTCCAAAACAGGTTAGGCATGTCGCAAGGTGACTTATGCCAAACCCAATGGCACAAGTCGCACTTTGCGACATTTGTTATGCCATTAGCTATTCCAAGATGAGGTCTGTACCATGGCACAGGTGGCCTGTGTCCAAGGATCCTTCCACCAGCCTCAGTCCCTATGGCATGGTTGAAGGGGGGTATGGAAGCACCTACACCCTATTCTGAAAAGGCAGCTGCAGTAACCCACGTGTGCCATTCCAGGACACACTACGCCACTGTGGGGTTGGACCAGCAATTAGCTGGTCTAAGGGGCATCTGTCCTGGCAAAATGATGGTTGCTCCCCCCACAGGACAGCAAAACGCACACAGCCATGACCCATGGACCACCAATTACAGTGCTGCCCCCCCATAAGTCTGGGTGCCACTTGGATCTGTTTATTGGTGTGCTCCCTTGCGCCTGTGTCACATTGCCTAACCCCCCATGGCCCTCAGGGGATTGTGGGCATGTTTCATGGCGGGGGACTCAGGGGGCTGTTCCTTGTGGTCTGCGGCTTGCGGCACCCAGGTCCATTGTGCCATTCCAGTGGTGCAACCATGCGGCTGCCGCAAGTAGCAGGACGTAAGTGCCAGGGACCCTACCTTTCCTGGAATAGGGTGCAAGGCCCATGGCATAGCAGTGCATGTCGCAGCTCGCATACACCCGAGAGTTGTGACATGCATCTTGGAATTTGGGCTCACAGTCTCCAAACTTGTCTGGAGTAAAACATTTAACATTAGATAATTTTTAGGCCTTCTACAACTACATAACATTCCATTCTGTGACATTTGACCTACACACAACTGTTGTTTAAATGGATGCTTTCTTGTCTCTGTTTGGTTGTGTTTCTTCTCTAATTACTCCCCTAATAGAAACAGAAATTGTTGGCAGATAAGGACTGCCTGGCCCATCTACTCTGCCCATAAGCCCTTGTACTGGATTACTGCTCCCGACCCACTCACTGCTGTACCGCTATGGTTCCCCTATGTTTGTCCCAAGCATGCTTGAATCCATCCACAGTGCTTGCTACCACCACCTCCTGAGGCAGATCATTCCATGCAACTACCACCCTCTCTGCGAAGAAGGACTTCCTCACATTCCTTCTTAACCTCCCACCTTCCAATTTCATGGCATGTCCCCTCGTTCTTGTGCTCCTCCTGTATTGGAAAATGACTCCCCACTGCACCTTGTTCATACCCTTGAGGTACTTGAATGCTTCTATCATGTCCCTCTTTTCCTCCTCTCTTCCAGCAAGTACATATTGAGATCCCTTAATCTTTTCTCATAAGTCTTATGTTGCAAGCCCTGTGCTATCTTAGTCGCCCTTCTATGTCTCCAGCCTGTTAATATCTTTATGAAGGTGCAACCTCCAGAACTGCACACAGTACTCCATGTGAGGCCTGACCATAGTTTTATATAATGGCATCACTACCTCCCACCTTCAGCTGGTGATACTCTTGCCTATGCACCCCAGCATGCCACTGGCCCTCCCAGCTGCCTTAGCACTCTGCTTTGACTTTTTCAGGTCATCTGAAATAATAACCCCCAGGTCCCTTTCCTCCTTTGTGACTGTCTGCAACTGCCCCCCCCACCCCATCCTGTAGCTTTCCCCAGGGTTTCTATGTCCCAGGTGCATAATTTTGCACTTTTTTGAATTGAACTTCAGTTTCTAGTCCTCAGACCATTTTTCAAGCTACCCCAGGTCCCTCCTCATTTTCTGTACCCCCTCTGGGGTATTCACTCTGTTACAGATCTTGGTGTCATTTCCAAACAGGCAGACCTTTCCCTCCAGCCCTTCTGCAATGTCGCTAATGAAGACATTGAACAGGACTGGCACCAGGACCAATCCCTCAGGCACCTCACAGGTCAACCCCCTCTCCTCACAATGCACCCCATCTACCACCACCCTGTGCCTCTTGTCTGTTAGCCAGCATCTAACCCAGTTTACCACACTGTCCCCCATGCCCAGCCTACCCAGCTTGTTTATCAGCCTCCTATGTGGGACAGTGTCAAAGGCTTTGCTGAAATCAAGGTAAGCGACATCCACTGCCCCACCCTGATTTGCTTCCTTTGTCACCCAGTTGAAGAAATAAACCACATTTGTCTGACATGACCTCCCCACTATGAATCAATGTTGCCTATGGACCTAGGCTCTGATGGCTCATAGGTGCCCCACTATCCTTTCTTTAAGCAATGTCTCCATGATCTTCTCCGCTACTGGGGTGAGGCTGACCGGCCTATAGTTCCCCGCCTCCTCCCTGCTGCCGAATTTGTGTAGAGGGGCCACATGTGTCCTCCTCCAATCCTCTGGTACCAACCCTGTGTTGAATGACTCAGTGAACATGGCTGCCAGAAGTTCTGCTATCTCCCTTCACAATTCTCTTAATATCCTTGGGTGTATGCCATCTGGTCCCAATACTTTGTCCACCTTCAATTTAGTGATCTCCTGCAAGACTCTTTTCCCTGTGAATGGACTATTGTCCACCTCTTCACCCCCTTGACAACTGCTGTACTGCTGTGGCCCCTGCCCCTTCCCCTCTTCTGTGAATACTGAACAGAAAAATGTATTCAGTATTTCCGCCTTTTCCATGTCACCCTCCTTGCATTCCCCTCCCTCTCCCTAGAGTCTAGCAATCCCCCCCTTGTTTTACCTCCTTTTGCTGGTGTACCTGAAGAATGTTTTTTTTCCCCTTTCTTAACTTACTGTGCTAAACCTTCCTTAGTCAGTGCCTTTGCTCTCCTTACTGCCTTTCCAGCTTCCCATAGACACTCTAGGTACTCCTCCCTGTCCTTCTCCCTTTGGGTCTCCTTGTATTTCCTGAACCCTTTCCTTTTTGCCCTGACCTTTACTGCCACCTCTTTCGAGAACTACCATGGCTTTCTCCTTCTCTTGCTTTTGGATACCAATCTGATGCATTGGTGTTTTACTTCCAATAAGGCTTCCTTGAGATGCTTCCACAGTTCTTCCAATCCCCCTCCTGTCCCCGTTCTCTCCAGGGTTCTTTTGATACCCCTCCCCATTTCAGCGAAGTCAGCATTTTTGAAATCCAAAGCCTTTGTCCTAGTATGACGTGAGTGAGTGAGTGAGTCTCTGTCCCTATGCTGAACCACACAATGTTGTGATTGCTAGATACCAGTTGCCCTTCTATCTAGACATCTGTAATTTGATCCCCATTGATCATTACTAGATCTAAAATTGCCCTGTCAGTGGTGGGATCAAGCACAAGCTGCCTGAGTCTAGCCTCCTGGAGTGAATCAGGGATGCCTCTGCTTCTGGCTGAAGCAGCTACACCGATGTTTCAATCCACGTCTGGCATATTGAAATCCCTCATCAGTAGAATTTCTCCTTTCATTGCCATCTTGTGTATTTCCTCCACTAGCTCCCTGTCCAGTTCCACTCCCTGTCCTGGAGGCCTGTATATCACCCCTGTGTATATTGCTGTGCCATTTCCAGGTTGATGGGTTACCCAGAGTGTCTCAACCGCCCCCTGCATACCCTGTACCTGTGTTGCCATTATACCCTCTCTGACATACAGGGCTACTCCCTCTCCCTTTTTGCCCTCCTTATCCCTCCTGAATAGAACATATCCTGGTATATTTGTTTCCCACTCATGATTAGCTGTGTACCAGGTTTCCATTATTGTTACTATGTCCAGGTCTCCTTCAATTACTAGGGCCTCCATGTCTGGGACTTTATTTCCCAGGCTGTGTGCATTGCTCACCATGACCTTCCAAGTTTTACTGCCTGATCTCTCTTTCTTCCTGTTTTTGGTCCCTTGCATCTTCCCCCTTTCCTGATATTTTTCCCTTGTTTTCCCAATTCCTTCCCTACTCCATTTCTGCCCAACTCTGATGACCTTGATATCAGCTCCCTTTCCTGCTCCACTGTTCTTCTTCCTCTACCATGTAGGGTGGGCTGTCTGTGCATCCCTGTTCCTGTTGCCCTTGGCTCTGGCTAGTTTAAATGCTCATCAGCAATGGATTTAAACCATCCATTAATGGCTGCTTTCCCCTTGCTGGACAGATGCAGTCCGTCCCCACTGTACAAGGATGCATCACTCCAGGTGGGTCCCCAGTCCCCAATGAAGTCATACCCCTTCTAGTTGCACTAGCCTTTCAACCATGTGTTGAAGTTACTAATACAGAGATCCCCCCCCCCCACCATGGACTGGTAGCACCTCCAAAAATGTCATGGAGTTTGCTACCTTCCCCATGCACCCTCCCAACTATGTAAAGTCCTCCTTTACCTGCTTCAAGCTTGCCTTATCCTTGGATAGGTCATTTGTTCCCAAGTGGATAATGACCTCCAGCCCTCCCCTCCTTGTCACAGCTTCAATGATCCTCTGGATGTGCTCCCACTCCTTCAGACCTGTGCCTCCTGGAAGGCACTTTACCTCCCTTTCCTTTCCTTTCTACTATCTGTGCCCAAATCCATTCCCCAGACAACTGAGTCCCCCAACATAAGTAATTTCTTCCTATGGGGATCTCTTCCTCCCACCAATGGGTATTTCTGCTGGAGGACCCTCATCTCCTCCTTGTCTCAGCCTTAGGTTCCTTTGAAGGGCTGAAACATTCCTCCAACACTGTGTAGCGGTTCATGAGCTGAACTGGATAATCTGTCACATTAATGAATGAGAACAGTGAATGAGAATAGTGAATGGGATCAGAGCAGAGCAAGAGGAGTTTGTGGAGTTGAGGAGGGGCCTAAGACAAGTAGCATGTAAGGTAACCTTCTCGGAGGTGCTGCCTGTCTATGGAAAGGATGATGCTAGGGTATTCTGCACCATGGGATTCAATGAATGGTTGAAAAACTGGTGTGGAGCTCAGGGTTTTCACTTCATTGGGGACTGGGGCACCACCTGGAGGGATGCAGGCTTATACTTGTGTGATGGTCTGCATCTGTCCAGGGGGGATCCAGGATCCTAGGTGACAAGTTTAAATGCTTCATTGGCAAGCATTTAAACTAGCCAAGGGGGGGAGGCACTGAAAAGAAGCAGGGAAATCCCAGTCTTCTCCCACAAAACACAGTAGTTACAGAAGTAGACACCAAGGTAGAGAAGTCAGTAGGGAACAGAACAAGAATAAATGCAGAAAAAGGCAGTAAAGACAGGGATGGGGCTAAAAGATTTAAGGCCATAAAAAATAAATTAAAGGTGATGAGTACCAATGCCCACAGTCTGTGCAACAAGTTCTCTGGATTAGTGGCCTTGATGGAAGAGGGATGCCTGGATATTGTGGCAGTCACTGAAACATGGTACAAAGTGAACCATGACTGAGATGTCAACATACCAGGATACACAGTCAACAGGAGGAACAGAGTGGGTAAAAGAGGAGGAGGAGTAGCTCTCTATATAAGGGAAGGGATTAAAGCAACAGATCTAAAGAGTAAACAGGAAGTTGATGCATCACTATGGGTCATGCTGGAGACAAGTAATGGCACCACAATCCACATGGGGGTTGTGTACAGACCCCCATCTCAGGAGAAGGAAATGAGCAAGGAAATGATAGAAGGCATCCTTAAAATGGCAGAGAAAGGGGACATATTGTTGATGGAGAACCTGAATATGCCAGATGTTAACTGGAGTGCCTTTGCTGCAGGCACATCCAAGAGCAGGGTCATTCTTGAAGCCTTACAGTGGGCATGCCTCAGACAGATAGTGTTGGAACCCACTCATGAGGGAGCAATCTTAGACCTGGTACTCTCAAATGGGGAAGGAGAAAGGATCTCAGATTTAGAAGTGGGTAGCTATCCGGGAACAAGAGACCACCAAACAGTGTGGTTCACAATAAACACTGCCATAGAGTCAAGCCATACAAAAACAAGAGTATTGGACTTTAGGAAAGCTGACTTTGGGAAAATGAGAGAGTGCCTCAGAAAAAGCACTAGCAAACAGGCAAGGAGGAGGGGTGGAGGAACAATGGGGAATAATCAAAACAGCCATCGCTGAGGCAACAAGCCTTTGTGTGAAGCAAATCAACAAAACAAAATGAAGGAAAAAAACACTATGGTTCTCAAAGAAGGTGGCAGGGATGGTTAAGGAGAAAAGGATAGCATTCAGGAAATATAAGGAAACACAGAAGGAGCAGGACAGAGAACTTTATCAGTTAAAGCAGAAGGAGGCAAGGAAGGCAGTCAGAATAGCAAAGGTGCAAACTGAGGAAAATATAGCCAACTCTGTTAAAAACGAGGATAAAACCTTTTATAGGTACATTAGGGAGCGAAGAAAGACCAAGGGAGCGATACAGAGACTTAATAAAGGGGAGAGAATGTGAGCAGAGGGTGACAGTAAAAAAGCAGGGATACTGAACAAATATTTCTGCTCAGTAGTCACAAAGGAAGAGGAGGGGGAGGTACCTAAACCAAACAAGAGAGAAACTCTGAACAGGGGGGTCGATATCAGTCCATTCACAGAAGAAAATGTTTTGAAAGAACTCTTGAAACTGAGGGTGGACAAAGCAATGGGGCCTGATGGGATTCACCCAAAAATTCTAAAAGAACTATGGGTAGAACTAGCAACACTACTGACTACTCTTTTTAACAAGTCATGGGAGGATGGGGTGGTACCTAAGGACTGGAGTAGGGCAAATGTGATTCCACTTCACAAAAGTGGGATCAGGGAAGAGGCAGGAAACTACAGATCAGTTAGTTTGACTTCAGTGGTAGGGAAAATGATGGAATCACTTCTGAAGGAAAGAATTGTTGAGTACCTGGAGGCCAGTGGGGCACAGGACCCAAGGCAGCATGGTTTCACAGCAGGAAGGTCATGTCAGATGAACCTAATAGATTTCTTTGCCTGGGTGACCAAAGCAGTAGACCAGGGAGGGGCTGTGGATATGGCCTACCTAGATTTTAGTAAGGCATTTGACACAGTCTCACACAAAAGATTAATATACAAGTTAGCCTGCCTTGGAGTGGATCCCATAGTGGTAGGCTGGATAAAAAACTGGCTGGACAACAGGACACAAAGGGTAATAGTAAACGGAGTCCATAGTGAAGAAATAAAGGGTAACTAGCGGGGTACCGCAGGCTTCAGTACTGGGACCAGTCCTCTTCAATGTCTTTATAAATGACATTGGAGAGCACCTGGAAGGAAAGGTATGTCTCTTTGCAGATGACACAAAGATCTGCAACAGGGTTGATACACAAGGTGGGGTGGAAAGAATGAAAAGGGACTTGGAAAGGTTGGAGGAATGGTCAAATATGTGGCAGCTCAGATTCAATGCAAAGAAGTGCAAGGTAATGCATCTGGGAAACGAAAACCCAGGGAAAGAGTACACAATGGGGGGTGAGTTAATAACAAAAACCAAAATCAAAAGAGTCCTAGGAGTAATTATATCAGATGACCTAGAGGTGGGAAAGCAATGTGAGAGGGCAGTAAGGAGGGCTGGGGAGATACTGGGATGCATAGGGAGAGGCATCAACAGTAGAAAACAGGAAGTTGTTATCCCTCTGTACAGACAGTTAGTGAGACCCCATCTGGAGTACTGCGTGCAATTCTGGAGACCCCATCTCCGCAAAGACATAGACAGAGTGGAGGCTGTTCAGAGGAGGGCTACCAAACTGGTGCAGGGTCTGCACCAGAAGACATACGAATAGAAACTAAAGCAGCTTAATATGTATACCCTTGAGGAAAGGAGGGAGAGTGGGGACATGATAGAAACTTTCAAGTATCTCAAGGGAATTAACAAAGTACAAGAGGGTAGTATCTTTCAGAAGAAGAGATGTGCAAGAACAAGAGGGCACAATTTGAAGACAGAGGGGGGACGGCACAGAGGTAATGTTAGAAAGTATTTTTTCACAGAGAGGGTTGTGGATGCATGGAACAGCCTTCCTGAGGAGGTTGTGGAGTCAGGAACAGTGGGAGAATTCAAGAATGGGAAAAGGTCAGACTAGGTGGGCCAAGCAGTCCTTACCTGCCTTCAAATTCTATGTTTCTATGTTTCTATTAATGTGTAAAATGTTTTTCTTCCTAATGTTGTTCTGGGCACTTAAAAAGTGAACTATTTTAAGAACACTGTCATTCCTTCTGAGGAAGAACTATGTAGGTCCAAAAGCTTAAGGATATTCTGTAAATCTTTATTGGTCTAAAAGGTATCAGATCACCTATTTTGTGCATCTTGTTGTACCTGGACCAATACGGAAACAAACAATTTTTGAAACAGTACATTGTAACCCTTTTTCTCTGGTTCAAAGTATTATTATACAATGTACATAAAACACCAATAACCCATTCCCTGATATGTTTTGTTGTTTAATTATGTGTCACTTAAGTTATCAGAAAGTCAAAACACAAGTTGTAATTTTTATTTTATTTTCTTTATTCAATAATTTCAAGTACAATAGCACATATATGGAATTTTATAGAGAAGTGCAATTCCCACAGACCCTTCAAACCCTCCCCTACATTATCTCAGGCCAGTAACCCCCCCCCCCCCATGTACCCGAACAAAAAATATGTCATATAAATTAATTTTGAGGTTATTCAATAGCACATAGATTGGAAGTGTAAAGAACTGTAACGTATCAGTAGTAAGTATCATGTCCCCAAAGGTGTCTCACACCCTTCCCTGCATTATCCCAAGCCAGTACCCCACCCAGACTGTACCTGAACAAAAAAAAAAGTCACATACTGTATATTAATTTTTACTTTATACAATATTGCAGGTCCAATAGTACATACAGTAGTTTGGATTTGAAAAGAAGTGAAAAATACCAGTGGTAAGCTCTATGTTCCCATAGGCCCATCACACACCACTCTCCACTGCATTATCTCAGCCCAGTACCCCACCACTCCAATAGTACCTCAACCATAAAGACTTTTACATTCTCCATTATATTTGTCTATTTAGTACAGAGTGCACTGGTATAAGGTATTGCTGGAGTGGGTGGAGGTCAGGGGCCTGGTGGGCATGGTAGCCACCTGCTCCCAATAGGCAGGGGACTCAGGGTGGTAATGTGCACACAGCTTTCCCTCAGACTAGTGGTATGCACCACCCCCCGTCCTATTCCCCCCCAGGTAGGGCACTGGTAGAGGCACGTGCAAGCCACTAGTTCCCATCCACCAGTGATATGCACCTTTCCCCCAGCCCCCCACCCTAGCACTGTTCCAGACTATTGTCACCCCCTTAAATCCCCAGAGTTCCCTACATTAAGGCACAGCGACATGCTGTAATTATCCCTCACAACTCTCATGCAGGAAAGAACCAACTGAGCCAAGGGCTGACAACAGCAGATGAAAGTTAAATTCTGGTGTTATAACCTGCTTCGCCATATAGACTCTTTGACCTCTCAGGTCTGAATTTCCTCTGACTCCTCCTTGCAGTCTGTGAGTTCTTTGTCTAATGCCATTACTTCCCACCACCCACATGTTCCACTTGCATGAGGTAGTGCCAGGGGTGTCAGAGACTCAAGGACACTATGCCCCCCAGCCTCCCACGCTGTTCAAGGAAATGGTAAGGTGGAAACCACCTGTCCTTGGCCAGGTGGTATGCACCATGTCCCGTAGCCAGTCCTCTGCCCCCCAAGGCAAGGGGCTTGAGGGGGTATAATGGAAACCATCCCCATTCACCAGCAGTATGCACCATGCGACCCCAGGCCTGTCCACTATAACCCCACGGAATTACTCCAGGACTGTGGATCCTTCCACACTGATCCTCTGGTGATCCATCATGAACTAACACTCTTAAAACTCATCCGTGTAGTACATAGTTATCAGCTCTAAGCCTCCAGCGATGTGTATTGACCCAGAAATCCTTAGTATTTTCTTTGACCAGTGTGGTCTCTCACTTCATTCCCTTGCCACCCACTCAAATTTCACTTTGCTAAGCAATTCATCAGATAATATTCAGGGGTGGGGGGAAGGAGGATGATCACCCCCCTAGTCCACTCCACCCCATGGTATTACCCCAGGCTTGTGGATCTCTCTCCCTCTACACCTGCCTACTGCGTGAGGTAATGTATCATTGAGGTAATGTATCAACCATGTATTAAAATCCAATGTTAGCTGCTAGAATTCTGCCAGCTGACCCTAAACACCATTTGCATGACCATGAGGTAATGTGGGGGGGGGGGCGTTTGTGGCCAAGAACTGCAGCACATTGTGTCCCTAAGCCAATGGTCCCCCCATCCTGGGCAGAGTACTTGGGGGGGGGGAATGGTGCAAACCACCTGAACCCAGCCAGGAGAGATGCACCAAATCCTCAGTTGTCTTCCCCTTCAGGAAGGGGACTTGTGGGAGCACAGTGCAAACCAACAGTATTCACCACCATGCCCCCAATCCCAAGCTGCCCTCCCCCCTAGCATTACCTCAGAGTAGTGTGTGGCTGGTTTGCATCCCCAATCCCTCCAAACATGTCAACATTCAATATGTTTTTAAACTTTAAGGTTAACTGACTGAGGGTGGTTGTGTACTACTGTAGAGGGACTGCAAGTGAATGATGGGGAACATGTGGAAGGCCACCTCTCCCTAGTCAGGTTGTATACAACATGCTCCCCTCAGTCCAATGCCACCCCCCATAGAAGTACCCTAGGCAACTTCCTTACCACACATCCTTGCTCAGTTAACCTTAAATTTGTATGAAATACTGAATGATGTTCCACTGACACTGTAGCCAAAGCTGCAGCCAGACATGAATCATTCTTAGTGTAGAAGCCTCAGGATGCTGGTAATGCCTCCATCTCCCCTTAATCAAGAGGTATTCTCTGTGCTGGCTCATCACTGCTTATTACTTCCAGTCCTCTCATCACCCACCGGTTTCACACCACTTGCAAGAGGTAATGCCAGATGGGTTGAGGGCATGTGGCTGGTAGGCACTATGCATACAATTTATCAGCCCTGGAGCCAACATCAGTGTTTAAAATGTTACCCAACCTTTCAAGCTAAATAATATGCCATAATCTGTCCTCCTTGCCCTCATAAATGAGAAAAACAACTCAATTAAGTGCTAATGGCACCAGATTCAAGTTAAAATCTCAGCGGTGCCTTCCTGTTCAACTACTGTATGCAGGCCGTGTATCCTCCTTGTAATCTGTGTGTTCCTTCTCTTATGCCATGCTGCTGAATGAATGAAGTTAGGTGTGACATCAAGGAGGGTGTGCTGGCACTGTACATGAGAAGTTAACCCTCAAGACATTCTGTATTTTTTAAAGGGGCAATGACACCACTTATAAATCAATGCATTTATTCTGTGCTCCAAGAGTGACTTAGCATGCCATCTGTAAACATTGGCCAATTGTTAGACATTTTGTTTTTCTATACATTCAGATATTTATTAAGTAGCATCTTGGATCTATTTGGACACATAAGGAATTCATATACTGATTGTCTGCATTTCCTAATAGTGATGTGTATTGTTAATCACCTTTGCTGACTGTGTTTCAAGACAGTGCTTTGCACCCCCACCCCACCACCACCACAGCTACTGAAACAATCTGAAGCTGTTTTTCAGAATATGAAGCCAACCTAGGATTCTTTCACACCTCTACCCTTACAAACTTGATTAGAAAACATGAAATCACACCTCTGGATGATGTCCAGCTAGGTGTTATGACACCACAATGATGTGATATACCAAAAAAAAAACCAAAAAAAACAAGGACGAGTCACAAAACACATCTGAATTTTAGAGATTGATTTTATAATTTTTTTTTTAATTTAAAGTTTATTCATACATTTTCCACCAAAAAAGGCAGCATACAGAGAAAACTGATACAGATTTATCGATACATAGTGAAAGGATGATGCCCACCTCCACCCAACCTCCCCTTACTGCAGTAACACATCTCAGTACCCGTGGATGCCGAGCATCAAACCAAAAACCGTGCATGAGCGATAATCCTAGTATAGGTTTAGTTTGGAGCCAGAGAGATTAGTGTTTGAAGGGGATCCCAAATTCTAGTATAAACTGCCAGACTGTTGTGCAGCCTGGCTATTGCTTTTTCCGTGCACAAGTTAGATAATGCCTCCCTTACCCATTCCTGAAAAGAAGGGGAGGACCTGTCTTTCCAGTGACAAAGAATTATTTTCTTAGCCGACAGGGCAATCATGGAAATATGAAATATGCGTACCCTAACTCTAATAGAAGACAGGGCCCCTAACACACATATCTCAGGGGTAAAATATTCTTGAAGACCCAACAAGGGGTCTAAGGAAATTTGGAATGAAACCCATAAGATGGAAATTCTTGGGCAAGACCACAGCATATGAAAAAGTGTGCCCTCGTCCTGTGAACATTTGTTGCAGTTATTTGAATTTAGGTAACCCCATTTGTAAAGTCTGGCCGGGGAGTAATATAAGTTGTGTAATATGTGGTATTGCATGAGGCGCAATCTATCTTGAGAAATAAATTTATGACATGACTTCCAGAGAGAGTGCCAATCCAGTAGAAGGTGAGGGAAAAAATTACTCCAAAATCTTGATGGCCCAAATGGGCCCCCGAATTTTTTGTGAAACAAAACCTGATATAGTTTAGAAATTGCACCAGGAGAGCCAGAGAGTGGGGATACCTCGGGTATCAGAGAAGAGGTATTCTGAAAAGGAGGAGTGCTACCCAGGGTAATTACAAGTTAGTGTTTCAATTGCAGGACTTTAAAATAGGAAGAAGGTAGGATGAGAAATTTCATAACCATCTCTTCTACTGATAACCAATGTCCCTCACCATCAGTAAAAGCCAAAAGCTTCCCCTCTCCCAGTTGAGGCAACCAAAGTCGGGAAATTTGACTCTTGTTAATAGTAAATGATGGAGAGTTCCAGATAGACTGGGCCAGGTCCAGATGGGGGGAATATTGCAGAAAGGAACATATCTGTGAGTAGACCTTTAAAGAGGTCCTTATCTACGGCCCCACTCACTTGGGATAGCCTAAGAAAGAATAATGCAAGAGGATCCAGATTTTTGTCATTGATTGCATCCAATTCTATTTTGAGCCAGATAGGTTGCATTTCTTCTGGACCGGGAGATACCCACCTCGAGCATTTCGAAAGATGACTAGCCCAGTGATATATTGTCAGCTGGGGGATTCGTAGCCCCCCCTTCAATTTTGAGGCTGCCAGTTTATGATAAGCCAAACGGGGATACCTATCAGCCCAGATGAATCTAGTGAAAATACCATGTACCTTTTAAACCAGAGTAAAGGAATAAAGGTGTTTAGAAGGACAACGGTAAAAATCCTAGAAATATATTCATCTTGATTATGTTGATCCGGCCCCATAAAGAAATAGGGAGTTTAGACCACCTCTCAAGGTCATGCATAATCCCCTGCAATAGGGGATCTAAATTTTCCTTGAACCATGCTGGGGGGGTTACGTGAAAGTTTGATACCCAGATATTTGAATGACCTGGGTGTCCAGCATAGCCCAAAAGGGCTAATGTCAGTTTTGAAAACTTTGTGATTTAATGGGGAAAAACAGGGACTTACTGGCATTCAATTTGTAGTTGGACAGAGCACTAAACCTTGCTACTTCCCTTAGTAAGGCCGGGACGGAGGATATCAGGTGGGACAGATGTATTAACAGGCCATCTGCATATGCAGTGACTTTGACTTCATGTTGCCTAATTCTCACCACTTGTATAGAATCATTATTGAGAATATTTTGAATAAGAGGTTCCAGATATAAGTTAAATAATAGAGGGGAAAGGGGACACCCTTGCCTAGTACCTGAGTGAAACGAGAAAGAATGGGAGAAAGCCCCATTCACAGAAATTCTTGCCGAGGGATTTTTATAAAGGGCGGCAATCCAGGAAATAAACAGGGGAGGGAAGTGGAAGGCCTCCAGAGTATGGAACAAAAAGTTCCAGTTCACACGGTCGAATGCCCTCTCGGCATCCAGGGAAACCAAGCCCGCAGAGAACTCCGCATCCCTGGTAGCCGAGAAGACATGCGACAAGGTGCGTAAATGATCAGAAGATGAGCACCCTTTCATAAATTAAACCTGATTTGTACCTATTAACCCAGGGAGAACCACTGCCAACCTATTAGTCAGAATTTTAGAGAGGATCTTAATATCCTGGTTTAAAAGCGAGATAGGTCTGTAGCTTTGAACCAATTCGAGATCTTTATCAGGTTTAGGAAGCAGGACAATCAAGGCCTCATAGAGATATGGATCTGTCTCCACCCCAGATAGGATTTGCTGAAATAAGCGACTAAGTATTGATAAGAGGAGGTCTCGGAAGACCTTGTAAAATAAAGCAGATAATCTGTCTGGACCAGGGACCTTGTCAGCAGGCAGTTCACTAATAACCTTAGCAATTTCCTCCTGGGAAATAGGGACAACCAGAGCATCACCGCACCGACCAGCGAGAGGGGGTAAGTGGGGGTCCCTTAAATAACCCTCGATGTCTTCAGGACAGGGGGGGTGCTCCATGTCGCTGTACAATTTAGAATAATAAGCAGCAAATTCTTGAGCTATCTCAGTGGGAGACACCTTAAGGGATCCATCTGCCACTAACCTGATGGGAGGGATAAAGCTCATTGATTCCTGTTGTTTAATATTCAATGCCAGTAAGCGTCCCGCTTTCTCCCCCTGATCAGTGTAATTAGCCCTGGTACGAATAATAGTTAATTCTGATTTCTCTTGAAGTAGCCCCAAATATTTATCCCTTAACTTCAGGAGTTTCCGAGTATCCTCATCTAGAGAATTGGCAGGAAGATTAACTTCCAATGATCTGATCTGGGTTAATAAGGATTTTAGTTCCTTCTCCCGCGCTTTTTTCCTACCAACCGCCATGCTAATAAGTATCCCTTTCATGAAGGCTTTGAAGGCCCCCCACAAGATATCAGGTTTTGCACTATCTAGAGGATTTAATGAAAAAAAGGGTTCTATTTGTTCCCTTATAAGTTTGCAATATTTAACATCTTTAAGGAGCTGGTCATTGAGTTTCCATCTAGTTTCCTTATTAGATGAATTGAGCAGAACCAAATTGCATACTACTAGTGAATGATAGGAGATTGGGCTGCGTTGAATTGAGGAGGTCTTCACCCCAGGCAGGAGACATTGAGAAATGAATAAGTAATCAATGTGGGACTGCGAGCCGTGTGCCATAGACCTAAAGGTAAACTCTCTAGTATCCGGGTGTAAAACACGCCAGACGTCACAGAGCCCACATTGGTCTAATAAATCCTTGAATGCTTTCTGTCCAAGGGTAGCCCCACCCAGGCCACTGCCCAGTCTGTCTAAGTTAGGATCTAGTACTTGACTGAAATCTCCCCCTAAAATAATTTTAATAGGAAGCATTGGGAGAATGATAGATATAAGCCTCATAAAAAATCCAGGGTCATCCAGATTAGGGCTATAAACACAGCCCAATAATATTGGGACAGACCAAAGAGTACCTTTAACCAGGATAAACCTACCCTCGGTATCTTTAATCACTTGTGTGGAAGCAAATGGAATACTCCTGTTAATCATGAGCATGACCCCGCAGCTATTTGTGATACCCTGGGCACTATAACTCGATCCCACCTGCTGTCTCCTTAATTGTAAAGCTTCCGCTTCTAATAAATGGGTTTCTTGCAAAAAGGTTATCTATGAACTGAGCAAACTTAAATGCTTGAGAACCTGGTATTGCTTATGTTGCTTTCTGATCCCCTTTACATTCCACGACGCAAATGTTAGCTCATTAGTCATCTAGGAAAAATAAATGGGCTAAAATGATTACACTCAGCACACGAGATGTATATCCCTTCTACATGTATCCCCAGGGTTACTGCAGTAACACCCACCCTCCTCCCTAGCACCCCCAAATGTAAAAGCCATCCATCCCCTCTATCCCTCCCACCCTCAAACCATGCCCCAAACCCCACCCACACTCCCCCCCACCAAGCTGTCACAAGCAACGTTCAGCACAGTACTGGTTCTAATCCCTCTACTCCCACCCCCAATAATGAACCAAACCAATTAGCGCTGTTGCACTCAAATTGTAGCCCATAGAAACTGAGCACTGTGAGTTATACCCCAAATGAAAGAGAATGGTCCTGGGCCTTCACCTCGAACCAACCAGAGCATGGACCTAAGGGAGTTTGTATTGGAGGGACCATAGAGAGACCACGACACCACCCAAGTGTTCGTGATAACACGGATTGAGATGAGAAGCACAGGGAGAGTCACCTGTAACCAAAACCAGACCAGAAACCCCTAAAGGGAGAGATACCTCAGCTTGTATTGAGAGCGGGAAATAAGATGAGAAAAGCTGGAATTGCTCCACTGAAGGGGAAGGTGTGACAACTACCTCTACCCACCACGAGCCTACACCCAATGCACAGGTCCTTCCTGCAAAATTGAGAGTGCTACTCACGAATTAATTAGTTAAACACTGCTAAGTCCTCCTCGAGTAGTGCTTCCTCGTGAGTTCCCAAAGGTTGGAATGCCCTCTAGTGGCCAATTCCCTGACCTGACTAAATGAGAAACAGGAATGGAGAAAGCCCAGGACCATCCTAGTACCAATCCAAACAAGGAAAAATGAGAAACTAGCCCACAACCAATCAAACTAGGCTCTTTCGGTCCCCACCAGAAGTAACTGCCCAAATTTGGCACACAAATCCCCCCTGAGAAGGCCCCAAACCCAAGTGTCCACTACTTCAGACCAGCATGGGCCCGTTATGAGACGGGAAGAAAAGAAAAGTAGGGGCGGTCTGCCGTGATCCTCCCAGTCCAAAACGGTAGATGCAATTTCCAAGACTTCGCATTTAGATAATTTCTCTAAGGGAAGAAACGAAAGTTCAAACTCTCGACTCCGTGTAGTACTCCATTCTGCACCACAACCATTCAAGAGTCCTTAAGGAGGCCAGGCAATGTGGATTTAAGGCTCATCAAAGCCTCTTCAGGGTCTTCGTAGCTTTTCCAGGATCCATTAGTTGAAATCTGTAGTCTGGCCAGGTAACCCATCCTGAACTTCAAGTCTGCTGCAATTAGCTTAGAAACAATAGGGTGGAACGCTTTGTGTTTCAAGCGAACCAAGACAGGGAGATCTTGCGAAATTCTCAACTTTATATTTTCCCAGCGAACCTCTTGCAAAGCTCTCACTTTTTGAAGGAAATGCTGTTTCTCCAAATAATTCAAAAATCGGCACACAATAGGGCGGGGAGGATCCTCCGGGGATGGTTTAGGCTGTAAAGCCCTGTGGGCACGCTCTATAATGTAACTGGGGCAGAATGGAGATGGGCCAGCCACCCGCTCAACCAGCTTCTGAACAAATACCACAACATGTTGGCCTTCCTCTGCCTCCGGTAAACCGAGGATCACTACGTTGTTTCTTCGACTCCTACCCTCTAGGTCCTCAAGTTTAGCTTCAAAACGAGACAATTTCTGGTGCATCAAGACCAGATCAGGGTCAAGACTATTAATTCTTTTCTCAATAAAAGCAATTCAGGCTGTGTTATCAGACACAGACATCGAGAGTTCGTCTAGCTTTCTAGATAGCGATTTCAAATCCATTGCCATATCCTTCATTTCTTCTCAGAAGGGTTTAAACTCCTCAAGAAATCTGGAAAACATTAAAGGTTCCTGATCACTAATTTGGCTCGGCGGATCAGGCCCAGAACCACCCGAGGCCATGGATTTCTTAGAGGCCTTCTCGGGAGTTGCTGGAGGGGTATGCTTCTGTGGGGCTTTCTTCATGTAAGCCTCCATCCGTCCAAGATTTAACCAGACTAGAGTGCCACAGCTATTTTGCAACATTAAATCTCAAAGACAAGAAAAAATAGTGAATTAGAACACCAAAATGAGATAAAGTAGTAAACGGGAGGCAGGAGCTTCTTGATGGAGCTGCTACTCAGCACTCTGCATCACGTGATCTCCTTTATAATTTTTTAATTTAAAAAGCACACTGTCTGATTATGTCCTATTCTTTATACACCATAGGTCACTTAGCAATAGAACAAACATTGACATGAACAATGGTTGGTATAACCTTGTCAAGGAGGTCAATATACTGGTTACAATTCTCCACTAACAGCACTCTCCTCCAGAAGTTTCCGATACCCCAAATCAGCTGAGTATGTTTCTGTGATTTAGCATACCTCCTTATGAAGTGCTTCATCTGATGTCATACCATTTTGATTGGGTTCAGGTTTGGGCAATTCTGATGGTGTCCCATCCCAGTTCACTCCATTGTCCGTTATGTAGACTATGGACACCATATGTTTTTGGTCACTGTCTTTTAAATGCAGAGAATAAAAAATAAAATAGTATATTGCATATCACTGCCAAGTCCCCCTGTTCTCTGCGGCACTGTGATGAACTTCCGTGGCACAGACTCTGAACTTCTGCAGCACAGTTAGGTCAAATAATGTGGCAAGTTTTACAGTCCTGTGGCATATTAATAAATAACACAGAGCCAGCTTTACAGTTTTGGGGGACCAGCAAGTTTGACCTGTGAGGATACCTTCTAACTCACATCGCATAAACATGGAAACAGATAATTTAATGACAGATAAGGGCCACTTGGCCCATCCAATCTGCCAGTTTCTCCCTACTTACATTATTATTGCAGACTGTGCCTGATCAATAGTTCTTTCCCCTCCACCTTTCCTTTCCACTATGATTCTCTTGTGTTTATCCCATTCATTCTTGAACCCCACCACTGTTTCTGCCCCCCCCACCTCCACTGGAAGGCTGCTCCAGGAGTCTTCCACTCATACGGTGAAGAAATACGTCCTTACATCTCACCTAAATCTACCCCTTTCCAGCTTAATAGCATGTCCCCTTGCTCTTGAGCACATTTTCTTCTGAAAAATACATCCCTCCTGCACCTTAGTTACCCTGTGAGGAATTTAAATTCTCTGCCATATCATCCCTCTCCTTTCTGTGCTCCAGGGTATAAATATTGAAGTCCTTTAATCTCTCTCCTTGTAGTGCTTTTGATGCAGACTTTGAACCATTTTAGTTGCCCTCTGCTGGGCCACACCACTCTATCTTTTTCTGGAGATGTGGTCTGCAGAACTGAATACAATACTCTAGGTGGGGTCCTAACTGCAGTCTACAAAGAGGCAACACCACCTCCCTCTTTCTGCTGGTGATACCTCCATATGCACCTAAGCATCCCACTAACCTTCCTTATTACCTTGTCACACTGACTGGCCACCATTATGTCATTCCATATGATTACCCTCAGGTCTCTTTCCTGCTTGGTGTTTGTTAGTACTACTCAACCCATTTTGTACTCTGCCACTGGGTTTCTGTGCCCTAAGTGCATTAATTTGTGCTTTTGTGCACTGAAAACCAGTTGCTATACCCTAAACAGCTCCTTGAGTTTTCTCATCCATTCCACACAATCCCAGAGTGTCCACCCTTTTGCAGATTTTGGTGTTATCCACAAAGAGGCAGACCTTCCCTTCCAACTCCTATATAATATCACTTACAAAGGCATGATCTCTGAGGAACCTGCACATCATACTCTGTTTCTCGGAGTGAACTCTGTTTACCACCACCCTCTGTCAGCTATCACCTAACCAATTTATTATCCACTTTATCGTCTTTGGTCCCACTCCTAATCTACCCAACTTGCTTACTAGTCTCCTGTGTGGAATGGTGTTGAAAGCCTTACTGAAATATAGATAGGCCACATCAACTACTCCACCCTGAACTAGTTCCTTGGTCACCCAGTCAAAGAAATCTATGAGGCATTTGACATGTCCTCCCCTCTGTGAAACCATGCTTCTATGGGTCTTGTAACCCACTGGATTCAAGATATTCTATATTCCTTTCATTCAGCCATGAATCCATTAACTTTCCCACCACCAATGTCAGGCAAACAGCCCTATAATTGCCAGCCTCCTCCCTGCTACAGCTTTTATATAGTGAGACTACATCTGCCTCCTCCAGTGCTCTGGAACCTCTCCTTTTTCCTGTGATCTGTTATACAGAATGGTCAGAGATGCAGCTAGTATTTCCTTGAGCTGCCTCAGTACCCTTGTAAACACTGCATCTGGCCCCATTGTTTTGTCCATCTTTAGATTAGCAAGCCCCTTCAGGTCTCTCGCCTCCAAAACAGGACTAGTGTCTACCTCCCACCCTCCAAAGCTTCTGTTACTTTGAAGCCCCTCCCCTTCTCCTTCCTAGTGAACACTGTATGAAAGTATTTGTTCAGGATGCCTGCATTTTCTGGTGCCCCTCTGCACAGCTCCCCTCTACCCTTTTTAACCTTACAGTCCCACCCATGTTCTTCCTTTTTTCACTTTCACAGGCATTCTGTCCATCTGGTCTGACTTTGACCTGGTGGCAGTCAAGGATGTTGTCAGGGTCATCCATGAGCTGAGACTCACCTACTGTAGTTTAGACCCATGTCCATTGCTCCTTCTTATAGGGTGCATCAAATCTATCAGCCCAGTCTTTGCTAGAATAGCCCAGTGTTTATTAGCAAGGGGGCCCTTCCTGAGCCCCTAGGGAGGCGGTGGTGAAGCTTCTCTTGAAAAGAGCATTTTTAGACCCAGTCTACCTGGCAAACTACGTACTCGTCTCTAACCTACCCTTCTTAGGGTAGATTATTGAGAGAGTGGTGGCTTTACAGCTGGAGGCTCACGTGTTAACTCACAATATTTATGACTCTCTCCAGTAAAACTTTATGAAAAAACACAGTAGTGAGACTCCTCTGGTTCGGGTGCTAAATGATCTCCAGCCGATGAGGGATAGAGGAGAGCAAACAATTATTGTTCTCCTCTACCTCTCAGCTGCTTTTGACACCATGGACCATGGGGTGCTTTTGGATTGCTTGTGGGTTCATTGTGGACTCTCCAGTGTGGTTCTCAACTGGTTCCATTCTTTTCTGCACTGACAGGATGCAGAGGGTGGCCTTAGGGGCATTTTCCTCCCAACCACTACTCCTGCCATGTGGGGTCCCGCAGGGTTCCATTTTGTCCCCCATGCTGTTCAGGGGGTGTATACTAGCACTAGGGGACATTATAAGATGGTACAGACTAGGTTTTTCATTGCTATGCTGATGACATCCAGCTGTACCTGTCTTTTTGCACCCGAACAATGGGATGCAGTCACAGTTTTCAGTCGATGCCTTGTTGAGGTCTACACAAGATGGAAGTTCTGATGTTGGAACCTGGTCATCTGAGGGTTGATGTTCAGGCTGGTCGAGTCACTGAGCTTAGCTTTAGAGGCTCACAGCTTCTCACCTCTTCTAGGGTGAAGAAGTTTGGCATTGTGCTGGATAACGGCCTAACACTTGAATCTCAGCTGTCGAATGTGGTCCGGAGTGACTTTTACTACCTTAGAAACATCACCGGGATTAAATATTTGATTCCCTCAGATGATCTGCCATCGCTTGTCCATGCCTTTGTCGTGCCATGGCTTGATTATTACAATGCAATTTATCCAGGGCTATGGGGCGCTGATCTTCTCTGCCTATAGCTGGTGCAGAATGCGGCAGCCAGGTTGTTGACTGACCTTCTGAGGTCATGTCATATTACACCTGTGCTGTGCTTTATGCACTGGCTTCCTATTGGGTGGCAGATCACCTTCAAGGTCGGCTTACTGCCCTATGAAGCCCTACAGGGTGTGGGGCCCAGTTACCTGCAAGACCTCCTACAGCCCTACCACCCTTCTCGTCCTCTCTGGTCAGTCGAAGAGGGACTCCTAGTGATTCCCAAGGTTAATTTAAAATCATCCAGCACATGTGTTTTTTCAGTTGCAGTGCCTACCCTGTGGAATTCGCTGCCTCATTTGCTTAGAAAGGACCCCTCGGTTAATGCCTTCAAGAGGGATCTGAATATCTTTTTATGTAGTAAAGCTTTCCCCTCTTTTTAACTTACTATGCTCTGTTTATATTTTTATGTATATTTTGAATTACATTTGTTTATCTTATTAGGGCATTTGTAAAGCACCTAGAGTTACAATGAGATAGAGCGCTCTAACAAATAAATAAACTAAACTAAATTAAACTTGCATACCTAAGAAATGCCTTGTCCATTTCATTACCTCCTGGGCAATTTCTCTTTCAGTTTGCACCTTTGCGTTCCTTGCTGCTTGCCCTGCTTTCCTCTGTTTCCCCTGATATACCTCCCTATACTCCTCCCTCTGTGTCTCCTTATACCTTCTGAACACTACCCTTAAGTTACATAATTTCCCTTAAACATCTAGTTTTATGCTTTTCAGTAGCTGATCAAGTTCCCCCTATTTATCTAAATCTATTTAGGACTTAGTGTCTTTGTATGCCACATGACCGGCAGCTGCTATTCAGCACCCAAGACTCCACTCTTCGGTGTACAATTAACTGGGGCCCCATAGACCATCATAGTTCGGGGTTGTGGGCTTTGGGTGACACAGAATCTCTCTGTACTGCCACCCAAAAAAACTGCCACACATGAAAAATGTAAAATCTTAAGAATCTGCAGTGTTAGTGTGATTATTTCTCTTTTTTCTTTGTCACTCTTTTCTGATTTAGTTTTCCCAGTTTGAATAAATCTTTAGCTTGATTGTAGTCTTTCTTACCTTGGCTTCATCTTTTCTTCATTTTCTTTCATGTGCAACTCCATGCCCTAGCCTGTAAGCCCTGGCATCTGCAGCACCCCCAATTATAGGCAATCCTGCTGTGGGACAGGTGATTACAAGATCACATCTGAACATGGACTGCTGTCGTGGAACCTTGATGCGCTACCGCTGGCCCATCATGGTGGCTCAGCTGGCTTTCTTTTTCACTTTTTTTCTTTTGTCTCTGTAGTCTCATTGTCTTTGTTTTTGTCTTAGCAAAGCTCCCCTTCCTCCAAAGGAAATAATAGTAGCAGTGCTATCTCCTCCATCCCAGAACAAACAACTGCAATGCTCTCTCCTATCTTCTTCCCACCAATTTAGTACAAGAGAAGATTTCCCCAACCCATCCCCCACCCACATAATGGCAGCAGTGCTCTGTCTCTCCTCCCCCAACCCCTTAATGGTAGTAATTCTCTTTCTCCTCCTCCTCCCCACCCTAGAAATAATAGCAGCAAGATTCTCTCTTCTCTCTCTTACATGATTCTGCCACCTCAATAACAGCTATGCCTGATCCCAGTTTTTAAAATCCAGTATAGTCCACCCCTGCCCATCACAGCCCAACCACCCACCCCAGGAAGGAAAGGTACCAACATTCTTATGGTTTTAATGAAGATTTATTATTTGTTTTAATTAACCGCTGTATGTCTTTATTTATGTTCGATGCCCAGAACCTTTGAGGTTGGGTGCCTTATAAATAAAATCGCCTTGCCTTGCCTATGTATTCGCATTGCTTTACGAGCGATTTCATCACAGAATGATGACACACTGGGACTGGCTGTCAGACTAGGGAACAGTAAGAAATAGGTCTGTCTGTTACACAGAGGCAAACTTTGATTCAATCACTTAAGTCCTATCCTTAAATAATTTGTTTACTCTGTCTACTGTATTGAAAGGTCAAGATATCTGCTTTTCAAAAAAAAAAATCTTTGAAGCTGCATTGGTGCTCTTTGGATAAACTGACTTGTCCATAGAAACACAGAAAAATAGAATTTGACGGCAGATAAGGACCGCTTGGCCCACCCAGTCTGCCCATTTCCCTACCTAATGGATAAGCTGCAGATCTTAGTTAACCAGCAGCCTACTTCTTTCTACCCCAACCCCTAGAATTGCCTTATGACTGTCCCATGCATGCTTGAATTCAACCACTGTTTTTGACTCCACAACCTCCTCCAGAAGGCTGTTCCATGCATCCACAACCCTCTCTGTGAAAAAATACTTCCTTACATTACCTCTGAGCCACCCCTCCCTCTCTCTTCAAATTGTGCCCCCCTGTTCTTGCACACCTCTTTTTTTGAAAGACACTACCCTATTGGACTTTGTTGATTCCCTTGAGGTACTTGAAAGTTTCTATCATATCCCCCCCTCTCCCTCCTTTCCTTGAGGCTATACATATTAAGCTCCTTTAGTCTCTCTTCATATGTCTTCCAGTGCGGACTCTGCACCATTTTAGTTGCCCTCCTCTGGACAGCTTCCATCTTGACTATGTCCTTGCGGTGACTGGGTCTCCAAAACTGCACACAGTACTCCAGATGGGGTCTCACCAGCTGTCTGTACAGAGGAATAACAACTTCCTGTTTTCTACTGGTGATGCTTCTCCCTATGCATCCCAGTATCCCCCCAGCCCTCCTTACTGCCCTCTCACATTGCTTGCCCACCTTTAAGTCATCTGATATGACTACTCCCAGGTCCCTTTCCATTTTGTTGTTGTTAGTATCTCACCCCCATTGTGTACTCTTCCCTGGGTTTTGTTTCCCAGGTGCATTACCTGCACTTCTTAGCATTGAATCTAAGCTGCCATACATTTGACCATTCCTCTAACCTTGCCAAGTCCCTTCTCATCCTTTCCACCCCACCTTGTGTATCAACTCTGTTGCAGATCTTTGTGTCATCTGCAAAGATACTTACTTTTCCTTCCAGTCCCTCTGCAATGTCGCTTATAAAGACATTGAAGAGGACCGGTTCTAATACTGAACCCTGCGGTACCCCACTAGTAACCCCCCTTTCTTCAGAGTGGACTTCATTTACTATTACCCTCTGTGTTCTATTCTCCAGCTAATTTTTTACTGAGGCTATCATCTTGGGACCCACTCCTAGGCTGGCTACGTTGTATATTAATCTTTTGTGTGGGACTGTGTCAAATGCCTTGCTTAAGTCTAGGTAGGCCATGTCCACAGCCCCTCCCTGATCTACTACTTTGGTCACCCAATCAAAGAAATCTATTAGATTCATCTAATATGACCTTCCCGCTGTGAATCCATGCTGTCTTGGGTCCTGTGCCCCTCTGGCCTCTAGGTACTCGACAATTCTTTCCTTCAGAAGTGATTCCATCATTTTCCTATCACTGAGGTTAAACTAACAGGTCTGTAGTTTCCTGCTTCTGCCCTGCTCCCACTTTTGTGAAGGGGAATCACATCTGCCCTCCTTCAGTCCTCAGGTACCACCCCATCCTCCCATGATTTGTTAAAGAGGGTAGTCAGTGGTATCACTAGTTCTACCCTTAGATCTTTTAGAATTCTGGGATGAATCCCATCAGGCCCCATTGCTTTGCCCACCTTCAGTTTTAAGAGTTCTTTCAGAACCCTTTCTTCTGTAAATGGGCTGGTATCAACTTCTGTATCCAAAGTGTTTCTATTGTTTGTTTTAGGTACCTCCCCCTCTTCATTTGCAAATACTGAGCAAAATATTTGTTTAGTATCTCTGCCTTTCACAATCATCCTCTCCCCCCCTCCCTTTATTAGCCTCTATTATCTCTCCTTGGTCTTCCTTCAGCTCCTGATGTACCTAAAAAGATTTTATCCCCTTCTTAACTGAGTTGACTATCTTTTCCTCGGTTCGGGCCTTTGTTGTTCTGACTGCCTCCCCAGCTTCCTTTTGCTTTGACTGATACAATTCTCTGTCCTGCTCCTTCTGTGATTCCTTGTACTTTCTGAATGCCTTCTTTTTCTCTTGAACCTTCACTGCCACCTTCTTTGAGAACCATAGTGGTTTCTTACATTGTTTTGTTTTGTTTATTTGCTTCACACAAAGGCTTGTTACCTCTGTGATGGCAGTTTTTATTATTCCCCATTGTTCTTCCACCCCTCCTTCCTGCCCATTTGCTAGTGCATTCCTTAGGCACTCACCCATTTTGGCAAAGTCAGCCCTCCTGAAGTCCATCTGCGACATTTTTAGTTGTGATGCAGTGAGCTTAAAACCTGTCTTGGCCACATATTCCTCATCCACCCTTCCATTTTTACCAATACAATATTGTCCTGAAGCAAAATATAAACATTAAAATATTTTAAAATGTATCGTCTGTAGTGTCATTGTGATATTTTCTTTATTTCTCTGTTTGTTTCTCTCTTCCTTCATTTAGTTTCCACATTCTTCATAAATAATAAAGGAATAATGCACGACATAGTGTGTGTCATGCTAGGATAATGCCACGGCTGAGGGGGTTGGGCAAAAGGCTGCAGGCTGAGTACATCCAATGCCCTATGCGTGGTGTTATCCCAAATGACACACACCCTGGAGTGCATTATTGCTATTATACAATGGCTCGTTGTTATACAGAATTAAAAAAAAATAATTTTAAAGATGTTTTTATGTGGAAAAATATTTTTTTTGTTTTTAAGAAAAGATGAAACAATCAATCAAAAGCTCCATTAAACAATCGATAGATGCTTATTTACATGGGTTCACAGTGCTGAGACTAGACCTGTGGCATCGTGCTGGGATAATGCCATGTGTCCAGCCCCAAACTGACCAATCACAGTCCAAGATTCTTTCTTGCCATTGTATAATATGTATTTATTTATTTATTTCAATTTTGATAACATACGCCCACTGAGACATGCAAGTCCCTATTTTATGGGTGACCTCAAATTAGAGTCATATATATTTAATTGAAAAATTCACTATATTTATAGAACAGAGACAATGGAAAATAACCATTACCAGAAAGCTTTGGCTTTTCACTTTTCTTACCCTGGCTTCTTCTTTTTAATGTTTTCAGTCTCCAGTAATCTGTCATTCTTTTCCTGCCCAAAAAATTGTGTTTGCTTAGATATCCATTTTTTTTTCTGTTAATAATTCACATTTCTCCCCCAGGCCCCAGAGCTGATTCATCAGGTTGGCAATCTCCCTACCCCATCCACAGCCACATCCTGTGTTTAACCCCAAATGGATTACAAATGTCCCTGTGCTCCAGCAAGCACTTTTACTTTCATGGTTCTAAAACAGTTAAAACCAATGCCCACCCATATCAGCCCACCACTTTCCCAACTAGCTTCAAACATGCCATTCAGTGGTTTTGTAGTTTTAAATCTGTTATTATCCATATCCAGTCCAACACTGTACAATGATCATCTGCCTCTTCCACCTGCAAAAGTACAAGGGTTCTTCTGGAACAGTACTGTGCCCCTTATAAATCAATAAAATCCTACACTGTATATCTTATCCACAAAACACACTCCACCCAGAGCATTATCAACACTGTTTTTTTTCATATTGGCACACATTTTGGTTCAACATTATACGATGGTGCTCTTCTGCTTCCTATTACTGCTGGGCTCAAATGCTGGACTCATGCCCCAGTATGGCTTCTTGTGGGCACCAGGAAGCACTACTGGGATGAGGTACAAGCATTCTGGCCCATTTGCAACAGATCATTATGCTGCCTTTGACCAGAAAAGGGTGCTGTTATGAAACATAAGGTGTCTCAAGGAGGCTGTCAGCAGTGAGTGGACAGGGTTTAAGTGTCTGAGATTGTTAGGGATGATTTAATTCTTAAAACTACATAAAGGCATAGTAATGAACAATAAGGAGTGGATGCAGTTTCTGTTTAACTTACTGGGGAATTTTCTGTGTAACTTCTATGACCAGACCCAAATTCATTGGCCATACCAAAATCCTGTGGTCGGCCTTGATTTCTGCAGCAATCACTATATGCCACAGAACCACAGAAAATAAGGGGCCTTGATTACTGCCATAAAATACAGAGTATGGTTTGTTTAGTGTTTAATAACCAGGACTGATCACAGAAATCAAGGCAGAATACAAAAGCAGAAAATGTAAGGTACACAGTTACCATATGACAACTGCACTGAGTAACTTAAACTGTACATTAGCTTGGCAAAGCCAATGACCAAATGCAGATACATGCTCGAAAAAGGGCACCAGTGTATTTAAAGAGGGTCTGTGGTCAAAAATGCTACATAGCAGAATTAGAATAAGCATGTCCCAAATGAAGCTCATACCAAATACTAGGTTTCTATGTTACTTCATTTTAAAGTTATGAGCTATTTTGTATCCCTAATTTCACTACATGTTCAAGAAAAGCCAGTTTAAGTGAAGAGCTGCTGATGATGTCATGTCCTGAACTCACAGGCTAGTCCTCTCTGTCAGCAAACTTATAGGACCTCTTTCTATAATGGTTTAGGATCATTGGGCAATGGTTTTCACAAGTAAAACAGGCAGCACCATTCTAAAAACATTGCTATAAAATCTATGTTTCAGGTTTTATAACAAAGTTGGCAAATATGTATTTTTTAATGCATTTTTGGTGTGGTTCATTTCTCTAGAGTTGCAGGATGCTGAGTCAACATGCTTCCAGGCTGCTGACACCATTTGTGGTGTTACTCTACAGTGCTTGTTATGAAGTTGTATTGTTACAAGTGTTGAAATGTTGGTAACTTCATTGCTGTTTGTCAGTGTCTACGTTACAGTAAGTTTTAACAGGGGTCTTATATATGTTAATCCCTACTAGAGGTGAAAGTCTTAGTCCTGGTAAAACAATCATTTTAATGTGAAGTACAATACAGATGAGCCTGAATGCAGGTCAAGTGACAGCCTGCCAGGAAGAAAACAGAAAATGAGCTCTGCTCAAATGAGTATCCCATTCATTCATACTTTGATATGAATAAGCTAGTAATGGATTGATTGATTGATTGAATGAATGAACATTGAGCTGCCTACTGCATAGAAACTCAAAGTTAGGTTTCAAAACAGCATTACATCGCCCACCCCATTTACAGGGTGATGGAATAATTGTTTTAAAGGGCCATCCTGAGGAATCACCTCAATTGAATGACATGTGTGAATGATCACAGCCTTTCACCACATCACAGATATCCAGTCTGCAGATCTCATAGCAGTGCGCTATGACTCATCACTCAGCAACCCTGGAGAAAAGGACCACAACAAAAAAGCACCAAAAACAAACAAACAAAAAATACAAATGTGTCAGCTTTGTTACAAAACCTGAAACACACATAGTTTTTCAAGCAATGTTTATTGAATGGCCCTGCCTGTTTTACTGGTGAAAACCATTACAACTTTAAAGAAACAGGTCCTATAAGCTTGCTGACAGGGAACACTAGACTGTGAGTTCAGGAGCTGACATCATCAGCAGCTCTTCACTGAACCTGGCTTTTTTGAACAGGCAGTGAATTTAGGGTTGTAAAATGATTTGTAACTTTTAAACAAAGCAACTTAGAGATCTTAATTTTGGCATGAGGCTGATTGGAGTGATGTTGATCCATATTCTGAATTTATTAATGCCAGTAATTTTTACCATAGTCCCTCTTTAACATTATCTTCTTCCTAAAGAAATTGTCCTTTATGATTCCAGTGAAATGCAATATTGGCCCATGCCCTTGGCAGGAGAGAGCATGTTAGACATGTATTTTCAGCAGGAGTTTGGGCTCTGCTTTAAGTATCTATCAGCAAATCTTAGAAACATAGCACTTGACAGCAGAAAAGAACTGCTTGGCCCACCCAGTCTGCCCAGATGTTCACTGTGCAATCTGTCTCCCAGACCCTTGCTAGTACCTCCTTAGCCTCCCTCCCCCCTGCCAGTTCATTAATGTATCCCTATGTCTATCCCATGAATGTTTAAAGACCCCCCACTGTTCTCACCTCCACCACATCCACTGGCAGTCTGTTCCAGGTGTCTACCACCTTTTTAGTGAAGTAAAATTTCCACCATCATAAACTTCCCCCCTGCAGCTTCTATGCATATCCCTAGTCCTGGTGCTCTGCCTAATTTGACTGAGGCTCCCCACCTGTACCCAGTTCACCCCTTTGAGGTACTTGTAGGTTTCTATTATGTCACCTCTTGCTCGCCTCTCTTTCAGACTGTACATCCTGAGATTCCTCAATCTCTTCTTGTAGGGCTTCTCGTGCAATTCCTTCACCATTTTAGTTGCCCACCTCTGGACTGCCTCCACCCTGGTTGTGTCCTTTCTGAGGTGTGGCCTCTAAAACTGGACACAGTAATCCAGGTGGGGTCTTACAAGTGAGTGATACAGTAGCAACACCACCACTCTCCTCCAGAAGGACATACCCCTCAAAAATGCACCACTGCATCCCATTAGCCCTACCCACTGCTTTGTCACACTGCCCTGCCACTTTGAGGTCATTAGTTATGAGATCTTTTTCCTGTTTAATGACTGCTAGTACCTCCCCTCATCCTCTTCTCTGCTCTTGGGTTTCTATGACCTAGGTGCAGGATAAGCACTTTTTGGTATTGAACCCCAACTGCTATGCTCTTGACCACTCTTGGAGTTTTCAAGATCTCTGAACATTCTCTCCACCCCTTCCTGAGTGTCCACCCTATTGCTGATTGTGGTACCATATGCAAACAGCATACCTTCCTTTTTACTTTTTCTGCAGTATCACTTATAAAGACGTTGAAGAGGACCAGTCCCAGTACTTATCCCTATGTCACCCCACTGGTTACTCTTCCATCATTAAAGGGAGTGCCATTAACAATCACCCTCTGTTGCCTCTCTGTTAACCATTGTCTAACCTAAATCATCACTTTAGATCATACCCCTTGGGTGCTCATTTTCTTTTTCAGCCACCTGTGAGGCACAGTGTCAAAGGCCTTGCTAAAGTCCATAGAAGCCATGTCCACAGTCATCTCCTGATTTATTTTCCTGCTCATCAGTTGAAGAAAACTATCGGATTCATCTGGAATAAAACCTACCCACACTGTGAATCCATGCAGCCTGGGGTCTTGCTGCCCACTGGATTCAATACTCTACCAGCCTTTCCATTAGTAGGGTTGCCATTAATCCCCCCCCCCCACTGAAGTGAGACTGACCGACCTGTAATTGCTGGCCTCCTTCCTGCTGTCTATGTAGAGGGAACACATCTGCTTTTCTTTTATCCTCAGAAACCATGCCTATTTCTAGTGAACTTTTAAATGAGACTATCAGTGTAGCAATTTGCACCTTCCTGAGTCCTTCAGGACTCTTTGCTCTGAAAATTGATTTCTACCGCTGGCCTAGTGGGGCTAAGGGTTGAGGTGCTAGATGACACACCTCGTGCTATGTTGGCAACCCAGATTCAGGAATGGACTTGGGTTGTCAGGGAGCCAGCATGGGGGGGAGAGTGGGGGCAAGACTGAGCTGCCTAACGGCAGCTCTTCTCTCCCGAGAAGGGGTGGGTCATCCTCCTGCAGTCCCGATGCCTTCAAGTAGAGGTCTGTTGGCAGAGCAGGTGGGTAATTGGTAACCAGTAGGGTAGAGTGTCCTGCAGTGCATGATGTGCGTGTGCCTGCACACGTGCACACTCGCACCAAGGATGTGAAGGTGGGGGAAAATGGGGGGAAAATGGCTAAAAAATTGGAAAAAAAATTTAAATGGCTTCTGCTCCACCCCCCATTTGTTCCTGCTGCTCCCTGGTGATCCATCCCTCTACTATCCACCATGAAGACTAAGCAGAAGCATGTTCACAATGTCAGCTTTTTCATGGTCCTCTTCTGTGCATTCTCCTCCTGCTACCATCCTTATCCTCGCTATCCCTCCCCTTGTTTTCCTCTTCTAACTTATGTACATGAAGAAAGTCTTACTCCTTCTAGCTACCACTTTGGTCAGTCTTTTCTTTATCTGCACCTTTTCTCCCCTCTCCACCTTTTCCACTTCCCTCTGTTTAACTTGGTGCACTTCCCTGTCCTCCTCCTCCCCTCCATTTCCTTATACCTCCTGAATATCACCATTTTTCCTTCACCATCTTGACCACTTCCCTAGAGAACCATAACAGTCTTTTTTCCTTCTGCTTTTTCTCACTTCTTTCACGAAGAGGCTGATTGCCTTGATTATGTCCTTTCTTATTTTTCCCCACTGTGCCTCTGCCCCACCCTGGCAATCCTCCGAATGAGGCAGTTTCTGAGCCAGTCTATCATTTCTTTAAAATCCATCCTCCTAAAGTCCAAGGCCCTCATCCTCATGTGGCTTATCTCTGTCCCCATCTTAATGTTAAACCACAATGTATAGTGCTCACTGGTACCTAGGATACTGCCCACTGAAATGTCTGCTGTGCTATCCCTGTTGTCAGCACCAGGTCCAGCACTGCCTCATCCCTAATGGGTTAATTGACTAGCTGCTTGAGAAAAGCCCCTTGTAAGGAGTCAAGGAAGACCTTGCACCTTGCCAAACCTCCAGTTGGATGGCTCCACTTCACATCTGGTAGGCTGAAGTCATCACCTACCAGTAACTCTTCCTTACTTAACATCCTAATGACGGCTTACACTAGTGCTTTATCCAACTCCTGTCCCTGAGCTGGAGGCCTGTATACAACCCAGTACAGGTAATGGCCCCAGAGCCTATCTCTTGGGTGACAGACAACACCTCTAACCCTTCCTTTTCCATAGTACTCGGTTAGAAAAGCACTACCAGAATAGCACTGCAATTCGCAATGCTAGTCTGGTAAGTGCTACCACTGACAGCAAGGGAGGATTTATAGCACTTGCTGTAAGTGATCCCCTGGTCACTGTCCATGGTGCTGAGGACAGTCAAGAGCTCTGGGATCCAGGAGGCTGGCCATGCTGTTCACATGGCATGGAGGACTGGGGCATTGAGCACCTCGGCCAGCATCATTGGAGATCAAGTTTCCAATCCTGGTCTCCAACACTTTCACTGCAATCTCAACCTAGACTACTTTACATGGGGCCATGGAAACATTATACCATCGCCCCATGATTTTTAACTTTCCCATGATCCACTCCCCCCCAGAGTTAGAATCCTTTAGACCAGGGGTTGCGGGAAGCCGTTATTCCTGTGTGCTCCTTGCTGATGCTGTTGTTGTCAGCTCCCTTTGGACCCAATGCCCTTTTCCTCTGGTGCCCCTCTACCTCCATGGTCTTGATTTCCTTCCTCATATATAGTACAACCCCTCATCCCTGCCCTGTCTCTCCTAAACAGAGAGTAGCCATGTACAAACATGTCCTAGTAATGGCTGTCAGTGCACTATGACTATGTTATGGTCATCAAATCCAGTCAAGCTTCCATCATGATGACCTCCTGATCTGGAATTTTATTTCCCAGATTCCTTGTAATGGCACACATGGTTCTCCATGCCTTGCACACTCACCTCATGTTCCTCCCTTTCTTTCTGTGCTGTTCTGTGAAGCTTCCCTGACCCTCTTCCCTTTTTATGGCTCTGGGTGGAGCCTACACCTATTTCATGATCATAGCCTTAACACAGCCAGTCGTAGCACCTTCCGTTGGACTTTTAGAGGTATCTTTCCAAAAGTCCAATGCAGCTTGTAAGACTCTGTCACAACTGGCCACTACGGAGTAACAACTGCACTAATTCATCTGTTACTTCAGTGTTCCAGGACAAGAACTGTGCATACCAAACTCACACACATGTACAGTTCTGCTGGTGCTGCCATCTTGTGAATGGCAGAATGCCACTCACTGCAACTATACATGCACAAATGCCACACATGCATAGTTGTGTTGCCACCATCATCTTGCAGATGGCACTCCTCCTGCACCCTCCCACTGCTCCTATCCTCCCCACTTCTTCCATTCCCTGTCCCCATGCTGACATCAGGGTGCCCAATCCCCATGTTGGCATCATGTAACCCCCCGCAACTCATGTGGCACACTGGGAGCCCACCCCAATGTACCCAAATTAATGTTTTCTTTTTCCCATGCCAACATGAGGGCTCCAATCCCATGTCAGCATCATATACCCGCCCAACTCATATGCTGTTTTTTTTCCTGTAAATAAAGAAGATCATCCCTCAATGTCTTTATTTTTACCTGTAAAAAGAAAACTGTTCCTCGTTGTCGCCCCAGTCCCCCCTCCCCACCCCACCCTCCCACTGAGCACTCATCTCCTTAAATAGAAACATAGAAACATAGACTTTGATGGCAGATAAGGACTGCTAGGCCCATCTAGTCTGCCCATTTCCTACCTACAGGACAGGCCGCAGATCCTAGTTAACCAACAGCCTATATCTTCTGCCCCCCAAGAATTGCCTTATGTCTGTCCCATGAATTCTTGAATTCTCCCACAGTTTTAGACCCCACAACTTCCTCAGGAAGGCTGTTCCATGCATCCACTACCCTCTCTGTGAAATAATACTTCCTCACATTGCCCCTGAACTCCCTCCTTCTATCTTTAAATTGTGTCCCCTTGTTCTTGCAAGTCTCTTTTTCTGAAAGATGCTACCCTCTTGGACTTTGTTGATTCCCTTGAGGTACTTGAAAGTTTCTATCATGTCCCCCCTCTCCCTTCTTTCCTCAAGGGTATACATATTAAGCTCCTTTAGTCTCTCCTCATACGTCTTCTCTTGCAGACCCTGCACCATTTTAGTTGCCCTCCTCTGTACTGCCTCTATCCTGTCTATGTCCTTGCGGAGATGGGGTCTCCAGAACTGGACACAGTACTTCAGATGGGGTCTCACCAACTGTCTGTACAGAGGGATAACAACTTCCTGTTTTCTGCTGCTGATGCTTCTCCCTACATCCCAGTATACCCCGGCCCTCCCTACTGCCTTCTCACATTGCTTGCTAACCTTAGGTCATCTGATATGATTACCCCCAGGTCCCTTTCCTGTTTTGTTGTTGTTACTACCTCCCCACCCATTGTGTATTCTTCCCCTGAATTCTTGTTTCCCAGGTGCATTATTTTGCACTTTTTTGCATTGAATCCTAGCTGCCATACATCTGACCATTCCTCCAACCTTGCCAAGTCCCTTTTCATCCTTTCCACATCTCCTTGTGTATCAACCCTGTTGCAGATCTTTGTGTCATCTGCAAAAAGGCATACTTTTCCTTCCAGTCCCTCTGCAATGTCACTGATGAAGACATTAAAAAGGACTGGACCCAATACTGAACCCTGCGGTACCCCTCACTAGTAACCGCTTCTTTCTTCAGAGTGACTCCATTTACAATTACCTTCTGTGTCCTGTTGTCCAGCCAATGTTTTACCTCAGGCTACCACCCTGGGACCCACTCCCAGGCTGGTTAATTTGACTAATAATCTTTTGTGTGAGACTGTGTCAAATGCCTTGCTAAAGTCTAGGTAGGCCATGTCCACAGCCCCTCCCTGGTCTACTACTTGATCACCCAGTCAAAGAAATCTATTAGATTCATCTGACATGACCTTCCTCTGTGAACCCATGCTGCCTTGGATCCTGTGCTCCACTGACCTCTAGGTACTCAACTATTCTTTCCTTCAGAAGTGACTCCATCACTTTCCCTACCACAGAGGTCAGACTGACAGGTCTGTAGTTTCCTGCCTCTGTCTTGGTCCCACTTTTGTGAAGGGGAATCACATCCGCCTTCCTCCAGTCCTCGGGTACCACACCATCCTCCCATGTTTTATTAAAAAGAGTAGCCAGTGGTTTCACTAGTTCCTTCCTTAATTCTTTTAGAATTCTGGGGTGAATTCCATCAGGACCCATTGCTTTTTCCACCTTCAGTTTTAGGAATTCTTGCAGAACCTTTTCTTCTGTGAAAGGACAGGGATCGACCCCCCATCAAGACTGCTTCTGTTAATTGGATTAGGCACTTCCCCCTCCTCTTTTGTGAATACTGAGCAGAAATATTTGTTCAGTATTCCTGCTTTTTCACTGTCCCCCTCTGCCCACCCACCGTTCATTCTATTCAGCCTCACTATCCCTCCCTTTGTCTTTCTACGCTCGCTGATGTACCTATAAAAGGTTTTATCCCCCTTCTTAACTGAGTTGGCTATCTTTTCCTCAGTTTGGGCCTTTGCTATTCTGACTTCCCTGCCTGCTTCTTTCTGCCTTAACTGGTACAGCTCTGTTCTGCTCCTTCTGTGTTTCCTTATACTTCTGGAATGCTATCTTTTTCTTCCTGACTTTCACAGCCACCTCTCTTGAGAACCATAGTGGCTTTTTCTTTCTTTTGATTTGTTTATTTGCTTCACACAAAGGCTTGTTGCCTCTGTGATGGCAGTTTTGATAATTCCCCATTGTTGCTCCACACCTCCTTCTAGCCTGTTTGCTAGTGCTTTTCTGAGGCACTCTCCCATCTTGCCAAAGTCAGCCCTCCTAAAGTCCAGTACCCTCACTTTTGTATGGCTTGACTCTGTAGCTGAGTTTAACATGAACCACACTGTTTGATGGTCACTTGTCCCCAGATGGCAACCCACTTCTAGATCTGAGATCTCTCACTGCACCTGGTTTGAGAGTATGAGGTCTAAGATTGCTCCCTCGCAGTGGGTTCTGAAACTAGCTGTCTAATGCCTGCCACCTGTAGGGCATCAAGAATGGCCCTGCTCTTGGATGTGGCTGCAGCAAATGTGCTCCAGTTAACATCTGGCATATTCAGGTCTCCCATCAACAGTATCTCCCTTTCTCTGCCATTCTAAGAATGCCTTCCATCATATCCTTGTCCATTCCTTCCCCTGACATGGGGTCTCGTACACAACCCTGCGTGGATTGTGGTGCCATTTCCAGTCTCCAAGGTGACCCACAGTGCCTCTCTCCTCCCTGTTTACTCTTTTGTTCAGTTGCTTTTATCCCTTCCTTTATATAGAGAGCTACCCCTCCCCTCTTCTCCCCTGCCTGTCTCTCCTGTAGGTTATGTACCCTGGTATGTTAACATCCCAGTCATGGTTCTCTGTGTACCATGTTTCTGTGACTGCTACGATATCCAGGCATCCCTCTTCCATTAAGGCCACCAGCTCAGGGAGCTTGTTGCCCAGACTATGGGCATTGGTACTCATTACCCTCCATTTCCTGTTGGCCTTACCCCCTTTTGCCCCATCCCTGTCCTTCTTGCCTTTGTCACTTTCTCCATTTACCACTGCCCTTCTCCCTATAGACACCTCCATGTTGGTGTTTGCCACACTTACTACTGTGATTGTTTGGGGGCTAGGATTTTCCTGCTCCTTCCAGTGCCTCCCCTTGGCTGGTTTAAAAGCTTGCCAATGAGCATTTAAACCTATCACCTAGGATCCTGGTTCCCCTCCGGACAGATGCAGCCCATCATGCCAGTATAGGCTTGCATCACTCCAGGTAGAACCCCAGTCCCCAATGAAGCCAAATCCTGAGCTCCACACCAGTTTTCAACCACTGATTGAATCCCATGGTACAGAACACCCTAGCCTCTCCTATGCCATAGATGGTAGCACCTCCGAGAAGGTTACCGTGCATGCTACTTGACTAAGGCCCCTCCCCAATTTCACAAACTCTTCCTGCACTTCTTTAATCCCTTTCTTAGCCAGGTCATTTGTCCCTAGGTGGACAATGACATCCAGCTCCCTCCCCTGTGCAGCTGCTCTGGCAATCCTGAGGATTCGCTCCCTGTCCCTCCAAGCCATGGCGCCAGGCAGGCACCTTACCTCCCTCTCCCCTTCCTTGCCCAGTTCTACCTTCCTAACAATGGAGTCCCCCACCAGGAGTTGTTTCTTCCCCTGCAGGGTCCCCTGCCACCCTCCTGTGGGTCTCCTTTGTGGAGGTTCCCAGCATCCTCCTTGGTCTCCACTGTAGGTGCCTCCATACAGGAACCACACTTTGCCAGAATGGCATAGGAATTGTGGAGAGGTACAACTGGAGGAATGTGCCTCTGTTCCACCACCCTCACCCTCCCTGAGCCCACTGTGGTCCAACCGCTCCTCTTTCTTGGCAACCTCTGAGGCAACGGCAGTGGAACTGGTGGTCCCTGGATGGAAGAGGAGGTCCCACAATCCTGGCCAACTCAGCCTGGAGATGAGCAACTCCTCCTCAGCCCAGAGAGGTGCCTGCAGATGGGACAACACTGCATCCTCCAGAACATCTCTGGAAGACTGCTGCTCCACATCCACTGCACTGCACCACTCCAATCATGTCTTATTTCTGGCCCCTTAACTGTTTGCAATACTTACTCTTTCTTCTGTTTTCTCTCTCTCTCTCTCTCTCTCTCTCTCTCTCTCTCTCCTTACTTTCTGCCTGTGTGCCCTTTAAGCTCCTGATTGTCCTGTTCTGAGACAAGAATATCCTATATTTCGCAGTAGACCACTTACTTGTTCAGAGGCAGACCTCCAGCAGCTAGAGGGGCTGGAGAGCTACTCTTGCCCTTCTAGGAAGGTGGGTCCTTGGTGGTTGATCACTCACTTCCTGCCCCTAAACAGGAAGTTCCTGTTGTCAGTCAAATCCTGTGCCTATAAAAATAGAACTAGCTTTGGGTGGAGGGGAGGGAAGGAGGGCAATATAGTCCCAGTAGAGAAGTTCAGTCACACAGCAGTCCTTTCTCCTGGTGTCTTCTGCCAAGCTATTACCCCCCCCCCCCTTTACCCCATACTTACCTCCAGAGGTCATCTCTGTCATCTTCTCTGGGTTGGGACATGACTGCACTCCTCAAAGTTGATCTGCAAACTGAAGAATCAAAGGTAAGCATGGTATAATGGCAGCCAATGGGGCTTTCAACTTATGTTGCTATATCAGCCATTTTTAAGAACTTTGGCTCCACATTTTCAACATGGGGTTCTTGGGACCACACCTCATGAACACTGTCACTGTCATTTCATTATTCACTCATGAAAAGTGATTTTGCAGTCGCTGCATGGAATCACCTTTCAGGACTGAATAACAAAATGACAGTGCCGCTGTTCATGAGGTGGGGTCTCAAAAAGCCCATGTTGCAGATTTGGTGAAAAAAATGACTGTATTATGAGCGTGCATTGTACAGTTTCTAGGCATGCTCCTAACTTTGCCAATTTTTAATATTTTCACTCCAGATTTTCAACATTGCCATTTTGCACACCTCCTTATCAACAGTGTAGCTGAGATTTTTCACATCCTGCCTGAAACTTGTTTTCATACCTGTGGCATAAAATGGCAAGGTCGATCTGCAAAATCACCTTTTGGGACACTTTAACAAATTGACAGTGGCACTCTTCATGATGTGGGGTCCCAAAAAGGCAATGTTGAAAATCTGAAGAAAGAACTCTAAAAAATGACCAAGTTACACCTAGTAATTCAAAATTTCTATGCACACGTGCAACTTTGGTCATTTGGCAGCTTGCCACATCCGTATCAGCTCTGGCTAGAATTTGTTATTTTATCCATTATTTGTCTCCTTTACTCCTTTATTCTTGCTTTCCTGATATATACCCCTATGTCCTCTGCCTTGTCCCTATCATTGTTTTCTTGCATCCTACCTGAGGAGAGTTTACTCCCCTTAAGTCCTCCTCCTTTCTTGCTCCATCATTTAATGGGGCAGTTGTTGCCTCCCTTGATTGTACAGCTCCCCCCTCCCAGTTAGTTTAAATGCTCATTCAAGTAGCATTTAAACCTACCACTATGTTCTGTGGTTCTCTTCCTAGAGGGATGCAGGTTGTCTCCCAAATAGAGGCCCATATCCTACCAGGTTGCCCCACCCCAGTCCCCACTGTAGTCAAAGCCCTCCTCAATGTACTATGCCTTCAGCCAATTGTTGAATGCTCTGGTGCAGAGTGACCTCTCCTCTCCCTGGCCATACCCATTCCCTATCTGTCGCATTTGTTTCCCTAAAGAACTACTGATCCTTGGTGACCCCATCACTATTCTTATTTTAGAAGTACAAAAGGATGTTGGTGAAGAATCCTACCCCAGGCTATCCAGGACACAGGTAGCAAACACCTGCTTAATACCGCTGCTAAATGAGAATGCTGTTATGGAGCAGTCATGCCTATTACACTGAATCAACATTTTTAAATGTGAACACATGGAGTCCAGCCCTGGTGTTGGCATTCACTTTTTTTGATAAAGACCAGCTGGTGATGAGACACTGGCAGCTGATTGAGGGCACAGAGGATGGTTGCCAAAACACACAGATAGTATAATCAAAATCCTAAGGGGAAGTCTGTGGGGCATCATTTAAGGATAGCTAGCGGGTCACAGTTTAGACTACTATGATCTCTTTACAACCCCTATAAGGTCCACTGCAACTCTTAGGAATTCCTAAAACAAGGTTTCCCTAACATTTATTTATGTAAACTGTAGTGTGTGGGGAGCCTTGTAACCCTTGTGAACCTGCTGGAATGGGACTCTACAACCCTTATCGTTCTGGCAAAATGTCACTACTGGAAGTCTGAATTTTGCAATAATTTCTTTTCACTTTGTGCTTGAACAATTTGCTGGTCGGCGTGTCAGTGTACAATCTAAGGGATTGCCAGTTGTGCTCTGGAGGTCTGTATCAAGGGCTATTGTATTTTAGACTGCAGACTGAAATAAGATTACAATGGAAATGGCATGTGCAACTCAGCTGGGGTGTTCTGGATAAGCACATTGTAAAAATGGGTAAAGGTGGGATCCCAGTGGAAATAAGATGCTGCATCTTAACTGGCCTTTCCTGGCTAAAGAATTGTCAAAAAAAAGAAAACAATTGCTAGTAACTGTCTGCCAATCTTGGATCCCAAAAAGAAAGCATGGTCTAGTGGTGAGAGTACCATTTGGAACTGGGAGACTACATATTCTGGCCCTGCTAGAGTCAAATACTCACAGTGTCACACAGAGCAAGTCATTTAACCTCCCAGTGCTCCAGTCCACCCAGATGCAAAAGTCAGTAGAAGCAGACATGCACTAGAAATGGAATGCTGCATCTCAGCTGGATTATCCTGAGTTTGGGTCACTGTTATGTGAGTTGGAGCTCCTGAAATCAGCTTTGACTAAACTGGGCTTTTGGAAGTTCCCCTTAGGACAGAAAGAGATTCCTATATGAGCCATGGGAGGGGGTGGGGACTTCTGAGAGAGCTGGAGCACTGCCCAAACCTCTGCCACCCTCTACAGCTCTACACTGCTGGATGCATAGGGTGCAGTTCGGATTCAATGTTACCTAAACACTTCTTATTACATCTCTCTCCTTTGTTCACACCATATTTGCATTCTAGACATGCACTCATTTGTGCTGTCCTGTTTTGTATTGAAAAATGTTACTGAAGTGTATTACATTCAAACTCCACTGGCATTGACCAATGCTTGCTACTCATGCACCTGTTGTAGAGTCTACTCCCCCCCCCCCCCACACACACACAAACACACATCCAGAAACAAGCTGTTACTAGCTTGGTATGTCTTTCCTGCTAAAAATGTTTGAAATAAATAAATTACTGTCTGGTACATAAATGTACAATCAAAAATTGCTTTAGAAGCACACGCCTTCAGAAAGCCATTGTTATTGTGAATCACTGAAAAATGAAAGTGGCTGTCAGCATTCATGAACATCAATAAATTTAACACTGTAGTAGTGTTTCATATGTTTGACATGTGGGGGTTGCTGATTTTCTCTTCAAACACTATTGGAAGCCAGAGGGTATAATGACCATTGAGACATTTGGGGAGAGGCTGGATGTGTATTACCTCCTTTGGGTCTGAGAAATGGAATGGCATAGAATGCAATGAAATTGTAAGCTGTTCCACAAGCTGTACAGGGAGCTCTCTGACTCTGCTGAACAGAGCCTGCATACAGTACATCTTGTAGCTATCCAAGCATGTTGACACCAGTTAGCAAAAGACTAAAAACTCTATTCAGCAAGTCAGTAAGCATCTGTTTTCATAAAAAAAAAATGTTAAGGAAATAGCTACGTGAGAAGCAAGTAAAGTGCTGCTGTATAGAACACTTAAGATTATTTGAAGTTCACATTCAAATGGAAAAGGAGACTCCGTAGCAGGAAAACAAAGATTAAATGAATCATTGCAGAAAACTATTTCACAAAGGAACATTTTCGTACAAACCCCCTGCCCTGAAAAAACCTATTAACTGAATTGGCAATTACGGGCTTGATGTACTAATTAGTGATGCTCAGTTTGAAACAGTAGGGTTATAGTTACAAACTCTACTGTATAGTCTATATATAATTGCTGCAGCAAATAGCAGGAATGAAACCTGTAGAGCTCCCCATTTTATTTTCAATTACTATAATAAAACCTCTTTTTAGCAAAATGCAGAATTATAAGACTGTGGTACAAATTAGTTTCAGATTATGGTGGTAACTGCATCATAAAGCAAGGAGGAAACGTAAAGGGTTATGTTTGAAAAGCCACACCCTTTGGAGGAGAGGGTACTCTGTAGTTTCTTCTATTACAAGAATCGTTGAATTATGATGTCATTCGCCTACAAAAGCATTCCAGCTAGCAGGAGAGTTGTTTAGGATTTGGAAATATACTTACAAGTATTTATTTGAAGTATGTTGACCAGAAAGGCCTCCTGAGATTAAGGTCATTTCCAACAGGTGCCTGTATGGTAGGGGGGAGCTACTGGGAGAATTACTGAAACAAAGGAAGGCACACAGGATGTAGTACAGATATATACATATATTTATTTATTTAATTTATTTAAAAGTTAATCACCAGGAAAGGCACCATGAACAGAAGCTTGTTTCCCTGGTGCGACCCGGGGAAATATATACTTGCCAATAAGTCGATCCCACATGTACTGTATGTGGGTCCTCCTTTACCCTGTCTATCTTAGCATAATTACAGACATTATGTTGCTGGCCAAACTGGGTGGAAAAACCTGCCTCTCTACTGCCCACAGTTCTTATGGTTGTATAGCTTTCTGATAAACCTCTCTTAGAATATTGCAGCAGACAGTCTCCACAGATACAGGTGGCACCCATATTTTGGATCATCCGCCCCCCCTTATTGTTCTCTGGGGCCCCAACACCAAATTTGTCCTCCTAGACATTGAACTCTCAATCACCTCTGCATAATAACTGCTTTACACAGGTGACAGATGCAACTGAGTCATTATTTCTTATTAAGTACACTGCTGAGGTTTCCAACATCACCTTATGGTAGGTCTTAGAGGAAAATTATCAGTTTGCAGTGCAGAGATTCAAGGAATGGGAGAAAGAATTCCAATGCCTTTAAGTTGAACTTGAGCAAAAAGAGAAGATCCATAAAGCACCCCCACCACCACCACCACCACCACATACAGTGCTAAGGAGCTTATCACAGAACTTACTGGGATCCAAATCTGGATTAACAAGCATATGACCAGGAAAGTTAAACTGGCTATCCTTACTCACCAGCTCAAATAAAAGAAAGGGAAGAGAAAGCCAGAAAGGTGTTATCCACCTGTCTCATTTAAAAGCATACAGAGAAACATGTAGTAGGGCTATGTAATCCTCAGGGTCAACATTTGTTTGTCAACTTTATTTTTCCACCTCCCTTCCACTGACTGGGAACTCCTTTTACCATTCATCAGCACCACCTCCCAGTCTCCTGAGGCACCCCATTTGGTACTCTTGTGCTCCAGGTCCACCCATGACACACCACATGGCTGTTACTCTTAGGTTTGCCTTCTGAAACATGGCTGCTTTCTGCTGCATGGTGCAGCTTCATACAACATACAGTTCACCTGTGATGGAGCTGAAGTACAGGAGAAAACTAGGTCTTGGTAGGGGAGGCCCAGTGTTTGAGATGGGGGCAAGGCAAAGCATCACCCTCCTATTTGGCAGCATTATCCTTTTTCTGGTCTCCTGGAGTTGCAGATGTGCAATAACATCCAAGACGTCACAATACATGCTACTACATACAGTTTATCAGTATCCACTGTTCCTCTTCTCCAGTTATTGGATTCCCAGGTGCTTCACCTACACCCACTGCTAGAGGTCAGTCAAGCACCAGGAACCACATCTCTCCTCCCCTGGAGGAAGAGAGCAGTCCATCAGATGTTCGGATTTACACCACTCGTTTGGCCTGCTGACTCTCCAGGCTTGTTCTTTAACCTAGTTCATTGACATCTCAAGTGGTAGTGCTACTGCTGCACCAGTGGGTTGATGTCTCATGGTCATCTTCACATGAAAACACCGGACATAAATACAATAATGCACCAGTTCTATGCAAGGCTGGGTGCCTGTCCTTCAGGCTCCTCAGAAGTCAAGAATCACTTTAGCAAAGCTCAATGAGGAGCACGCTGCACAACTAGAATCCTCACTTATGGTTGGCAAATTGTAAAAAGCTCTACACCAGCTAAACTCTCATAAAGTCTCTGGAGGGGAAGGTATCCTAGCAGACTTATTACAACATCTTAACACATTCTTATTTCCAGTTCTATGGATTCCAGAGCAAATACTCCCCCACTTTGTTTGCATAAAGTGGGAATAATGGTTCTTCCTAAGAAAGGCAAATAATTGTCCCTCCCAGAAAACTATTGCCTGATCTCCCTTAACAATGTGGCTATAAATATTTTGGCTGAAGGCTCTTGTCACCAGATTAGAAAGTATGTTGCTGAGGCTCATTCACCCTTCCCATGTAAGGGTTGTTAAAGGGCGGCTAAGTACGGGTCATCTTAAATCTTTTGTCAGGTTTTGTTATATTGTCACATGTAGCCCCATTCCATTTGAACCATCGCTACAGATTTTGAAAAAGTATTAGATTCAGTGGAGTGGAGTTATGTCACTATACTCCTGTAACATGTGTGTTCTGGCCCCAGTTTTGTCTCCTGAATTTAAACACTTCATGCTTTTCCATCAGTGAACATTCTCATCAATAGTCTCCTTTCTGCTACATTCACTTTACAAGAAGGCATCAGGCGGGGATGCCTCCTCTCCCTCTCTTCTCTGTCATTACCATTGTACCCCTAAGCAGTGCCATCTGCAGACACTGACAACTTAAAGGCATCAACACTCCTGCATGAGTCTACCCCCTACTCTCCCACTTTACACAATTTTTCAGATGTTTCCAGCCTGAAAATGATCCATGGGAAAACATAAATCCACCCACTGAATTCCCTATGCCACAGCTCACACTTTCTTCAAAAGGGGCTGGTGGGGCACCAAGAGGCATCACTGAACTGGGTACTAAAATATCAAGCAATGTCTCCAAATGGGCATCTACTAACCAACCCCCCTTCTCTCTCTTCCTTGAAATTTGAGTGTGATAGATATGTAATAACCCTCTCTCCTTTCAAGCTACAGGCAAGTTACTACAGTGCACTCAATCAGTTAAGCCTGACCCTGAGAGTTTTTCTGAGGTGAGCCTCAGCCAGGTGACAGCACATCTGGAGTTTGTGCTCTGTGTTTCCTGACTCAGCCAGCAGCAGGAAGCACAGGCATGAATATTTATGGTATGCCCTTCCCCCTTTACACTATTACAGGAGAAGGCTAGCTGAACCCTAAGTGGAAAATTTATGGTCCCATAGAGAGAAGCATCTCAAGGAACCAGCAGTGGAGAGAAGCCTAGGAGTGGAACCTGTCTCTTCTTGCTCCTGCAGAGGTGTGGAGGGGACCACCAGCATAGGAGGAAGACCTGAAAGAAGGGTTCTGCCCTGCCGGGAAGAACCATCTGAACTATATTGGCACCATGGAGAAGTGATGGGCCCCTTTCAAAGGAGGTCAACAAGATACTTGCAGATCCACTCCCACTAGAACAAGGCAAGGGGAGGAGCAATTAATAAGTACACCTTGAATGATAGAGCTCTACAGGAGAATGGGTACCCAAAATAGATTAATCCCCCATGTCTGTTAGTATATTTAGTTCACCGGGATAAAGACCTGGTAAGATTTGGGATGAACTTTAACTAGGAGACAGAGTATCTGAAGTTTGTGCTCTGTGCTTCCTCTTTCAGCTAGCAGCTGAAAGCTCAGGCATGAATATTTATTGTATACCCTTCCTGCTTTACACTATAACAGGGCGTGGCTAGGTGAGCCCAAAGCAAAAAATCTTGGATTTCATAGAGAGAGAAGCAGCTCAGAGAACCAGCAGCAGAGAGAAGCCTAGGAGTGGAACTTATCTCTGTTTGCCCCTCTGGGCAACATAAGAGGAAGACCTGAAAGAAGGGTCAAGCCCTGAGGGGAAGAACATCCAGAACTTCATTGGTACTAGGGAGAAATGGTTGGCCCATCTCAAAGGAGGTCACCAGGATCCTTGAGGATCCACTCCCACAGGAGAAGACAAGTGAGGGAATGATTTGTAAGTACACCTTGCATGCTAGACCTCTATAGGAGAATGGGTAGCCAAAGTCGATTTTTCTTCTAGATCATAGTGTATTTAGTAGTATATATTCACCAGAATAAGGGGCCTCGTAAGGTCTGGGGTTGGTTAAGTCCCACAGAAATGGGCCAGGTATAGGATCCTGTTACTTAGTGCTGCTAGGATTATCAGTAAAGTGTTAGAAAGGAGACATGCGTGGCTGGACACATTACTCATTATTTCAAAGTAAATTATAAAGTTTGTTGGTATTTTGAGTGATGCTACCTGCTGCCATATCTGACAAACACAGGTAAAGTTTCCACAGGATAGTGCTCACCCTGCCTGGATGTTTGCAACTGCTCTGATGGACAGACACCCAAGGAACCCAAAAATGGGAGATAGGGTAATTGTATGAAGTAGACTGAGTATGCTCAGTCAGAGCAATGTGTTGAATGTATAACAGTAGTGATAAAGATTACAGTAACTGATATTGGACATACTTCAAGTAAGAAGTTATAGTAATCATGTAATTAAGAAGAGTAAAACCCTTAGATGCCATGTAGGATCAGTACAGCAATAAACATGCAACCTGCTTGGCTCCAAGTATGGACAGTTGTTTATGTGTGTGGTCTTATATTACTGGTGCCCCTACTCAAAAGTGTATCTTTGCCCTAGTCCTCATCTGGCATAATGCATCATGACTTGTAAAGGAGTGTGGTACAGTGTTTCATGATTTATTTATTTATTTATTTATTGACTAATCGGAATTACAACCTTTGAGCTAAAATTTCCTTTGCAAAGGATCCTTGTCGATAATGGAGGGTAAACATAATACATAAGTAGGGGAGACAGCAGCAACCAATAGGCATTGTCAGTAATCAGCCAATGGAGCATAGAGTAATCCCATATGCAGTACATGGGTAAGGGAGACAGAAGCAACTAATAGGCAATGTCAGTAATCAATAAATATGAACATAGAGTGATCAGTATAGAATAACTAAGTCAAAAGTCTAACATATTACATTGCATGGGTACAGAGTACATGGGGATGCCGTACCCACAGCAGCCAAGATAATAAAGTGCACTAGTCCATATATGTTCAAGCTTGGTTATGAAAAAGTAGTAGTAGCTATACAGTCATGTCAGTATCCTAAGGAGTACAAATGTAATATAAGCTAGGACAGTAATACAATCAATTGAGGAAGTAGCCTACAAATGAGGAGGGTGGGGGGGAAGAAATCAGAGTAACAGTACTAGAGTCAAGAGAGTAAGCTGGTGGAGCACGGCAAGGTAAATGGGGTGAGAGGGGGAAGGAGTTATGGGTGGGCAGGAGGGAGGCTCATAAGGGGGAGATGTTGGGAGTGGGAGTTGGGTACAAGATAGGTAGATGTAGCAAGGTGGAGTAGTGTACTTCAGAGCCAGTTGATAAGGTGACCCTGGGCATGTCCCAGGGATACAATGGAGCTAGTTACAGCTGAATTAAGGATGACAGAAGCAGCGTACTGGCAGGGAGATAGAATTCCTGAGCTCAGACTTTAAGGTGTCGAGCTGTGTGAGGCTTGTGGTGGTGAGAGGGAACTCATTTAACCAAGTGGGAGCCCTTGCCGCAAAGGCTTGCCTCCCTTGGGCAGTTCTTCTGAACAGCACTGCTAAGGCTTGTTTAGTGACACTTCTTGTAGCATGTTCAGAAGGGTTAGGGAATAATAAGTCTTGCAGAGAGGGAGGTGCATATCCTAGGAGGGCCTTCTTCCCTAATAGGCAAGAGTGGTGTTTAGTGCATCTCTCAAGAGGGAGCCATTTTGTCCTGATGTACAGGTTACACATATGTGTTAGGTGATCTGCATCTAATACAAATCTACAGATGTTATTGAGGGTTGTATGAACTCTGGCAGGTGGGTGCCCTCCTGATGAGAAGTGCTGCCATATACCTCTAGACACAAGGGGGTGCCTGGCCCTTACAGATGGAAACAGCTTAAATAGTCATGCATGGATTTTATTCCCATTAGTCATATTATGCTAATATTAGTGTGAAGAAAAGATGTGAAAAGAATAAGAAGGGGATCAAGATGAATGTGTATTCCGTACATTTTACTTTTTACCCATGTACAGAGGCAAGAACAGTGCCCTGTTTTGCTTGGTGGGGGGACTGGCAGAGGTAAGGGAAAAAACATAGAATTTTGGTTATATACAAAGGAAAACATTTTAAAGAAGCTGTAAGAATCATGAAAAAAATATATTCAGATGGAGAGTCATGCATAGAAATGAGGTGATACGATGCAAATAAGAGACAAACTTGGCTGGTGTTTTTAGGGATGTCTGGGAATTGTTTCTTCTGTTTTATACTAGTTTTATTAGTAAGAATGAGTTGACTGAAATGTGTATCATGGAATGTTAAGGGGTCTAGGCCCTGCAAAAAATAAGAATGATCATTATATCTAGTAGGCAAATATGTGCAGAGCATATTTTCTTACAAGATACTTTACCCCTTTTCTTAAACAGATTTAAAATATTTGAAAAAATCTATATAAAGAATGTTGCTTGCATGCTCAAGGGGCTTGGCTATTGTTTTCTCGAAATATTTTAATGCCTCCATAGCAGATAAATATATTTATGCAATAGGTGTGGAGCCAAAATCCATTGCATAAATGCATTTATCTCCACGTATGTGGGATAAATCTCAGCACCAAAAATGTATCCCACAAATGTGGGATAAACACAAGCTGTCAATCACACCCCCTCCACCACTATCAGCACTACTTTTCCATCAGCACCACAACACTTCGTTGTTCTCCTGCAAAACCTCATTAAGCATCCACTCCCAGACAACATACATTTACTTTCACTTTACATTACTGTTCAAAACCCAGGTTACTCCCTGTCAGCCCTTGCACACCTCATCCACCAGTTTGCCTTTAGTTCTGTTTTACACTTTTATTTTTTGATTTTAAACTACATCTTCATTGAAGTGGCTGCTCCACAGTCCCTCTGCATGCAATCACACTCGCTCTCCCATTGCAACAATGCTAAACAGACACTTTATTCACTCCACTAACACAGACATGCCAGCTCTGTTTTCAGATTAACAACATTTCTATTTTAAAACACAAAAATGTGCTTCCAGTTCTGAGACAAAGCTGCTGCCAACACTCCCATGACTGACTCGCTTCCCTAAAGTGAAACAGCGCACAATTACCACTGCGGTCACTGCCCTGCTCCCGGTCACACTTGCTCTCTGTTCCTGACCTGACAGACTCTTGGAAATCCACAATTTACCAGACAATAAAACATACAGTTTCATTCAATGGCAAGATCAACCAGATAGCTGAAACTCACCTTTTCTCTGCCTTAGAAAGAAAAACTGCAGCTTTCCATCTGCTCGCTCTCCTCTGTACACATTACATCTCACCAGCTGTACACACCGAAGAATACCTCCTCCACAACTCAATCAACCACATAAATAACACTGAAATGGCAGGGTCAATCACAAAACAAAAAAAATGTAATACAATTAAAGACAAGTAGCATAGCTAGAAATACTACAGCTTCTCACTAAACAGAAATGGAACCACTCTAAACAGTGTCATGCCATGTCACTAGAAAGCACACTCCCATTTCTAGCAACCTGTTAGTAAGGGTGCAATTATACAAAGCATCAGGGAAAATAATTCCACATACTTTATAAAATAAAAAAGCAAAACTTAAAAAAATATCCATATAAAACAAACCAAAATACTCCCTCCCTATTGAATGAATTGGACATGCAATGGGGGCAGTGGGATAAAGGAGTTATTTTCACTCATTCCCCGGCGACCTCGGGTAAATCACTTGTGGCTCCGCTATGCTCCGCCACTCATGAAGTTACCTGAGATTACTGGAAATCCATGAAAATAACTCCTTTATCCCACAGCCCCCCAATGCATATCCCCAATAGATTTGGAGGGCGGTATTTGATTTTGAAAATTAGGAAAGGTTCACAGATATTTACATTAGCAAATGTGTATGCACTGAATCATGATGACCCTGAAATCTTTATAAACCTTTTCTTGAATTTGGCTCAGTTTCCTTGTCCATTAATGTATTTTTTGGGGGGGGGATTTTATTTGAACCTTAAAGGGGAACAGTCAGCACAAAAGGCCCACACACTGAAGTATGGGGATGGTTCCAACATGCGCTTTGTGTTCAAAATTTTATTGTTTACTACAGTATAATAGATTGTATGAGACTCATTTTGTTCAGTTCTAGGCTAACATCTTCTGTTACTGTAAATCCTAGAATACCCTGCAGCTGACATCAGAGTAGTAGGTAGCAGTGGGAGATTCAATAGCTTGCAGTGCATGTTAGAGCTTATATAATCTCTTATCAGATAGTTTCATGGTCTGCTTCTCTCCAGGGGCTAAGTACAGTCCTCTGAGACTTTACTTAGCCCTGAGAGGTCTGCTGAAATGGCAAAAAAAGATCAGAGTTTATATAAACTCTGACAGGCACTGCTTGCTATTGAATCTCCCACTGCTGCCTTCTGCTCTGATGTCAGCTGCAGGGGATTCCTGGATTTCTGGTAATACAGGAAGTCAGCCTACAATTAAGCAAAATGAATCTGAGACAACTTACTACACTACGGCAAACAGTAAGTAAACCAAAATGCTTTTGCCCACAAAGTGAACATTGCGACTCGTCATAGGCGGCGGAGCCAGGAGGTCAGGGGGGCAAGCTGACCCCTCACTTTCTAAATTAGTGATCAGGATGTACATTTTGACCCCCCCCTCACACACTTCGGATACAAGCTTTGATGTCTTAAGTCCATGGCACACACATCATTCACTCAAGGAGAGGTCAGAATTGAGCTCACTACACTGAGTAAGTGCTATCCTTCCCCTCCCCCCCCCCAGGCTAGCACACAAACATTTTTTTTCCCCAGATACATTTTTGCTTTCCCTTCCATCTGGCCTGGCGACTCACTGTTATCTTCAAAGGCAGGAACCATCTTGGTCTCTTTAATCTCTGCAATGCCTTGTGCTTTTGATTTCTGGTGTCATCAGACACCTCCTTTCCAGCCATCCACACTGATAAAAGTCCACATATACCCTCCCCCCTTACAAATGCTAGAACAAGTCTTTGAAGCCACATGCCAGTTCCTGCCCTGGCTCTATTACTCATGTTCGGTGATGTGCTGCACCACACCACCAATCAACAGGTATCCGGTTGTAAAAGAACAAAAGGCACCAATGTCTTTAGCACAGTTGTGGACCTGCTTGGTGCTGCTGAACACTGGATTGTATTGGTTCATTTTCCAGCCTCTCTTCCACTTCAAATGCCAGTAGTGGTGGGAGCATGATGAGGCAACACTGTCTTGTCTGTGACTTTCTGTAAGTGACCAGGAGAAACATTTTTAAAATTAAACCTCTCAAGTTTTTTTTGTTTGTACCATTCTTCGCAAGTTAGTTTCTATCCACTCTTGTGCAACTGTGAATTTCAGAATATAAACTAAACATTTTTAAGATGAAACCTCTCTGAGGTTATTTTTTTTTGTTTGTACCATTGCTCATGAGTTAGAATTGATATCCACTCTTGTGCATCTGTGAATTCCAGATTATAAACGGAACATTTTTAGGATGAAACTAATTATGTGCGCAATTGCGAAATAATAAGCCACACCTTCTTGTCTGTGAAGTGGCCAAAAGAGGAAAATAGAATTAAAAGCTGATGCCTGAAGTTCTGTCTCTTGGGTGGGGAATGTCTAGTTTGTGTAATAAAACAAAGGGATTCCTTAGTTTTGCAGACTGCCTTTATTCATGTAGTTCTCTTGCAGTCCAACATCATGCTGGCCCATCAGTGACCTTGGAGCAACTCTGTGTTTGATTACAGATTCTCAGTCTTAACCCCCGGACTCAAACTGCCTTTAACCCTTTATTTGCACTTCTTTATGTATTGGTTGTGACTACTGTCCCAGCACATTTGGTTGTAACTTCTGTAGCACAGACACTACTGTCCCAGCAAATGTTGGGACACTGCCCTTCACCAAAAGCAGTAGTGTCCCAGCAGATGCTGGCAGAATTCTGTTATTGTGGGCACTACTGTCTCAGCAGATCTACATCTGCTGGGACACTTTACCTAGCACACAGACTACTGTCCCAGCAGATGCCCTTACCACAGGCATTAGTGTCCGAGCAGATGCAGATCTGCTGGGACACTTTACTTAGAACAGACACTATGGGCACTTCCCTTCACCAAAGGCACTAGTGACCCAGCAGATGCTGGCAGAGTTCCATTATCGCAGCCATTAATGTCACAGCAGATCCACATCTGCTGGGACAGTTAACCTACAAAAAAGACTACTATCCCATCAGATGCTGGGACACTTCCCTTCCACAATGGCTCTAGGGTTCCAGCAAAGACTGGCAGAGTTATATTATTGTAGGCACTGCAGTCCCAGCAGATCTGTATCTGCTACCTTGCACAGAGACTACAGTCCCAGCTGATGCTAGGACACTTCTTTTTACCACAGGAACTAGTGTCCCAGTGGATGCTGGTAGAATTCCATTATCTTAGGCACCACTGACCAAGCAGATCCGCAGCTGCTGGGACACTTTCCCAACAGATGCTGGGACACTTCCCTTCACCAAAGGCAGTAGTGTCCCAGCAGTTGCTGGCAGAGTTCCACTATTGTAGCACTACTGTCCCAGCAGATCCGCATCTGCTGGGACACTTTACCAAGCACAAAGACTAGTGTCCCAGCAGTTGTTGGGGCACTTCCCTTCACCAAAGGCACTAGTGTCCCAATAGATGCAGACAGAGTTCTGTTACCGCAGGCACTAGTGTTTATTGATTGACTCAAATGAAAGATCACATAATGTGACATACAGTATTAAAATGCCTACATGTCACAAGTATCCTGATATTTGTGCATATATGCTGTCAAAAATTCAATTATGGAAACTCTATATATTATAATAATTAAATAGTTTCCATCAGTGATTTTATAAATGTTTATCTAAAGGTTTTGGTAATAGTCATGCCCTGGACTCAAATTCATGGTATGCCATCAACACATTGCCTTTTTTACAGCTAAGACCACCACAGTGACAAATCTCACCAGGTCACTGTGATGGTCTAGCTGCACACTGTCACTCTGTCTCCTGATGTTGAGCCCCCACCCTGAACCAATTCTGACTCAGAGTTGGTTATATAGAGATGGGGCTGTGTGGGTGGCACAGTACCCCCGGCATGGGTGATGCGGGACTTCGCCGCAAAAACACTTTGTCCTGATGGGAACAATGCCTATCCTAAGGTCATATCCTGGAAGCAGGGAAGGAAGTCAAAATAGCAAAGGCCCAAACTGAGGAAAGGATAGCCAACTCAGTTAAGAAGGGGGATAAAACCTTTTATAGGTACATCAGGGAGTGTAGAAAGACAAAGGGAGGGATAGTGAGACTAAATAGAATGAACGGTGGGTGGGCAGAGGGGGATAGTGAAAAAGCAGGGATACTGAATGAATATTTCTACTTAGTATTCACAAAAGAGGAGGGGGAGGTGCCTAATCCAATTAACAGATGCACTCTGGATGGGGGGTCGATCCCAGACCTTTCAAAGAAGAAAGGTTTCTGAAAGAACTCCTAAAACTGAAGGTGGACAAAGCAATGGGGCCTGATGGAATTCATCACAGAATTCTAAAAGAATTAAGGGGAGAACTAGCGAAACCACTGACTACCCTTTTTAACAAATCATGGGAGGATGGTGTGGTACCCGAGGACTGGAGAAAGGTGGATGTGATTCCCCTTCACAAAAGTGGGACCAAGACAGAGGCAGGAAACTACAGACCTGTCAGTTTGACCTCTGTGGTAGGGAAAGTGATGGAATCACTTCTGAAGAAAATAATTGTTGGGTACCTAGAGGCCAGTGGGGCACGGGACCCAAGGCAGCATGGGTTCACAGTGGGAAGGTCATGTCAGACGAATCTAATTGATTTCTTTGACTGGGTGACCAAAGTAGTAGACCAGGGAGGGGCTGTGGACATGGCCTACCTAGACTTTAGCAAGGCATTTGAAAGCCAGCCCGGTGGCGCTGAGGGTTGAGGCGCGGGACGGCACACCTCACGCCACGCCGGCGACCCGGGTTCGGGAACGGATTCGGGTAGCCGTGGGGCTGGCAGGGGAAAGGATCGAGCGTCCTGCGATAGCTCTCCTTCCTTCGGGGTGGGTGAGGGGTGTACGCGGCGCTGCAGTGACACCCAGCAGAGGCTGGATGTCTAACAGAGAGCTCATCTGACAGGGGGGAGAAGCCAGCAGACTTCTGCATGTAAAAGTGTGCGGACGTCACTGCACATCCGGCCCTCCAGGGGCATACTACATATACAAAAAATAATGGGACTCCGCCTCTATGAAGCCTTCCTCGGGTCTCTTCCGTCGCCAAACCTCCAACCAGTTACTAGGACCGTGGGCTGGAATATGGGGTGCCAGCTCCACTGCCCCATCCTCTGGGGAGTAAGCCAGGGGGTAACCGGAGGACTTGGCCGACATGGAGAGACCTCGGGGGGGTCGTGACCAGGGTGGATACTTGGAGAGAGGACCCAATAAAAAAAAAAAAAAAAAAGCAAGGCATTTGACACAGTCCCACACAAAAGATTAATAGTCAAATTAACCAGCCTGGGAGTGGGTCCCAGGGTGGTAGCCTGGGTAAAATGTTGGCTGGACAATAGGACGCAGAAGGTAATTGTAAATGGAGTCCACTCTGAAGAAAGAGGTGTTACTAGTGGGGTACCTCAGGGTTCAGTACTGGGTCCAGTCCTTTTTAATGTCTTTATAAGTGACATTGCAGAGGGACTGGAAGGAAAAGTATGCCTCTTTGCAGATGACACAAAGATCTGCAACAGGGTTGATACACAAGGAGGCTTGGAAAGGATGAGAAGGGACTTGGCAAGGTTGGAGGAATGGTCGGAAGTATGGCAGCTAGGATTCAATGCAAAGAAGTGCAAAATAATGCACCTGAGAAACCAAAACCCAAGGGAAGATTACACAATGGGTGGGGAGATAGTAACAAAAACAAAAAAAGGAAAGTGACCTGGGGTGAAATCATATTAGATGACCTTAAGGTTAGCAAGCAATGTAAGAAGGCAGTAGGGAGAGCTGGGGGTATACTGGGATGCATAGGGAAAGGCAACACCAGCAGAAAACAGGAAGTTGTTATCCCTCCGTATAGACAGCTGGTGAGACCCCATCTGGAGTACTACATCCAGTTCTGGAGACCCCATCTCCGCAAGGACATAGACAGGATAGAGGCAGTCCGAGGAGAGCAACTAGAATGATGCAGGGTCTGCAGAGAAGCCATATGAGGAGAGACTAAAAGAGCTTAATATGTACACCCTTGAGGAAAACAGGGAGAGGGGGGACATGATAGAAATGTTTATGTACCTCATTGGAATCAACAAAGTCCAAGAGGGTATCATCTTTCTAAAAAAGAGACATGCAAGAACAAGGGGACACAATTTAAAGATAGAGGAGGGTGGTTCAGGGGCAATATGAGGAAGTATTTTTTCACAGAGAGGGTAGTGGATGCATGGAACAGCCTTCCTGAGGAGGTTGTGGGGGTCTAAAACTGTCGGAGAATTCAAGAATACATGGGACAGACATAAGGCAATTCTGGTGGGGGGTGGGAAGAAATAGGCTGTTGGTTAACTAAGATCTGCGGCTTATCCTGTCTAAGAGACCTAGTTAGGAGGATCTCTATGGGGGGTAACCATGACATGGTCTGATTTCAGCTTGACCTGGCAGGGGGGGAGGGATCATACTAGGACAGAGACAGTTGATTTTAGGGGGCAGACTTTAAGTGTATGGGGAGAAATTCTCAAAGGGCATTTGGGGGAGTTAAAACCAGGTATGGACATAGAAGATTAGAAGGGGTTCATAAAATGGTGCTATGGGAGGCTACCAGGTCCTGTGCAAAAGTGAGGAGCAAGGGTGGTAGGTCTCGAAAAGCATGCTGGTTGACCAAGGAAGTTCAGGAGATGGTGAGATGGAAGAAGGTTGCCTACAGTAGGTGCAAAAGATCATGAGGGGAGTTGGATAGGGAGGCCTATCGTTTTGCAGCCAGGCAGGTGACCCGAGTAGTGAGTAGGGCAAAGTTTAAGAAGGAACAGAGGCTGATGCAGGAGATATGGGGTGAGGAAAAAGGGTTCTACAGGTATATTGGTGAGAGGAGGAAAGTCAAGGGCCAGTTCAGTAGGTTGTGGATGGGGGGGGGTGGAAGGGGCTGGGGAGCAGGCAGAGGTACTCAATGAGTACTTTGCCATGGTATTCACTAGGGAGGGTGCTGAGGATACTCTGTGTAAGAGTCTGCAGGGAACAGATGGGGCAACAGACCTGTCTGTTAGAGTACCTGCTGGCCAACGGGTTGCTGAGGGGGAAGGTCTGGGGGCAGGGAGCCAGAATGGATCTGTCGGGGGAAGCTGATATATCTATCAGCTGTGTGTAGGAAGCTCTCAAGTCCCTAAAGAAGGACAAATGCCTGGGTCCTAACGCTATCCATCCCACAGTACTGTGGGAGTTGGCTGATGTTTTGGCTGCACCACTGGTGGATCTTTTTAACTTGTCACTGCAGATGGGGAGGGTGTCCAGGGACTAAAGACGGGCACACCTGACAGTGTCAGTGGCTCAGTATGTAGCACACTCGCCTCTGAGGCCGGGAGATCAGAGGGCTGTGGGTTCAGTTCCCACATCTGGCACTTGGGTTAATATCCCAGTACTGACACTGTAGAGCAGCATGAGAGGGGTGCTGCACTTCTGAGATGCCGTCTTTCGGATGAGACGTTAAACCGAGATCCCATCTGCCTGGATTGGTGGTAGTTCAGGTGGATGTTAAAGATCCCATGGCACTTATCGAAAGAGTAGTGGAATTTCCCGTGTCCTGGCCAAATTTCCTCATTCACTAAAAAAAAAATACTACTAACAGTTTCATCTGGTTCAAGGTCACAGGCTTCATCTTATCCTCCGGTCGTGCCTGAAAATAGCTTGGATTTGTCTAGTACTTACCCGGTCAACAAAAACTAAATAAAATAAATAAATAAATAAACACATTGTGCCCATCCATAAAGGGGAATCAAGGGAAAAGCCAGGGAACTATAGAACTGTCAGTTTGACATCGATGGTAGAAAAGCTAATGGTGGGCATACTTAGGGAGAGGCTTGGGGGTTTCTTAAATGAGAAGGGATCCATAGATGACCGGCAGCATGGGTTTGTGCAAGGTAGGTTGTGTCAGACTAACCTTGTGTAGTTCTACCAGTGGGTGACATCAGCACTCGACCAGGGCAGATTAGTGGATGTACTGTTTCTGGACTTCAGCAAGGCATTTGATTCAGTCCCGCACAAGGGTCTGCTGGAGAAGCTAAAGAGAATGGTGGTTGGACCACTGATGGTTAGGTGGATTGGAAATTGGCTTTCCAAGTACACCCAGTGGGTAGTGGAAGGGGGGAGGTCTCGTCTCCTAGGGAGGTCATTAGTGGAGTCCGACAGGGGTCAGTTCTGGGGCCACTCCTGTTTAATGCCTACATCTCCGATATCAGGGAAGATATCGACTGTGAAATGAGTCTCTTTGCGGACGACACTAAACTAGGGGTGGTAGTGGAGGGAGAGGAAGGAGGTCGGTCCTGCAAAGGGATCTGGATACTCTGGAAAGATGGGCATGCACCTGGAGATTGCAGTTTAGGCCCTCCAAGTGCATGGTGCTTCATCTAGGGTGAGGGAACCCCGAATATTTGTACACTGGGGGGGTGAGGAGTTGCAGGCTTCGGCAGGGGAAAAAGACCTGGGAGTCCTAGTGGATGTCAACATGAATAATTCAGAGCCGTGCAGGAGGGCTGCAGTCAGGGAAAATAGGATGCTGGGCTACATCACCAGGAGGATTACCTCGAGGAGCAGGGAGGTGATTTTGCTGCTGTACGACAGCCTGGTTAGACTACATCTGGAGTACTGCGTGCAGTTCTGGTGGCCGCACCTAAGGAAGGACATCCAGCTTCTGGAGAGGGTTCAGAGGAGGGCAACTAGAATGATTTGGGGACTGGGGAATATGACATATGATAAGCGTCTGGAGGAGCACAACCTGTTCTCGCTGGAGGAGTGGAGGAACAGAACACATGTGACTGAGGTCATGTGCCTCCAGGGAGTTAATAAGGTAAGCCTAGATGGGATCGTTCAGCTGAAGGAAGGTGGAGTCACCAGAGGGCACAGTTGGAAGATTGAGGGGGGAGGGCTTAGGGGGGAAAGGAGGAGGAGGAGGTACTTAACTGAGAGAGTGGTGGAACCATGGAATGTGCTGCCTCGGGAACTGGTACTGGTAGCTACTGTGGATGGGTTAAAAGAGGATGGGACAGGTATATGAAAGGGGTGAAGCAGAGGATGTCTTGCCCGGAGGGGGGCTAGGAGTGGGGTGCTGAGGCCCAAGCAGACTCAATAGACCATAAGGCCTACTCTGCTGGCGTTTTAGTATGTTAGTCGGCATTGTTCCCATCGCTGTCGGGGATGTTGACAACACCGTTGTTCATAGGTTGACATGGAACTCAAATTCGTGACCAAGTGGTCTAAAAGAGTATTAAGGGAAAATACACTACCCACTGAGCCACAAGAACAGTTGTAGTAATCTGGAGATATCCTTAACTTCCTCTTTTATTAATATCCTTATCTGTGGCTCATCTACAATACTAAACAGATTATTTTACTCACTGTTTAAAAGTTACAGTCTACTAATGTTCCAAACCTGAGAAAATATATACTATGTATTTAGCCTCTAAGCATATTCTGTATATCTCTGCCACTGACAGCCTTAGTGGAAGCGTGCCGCGTATGTGTCTGTGACACACGACAGACTGGTGTGTGTGACACAGACACACATGAAGGCATACTTCAGCTAAGGCTGTCAGTTTTACAAACTTTGAAAACTGGAAGACTGCATGCTTCATTGTGGGTCCGTGTGGTCAGACCCAAAAATTCTGAATATACAATAGTCTTGTGCTGTTGTGGGGTTGGGGCAGTGTCAGGTCTATCTGCTGGATACATCTGCATCATTGGGATTTATATGCTATCAAAATTCTATTATGAAAACTCTATATATTTTAATAATTAGATAGTTCCCATCAGTGATTTTATTGATGGCTGAGGGCTGGCCGGAGTTCAATAGGCGGAGCAACAAACCACTCCCCAACCAGGCCTTAAAAGGCCCTCCTCCAGGCCAGTCCTCATTCATTTTCTTCATTGCCACTGGATGCTCTATCGGCTGTTCCTTTTATCTGTTCTGTTCTCTCATTTGTTTTGCCTGCCCTGTATTTTTCTCTTTCAATCTCTGCTCCTTCTCTGTTGCCACCGCTCACTGTCAGCTGTTTGCCCATCTCCCCTCCTTGTTCCTCCCCTTTTTTTCCTAATTTCCTTCCCCTCGCTCCTATGTTCTGTCGTCCCTGACATTCGCATGGCTGTCCAGTCTTGTCTCCCACTTCCATATGTCCTCCCAGCTCCTCAAATTTTCTTTCTCCTCCATGTTGCCTAGCCCCGTCCCCTGTTTCTATCCTCATTGTGCCACTCACTCCGCAGATGTCATCTTTCCTTCATCTTCGCTCTCCACCCCCGTTGCTGTGCATCTTTTGGATTTTGTCCTCCTGGCCAGCGATACTTTCAGCTTGTGGCTCCTGCACCCTGAGACAGCCCTTCCTGCTCATTCTCGCCACCATCGACCACTGTGACTTTCGGGCCACCAGCACTCTTTCTGCTGGCATCCCTGGCCCATTGTGCTTCCTTGTTGCTGATCCTCCCTACTCCCTGCCTGCTTTATCTCTCTCGATCCATGTCAGACCCCTGTATCTCACTCAGAGGTTAACTTGGGCAGCACCTTGCAGGACCTCAGTTCTGCCTCCTCTAACTCCTTTGACTGCTATTGGTGAGTTCCACCTCCCAGGGATGTCATTTCCACCTCCTTCAACTGCTGAGATTACAGTTCCATCTCCTAATCATTTCCATTTTTCCCTTGCTTTTCCTGGAATTTGAAATCACTTCTCCTCAGACTCAAGGCTTTTATCTCTCTTGTACCTGCGCTTTGCACCTTAATCCATTCCCTTTTCACTTTAGCTCTCTACCTCATTCATACATTTCTGCCAATTCTTGCTTCCTCCTTCACCTAGGTGTCCTCATCTCTTGTTCGGCTGTGACGTTCTGTGCATTTCGGCCACGCCTCTAGCAGTCCCCGTATTCTGAGGTTGGCCATTGAAATATATATTATATTGAAACATTATAAATGTAATTCCAAATTTCCATGTCTGAATAATATATTAATTTAGGGTTCATGCTGATCATAGCCCTGTTGATCTCCACGGTCTATGACATGGTACCAGGAATCTGTATATTGAAGTGGGGCTCCTGTCTAGCATATCCTGCTGGGAACAGTGGTACTACCAGCTATGTGCTGGTGGAGATAGATCCTCGTTATCTCATGCCGATTGCTCCAGCATCCTGGACAACCTCTCTAGTGGATCTTTCAGTTCACATCACTGCCAGTATGTCATATTTTCCCATCGTGCTATTACCAGCCTGTTCTGGCTGTCAGCTCTGCTCCAACCTCACATCCTGCTCTGTCCCTCTTCCTCTCTCCCCATCGCTCATCTTTAGCTCTGGCCTTCACTGCTTCTTGCTCTTGGTTCTGCCATGATGTGCTTTCTTATTCCCATCCTTACTGTGCTTCCCCACTGTGGGCGTTCACCATCCTCCTCCCATTCACTCTTCCCTCCTTTCATCTCCTTCTTTGACCTCTGCTTTTTGTGGCCTCTCTATCCTGCCATCCCATTATTCCCTCCTGCTACCACCATACCCCTATTCCCTCATTCTAGTGAAACCTAGTCAGATGTCCTCCTGGTACTGCCTGCCTCACCATCTGCTGCCAGCTTTGCCCTGCCACTCTCTCTCCTATCTTCATGTAATTCTATCCATTCCCTAATTTGGCTATCAATGGACCCAGTTGGCATGTACTCCTGTGGCTACCAATCATGGGTAGCTTCCTTATGACATGAATCGGGATCTCCTTTACTCAGTCCGACCTAGGGGTCTACTCATTCGCATCAATTAATAGAGCATACCTCTCAGTGGGCCTTATGCTTCTTCATTGAAATGCTGTACCTCTGTGGTTATTATCACCATCAGTCTCCTTATGACCACATCTGGGTGTCCCTTGCTCATACAACCGCCTTGTGGGTCTACTCCTTCACATCGACTACTCGAGCAAAACCCTCTCAGGTCCATGCTACCTCCACTAGACCTGCTCTCCACTTGGAGACATGCCTTCCATATCTATTGCCCCTTGGTTCAGAGCTGGCTTCATTGGCTTCTCATCAACAGGGATCCTTTAGCTGCCCAAGCAGGTTCAGAGGCACCCTCTACACCATTCTCTGTCTGACCACCTGTGCTTTATCTGGTCTATTTCATAGGCTCATATAGTTCAGCTGAGTGCCTCAGCAGTCATCGTTCTCTCCTCTCTTGCTTTTGAGCATTTATTTGCAGAGACATTGTTCGCAACCCTCAACCAATAGAATGTTTTATTTTTTCTGGTTTATTGTTATAGTTATGTATTTTAACTGAACTGATGTCTGATGTTTGTATGATTTTGATCTGTTTTTATATTGTTTGGCACCTTGGCACCTTGGCAATTGATAACACGCTTTATAAATAAATTTATTATTATTAATGCTGTCCCTTTAGAAGGACAAATTGAGAACTTCCTCTAAATTGAAATATTTCCTCCTCCCTTGATCTCAATTCTAAATTGCAGTAGCTGAGCCGTTACTAATCAAAACATCCTTCAGCCTGGAGAGAATTTGTCCTAGGCCTTGGATACCTAAAAGTTTCCTCCTCAAAGGGGGTGTTTCCTCTCCTCCATGCCAATGGTCATAATATTAGATAGGGTTGGAGTTTTCTTAGGTTCCATATTTTATTTCTGCTGTTGGATGGAGTCGGATGGTGGCCCAGCTGTTCCCTCTCTCCTTAGGAAGTCCCACCCTTCTTCATCATGTCAGATTCCATTCTGCTACTTACTTCCCATCACCTCTCATCTTCCTCTCATCCTGCCCATCAGCATATCACAATAATCATCCATTCTTGAGATTATTTTGACTTCTTGCCTCTTGCTCGACACCTTTTCGTGTATTCTTTTTAGGCTTCTTCCTAAGTTAACTTTATCGAAGGGAATTATTCCCACAGAACCTATGGGGGAACCTCCTCTATGGTTTCTTGTGTTGTACCCCATACAGGGTAGTATATCCCATGGATAGAGAGGTGAACAGCCACAATGTATCAAAGTTACACAAGCATACATCTCATCCAGTTGCGTAAGCCCATTGAAATTGATGGCTGAGGGCTGGCCGGAGTTCAATGGGTGGAGCAACAAAACACTCCCCCAGCCAGGCATTAAAAGGCCCTCCTCTGGGCCAATCCTCATTCATTTTCCTCTTTGCCCCACCATTCACCCCTCCTCCACCAGCATCTCGTCCTCTCTTTCCCATAGGCTCCTTCCTAAGCTACCTTTAGCCAAGGAATTGTTCCCATGGCACCTATAGGGGAGGAACCCTCCTCTTGGATTCCTTGTTTTGTACCCCTACAGAGTGGTATATCCCATGGCTAGAGAGGTGAACAGCCACAATGTATCGAAGTCACACAAGCATACATCACATCTATTTGCACAAGCCCATTGAAATTAATGTTTATCTAAAGGTTTTATCATTGTCATGCCCTGGACTCCAAACTCATACCAGCTAGTCTAAAAATGTTTCAGAGTAAAATGCACTACTCACTGAGCCACCATCACTCATACCAGCAGTGGTAGCAGTAGTAGGTTAAAGATATCCTTAAGTTCCTCATGTGCTATTGTTCTCATCTCTGGCTCATCTACAATACAGTACTAAACAGATTATTTTGCTCACTGTTGGAAAGTTAATAGTGTTCCAAGCATGAGAAAAGATGTACTATGTATTTAGCCAGCAAGTGTATTTAAACCACTTTAAAAGTTCAATCTTGGAAACTCTATTCTTATAGTTCCCTAACTGAATGTATTTAAACATGTTTTAGTAACTGGTGACTTCATAATACAGTATGCAATATATACATTTCTGAGGTATAGACATTCCATTCCCCCTGCCACCTGGCTATGGCAAAGTTTAGATGATGCTACTCTAGGAAGAGATTTTAGGAATGTTTATTAAATGTTCTTTAATTGTCGTGTCCCAGGGTCAAACTCACAACCATCTGGTCTAAAAAGAAGTTCCAAAAGCAAAGGCAATACAAACCGAGCGACCATGACTGACAAAGTGGTAGGTGCTTAAAGATAGTGGTGAAGTGACATGTCCCAGCATCTGCTGGGACTAGAGTGTCCGTGTTAGGTAAATGGCCCCAGCAGATCTGCAACTGCTGGGACACTAGTGCAATTGGTGAAGGGAAGTGTCCCAACATCTGCTGGGACAGTGGTCTCTGTGCTAGGGAAAGTGTTCCAGCAGATGCAGATCTGCTGGGACAGTAGTACCAGCAATAATGGAACTCTGCCAGCATCTGTTTGGACACTACTTTGATGAAGGGAAGTGTCGGGCATCTGCTGGGACAGTAGTGTATGTGCTAGGTAGTGTCCTAGCAGATCTGCATCTGCTGGGATACTAATGCCTGTAGTAATGGAACTCTACCAGCATCTGCTGGGACACTAGTTCCTGTGATGAAGGGAAGTGGCCCAGCATCTACTGGGATAACAAAAGGAACCCACTGACTGACTGAATGGCCAGGAGGACCTGTAAGACATTTGCTGTGTGCTCCCCGGAGGGCAGCTTGATTCTGTCTGCTGGGAGTTCCTTTGCTTCTCCAGCAGGAGGTGCAGCAACATGCTTTTATTTTTGCTTCTTTTTAGCAGGAACCAACTCCAGAAACTGCTGAGGAAGCCTTCTATGTTTATGGTGTTCAGAACTTTCTTTACCAGGAATTTTAGTGCCTGAGAAGAGTCCTTAGAGGGTCTCTCCTTCACCCTCTCATGGGAAGAAGAAGGGCCCTCCTCAGAGTGATTTGGTGATGTTGAAGTAGATGCAGAAGCCATTTCTTCAAATGAGTATGGGAGAAAGTGATGGAATAAGAAAGGTGAGCCTGGCATGGGCTTTATTGGAAGTAAGTGGAGCTAATATTCAAAGGAGCAGTGCATGTTATGGTAAGAAATATTGATCTATACTTTTTCATTACATTTTAGAACTTGTCTTGTCTGCTCTGATGCCATCTTTTTCCAACTTTGAGTGTGCTTTAGCACTTCTTTGTACTTTAGAAAAAAAGCTAGTGCTTCCTTTACTCAGACCAGATTTTCATCAGTATTCTTAGCTGTTTAAGTACAACCATTATCATATACAGTCAGGGAGCACTGTCTGCTGCATGCTAGTTAATTTTAGTCACCAGAAATAATGTTAATGAGTGTACAAAATAATGGATTGCAAAAGTAGAATGGACTGAAAACAGCATATTGAAAATAGTGATGAAAATCTATGGAAAGCTCCATTTATTTCATCATTTATTTTTATTCTTTGATAACTAGGTAAGGCTCACAAGGATGAAGACCTGTTTTCAGGAGCTACTTGGGACTGGGAGCAATAGGGAGGTTAACTGACTTGCTCAGGGCCACACAGTATGCAAGTGGAGGCCTTGACAATCATAACTCCTTAGTCTAGCCTCTAGGCTATACTGCTAGCTCAGTGCTGGCAATGTAGTCAAAAGCAGCAGAAGTGCTAAAGCAGACTAAAAGCAAGCATTTGTCAATGCCGAATGTTGCTTGCTTGTATGTGCTGTTTAGGTATTTGGAAGTGATAGTTCCATGCCTTCCTCCCAAGTCATCCACTGGGTCTTTCCGCTCAGTATTCACAGAACAATAGGAGGGGCAAGGGCCACAGCAGTACAGCAGCTGCCAAAGGGTGAAGAGATGGACAATGGTCCATTCAAAGGCAAAAGAGGCCTGCAGGAGCTCACTAAACTGAAGGTGTACAAAGCGATGGAACCAGATGGCATACACCCAAGGATATTAAGAGAACTGCGAAGGGAGATAGCAGTACCTCTGGCAGCCATGTTCACTGAGTCATTCAACATGAGTGAATTGGAGGAGGGCACATGTGGTCCCTCTACACAATGCAGCAACAGGGAGGAGGCAGGTAACAATAGGTTGTTCAGCCACCTCAATAGTGAGGAAGATCATGGATGCATTGCTTAAACAAAGGATAGTGGGGCATCTAGAAGCCATCAGAGACCAGGACCAGAGACAACATGGATTCACAGTGGGACATCATGTCAAACAAATCTGGTTGATTTCTTTGACTGGGTGACAAAGGAAGTGAATCAGGGTGGGGCAGTGGGCAACGCTTACCTTGATTTCAGCAAAGCCTTTGACACCATCCCACAGAGGAAGCTGATAAACTAGTTGGGTAGGCTGGGCATGGGGGAAAGGGTGGTAAACTGGGTTAGAAACTGGCTAACAGACAGGAGGCAGAGAGTGGTGGTAAATGGGGTGCAGTCTAGGGAGAGGGGGTGTCCAGTGGGGTGCTGCAGGGTCTTCATTAGTAACATTGCAGAACAGCTGAAGGAATTTATTCTAAATTTTCAACATAGCCATTTTAAGACCTCTGCTCATGAACAGTGTCACTGTGATTTTCTTAATCTGTCCAAACATTGATTACGAACAGTGACTCGCCTATTTGTGCTACATGCACAGAAACACATTTTGGGCGACATATGAAAATGACAGCTGTACTGCTCATAAGAAGGTGTGGTAAAATGCCAGTGTTGAAAATCTGGGTGCAATATTAAAATTTGCGAACTTACAAGCATGGTAGAACTGTGCAACCACACCATAAAACAGTCATTTTTAGGAATTTGTTCACCAAATTTTCAACATAGCCATTTTAACACCTCTGCTCATGAACAGTGTCACTGTGATTTTCTTAATGTGTCCCATACATTGATTTCACATACCGACTGCGCCATTGTGCGCGACATGGGCGGAAACATGTTTTGGTCGACATGAAAAATGACAGCTGTACTGCTCATAAGGAGGTGTGGTAAAATGGCAATGTTGAAAATCTGGAGTTAAAATATTGAAAATTTGCGAACTTACGAGCGTATGTAGGAACTGTGCATCGCACTCGAGAAACAGTCATTTTTAGGAATTTTTTCACCAGATTTACAACATAGCCATTTTAATACCTCTGCTCATGAACAGTGCCACTGTGATTTTCTTAATGTGTCCCATACATTGATTTCGCACACCGACTGCGCCATTGTGCGCTACATGGGCTGAAACACGTTTTGGGTGAGATGTGAAAAATGAGAGCTGTACTGCTCAAAAGGAGTTGTGGTAAAATGGTAATGTGGAAAATCTGAAGTGAAAATATTGAAAATTCACGAACTTACGAGAGTGCGTAGGAACTACGCAATGCACGTTCGTAAAACAGTCATTTTTGGAATTTTTTCACCAAATTTTCAACATAGACTTTTTGAGACCCCACCTTATGAACACTGGCAGTGTCGTTTGGTTACTTGGTCCCGAAAGGTGATTTCATGCAGTGACTGTGAAATCACCATTCTGGCAAAATTAACGCCATGACAGTGCAAGAATTTATGAGGAGGGGTCCTAAAAACCCCATGTTGAAAATTTGGGCCCAAAATTCCCACAAATGCTTGAGATATGCAACAAAGTTGAAAAAACCCTCTTCATTACATTATACAGCTTACCGGCATTTCCTCAGTTCGCGGTCGGCTTTGAAGAGTGCAGACGCGTTCCCGGTCCACCGAAGATCGTCGCGCCGAGGTCCGGAGGTAAGTATGGGGTGGGTGCAGGTTGTGGGGGGCAGGGAGACTACGAGGGACCATTTTTTTGTTTACAGATTTATTTATTTTTTTATTAAGATGACACAGGATGTTTGCCACGCTGGGGTGGGCTCCCAGCGTGGCAGCTGGAAAGGCTGTTTGGGGGGGCTGGAGCCGACGGGGGATTGGGCACCCCATCGAAGATAACAAGCTTTGCCATGCTGGGGTGGGCTCCCAGGATGGCAACTGGAAAGCTTTTGTGGGGGCGTGGAGATGGTGGGGGATTGGGCACCCCCGTCAGCTATAACAAGCTCTGCCATGCTGGGGTGTGCTCCCAGCGTGGCACCTGGAAAGCTTTTTCGGGGGGGCATGCAGCCGTGGAGCCGGCAGGGGATTGGGCACCCCTGTTAGCCATACAGTGTGTGCATGGTGGGGAAGGAGCACATCTGCACACAGCATGCATGCTTGCATGTGTGTGTGTGTTGGGTGGGGGAGCTCTGCTCACTGAAGCGGAGCTCTCCCTTTCAACTGTACGACCACTGCATTTTGAACTGCTGTCATAGACAGCTGCAGAAGTGATCAGGGAACTGGGGCCATGCCTGCAAACACACTGACTGAATTGGAAGACGGGTGTCACACCTCCGAAAAATCGGATGATGGCACTATGTTTCCTGCACATGTGTGCAAGCAACATAATGAAGAAAGATTTCAGTGTTCATTTCAGAGTGGGGATTGGTACAAGTGCCACACAGTTTTCAGTTTTGACCCACCTTTTCTTCTCCTTTGAGAACAACCTGCTCTTATAACCAGTGTAACACTTTTAAGCTTATGTTTTACAACTCTGGGAATGACTGAACAATATATAATGACCCTTTTTATGTTGGCGTGCTTGCGCAGCCAACATCTTGTGGTAGTGCAGATTTGGAGGTGCGGTCACTGTTGGGCAAATGCAGGGCATGCACCAGTAGGTGCATCCCTCATTCCTCAATCAGCCTGCATGCTGGCACCACACCATGCATACTAATGTGGCGAGCACATCTAAGGAAAGGTCCACTGTAATGCAAGCAAAGCTCATCACATGCAGCAGATCCTTCCTATGTGCTTCACCAGCTAGAAACATGGCGGCAAGGTGGCTGCTAAACTGCTGACTTCAGGGGTGCCCAATCTCCCAGTCAGCTTACCCTGTCCCTCAAGTATGTGCCGATGGGGGAGCCCAATCCCTGTAGGCAGAATGTGTCTCCCCCCGCTTTTGTTGTTTGCCGATGGGGGTGCCCAGTCCCTGTCGGCATCTGTTCCCCCCCCTTTCCTGATTTAATGTGCCAATGGGGAAGCCCACTCTCCATTGGCACGATGTCCCCCCCTTCTTCTGTACTGATGGGGTTGCAATCCTCCATCAGCTACTGTACCACCCAAAAAGAAACCACCTCTAAAAAAGAAACCGCTCCATGATGTTTTGTTTTACTACCTGTAAACAGAAACGATCCTTGTAGTTTTCCTACCCACCACCCACACCCACCCACGCGCACCTGCCTCCCCACCCATACTTACCTCTGAGTTCGCACGCGATTATCTTCAGTGGACCGGGAACACGTCGTCACTCTTCAAAGCCGACCTCGAACGGAGGAAATGCTGGTAAGCTGTATAATGGAATAAATAGGGTTTTTTCAACTTTGATGCATATCCCGGGAATTTTTTGTAATTTTTCCACTAAATGTTCAACATGGGGTTTTTGGGACCCCTCCTCATGAATTCTGTCATTGTTATGACGTTAATCGGTCCCAAAAGGTGATTTCGCAGTCACTGCGTGGAATCACCTTTTGGGATCAATTAATGGAAGGACAATGGCAGTGTTCATGAGGTGGGCTCTCAAGAAGCCTATGTTGCAAATTTGGTGGAAAAAATCAAAAAAGTGGCTGTTTTATGAGCATGCGTTGCGCAGTTGCTATGCATGCTCATAACTTTGCGAATTCACAATATTTTTATGCCAGATTTTCAACATTGTCATTTTTCTACACCTCCTTGTGAACAGTATAGCTGTCATTTTTCACATCCTGGCCGAAATGTGTCTCCGCACTTCCGGTGCACAATACCGCATTCGCTATGGGAAATCAGTGTTTGGAGCAGATTATTAAAAAAGCAGTGATACTGTTCATGAGCAGAGGTCCTAAAATGCCTATGGTGAAAATTTGGTGATTATACTCCATAAAACGACTGTGTTACGAGCGTGCATTGTGCAATTTGCATGCACGCTTGTTACGTTGTGCATTTGTAATATTTTTCTCTGTATTTTCACCATTGGCATTTTTCCACACCTCTTGATGAACAGTACAGCTGTCATTTTACATATTCTGCCCAAAATGTGTTTTCGCATGGCTGGTGCAGAATAGCATGGTCACTGTGCAAAATCACTTTGTGGAACAGTTTGAGGAAATGACAGTGACACTATACATGAGCAGAAGTGCTAAAATGCCTATGTTGAAAATTTGGTGCCTAAACTCCATAAATGACTGTACATAAGTGTATTGCGATTCCATGCACCCTTGTAATTTCACAAATTTGCAATATTTCCGTGACACATTTTCACCTACATTGCCATTTTTTTACACCTCCGTATGAACAGTACAGCTGTCATTTTTCACATCCTGCCAAAAATGAGTTTCCGCACTGCACTACCAAAGCCAATGCCAGCGCAACAACATTCGGCATTCAGAAATGCTTGTTTTCATTTGATCCTTACTTTTTATTCCCTGTGGGTCAGTGTCCCACATAAATAAATATGTAAATTAACCCATTAAGGGTATGGTACAAAATGGAATAAGGGGCAATCAAAAATGGAATTAAAGTATTGGTCAATATTTTTAGTGCTTTATTAGAAGCGGTCCACTCAAGCCTTTCAAAGTACAGTCCTACTCTGTGAAAATGGAAAAATTCAGTTGCACAGAATGTCTACAGCAAAACAAGCATTTGTCAATACCTGAATGTTTGTTTGCTGGCACTGGCATTGGTAGGTAGAAGTTACAGAGCTGCATAATAGGAATGGCAGCAAAGTATTGAACTGAAGCCAACCACACACCACCCTGCAGAGTGGCAAGCATTGGGGGTGCCTTTGGTCGCCAGGCATAACGACCATGCCATTTCACCACACCCTACCCTGCAGACACTGACAAGTGTCACGGTGTGCCTTGGGGTCTTTGGTTTCTGGCGCGCACCCCATTCCATCATGGGAAATATGGTGAGATGGGTGCGGTATAGGAGAATGGGGTGAAGTTTGGGTCAAGAGTCTGAGGCACACCTTGATGCCTCTCACTGGCTGCAGGGTGTGGATGGGGTGGAATGGTATGAGCATGACAGGCAAAATCCCAAGTCACACCCCTGATGTCTGTCATACTCTACAGGTGGGCGTTATGTCGGAAACCCTAACGCCTCAGGCATTAGTTGGTATTTTCACTCCAAATTTTCAACATGTTTTTTTTGTGACCCTAATTACGTGAACAGTGGCAATATCAGTTTGTTAGCCAAAACTGCTTTTGCACAGCGACTATGGCATTTGGCACCACAGGTGCAAAAACACACTGAACAGGATGTGAGAAAATGACAGCGTACTGTTCATGGGGAGGTGTAAAAAATGGCAATGTTGAAAATCTGCTGTGAAAATCTTTAAAAAACTGGTGAAGTCACTGAAGGCAGGAGAAACTGTGCAACGCACACCCGTAATGTAACTAGTTTGGGGATTTTTTACAGCAGATTGTTAACACAGGCATTTTGGGACCTCCAATTATGAAACAGTGTCAGTGTGATTTTCTTTGTCTGTCCCGAACAATGATTTCCCACAGACTATTAATATCTCTGCACTGAAAGTGTGAAAACACATTTCGGCCATGTTGTGGAAAATGACAGCTGTACTTTTCATAAGGAGGTGTGGAAAAATGCCACTGGAGAAAATCTGGACTGAAAATGTTACAAATTCATGAACCTACGAGGGTGCGTGGAAACTGCGCAATGCTCACTTTTAACACAGTCATTTTATGGAGTTTTGTCACCAGATTTTCAACATAGCCATTTTAAGACCTCTGCTCATGATCAGTGTCTCTGTGATTTTCTTAATCTGTCCCAAACATTGTTTTCACACACCGACTATACCATTGTGCGCTACATGTGCGGAAACACATTTTGGGCAAGATGTGAAAAATGGTAGCTGCACTGCTCATAAGGAAGTGAGGTAAAATGGCACTGTTGAAAATCTGGTGTGCAAATATTACAAATTCACAAACTTGCCAGCGGCATAGGAACTGCGCGCAGCGCTCCCTAAAACAGTCATTTTTGGGAATTTTTCACCAAATTTTCAACATAGCCATTTTAACACCTCTGCTCATGATCAGTGTCACTGTGATTTTCTTAACGTGTCCCATACATTGATTTATACACCGATCATGCCATAGCGCTACATGCGCAGAAACATGTTGTGGGCGTAGATGTGAAAATGACAGCTGTACTGCTCATAAGGAGGTGTGGGTAAATGGCACTGTTGAAAATCTGGAGTGAAAATATTGAAAATTTGCTGAACTTATGAACGTATGAGAACCGCAACGACACTCATAAAACAGTCATTTTTAGGAATTTTTCACCAAATTTTCAACATAGCCATTTTAAGACCTCTGCTCATGAACAGTGTCATTGTGATTTTCTTAATGTGTCCCGTCACATTGATTTCACACCGACTGCACCATTGTGCGCCATGGGCGGAAACACATTTTGGGTGAGATGTGAAAAATGACAGCTACACTGCTCATAAGAAGGTGTGGTAAAATGGCAATGTTGAAAATCTGGAGTGAAAATATTTAAAATTTGCGAACTTATGAGCGTGCGTAGGAACTGTGCAATGCATGCTCGTAAAACAGTCATTTTTAGGAATTTTTTCACCAAATCTTCAAAATAGGCTTTTGAGAGCCCACCTTATGAATACTGGCAGTGTCATTTCATTAATCATTCCGGAAAGGTGATTTCATGCAGTGGCTGCAAAATCACCCTTCCTGCCCGAGTAACGCCATGATAGTGCAAGAATTCATGAGGAAGGGTCCCAAAAACTCCATGTTGAAAATTTGGTGAAAAAATTCCAAAAAATGCCTGAGATATGCAACAAAGTTGAAAAAACCCTATCTATCCCATTATACAGCTTACCGGCATTTCCTCAGTTCGCGGTCGGCTTTGAAGAGTGCAGACTTGTTCCCGGTCCACCGAAGATCGTCACGCCAGACTCCGGAGGTAAGTATGGGGTGGGGTGGGGAGGCAGGGTGCACAGTGAGTGCAGACACCGCAGGGACCGCGCTTTTTGTTTTTCAGGTTTTTTTTTTATTACAACGACGAGGGACATTTGCCACGCTAGTGGGCTCTCAGCGTGGCAGAAGGACGCTGGGGGCGTGGAGCTGAATTGGGATTGGGCACCCCCATCAGCCATGGCATCTGTTGCCATGCTGAGGTGGGCTCCAGCGTGGCACCTTGAACTGGGGATAGGCTAGCCGACGGGGATTGGACACCTCACAGTGACAGCATGGGGGGAGAGAGGAGCTGATGGGGGATTAGGCACCCACGCCGCCATTTAACATTTTGCCACGCTGGGGTGGGCCTCAGCATGGCACCTGGATACTTTGGGGGAGCCGACGGGATTGCACCGCCGGCCGCCGTAGCAGTGTTGGGGAAGGCGATGAGCATGCAGGTGCGCGGCGTTCTGGCCAGGGGGGGAGCTCTGCCACTCAACAGAGCTCTCTTTCAACTGTATGCCATTGCATTTTCAGCTGTCATAGACAGCTGGAGCAATGATTGGCACTCTGCGATCGCGTGCTGCAAACACACTGACTGAACTGGAAGAGGCTGACACACCTCTGAAAACCCTGTGATGATGGCATCTATGTTTCTTGCACATCTGTGCAAGCAAACATAATGAATGTAGTAATTGGATCTATAACCATTTGTCAACAAAACATTTGTCAACTGACGGTACAGCAAAACTTTTATGTTGACTGCATTTTACGGCATAAAGATAGTCACTGTTTTACCATGTTTTCTTTGTGAGCGAAGTCTCAAACCTCCCAAAGTGGGGCTGCCTCCCACACACCCACTTAATATAATCAACTCCTAGTCAAAGCCAATTAGGGGATGGGGTGCAAGACCCCCAGATAACAGTGCCAGGGTCCAGTGCTGACACCAGTGACCTGGCGCTGTTGTCGTCGTAGTGTCAGTCGATGTTGACATGTCGCTGTTGGGTCAGTATACCTAGTAATTCTACAGCCCAGATTTTGCAGAAACATTAACATGGAGTTGCATTACTTTTAAAAGTTTACAACCCAGCCTGTTGCTGTTAGTAGCTAATGGTGGCTGGTGGGAGAGACTGTAGCTAATTTATAATACTACAGCAGGGTAAACCTTGGTTTAGGGATTGCAAAAGAGAGAAAATGTAATTTTGTGGGTTTCAAGGATGTGAGACTGACCAGATCAGCATAACTTGTGAATTGAGGTGGGTCCCAAAGTAATGGCACATGGGGTAAGGCTTCCTGATGCCTAGAATAACTGGGAAGAACCAACAGGTCTGGAACTAGCCACTTCCATGACTTTTTCCAACCCTGTGCTCACTAATATAGTAGATGTAATTACAGTAATAAAGTTTACTTAAACTCTTGTGGCAGGGAGAGATGGCATAGATTAAAAAACATCCCTCTGAAGTGGCTAAAAACCTAAAAACAGTGGTATACCATGAAGCACTGATGGTATCAAACTTGCCACACACTAATATTGATAACATGCCTTCTGAGACTATGAAGCTGTCATTTTGTGACATCATTTGTTCTGACCATTTTTGAACCACTCTTCCACCTATGGAACCTGCCACACACTTGAGTGTGGATTCCTTGGTGCTGACGGTTCCACTTTAAATCCTTTCAACAGATTGCTAGGTTCTATAGAACAGAACAGAAGAGAAAAGCAGTAATTGACATATGCAATTTGATGAGGGTCTTTAACTTAAAAGATGCCCTTAGATTTAAAAAAAACAAACTGGAAGGATATTCCTTCTTTTTAAATGTACAAAAACATAGTCCAGGATAGATACAGTGCATGTTTAATTTTACATGAGATACAACATAAGAATTGAAATATAGAAATATACTTATTTTTAAGGATGCATCAGTATTCTTTTCTTTAGATGTTAACAATTTGGTGGTTGGTGACTATCTTGGAAAATTGATATCTTACTTAAGGATGAGGTATTTGTTGAAATGATAATACATATATATATATATTATAGGCCAATGCCCACGTAGATATTTAGGGTCATGAAGGCACTTCTGTGTTAAACTAGAAATTTTGCACATTAATAAGTTTGGACTCATTTAATAGATTTGCATGAAATTTGGTATGCATGGTGTGGCATGGCAGATCTCTTGATTTGCCATATTGCATTTTAGTCAGGCCTATGATTTTTGCACATTAAAACATTGAAAAATGTACTTTTGCAATTCTGTGGGCAGTTTTTGGGATTCTGTCCTTGGTGCTGCGTGGCTGTCATGTGGTCTGCCAGTCTGCAACTTGGCACTTAGAAAGAGCTTGGATGAAGGAACACGCCACTTTTTGTTTGGTGAAAAAATATTAATCCTTTCAAAAGTTATTAAACTTTTTAGCTCTCATTATAAGTCTATGGGAAAATTTATATGGTTGTTTTGTGAAACAAGAATGGATTTTGGCCATCACGATCAAAGAATTTGCAGGATCGTGATCAAAGAATCTTTGACCATGAGAAATTTATTGATTGTGATGGCCACCATCTTATTTTCAGTTTGGGGTTGGAAAAAGTAACTATTTCACCTCACGGGTGACTTAGTAATAATTGAGGCATGAGTTTAGATCAGGAGCTTCCTCTATCCACCCATGCCTCTGGTTTGTTTAAGTTTTGTCAGAAAATAGTCTTTTATATTTTTACAGTCTTTGATCTTGGCTTGCTTAACTATCTTCCACGAGCCGCAAAATCTTCGCCGTGGTCATGGGCAATTATTTTGCAGCCTCGCAGGAAATAAAGATTGTTAGTGAGCCGGACCACAGTCAGAAGATAAAGGGACAGGAATATTTCAGTCATTTTTATCAATATCCTGTCTCATGGATGTTACAAAAGTAGATAGTGAATATCTTAATAGTTTAATACATATCCTTATTTTAGCTGCTCACGAAAAGATTATCTACACACAAGCAAAGGATTGTTATGTTTTCTCCTCCAGTTTCTGCAGTTGTGTGGGAGGGTGAGCAGTGACTAGGCTGTCAGTCATAATGACACTATATTTCTGTGATATAACCATGTCTATTTAACAAGCATGATGGTCCCTGCATATCCCCCATCCCACACATACATATATATACACATCCCTTCTCTAATCCCAATACATAAGCTGGTGGTTAGAACATATTATGACAATTCATTGAAAAACCAAAAGACGAGATGATCTATCTATATTTGTACCAGAGACTTGAACAGCTTCATTTTGGGATGCATTGTCAGAACTGTGTCGATGCATCGGGCATACTGTGTCTAATGCCCATTAAAAAAAAAAGCTGTCATACAGTTTGTGTCCCAGTGGTTCAGCCGAATATATCATACTATTGCAATGGTTAGTGTCTCATTATTACTTGTTACATTTTCACTATACTTGCTGGTGCTGCCTCTCTCACTATATCATATTGTGCATTTTGATATCATACTGATAAAGTTCTCTCCTACTGGCCTGTCAGCTTGATCAGTGTTGTAGTGGTTTCACAGCACCCGAATTGTTAATTTGCTTCACTCCGTCATCGGGTTGGTGTGCAGCTGTAAAGATTACCGCTGCATTTATGCTTTGTCTTTTGGCTTTTTTTTGTAATTACATTATGAATTAAAGAATTATGCATGTAAAATTTTTCAAGACACAGGGCGCTGTAATATATAACGTGCAGCATTGGTAGTCTTATGTAGAACGATGTCTGTACTTATTACATTTTGAAATTCTTGTTATATAACAATTTGATTGCAATGCTGTAATGGACTATCAGGCATAAACACACTAAAAGTTAACTGTCACTTCCCTGTTTTTGTTTGCATCTTTTTACACTTGCAAACAGTCAGTTAGGGTTGTAAGTAAGAAAAATGCACACTTAAGGGCTTGAATGTAAATGACGTTAATCTATCAATATGCAATGTATGTTTGTCAATTGAAATATTTTAAACTAATATATGCCAACAAGTGATGTCCAAAAGCATAATGTGTGTGTGTGTTTGTATATATGTGTTATATATATATATATATATATTATGGTAGCACGTAGTGCTACCATAGTTAGGGTTGAGGAGCCATTTCTATGTTAAACCCAAAATTTTGAACCTTAATAACTTTGTAACTGTTTGATGGATTTGCCTGAAATTTGGAATACATGATTAAGAAGCATAGGCCTTGGGATCTGCCAAGTTTTGTACCAGTTGGATATACAGCTGCAGAGTTATTAAGCATGATCTGCGCATGCGTTTACGCTTTTTCTGGAATTCTACTGTCGCGCGCCTACAGGTCGCACGGTTTGCGCGACCAGCCTGAAATCTTTAGAGAATGTGCGGCCAGGGTCCACAATGTGTCTTTCAAAGATTTTGTGAAAAAATATTAAACGGTTCAAAAGTTATTAAAAAAACAATTTCCCATTATAAGTCAATGGGAAAAGTTAACAAAAAGTTTGACAGTGTCGCAAATGCACTTTTTACTGTCGCAAATGGCCCTGTTACTGTTGCAAATCCGCCATCTTGTTTTCAGTTAGTGATCAGAAAAATGCTTGGCATTTAAATTTGGGACCCTCTAGCAACCTAATTCTTTTGCATTCACCTAGTCGGACCCTGAGGATGATAGCCATGTCTTTATTTTTGGGTAAAACACCCAGAAATATGTTTTTCAGATTTCTGGAAAAGTACTTTCATAAAGTAGTGTTGAACTCACTAAAGTGTCACAAATTTTTGTGAAAGCTTTCACAAATTGCAACACTACTTTGCGACACTATGCCCAAAATAACAGTAATTCTTTGGCACTCTGCTGCAAAAGAACGGTTTGGAGTTTTGGGCTGAAATTTGGAGGGAACGCAGCTGACATCTCACAGATGTGCCTTTCAGTGTTTTGTTGACAAAATATTACATGGTGGCAAAGTTACGGTACTCCAAAGTTGATGCTTTTCCCATAGGATAACTTCTGGCGAGGCGCATTACAGGAATCCTTTGGCACCTGCTGCAAAATAACGGTTTGGTCTTTTTTCCTGAAATTTGAGGGAACACAGCCAACAGCCACAGATGTGCCTTTCAGTGTTTTGGTGAAAAATATTACAGGGAGGCAAAGTTATGACACTCCAAACTTCTCTTTTTCCCATAGGATAACATTACTGGCATTCCGCACCTTTCAGGGTCAAGTATCTAGGAAACGGTGCGAGATCTGGACTTTTCGTCGAGAAAATGCTTATCCCCCCCCATTAGGGGGCTAAGTATAAAACTAGCCAGGACAGTCATAAATCATATGACTTTTAATTTTTTTTTCTACGTTGTACGGTTCCTGAGATATAACCTATTTAGTATTCCAAGTCCTCATTTTCTGCTCTGATACCCATTATTATGCATATATTCTTTGTACTCACTGTCTTTCTCTATGCAGCTTTTGGGCAAAACCAGCCTGTGCACTTACATTACTGTTACCATTGCCCTTTCTGCTTGGTAGTTCCATACCCGTTTCACTTACCGCTGTCGCCTACACCACCATGTGCTTTATCCTTTATGCTTCCTTTGCGCTATGCTTCATATTTTTGCCATTTGTGTCTCACGGTACTGTTTCTCTTTCTGTTTCACTTTATGCCACCATGCCCATTGACATTTCCGTTTGCAGGCATCATGTTACTATGTGACAACACATCACTTGGCAGACCGTTCCTCGGCTCACGCCACCCTGCAAGCTATTCTTCTGTTCCTCATTCAATGCCATGCTACCATGTGCGCCACTGTTAATGCTTCTGTTTGTATTGTTGTTCCTGTTACTATGCCACAAGACATTTTGTCATGGAGGCAGGCCCTTTCCTGTCCGCTGCATGGGGCAACTGCGTTCCCGCTGCCGTATCACATCTGCTATTTCTCATTATCATTCTCAAAAGAAGGAAATTAGAGGCAAAATGCTTAATGCATTAATACCTAGTTTATTAAGGAGGGAGGTTTAAGTTGAAACTCCGTTGACCATCTTACTACCCCACCGAGACAGCATTGGGGTCGCCAGTCCCAACTCTCCACCCATTCTCATAATACTTCTGCTTGGCTACACATGTGATGGGGTGAGAGTTAGGCTGACGACTCCCAATGCGTAATCTCAATGCCGTTGGGGGGTGGGCTGGGGGACCAAGGTGGGTTTTCAACCCCTAACACCGAATTTCCATTTTGTCGCTGTGGAACAATCTTGACTAATGCATTAAGTGGAGTTTTTGTTTCTATATATATATATATATATATATATATATATATATATATATATATATATATATATATATATACATGAAGACATAAAACTAAATTAAATGTGACAGACTCTCCATGTCTACCAATGGAGTTAGCAACAATTTAACATTTCTGACACAAAGCTGCTCAAATAAAATCTAGAATGTTTTCATTGCAACCTATCTGGACTGACATTCTATTTTTTTGGTGGTTTTAATATGGCCTCCTTTTTTCCACTACTTCAGCATGGATGAAACATGAGGCAAAGACATTCTCATATATTTTTGTGTTATACTTAAACTGTATCATCTACATCCATTTTACAAATATATTATAATTCATTTAAATGGGCATCATAGTATGACTAGAATCGCTTCATCAGCTGCTTCAACCAGGAAAGTTTATTTCACAGTCTATTTCCAAATGGACACCCACACTGTTTTTAAAATGCCCCACCCCCAACTACCACACTGTATTTCTAAACCAGACTACTGATTAACTTTATATTGTTATTTGGTGACTGGCACAGACAGTCCCCACCCACAATCCTCAGCTGGTTGCCATACAGAGAAAATGTATTTCTTTTGGGAGAAAAGTTATTGATTAATTCCCTCCTGGTGTCCCATGGTTGCACACAACCTAAACTATTACTTTCCTGTCACCATGCCATCCCCACTCCTCATATTAATGATGCCTTGCTTACTGCTCATGTGCTTGGGCATTCAGCAGCACTATAACCTTCTGAAGTTCCTTTCTTCTATGGCAAACACTGCAGTTCTGTGCACGCCTGCACACACCTGACCCTGTCTTGAACTGCATCAGGGTCGGGGACACTGAAAAATCACTCAGCAGTGCCCATTTCATTTATGATGAGTGAGTCAGGTAATTTCTATGAGAGAAAATGCTATTTATCCTTGTAGATTGAAAAAACATGCCGCTACTGGCCACCAATGGTCAAGCTGTACTGTTTATGCCCACAGATGTGCTAAACAGGGGGGAGGGGCCTAACTCACAGAAACAAAGAGTGTTTCATTTGGTGGCCAGTATATGCATGTTTTTTCAATCTCCTACCCTCATAGCTATGCAGCAGTGGGGCAGGGAGCATGCAGCACCAGCTCTTTGAGCACATTGTTTGCCCATGGATCTAGAGAACCCAGAGACAGCACAGTGGAGAGCACACAAGAAGCCAGCACAGGGAACTTCCTCCTGGTTCTGCTGGGCACATGCAGATTTCTCTTGCTTGACCTGTAGGGGAAAACAAGGATTTGAGTGGGCTGATTAAAAGTTTTGGGGGAGCCTACAAGGTTATTTACACCCCCCCCACATTGGGTGTTTACCTCAGTTTCTCTAATACCATCATCCTCCTCCAGATTCCTCTTTTGCATCTGGCAGCTGCTGGTGGTCTTAGCGCTGACAACCCCTTCTGGTAAACTGAATCAGGCCTGGAAAGCACTCAGAAAAGTAAGCAGTTCCCAAAGTTTATGGAGTCTGGTCCATCCCATGGGAGATAAAAAAATTATCAATTCAGGGACTGCTGAGTTTGATCCCAAAGTGAGCTGATTTTATCTGCATTAACACACAAAACAAAACAAAAGTTTTACACACACACACACACACACACACAAACACACAAGTTCTAATACAGTGACAAAGGCTTTTTTTTAACATATGCTTTACATTTGCTATTGAACATTGTACATGTCTGGAGGACACCGGTTGGATTTCAAACCCACGCCCTCGAAAGCTGATCTTTATTTAACAAGGGAAGTAGGTTTGTTAAAATGACCTTGTTGTTTTGTTAATGGGCATCAGGAGTCTTTATTTAGCATCCCTATCAGCATTTCTTGCATTCAGCCACTGATATTCTATCAAAATACACATTTTGCTCACTCCCCCCCAAAAAGTGAACATGTTGTTGTATAGTATACTCTTCTCTAATGTTTCTATTACAGGTTGATTTTATGGCAGTGGAAGGTAAAGACTTTACACCTTGGTTCCACACCATTAACCACCGAAACATTTTTGATCGGTGGAGTTTACATTTCGTATATATTCTTTGGTGACATGGTGGTGGGTAGGGAGTTGTCTTGTGCACTGTTATAACCCCTTTGTTAATATAACAAGTTATGCATAGAGTGGTTGACGAAACATACTAACATGCTAAAATGCCAGCAGAATAGGCCTAACAGTCTTTCGAGTCTGCTCGATTGGTCAACCCCCACCCTGGGTGCTGACCTTGCTGCCCCCCTCGCCTTCTTTGGCTTCTTCCTTCCCAGTTCTGGATATTCTTGCTGCATTGGATTTTGCTTCCAGAACCCTTCCCCTGTACCTGTCCCAGACCCTCTTGAACCCCTCCACCATCTCTGCCTCCACCTGCCCCTAGGCAGTGCATTCCTGGCTCCACCACCCTCTCAGTGAAGTAGCACTCGTCCTTTCTCCCTGAATCTTCCCCTCCAGCTTCCACCCATGCCCTCTAGTGGCCCCTCCTCCTTCCTTCAAAGCACCCTGACTGTTCCTCCCTATTTACCCTCTTCATGTACTTGAGATACTCTGTCATGTCCCCGGTCCTTCTCTCTTCCAATGTGTACATATTTAGCTCTTCGAGCCTCTCCTCATAGGTTCTGTCCCCCAAGCCCCAAATCATTTTGGTTGCCATCCTCTGGACCCTCTCCACGAGTTTAATGTCCCTCTTTAAGTGTGGCCTCCAAAACTGCACGCAGTACTCAAGGTGTGGCCTCACCAAGCAGTAATACAAAGGAAGCATCACTTCCCTCCTTCTGGAGGTGATCCCCCTAGCGATGCATCCCAGCATCCTGTTGGCCTTGTCTGCTGCCCTCCTACAAGTCTCCGAGTTGTTCATTTTGACATCCACCACCACCCCCAGGTCCCTCTCAGCCATCGAGACTTGCAGCATTTCCCCCCCCAGGGTGTACACTTGGCCCAGGTTTCTGGTCCCCAGGTGGAGTACCTTGCATTTCCCTGCATTGAACCTCAGCTTCCACTTTCTAGACCATTCCTCTCAAAATAAAAACTGCTTATTCAAATAAGCATATGTAGATTTTTTTCCAACCAATTTATCACCTCAGTAATGATGCTCAATGTTTAGTTAACACCTCTTTACTGGTAGGACAGAGCAGTAATTTATTGCACTGCATTGTACAGTTGCTGTCTCCAGGGAAGTTCCCACCAATATATGTTGTTTAGCTATGCATATGTTTTTTTTAGTAGTTATAATACGCTTTCTCAAAAAGTAAGAAAATTATTTTCAAAAACTACTTTTAATGCATCATTTATGGTTAAAGTTGAAAAAGTCTGGAAATGAGAACATTAGAGTTTCCCTCTAACCCCTCCTACCCACCCACCATCCTCCACAGACTAACAAACGATGGGGTGTGTTGTTGGGTTTGTGAGGCCTAAATCTCACCCCATTCTCCTTTACTGTAGCATATCCACCTGCTTACACATGGAATGGGATGAAATTTTGGCCTGACAAGCCCAACCACACACCCCATTGTTTATCAGTCAGTGGAGGATGGCAGCTGGGGGGGTTAGAGGCAACCCCTAATGCTCTCATTTCCTGACTTTTTCTGCTTTAACCTAAATGATGCATTAAACATAGTTTTTTGCAAAGATTATATATATATATATATATATATATATATATATATATATATATATATATATATAAATATATATATATATAGAGAGAGAGAGAGAGTTCAATAAGGCCTCTGATATTTAATAAAATATCTTCTGGGAAACATTAAAATGCATAATGTGAGGAACAGCAGTAGATTACTAAACAAGGGAAAAGGAACTAATAAATGCCAATCTTAATTTAACAGAAATAAATTAGTGGTGGTGAAATCTAACTGCACATCTATTGTAACTGGGTAATAAATCACCCTCTCATGTTCTTGGTGGAATGGCACAAAAGGAAGAGACAACAGACAAGTGGTACTCATGTAATACATGAGATTTATTACAGATAAGTAATACAGACTTACCATTACAGTATGAACACTGAAGAACACCAGTTTTCCTTACCTAGGCAATGCAAACAGTTTCTCTCTCAGAGAAGCTATGTGTTACAAAGGGTCTTATACCCTGATAATAACTATTGCAATGGCTAAGGAAGATACATAAAATGTATATAATTGGACAAAACGGTACTCTGAGTAACTATCCTAACTAGTATGAAAAGTTGCATGGCTTGCAAAAAGATAACAATACAATGAGACCTCTATAATCCAAGGATAGGTGTAGTGGTGTGAATTACTAAAGATGGCACTGTTGCCTTACATATGAAACAAACAGTAAGAAATAGAGCAAAAAGCATTTCTTATGGCTAATATATATATATGTGTGTATATTAATGAAGCCTAATATGTATCAGCGAAACATAATAGAACACAGAGCCTAACACTTATGCTTATATGACAAGTGTCTTCACCCTAAGATTAGTACATATACCTTCACAAGTTGCTGCCCGCGAGGTGGGGGTGCCGTCAGGGGTGCTGGACCATGGATTACATCCCCCTCTTGTTGCCTTCAAAAGAAAAGGCAACAACCACAGGCAAGTAATGGGATGGAGGCAGAAGCTGTCATTTACAAGCCCAAGGCATGTGTCTTGTAAAGAAATTCAAGTTGTTTATGATGTTGTCTAAGAGTATGCCGTAGACAGCAAAGAGTTAGTATAAGAAAAACAATAAAAAATGCTTGCATAATAACAAAAGCTTTAAACGTTAATTCTAACCAAGTATTTGAAAGAGCAGTGCTTAAATTACCATCATGAATAAGAGTATTGAGATCATCACCAGCTTTAGAAATATTATTGCTAATATAGATAAGATGTGAATCCTTTCTAACTAAAAGGGATTTCAAAGAAAGTGTCGAAGGGTCAATGTGTACATCAAAGATAGGCAAATTTGAGACAAGGCGAGGAAGTATTACTGATCAGTATCAATAACATCTGGTTTGGGGAGAGGAACAGGAGTAATAACAGTGGCTAATGACTGTTTTCTGCTGTGGAAAACAGAATTAGGAAAATTAATAGCACAAGTTTTGGCACCATAGGCAAAGGAATAATGATTTGTCACTGCACAGTACTGCCCATTGGAGTTGTAGGTAACTCATACAGTTGGAACTCTCCATTGTTGTAGACGTATAGGACAAGTGAATGACTGGTTGGTGAGCCATGATGTGAAGCAATGTACCTCCTCTGGGTAGCTTTGGGATGCAGTTATTTCAGTGGTAGGCACTGAAGATGCAGCTTGCGATGATTGTTCAGTCAAGTTAGATGGCAGATCATCATCCAAGGAAAATGACCATTTCAGATTTTCTGGAGAGTAGCCACAGACAGGTTTAACAATGTCAAATATGTCAGAGCGGCAGAGATAATAATATCCCTTCTTGATGCAGCAGTTGGTATGCGGTGCGACCCAAACTTGTAGAACAGGGTGGTGTACAAGCAAAGAAGGCAAGTCAGTTTGTTCTCAGAAATGTTGTCATCAAGATGTCTGATGGAATTAATAGTTGCCAGTTTGTCAAAGACAGAAGTTTGAGGATCAAAGTGAGGTAGTGACATGGCGAAATTAATTAACATATCGCCATGGATTGAACAATGTTTAGTAAAATAGCATGGGGCTTGGTTTGGATAACGTGAAACATACCCAAGATTTCTAGCAGTAGACATATAAATATTGATGGAGTTTGACATACACAATGTAATGCATGCAGTAGATTTGCAATGGGGACAATACCATTTAGACATTCTCCTATCATGAATAATATCTGGAATGCATCCTCTTTCCAAATCCCTGAAGAGATTGTTAACAGTGGCAATGGCTTAAGAACCATAAGTGGAGCATAAAGTTCATGGGCAATATATTGCTTGTCTGCCTCCTTGTTTTGAAAAATCAATTCATTCATTTTCTTTCTAGTGTTGTTGAACCCTTTTGCAATTTCTTGCATGTTATAAACAGTAAAATGCTCTTCCTTACTTAAACCATCTACATCATGTAACAGTGGTGGTAAAACAGAATTTTCAATAGCTTGTTGAAAGGTAAGTGTTTGTGCTTTAATAGCAGTTATATCTGCTCTATTCCAGCTCAACATTTCTGAACCAAAAAGGCCACAGTTGGTGCCTGCTGCACTGGTAACATCTGCAGTGTCATGCCTAGTGCATGGTTTACTTTTAGCATGAATTGCATGTCTAAAAACTCCTAAGTGTTCAGTGGTATGAGGTCCACTGACTGGATCATTTGTGCGAGTTTGGTATGCAGCTACATTGTCAAGAAGTATCATAATGAAAAATTTAGAAGTGTTGGTTGTGTGACAGAGACCAAACTTGGCCATATTCCAATGTATGAAATTAAAAATAACTGGAACATGTATAAATTGTACATTGTTAATCAAAGCTGCTGGAAGGGAAGTGGTGGTCAGACCACTAGGAGGACCAAGCTCCTGAGGGAGATATTCAGTCAGTTCTTCTTCAGTAGGGGAGACCACAGAAAGAAACATAGCTTCAGTAGCCATATAGTAGTGAAGACAGAAGGCTTGTGACTCCTCAGAGGTGAGGCGATTACAAAAGGTAGGCCTATCAGAGCAGTTAGGTTGTATAGACCAGTATGTCTAGAAGCAGCTTGTCGAATAGAGAGTGTACCATTTGGTGCAATCCCAGTACTGGGCCATCTGTGAAAAGTTCCTGTAGATAAACATGCTACGTGAGGTGTCTAGCCAGTAAAATCAGTTTCCCATTATATCTGTAATGTGGATTTGTCTGGGGCAACAACCATGACATTAATATAGGCATCTGAGCCTTACTTAACAGTAATCAATCTGTTGGGAATATCTATACGAACTCCCTGGGGGCTAGAGATGGGTGCATCTCTAGCTGAATGTTCAAGTTTGTCAAGCAAATGTGCTATACATTGTCGGTGTTCAGTCGAAAGGGGTTTGTCTTGAGAGTAAATCAAAGAAAGTAGTCCCACCAGGATAAGGAGGTGCAAGATAGCCATCTTGCCAGTATATGTGAAAGAAACAGAAAAGGATTAATTTGCCTAATTGAAACGTCTGTAGGCGTCAGCAAATCTAACTACAGTGTGTCCAAGAACACCTACAGAAGTCACCTACAGACTTCCTGTGTGCCCTAGAAACATCTGGAGAAGTCACTCACATATTTTAATATTACTTGCCAGCCAGAATTGATTAGAATTGACTGCATAGTACCATTAGAAAGGTAATGTTGTGCTGAACAACCTTGCCACTGACAATCTGGGTGTATCATGCTCACTTTAGGAGTTATTCATATTTGTTTATGACATTTTAATCAATCTAGAACCACCTAAGCACTTTGAAAAAACACACATTCTGGGTATCTTAGCCAGTATAAAACAAAAACCAAATTGAGTACAGCTGATTGCATAGAACCATTGGAAAGGCAATTTTGTGTGGAACAACTGTGCTACTGATACATTGTGTGTGTTATGTATACTTTAGGAGTTAAATGCATTTGCTTATGGTATGGTGTGTATGGTGACATTTTTTCCATCAAGACTCACCTAAGCAGCTTGAATTAAATGCACTTTTTTGGCACTTCATCAGGCATAAAAAAAAATGTATTGATTACAACTGATCGCATAGCATTGTTGGAAAGGCAATTTTGTGCTGATCATCTTTCATGCTGATACTTTGTGTGTATCATGTATACTTTTGGAGTTATATGCATTTGTTTATGATATGGTGTGTGGTTGAGATTCATCCCTCAAATCTCACCAAGCGCCTTGACTAAAATGGGAAAAAATTATGTTTCATAGTAAAGAGATATTTTTAACAAACATAATAGTAAAACACCATCTAATGTCTGTATGCTTAATTTGGTGTTGATATTTGACATATTTTCAATAAAAATGGCTTATGTTGCCTTTTTAGTGAAATAAATATTTTATTTCGGTTTCAACCAGTATGAAAAAACTAAATTACTTATTATTACATGCATACCACCATTGGAAAGGCAATTTTGTGCTGAATAACTCTGCCACTCATATTTTGTGTCTAGCATGTGCGGTTATTGAGCTATTAGCATTTGTTTAGCGACATGACTGACTATGGCTTGATTTGTAGAAAGGCCAGGATTCACTGTTAAACGTGATACAGGAGATTCAGGAGACAAGTGGTGTAATCTCAGAGTGAGACTGTGGAGGCAATTAGTTAAGTGAGGGGTACTATTCTTCCCTAAGAGGTTGGGAAAAGTAATTAGTCACCTTTATACAATTGAGCTGATTAGCATGGAACCACTTGTCAGTGAACTGTTTTTGATGCTGAACGCTCACCTGATAAACAGCAGGGCTGAGTTTCTTAACAATGGGAAATGGGCCTTCCCATTTGCTGGTAAATGAGTGAGCTGGTGGCCTGTATTGGAGAAGCATGACTTGATCTCTAACTTGCCAGTCAACTTCTTTGGCATGCTTATCAAAATGGGCTTTTGCTTGTTGTTGGGCTTTACCCATATAATTTGCAGTGAACAAATGTGTTGTCATGATGTCATCACAAAGTTTTTCAACATATTGTCCACAGGTACTCTATCTGCAATAGGGGTGTAGAGGTCAATCAACAGGTGCTCAGATAATCTCATCACTCTACCAGTCATAACCTCATATGGTGTGCGCTGAGTAGTTGTTGCAGGAGTGCCTCTGATTGCCATCAGCAGTAGTGGCAAGAGGGAATCCCAATCCTTGGGATTGTCATTGATGAATTTGCATAACATCTATTTTGTTCTCCATTTGCTCTTTCTACCTGACCTGAGGATTGAGGAGGGCATGCGATATGGAATTTCTGATATACTCCAAGCATTTGGAGTGTCTCCTTCATCAGATCAGCTGTAAAACTGGTTCCCTAGTCTGAATCTACCTTAAGTGGTAGGCCCCACCTGGAGAACAATTGATCCACCAGGATCTTGGCAGTTGTCTTTGTCATGTTATTCTTAGTATGGAATGCCTCAACCCACATAGAAAACAAATATGTGACAACAAGTGCATACTTGTTCTTGCTGGAGTTAGTTAAGGGGCCAATGAAATTGATTTGTATCACAATCCATGGTCCAGATTGCCTTTGTGGCAATCATTTGACATTTCCTTTTGCTGAAATAGGGTTGTTCTGGGCACACACTATGCAGTTGTCCACATAGTGCTCCACATCCTTTTTCATACCAGGCCACCAGATGACAGTTTTAAGTCTCTGGATGGTGTTATCTGGCCCCTGGTATCCACCAGTGGGGGTGTCATGAACCATATGGATGAATAAAATTCATAAGGATTGTGTGGTACAACCCACCATTTGTGACCTGTATTGTCCTTCCTATATCAGATCAGTTTCTGATCCTGAGAAAGGTGTATGCTGTCAGAATGTTTTTTGTACGGACTACCATTAGGTAGTTCCTGTTCAGTTCCTTTGTCTAGGTATTTGAACTCATCTTTTAGTTATGGGTCAGATTTCTGTGCAGCAGAAAGGTCCATTGGTGGTTCTCATTGTTGTTTCTGCCTAGTGTTGGCAGCTAAGAAAATGGCTGCCACAGCTACTGGGTGAGTCATTGATCATGTCTCCCCCACTCTAGCACCTGCTTTGGCAATCAAGTCTGCTCAATTGTTGAAATCATGTTAAGGGTCAGTTTTGCAATGAGCCTTTACCTTGTGAATGTACAATTTATGAGTAAACTGTTGTGTCAGTGTGTGTATATACACAAACAGATCTCTGTATTTGACAGGTATTCCATCAGAGGATGTGAAGTTGTTTCTCTCCTAGAATGGTAGAAATTCAGTAAGGGAGGAGCAGACTCAATTGGAGTCTGCAAAGATGATAGCATCCTTAACACCATGGGGCATGCCATCTAGAGCACAGGCCACAGCTGCCAATTAGGCATACTGTGAGGAAAAGAGAGTACATTTCCTAGCAATGCACTTGAAATCACCATCTAGATAGACTATGAACACACCAAATCCTGCTACCTGTTTCCCCTCCACATACGAGGCAGAGCCATCTGTGAAGACATGATACATGCTGGTATTTTCCAAACCATCAGGTGTAGCCGGTAAGAATGGTCCCGGCTCAGGTATGTCAGGAGGTTGGACTACACAATCATGGGGCTTACCTGTGAAGAGTAGGCCATGAGCCAAGATGGATGCCATTTTTGCAGGTAGTACTTTGATGTCCCTATCCTGCAAAAGCAAAGACCAGTGGGTGAGTCTGGTATTAGAAACTGAATCATCTTTCACTTTGTCTGAAAGTAAGAAGTTGGTTGATTGTTCTTTCACAGAGACTAAATTTTCTCTTTACTGGGGACAGTGTTTGAGAAGCATAGGCAATGGGCCTGAAGTACCCACTGTACTTTAGTGCTAGCAGTGCAGACATGGCCACATCAGATGTGGTGGTTTCCAAATGGAATGGAAGGTCTGTGTTAGGTTAAGACTGAACAGTGCTGGGGCTGAGGCTAAGACTTGTTTCAGCTGTGTCACAGCAGCAGTGTGAGCGGTGCCCCATGTCCATGGGACATCCTTTTTCAGAATTTCATACAAGGGAGCATCCTTCAAGGCAAAGTCAGGGATAGTATCCCTAGAGTAGTTTGCCATTCCTAGGAAGCATCTGAGTGTTGCCACTCTAGTAGAAGTGGCAGATCTTGCAAGCCCTGGATCTTTTTGCCAGCTGGACGTCTGTCTTGGTCTGTAATACTTGGACCAAGGAAGATTGCCTCTTTTTCACATAGTTGTGCCTTGGAGGGATTGCACTTGAGACCTGTTCTCTTGAGGAGAGACAGAAGTTTGTCAAGAAGGGCCAAATAATCTTCTTTTGTGGTGGTTGCCAGAAGCAAGTCATCCACAACTGCAGGAGACTCTGGGGTGTGGACAATCCCTGCAGGGCATCCATCATGTGGAGATGGAAGAGGGAGGATCTGTTGTGAAACCCCTGGGGAAGGCAGGTCCAGGTGTATTGACATCCATCAAAGGTGAAGGCAAATTTGTACTGGCTTCCCTATGCTAATGAGAGTGACCAAAACACATTAGAAATGTCAAGAGCTGTGAACCCCTTTTTGTCAGGTGTCAACAGCTTGAGTACATCAGGTGCTGATGCTACTGTTTGCACAGCTAGGAGTAACATGATTATGTTTTGTGTACTCAGTTGTAAGTCTCCAGGCCCCATTCGGTTTCTTAATGGGCCAAATAGGTGAACTAACAGTGGAGACACAAGTTCTAATCACTCCTTGTTATAGCAGTGATTGGATGGTTTCACTAAGTGATGGCAAGGCTTCAACAGGAAATGGATAGTGTTTTTGCCTCACAGGGTCAGGCCCTGTGATTTCAATGATAGTGTGCATCCTACCACAGTCATATTTGTTGATGGCAAACATGTCAAGGTGTTTTTGCAGCAAAGCTGTAAGCTCCAAAAACAGGTCATGACTTTTGAACAAAGCCATGATATCATACTCTTTGTTGTTATGAGAGATGGCTGCTACCACATGCGAGTCTGGAATGGTAACAGCATGAAATTGTCCTTTGATCTGAATGAGTAGCCTGTTGGCCAGATCCACTACACAGCTATGTAATGCTAAGAAATCAGTACCCAATGTGCTGGGGGTGATAATGTAAAACCATGAGGTCCAAAGCAAAATTAGTCCTGAGGTGGCCTACCACCGCAGATACAGGCATAGATCAGTAGGTGTGTAGCTGGATACCATCTACACCCTGTGCACTGGTCTTGCAGCCATTAGACCAGTCATATGAGGCTGGGTCCTCATCATGAAAGACTGACATGGCTGCTCCAGTGTCCAGAAGCATGGTGAGTTGGCAGCCCCTGACCGTGGCCTTTACAAAAGGCCATCCATTTGTGTTAACAATCCGGTTACTTACAATCCAGACTTAGGCCTGTAATTGTCAATCTGTGCATTCAGAATCAGCATTGTCTTCCTGTTTCTGAAATCAAAGGCCTGCAAGATCTTCTAAGGCCTTCTGTATGTCTTACAATGGGTACAAGTGTACTTGTGATGTCACAGGCGCAGTGATGGCCTGCACGGGTGTTTCTATTTTGGATGCCACATCAGCCTGGCCAATAACCAAGGCAACCTCTCCTCAGCTGCATGACTACTCGACAGTCGGGGCTAGGGCAGCTATAGTTCATGTAGTTGTAGCTCCCCTCTTGGCACGAATTTCCTTCAGCAGCTTGCAGGGATGTAATTTTCTTCTCTAATTTGTCAATGGCTAGGACCAGTTCGGTATTGGTTCTGGCTATTTTTTTGGGTGTTTGGATTTTTTAAACTGCTTCTATTGTCTCTATTGTTCCAGTTGGTTCTGTAGTTCTGGTCACCCCCCTCTTGTATGACTGTTTGTCATCAGAAGGGAATTCATTAGTCTGGTTGTTTCCCTCCACCGTATAGTGGATGGGTGTGTCAGGGGTAGGCTGTACTGCAGCTACCTTGTTGGATTTGCCGGAAGAAAGGGTGGGGAGGTAGATCTAATAAGCCCACTCCATCTTGGTGAGAACATCCTGAAACTTGTCAGTGTCCAGGAAAATATTGAATTCGACCTTTTCCCGCAAGGTCGGATACATGTTCCGGATGTACAAATCCTTGTACTCAATTTGATCTACGTCAAATTGCTCATCTGCTAGGGCATTGTCAGTTTTGTATGCAAGCCACAAGCATTGGTGGTAGGTGGCTGGGCTTTCCTTTGCTCCTTGCTTGACTTTGTAGGCCAAATGCTTTCCCAAAACTCCTGGGTAATTTGCACACATGAGGGCAGCAGCAATTTCATCAAAGGTAAAGTTTTCAGCACTCGATGCTGTCTCTGAGAGTTTAGCCCAGAGGGTAGGTCCAACTGTTTGTCACAAGACTTGAACCCGGTACTGTGGTTGAAGAGAGAGCTTCTCACAAAGGGAGCACACTTTCTGCAAGTGGCAACTGAGATTGTCAGTTTGGCCCATCTTTCCAATGCTCTGCGCAATTTGCTGGACAGAATGAGAGACTTGCAGGGGGTTGGAAATATGCGTAGTCGTACCCAGCTCAATATGTTGCATTGCCCCACAAAGTGCAGCCTCTGCTGCCGCATAAGCGACTGCCTTGTGCGTATGATCCTGAGTGACAGAATCTTTTAGCATTTTGTCAGTTTAGTCCTGGATGGCCTGTTTTTTGTTCCTCCGGGACAATGATCCTACTGATCACTTCATGAATCATGTTGTGAATCTCTGACTCATCACCCCTAGTGAGAAGAGCGAGCAGAGATGCATCATGGAATACAGGCCTGTGTGATGGGGCTGCCATCTTGGCATTATATGTGGTGTCAGTCATGTTCACTTAGAGGTGGCGATGCAGTGTGCATGCTGACGTCAGCACCATCTTGTGAATGGCAAGCAGAAGTTGCTACACTATGGGAGTTGGACTTGCATGTGACGTGGCATGCTTCATCATCCAAATCAGAGTTGTCATTGCTGGATGACATAATTTCAGTGGGTGTATATTGAAACCCATTCATGGCCTTAAACATGGCCAGCAAGAACCTCCCGTTGATGGTGCAACTTCACCATCTTTTGTTTACACTTCTTGTAACAGACTTTTGCAGTGCCATGTTCAATACCTCTCACAACCACTCTCTGCAACACTCTATACACAGCACCCAATTCGACATTTTCCCTAAGCTCTTTATCCAACTCTCAACTCACACACTTGTAATCATCTCTCAACTCTGCATTCTCATCTCTCAAAGTTTCATTCATATCACTCAAAATATCATTCCAATGTGCTTTTTCTTGTCACATTTCAACCTTTCACAGTCATCTTTTAATGAACATATCTCTGGCTCAGTGTCTTGAGCAGTACAGTGCATCAGTCTGCAGTTAGCATCACTGAGAGACTGTGTCTCCTCCGTTAGTGTCCTTTTCTTTTTCTGTAGTACCGATACCTGCAAGCCCATCTCTTTTTTTAGAGATGCGTTTTGCAGTTCAAGGGAGGCACACCTCGCTGTGAGACTTTCAACAGCGGTATGTAAAGCCGCAACCAAAACACCTTTGAGGTAGTATTTCTTGTTTGCTTGCTTGGACTCTAAGTAATGGTCAGATATTAACAGCAATTTTTTTTATGCAGATTTTGTATCCGGCATGAAATCTGTCTATCCACCATGGGATGTGAAGTAGTTTGAGACATCGAGTCTCAGTTCTAGGTACAGATCAGGCATGAAATATAAGGGATAGACAAACAAAAAAGGAGTTTTAAAACCAGTAAAAATGCCCTGGTGCCATCACTAACTGCTTTCCAGTCCTAGGTGGGTGAACGGTCATGCCAAGAGGGTATGCTGTCTCTCGCAAAGGGATTGTAAGGGGGTCCAGTGTAGGTCTGCCACAACCACTACCACTGTAAGCACGAGTAGGTCCAAGTAGGCAAAATTTGCACTGCACTACTCGACATTCAAAAGCAATTGAATGTGAATCTTCCTTTGTACATTCCACCCTGCAAACGATCGCCAAAATGTAACTGGGTAATAAGTCACCCTCTCAGGTTCTTGGTGGAGTGGCACAAAAGGAAGAGACAACAGACAAGTGGTACTCATGTAATAAATTAGATTTATTACAGATCAGTAATACAGATGTACTACCATTACAATGTGAACACTGGGAGAAGACCAATTTTCCTTACTTAGGCAATGTAGACAGTTTCTCTCTTCTCAGAGAAGCTACGTGTTACAAAGGGTCTTATAACATGATAATAACTATGTCAACAGCTAAGGAAGATACATAAAATGTATATAATTGGACAAAAACGGGTGGTCTAACTATCCTAACTAGTATGAAAAGTTGCATGGCTTGTAAAAAGATAACAATACAATGAGACCTCTATAATCCAAGGTCAGTTGTAGTGGTGTACAATTACTAAAGATGGCACTGTTGCCTTACATATGAAACATACAGTAAGAAATAGAGCAAAAAGCATTTATCATAGATATATATATATATATATATATATATATATATATATATATATATATATATCAGTGAAGCCTAATATGTATCAGTGAAACATAATAGAACACTGATCCTGACACTTATGCTTATATGACAAGTCTCTTTGTCCTAAGGTTAGTCCATATACCTACATAAGTTGCTGCCCACGAGGTGGGAGCACCATCAGGGATGCTGGACCATGGATAACACTATAGTAGCAGAATATGATTTTGTCAGAGATCTTAACAGTAAGAAATACGTAGCCTGATTGTGACATTTAAAGCACAACATGGTTTACTAAGAGTGAGAACAAAATATTATTTCAAGGGTAAAATACTTGATAAATTGTTAGACTTTTAGCTGTAAAAGGAAAAATCTAACAGTAGAATAAATCAAAAGTATTGAAGGAGACATTGGGCTTGGTATTCATAGCATCAAGCCCTGCGTCACACCTGTTTTTTGATGCCGCTGCACCAAACACCTTTGATGCAAACCAAAAACAAAATCAGGTACTCACCACCTCAGTAAGTACTGCTTGTACTAAATTAGCTCATGTAGCAATGTTTTTAGGCGACTGAATATCTATATGTATATTTATATAATTTAATACGAATTTTGCTGTTTGTTTTTAGATTTTATGGACATCTACACATCAATACAATTAATAATATATGTATTGAATATGTATAAACTTTTTAATGTGATAAAGTGCAATGTTGCGAATGTTGATTAACTGTTTAAAGGCATGTGTTTGTAATTATTATGCCTTTGATAAAGGACTAAGTATTTGAAATGCATGAGGTGCCACAGATCCTGTAAAGGCACTTCGATAAAATGTAAAGTGTTTTTAAACATGGTAAAGAGTGGAGCTTCCTTTTGATTGAGGTGGTGAGTGTCCAATTTTGTTTTTGGTCTGGATGATGATTTTATCATGTGCACCCCATCCCAATGTGATTCCTACATGTTTGATTCTCCTTTGATGCCACTGCATCTGATTTTAGTACACTGGGTGCAGTTGCTATAGTTTCCTCATTTTACAGCATCTGGGAACAAAGAGTTGGAGCAAGCCCCATAAAAAGGGTATCCCAAATGTTAGAACAGGGAAAAGCTTGTCTAACTTGTAACATAGATACAGTACTTAGATGCATAAATGTTGATGGCAGATAAGGGCCTGTGGCCCAACTAGTCTGCCCATCTGTGTAGGTTTGTTCCCATTTGTGTAACATTTAGCACTCATGATTGAAATCCTGATCGCCACCTGGGAGAATGCTGCAAGGCCCATGTGCCAAACAATTGGCACACCAGTGGCTTGTGGCATTTTCTGGCTTTGAAAATTTAGCCCACTATATCAGATCCTAAGAAGATTAATAAAATCTGTACGGGGTTTTACTCTGACCTCATTAATCTAGACAGCAGGTAAAATAAAAAGCAGATCAACACTTTAATTTTCCTTAAAGATGTCCAAATACAAACCTGGAGGAAAAAAAAAAAACTTAATTTGGAGCAAACAATTACCCAGGATCAGGTTAGGGCAGCAATTAAAGATTTTAAAAAATCAAGATAATCACCAGACCCTGATAGGGTGATACCATATTTTTATATAAAGATATTACCAAACTAATTCCTTTGCTTACAGATTTGTTTAACCAGTTTGAGAGATCTTCCATGTCTTGCCTCCATTCTTTAATGAAGCCTTGATAAAACTTACAATAAAACCAGATAAGTCCCCGTAAAATGTAAAACAAATAGATCAGTATCACTTTTGCAAACAGATTACAAAAATGTACCAAAATAATAGTTAAAAGATTAAAAAAGCGTAATTAAAATTATAAAATGTGTCGGGAGTTTTCTGCATCCTGATTTGCTGAGAGGTACCTCTGGCCGTGTCCTTAGCAGGGCACCTCTTCAGCCAGTCATGACATTTCACAAGACAATTCACTCTGCCAACCTCTCTATTTAAAAAAATAAGTGGACCTGCCTGGCAAAGCTGGATAACCCACCCCAACAAACACACACACACACACACACACACACACACACACACACACACACACACACACACACACGCACACACAGAAGTGCAGAGCATTAAACAATCCACATCACTTTGGGACAAAAAAAAGACATGTAAAAGTAAACTGTAACATTTTGTACTCCTGGGGAAAAAAAGCTGGCAGTAATGAATGGAACCACGCATGTGCTGCCAGGACATGGTTTTGAAATAGCAGCCAAGAGCAGCTCATCCGTTACATTTTAATTCCAGTGAATCATAAAATACCATGTTAAATTAAAAATGAAACCGTGTTTGTCAGAGTGAGCGGTGCAATGAAACAGTAGTGATCAGTAAGCCACTCGCTCGAGAAGCAGAAGGGCAAAATAGAAATCTCTGTGTACAACAGCTCCAGATGGACATGCTCACTCTTGCTAAAGCCAGCCACTCCGCAACACTTAATCAACTATAAGAAAATTCAATTTTTAAAAAACGAAACCTTCCATTTTCCATCTTTTGGCAGAATGAGTGGCCTGATATTAGAAACCGTGGTCAGGGAAGCACTAAATACAGCAGCTGGTGAGGGACACATTCACTCTCAATGAAATAAGTTGCTAGCTCTCAAGGTACCAAAGACACCCTCTATGGAAGGAAATGTATGTGAGAAGAGGGTGTCATGTAAATAAAAGCAGTGCTGATTAATAAAGTGTTTGTGTGTTGGGCGGGGGGGGGGAGAATAACCTGACCTGTACTAGTGCATGTGTGTGTGTGTGTGTGTGTGTGTGTATGTGCATGTGTGGGGGGCCCTCTACTAACTTCAGAAATAAATAAGGGGACTATTTTTAGTATTTCAGCTATGAAAACCTTCTTTTTCATATTTTATGCCAATTGTTTGAGAGTTTTTCTCAACTATTGGGGACCAATTTTATAAGCAGAATAAAACACTCCAAGGTGTGGTTTATGGGTTGATAAGAGCACGTCACAGATGCTAAAGGCACTCGTTGCAAGCTCCTCATGTCTAATTATGCACCTGGAGCATGCTCTTATCAGCCCATAAACCACACCTCGTTGTGTCTTATTCCTTACATATTATACACAAGATCAGATTGGCTTCATTGAATGATGGAGGCTCTCACCTAACAGTACAGCACTACATTTAATAAACTTCCCTACTAATAGATGGGCAATAATGATTGCTTTTGATTTATAAAGTTCTTTTACAGGGTCTCCAAGGGCTTTCTCCTGAAGACCCTGTCAAAGGTGGATTTGAAGGCAGATTGTTATATTGCAGCAGACTAAGATACTCAATACCAACACCTGGAGCTAGCACAACCTCAGTGATCTCTGAAGCATTTAGAATTTATGGGGGGAGTCAAAAGGGATTCTTCTCTCTCCATAACATTTTTTTGAAGTTTATATGAAACAATTGATACAAATGGTAAGAGGTTCCCTTGCAATAAAAGGCATTACAGTTGATGGAACAGGACATACCATATAACTGTACCTGGACAATGTTCTTATCTTTTTAGATGACGTGACAGTCTCACTGGATCAATTGTTGAAGATGGTCACTAATTTTATCTAATTGGCATGATATACAGTCAGTACAAAAAATCTGAAGTAACGTTCTTAAATAAAGATCCCACATATACTCCTATGGCTAATCCATCACTTGGCCTATTGAAAGAAACACTTAAATATTTGGATGTGTGGATTTCAAAAAATAAAGAAACATAGAAACATAGAAATTGATGGCAGATAAGGACTACTAGCCCATCTAGTCTGCTTGTAAACCCTACCCTGATTTGTGGCCTCTGACGCTACTTGGGGTATTCTTCCATCTTTCCTTCCCACCTTTAGGGTCCTCTTACACCTGTCCCATACTTTACAGTATCTTAGTAGCCAGCACCCACCATAGGCCCGGAGTTCTCCAAAAATGTCCAAACAGTGGCTGGTTATGCTTCTCTGTTCTGTTCAGTGAAAAAGACCGTGGACACCTTCTAAGTGAAAAGGTAATCTTTATTGAAGTCTACACTGGTGCAAAAAGGCAAAAAAAGAGGCATTGAGAAAGCACAGAATTGTGTGAAATATGTCAGCAGATTAGCTTCCTGGTATTGAGAAGCCATTTGTTTGAGCGTGTGGATATTTATTTTTTATTACTGGATTTTCTACTGCTTTTACCCCTTTTTTTGCCTTTTGGTACCACTGTGGACTTAATAAACATTGCCTTTTCACTTAGAAGGTGTCCATGGTATTTTTCTTTGTACAGAACAGAAAGCATAACCAGTCACTGTTTGTAAGTTTTTGGAGAACTCCAGGCCTATGGCAGGTGCCGGATACTAAGGTACTGTACTTCATCATATTTTTATTTGCAAGGCACTACCTGTTTCCTTGGTGCCGTCGCACTTAAAATCTGTCTCTGTCCCATGCAAGTTTAAATCCCTCCACTGTGCCTGGTCCTACCACCTCTTGAGGCAAACTATTCCATGCATCCACCACCCTTTCTGTGAAGAAAAACCTCCTCACATTTCCCTTTATCCTGCTCCCTTCCAGTCTCATATCATGCCACCTTGTTCTTGTGCATCTCCTATATTGAAATATGTTGCCCCCTTGTACCTTGTTTATGCCTTTAAGATTCTTGAAGGTTTCTGTCATATCACATCACTCCCTCCTTTCCTCCAGTGAGTACAGATTGTGGTCCTTTAATCTCTCCTCATATGTTTTCAGGTGCAAGCCTGTACCATCTTAGTTGCCCTTCTCTTGACTGCATCTACCCTGCCTATATCCTTTTAAAGATGCAACCTCCAGAATTGTACATAGCACTCCAGATGAGGCCTCACCAATGCTTTATACAGTGGAATCACCATCTCCCTTCTTCTGCTAGTGATACACCTCTCTATGCACCCCAACCTACCACTGGCCTTCCCTGCCTCCATAGTACTCTTCATGGTAACCTTTAGGACATCAGAAATGATCATCCCCAGATCCCTCTCTTCCATGATGACCTTCAGCAACCTGCTCCCCCATTATGTAGTTCTCCCCAGGGTTTCTGCAACTCAGCTGCATTATTTTGCACTTTTTTGCATTGAACCTCAGTTGCCACACCTTGGACCACTTTTCCAGCCTCCCTTGTTCCTTCCTACGTTTCTCCACCCCATCTAGAGTATCCACCCTGTTGCAAATCTTGGTGTCATCTGTAAACAGGCAGGGCTTTCCCTCCAGCCCTTCTGCTATGTCACTGATGAAGACATTAAAAATAACTGGCCCAAGGACTGATCCCTGATGTACCCCACTGGTCACCTGCCTCCTCCCCAGACTGGATCCCATTTCCAACTACCCTCTGTCCCCTGTTCATTAACCAATTTCTAACCCAGTTTACCACCTTGTGATCCATGCCCAGACTACCTAACTTGTTAACCAGCCTTTTATGTGTAACGGTGTTGAAGACTTTACTGAAATCGAGGTAGGTGATGTCCACTGCTCCCCACTGATTCACCTCCTTTGTAACCTAGTCAAAAACATCTATCAGATTTGTTTAACACAAACTTCCCGCTGTGAATCCATGCTGCCTTGGATCCTGGGCTCCATTTGATTTCAAGTGCTCCACTATCCTCTCATTAAGCAGTGCCTCCATGATCTTACTCACTACTGAGGTGAGGCTGACCAGCCTATAGTTTCCTGCCTCCTCCCTGCTTATACTTTTGTGAAGAGGGTTATTTGTACCCTCTTCCAGTCCTCTGGAACCACTCCTGTGTTGAGTGACTCGGTGAATATGTTTGCCAGTGTTGATGCTAGCTCCCTGCACAGTTCCATTAGTATCCTAGGGTGTATTCTATCCGGCACCATTGATTTGTCCACCTTCATTTTTGTGAGCTCCTCCCAGACTCTTTCAATTGTAAATGGCCTGGTGTTCCTCTTCTTACCCACTTTGTTTCCAATGCCCAGCTGTGGTTCCTGACCCTCCCATTCTTCAGTGAATACCCACAAAAGTATTTATTCAGTATTCTGCTTTCTGCAGGTCTCCCTCCACACACTCCTCTTTATCCCCTCTAAGCCTTACAATGCCCCGCCCCCGGCCTTTCTTCTCTCGCTGATGTTTCTAAAGAATGTCTTGTCCCCTTTCTTCTCTGCCTGCGTAAATCTTTCCTCATTTTGTGCCTTCACGCTCCTAATAGCCTTCCCTGTTTCCTTCAGACACTTTAGGTATACCACCCTGCCCACTTCCTTCTGAGTCTCCTTATATTTCCTGAAACCCACCATTTTGGCCTTTACTTTCTTTGCTACATCTTTTGAGAACCATAGTAGTTTCCTCCATCTCTTGCCTTTGTTTATAACCTTAATTCATTTATTCGTCACCTCCACTATGGCTTCTTTTAGGTGTGCCCACGGCTCCTCAAAACCATCCCTTCTTCCCATCTCTCCAGGGCTTCTTTGATTCACCTCCCCATCCTAGAAAAGTCTGCCTTTCTAAAATCTATGACCCTTGCCTTTGTGTGACAAGATTGTGACCCTGTACCCATGCCAAACTACACTATGTGGTGGTTGCTGGACCCCAGTTGATCTTTTATCCAGATTTTTGTGACTCTGTCCCCACTGGTCACTACAAGGTTCAAAATTGCCCTATCTCTTGTACGTTCAAGCACTAGCTGCCTGAGGCCTTCCCCCTGTAGGAATGCAGGATGTCTCAACTCATTGTTGAGGCAGCTGTTGGGGTAAAGTGCAGTGTCACAGGTTTCCTGCATGACAAAAGGGATTAACTCCCATTAAAATTGCATTGTTTGCTGCAGTAACCCTACTGCAGAATTTGATAGAGTTGGTCATCATCCTGGTGGCTTCACTGTACGTCTGACATGCTGAAATCACCCAGCAGCTGTGCCTCCTCTTTTGTTGCCATCTCAAGAATTTCATCCACCAGCTCCCTGTGTACCTCCTCCCTCTGTGCTGGAGGTCTATGGATCACCCCTGTGTGGACTGCTGTGCCATTGCCTGGCTCAAGGGTGACCCCCAATGCCTCAGCTTACCCCTGTCTGCCCTGTACCTCTGCAGCTTTTATACCCTTTCTGACATACTGGGCCACCTCACCTCTTTTTTACTCCCCCGTCCCTCCTGAATAGAGAAAAACCCAGTACCTTTATGTCCCAGTCGTGATTTATGGTGTTCCATGTCTCTGTTATTGCCAATATGTTGAGGTCAGCCTCTACCATCAAGCCCTCCAGGTTTGGGAATTTATTCCCTTGCTGCTGGCATTTGTGGACTTGACCTTTCATGCTTTGCTGCCTTTTCTCTCCTCTTCTCATTTTTACTCTCCCATTTCATTCCTCCAACCCAGGTTTCCTTCCTATGTTGCCTCTCTTCCTCTGCCTTTTGTCCTTGTCAGTAATTTACCTTCCTGTTCCTCATTCCTGGCTACTGCTCTGTCTTGTGGGGGTGGGCTGCTCAAGTCTTCCTGCCCACATTGGCCCACCCTTGGCTAGTTTAAAGCAGCAGTACTATGAAAAAAAAATTGCACTTTTTTGACAGTCTATTCCCTGTGCTCTGCTGATCATATACCTGGTACTCTTTCCTGCCGGCATTGTACTATCACTGAGTAATTTGCTCAGTTATTCTCTGCTTTTAGTTACATTTCTGCCAGCAAGCATGTTACACTGGAACCCCCTCTGCTGCCAACATGTGTATGACTTGCAGGGACATCAGGAATGGTCAGCAGAGGGTCCACTGCTGTAGTAGTGATGATGTGACCGAATGAAAAGCTAATTAGGACTTTAGTCAGCCACCATATTTATTGTGGCACCACAAAAATTCAAATAAATTACAAATATCTAAGAAAACTGAAGATGAATGAACAAAATATTTGCAGGTATGGAAACTGGAACTTTGGCCGTATACTTACAGCCAAAAGGCAGAATTTTGATAAATCACTTCCTGATTTGGTAGTACTGCTGTTTTAAGCCCTCCTCAAGGAAGCGTTTAAACCATTCATTTTGAACTTCTGTTCCCCTCTTGGACAGATGTAGTCTGTCACCCTTGTACAGGTCCACATCATTCCAGGTGACTCCTCAGTCCCCAGTGAAGACATACCCCTTCTCCCTGCAACAGCCCTCCAATCATGTGTTGAAGCTTCTGATACAGGGATTCCTGTCCTGTCCCTGCCTTGGACTAGCAGCACCTCTGAAAATATCACAGAGTTTGTTACCTTCCCCAGATGCTCACCAAAACTCCAGAAATCCTCCTGCACCTGCTCTAAGGTTGACTTTTCTCTGGATAGGTCATTTGTCCCTAGGTGGACAATAACCTCCAGCCCCCCTCTGCTTGCCACCACTTTAGTGATCCTGTGGATCTGTTCCCCCCCCCTCAAAGCTGTGCCCCTGGGAAGGCATTTAACCTCCCTCTACTCCTTACTACCTGGACCCAGTTCTATTCCACAGACAGTTGAGTCCCCCGCAAGGGGTAGCTTATTTTTCCTTTTGTGCCATCTTCCTCCCACTCCTGGGTCTCCCTCCTGGAGGATGCTTACCTCCTCCCTGGTCACAGCTTCAGATTCCCTTATGGGACTGTCCCACTCCTCCAGAACATCATAAGAGTTTTTTAGCTGGATTGGATAAGGGATGTGTCTCTGACCCCCCTTCCTAAACCTCTCAAGCCCACCATACTGTATCTAGTCCTCTACCCGGGCAGCCATGGTGGCAGTGACTGGGGACATGGGGCCTCTGGGTGGGGGCAAAGGTCCCCAGTACTCCTGCCAGATCAGCCCAGAGACTTGTCACCTCTGCTCTCAGCTCAGAGAGGCGACTTCAAATGGAGCAGCACCAAAGTACCCAGATGGTCTCCTGAAGACTGCTGCCCCACACCCAGAGCACTGCACCACTCCTTGCTTCTTCCTCTTTTAGTCTATTACCCCTTTTTTCCTTGTGTCCTTTGATTAGTCCTCTTCCCCTATTATGATTGCTAGTTTTTTTCTCTGTCTCTCTTTCTTCCTCTGGCCCCCTCTTTACTTCATTTTCAGTACTTTACCTGGCTCTACTTGTGTGATATCAGGAAGTAATAATTAGTATGTAGCCTATAAAGGTGGAGATCAATGAGTGGGTGGGGGAGGGGGTGGGAGCTAGACTCCAGCCCGCAAAAAACCATCAGTAACCCTGGTGGTTCAAATGTAAAATGGGCAGCCCCCAACATTCAGTCCGACTGCTAGAAGGTAATACAAATTAACACAGTTGTAAATTAGCCCCTTAACAGTGTAAAACACAACCCCCTTTGATTTAAAGCTCCGTAGTGAAACTACAAACAGAATGTCCCCTCCCTCTGCCTGTTTGCAGCTGCCGAAGTCACTTGTTGGAGAAATTTAAATTTAGTTTAGTTTAGTTTAGTTTATTGTTCTAGGAATTATTACCTTTGAGCCAATGACTCTTTTACAAAGGTTCCACATCATCAATGTACAAACAAACATGTTACATAGAATGGTCAGCAAATTATAAAGGTTTCAATAAGCCAGTATAATACAGTACATCACAGGAAAAAACAAAACATTGGAGGAATGGTCAAGGTGGGAAGGGTAGGAGGAGATATGGGGAAGGGAGCAGACTTAGAGTAGTTAGAGGAACTCAGATGCTTTTGTCAAGAAAGGAGCAGAGGAGGAGGATGAAAAACAGTAAAAACAGCCATGAGGGAAGAATCATTAGTCAAGGCAGTCACAGGAGCTAGAGGCTGAGAGGTGAGAGTAAAGCATAGATTTGAAAGCTCCTAGTGATGTGGAGGATATAATGAGTGAGCTCAGAGCATTGTACCAGCTGGGGGCATGATAGGCAAAGATCTTTGGCCCTGTGTGGTCCGGCATCTGGGGACCTGGAGAGGCTGGTGTTCCAATCTACTGGTGGGATGGATGCTGGTATTCGGGCAAAGTAGGTCTTGGATACACGGCGGAGTGCGGCACAAGATGGATTTTTTTGCCATCAAGCATGTGAGGTACCTTATGCGATTTGAGAGTTGCAACCATTCTGTTTTAGTGTAGAGCTCACGCGTATGAGTACGTCTTTGCGCTCCAGTGAGCAACCGACAGGCCTTGTTTGGGAATGGGTTGTGATGTGCCTTGAGTGCGGTGGTGGTGGCAGAGCCATAGATAATTAAGCCTTAGTCTATGATTGAGATGACAGAGCTTTGATAGCAATCCTCAGCACAGCTTGGGTAAGGAATTGCACAGTTTCAGAACAGGATACCAATGTGCTGGTTCACCGCTTTCACTGTGTTATCAATGTGGGTCCATGAGGTAAGACCTTGATCAAAGGTGATTCAAGGAATTTAAATGTTGACACTTGTTCAAGGGTATTTCCTGGGTATGTTTTGATAGTAAGTGTAATTTGTCTTTTTCTGTTTTGTGGACTGGAGAAAAGCATGGATTTTGTTTTTTTGTGATTTAGGATGAGCTTGTGATCTAGGAACCACTTCTCAACATTGAAGAAAGCAAGTTGCAGGCTCTGGAGTAAGGGTTTCGGGTCCTTATGAGAGGAGAGAATCACGGCATCATCAGCATAAATGATTATTTGTTCCAGGCAGGATTTGGGGAGAGAATTTAGGAAAAGGCTGAAAAGGAGGGGGCCTAGGATTGACCCCTGTGGAACACCTGAGAGGACCGGTTTTGAGTCTGAGAGAACTTCTGAGATTTTTACTGATTGAAAGCGTGGGGCCAGGTAACTTTAACCCAGGCACCTGGTCTCTGACAGCCCAATACTGTGTAGTTGTGTGATAAGTAAGCCATGGTGAACAGTATCAAATGCCTTTGTTAGGTCAATGAAAACAGCTCTGGTTTGATATCCTCTGTCCAAGGCAGTGTGAATTTCTCCTGAGAATTCCAGTAGGGCGGTCGATGTACTGTGTCCTTTCCTAAATCCATGTTGCTACAATCAGAGTATGTTATACTTATGCAGGTAGTCTGAGAGTTGGTCAGCCACAATGCATTTGAGGGCCTTGGAGAGGGGTGGAAGTATAGATATAGGCCAATAGTTTCCTGGTAGGGACTTGTCACCACTTTTGAACACTGGTGTGACTATAGCAGACTTCCATTTGCTGGGAAATTGACTAAGGCAGAGGGAGAGATTGAAAATTTTGGTGAGTGGGTGCACCACCTCTTCCAGGGTAAGGGACAGAATTTTAAGATCAATAGTATCACTGCTTGCTCTGGATTTAGAGATAGCCTTTTTTATATATTTGTAGACTTCATGTGCCTTAACTATTTTGAAGTGGAAAAGCAGTTGGTCAGGTGAGGCAGTAGGAGATGTTGGTTTTGGCAAGTCCGTGTCAGAGAAGAAGTCCGGGGAGGACCCCACTGAGGTCAGTGAAAGTTTTATTTAAGGCCTTTGCCATGACCATTGGGTCTAGGGTAGTGGTTCCATCGACAGTCATTATAGTGGGAGAGGATTTGGACTGCTTACCTGTGATATTTCTGATGTTGTCCCAGAATGATCTCCCGTCACCTCAGGAGTTTGAGAGGGCATTTTTGAAATAGGAGCTCTTCATTAGTCGGATTTGTTTGGTACATCAGTTTCATGCCTGTTTATACTTCTGGATATCCGTCAAGGAGCCTGTAGGTCTGGCTATGGCCCAGAGGTGGTCCTGAGCTTTGAGTTGGGCCAGTAGTTTGGACATGAGCCAGGGATTTGAGAGCACTTTGATTTTACACTTTTTTACTGGTGCGTAGGTGTCACAGGCAGTGTTGAAAGTTGTGATAAAATAGTCTAGGGCTGCGTCAACATCTAGAGTATTGTATATTGGGGACCAGTCTTGCTGTAAAAGACAGGCCTTGACCTTAGTAAGGTTTCCATGGGGTAGCACTCTGCTTGAGATGGTTTTTGGAGGTGATTTTTGGAACTTACTTGTCCAGGTACAGATCACAGGGGAGTGGTCACTGACAGAGTCCAGAAGAACAACTGTGTTTTTTATGCAGGCTGGGTGGCTAGCAAGGATCCAGTCAATGAGAGTGCAAGTTCCAGTTTTGTAGTTTTTTTCTAGTGGGGGAGCTCAACATCTGCATTAGGTTAGCTGCTAGGATAGCAACCTTGAGGGACCCAACGTCTGATGCAAGCCAATTTATATTAAAGTCACCAAGGAGAAGGAGCTCGGTGTCAGGTGGTTGTGATCTTACAAATTCAAGAACAGTCTGGAGGCCGGACCCTGGTTCTTTAGGAGGGATATAGACAGTGGCCACGGTAAGCACTTTATTTTGGGCACCAAGTAGTAGCTGACAGGGAAAAATTGCACAGAGGAGTTAGTGGTGGAAAAGCAAACAGGGTGGCTAGAGAGGTTGTCCTTAATGTAAATGGCACAACACCCCCCCTTTTATTAGTCCTGTCCAGTCTGAAAATATTGTAGCCTTGTAGTGTGATGGCATGGTCTGGAGTGTTTGGCGCCAGCCAGGTTTCAACAATGGCTAGTATGTCGGGATTGTGTTGACTGGCAAAGACTTGAAGGGATGCCAGTTTTGGAAGGAGGCTACAGATATTTAAGGTGGCAATGGTGAGACCCCCCCCTCCATTCTTGCTAGATTTGTTACCCTGGTAGAAACAGGGCCAGGGTTTGGATGGACACTTCCTGACATCAGCAGGAGGAGGAGCAGAAGTTTAAGGGACATCTGCTGCAGCTCATAGTGTGACATGTAACGCCTCTGTTTCTTGTTAGTTTGAGTATAGTGTAGTCATTTAGGGTCCCAGCATAGGGTAATGGCTAGGAGCAGGTGTCGATTTGTCAACTTTCCAGTGGCGTGATCTGTCATTTGCACCCAGTCCTTTGTAAGAGGGTGCCACAAGTGAGGGTAGGAAGGATTTGCCATGGTGCCAGGTTGCTGGTATCTAGCTTGAATGGTTAGTGTGAGAGAGGTAGAGGAGACTACAAATGTTTACTGTAGCAAGGGTGAGTGTTCCTGAGTGACTCATGGTGAGCTACTGTGGACCAGAAAACTGATTGTTACTGTAGATCAAAGACCCAGAAAGAGTTAAATTCCTGAAGGTGATGAACATTAGCCTAGGGCATATGCAGTATGTAAAAATCCTTTATTAGAATCTTCCCTTTGTTCTCCAAAACAGTTGTGAATAGATCTCAAAGACAAGGACACATCCTTTAAGAAAGTCAGATGGAAATGTGGATTCAATGCAGCACCCCACAACCCAGAAACTTGTATAAAAGATTTACTGACCTCACTTTTGCTTTTTGATGTCTTCCAAAAAAGTTGATTTATGATGAGAATGCCCTATACTTGGTGGTGACATTTTGTAGTTTCTTAGTCCAGGAAATGTTCATAGATGTTATGTCCAAGAATGGTCCAGTTCCTCCAAGTAGAAATGCATGAAAAACCACAAAAACTTAACTACTGACAAAGACAAACACAAACAGCGTGAACAAAGTAGTTATGCCCCGTTCCTTTGCTTTACTGCCTTTTAGCCTTATGAAATTGACTAGTACCATTTGCCAATATCACCAACTAGGGAAAGAAAAAAAAAAACACAAACATCCTCAGTACTCTTTTTCCTCTACCTTGCCACAGTCCGACTTAACCCCTCCAAAGTCCAGTGTTAATACTTTTCTGCTTCCTCGGTGTTCCTTTTCCCCCTGCAGCCACTCAGTCAGCTGTGATGACCGCTCTGCTCACCAGCTGCTAGCCGACTTTCAACTCTGGTTCACCCACCAAGCTTTTATAAGCACTCACTTGGCACACTTTTTGAATTCCTTTGTCTTGGCTTTGGAAGGGTGGGCAGGAGATAACCTCTGACCCGTAAAAAACTATCAGTAACCCTGATGGTTCAAATGTAAAATGTGAAGCCCAATGTTCAGTCCGACTGCTAGAAGGGATTCTCAGTAATACAAATTAACGCAGTTGTAAATCAGGTCCTTAACACTGTAAAGCACAACCCCCTTTTATTTTAATGCTCTGTAGTGAAATTACAAAAAGGAATGGCTCCTCCTTCTGCCTGTTTGCAGCTGCTGAGTCACCTCTAGGAGCAAAAAATAAACTTAATTATGCTCCATTACTGACCCAAATAAAACATGATATGGAGAGATGGTATTTGTTCCCTCTGACCTTTATGGGGTGAGCAAATGTTAACCAAATGTATGTCTTGCCAAGATTTTCATTTTTGTTTCAGGCCCTCCCCAACAAGGTCAATCCCACATTCTTTAAGGAATAGGAAATGTTAAGAAAATCTCTATGGAAAAAAAACATTACCTAGATTTAGTTTAAAAAAAATACATTTATATATATTCCCTGAAGGAAAAAGGTGTGTTACAATTATCAAACAAGTATTGGTATTTTTTTGCTTGTAGGCTTGAGAAAAACATACTCTTTGTTTAATATAGACGATATGGATATACCACTCTAGGCTCAAATTGACCAGGGCTGTCTGAAAAAATAGAAACTTAGAAACACATTGTTCATGGCTTCTACAATTAAAAAATCAAATACAAATATTTCTCAATTTTCCCTGCAAACTATTATGCTTAGGCAGGAATATCTCACTCTATTAGAACAAAAATATAATTTCTTATACTTCACTACTTTACACTTTAAGAGGAATAGTCCAGGTTTGGTGGACATTCATATTCTACAACTGTGGAGAACATGGGGCATTGACCAGATAGGAGATTTCTTTAGGGAAAGTAAAATGTTATCTTTCTAGCCATTTAGGCAAAGTACAGTAGCGGTTGCATACAGGCCATCATATTCCTTTAGTACAGATTCAAACCTATGGGCTGCATTTTCTGAAGGATCCTCCCAAGATGTATCTGTTGCTATTTTTAAAGTTGATATGTGGAAGTCGAAAAGCTGGATGGCAACGTGAAAGAGAAGCTATGTAACAACTGGCCACATTTTCATTTAGATCTCTGGCCTGCCACAACCAATTTTACTCATACCTGCACTAAAAGATGGCAAACAAATCACTGCAAACAAAGTCTTAAAAAAACACACACATTTTTTTTCAAGAAGTTGTTCCTCAGAGAAGTCAGTGGCTGTACTGATGGGCAGGAAGATGGAAGTGGGAGTAGTGATGGCACCAATACACTTGCCTGACATGATCAAAGTTAAGTGCATGCTGCAGCATGTATTAAAATAAATCACAGGCTTTAATACCTCCATAGCCACTCTTGAAGAGAAGGTCCAAGAGCTGTAACATAACATGAGGGATGCTGAGACCTACCTCTCCTACACTGATAGCAAATACACCCAACACAAAGCTCAAATTCAAGAGCTGGAGAGACTTGTAAGCTTGCCATGGGATACAGCTGAAGATTCAGAAAATTATAGCTGCATAAATAAACTAAGGTTTATTGGGTTCCTTGAAGGAGATGAATATTGTTACATTGTAGGATTTATTCAGAGAGCTATAACAAATGCTCAGATATTTCTAGAAGCTGTTTATGGCCTTGATCCATGCATGTCTGGTTCCTGTGGTACCCCACAAAGAGAATACACTGTTTCTACCTAAAGTCAAGGGCCAGCTCAAATGTCAAGGACCAATGATATAGATATTTGCAGACTACAAAACTGTGTTAGCTTAAAAAAGAAAAGTCTGCCAAGGAATGAGAAAGTTGCTGCAAGAAACTGCTGTCTCATACAAACTGTAATATCCATCCAACCTGAGCATCAAGAGGCATGAGGTCTATTAGGCTTGAGGTCCTGTACACCTTTTATATAGTTAAGGAGGCAAGGCATTATGTGGCAAAAAACTGGCATAACAAACTCTCCTTGCTCTGGTGTTCAGAAAAGTGAGGCAGACAACAGCATAAAAATGAACAACCTAAGCAGTCCTGGCATCTGCAGCACCTAGATCCCCAGTGAGACAGAAACCATTGAAACATGAGGGACTGGCAAACCTCAAAAGCAAAATTTTCCAGTCACAGGAGCAGAGACAAACAGCACTCAGAGAGAATGGATCTGTCAAGTCAGGCTGCATCAGAAGCAGAGAAGCTGGCAGACGGGGAGCCAGTTCAGACTCCACAGGAGAACCAGTCCCTAAAACACCTGGCAACTCACTGTACCTATGGACTTCAAAATGTGGACTATTTAATTCACTGATCTACTACATCTAGTGTCATTTTCACTCTCAGGTACGTAAGGGGCTGGCAGATATTTTAATGTTTGCTCTTCATTCTGTATTCCCTCCCCCTTCCATCTCACACCTTCCCCTCTTATTCCATTTGGGGATGATTGCAGTAGGAGAACTCCCTGAGATTGGTTGTACTGTGCAAGTAACTTTCTATTTGTCACTAGTGGGAGGGCGAGATGGGGAGGTTGAGATGCAGTGAGTTGAATGGTTACTAGGCCATAAAGTATGGAACTCCTTTGAAAGTGACAACACTGTCTTACAGAGATGGTGGTGTAGTCTTGTGAGAGGGGCTTCTTCAGCCATGATTGGTCCCACAGCTCTCACCCTTCCATTTCCCTTTTCTCTCCCCAATTCTAGCTGTTATTGGGTCTCCAGGGGTCATCGCCAAGAACTGTCATGGTATATGCACAAAAAAATGTTGTAGGTGCCGTATTGGTCTTTTTAAGAACAGATCCAGAAGCAAATGATTTGATACCTTTTATTGGACCAACATGGATGTTACAGAAAAGAACAAAGTGCTCTAGCTTTCAAACCAACCAGGTCCTTCTTCAGAAGCTTTGTGGCAGCTTTTTTCAAATATCCCATACTATTAACACCAGATTATATTGAAAAAACAGAAATAATTCTCATTGGTTTAACATATACATTTAAAACATAACAGAAGATTACGTCAGAGAAGCTAATTAACACCAGTATGCCTTTAACTGAGGAGCCTCAGAAGGGTAAAGGTTATCACGAATTCTCTACAGCCAGAGAGTTCTTCTCACATAAATTTTAAAATGTCTCAGTATGCCAAGAAAGCATTCTAGTGATAAAAAAAAACCTTGGAGTGGCATTCTCTCTAATACATGTAAGATGAGCTTACAATTTACATTCCAATTGTCCTGGTATATTAAATAACAGATAATGAGAGATAAAATTCTGAAATTAGGTGTAACTGCAAGTTGAAAACAAGCCTCAAATTAACCTACACATAAATACATGATGCATGAAAGTATCACTTGTAAGTGTAAGTACCAAATAAAAAAATACTTGTCAAGGACCCCCAAGAAAACAAGACCATGAGCCTGATAAGTGCAGATTTCAACACAGAGTCCATGTATAACACAAATGCACAGAATCAGTCTAAGGAATCTAAATGAAAACCCAAAGGAATGACACCTTTTATGAACCCCCAAGTAAATGAGATATGCATCTTAATATAAGCAGTTAAAAATGTGTCAGTGTGTGATCCAATCACTGACACCTAATAGAAGGAAGTAAATGTACACTATATGTGAAAGCTAAATGTCCTAGCCACATAACAATTGCCCCATGCCACGCTCCCCCCCACACATATGTGTGTACATACACCACACCACACACACACACAGACACACACACAATTGCACACCCCACACAACCACAACACACAACAAATATAACAAACACAATCCACACACACCACACCACACCACACACAACAAACAAAACACACACGCACACACACCATACCCACAACACACAAAAACACAACACACACCAAACACACACAAAACACACACATACATACATACATCAGTACACACACACACACTCAAATGCACTCACTACAGTGTTAAGGTGAGAAGTCAACATGTAGATAACCATAAACTTACAAAATCAAAGGCCCGCTGAAGAACTAAAGTGTTTATGTCCATCTTTTAAAGTAAAGGTCTGTGTAAGTGTAAGTTTAAGTGGAATAATGTGTCATATAACCCACATCAATGTTCAGTCCATCCGCCACCATATTGAGAAGTAAAATAAGTCTAATTTCAGAAGCCCATCTCTGTTGTGTACTGTTGAAATGTCCTTTTAAGACCATCACAGACATATCTGAGATTGAGTGGTCATCCTGGGAGAAGTACTGGGCTACTGGTTTCTCAATCATCTTGTGATTAATAGAATGTCTGTGTGAATTCATTCTAGTGCAGAGTTGTTGGCTTGTCTCCCCCACATAACCTGTGCGAGGACATTTCTTGCATTGCATAAAATAGACCACATTACTTGATGTACATGTATAATTCCCCTGTATCCTGAATAGTCTGTTTTGTGATGTAACCACACAGTCTGAAGTGGAAATGAGGTTACATGTCTTACAGGTGCGTTGATGATAGGGTCGTGTACCATATGATGTCATGGTATTCTGTTCCGGTTCAAGATGACTCCTAATAATCAGGTTGGCTAAATTAGGTGGTTGTTTAAAAGATAGTAGTGGTAGTTCTTGAAAAATACAGTTAAGGGTTTCATCCTCACTAATTATTGGATGGAGATTCTTAATATTCTTACGTAGGAGTTCAAGGTCAGGATGGTATGTGACTACTAAGGGTATTCTGTCGGTAGTCATCCGTTCCTTATATTGCAGTAGCTGTTCTCTTGGGACCTGTGTTGCACGTTTCACTGCTCTGTCAATTTCTCTTGATGAGTGTCCCTGCTCAATAAAGGTGTTTTTCAACATTGTCTGATGTGTGTCTGTCTTCCTCATTTGAACAGAAGCGGTGATACCGAAGTGCTTGACTATATATGATAGATTTCTTTGTGTGGCTTGGGTGTTTACTTTTCTTGTGTAAGTATGTCTGTCTGTCTGTTGGTTTCCTGTAAAGACAGGTATGTAGGGTTCCATCCTTAATAGTGACAGTGGTATCCAGAAAATGTACACTTGTGGCAGAATATTCTAGGGAAAGCTTTATAGTTGGGTGGAGGTTATTAAGTTCCCGATGAAAATCTTTAAGTGTGTCAGTGCCCTCTGTCCAAATTATAAACAAATCATCAATGTAACAGAAATAAGCAAGTGGTTTATGTGTACAGTGCCTTAGAAAATCCTCCTCCAAATTCGCCATAAAAAGATTAGCATACTGTGGAGCCATCCTGGTTCCCATTGCTGTTCCCATAGTTTGAACATAATGTTTACCATTGAAGTTGAAGTTGTTATGTGTCAGAATGAATTCAGTGAGTTTACCCACAACTCCACGGTCAATGTTGGTGTCCAATTCTTTGTCATGCAGGTATCTGAGGCAGGCTGAGATGCCATCTGTGTGTGGAATATTAGTGTAGACGGGGGTTACATCCATCGTGGCTAAAAGGGTATCAGGTGGTAAGTCCTTAAAACCAGAAAGTTTATGCAGGAAGTGAGTAGTGTCCTTGATGTAACTATCCCTTTGTATAACCAGTGGTTTGAAAATAGCTTCTACAAACCCTGATATCCCCTCTGTCAGGGTGCCATTACCAGAGACTATGGGTCTACCAGGACTGCCAGGCTTATGTATTTTAGGAAGCATGTAGAATGTCCCTGGCTTAGGTTCATTGGGGATGAGGGCCTTTAGTTTGTCTTGGACATGCTCTGGAAATGTTTCAATTAACTCCTGTAGTTCTCTTTTATATTCTGTAGTTGGGTCACTTCCAAGTACTTTGTAGTAAGTAAGGTCACTTAGCTGCCTGTTGGCTTCCGTAATGTAATCATCCTGATTCAATATCACTACTGCTGAGCCTTTTTCAGCTTTTTTTATGACAATTTTAAGGTTTGATTTTAGTGTTTGTATAGCCCTCCGTTCCAATGGAGAGAGGTTGTAGCGGGCCTGTTTCTGCCTATTAAGAATCTCACCAGTAACTATCTGGCGAAAGCAATTAATGTATTTGTCCAGTTTCTTGTTATGGCCACTTGATGGGGTAAACTTATATGGTTTCTTTTTCTTATCTATGGTATTTTTACTGTTTGTGATTTCTTCCCTGTCTGTGATGTCTTCTCTGCCATGAAAAAATTCTCTGAGTCTCAATCTGCGGAAGTATTCCTCCATTTCACCACAAAACTGTATTCTGTCCAGTGGTTTTGTTGGGCAGAAATTGAGGCCCTTAGAAAGTACATTTAATTCCCCAGTAGTCAGTGTGTGGGTTGACAAATTAACAACTGAAAGGTGCCCATCTGTGTGGCTTAGTTGTTTAGTCACTCTTTTCTGTTCTTCATGGTTGTGAGGAAGTATGGTAAATTGAAGGGCATCTAGCTTCCTGTTTTTAATGAGCATGGCTTTTCTTAAGGTTCTTTGGTAGTTCATGTCTATCTCATGCAAGATGTCTGGAATAGGCTCATCAGACATCCTCTCTTGTGTGGTAGCTATTTCATTAAACTGTTTCTTCAAAAATGCTTTTTTGGCATATGAGCTGTAGATTCTGTGATTTCTCAGTTCCTCAGAGGTCCTACGACAAAGTTGTTCAGCATATGTAGAATTATCTGTGTTCCTCAGTGATTCCAAATAGCTAGACCTTTAGGATAATGTTATTCCATTTGCACTGGGATAAAAAGTAGATGTCACTGTCTAGCTGTGCTACTTTCTTCTTAATGTTATGCAACTGCCAAGTCCTGCGGTGAATTTCGGTATCTTCCATGATGCAAAAAAAATATTGTAGGTGCCGTATTGGTCCTTTTAAGAACAGATCCAGAAACAAATTATTTGATACCGTTTATTGGACCAACATGGATGTTACAGAAAAGAACAAAGTGCTCTAGCTTTTGAACCAACCAGGTCCTTCTTCAGAAGCTTTGTGGCAGTTTTTTTCAAATATCCCATACTGTTAACACCAGATTATATTGAAAAAACAGAAATAATTCTCATTGGTTTAACATATTCATTTTATTTATTTATTTGCTTTTGTTGACCAGGTGGGTACACTAGACATAGGAATGCCTATTTTCGGGTACGACCTGGGAGGATACAAATGACATACAAAACATCAGTGTGATGCAGCACACATAAACCATACAGTAAATAGTTAGACAGAAAAGTACAAAACATCTCAAACATTAATTAGACTATGTTTTAATTAGACTATGTTTTAATTAGACTATGTTTTAAAACATAACAGAAGATTATGTCAGAGAAGCTAATTAACACCAGCATGCCTTTAACTGAGGAGCCTCAGAAGGGCAAAGGTTATCAAGAATTCTCAGCAGCCAGAGAGTTCTTGTCACATAAATTTTAAAACGTCTCAATATGCCAAGAAAGCATTCTAGTGATAAAAAAAAACCTTGGAGTAGCATTCTCTCTAATACATGTAAGAAGAGCTTACAATTTACATTCCAATTGTCCTTGTATATTAAAGAACAGATAATGAGAGACAAAATCCTGAAATTAGGTATAACTGCAAGTTGAAAACAAGCCTCAAATTAACCTACACATATATACATGATGCATGAAAGTATCACTTGTAAGTGTAAGTGCCAAATAAAAAAATACTTGTCAAGGACCCCAAAGAAAATGAGACCATGATCCTGATAAGAGCAAGTTTCAACACAGAGTCCATGTATAACACAAATGCACATAATCAGTCTAAGGAATCTAAATGAAAACCCAAAGTAATTACACCATTTATGAAACCCCAAGCAAATGAGATATGCATCTTAATATGAGCAGTTAAAAATGTGTCAGTGTGTGATCCAATCACTGACAACTAATAGAAGAAGTAAATGTACACGATATGTGAAAACTAAGTGTCCTAGACACATAACAATTGACCCATGCCACGCTCCCCCCACACATATGTGTGTACATACACCACACCACACCCCCAACACACACACACACACACACACACCTGCACACCCCACACAACCACAACACACAACAAATATAACAATCACAGTCCACACACACCACACCACACCACACACAACAAACAAAACACACACACACACACACACACCATACCCACAACACACAAAAACACAACACACACCAAACACACACAAAACACACACATATATACATACATCAGTATACACACACACACACTCAAACGCACTCACCACAGTGTTAAGGTGAGAAGTCAACATGTAGATAACCATAAACTTACAAAATCAAAGACCTGCTGAAGAACTAAAGTGTTTATGTCCATCTTTTAAAGTAAAGCTCTGTGCAAGTTTAAGTGGAATAATGTGTCATATAACCAACATCAATGTTCAGTCCATCTGCCACCATAGTGAGAAGTAAAATAAGTCTAATTTCAGAAGCCCGTCTCTGTTGTGTACTATTGAAATGTCCTTTTAAGACCATCACAGACATATCAGAGATTGAGTGGTCATCCTGGGAGAAGTGCTGGGCTACTGGTTTCTCAATCATCTTGTGATTAATAGAATGTCTGTGTGAATTAATTCTAGTGCGGAGTTGTTGGCTTGTCTCCCCCACATAACCTGTGCGAGGACATTTCTTGCATTGGATAAAATAGACCACATTACTTGATGTACATGTATAATTCCCCTGTATCCTGAATAGTCTGTTTTGTGATGTAACCACACAGTCTGAAGTAGAAATGAGGTTACATGTCTTACATGTGCATTGATGACAGGGTCGTGTACCATATGATGTCATGGTATTCTGTTCTGGTTCATGTTGACTCCTAATAATCAGGTTGGCTAAATTAGGTGGTTGTTTAAAAGATAGTAGTGGTAGTTCTTGAAAAATACAGTTAAGGGTTTCATCCTCACTAATTATTGGATGGAGATCCTTAATAATCTTATGTAGGAGTTAATGGTCAGGATGGCATGTGACTACTAAGAGTATTCTGTTGGTAGTCATCCATTCCTTATATTGCAGTAGCTGTTCTCTTGTAACCTTTGTTGCACGTTCCACTGCTCTGTCAATTTCTCTTGACGAGTGTCCCTGCTCAAAAAAGGTGTTTTTCAACATCGCCAGTTGTGTGTCTCTGTCTTCCTCATTTGAACAGAGGCAGTGATACCGAAGTGCTTGACTATATATGATAGATTTCTTTGTGTGGCTTGAGTGATTACTTTCTTGTGTAAGTATCTCTGTCTGTCTGTTGGTTTCCTGTAAAGACAAGTATGTAGGGTTCCATCCTTAATAGTGACAGTGGTATCCAGAAAATGTACACTTGTGGCAGAATGTTCTAGGGAAAGCTTTATAGTTGGGTGGATTTGAGGCTTGTTTTCAACTTGCAGTTATACCTAATTTCAGGATTTTGGCTCTCATTATCTGTTCTTTAATATAACAGGACAATTGTAATACAAATTGTAAGCTCATTTTACATGTATTAGAGAGAATGCCACTCCAAAGTTTTTTTTATCACTAGAATGCTTTCTTGGCATATTGAGACATTTTAAAATTTATGTGACAAGAACTCTCTGGCTGTTGAGAATTCTAGATAACCTTTGCCCTTCTGGGGCTCCTCAGTTAAAGGCATACTGGTGTTAATTAGCTTCTCTGACGTAATCTTCTGTTATGTTTTAAATGTATATGTTAAACCAATGAGAATTATTTCTGTTTTTTCAATATAATCTGGTGTTAATAGTATGGGATATTTGAAAAAAACTGCCACAAAGCTTCTGAAGAAGGACCTGTTTGGTTCGAATGCTAGAGCACTTTGTTCTTTTCTGTAACATCCATGTTGGTCCAATAAAAGGTATCAAATCATTTGTTTCTGGATCTGTTCTTAAAAGGACCAATACGGCACCTACAACATTTTTTTTTGCATCATGGAAGATATCGAAATTCGCCGCAGGACTTGGCAGTTGCATAACATTAAGAAGAAATTAGCACAGCTAGACAGTGACATCTACTTTTTATCCCAGTGCAAAAGGAATAACATTATCCCTAAAGGTCTAGCTATTTGGAATCCACTGAGGAACACAGCTAATTCTACATATGCTGAACAACTTTGTCGTAGGACCTCTGAGAAACTGAGAAATCACAGAATCTACAGCTCATATGCCAAAAAAGCATTTTTGAAGAAACAGTTTAATGAAATAGCTACCACACTGGAGAGGATGTCTGATGAGCCTATTCCAGACATCTTGCATGAGATAGACATGAACTACCAAAGAACCTTAAGAAAAGCCATGCTCATTAAAAACAGGAAGCTAGATGCCCTTCAACTTATCATACTTCCTCACAACCATGAAGAACAGAACAGAGTGACTGAACAACTAAGCCACACAGATGGGCACCTTTCAGTTGTTAATTTGTCCACCCATACACCGACTACTGGGGAATTAAATGTACTTTCTAAGGGCCTCAATTTCGGCCCAACTAAACCACTGGACAGAATACAGTTTTGTGGTGAAATGGAGGAATACTTCCTCAGATTGAGACTCAGAGAATGTTTTTCATGGCAGGGAAGACTTCACAGACAGGGAAGAAATCACAAACAGTAAAAATACCATAGATAAGAAAAAGAAACCATATGAGTTTACCCCATCAAGTGGCCGTAACAAGAAACTTGACAAATACATTAATTGCTTTCGCCAGAGAGTTACTGGTGAGATTCTTAATAGGCAGAAACAGGCCCGCTTCAACCTCTCTCCATTGGAATGTCGGGCTATACAAACACTAAAATCAAACCTTAACATTGTCATAAAAAAAGCTGATAAAGGCTCGGCAGTGGTGATATTGAATCGGGAAGATTACATTATGGAAGCCAACAGGCAGCTAAGTGACCTTACTTACTACAAAGTACTGGGAAGTGACCCAACTACAGAATATAAAAGAGAACTACAGGAGTTAATTGAAACATTTCCAGAGCATGTCCAAGACAAACTAAAGGCCCTCATCCCCAATGAACCTAAGCCAGGGACATTCTACATGCTTCCTAAAATACATAAGCCTGGTAATCCTGGTAGACCCATAGTCTCTGGTAATGGCACCCTGACAGAGGGGATATCAGGGTTTGTAGAAGCTATTTTCAAACCACTGGTTATACAAAGGGATAGTTACATCAAGGACACTACTCACGTCCTGCATAAATTTTCTGGTTTTAAGGACTTACCACCTGATACCCTTTTAGCCACGATGGATGTAACCTCCCTCTACACTAATATTCCACACACAGATGGCATCTCAGCCTGCCTCAAATACCTGCATGACAAAGAATTGGACCCCAACATTGACCGTGGAGTTGTGGGTAAACTCATTGAATTCATTCTGACACATAACAACTTCAGTTTCAATGGTAAACATTATGTTCAAACTATGGGAACAGCAATGGGAACCAGAATGGCTCCACTGTATGCTAATCTTTTTATGGCAAATTTGGAGGAGGATTTTCTAAGGCACTGTACACATAAACCACTCGCTTATTTCCGTTACATTGATGATTAGTTTATAATTTGGACAGAGGGCACTGACACACTTAAAGATTTTCATCGGGAACTTAATAACCTCCACCCAACTATAAAGCTTTCCCTAGAATATTCTGCCACAAGTGTACATTTTCTGGATACCAATGTCACTGTTATGGATGGAACCCTACATACCTGTCTTTACAGGAAACCAACAGACAGACAGACATACTTACACAAGAAAAGTAATCACCCAAGCCAGACAAAGAAATCTGTCATATATAGTCAAGCACTTTGGTATCACCGCCTCTGTTCAAATGAGGAAGACAGAGACACACATCTGGCGATGTTGAAAAACACCTTTATTGAGCAGGGACACTCATCAAGAGAAATTGACAGAGCAGTGGAACGTGCAACACAGGTCTCAAGAGAACAACTACTGCAATACAAGGAATGGATGTCTACCAACAGAATACCCTTAGTAGTCACATACCATCCTGACCTTGAACTCCTACATAAGATTATTAAGGATCTCCATCCAATAATTAGTGAGGATGAAACCCTTAACTGTATTTTTCAAGAACTACCACTACTATCTTTTAAACAACCACCTAATTTAGCCAACCTGATTATTAGGAGTCAACTTGAACCGGAACAGAATACCATGACATCATATGGTACACGACCCTGTCATCAATACACATGTAAGACATGTAACCTCATTTCCACTTCAGACTGTGTGGTTACATCACAAAACAGACTATTCAGGATACAGGGGAATTATACATGTACATCAAGTAATGTGGTCTATTTTATCCAGTGAAAGAAATGTCCTCACACAGGTTATGTGGGGGAGACAAGCCAACAACTCTGCACTAGAATGAATTCACTCAGACATTCTATTAATCACAAGATGATTGAGAAACCAGTAGCCCAGCAGTTCTCCCAGGATCACCACTCAGTCTCAGATATGTCTGTGATGGTCTTAAAAGTACATTTCAACAGCACACAACAGAGACGGGCTTCTGAAATTAGTCTTATTTTACTTCTCAATATGGTGGTGGATGGACTGAACATTGATGTGAGTTATATGACACATTATTCCACTTAAACTTACACAGACCTTTACTTTAAAAGATGGACATAAATACTTTAGCTCTTCAGCGGGTCTTTGGTTTTGTAAGTTTATGATTATCTACATGTTGACTTCTCACCTTAACACTGTGGTGAGTGTGTCTGAGTGTGTGTGTGTGTATACTGATGTTTGTATGTATGTGTGTGTTTTGTGTGTGTTTGTTGTGTGTTGTGTTTTTGTGTGTTGTGTGTGTGTGTGTGTGTTTTGTTTGTTGTGTGCAGTGTGGTGTGGTGTGTGTGGATTGTGTTTGTTATATTTGTTGTGTGTTGTGGTTGTGTGGGGTGTGCAGGTGTGTGTGTGTGTGTGTGTGTGTGTACACTCATATGTGTGGGGGGAGTGTGGCATGGGTCAATTGTTATGTGTCTAGGACACTTAGTTTTCACATATAGTGTACATTTACTTCCTTCTATTAGTTGTTAGTGATTGGATCACACACTGACAAATTTTTAACTGCTCATATTAAGATGCATATTTCATTTACTTGGGGGTTCATAAAAGGTGTAATTCCTTTGGGTTTTCATTTAGATTCCTTAGACTGATTCTGTGCATTTATGTTATACATGGCCTCTGTGTTGAAATCTGCACTTATCAGGCTCATGGTCTTGTTTTCTTGGGGGTCCTTGACAAGTATTTTTTTATTTGGCACTTAAACTTACAAGTGATACTTTCATGCATCATGTATATATGTGTAGGTTAATTTGAGGCTTGTTTTCAACTTGCAGTTACACCTAATTTCAGGATTTTGTCTCTCATTATCTGTTCTTTAATATACCAGGACAATTGGAATGTAAATTGTAAGCTCCTCTTACATGTATTAGAGAGAATGCCACTCCAAGGTTTTTTTTATCACTAGAATGCTTTCTTGGCATACTGAGACATTTTAAAATTTATGTGACAAGAACTGTCTGGCTGTAGAGAATTCTTGATAACCTTTACCCTTCTGAGGCTCCTCAGTTAAAGGCATACTGGTGTTAATTAGCTTCTCTGACATAATCTTCTGTTATGTTTTAATATGTTAAACCAATAAGAATTATTTCTGCTTTTTCAATATAATCTGGTGTTAATAGTATGGGATATTTGAAAAAAAAACTACCACAAAGCTTCTGAAGAAGGACCTGGTTGGTTCGAAAGCTAGAGCACTTTTTTCTTTTCTGTAACATCCATGTTGGTCCAATAAAAGGTATCAAATCATTTGTTTCTGGATCTATGTTATATGCACAGCATCTGACAGTGTGCTCCCCAGTCAGATATGAGGGGTGCAGCAGACAGGTGACACAGAGATATCCTCTCCGAACATTTTAATTTTACTGTAACTCAGCCACCAGGTTGATCCTGCCTCCCCACATACCTGGGGCAGGAGGGGAGCCTTGACCTGTGTGACATGATATCTTCCCAACGGTGAGCATGAAGGAGTTTGTGAGCCCTCGCATACTGGAAAATACCTGTTCGAGCTTGCAGTCAAGGAAATGTGCCCCGCCATCACACCTGCTCCCTCTCAGAATGTTTATGTAGCAGTTGCATTGGCCATTGTTACCCTCAAGTACAGACTCTACATAGTCTGCTTCATAACCCCTCCCCCAAAAATATAATCAGACACTCTGGGAGTGTGACATTGGGAAGGTCAAGGTTTACAGAATTAATGGTGGGGCAGACTGAGCTGTGGTAATCGCTGGGCACAGAACCAGCAAGGATGGTCACAACAAGACTAGCCCCCTTGGCTATGGACACTGCACCCTACAGAGGATAACACAAATGTCAACCTTCAACCACCTCCCCCCTTGTTATTGATGGATCTCTCCCTCACCTGGGGTTGTTGGTGGCCGGGTGAGTGAACTGTTATGGGTACTGTAATGAGGGTGGAATGGATTTATCTTTTCCCTCTTCCCCCTTTTTTGCAGCTGAAATCATTAGATTAGCCATGTGTAACCATATGCTATATGGCTGGTTAAAATTTCAGCATAGCCTTGTGGTACAGTCAGGGGTTCATTTAATTTATTTTTAGTGGAATTCTAAAACTTCTGTGAGTCAAAATCTGGATGTCATTCCAATTCTTAGGAAGTCAAAATACTAGCAGCTATGAACCACTTTAGGAAGCCATTATTCTAGGAAGGACCAATTTATGGATGTTAATATATTAGTAGTAAAATTCAAATTCTGTCATAAAAACTTCAATGCATGCAATTTTGGAAGTCATATAATTTGTGGTTTTACATCTGGAAGTCAATGACTTCCTCCTCCTCTTGTATTTTGTAAGTTGTTTGCCTTATTTTTGGAAGTCAGATACTCCAGAAATGAAGTTAACAGAATCCCTGGCTATTTTCACAGTCCCATAGTAAGATCCACACTGCTGGTTGATAAATGAGATGGGGAATGCAACCACTTTGGAGATCTCTACCTTTGCTTGATCATAGCCCTCCTCCCCCAACAAAAAATGTTCTGTGTTCTCTACTTGTTATGCGTTTTCAGCAAAGTTGTATATTTGTTAACCTTTCTCTATGTTACAATCAAAATTCATGCAGAGCTTATCTACTAGGATTCTCTGGGTTTTGTAAAGTCCATTAAAGAGACTACTCAGCTGTTGTCTGTGCAGTTCATGGGACAGGTAGCAGATACCCTGCCAGTTTACAAGGAATATGGTTACAGAGGCAGTGGTGTAATTTAAATGTTCTATAGATTGGGGATGCTCCATGATTTGCCAGCACCCTGCAGTCAACCCCTCTGCTTTTCTGTTCTCTAATAAATATTGCAGGGCAACCACTTAGATGGATATCATGGAATATTAAAGGGATATATACCCCATTAAGTGAAGGAAAATATTGGATCATCTCAGAAGGCAGGGGCAGAAGTAACTTTCATTCAGGAAAGCAGCCTTACCCAAGTTGAATCTTATAAATTAAAAACAGGGTGGGTGTCCCATGTGCATGAGGGTCTGGGACAATTTAGTGTGGCAATAATCATGCGGTCAATTACTGCACAGACAAAACCACAACAGCAAACATCATGTGTGGGAAACGCAGCGTGAAGCCATGATCTCAGAGGGGAGAAACTTGGTGGAGGAGGGATTAACTATTACAAACTCTAGTGGGGAGTGGAAATTGGGGTGAGGGGACTTGGGGGGGAATTTACTATCACAAACATCCCGGGGGGAGAAAGTCATGGGGGGTGATTTACCAATAGGAACACTGGGAGGGTGACAGTCAGAGGTGGCGGCAAATAACATCCCAACGCTATTTTATCCCTTCGCTATTTTTCATGGTACATTTTATGTGGTGGGATAAATACTTTGCTAAATATACTGAATACTAGCACCTGTAGATCTAAAAGCAGAGTGGTTGCTATACTAATCAACAAAAATACCTCATTCACTACCAAGAAAGTAATATCTGATCTTGAGGGCAGATATGTTATAGTACAGGGGAATTTTGTACAATCACCAGGTCACTCTGCAATGTGTATGGACTACTGTTGTGCAGAATGCAGAATTCCACTGGCAAAATTAACACAGAATGGCCATTCCACTGGTGGACTTTCTGTCAGAATTTCACTGGTTCTTCTGCAGAATTCCACCTGCTGTGTCCCATGGAATAATATTCTGCAGAACAGCATTTTTCTGCAGAAAATCATTGTGCAACCATTTTCGTGGAAAATATTGAGATCTGTGAAATGATATTCCATAGAACAGCATTTTTTCCATGGAAAATCATTTCACAACCATTTTCTGCTGCAGAATTTCAACATTCCATTTCTGGCAAAATTCAGCAAAATTTCAAACATTCAGTTAAATTTCGTTCCACCAGAATTTGAAAATTTCACACAGCACTAGTATGGACCCAATCAGGTGGATGCCACATTCTTTGCTGGGCTGGCTTGCACCTTAGCAACCCACCAGAATGGGGACCAGGAGTCAACACTGCCTGAATGACTTTCTGGACAAAAGTAAGGCTCCTACTGGCCCTCTTACAACAGTCTCACAGGCAGTCGAAGGCCTGATGGATGATTTGGGTCTCACAGACATTTGAAGGCTGGTCCATCCAAGTAGGAGGGATTACTCCTTTTATTCAGCAGTGCACCATATTTTTTTATGGATAGACATGTGGATCATTCACCAGAGCTGAGTGCCAGATGCTGCGGATTTTGACATCAACGAATAATTTATTTATTTATTGAATTTTGTTGACCCGGTAAGTCCACTGGGCCTAGAAGTCCCTTTTTCGGGGTGACTGGAGAGGGGGGGATACAGATGGTAAGCAACTGAAATTGAACCAGATTAAGCTGTTGGTAGTATTTTTTTAGTGATTTTTTTTTATCTCAGACCACACCCTGTTCTCCTTTACATGGGTACCCTCAGGAGAAGCTGAGGCGACTAGGCACAGATGGCACTTCAATATCTGTCTCTTTAAAGACCCAACCTTCTGCAAATCTCTAGAGGCTGATATTAAAATTTTACTAGAGACTAATCACCCATTGAACATCTCTGCAGCCATCAATCAGGAAGCATTAAGAGCTTTTATCAGAGGAAGCTGAATCAGTTACACCTCAAATCTCAAAACGGTCATGTTTATGGACCAGACAGGGCAACTCCAAAAGCTCAAGGAGCTAGAGGAGAGATATAGGGCAGATTAAGCTCCTTCACTGGACATGCTTGCAACCATAACAGGTACCAGCTATAAAGTAAACATGCATTTACACCGGAAGGCTGAATATGCCCTCTTTCACCACAGACAGTTCTATTTGGAAGTGGGAGAGAAGCCCAGATGCTTATCAGTTTACCAACTTAAGAAATGAGAAGAGCAATCAAGGATAATAGTGATTGGGGAACCAGGAGGGGCAACCCTAAGAAATCCAAAGGACATAAATAATGCATTTAGAGATTTTTACAAGAAATTATTTGCACAGGAGGTGGATCCAACAGATAAGAAGCTCACCTTGTTTTTAGCAGCTTTACAAATAACAACCCACTCACTTCCCCACAGGGAGGATCTTGATGATCTTCTTTCTCCTCAAGAAATTTAACAGGCACTGTACCCCATACCTGCAGGGAAGGCTCCAGGGGGATTGCCTACTAGTTGTAGAATCCCTATAATTGTTTGACTCTGTTCTGATTCAAACCCTGTATGAAGCTTTGAGAGAAGTCAGCAAGATAAGGAAACAGCCATCCTATATGAGAATGGCAGTAACTTCCCTTATCCCCAAGGTAGGCAAGGATATACTGTTATGTAAGAGTTACTAGCCCTCCTACCTCATTATGGTAGATTGTGAAGAGTTTGTGAAGATGTTAGCTTCTAGGCTCTAAGAAGCTACAGGTGTCTCTAATCTGGTTGATAAGGACTAGACAGGATTTGATGCTCGAATAAAAGGTACAGACAATACTAGAGGGATGCTAAATCTCATGTGGTGAAAAGAAACCCCCACTCCACTGCAGTGCTGTTCTCTCTTGAAGTGGAGAAGGCATTTAACAGAGTGGTATGGGACTGCCTCTTTCACACCCTGCAGACCTTTTACTTTTATGGGACTGCCTCTTTTACACCCTGCACACCTTTGGCTTTGGGAAGAAATTCATTGAGTACATCCAGACCCTTTAACATGGAGTCTCAGTGTTGCTCACCTCAAATGGACAAATCTTGCAAACATTTCCTCTGGGAAGGCATACCCAGTAGGGATGCTCACTTTACCCACTTTTCTTTGTCTTAGCTCAAAAGCCTTTCCTGCAGGTGATCTGCTGACAGGTATACCTTCATGGGGTACAAATGGGTAAGGTGCTTAAGGTCCAAGAATATTCTGACAACATCATGCTGATCCTCACATTCCCTGAGATATCAGTACTAGCACTACTAGAGCTGTTGAGCAAGTTCTGTCAACTATCATGCTATTAGGCTAATATTTCCAAATTGTTACTGCTCCTCTTCAGTAGCACTGCAAAATATCTGCATGGGCTTACCTGGAGTCCACAACCAGTAGAGGGAGCTTTCAAATACAAGGGCATACATTTTGCATGGGACTCTGATAATGTGGCCAAGCTCTACATCCCCCATCTCCTAGCAGAGAAGGATTTTTCACATTGGAGCACCCTGCACATCTCCCACTGAGGCAGAGAGCATGCCTTCAAAATGATGGTAGCCACAAGACTGCAGTGTGTCTTGAACAATTTCCTTATCAGGATAAAGCTGAGAGTTTTCCAGGACATGCAGAGACAGTTGCTGAAGTTTTATTAGAGCACTGGGCCAAAATGATTAAGTCACTGCAAGCTATTTCTGCCCCATACCAGGGAGGACTCAATTTTCCAATTTTGCAGTCAGGCACATAGCACACATACAGTAACATCACAGTTGGCCCAGGTCTCCCCCTCAATTTGCAAATGGCTACAGCCCAAATGGGTATCTTGGGAGTTGCATATATTGGGAGTGGACCTGTACACTGGGCTCGTGCTCTGAAAGTTAAGTCCAAGTCTGACATACCACTGGGCCCAATGGCCACTGCATAAGCCTGATATGTCTAGCAAATGAGATGGTTCTCTATCTTCTCCCCCCCCCAGTCTTCCCCTATAGAAAACTCCTATCTTAAAAATAGGGGGTACCCCTGTACACTGGCATAGATGGGCTGAAAAAGGACTCCATCACTTGGGGCAAGTCACTGACACTGAAACCAAGTACTTAAGTCATTTGGTCAGCTATAGGTGGACTATGGCCTTGACAAAAGCTAGTACTGACAGTATCTACAACTCAGACACACCCTGGTTAGTGTGTCGGGGTCCAAGCATACATCTGAGGACCTGAATGAATTGGACACACTACTACATGCTCCTAATGGCAAAGACCCCAAAGACAATGTAATCTACCAGAAACTCCAGGAGGGTCAGGCAGACTTGATGGAGACACATTGGGGAAAATGGTGCACCGAGCTCAATTTGGGCAGCATCCCAGAAACATGAAACAAGTGCTAGGTGAGCCTGAACACAGTGGCCAGGGATATGAAAACTCAGAAAATGACAAACCAGCACTGCTTCAAACTGTTTGAGCAAATTAGGCTTTATTAAACAACAGTTTGAAAAAGGCAGTAATGGCAACAACATACCAGCTCCACAGGCAAGCAGCAGTGTCAACGGTCTGACCAGTTTCGCAACTAGTGTGTCATCAGGGTAATGGTCCATTCACAAACTTAGACCATCTTAAATAGTGGTCCCTTTAAGGGACAGTGCAATCACCATAAACAGCATGCTGTACATATATGTAAATATAAACAATGTGATTAACAAGCCACCATTTCATAAATACAGTAATCACTGGGGTACAAAAAGTAAAACTACTTGTTAGCTTAAAAACAGTTAGAAAAACTATGTTGAAGAATTATTTCTAGTACTTATGGAAAGTCCCTCAAATCTATATCACCATTAGTAATCCTGGCTTGAGACAATATAATTATTGCTTCAACAAACTTTTAGAGTAAGATGGTGCAAGACATGCAATTAATAACCTAGAAGCAACAGTATATTTAGTTACTATCAAAGTGCAATATTCATTTGTAGCAGAATTGCTATTAAATCTTTGTACTTCCTAAATTCACAGCTTTTTACTTTTTACCATTTAATACAAGACAAAATATCAATTCTGTCATTCAGGCCTGCTGCAGACAAGGCCCCTAGTGTAAATATCCAAAATGATTCTCTGTATTTAAGTTTATCATCGAGGTTTCCACCTTTAGCTTTTACCTTTTCTATTGTACAAAACTTAAAATTATGACCATTACTACTTGTTATACTACAATGGTTAGCTAGTGCATTAGAAGCATCACTTGCAAGAATTGACCTCAGGTGTTCACCTATCCTAAGTTTAAATTGTCTAGTTGTCTTACCAACATAAAATGCTGAGCATTCACAAGTAGCCAGCTATAGTAAGTTGTCTGTATTACAGTTGAAAAAGTTATTAACCTTCTACTCTCTATTACTATTACAAGTATTGAATGTATCTGTTTTAAGAACAGAAGTACACAATTTACAATTACCACAAGGAAAATTATCCCATGGCAATGGTGGCAACCAGTTTCCATCAACAACACTAGGAACTGCAGGTGCATGATAACTGTGAACCAGTCTGTCCTTCAGTCTGGGACCATGTTTATAAACCATTCTTGGCTTTTCTTTAACAATCTCTTGGAGCAACTGCTCTGACCCTAAAATGTTCCAGTTGTCGATCAAGGTCTGTTCTATATCCTTCGTATGTCTGGTGTATTCTATAATGAAGTTCATTCTGGGGGTGTCCCTCACACATTCCTTTACTGTAAGAAGTTCATTCCTATCTATTTCTAGGGGCTCACCATATGCTTGATGAACTGTGTCAGGACTATAACCTCTAGCCATGAATCTATCACATAAATCTGAGGCATTTGCCATGAAATCTACATCATTACTACAATTCCTGTGGAATCTCAGCATCTGGGCTTTGAGAATGTTCTTTATTAAATGCTGTATGTGGCAACTGGTGGCAAGTAATAGTGAGTTTCTCTCTGTCATCTTCCTGTATAGATCAATTTCTTAAGTGCCATCACATTTCTTTCTTATTTTAAGATCCAGGAAGGGGACAGATACAGGATCACACTTCAAAGAAAATCTCGAGTTTTTATTGCTTGTCTCCACATAAGATACAAACTGACTCAGCTCCTCCTTATTGCCACTCTACACCATAAAGATGTCATCTATAAAGCGATGCCAGATGTCAGTCTTATCCCAAAAAAGATTGCTCTGGCCATCATAGACATATTCTGTTTCCCACTTGCACAGATAGAGATTAGCGTAGTTGGGAGCAAATGTAGCTCCCATAGCTGTCCCTTTAACTTGCAAGCAATATGTATCCTGAAAAAAAAAAATAGTTTTTTGTGAGAACATGTTCCGCACATTCTCACATGGCTAGAAATTATAGTCCTGACACATTATATTAAGCATATGGTGAGGCTCTAGAAATAGATAGGAAGGAACTTCTTACAGAAAAGGAACGTGTGAGGGATACCTCCAGAATGAACTTAATTACAGAATACACCAGAGTAATACTGGTCTCTGACAAGCACTGGAGATGTGCCCATACTACCGGCAGTATAACCCACAAACTCTGGTACTGCCTAGAGTTAGCGGACTACTGGAAAGAGTCTGAGTGAGTTTATTCAGCACTCCTAAAGAGATGCCTCTTCTTCATGCCTGGCTTAGTGATGACAGGTGTCCCGAAGCAACAGGCCTTGACATAGGAGTGCCCCTAGTAAGGCAACACTGGCTGTAGAATGTGCAGATCACAGCTAAGTGCATTATCTTCTGGCACTGGAGAGAACCAGCACATCTACACTCCTCAGAATGGCTTATGGAAATAGGGAAAACGGACAGCTATGAAAGGGTTCTTGATGCATGTTGCAATTTATGTGCCAATATGTGGGGGTCTCTGTCTAAGTTCATGCTGCACCATCTGATAGGCAACAATGAGACATAAGGGGAAGGACTCCCTAACCCGTTCATCCTTCCCTACTCCCCCATAATGAGAAATAGCAACAGATTTGTTGCTACAAAGATAGTGCTCAGTACCAGCCCCATTCTCCCTCCAGAGAACACTGCAGTCTACCTGAAGTAGTTAGTTCCTGTACCCCCCATCCACCAAGAGTCAATGCTAGCCCTCTTCTTCACCCCTCCATCTCCTCTTCCCATTTAAAGCTTGTTGCAAAACCATTAACATTTTTATTTAAGGCATCGAGCATCTGACATAACATGCTTGCACCCCTAGTCATAACATGGTTTATGCTGAACTAGAATGTGTTTGATTGTTTACTTCACCCTTTTTGTACCTTTACTGGATGTTTTTGATCTTCTGATTTCAGAAGGGAATACTACGGCACAGAACTATTTAGTGTTGTATCTACAAATGGCTAAGCTCTGGCCAGGATTCCTTTAATGTATTTGTGTATGTTACCACTCTCTCTATGCAAATGAACTTTGAATTAAACAAAAAGCAGAAATGTATCCAATCCCATTAGACCATCTATTAAATGACCTAAAAGCATCCATAGTTTGCATCCAAAACAGATGAAATGGCGCCCATACTGAATGCAATTGCATCCTAACTGGCCACACCTCATGACTGCTTCTTTTTTCTGCTGCAAATTGTATGTTTTATAAAGACATGCAACTTTTGAAAAAAGGGCTGCCTGTTAGCAAGTGGATGGACACAGATTCTGGTGCAGCATGCATTTGCATCCAACCCTTTTTAACCCCCACATATTTTTCATTTTTTCCATTAAAGTTTTGATTCTGCAGAACTGAGCTGGCAGAAAATCAGCCCTTACCCTGCCTTTCCCAACTAGTGACCAATTACTCTGAAGACTTACTAGACTCAGCAGCTTACCCATGGATTGCCCTCCTCCCCACTGGCAAGGCCATCAAGAGGAAGGCTGCCCCCCTCAGACACACATCCAGATAATAGGGCCAGCATCCTTGGATGGTGGCGTAGACCAGGATCTGGCAGGCAGGGCTTCATTAAACTCATTCAGCTTAGTTTTGCATTTTCTCCCAAGGCCCATCCCGCTGTGGCACGGACATCAATGTGTGCTCTGTGGATGCATATGGGCACTGCATCAAACTAGCAGCACCCTCCCTTCACACTCTTCAGTCTGCACTTCCACCAAGTCCCCACGTTGTGGATGTCATCAGAGGGTTGGTGAGCCCTTCCTGTCCTTGGGAGAGGAAAGCAATCAGCAGACGCTCTATGTGCTCCCCTCCACTGACCCTGAGCAACCTAAGTCCACGCCTGCACCTAGGTCACCAGTGTATTGGGCAGTAGCAGTACCACTGAGCCACTGGTTAGCTTCCACCCCTATATACGTACACTTTCAAAACATTCATTAAAATTCTGTTAGTATTCATTTCATAAACAGCTCTAAAATGTAAATGAGCAAATGATGACTAGCTTCAGTAGGTCTTGCAAGATAAGCAGTTCTAGTGCTAATGCTCCACATAAGACAAAAGGCTGTTTCTGAGCTCAAAATAGGAAACCACTTAAACTATCATTTTCCAGTAAAATCCAAGCCATCAAAATGGTAATGGCCCCAAATTGTTTCATTGCATTTCTCATAGCACTATAACTATTCTTCAGACAATGATATGTGAAGTATGGAATACTTTACAAAGTTTCCTGACTTTGCAAAGTTCGTAGTGTGACACTGTACTTCTTTGCATAACAAAGTGCCCACTTTGCTTAGTAAAAACTACACTTATTGGCACCATGACAGCAAAGCTGCTTCTGAAGTGTCCCTTTGTATAATTGTTGCTGAGCAATGTAGCACTTCACTCATGAAGAACTACAGAAAGATCCTTGTTTAAAAAGAAAATGTTTGGTAAAAAATGTAGCATCCCCCGACCCACTGTACCATCACCAAGTTCCCTCCACAACTCCTCAACGTATATCTGTGTAGATACCACCAATCTGCCACTCTCCACTTTGAAATGCTCACATTCCTACCTCCCAGCAAAGTTCTCTACCAGTACAGCTGATTATATTATAGTGATTCCTTTCCCACCCATGTGTTAAAAATAACTCCTCCCACCAAACCAGACCTTGATCATGAGTGAGAATTACTGAACCCAATCCCCCCTCTGGCCAGTACCTCCCCTTCCCCCCTGTGCACACCAAATAAATCCAGATTTGCTGTTAATATAAAAGAAAAAAAGACTGTCCCTCGGTGCAGAGATGTTTTCTGTTTTCAGTGCACATATAGGTAATGCAATGAATAAATGGTGACATTATTGCCTATAGTAAACTCTGATTGGCTGAGGCTTTTTTTTTGGTGCTGTGGGAAGGAAAAAGAGAGGTGAAAGTGAAGAGGGTGTTCTCATTGAGTGGCCCTCTCAAGCATGACACCCTGACAGTGAAACTTGAAAACAAACCATTACAGCGACAGTCACTGTAATGGTCTGTTTTTTGAGATGCTTGTTTCCTGGTGTCCTGCCCCCTCCCCAGAACAATTCCAACCTGGAGTTGATTGATTAAATTAGAATGTGGGGTGTGTGGCTGGCATTGCCCCCTGCAAAAAACAATTTTTTGTGAGGGCACAATACTGGTGTTGGTACTGTACCGTCACTATGCAGGACACCTTCTCATTGATGGCCAGAATCTTGGTGGGTGGGTGGGGGAGTCATTTTTGGTGCATGCAGAGGGGAAAGGAAATCGCTATAAAACACTATGCTGTATTGGTGTTAAACATTGCTAGGAAGTCGGTTTCAGTGCATTTGTTAGTGGCTGAGCCTTGTGAGATTGAGGGTCATGTCACATAAAACATTAAGTAGTGCATAACATATCAAAAACACTTTGAATACAACATTTTGAACATTACAAGCTCCAAGTGTTGTGATCAAAATAAAGTGCATTGAATACTGTATACTGTATCTCAACAACATATCCTTTATTTTCATGTAGTAACTAAAGAAACCTTGTGACTTCACCCTTAATAAAGTAATAGCATAATGTGCATAAAGGACCAACAAATCTCAAAGGAATGGTTATGGTTACAGAGGGTTGACAGGAGAGAGAGAGGATGAGGAAAATGGAAAACTATATGGATTGAAAAGAAACACAGAAAGGATGAGGGTGTGGACAAGACATGAGAGGAAGAATAATACTATGGATACAATCAAAGAAGGGCAAAGGGGACTAGTGGAAAATGGATTAGGTGTTTATGAAATGAAAATAGGAACAGGGGAGAGAGGAGAGGTGAGAAATAGCAAGTAGGAGAAGGTACCAAAAGTATAATACAATTAGAGCAAAACACTACAAACAGATAAAGAACAACAATGATGAACAGAAAAATAATTTCAAAGTAAATAAAACCCATCAAGCCTTCCCACAGTAGACTTCCGGTTCCGGTATGGCTTGATCAGCAGCTAGTAGAGCCACTCCACCCAATTTGCTAATTAATCCTCTCTTAGTAAACATCAAAATCTGCAGAAATGACCTAAAATGGCATCCGGAGGATTGCAGAAGGATAGAGGGACAAGAACTTGCACTCTGTATCCGTGGGGTGAAAAAGAAACCTAAGGCTCAAGACAGAATTCCCCTATACAAGGCCCTGCTACAACCACATGCCAAAACAGCTCGGTCCCAAGCTATGATACTGATGAGGAAACAGAACAGCTCTCTCGATCAAGATTTGAGACCCTGATGAGGGGAATTGAAGGATATGAGGGCAGAAAATAAAAACAAATTCAAACAATTAAATCAAAAGTTATCGATGGTGGAGAATCGAATGCAGGAGGCTGAGGATTGAATTGGCACAGCAGAGGATGGCCTACAGCACATTGGTTGAATGGTCTCTGCGCTCTGTTTACATGCAATCTCCACAGAGCAGAAGTACTTAGACCTTGAGAGTAGGCCCAGAAGGGACAATCTAAGCCTATACGGTCTAGCGAAGGCACTGAGGAAGGTGCTATGTCTGAATTCTTGGCCGACATGCTTCGTGACATACTGAATCTTCCCTCCAGCTACCAAATAAAAACTGAGAAAATGCATTGTGCCCTGATGCCGAAACCTAAAAATCCAACTGCCAGACCGTGCTCTGTGATTATCAAATTTCATAACTTTAAAACCAAGGAAGATATTTTAAAAAGAGCCTGGCAACAACGTGAGGTCAAATATCTTGTTTCTCGTCTTTTTTTTTTGTTACCATGACTATCCACCAACTACTCAAAAACAGCACTAGGAATATGCCCTCCTTATAAAGATACTCCGGGGGAAAAATCTGTGCATTCAAACACCATATCCCTCCAGATTGTGGGTGTTTTGGAAGAAAGGAACTGAGATCTATAATAATTTTCAAGAAGCAAAGAATGCCATTGTAAAAAAGGGTATTGAAATACCAGAACAACCACTGAAACTGGGTCAGAAATGGCTAGATCAAGACGATGCATGGTGGACTTTGTCAGCTAAAAGAAACAAGAATCCAATCATCTCTACAACCTTGGATACTATCTCCCTCTTCAGAGGTTTACTCAAAAAGCTCCCTAGTATCTCGGATCAAGATCTTGTGCAAATGGACGGCTGAACTAAGCATTTTAAACCAGTTTTCAGGCCGTTAGTTGTCACGCAGTGAGTAATTATGGCTGTGGTTGGTACTTTTTCTCCCTCAACTAGACTCACTATAATGAGCCAAGAAGAAGCAATGACTAGGCCAATTTAAAATTAATCTGTCACTATCAAAGGGCTTAAGGGGAATTGCTCACAGGATAGATCTCCATGGATTGCCATACTTCACAATGAATGACCATAGCTCTTAAAAATATGACTAATTGGAGTGACAGATGTTCTTTATAAGATGTTTGATTTAATAGGAGGGCCTGGGGATGGAAATTACAATGAAAGTAAGGGTTATGGGGAACAATGTAGGTACAATATAAGGTCTTCTTTACTTATTTCCCCAACCCCCTCCGGGGCACTGTCCTAATTGAAATACATACCGTCTCTGTCTTCCGATCTGAATAATTTGTACTGAGTAGATTGGGCTCAAAGGTATATCATACTACATAGTAACATGCCTACAGGGTCTAGTCTGGTACAGACCCTAGAAGAGGTCCTTCTGTCCAGAAGGGGTACTCTCCTCTTCAACCTTCCAAAACTAACATCAGGGTGGGTTCAGAGGTCACTTGATATAGTGGACCTCCTGCCTTGGAAGCTAATGCAAGATATACAGTTGGGTGTCCAGTTGGCATCACCTAGTCTTTTATGGTTAATGTCAGCTTGTCTTCAATTATTAGGTTTTAATGAAGTTCTGATACTTAAATTATGGGGGCATATATATGCTGTACAAGAAACTCTCCTGAAGTGCGAGGCATCTTTCTTTGAGAGAAATGGGGCATTTTTAATTGCACATTTTCAAAGGATGTTAAGGTGAGTTGCACCTTTTGCACTTATAATGTGCATGGCCTGACTAGCCCCATAAAGCGCTCAAAAATTCTGTCTTCACTTAAACAAGCTGGTGCAGACATTTTGATGCTCCAGGAAATGCACTTGTCTAGAGATGAACACCGAACATTTGAGCATTTGGGGTTTGGCCAGGTCTATGCCTCCTCTTATAGGGGTGGACGAAGAAGGGGTACTATTATTTTAATACCACATCGAGTTCCATTTCAAGCCGTCAATCAGATAATTAATAAAGAAGGAAGGTACATGCTATTAAAGGGGAAATTAAATGGGAAGCCCATTATGATGACCTCAATGTATTTTCCACCTAACTCTGATTTTACGACTTATAGTTCGATTTTGTTGAAATTGATACAGTGGGCAGAGGGGCCAATCATCTGTGGTGGGGATTTTAATTTGAACCTATCTCAGCTATATGAACCAGTTAAACAAAATCAAAAACTGTCCAAGTAGGCAAGGAAACTGTTAAAGCTGATCAAGAATCTGGGCCTGGCTGATGCATGGCAATATCACAACAGTACAGGTATTCACCATACCTTTTACTCACAAGCTCACCAGAGCTACTCTTCTAGTAACCATTTCTTAGTTTTACAGGAATATGCCCACATGTCACTTAAGACTTGGCAGGGTGACTTTGTCCTTTCAGACCATGCCCCACAGTATCTCTGTTTCAGAAATGATCAATTTCATAAGTCCACGATATGGAGGCTGAACATATCCCTTCTTAGTGACAAGGAAATTATACAGGAGACTAAAAACACAATTCAACAAAATTTAATAGATAATGACATGCCGGAGATAGACATTGCTATACTTTGGGACACGATCAAGGCTATTTGCAGAGGTAGATTTATTGCTATTTTATAGCACATAAAAAAAAAACTTAGGGACCAGAAAAGAAATTCCTTACTTGCTCAAATAAAAACTCTTGAAGAGCAACAAAATTTAACAATAACAACAGAGGCCACTAGGCAATTAAAGGTTTTGAAACGAGAGCTTAGTTCCCTGCTAGACTACTATGTCAAGCAGAACCTATTATTCCTTAGACAAAAGTACTATGAAGGTAGTCCTCGCTCATTGAAACTTTTGACGGGGCGGTTAGGAAGGCAGCAGGCTAGGTACATGATCACCACACCGAGACCTTTGTCTAAGGACCCGCCCCAACATATTATAGCCAGTATATCAGATATTTTTGTTAAATATTATATGGAACTTTATGCTGCACCCCAACCACAACCCACTATAACAAAAATTTGTGCCTTTCTCCAATCCTTAAACCTCCCAACCCTCTCAAAAACCCTTACAGAAAAATTACTTGCCCCGATTTTGATTAAACAGTTGGAAGGGGAGATAGGAAATCTTAAATCTAATAAACGTCCGGGGACCTATGGATTGCCAGAGAATTCCATAAAGCCTTTAAACAAGATATAACCTCTTTACTACACCGATTTTTTTGATTATAGACCTGCCTGAGACCCCTATCCCTCCCTCATGGAATATGCAATTATCTCAGTAATCCCAAAACCTGGGAAGGACTCCTCCCTGCCTGGTTCCTACCACCCTATTTCCATTCTAAATACTGATTACAAAGTGTTGCCATCTATATTAGCCCACAGATTAGTTAAATTAGCCCCTATTTAATTCAACAAGACCAATCAGGGTTTATTCAAGGTTGTCAAGCTCAGGATAATATTAGGAGAACTGTATATCTAATTGAACATATCCAAAAGGTAAAAACCCCAGCCCTTCTACTTAGTCTGGATGCTGAAAAAGCATTTGACAACGTCTCTTAGCCCTTTCTAAGAGAAGTTTTGAAAACCTTTCAAATCCCACATCAGTTTGTAGATACTATATTTAAATTCTATCAGACACCCCCAAGCCTATATCACATCCAATGGACATTTATCCCATAGGTTTGCTTTACATAGAGGATCCAGGCAGGGATGCCATATCCCCCCTCTCCTGTTTGCTGTTTATATTGAACCTCTGGCCCACATGATTCAACAGGATCAGAATCTCCCTGAAATCCATTTGGCCGGAAAGGAGCACAAAATAGCATTATTTGCGGATGATGTTTTGATATATTTAGCAAATCTAGACAACTCTCTTCTGCATTTATTTCAAAAGCTTACTTTATTCTCATCCCAGGCCAGATATTCCTTAAATACTAACAAAACTGAACTATTGGCCTTTAACTATATCCTTCCAATACATATTAAGAAAAAGTTTCAATTTAAGTGGAATTCCCAAACAATAAGGTATCTGGGAGTTAATATTCCAGCTGATCTTGGGTCACTATTTAACCTGAATTATGACCCCCAATACAGATCCTTAAGGTGGACTTCAATCACTGGACAATGATACCCTTATCCTTTTGTGCTAGGAATCAAGCACTTAAAATGAATGCTCTGCCAAGATTATTATATCTGTTTCAATCTATGCCTTGTGTGGTGCCCTTACAGTGCCTGAACAACTGGCAATGAGCATTTTTGAATTTTCTTTGGCAAGGCAAAAAACTCCGTCTTAAATTCCAATTATTAATGCTCTCAAAAAATCTTGGAGGAATTGCACTTCCTAATTTACACTATTATTGGAATGCCTCTCAAATACGACTGGCTCTATTGTGGGGAAACAGTCATTAATTGGCACATTGGAAGCAAATTGATCTTGGTAGATCTCTACCCCACCCTCTACCTGTGGCCCTCTTTGCGCCCCCCCCCCCGATGAGGCAACTCCAAGGGGTCCTTCCAAAAATCACAGGTGCAATTCTGGAGGGCTGGAGGAGGGGTTACCCCCAAAAGCGATTCTCTAACCATAATTGGAAATACTGCTGGTTCTCTGAGAATCCTGCTTTTCCACCAGCTTTAGAATATAAATGGTATGTTCTTCAGGCCCCTAGGGGCTTTGTGGCGCCTTGGCAAATACTTTGAAACTGTACCATAATGTAATTTACAGAAGCACAAACAAAGTACGGCTGTGTTTCAAGTGATTATATATATTATTTACAGATGAGAGATTGGATTAACACACAAATAAAAATTCAAAACTCTAGATCATTACAAGAAGAGGACTGTAGTCCCTTTATTTGTATTTGGACAGTCTCTGAACGTGATCATGCCACATCTTTGTTATATCAGTTCCTCAATACTTACCAGAATCATCTTACTGATCTAATAAAAACAAACATGGGAGAAGGACCTGGGTGGTCCCCTTCTTGGGCCTTGTTGGCCAAAGGTGTGGCTATCTACGTGGTCCACAACTTTGTCTCCTAGCTGGAGGGAGTATGTTTGGAAGGTTCTCACAAAGTACTTTTTAGTACACCTGTTCCAGGCAAAGCGTAACCCTGAGGCCTCTTCTACTTGTTGGAGACAATGTGGGGCATTGGAGGCTTCCCACGCCCATATATTCTTAAACTGTCCAAAGATTAAGCCATTCTGGCAAGCAATTACTCACCAGATAACTAGATTATTGTCCATTCAGGAGCTGTTGACTCCACAAAATCTCCTATTGGGCATACCTCCCAAAACTCTTAAAGATAAAGACACCAAATACTTCTGGCCTATATGTTTAACAGCGGCCTATAAAGCCATTACTAAGAAATGGCTGCTCCCCAACCCCCCAACATTACCAGAATGTCAGGACATAATAAACTATATACAACATTTGGAACAGCTAACTCATGATTTACAGGACAGAGCTGCAGTATGTCAGAATGGTTGGACTAGATGGGACTTGAACAGATGACCCAGGTTGGGACCTCTAGGGAAACTTGAAATGTGTATGGAAATTAATGTTATATGACCCTGATAGAGAAGATGAGAAATCGCCTTAAGGAGGGATTAATAAATCTTCTTTTACTTAACCATTATGTTAAAATGTATTCAAGAAATAAAAAAAAAGTTTGGGAGGAATTAAAGAATATTGTATAAGCTTTACTAGAAGGGACAATAAGTAGTGGAAAATGTTACCCCATAAATGGAATTTGAATTTACTCTTTGGGATAAAAAAGAGACAAATAGCTGACAAGTTAGGTTTGTATAAATTGTAGTTATGTATGTACAGTATGTTGTTTATATATTTTGTTTTAAACTTACACTTTCTAGATGCTGTATAAAAATCAAATGTTAGCCAAAGCTCCAGAATTTAGGAGCAAGGGCATCTGTATGATGAAGTGTTGTTATTCTACTTGTAATGAGATAGTAAGCAGTAAAAGAAGTACATTAAAAAAAAACTTCCCACAGCAGTTGGCAGTGCACAAAAATAAAATGTGTGTATAACCCATGCATTTGTGAAAAACAGCTTAAGTGGAGTGAGTAAAAAATGAAAAGGGAATTTTATACATAACATTTGTGTTGATTCAAATATTGGTATGAAATGGAGACTGATAACAATTACATGCTACTGGCTACTTCATCAAAGGACAAGCATGGTAACATATAGGAAATGGAGACAATTGAAACGTAGTAAGATAATAAAAACCTAATTGAATTCTAGTTTAGTTGGGAGCCCCAGTGTTACAGTCCATCAGAATAAATATATAATGGTGAATACAAACACATAACAGGATGTGAATATTGAAGATGAAGAGCTCAGTGTGGTGTATAATATTTATTATGAACTGGTTCCCAAAAATAGAGGAAGCTGATTGGCTGAGAGAGCTTTGAAGTTGTGGTGATATCGGGCTACATACCCATGGCTTCAAAAAGCCTCCAGCTACCAGCCTCCTCACTAAAAATAAATTCCTCTGATTGTAACCACACAAGGCAACAAAATGCAAGCTGTGGGGAAGAACAAGGGGCAACACCTGTTCAGAACAGAAAAACACATCTGTTTGCCATTTCTCTGACTTGCCACAAATGACCCTCTGGTACCAAGCGATGTATTTTTTCTTATCCTTAGTCAGACTGCCACAACCCAATCAGCTATTTTCTTTTAAACAAAGCGCTGCGGTGTGTGGCTTTATTGTCTCCATCCCGCTGTCTTCAGAGGCACGTGCTTGGACAGCCGTTACCGCACACAGTAGCGCTTACAAAGATTACTTTGTCAAATCTATTTTTAAATTGTCACCTAACACTTCCCTGTATTTATCAGCTGCCAGGGACAAGCTAAATAGTGAGACTGACTAACTTACGTATGTATTCAGAAGACCGCAAGTGTTCTCCTACTCAGTAGGCTCTCTTTCACACAGTGGGACTTCTGCCCCTTCTAGTGGCTCCAGTGACAAGTAAAACATAAATCCTACACATCTCAGACACCTGGTTGCAACTTTCTCATCCCCAAAACAAACAGATCAAAACATTAACACAACTTGCTCTTGATCACACTATGCAGTGCTGGCAGAGTGAAATAGGAGTTTACAGCTGCACCAACTCTAGGAACTCCAATTACAGCAGCGCCACCTGCTGCCCATAGCCCTCCAGGAACTATTTTCTCTAAAGGTACTCCTCCAACACCCCCAGAAAAGTCACTTCAAAAGGTTTTTAAAGCTTTTTTTTTTCAGTTTTTTTTTTTTACTGATAAAATGTTTAGGCCAGTTCATAATAGCAATAATACACTACAGGGTGTGGTATATCATGGGATATCATCACTTCTGGGGTGTTGGATGCACTTGGCCTGTGGCCTAGTGCCCAACCATTCCAGGTATGACAATATCCCATGATATACCACATCCTGTTGCGCATTATTGCTTAATTTTGTAGTAAGTGGTTTTCTGATACATGAATCAGGAACCAAGCTGTAGACTGGTAGTCTGACCTAAAAATGAAAAACACATTGTTAATATTAGAACTATCTTGTAATACAATCAGAAAACTCTTACTTTACTCTCCTGAATGGGGAGAGTCATTATTGATCTAAAAAAATCGTACAATATCTAATTCTTTATTGATGCCCTCAAGCTGTAATGCTTTGAGCTTGAAGATCCACGTGGTCTTATTCTGAAGGAGTTTCCTGACTCTATCTTTGGTGGTAAGAAACCACCTCTAAGTCCATGACTCTGACTGCAGTATAGTAATCATTGTGGATAGCTCTATGGTATGCTTTCCTGGGATGTGTCAGTTTGTCACTTTGCAATGCTCTGAAGTGTTCCTGTATCCAAAACATAAGACATCTTGCAGTTCTCAAGTACCGTGTACTGTACAGTACACGGTACTTCAGAAGGCATTCTGTGGCTGGCTGTGATGATGTACAGAGGGCTCTGCCAGTCACAGGATCGTGTTCCTGTCAGTGAGGAGGGGTGGGAAGTTGGCCAATGCCAGATGGGTGGGAGGTGGGTGCTCCACCAGACTACCAGGGAATATTTGTGGTTGTACCAGGTGAGATCGGAGGTCATGGGTGGGTGTGATAAAACTGGGGCATTTTCTAGTCATACATGGAAGAGATTGAGGAGCATGTGGGGGCACTATACCACCAGAACTTTAATGACACTGGTGGAATTGAGGAGGGGGCACTAGTCTGCCAGGGATGCATGCTCATTATAGGGACTGCTGTCATTTATAATAAGATCTCTGCATAGTGCAGTGGCACCACACTGGGTGCCATGTCACTGTTGGTGCTGGCCAACTTTGCCCTGATGCCACAGCTGCCACTTCCCATGCAACATATGCTCTGGCCCCATGCTGGCATGATGCCCCCCCAACACTATCCTGGCCACTCAGGTGTTACGCCTGGTGGGGGGTTGGCTCCCTGCATCCAAGTCTTCAGATGCACCACCTGTTTGGTGCAGCTAGTCACTTGTGGCAAACCAGAGGAGTTTGTTGATGGGACCTTGCTTTTTGTAAAATCAGGTGCAGGGTCCCTGGCATACCTGGGGTTTGCCACAATCTTTAGAGTGACACAATTTGCATTACTCTAAGGATGCTTTGAAAATAGGGTCCAGGGTGTTTAGTGCCTTAGGTTTGTAACAAACAAATTCACATACACATACTGCCTCCTGTTGTGTGCATCCACATTTTCTGTTTTTGATCTTGAGCAAATCTAGTACCCTGGACCACCAGTGCTAAATTATTTTATTCATGCTGGGCCACTAGCCCAAAAGAGTCCCCACTAGCCCACCAAGTCAACTACTTTTAATTACTAGCCAACAGGCCATCTAGGGTAGATAAGTGTTTTTTGCTGAGCCCCCCCCCCAACAATATTTTAATCTTCTCTTTTCCTATCTGTTTATTAGTTTCTTTCTCTGTATGTCTGTCTTCCTACTTTGTCCTACCTGTATCATTTTATCTAATGCTTCCCTTTTTTTTATTCCTATGCTGTCATATAACCTTTTCGCATGTCTTCGCTCTCTGTCTCTGCTCTCACTACTGCATTTTCTCCATATTGACCTATTTGTCTCATTACTTTAACAGGTCTGACTGGACACTGACTCCTTCTTCATCAGATATCTATTACTGTATGTCTAACCTATCTTATTCTTCCTATTTACTCCCTATGATTTAATGATCATTTGTGACCCCTTTCCTATATTTTATTTTACAGGTCTGACGGATGTTGTCCCATCAAGACTCCTACCTCTTTTTTCCCACTACACAGGTTAGAGACCTCAACTTATTACCCATATGTGGTATGTTGACTGTAATGGTGTGACTGCATCTACTGCAGTGTGTGTGTGTGTGTGTGCGCGCGCGTGTGTGTGTGCATGCGTGCATATGTGTATGTGTGTGTTTGCATGTGTGTGCATATGTATTGTGCAGTATGCATAGTCCACAACATTTGTCTGATAGTTGAACAGCTTCTTTCTTGGATATAGGGCAGTGCTATGGGCAATAGCTGTCTCTGTTCGAGGGTGTGTGTTTGTGTGTGTGTGTGTGCATGCACTTGAGTGTGCATGAAGATTATAAAGTCCATATCACTTTGTTGATATACAACCATTTAATGGCTGGGAGTGGAGAGGTGATATCAATATATAGATTCTTGAGTGAGGATGTGTGTATGTGTCTGTGTTAAGTGTATGAGAGTCTGTGTGAAGTTGGAGCAGTCCACAGATTTTTCACATACGTGTCACAGGTCACAGTGGTTTGGTGACAGCTGAGAGTCTGTGGGTGGAGAGTGGGCAGGTGGTGTGGGGAGCATATGAGAATGTTAAAATTTGGCTACTTCTTTGTGTGTTTGTGTGCAAAGGGGGTAAAGCTCACACCACTCTATTGACAGTCTTTTTACTATTTGCTGGTTGAGAGCAGTGGAGCAGAGGTGGAATTGCAGTTGTCAATAGATAGATTGTGTGGGTCCATGTGTGTGATACCTGACAGTAAGCATACCTTGATATAATTATTATTTTACTTTGTAGCAGCCTAGCATCTTGCCATTTTTGCACTTTTTAGCCCTTTCACAATTAGTGGGATTCGCATGTTTTTAGAGGTTTCCCTTATATTAAGATATGAATTCTGTGGGCAGGATTTTCAAACTGGGGCTGGATCCACAAAATGTTTTGGGACTAAGTCCCACACTGCAACTCCAGTTGCAGACCAAAATCTCCATAGCTATGCAGATTGCTATGCACAACTGCACTAGTTGCAGATGATGTTACAGCTGGTCCCAGTGGCCATAACAGTTTTCAACAGCTGCAGGGATTCCCTGGCAACACCATCCGCAAGATGCCGTATACCATGGTGCCGGTCATTATCCACCTCAGCCTTTGTGAATACCCACAGCTGTGGGACAACTGCAGAAACCTGCAGATCTACAAGTGGCAACCCACTTGCACTGGGTTTTTCCAGCAGCTGTGGGAATTTCTGAAGTTTTATGAATCCAGCTCTGGATTGGTCTTCCCAATATTTTAAAACAGCAGGGCAATGAAATTGAGTAAAACATTTCACCTACATTTTTTACCCATAGACAGACTTACATATGAATTAAGAGGATGAGCCAACAATGATAAAGGCCATGGGCTCTTATATATCCTCCCTGCTTCAGCATAATGCCTTGCTGTGCATGTATGTATGGGGGTGATGAAACAACTACATTGGTGCAAATTCACTGTGTAGGGTTATAAAGTGCTTGCATGAGTCACTGAATGCTTGATGTTACTGAATTCTTGATGTAACATTTGGTTTCAGCCTTACTCATTTCCACCCTTGGAAGAGCAGTGGAAGAAATGAAGGTCCTAAGGGTGAGAAGAGTGCCGGAGAAGGAGGAAGAGGGGAAGATGGAGGAGAAGTGATGGCTAAGCGCCATTGACTGGGCATGTAGGTTATTTGTATGATAATATCCCCACCCACGGATCCACAGGAGGGGCCCTCCAATTCACTGTGCAGGGATATAAAGTGCTTGTATAAGTGACTGATTGCTTGATGTAACATTTGGTTTTGGCCTTGCTTATTCCCACCTTTGGAAGAGCCATGGAAGAAATGAAGGCCCAAAAAGAAGGTTCAGAAACCACCTCCTCCAACTCATGGAGAGTGTGCCTAGTGGCACTCAGGAGAAGAAAAAAACCCTTTCCTGGAGGAAACCTCTGAAGAACCATAGCCACCAGGCTGCCCTTCCTCTGGGCATACTAAGATGAGATTGTATGAAAAGCTGAATATAACTCATGATCAGGATTAGGGATGTAGATTTCGAAACATGATGAAGTCCATCTTCTCAGTCATTTGATGATCTGGACTGGTATGTTCTTCCTGGATGCAGATGTTGTGGCTCCTATGTGGAAGGAGTGTCCTGAAAAGGATGCTGGGTCATATCTGAGGTGCTGAAGAAGAACTCTGACTGAGTCCATGAATTCCTTAGTGGTTAGTGGAGTTTGGTTTGTGGTAGGTAGCAATGGAGCTGATGGTGAAGACAGTTTGAGAAGTTGGAGTAATTGATTTAACTTGGCGATGGGGCACCAAGCATTAGAAGTAGGAAAGTAAGTGATGTCAACTCCTTTCTTGAGTCTGTCCATTTTGGAGGAAGGCAGGTGAAGAATGTAGTAGTTGTGCATACGTAGGTGTTTCACCATGAGAAATGTAGAAGCAGATGGAGATGGAACTGTGAATTCCACTGGGTGGAGGACTCCATAAAAGGCCAGACATATGGCAGCAGATAAGATGGTAGTAGAGAAGACATCTAGTGGGTTAGTTTGTAGTAGGATGAACAGCTGTCTGAAAATGAGGTCATTAATGGGTTGGCAAGTTGGAGGCTTTCTGATTGTTGACTTGAGAATGTCTATCAGGAGCAGTTTGACAGCTGGGTTAGAGACAATGGAGTCTGAAACTGGATTTGACTGTAGGAGAAAAAACTGGATACCAGACAAGTTTTGTTAGATGGTGCCATGCTTTAATCTCTGAGATGTATTGCAATACATGATAAAGACTAGAATGGTTGAAACAGATACGAGTATCGATGATGTCGCTGTCATGGCACAAAATGTGATGTATTTCTTCCAGGCTGTGGAATATGTGGATTGAGTGTTAGCTGATAAAGCAGGCCACATGTTGATCTTAGCCATGCATAGGTACAGTACAAGTCACATTAAACTATTCCACCAATGAGTTGCTGTAGCATTTCTGATCAAGTTGCATAAGTGTTGCAGGATTTAGTACAAAGCCTTGCACAAACTGTTTCTTAAGAGTAATATCTCAGTTTTGCATTGCATTGTGATGGGTCTTAAGTTGCATTCCAATTGAGTATCAAAAACATTTTATAAACATTGCTCTTGAGCTGGTTACATGTTAAAAAAACAATGCAGTAAGAGTTACCAGTGCATTGCCAGCTCTAAAAAACAGTGCTAAACCAACTCATTGGTGGGACAGTTTAATGCGACTTATACTGTAGTCTGTTAATGCATTATAAGATCCCGTAACTGATGAGCTGGAGTAGCAGATGTATTCACAGATGGCTGAAGGAGCTTGAAGTCCTGAAAACAAAAATGAGAAAGAAGATCTACAGCAGTGTTGAGGAGCCCTGGAATATAGAAGTAATGTATTGAGAAATCATGTATCAAGAAAAGCCATGTCAGTCTCTGCTGGAACAGCATAATGGAACAGGATAATGATCTTCCTCCATTGATGATGTCTACAGTCACTTGGTTGTCTGAGAATACTGAGATGATTCGTAAGAACCATAGATGACCACATGTAAAAGTGGCTGCCACTATAGGATAGATTTCAAACAAAGGTGAAGAGGTTGCAAAATTGGGAACTCAAAAGATATCAGGAGACCAAGGAGTGGAAATCCAGGATGTTTTGTACATTGCAGCCAACCCAAAAGCTGGAGAGGCATCGGTGTAACTCCAAGGAGACAGGCTAGGAAAGACATTCTTGTAAAACATGGAACAGCCATTCTACTGTTCCAGGAAAAGGAACCACATGGACAAATCAGATTTTGCTGAGGCAGTAAGGGTGATATGATGATGCAGTGTGGGAAAGAAAGAGACCAGTTTGAGCAAGTACAAGATAAATGAGCAACCCTGGGGAATTATGCTCATCGCAAAATTGAGATAACCCAGAAAGAAGAGCAGTTCGTGCTTCGTGCAGGATGACTAGGCAGAAAATGATAGAACCAAGGCCTGAACTCATACCAATTTGTCATGGGGCAGTCTGGCTTCCATGCGAGCCAAGTCCAATATGATGCTGAGAAACTCCAGAGTGGTAGATGGACCCATGGTCTTCTCCACAGATATGGGAACTGCGAGGTCATGAAAAAGCTCTAGTAGAGAAGAGAGGGCCACAGCAGGAGGAGCTGACGGTGGTTTGATAAGGAGGAAGTCATCGAGCAGGTGGATGACAGCAGTGATGTGACAGTAATTGAGCAATAACCAGCATAAGGTGTCAGAAAAGAGATCGAATAGTTTAGGACTACTCTTGCACCCAAAGGTCATTCAAACTGCAAAGTAATAGGAGTCCGCCCATTTAATACCATACAGGTGCCACAGAGGGAAATGGATAGGGAGAAGCTTGAAGGCATGCAATACATCAGCCTTAGGCAGCCAAGAACCTTTACCAAGCTGTTTGATAGTAGTGATGACATTGTCAATATGAGCATAGCGTAAAGAAAAGTCATTGGAGGGTATGGGAGAATTAGTATTAGGAATGAGAGAGGCATGGGGAGCAGACAAGTCGAATATGAGCCTCTTCTTTCCTGAGAACTTTCGAGTAGTGACTCCAATGGGACTGACATGAAAAATGGGAAAAGGAGGTTGCTTGAAAGGTCCTATGAGAAATCCTTTGTTGAGTTCCTTCTGAAGAAGCTGCCAGACCACATCAGGTTGGCTTAAGGCTGTTAGTAAATTTCTGCATTCATGAAATTCTGTTGGGAGAACGGAGATGCCAGTATGAAAGCCCTCCAAGAAACCAGATACGAAAAAGTTGACAAGGAATTGTGATGGATGTGTGGAAGGCAAGCATGTCAGTGACCCAACGTTGATGGGAGTAGAGGGATGCTGTGATTGTCAGGGCTTCAGCCGCAGCTTGGGGCAGATAGATCTGGAATGTGCCTCCCTGCAATGACTGCATACGTGCAAGCCATGACAACCATATGGATTGCATCCAGAAGCATTGAAATTATTGCATACAAGCCAATCCTCAATGAAAGTGATGGGGTGGCCTAGCCTGTCATGAGAGGAACATGGTAATACAGCCAGATTATGAATGGTGCGTGTAATGGAGGGAGTAGCTGAGGACGAGGGATGAGTGGATTAGGTATCAAGCACCATCCAGGGGCATAAGGTAGTTGAATGTGAGAAGGAGCCACACAGTTTGCAGGTTAACACTTGCTGTCCTGTGAAGTGGTGGCAGAACAGTTCATTATCGAGTGTCCCCAGTTTAATCATATGTTAAAGTGAGCAAGGGCGGCAGTGGCCTTGGCAGAGAAAGCTTTACGATAATCGAGTCAGTGCATACCACTGTAGCACACACCTAAGTCAATGATCAGGTACAAGTCGGCATCCAACTCTTCACAGAGTGGAGGGAAGGCATAGCATAGAATATCCCTGTAGAGGCTGAAGGCTAAGATGAACTCAGGAATGGTCAGTTGTTTTGAAAATCTAGGGTCCTTAGATTTCAGAAGAACAGACACATCACCGCAAGAGATAATTCTATTCTCTATGGTGTCATGAGAGGATATGAGTAACGATATAAGATTAACATCCTTCCCAACAATGATGTCCTTGCAGAGATGACTCATAACTAGATGAACAGGTGAAATGACAGGCAAGGCTGAGTTCTGGGATTGTATACCTGAGCTGAAGAAGGAACCAGCGGAGATGGAGCAGCCAGTGAAGGAACACCCTGATTGATGTTAATAGTTGGAGGAGCTTAAGGTACAATAAGTGAAATAGGCTACAACAAGGGGATGGCTGATGGAGCTGGTTGCTCATTGGGAAGAGCAGACTGTCTGTTCTCTAGGACAGTAAGTCGAGATTGTATGTCAAACACAGATGAGGCAAGCTGGGTGATGAGATCCTTGATTTTGGTGAGACCACCAGGTTCCGGATGTGAAGGTGGAGTCAGTGAATCAGGAACCCTTCCGGGATTGTGCCTCCACAAGTAAATCGTACAGTTCTTGCTTCTTGGCATTAGCAGGGTAGACAACGCCACGCTTCTTCAACTCTGCTATCAATGGCAGAACAGTCCAGTCCTTAAGTGTGTGTTTGACTTGGAAAAGCATTTCCAAGGAGCGGGGAGGGGCAGGCACAGGCCCCTCTGAAGGATCAGGAGATGCCACCATGCAGGCAGGAGGACTCTGTAGAATAGAGTGCAGCTCACTCCAGGAGGATGTTACTAGTGCTGATAGTACAGCTGTGCACAGTGATGAGACTTTGTAGGTGGATCCTGACCTCCACATAGGTAGAATGATGCTGAGAAGAGGAAGGTGAGGGGCCAGCACCTCCTTGTAGGTGATGGACGATAAGAGAGCAGGCGTTCCGGTTACCCCCACGTAGGCACCAGATGAGTAGGTAAGAGAGCTGTAAGCAGATGGTCCAGTGACCCCCATATAGGCGCTGGATGACAGCTGAGAGATGAACTGGAATCTCCATGTAGGCACAGCTTGAAAGGCCTGTGCTGGAGAGGCTAGAAAGATCTGTAACCTCCATGTAAGAGCAGCTCAGTTGCTTGGGTGCAGATCCGATGAGGTGAAAAAACATCATGAAGCTGTTGTTTGATCTGTGAGAGAGACAGTGGAAGTTGCCCAGGAAGAAGAAGCAGCTGCACAGTACTATGCTGCTGAGGTTCCAGAGGCAGAATGCTGGCATTGATAGGAACTGTGCTGCCAGTACACTAACAAGCGAACACTGGGTGAAGTGGAACGGAAGGTGTAGGAGGAGTAGAAGGACTGGGAGTACAACCACACACACACACGAAGTAACTGCAAAGAGCTAAGCAGCAAGGAAATGGAGAGGCAGCACTAGAAACAGAGAAGCAGAGACAGCACCAGGAGAATGGGAGAGGAATCCCCAAAAAGTAAGTAGGCACCAGGGAGAGCAAGGGAGCAATGAGAGAGGAGAAAACGGGGGGGGGGGGTGCTGAGCAGTGGAGTCACGGGCGGATGAGGAGAAGGACCGCAGAGCTCAGCTGAGAGAACTCAGGAGCAAGCAACAAGAAAAAGGGGGAGGAGCAAAGAAGGAAACACTAGAGCAGCCAGAAAAACCAAAAATGATCAGGGAGCAGATGAGGCCGAGCAAAGAAGCAGAAAAGTGTGAGCAGAAACCACATGCCTGGCTCAACGTCAGAAGTGACATTTAAGAGCTGGTGGCTGGGCATGTAGGTTATTTGTATGAGGGTATCCTCACCCACCGAACCATGGGCAGGGCCCTGCAAATAAAGAAATACACAAGACACACCAAGACAAAATTAAATCATTTTTTTATGCAGCCATAACAAACAATGTCATGAATGTTATCATACTTTGTTTATATTGTATGTTTCCTGTTTAACCACTCTGTTCTTTTAATGTCTAAACACTGAAGTTTAATACTTGTTGTAAAACATAACATTTGTAATGTTCAGGGGTATATGGGCAGTATCACTTCCCCTGTCCTACTATAAAAATCCTTCCCAATGCACCCCAGCACCCTCAATGCCTTACTATAGCCCTTATTGTACTGGCTGGTTTGATTGGGGAAGCCACTGAAAAATACTCCCAGATCCCTCTCCTCAGTTGTAGAGGCCAAACAACCCTTCCCATCATCCAATATTCCATACATGAGTTCCTTTTCCTTAAGTGCATTATCTTATACTGCTTGACATTTAAACTCAAGTGTATGGCAAGCATTCCAGTGTTTTTTAGAATATCAAATATTTTGGCCACCACAGTAGCATGGAGGATTAAGGTACCTGCAACTCACCTATTGCCATGATGACAACCCGGGTTTAAGTATGAGTATGGGTTTCTGGGTGTCTGCTATGGGGGGGGGGAGAAGACTGTGTATCCCAGGGACTTCTCTCCTTTCTTGGGAGGGGTGGCCAGGCTGTCTTGGCCTTTAATACTATCAAGTGGAGGGCCAGAGGTAGTGGAGGCTCTGGGAGGAATGGAAGGGTGGTGGCTGCAGTTCCACAGTGAGTGCTCCTCCACATGCATAAGCCACCACAGATTGGAAGGGGACTGGGGAGGAAACTGTAAAAATGGCAGTCAGACAGAAAAGCCAGAGAAGTCCTTTCCTCCATTTCCTCAGCCACATAGTAGATATCTTTACCTCCACATGTATTCTTGAAAAACACAATCTAGTTCACATGGAGGAAAATCATTTTTTTTTGCAGACATACTGGAGAACTCACCTATTAATGATTTAACATCATCGAATAAAGAAGCTGACATCAGTTCTGTTTTCCTTGGTATGTGACTTAGTCAAAGCTCCTGACAATATGTTACCTTTTATGTCTCAGGTATCATTATCACACTTTATGTAATTGATTAATTTATTATTACAAAGTGTGAATCAGGATAGTTTTGGCATTCTGTTCCAAGATCAGAGGTCCCTGTCTATCATGAAAACCTCTGGAGCTAGCTGAGGTGTTAACTATTGCTAGGCATTCACTATAGTGAGGTGTTAATATGCCTACTTAAGGAACAATGGGAGCCATCCAAGGTGCTCAGCATAAGAGGGAGTTTGTTATGGAGGGGTTTTTTTTTTATACAATTTTCATAATGATTTCCTTTAATTCTCTCCCAGTGGCCATTTTGGGTTGGGTTCAGCAATGAATGGTTCCAGCACCATATGGTGGCTACAGGACTGAAGGAGTTAATAAGAGGGACTTTCCCATAATTAACTATGGCAGCATAAACTTACTAACAAGAAATAAGCCTGGTACATAGAAGGCTTAAATGAAAGTCTCTAAATAAGACCAACAGAATGTAAGACAATTTTTTTGCAACAGACCTAATTTTTTTAGGTCTGCCTTGCTTTTGTATTACCAACAACATGTCTTCAGTACAGACTTAACTCTTTTGTGCAGCCTGCCTGGATTTTACTCTGAGAAACATGACAGATAAGCTAGGTAGCTGTCATTTACAGAAGTGCTTGAATAAGCGATGGCATGAAATAAGAAAAAGATTAAATAGAAAACTTTTCAATAAATCAAGAGAGTCATATCTTTCACTCTGGTGGTCACACTTTATCTATAAGGAAGGATGGGGATACATTATTTTCTGTTAATTGTCCTTTGGGGGTGTAATGTGGCAAGAAGTAAAGCCAAGTGCCTTATGCCCTCAAAAGGTAATTAACTGGACATTAACATCCCCCCATTCATTACTGTTACTATTTTAATTGGATCCTGGTGTCTTGGAGTTTGCTAATCTTTTGTTTTTATTACATTTATTGTTCGATATTAGGTCCCTCTTGCAGAGGTATGTCATAAGAGTGCATAACGAGCCCCCTGGGTCACAAACAACAATTAGCATGCTTTTTTTTTTTTGCTTATATATCTTTTTTACCAACACCTCAGGAATAAACAAGTAGAGGATTCTGAGCAAGTGGCAGAGATTCCAAAACTTACTATTTTTATAAACGTAATTTTTTACTGTTTGATGCCACTTGGCACACTGCACAACTGTTCAGCTGATCAGGTTTTGGTCAGTGAGTGTGATGATATTGTGGCTGTCAATGAAGCTAAACTGCTGCATAAACATTCAGTTAATGAATTTTGTAATATTGAGTTTTCTAAAGATAATGTTTAGGCTTTTAAATAAAGAGATGGTATTAATTTCTTTACAGGTGTTTCTTTAAGGTTTTTCTGCAGTGGGGGTGTGCATTAGTCAAGGATCATGAACGAGATAAGTCACTGTGGCTTATAAATCTGGCTGCATGCAGCCCAGTGGAGCTGAGGGTTGAGGCGCTGGACATCACTCCTCACGCCACACTGGCGACCCAGGTTCGGGAAAGAACTTGGGTCATTTGGAGGTCAGCCAGGAGACATAAGGATTGAGTGTCTGGAGGACTGCTCTCCTTTCTCTGGGAAGGGGGGGGTTGTGCTGCATGTCAGCATAGCAAGAGGGGTTTGGTCCATGCCTATGGTGCTTGTCTGCCTCCCTGGAGGTGGAGACAGCTGCTGCGCCCATTGCACAGGTGCGGGGGAGAAAAGAAATGGAGGAAATACCAGGACCGGGCAGGACCCATGATGGCCCTGATGGGCTAGAAGACATACCCCTCTGGGGGCGGGGTCATAGCCCCTGCCAGGTCTGTGAAGGTGGTAAAATAATGCCATGATAAAAAAAATAAAATCTGGTTACACTGTTGGCTATGTAAGTACCCTTAGCATACATAAAGTTGTATTTATTTATTTTATTTTACAATTTACAATAAAATCTTCAACCTAGCCTGTGATGTGGGATTCGTGCCTTAGAACCATTTCCATGTAAATTGCAATATTAACTTAAATCTGCTTGATGGGTAGCTGTGAGGCAAGTGACAAAAAAACAAACAAAAAAAACACAGTCAATGCAATAGAACAGTTCACTTCCAGAACTCAGCAGTTCATTCCCAGAACTCAGTCCAGATGGCTGTTATCAGTTTTGCATACCCTCAGACATTTGAGGGAGTTACCTTAGTATGTTGCTACCACTGACTGCAACCTTGCTTGGGGTATCTCTACATCCAAATCCCACCAGATCCACTGCTCACCGTGCTTCTGACCAAAGGGCAGACAACCCATCCTCTTCTGTTACAACTTAGAACACTTTTGCTTAGATGTGGTAACTGCACCTGCCTCATTGAATATGGATTACAGATTTGTCAGTTTACCCTGGTTATCCATACCTGACATGATTCAGTCACAGAAAGCATGAAGTATATGAACATAATATTTACTACTTCAAGATATTTTTATTTGTTACAGGATAATTCAACGAAACAATTAACAATCATCCACTCACTGGTGCTATCTAAGATTTCAAAATAAATAAATAAATAAAATACACACTAAGACTATAGGGAGAAGAAACAGAAAAACATAACTCAACTCTAATTAAATTTTAAGCAGAGTGCAAAAAGCTTACCCCAACTAATGAGTTATGGTAGACTTGAACCCTTGATGGTGCTTGTTCTGAATCCTAGCATAACCAACTTTTCTCAGAGTAAAACAATACAGAAGTACATTTTGCAGGCAAACCCACTTTACCTGTATTGTCATACATGCTTCTCTGAAATCACAAGCTCTACTATATCTTTTCTGTGGACTACCCTTTTCAGAACAGGTTCAAATTGGATTTGTTATTTCTAGTTTGGTTATGTTTATTGTAGCCTCAGTCCTTTTGTTCCTCTGTCTATTTCTACCAGCAGGAAACTGTCTCAGTCTGCCTTAGACTGTTTACCTTCAAAACATGTATTTTTGGTTATGAAAGGGTAGCAGCCCTTTTGAAGATCAGTCCCACAACAAAAGTTGTTATAGGGCAGGATCTGGATTGCATAACAAACGATCCACTTAGCTGAACACCTCCAGCCATGGGCTACAGTAGAATGTAATTTTCAGTGTCACAACAGTGGAAAAATGGATTTATTCTACTGCAGTGAGAATACATGTTTTTATGCAATGAGTTACAAAAAGAACAAAGTGCTTAAGCTTTTGGACTAACGAAGTCCTTTCTCAGAAGCTTATGACAGTTGCTCAGAAACTCACATACTATCAACACCCTGATCATACATAAAAAAACCAAAAAACAGAAAGAATTATCATTGGTTTAAAATACTCATTTAAACCATCTCTGAAGTTAGAAACAGTTGAACCAGACCTCACCAGTTTGCTATTAGCTGAGATGCCTTAAAGGTCAAACATCATCTCAATAAGATAACAACCTTCCCAGCAGAGAGTTCAACTATCATAAATTCTGAATGTCTCAGCATGTACAGTAGATGGTACAGAAGGGAGGTTTACTGCTGCAAAGCTAAACTAAAAAAGCTGTTTTTTAGTTCATCTTCAACTTGGATGCAACCCTGAGACTGCTAACATGTACTTATGAACAACACAAAGTGGTACAGCAGTTTTGAAAGACTGTTTTCTCATAAAACAAAATCTGGTTGGAGCCATTATGGCTGCTCAGTTGGCAAAAGCTTCGTGAAACAGTAATCACAGCTGTCTCTGCACCAGAGTCAGCCATACAGAAGGTGGTCAGGGGGAGCAGAACTGTGCATGTGCAGTATGATTCTACGCCCAAGATGGCCACCATAACAGAACTGTGCATGTGTGATACTCGCGCATGGGCACTTTGCTTTAGCTGCTATCTTGGGATCGACGGCTGACAGTTCCACAGTTGTGGGGCAAAATGTAGTGCCTCATGAAGGGGATGTGTTTCTATGGCTAGCAGTTTAGAAGGGCCATAAAAAAACACAGGGGTGGAACTGTACCTCTGAACTGTCCTGACGTGTGCTTCCGCAGTGCTAAAAGAGATAGAATGATAGCAATACAGCTGCAGAGCTCCACCCACCAGCTGTAAAAAGGACATTGAGACTCAGTATAGATGCAGGTTTCAGGAATGTGGCTACTGCATAGCATACTCTGATCCAGAATGTGAATAGGGATCTGGACAACATCAAAGACAGCATATATAGTTTCTTCTTGTCTTGCTGGCAAGGCTTAATAGCAGCAATGAATTCTGAGATTAGAACCTGTGTAAAAAACTAGGACGTTATTTATCAGGACTCACTTCTCAGTTATCAGGCTCTACAGGTATACTGACAAATACATTAAAGTAAGGATATCAGAATGCTAGCAACAAATGAAATTGAAGCACATCTGAGACCCTTACAGTAACTGAAGCTGATACCTTTAAAACAGCTTTAAATTATATAGGCTTCTATAAAGGGCTTAATTGGCATCTGGAAATATTTTATACACTTTTACAATCTATTCTATAAGTAGTTTGAATGATGAAACTACAAATGTGATCAATAAAAATGGCCCCATGCATGAATGGGTGGAGTGTCTACATGACACGCATCTGCAGCACATAGCCACTCTGCACCCATTGCACCCCATGTGGGATGCACAGAATGAGGCATGCAGCCCCCTTTGCACCCAACCACACAGATCGCAACATGCCAGGGGCGGATGGTCAGGGGGCATAGTGTACCGGCAGGGAGGCATAGTGGTCCGGCAGCTATGCCAGGGGACCCTGTCACAACCGCGGTATGTGGCCAGGCCCATGCAACCACAGGGTCCCCCATGGCCCTATCAGCAGGTGTGGAGCCCACCCACACAGAGCCACCCTCATACTGGCAGCAACTGTGCAGCCTCCCACCCAGCAGTGCCCCATCCCTGGACAACAAGCCAGTCCCCAGACCCCTGCACATGCCCATTGGATCCCCACAACAGGCAGTAGCACCCCCTACCACAGGCAAGCCTGCCCTGGCAATGCTATGGTACATGAACCCCCCAAAACACAAATGTGCCCTGAGCCCCATGCACTGTGCCCCTCTGTGGCACCCATACCACCCCCTCCCCCATGCTGGTTCCACTTCCCAGGATGGCCAGAGGCACAGCCCTCAACACACCACCACAGCCACATATTTGATGTACACAGGTGTGCACAGCCGATGCATGCCAATGTATGTCAGATGGCTGGGGGCCTTGGAGGTGTACGGAGGGCTGTGCCGCTGGCCATCCTGGGATGTGGCAATAGCACACTGATACGGGGATGGGGGTGGGTGTGCAGTGCCATGGGGTAGAAGGCCATCAGCTGGCTAGATGTCTATGGTGACCGCATGCAATGGTGGTCACCACTTGCTGGAACCAGGTTGGGGGTTGGGCTGCCTCCAAATGGGGCATGTGAGGGGGGGACTGCCATCACTGGATGGGGCCCTGTATTTTGGCAGGTGGGGGGGTCTCTGACTGATGGAACCATACTAGGACATGAGCGCATGGTTTCAGGTGCCTGCAGTAGGCATTCATGCACCCGAACCTGCGCCTCGGCACACAAGGGATCCACTTTTGGTCCAGGACAGACATACGATTGGATGCCCACCTGGGACCGCAACCCCACCCCAAGCTGCCCTGTGGAGTCCTATGCACCAGGGGGCTGGGCTGCAGACAGGTGAACATCGGTCAAGCATTTCCTGGGTGCACACATGTCCACAGGTGTGGAGCTATGCAGACGGGATATGTGACTCCAGCATGTAATTCCTGCCCATTCATGCATAGGGGTCATTGTCTGTATTTTAACCATGATACCATCCATGATATAATCTTAAACAGAACACAAACAGAATTCATTTGATTAATATCACAAATAAAACCAAGCCACAAAAACTACTTTAAAGAATGTACACTGAAAATCACAGTCAGATAACGGACAATCATTGCTACTACCAGAAATAATTTGTAATTTTATTTTGTCAGCATATTTTCTCTTTCATTTACATAGAAACAAAGAAACATAGACACTGTCAGCAGAAAAAGACCATTGGTCCATCCAGTTTGCTCTGTTTAACCCTACCTTACCACGTGACCTCACGTCTAGATGGGGTTTTCGCCGTTTCCTACCCCTTGCTCCCTGTCTTACTTCTACTCCACATGTGACTATCAAACTCCTTACCCTGTCACAGTCATGCTTGAACTCGTTAATGCATTTTGCTCCTATCACCTCAGCTGATAGGCTGTTTCATGGTCCAATCACTCTCTCCATGAAGTAACATTTTCTCACATCACTCCTTAATCCCTCCCGGCTTCTATTTATGCCCAGTTGTTATTGGCCCATCATTCCTATTAAATAGTTCCTCACAGTTTACCTTGTTTATTCATTTCAAGAATTTGAAGGTCTCAGCCATGTCACTCATCTTCCTTCTCATCTCAGTTGAGAACATGTTCAGTGCTCTATGCAGTTCCTTATAGGATCTGCCTTATTGTTTCTGAATCACGTTGTTTACCCTCCACTGTACAATTTTCAGTCTGTCACTGTATTGCCTCAGGTGCTACACCAGAACTGATAGCAGTATTCCAGATGGGCCACATCATTGATCTATAAAGAATAAAGACCAACATTGTTTCATGAAATACTTCACAAAGCTTCCTGACTTTGTGCAGTACAAAGTGCCCCCTTTACTCAATAAAGACTACATACAGTAGAACTGCATCAGAGAATTTGCAGGCCAAGTGCTACTTCCTGTTGATTTTGCTGAGCCAAGTAGCATTTTGTTTGTGAAGAACCATGCAAAGTGCCTCTGTAGTTTCATAGAAATACAGAAACATAGACTTTGATGGCAGATAAGGACAGCTTAGCACACCTAGGCCGCCAATTTCCCCGCCTACTGGATAAGTTGCAGATCCTAGTTAACCAACTATCCCCCCCCCCACTAGAGTTGTCTTCTGTCTGTCCCATGCATTCTTGAATTCCCCCACTGTTTTTGACTCCACAACTTTCTCAGGAAGACCATTCCATACGTTCACCACCCTCTCTGTGAAAAAATACTTCCTCACATTGCCCCAGAGCCATCCACCCTCTATCTTCAAATTGTGTCCCCTTGTTCTTGCACATCTCTTTTTCTGAAAGATGCTACCATCTTGGACTTTGTTGATTTACTTGAGGTACTTAAAAATTTCTATCATGTCCCCCCCTCCCTCCTTTCCTCAAGGGTATACATATTAAGCTCCTTTAGTCTCTCCTCATATGGCTTCTGTGGCAGACCCTGCACTATTTTAGTTTCCCTCCTCTGGACTGCCTCCATCCTGTCTATGTCCTTGTGGTGATGGGGTCTCCAGAACTGGAGACAGTACACCATATGGGGTCTCCCCAACTGTCTGTACAGAGGGATAACAACTTCCTGTTTTCCACTGGTGATGCCTCTCCCTATACATTCCAGTATCACCCCAGCCATCCCTACTGCCTTCTCACATTGCTTGCTAACTTTTAGGTCATCTGATATGATTACCCCCAGGTCTCTTTCTATTTTTGTTGTTGTTACTACCTCTCCCCCATTGTGTACTCTTCCCTTGGGTTTTTGTTTCCCAGGTGCATTACTTTGTGCTTCTTTGCATTGAATTAAAGCTGCCATACTTCTGACCATTCCTCCAACCTTGCCAACTCTCTTATCATCCTTTCCATCCCCTTGCACATCAACCCTATTGCAGATCTTTGTGTCGTCTGCAAAGAGGCATACTTTTCCTTCCAGTGTCTCTCCTATGTCACTTATAAAGACATTAAAAAGGACTGGACCCAGTACTGAACCCTGCAGTACCCCACTAGTAACCCCCCTTTCTTCAGAGTGGACTCCATTTACTATTACCTTCTGTGTCCTGTAGTCCAGCCAATGTTTTACGCAGGCTACCACCCTGGGACCCACTCTGAGGCTGGCTAATTTGTTTATTAATCTTTAGTGTGTGTGACTGTGTCAAATGCTAAGCTAAAGTCTCAGTGGGCCACTTCCTCAGCCCTTCCCTGGTATACTACTTTGGACACCCAGTCAAAGAAATCAATTAGATTTGTCTGACATGACCTTCCCGTTTTGAATCCATGGTTCCTTGGGTCCTGTGCCCCACTGGCCTCTAGGTACTCAACAATTCTTTCTTTCAAAAGTGATTCCATTATTTTCCCTACCACTGAGGTCAAACTGACAGGTCTGTAGTTTCTTGCCTCTGTCTTGCTCCCACTTTTGTGAAAGGGAATCACATCCACCCTCCTCCAGTCCTCAGGTACCACACCATCCTCCCATGATTTGTTAAAAAGGATAGTCAGTGGTGTCACTAGTTCTGTCCTTAGTTCTTTTAGAATTCTGGGGTGAATCCAATTGTGTCCCATTGCTTTGTCCACCTTCAGTTTTAGGAGTTATTTCAGAACCCTTTCTTCTATGAAAGGACTGGGATCATCCCCCCCCCCATCCAGAGTGTTTCTATCAATTGAATTAGGTACCTTTCTGTGGACATGGGAACAAATGGAGTCCAGACGTTGATTCAGGATTCAAAACAAAAGAACTGAGTTTATTTCTCCAACAGGCACATAAGCGTACTGAGCATGGAAAATAATAAAGGCATAAAGCAAAATCAAAATGACAGAATTTAAGTCATCTTCAAACAGAAATTCTTTCAATCACCTAGTAACAAGCTAGGGGACTGGCAGGGAACAGCTCCTACCAACCAACTAACTCACATTACAATCTGCAGTGCTTTTATACAGAAAAATAGTCACATGTCCACATTAGCCCCTCCCATACCTAGCTTGAAACAAAAATTATCCTTTAGAGGGATTAAATTCTTAATACAATAACTTAATAATGCAATAACACAAAATTGAAAAGGATTTGAGGCACATAAATACAATAATTAGTAATTTAAACCAAAAGAAATAGTTTATACTAGAGTTTCAGGCACTGCCCCCTTTCTGAAATCATAAAAGGGGAGGAGCCATGGCCGGTCAGCCCTAAGGAAAACATGTAAGCAGCAGGGAGGATCTGGGAGCTCTGAACAAGGAAGTCCCATAAAATAAAGGTAAAACATCCTTAGTTTCACAAATACTTCAAATAATGTTTAACATATGTCCTAAACAGAAAGAATTATATTCATATTTAAACTTGCTTAAAAGCTGACAGCAAATATTCTTTTCTCATTTGTATTTTAATGCAGCACAGTACTTCACTCTACATACAAGCTGCATTTGTAACTTGAAACTGTGCTTATATGAATAATATTTCCTGATCAATTTCTTTCAAGAGCTTGGAGTGTTTATTTTGACAAAAGAAACGTGAATGTGCCATAATTTAAGCAGGCAAATGATTTATTTTAAGCCTGGCTTGAATTGCAGCACTAGAACACGGCTAAAACCCAAGTCTGAGAGCAACAGGAAGGATTCAATGGCTTCTATGAAGCCACCATCTCTATTTGCTTGTTTTTCCTCTTTCCTAACAGGGGGGCACCAAAAACAGCTGAATCCAGTCTAAATTACAAACCCTTAAAGCAATGAGAGGGTTTAAAATAAGCGAGATGCTAGCGCTCGCTTTCCTGGAGCATTCACACTTTTGTGAGGCACCGTGAGAACGTTCGTGCAGTGCGATAATGCGCACATTCAAGGAGTTTCATTTTTACCAAACAACATGCAAATGGACCTACATTTTTTTTTTTTTTTTTAGATTTTTGTTGACTGGGTAAGTGCACTAGGCAAATCCTGCCTATTTTCAGGCACGAACTGGGGGAAGGGGATACAGATGAATTCCAACTGACCTTGAACCAGATTAAGCTGTTTGTGGTATTTTTCATGAATGGAGGAAATTTGGCCATTGCACCAGGAAAATTCCCCTGCTCTTTTCAAGAAGTGCCATGGGATCTTTAACATCCACCTGAACTACCATCAGAACAGACAGATGGGACCTCGGTTTAACGTCTCATCCGAAAGACGGCACCTCAGGAGTGCAGCACCCCCCTCATGCTGCACTACAGTGTCAGTATTGGGATATTAACCCAAGTGCCTAGTGTGGGGGATAGAACCCACAGCCTACTGATCTCCCAGCCTCAAAGGCAAGTGTGCTACCTGCTGAACCACTGACACATACAGGCAAAACTATTCTGGCATTTGGACATACAGAGACACAGAATAGAGAAACAGGGACAGCAAGACACCTACATGTGGCCAAAATGTAAATAGTGAAATTGCAGGGCTGAAAAGATAGTAAAAGGAAAGATTACAGTACTGTTGCAACAGTCTTTATTTGTTTTTAAGGAGGAAACATCTCTCTAGATGGTCCAAATACCTAACAATTGGCCCCAAAGGGCAACCAAAGCCAATTCTGAATATCTCTAAAAGACTTGAGGTTTACAGTAGTAACATTTATACTTTAGACAACACAAACCTCAAAAAGTAAACAAATAAAAAAAAAAGAGAAGGGGGGTTACTAAGCCCCTAGTACAATCCTCTCCTCTTCTTTTGTGAATACTGAGCAGAAGTATTCATTCAGTATCCCTGCCTTTTCACTGTCCCTCTCTGCCCACTCATCGTCCCCTTTATTCAGCCTCATTATCCCTCCCTTTGTCTTTTTTCCCTCCCTAATGTACCTATAAAAGGTTTTATCACCCTTCTTAACCGAGTTGGCCATATTTTCCTTGATTTGGGCCTTTGCTATTCTGACTGCCTTCCCCACTTCCTTCTGCTTTAACTGGTACAGTTCTCTGTCCTGCTCCTTCTGTGTTTCCTTATACTTCCTAAATGCTATCTTTTTCTCCCTAACCTTCCCTGCCACCTCTTTTGAGAACCATAGTGTTTTTTTCTTTTGTTTTTATTTGTTTATTTGCTTCACACAAAGGATTGTTGCCTCCGTGATGGCAGTTTTGATGTTTCCCCATTGTTGCTCCATCCCTCCTTCTTGACTGCTTGCTAGTGCTTTTCTGAGGCATTCTTCCATTTTGACAAATCCAGAAGTAAATGATTTGATACCTTTTATTGGACCAACATAGATGCAATAAAAAGAACAAAGTACTTTAGCTTTCAGACTAACAAGTCCTTCATTACGCTTCTGACAAAGGACTTGTTTGTCCGAAAGCTAAAGTACTTTGTTCTTTTTGTTACATCTATGTTGATCCAATAAAAGGTATCATATTATTTGCTTCTGGACCTGTTCTTACAAGGACCAATACGGCAAATACTAAATCTAGATTTCACCATTTTGACAAAGTCAGCCCTCCTGAAGTCCAGTACCCTCACTTTTGTATGGCTTGATTCCGCAGCTAAGTTTATTATGAACTGCACTGTTAGGTGGTCACTTGTACCCAGATGGCTACCCACTTCTAGACCTGAGATCCTCTTTCTGTTCCCATTTGAGAGTACCAGGTCTAAGATTTCTCCCTTCCAATTGGGTTTCAACAATAGTTGTCTGAGGCATGCCCCTTGTAGGGCATCAAGAATGGCCCTGCTCTTGGATGCGGCTGCAGCAAAGATGCTCCAGTTAACATCTGGCATATTCAGGTGCCCAATCAACAATATCTCCCCTTTATCTGCCATCCTAAGGATGCCTTCTATCATTTCCTTGTCCATTTCCTCCCTCTGAGATGGGGGTCTGAATACAACCCCTGTGCAGATTGTGGTGCCATTTCCAGTCCCCAGGGTGACCCACAGTGCCTCCTCTCCTCTCCTCCCTGTTTACCCTTTAGTTCCATTGCTTTGATCCCTTCCCTTACATAGAGAGCTACTCCTCCTCCTCTTCTACCATCCCTGTCCCTCCTGTAGATTGTATACCCTGATATGTTGACATCCCAGTCATGGCTCTCTATGTACCATGTTTATGTGATGGCCACGATATCCAGGCATCCATCTTCCATCAAGACCACCAATTCAGGGAGCTTGTTACCTAGACTATGGGCATTGGTACTCATTACCCTTCATTTTTTGATGGCCTTACTCCTTTTTGCCCCATCCCTGTCCTTACTGCCTTTGCCTTTTTCTCCATTTACCCCTGTCCTTCTCCCTATCGAAGTCTCTATCTTGGTGTTTACCTCACTAACTACCCTGATTTTGTGTGGGGGGGTAAGATTTCCTTGCTCCTTTTCAGTGCCTTCCCCTTTGGCTGAATTCCATGGTGCAAAGCCCCTAGCCTCACCCATGGTATAGACAGGCAGCACCTCTGAGAAGGTAACCATGCATGCTACTTGTCTAAGGCCCATTTCCAACTCCACAAACTCCTCCTCCACTGTTCTGATCTCTTTCTCAGCCAGGTCATTTGTCCCTAGGAGGACTATGACATCCAGCTTCCTCCCCTGTGCAGCTGCTCCCACGATCCTGAGGGTTCGCTCCCTGTACTTCCAAGACATGGTGATAGGCAGGCACCTTACTTCCCTCTCCCCTCCCTCCCCCAGTTCTACCCTCCTAACAATGAAGTCCCCCACCAGGAGTTGTTTCCTTCCTCTGTGGGGTCCCATGCCACCCTCCTGTGGGTCTCCTTTCTGGAGGTTCCCAGCATCCTCCTTGGTCTCCACTGTGGGTGCCTCCATAGAGGAACCATACTCTGCCAGAACAGTATATGAATTGTGGAGAGGTACAACTGGAGGGATGCACCTCTGTTCCACCACCTTCACCCTCCCTGAGCCCACTGTGGTCCATCTGCTCCTCTGTTCCTCTTTCTTGGCAACATCTGAGGCAGCAGCAGTGGCCCTGGTGGTCCCTGGGTGGGAGAGAAGGTCCCATGGATCCTGGTCAACAGCCTGGAGAGCAATTTAAATCTATGTATAGCCCCCATGCATTGTGTCGTAGATCAATGACCCCCCACTTTACACCCCGGCAGACCAATCTCCCTCTCCCTGCCATCCTCTGCATTGAAACTCCCCTCCCCTCTCCTGATGAAGTTCATCACCAAATAGTGAAGTTATGTGAGATTTATAATACACAATTGATTCCATTCCCCTCATCTGCATACCCAAACAACCCGTGCCTCTCCTCAGCTTACCTGAGCCTAATCATGATTCAAAATCCCCCACTCAACCCCCCGACCCCCATTTCCCCTTCCCCCAAGCAACCCCCAAAAATAATTTGGATGTGAAACTCCTGTAAAAGAAGCAGAAAACCATCCCCACTGCAGAGTGTCTGCCCTGTTCAGGGTCAGTATCAGTAATGGCATGAATGAATGGTAATGTTTTTCTCATAATAAAATCTGACTGACTGAAACTCAACCAATCTGATTTTACTATAAGCAGAGATATCAGTATTCATTCATGCCATTACCTATAGTTACACTGAACAGAGCAGACACTGTGCCCTGAGAGACAGTTTTCTTCTTTTACAGGTACTTTACAACCAGATGTTTTTGAGGGTGCTATGGTGAGAGGGAGTTGGGCTACAGAGGAGTTGGGTGGGGGGATTCTGAATCATGATTGTGGGTTAGGTTGGGTAGGGATGCAGGGAGAGTTGGTTTGTTTATTTGGGTAGGGGATGGGAATCAGTGTGTATTTTGAATCTAACGTGATTTTCACTACTTGCTGTCTAACTTCACCAGGAGGGTTGAGGAGGGGAGATTTTCAATTAAAAACTTGACAGGATGAAGTAACTGTGTCTGGCATGTGCAAAGGGGGATATCTGATTATAACACACGAGTAGGGGCTGTAAATAGTTTTGAAAGGGTTTTTAAAAAACAAAGGTTGGCAAAGTTGGTGTGGCCATCGGGAACTTTTCAAAGCTTCTTGAAGAGCAATGTTCCCAATGTCACAGCAACCTCACTAACAAAGAAAACCTTTGAAACATCCTTTATAGAGACTGGCTGGGAGGTGTGAGGCTGATGTAAAAGCTGAGGATACAGCAATCTTCTTTAAGAGAAGGACAGCTCCAAAGCCCCCCCCTGCAGCACCAAGAGACACTTTAACTGTGCCTAAGGGCACCAGTACAGCATCTGACTCCCCATCCTGCTGCTACTGAGTTCACCCTTCATAGAAAAGTGCTGGTCCTGTCTGGTGGCAGCAACTGGGACCAGCTAGGGGCCACAGAGCTGACATCATCGCTGGAGATGGGGCTATGCCCTTTAAGAGATGGAATGCTTAAGTGATACTCCATTGCGTGGCACTCCACATATGAGGCTCCTGCAGGAGTGATGGAAGTCATCTGCAGGAGTCCACTGCAGAGGACACTACAGAGGCAAGGAATCCTGGTTCTTCTGAGTGGGAGGTATTTCTCTTACTATCTTGTTAGTTACTGGACAAAGTGCCTTAAATAATTGTTTGTTTTATATATTTGCAAATATTAACCGGTGAAATTCTGAATGTTTTAGTGTGTTAAAAGTAGTAACACAATGCATAATATTCTGGTCAGAATCACCACAGATGTGAGGGTACAAAATGGGGATGGGGTGTGAATGTGGGTATCTTAATTACTATTGGGTGTAAAAATACATTTGAAAATGATTAAAAGAAAGCAAGATCTATTTAAGTGATTGTAACAAATACAGGAAATGTGAGAGAGCATTCAGTTTGATACAGGTATGAAATGTCAAATGCTGGACAGCTACCATGCTTAATACAAATGTTGTTCATCGGTCACTAAAACTGGTAGAATAAATTAAGTGATGAACGATGACGTTAAATGGGGTGCAAATTGGAATAATAACAGAAAACTGACACAGCACATATGCTTCATCTCAAGTGATATTGATTTCTGGGGTTCACCCAACCTTCTCACAGCCCTGATAGGTATTCTGTTGGTTTGATCTTCAGGACCACACCCTGTGGAGGGATAAGGAATTGCTCAGTGGGGAAAAAAATAGCCCCAGCAGCCCCATGCAGAAAAAGCCATATCTGCTCCCGTACCACAGTAGAGCCCATGTGACTGTTCTCATTCATAGCTGGCTCCCACTCCTTCTGGACATTGGTCATTAAGTGAAGTATCCTCCTCCCACCTTGGTGAACCTGGGGTGAGTGTCCTGCACTCAGGATCAACCTGTGGATTATGGTCAGGATTTCAGATAAGATGTTGTGCAAAGGTGGGTGGGAGGCTAGACCACTGAGGATGCGCTATGGTAGGCAGAAGAGTTACGGAAGGTGGAAGGAGGACCTGACAGCTAATAAGGAGAAATGGGGGCCAAAAATAGAAAGTGCAACAAAAGTCTTTTTGCTCTGCTGTTTAAAAACATTTTATCATTTTCTTTATAATTGTGTTGTCCTTTTCTTTTCATTTCAATACACTTTTAGCTCAGTGCTGCTCTTAAAGGAGAACTGGGCTGGACCCATAAGACAGCTTTCCTCAGTAGTAGCTTTTTTTTTCAATTACGCTTCAAGTTTTGTTATTGTTCTACATATACAGGCTTTTCATGTATCCCTTTTTGGTTTAAACACTGTAGGCAAAGAACATTTTAGAACTCTATGATGTAGTCTATATCATTGTTCTACTCTTCTATGGTCAGCTCAGTAAAATAAAGCAATATTATTTATTTATTTCAATTGTTTTACCAGGAAAGACATATTGAGCTGGTAACTGCTCACCTCCAGATGTGTCCTGGTATATAAAACAAAGGTAAACGTTATGACTAGTGATAAAATAAAGCTAAAATATTAATGTTGTCATGAATTCCAGAGGTTCATGAATATATGCCTAACATGTCATATACCCAAACCATGCAGAGTATCAGTGACAAGAACTCAAAATTGCTTTTTTGGCAAATGGACATCTAATGCTCAGCAGGAGAATGAAATGCAATAACCAAGCATAAACATCCTAGCAAGAAGAGGGACTTTACCCTGAGAGAGTGTGTTTCCATAACTACCAGCTAAATTAAACCAGAACTCACACTCATGGCCACAGATAGTGTAACTGTGGTGGCAAGACCCTCAGTATGAAATAGATGAAAAAAAGTAGACTCACTCCTTAGATGTGTTATGATGTCATTGGAATTTGGTCTGTGTGTGAAGAACCACATGCAGCCTGATGGCGTGCACTGAGGAACATGTATGCTCCTTTATCAACAATAAATTGGACAGGCCAGTGGGTGCACACTTTCTGGAGACCCATGGTTAAAACTCTGCTGGTTTACAATTTATGGGCATTGAATGGGTCAGGCCCCTAAAATGAGAAGGAGACAGACTGAGGATCTTACTTCAAAATGAAGCATGATTGAGCTATGAACTCAATAGGCGGAATCCTTCTGGACTTAATCCTGAATTTGATCTGAAAACATTTTTGTAAACCTGATTTTGATTTTTGAATTTGTGCTTTCAGATAATCAAGATGACACAATACATGTACCAGCTATATTTTGTCTGTACCTCCCAGGACTGTGGAATGTCCCCTGTTGTCTGCAGCTTGGCAGCCATTTAAGTGATGTGCAGGTAGTCACAAAACATTTGCAATGGTATTCTCTAAATGTTTGTTCTGTCAGGAAGGACGGGAAGGGGAAAGGGAACATTGTTGAAACAGGAGTAGCACACTAAGCTGAAGCTTGTTTCCACATGTGACCTGGGAGCACAAGGAAGTTAAGTGACTTGCTCAGGATCACACAGTATGCAGCTAGGTGACTGTGGGATTCAAACCCAGATTTCCAGATCTGCAACTTAGAGCCTTAACTCACTGTGCTATACTGCCTCATTAAAAGTCATTATAGTCAATCAACTTTTTAAAATTTTTTGATGCATTTTGAATATTGTGAGGTGTATTTTTAACCACAGAATATGTAACAATTACTTGCATACTTAATGAATTTCCCAGTATAGTTTCTAGGTATTTTTGTTAGTATTCTGTGTTCTATTCTGTTTGATATGAGGTTGCTTTGATCTGTTTGCTCTCTGTTAGTCTACCACTAAGGATTTGTGTAATGCTGAAATTCTGATGGAATATAATTCTTTGGAATTATGGAAAATTCTGTGGAATTCCATTGATAGTGGGATTCCAACATTTTGCATGCAAAGTAGTTTCTGTGGATTGAAGGTCCAAAGTTTACCTAAACTGCTGAGTCTTTCTGAATATTCCATAGTTTAAGTTATTGTTGGAAAATTATTCTGTGGTTTACACAGAAATGCTTTTTGGAAGTCCACAGAATTTAAAACAAAATTCAGAAAATCACTTCAGAAGCAGTGATGGTAGAATTCTGCATTGCACAGGCACAACCCTATCTAGAACCCTTTTATACACCCCCTATTCTTTGTGGTAGGTATACCTTTAAAAGAGATTAATGCTTGAGTTAGCATAAGCATGTTGCATATTTAAATAATTCATTTTTTGAGGTACTTTTGAAGGGGACAGGACATGTTGCTAACCAGCAGCTGAAAAACACAGCCATCTGGACTTTCAGATCCCTGACCAACAAACTCCCTGATTACATCAGCAACCTCCTAATCATTGCTCATGGGACCTACTCATTTAGGAGATACTCATACGTCTCACAAGAATTTCCCAGAGTTAGAACTCGTTATGGATCACACTCAATGAGCCATGCCCTTCCCTCCTCATGGAATCATCTACAAAAGTTCCTTAAACTTTCTAACCTTATGAGCCTAACCAACTTCAAAACCCTCTCAGACAGGACCCTCGGGACCCCTGTAATTGCTACACCTAAGTTCTAACCCCCGCGTTGGCACCTACCACCATCACTTTCCTTCTTAGCCTTTGTTTCTTTTCCCCATACTAAGCCCTCATTCAGTCCAATGCAATCCATTCAGCCTCATGCTTCTACAGCGCACCTTGTTATCCCTTCCACCTATATACAGTACCCACCTCCTTACCTTTTTACCTGACCTACTCAGGGTTAGCACACAGCATATTTCCCTTGCGCTGTGCAAGGAATAAAGTTGTGTAAAATTGGGCTATTTCACCCCGTAAAATATTTTGCATAATTTGCACATTCTGAGAAATATTTTGCTGGGCGAAAGGCAAAATTTCACCTGCGGTTGTGAGCTAAATTGAACCCCCAAGCCGGAGAAATTTGACTCATGTGCAAGATTTCTCCACACATGGGCAAAATATCACCACCTGCAGGAAAAATTTCTCTTTCTAGACATGTGGTGAGGAATCTGGGTTATAAAACAGCAGTACTAATCATGTTTTACCTCTCTGAAGAAGCTCAATGAGCACACATAGCCAATTAATGGTCTGAAAGCACAACCAATTTCTACACAATGACTGAGAGATAATATTTATGACTCTGTTACACATGCCTTTTTCTTTACAAAGTGAAAGCCTCAAAAGTAACATCAAATAGCATTCATTGGAAACTCTAAATATTAGGCACATGAGACATGACGTGCAGCACTGAGGTTTCTATTCAGATATTTCTTAGGGAATATTTATAGAAGTAAACAACGTGAGCAGGAACTGTTCATGCACAGCAAATTCAGTTGAAAGTCTGTACTACAGTGTCTGTTATGTGTACATTGAAGGCTGCTTTATTCTTACATATTTTTCCATGAAATGAGAGTCATGTTTGATATTATTTACATTTCTCTCTCTCTCTCTTTTGCTCTGAAAGCATGACATGCAGAGGGATAGACAGCGAGAGAGAGTCACACTGGGGAGTGTCACAAACCTCAAGCAAATCGTGTTGCCTTCTCATTCTGTCATAAGGGTAAGGGGATATTAAACTGGGTCCCTAACACCCCACTGCACTGAGTCATCAGTTCTGCTACCTTTACTGTGATTCTGCCAAGCACAAGAAAACATTTCCATTTCTTCCTTTTTTTTTTTTTACACTGGACAACTGCTGAATGGTGACTGCTCCATGCCTTTTTACTAAATAGACTGAACCCAGAAGTGCCGTGATGTTGTTAGCTACTACAGTTAGTAAAATGACAGGCAGGAACAGTTGATCCTCACAATCAACTGAACATCACAACAACTGTACACAGACAGTTCATTCAGGAGATGTATTCACATCAGGGAAAGGGTGTTATGTGCTCTCTGTGCTCAAATTTAATTTGGAAGAACTGGTGGCTGATTCCATCACTCTGCACATAAATAGAATAGTCTACAGATTTGCAGATGAATTGGAAACTAATGAAGAGCCACACTATCCTACAAGAAAAAAAACTCACAATTAAAATATGCTTCAACTGTATTATAAAGAAAGAGTAAACTATTCCCCCAATAAAAAGGTCCAGTATCAATTCCACTTGCAGCCTCTTTTATATCAGGATTTTAAACTAGGCAATGAAAAAAACAGTTATGCACTCCCCAACAACTGGGTGCTTATAAAATGAAATACCAGCAAACAATAGAAACAAGCACTCCGCTGTATGGATGGAAACATTGTGGCCCAGATATTCAAACTGCACCCAAAAAGTGTGCAACAGCAGGAGCAAGCGCAAGTCCACTGTGCCCATATGCAAGAAGTGCGATATTCAAAAACTGTGCAGGTCAAGATGTGCCTGTGGTACATGACTGAATATCATGCCACCTGCGCCATGTGCAACCAGGGATGTGCAGTTGCACAGTCCAGATGCGCCATAGCGCAACCAGGGATGCTCAGTGGAGCAGTTCAGATGCGCCATAGTGCAACCAGGGATACTCAGTGGAGCAGGGCAGCAGTGCAACAGTACAACCAGGGGTGCACAGGGACAGGAGGCAGGGGCCCACCACCCATGCCAAAGATGGTCAGAGGATCACACAGCAGAACAGACATCGCACCCCACACCCCATGCACTGTACAACTGGTGCAGAGCTGGAATAACCACTGGTCCATGGATACCAGCAACAAACCCACAGCTGGGGCATGGTGCCCCAGCACACCCCTGGCAAGCTGTGACTGGCACAAAAGAAGGGCCAACCACCCCGTGCCACACCATCCCACCAATGCAGAGCACACCTTACACCATGATCCCCAGACACCCTGCCCAGGAGCAGCATCCACCAGTGCAGGACACCCCATGCATGCCACCACCCCCACTGTGACAATGCAACCATGTGCACCACAGAACCATGCAAGGCAGCCCCACCATGAGTACCTGACAGTGGGTGGCAACACACAGCGATGCAATGACTGCATACACAGTGCCACCATGCACGTCCCCCCGAGGTACAGCTGAGAGACCGACCATGTGTCGGCACATGAGGTACCCCACACATGACAGGGCATGCCCTTGACCCCACCACCAGTGGAACAGCACCCTGCACACCCTCCCAAGGAAACACACCCCTACCCAGCACTGGCCACAACAGCCAGCGCAGACACCCACAGTGGTGCATGGAAGCATGCATCACACAGGAGGCAACACAGTGCATGAACAAACACCCACCCATACCCAAGGGCACACCAACACAGGAACACAGTAGCGGGGCAACCAAGCCCCCAGCATGTGGCCATGGAAACCATGTATACATGGCCAGCACCCCTCCATGGCACAGGAGTGCCAGCCAGCATGCACAGGCACCGTGGAGCTGTACACCACCAGCATGTGCCCGGAACACAAGTCACAGACAGTGGTGAACATCCCCTGCAACACACACAAGCGACAGCATGGAGGTGGGCCAACAACAGCGAAGGCCACAGTGTCACCTGAGGCAGACATGCACCACACCAGTGACAGGAGGAAACCTGGCATTGTGCCAGGTACAATGGCTGTCCAGCATAGACAGACACCACTGACATGCCAGTGGACCATGCAGATCACAGACATGCAAGGGTGGCAGCTGCACAGGCCATGGACGATCTGACAGGTGCCCATAGACACAGAGCATGTACCATGGACCACTGCACACAGTCATCCAGTGCACAGGGAACAACACACACACCACAGACAGTGACTGATAGCCACTCCCACACCATACTCACTTCCCCATGGACACACTCACATGCACATGACTGCACCACCCCTGACGCCATGCACACCACTGCAGCTGAGCACCTATAGCCCACTGCAAATCAGAGACCACCACAGTAAGCATATCAAAGGAAATGTATTTAAAAACAGCAAACAAAACTATATACAACTATTTACAAAGGTTTGGGGGGAGGGCCACAAACAAGGTGGGGGTGGGTAAGGGGCAGGGGTGAACCAATGATAGAGGGAAGGAGGGGTGTGAGGGTGGGTCCAGAGGGGTAGGGGAAATCAGGGGCATCAGTAAGCTCACTGGAAGCCCCAATCTCCACTCCAGCTGCTCCTCCCGCCATGATGCCATCTGACACCCAGCCTGTAGATCCTTTCTAGTATGTCCAATGACACCCTGGCAACCTGAAGGATCTCCTGCAGTGCCACTCCACCTAGGAGGGAGCAGAGTCAATAGATGTGAATGCACAGCCCCATGCAGCCCACCCACTGTGCATGGCATACAGCCATGGAGCATGCCTCTGTGATGGTGTGTGACCACCCACAGTGATAACGTCCACAAGACCTGCCCACCCAGGCACACACAGCCATGCGGACCGCTGCACACACCCACTGGACAAGTCCTGCACAGCACCACCGTGGCTGTTCAGTGACATTTCCTATGCAGTGCAAAGGCAGTGGCACAGCCATGTACCCGGTGCACGCATGGACCACCATTGATGCACTCCCAGACATGCAGTGCCAATGGACAGTGCTGACTGTACCAATTTGCGTGCATGGCAGTGATGTCAATGGATGGTGGTCATGCCCCGCTGCCCGCCCTGTTACACAGCATGCAATAGTAATCATGGATGTAAGGCACTCATCATCATCAGGCTGGTCCCTGCACCTGTCTTGTCTGGCTGCTCTTTTGGCCTGCTGTTGATCATGGCGCAGACTCCCCTTCCTCAGACACCGCTGGTCTTCTGGGCCTAGGGTTCAAACATGGAGAGAGGAACATCAGTACAATCTGGTAGCAAAGTCCCCCCACCCCCATGTTTGTGCAATCCCACACAGCCGTACCCATCCACCCCACACCCCGATACCACCACCACGGCCAACACTGGATGCCCCCCATGTGCTGGACACATGCCACCGTGATACCTGTATGGATATTAACAGCATATGGATGGGGCACCTACCTGGCTGTGGCACTGTGCCCCTCCTGGCATGTGCCCATAGGCAGGCAAGCCTTTCTGGGTCCTGGCGCTGAGGGTCACCATCACAGTGCCTGCACTGCTCCGTGGTCCTCTCCATGCCTGTGGCCTCCTCCAGGACCACCACCACCTCCTCTCACATCGCACTCCTGGCCCTGTCCAGGGGTGCCTCCCCAAATAGGGCAGTGGCATGGAGCTCCACTAACTGGATCAGATTGGCCAGTTCCAGTTGGCTCCAAATGGGCGCCTGTTTCTGTGCCATCCTGTACTGTTTTAGTGTCAAAATGGCACTCTGTAGTGCATGTTCACCATGTGTGGATACTGAGCGGTACTGTGCTGTCATTCCCCATTGCATTGTCACAGAACAGCATGATAGAGGTGCACCCATGTGGATGCATGGCACCTAGGGGAAAAGGTCGGCACAGGGTCAGGGGTCTCTTGCGCACAGACCGCCACAACATGATTGGTACTCACCATGTGTAGTGTGGTAAGACGCCTGTGTACCACTTCCTTTAGTGGCCTACCGCGCTGTGGCCCCAGTGCACCTACGGCACCCCAGTGCAAGAGTGCCATACATGTGAACAGCACAGTAGCACCACTGGCACAATGGTGACCATGCCCTCCATTGCCTTCTGTGCACAGCACGTCAGCAGCGTGGCAGGCATCAGCGTCAGCACCCCAGGCATGCACTGTTCAGTGTCCACTGCACATGTCACAGAAATGTGCCCTTGCCTGAGCACGTTCAACACAATTGCACAAAGTGTAACAGCGCGATATTTAGCCAGCATATGCAAATCAGCTAATCAGCCATTCAGTGGCACAGATACCGCATTAGCATCATCTTAAAATTGCACCTCACCTCATTTGCATGCGTTGTGCTATAAAAATGCAACATTGGGCTACAGTGGCCATAGTTTGTTATTGCAGTCTATTGTGGTGAGTTGCATGCTGTTTGGGAGTGTGGACTGTGGTGTGTGGGATATGCATGGGACTGCACAGTCACAGGTAACACCTGTCATTCCCACAGGATCAAGAATGAGTGATCGTGAGGTGGAGGAAGAAGAACAGAGACGTGGGAGGAAGAGGAGGCCTAACTTCACCAAGGCAGAAACAGATGCCCTGTTTGAGGCCTACCTTGACCAGGAGCCGCTGCTCAGTGGACAGCGGGGAATACCAGAGGCCCATGCTGCTGCATGGGAAGAGGTGGTGCATGCCATCAACCTGCATGGCAGCCACCAGCAGTCTATACAGGAGTGCAAAAAGAAGATGATCGTGGACAGGTGGAGGATTAAGGACAAGGTGGCTGCCATCAGGGCAGCACGGGCTGCGACCAGTGGGGGACAGCCGGCCGTGCAACACCTGACCCCAGAAGAAGAGCGGGTTGCTGGCAGCATGCGGCGTTGTGCCATCGAGGGTGTTCCAGGTGGTGGATTCCAGATGAGTGGTAGCCCATCACTGCATGGTAGGTCCTGATCTCTCAATGGGGGGAGACAGGGTAGGGCAGATACATTAATGCTATTATGTTCCCTTACAGCTCCTGAGCATCTACATGGGTCAACGGTGGTGGGCTTGTCCACTGAGGGTGATACCATGGACATACAGGAGGGCCCATCCACCACCACAGGTGGCCGATGGTCAGGGTGACAGTGGGCCCACCTGGCTGTCCAGACTGATGTTGGTAGAGCAGGTGTGGAGTAGGCCCTGCCCATGTCCCAGCATGCCAGTGTCCATGTATGCCATCATGCTGAGACTCGGGCTGGTGCTGGATCCATCACTGATGATGATGGAGCTCACCTCATGGACAGTGATAAGTGTGGGCCGCAGGATGGCCACACAGCAGGTAACAGCACGGGCATGGCCCTGGGTGGTGCCACCTTGGAGGCCTGCGTGACATCACAGTCCCAGCCTGTGCCTGTCTGCACCAGTGGGGCAGCACTGGTGTGTGTCCAGGACAGTGGGGCTGTTGCGACTGCTGCACGGCACCATTGAATCCTGGAGAGCGGCAGCCAGAGGGGCAGTGTCAGCAGCTGGCCAATGGCCATGGGGGTACAGTGTCAGGGGGCAGCATCAGTGCACTGCCTGTGGACATGCCCAGGCATGGTCCTGGTGTGCAGTGCCCACCATCGAGGGGTGCTGCCCATCAGGGCTGTGAACACCGTGAGGGAGAGCATGCTGATCAGGCAGATGACCTCTTAGAAGACCACACCCGCATACTCCAAGATTCAGTTGATCAGCAGTTGCGGCTTGTTGTGACGGCGGTGGATGCACTCAGTGCGGCCCTGCGCCAGGCAGAGGAGTGGCACAGCAGGGACACCGGTCTGCTCCTGGCAGGGATGGACCTGATGCAGGAGGATGTGACCGCTGCCATTGACAGGCTGACACAGACAATCACAGCTGCCATGGCCACAGTGGGCACACAGTTATTTGCCCATGCATCGCAGACACCGCGCAGTGCAATGTCCACCCCCCATTCCCGGCGTCTTGTGACACCCTCCTTGTTGACACCGGGTTCAGCTGTGGGCATCCCAAGCACACCTGGTGAAGGCATGTTCGGTGTGCTGTAGACTCCTTCGTGAACACAGTCATGTTCATGCAGCAGAACCCCTGGGGGACCGTCGGTGCCACCCCATGAGGCCATTGGTCAGCCTGTCACTGCTGGTGGGTCTTAGCGGGGGCCGCCCATGCATCCATAGTAGCTGTGGCACTGTGGCACGTGACTGACCTGTCTCCCACCAAGGCTACTGTCTGATGCTGCCCTGTGTGCAGTGTGTTGTTCAATGTGCAATGCACAGGTGGGGTACCCAGCCCTGCACACACACACACACGTTCCATCTGCACACCCTCCTGGCTCCTGTCTGCTGTGGCATGTGCATGATGATGCCTGCATTGTGCTGTCCGCCACTGTGCAATGGTGCCCAGCATCTGACTCATGCACAATGACAGGCACTGGGCGTGGTGGTCTGTGGACGTGTGTGGCTGGGAGTGGCGGTTGGGGTCTGCGTGCCTCCTACCCTTTGTGCACGTCTTGTGGGTGTGTGTGTGTGTGTGTGTGTGTGTGACCACATGCCATGTTAGACCTTGCCCATCTCTGACGGCGTGTGCGGTTCCATGCTTGGCCAATTCCCTTAACGACATGTACCCCTTAGGTTTGTCCATGCATGTTTGTGGGTTGTGCCCTTGCCACTGGTGTTTGCACATGGCCCCATGACTTACCTGGGTTGGTTGAAGTGCTCCTCTGTGATGGTGCCCTGGTGCAGCTCTACCATCTGGATCAGTCAGGGGTCCCTTCGACCAAGGGGGGGGCTGCCCATCACCATCTTCACCAGTGTCCTCATCGTCCCCATCGCTGTCCCCCTCTTCGACCTGTACGGCTATCCCACAGTCATTGGCCATGTTGTGCAGGATGCAACAGGTCAGGAATAGCCCACAGACCTTTGAGGGGCCATACTGTAGGGCACCACCAGACGTGTCTAGGCAATGGAAACTTGCCTTCAGCATCCCGAACACCCATTTGATGACATTGCGTGTGGTGGCATGAGCCTCACTGTAGCGCTGCTGAGATGGAGTCGTGGGCCACCGGTATGGTGTGAGCAGCCAGGGACGGAGTGGGTATCCACTGTCACCTGTGTGTAGAGGGTGGACATTAGTTTGGTGATCAGTGTCACCCTGCCATGGGCCATCTAGGCCAGTAGCTATGTCACCTCTGACTATGCCTCGCCCAAGCTCCATGTCTTTCTACGTGATTTGCATACTCACCCACTAGGTAGCCAGTGGGGATGTCCCCACTCTCGAACCTGTGGCACAGTGCAGAATGGTGCCAGATGAAGGCATCATGTGCTCCCCCAGGGTGCGCGGCACAGACATTGATTATGCACCCCCTGGCATCGCACACCACCTGGCAGTTGATGCTTGCATGCCCCATTTGATTTAGGCATGCGGCCCCTTCAGGGCCAGGTGGTGTGTGGATGGTCACATGGGTGCAGTTTATTGCCCCGAGCAAGCCAGGCATACTTACTACCCTGTGGAACTCCTGTATGTTTGCTGTGCACTTCGCCAGTGTGCTGGGGAAACGGATGTACTCTGCAGCATGTGGCAGCAGTGCGCTGAGGAATTGGGTGAGAAGGCATGACACAGCCAACTGGGTTATGCCTGTCATTTCCCCTGTTGGTCTCTGGAAGGTACCCGTAGCAAGCAGGCACATGACAACTGTCACTTTGGTCTCCATTGACAGAGCATGGCTCCGTCGTGTGGGCGCCTGCATCACATCACTGCACAGCTCACAGAGCCACCCCAGGATCAACCGGTTCAGGTGGTACTGGCCCACAATCTCAGTATCAATGTACAGCTCTAAGCTGGTGTGGGCTCGGTACTGTCTGTTGGGGGCATACAGATGACAGGCCCTTCCACGGCCGCACCCTCCTGTTGCCTGCCTTCTCACTCCCCTCATTACTGCCTCCATCTGGATGGTGGCACTGGCCATGTACCTGGCTTGTGTTACCCCCCTGGCAGCTGTTTTACTGTTCCCCCTGCTGTCCATACTGCTACTCCCCCTGCACAGGAAACACCTCCCTGTAGTGGCCGTACTGCCCACTGTCTGTGCCTCAGTGCTGTGTGGCACTTCCAAATTTTCTCCTGCGTTGTGGCACAGGCTCCCCACACCTTCCCTTATTCCTGGTGGTTCCAGGTGCTCTGTCCTGCTCCTGCCCTGTCCTGCTCACAGTTTCTGTGTGCCTGTGTGGCTGCCTGCAGTTCACCCACATGTGGCTTCCCTGTAGTGTTCTTGCACATCTCTCTTGTTCCTTTTTATTTTGGATCATTTCTGCTATTGCGCAACTTCCTTTTACTCCCCTATTGCTCATGGCGCATGTTGTTGAATATCGCACTGCACCATTTATGCATGGTTCCTCCCCCTTCAGTTGCGCATGCATTCATTACCATTGCGCTCTTGCGCATTGTGATTTGGGGCTGCATCTGCCTCCTGCTGAATATTGCAAAATGGCCCATTTTTGGACTTACACTGGCGCATCCCTGTTGCGCATGGCACAACCCTTTCGAATATCTTGGCCTGTGTCTATATTGCAACTTAAAGTGCAACTAGTGCAAATCATTATGAGTCCATACAAATGTGATCAAGTGATCAGTGCTTGACGAGCCCCGGGACTTCGAGGCTAAACTGAATCTATTTCAGGGGCGTGGCTACATATGCAACTCAAACTTCACATATACCAGTGTGACAGGTGTAACAAATAAAATGTCAATCAAGAGTGTTTGCAACTAACTTGTAGAGCAAACACACACCTCCTTTCCATCACATCAAATTGAAATATCACTATTCAATGCAACTCCACTTATTTCAAGAATTGATTCAGATGGCAATGAGGGGTGAGAGAACCACTCACCTTATAAAATTAAAATTCATTTCACCATACTGTTTTATTCAAAAGTGCACATGAATTGCAAAAAAATGTTACAATTAAAATCAGTCACAACCATCAATGCATTAAACTTCAAAGGTTATATAATTGCAGGTTAAGCATGTTAAGTACTAAAATGGTGTGACTGTAAACACTGTAACACTGATAAAGTATAGCCTTTCGAAAAACCTAGTTAGGGCATGTTGGTGATTCTTTGATAAAACAAGCTCTTAGGAAACTGCAAGGTGAATTCTGTGGGGAAGGGGAACAAAGGAACAATCTAAGGAAGGCAAAGGCTAGACAATATAATAAAAAAAAAGACATTCATAAACTCATATAAATACAGTGTAAGAGTCCCCATAAAACTTTATTGCTGAAAAAAAAAATAGCAGTACATATTTATAGTCCATAAATGGTGCAGATAATTGCTGTGAGCTTGTACTATTCCTAAGCCATAGCTGAATGAAGGTACACATTATGATCTTGTTAAAGTGCTCTTAATATTTATAGATTTTTTTAAAGGTAAAGTTAATCATTTACATATGATGGCTTAGTCCTTCCTGTGTACTTGTTCTCAATATGAACAGCATAGACTTCTTCAATTCCCACTCAACTGCTGCCTCCTCCATTGTTCAAAATGTGTCAGGAAAGATTTCTTATTTTTAAGTTCTCATATTCTCACCTGAGTCCTACACTTCACATGCCTGTAGTACCTGGCAAATCTTACATAACTGTGGATTTTTACCTTGTTCCAAAACCAACGCAGTGTCCTTATGAGTCTAAATGAGGTATTTTCTAGCAGTCCTCATTATAGTCTGGATTTGCGGCTGGCAAAATTGTGGACAAAATTTTGCCGTGATTTTGCAAAACATTTTGCATGCCAAAATTGCTGATTTCACTGCAATTTCACTGGTGAAATTTTATTTCACCGCGTCCCTAGCAAGGAACCCAGTGTTTTTACCTGCTAGCCCTGGGGCTATCATCTCTCGGATATCCTTTGCATTCCTTAATGCACTTATTGCTAACAATGTAGATTGAATTGCCTATTTGGTTGTAACTTTGTAGGTGTCTACACATTCTTGTATGATTCATTATTTAATGTACCTTTCTGCTTCAATGTAGTATGTATGTTCTTTCTTTTGCCCTTTATCTTACGTTATTGTAAACCTGTCCAGGTCCATCTTGTAAATGAATTCTGCTAAATGGTGTTTCACCTGGTTAAATAAAGATTGATTGATTGATTGATTGATTAATTGAGTGGCAGCTTTTGATAATATATACCCAGTTACAGAAATGAATGACTTGCTTTCAACAGAACCGTATTTAATTGCACTTGAATAAGCACTGATTTTAAAAAAAAGAAGAAAGCTATGCTTTCAATTTCTTTGACAACATTCTGCCTTGTTCTCTTTATGAAAACGGTAATTTGGAGTCTTTACTATGTCATGGTTTGTGTACAGAATGCTAAGTATGAGCTATTTTCCTATCAGAAGCATGCTCAGTGTTCTGTGAATAAACAGTGACATAGTTACCTTCCTGATCACAGGTCCCATGAAGAGAACTGTAACAGAATGTTGCCTATAAAAGCAAAACAATGAAAATCACGTTTTATTCAGGTACAGTTACATATGGATTGTTTAGGCTGATGAATATCACTTCCATAAAAAGGAAAATTATAAATAGCTACCACTTGAAAATAATTTCATGTGCTCTTTTAGTGGTACAGTTAATCCCAATTTCTGACTGATGATGAAGCTCCATCTGTATGAATTGTCACGGTGCTTGGACTGCACTTTGTCTAGCACTTTAATTAAGTTCATGTTCATATGCTATTTTGCTCTGCTAGATGCTGTTTGTAAGCACATGCAGCTGCAGTAAATGATGCATTTTGACAAATAATGCTGTTTCAGAATTTTTTTTTACAATAAGGAGTGCATCTGCTGTACCTTGTTACAACCATTTCCACAAGCATCATTAGCATTAATGTAAAATGCTCATAGATCAGAAAAGAATGATAATATTTCTTTAAGAATGACAAAGAAAATTAAGATTATTACTAGTCTGTTCTTCTATGTGAAAAAAATCCTGTTACTTTTTAAAAGTAGTTGCCAGGATTCCTCAGGAATAGTAATGTTCCAGCTAGCAGTGAAAAAACTGCACACTTTTAAGTGCCAGCACACAGTATGCCTGATTTTATCCAGCAATGTCTGCAGAATGGATGCTATTTTTAGAATGATGACTCATTTTTTTAATAAAACCCTTAAAGCCTTCAGCATGCATCTCATAAGAAGAGATATATCTATCTGTATGCCCTTGCTCGAGTTGCAAAACATTTATGATGTAAGGTGAGGGAGATACCAATGCCTTTATTACAAGAAATATAATGTTGTATGAACTGTTCTGTTCACAGGAATATAGCTATGGTAAGAAGCCTGTTTGGTGCAGGTAACTTAAGATACTTGTAATATTTGTTGGTTGGGACAGGGTCATGATTGATGGAGCTTGATAGCTTACTGAAGTTAATTTACCTACTGACTGGAAAAAGAGAAGGGATATAGTAAGCCAGATTGGTTAAGACAGAACACACAGAGCATATTTTAAATGAGGTGAGTAGGAGCAAGTGGTGTTCATCTACTTTGTTGAGGGCTGAGTATAGTATATGAAGCATGCCAGACAAAATGTTATTATAGCATATCAATTTGACAACCTTAAAGGAGCTTCATAATGTGAGGTAGGAAGGGATTTAAGGGCCATCAGATTTGTCCCCTGCATCATAATCATACTGTGAGCAAATATGTTCTATTCTACAGAGACCAAACTACTCTTCTATTCAGGGTAACTTGCTGCTCCCTTGGTAATCAGATATTTTGCCAGGCTTTCTTTGAATGCCTGTACTGTTTTCATATCCTCTCTTTCTGCTGCAAGGTGGTTCCATAAGATCACCATACTCTAACAGAAGGCATGCCTCCTAACATCCCTGTCTTTACTACCACAAACTTTTCAGGTGTGATCTTACTGAAGTATACCAGATAGAACATTGCAGTCTATTTGATCTTGTCAATGTACTTAAGTATACAGAAGAGTGAGATTATGTCCCGTCAGACTAATTTTCACCAAGATGGACAAGTTAAGGGCCTCCTGCCTCTCATTTTGTCCCCTGTATACCTCCTTCTGTCACCCCCATACAACAAATCATTTTTGTGATCCTGAATGACACTTTTTTAACTTTCTCAATTTTTATTTTATTACGGGAGAGTCCAGCACTGCACACAGTTCTCCAGGGTCAGTCTGACTAAGACCCTGTAATGTGGCAGGTTTACTTCGGCTGCTCTGCTTGTCACCATGTGTGCTTCACCTCAGCAGTCTACTTGCCCCTTGACAGTGGTCAAGTATGCCTTTGCTATTTTATTCAAGATTACTGAATTTGCAGAATTTGCATTTTTTCTTTAAATTGCTTACTGCAGTGTTTCCATTTTTATGTACTATATATTAAGTCTTCTTTTATTCTGATTCTTTATACACATACTAAAAGATGGACAGTAGAATCCCAATAAAATCCAAAAATTAGACTAGCAATCACCAGTACAATCCTGGAATTTCAAATCTTGAAAATGGGATTTCAATCATCATAAATCAGTGACCTTGATTATTATAACTTGTCTTGCTAATTTGTTAATTTTAACTGCTGCAGTTTCTATCCCAATGACTACACAGCAAATACAAGCAAGTGAACATTTTGCATTGGTCAGTGCTTGTTTTATACTGCATCCTGGTTGGCAGAACTTTTTTTTTTTCTGTCAGTAATACTGCTTCCACCAACAGGTCCTGACCAATCAGAATGTATCATTTTCCTTACCTAGTTTATTAACAGAATAATAGATTGGGAACTATGTATTATGGAGTTTATAAGTCCATCGAGAGAGTCTGGTGACTTGATAACCGTGAGATCAAAGCTTGAGTTGTCCTCATGTCACCAGAACTTTGAGACAGAATTATAAGTAAGTTACAATGTTCCCTATTTGTTATTTTTATAACATACTGTTTTGCTCCAAGAATTTTTTTAAAAGTACTATTTTACTGAAGTAAGAGCAGGTTTGTACTCTGTGTCAGTCAGTTTTCACTGTATGTGCTAAGTACAGTAAAAGGTGGCTCAGGGTTGCATGTCATGTAGGATTTTATGAATGGTTAGTCCTATTACACTGTACTATTGTTGAGACATGGCATTAATGATATTACAATATGATAATATCACAACAGTGGTATTGCAAAGTTTGCATATCACCATTTTCTTATAGGAAAATGTTACTATACGTATGCTACAACAGCAGTTTAACTTTAGTTTTAATGGGATAAGTGGCTGGTTGAGGAGTTAAGTGGAAGGGTATGACAGTACATGGGTGCAAAAAATTTACAGCACTCTCAAGTAAGGGGTGATGCAGGTTGAGGGCTGGCTAGCCCAAACTGAACTCCCTGAAGCAAAGGCAACTGCACTCCCAAATCAGTGTGGTCAGTTCACAAAGTCACTTGCACAAATGTGTTTTCAAAACAAATGTATTTAACAAAGGCTTTAAAAACAGTTAACTCACTGTTCACAAGAGCTGTTGCAAGGCTCAGACCCCCAGCACTTCGCTCATTCAAGCTTCCTCAGGGGGGCACTAGTCTGAGAATGCACACTGCTTAAATACCATGCTTGGGTCACCCAATAATTAGATCATAGGTAGTGGACCCACTGCTAACATTAACAATTTAAGGTATAACAAAAAGCAGTATGATTAGAACTAAGCAGCATGAAACATAACTTAAATAGTAGTAGTAGTAAACAATTGTATTCATTAGTATTAATGAGTTGACAGCTCAGATGAGTTAAAAACTCATTTTCACTGAGATCCGTAAAAGGTTCACATACATTAATTACACTCCAAACATATTATCTAAATATGCAACATACAGACCTACATCAATTATACAAATGATTAATAAATAACACACCAAACTATAAAAACATATACCATTAATAATATTGCACTAAGTTCCCTTCTCCAACAACCAAACAGAATATCAAAATATATTTAAACAGAAATAAATAGTAAATATTAAATAATATTTTACAGAAATGGAAATATTTATATTTTAACATGTAATAAAGATGCTGAACACCCATAGATAAAGACATACATTTCTGCATATAGCAGCCTCCTGACCTAAAATGAATTAGCTCCATAGGCATACATTTCTCTGTGCTACAGCATCATAACCTATAATTAAATGAATCTTTTATAGGAGTTTTGTGTATTGGATTCCTTAAATATTTTGAGCTGTACTATTTGTTTGCATATGTTTATTGGAAATGTAAAAAGTATCATCACAACTATACTTAAGTCGTATATGATCTGTTTCATTCTGTTACTCAGGCAAACTGAGATGGTGGAGAGCAGAATTTCCAGCAACAGAATGCCATGATATTCAGCTCCCAGTTCCGGTCAGTCTTCTGTGCTCTCAACAACCCCTCCCCCAATTGAAGATCCAACGAGCAAAGTGCAGGGGATCTGAGCCTAGCAACAGCTTTTGTGAACAGTGAGTTAACAGTGTTTGAAGCCTTCAATAAATGCATTTGTTTTGGAAAGTACAATTATGCAAGTGTCTTTGTGAACTGACCACACTGATTCAGGAGTGTGGTTGTCTATGCTTCAAAGTATGACAGTAAATAATTTGGGGATTTTGGGGAATAAATTGGAGGTTGGATCACTTGGCTCCATGGCCTGCTTGTCATGGGGCAAGGCAGAGGGAGGCGGTGCAAGGAAAACCAAGCACTGACTTAGGAACTGGGAGATCACTGTTTAAACCCAAACAGAGCCTAATACTCAGTAAGTGACCTTGGGGCTCCTTGTGTTCCAGACCTCCCAACTGTTTAAATGGGTGGTATCAGGGCCCCACTGGAAATGAGATGTTGCATCTTAGTTGGCTATTCTGGGTAAACAAACTATAAAATAAAAACTAAGTGCTTGGCATGGGTCAATGTTATGGAGGAGTTGCTGCTGGACATCAAAGACTGCTTACCAGAGGGAGGGGTGAGCAATAAGTATACTACAGGACACCAAAAGGGCTAGAAGCAGAACAAGGATAAGGAGGGGGGACCAGTGGAAACCAGGAAGTGCTTGAGATGTGGCAGTGTGAGGGATGGAAATGGCACTGAATAGATAGCAATGCTTTGCATGGAACAAGGTGAGGGAGGTGGGTGCCACTGAACATCAGGGGTTAGTTGGCATGTGCAGGGAGAGGGAAGGGATATCACTAAACACCACAGAGTGCTTGGCATGGGATGGGGTACAGGGTGTGCTTGGCACAGTACTATTTACAATATCAGTGGAAGGAAAATATCCTCTTAGAAGATTGTGTATTAATTGAAAAAAGCCAGATTTGGACACCAGCTAGGGTTGAAACAAAGACGCAAACTTAGGGAAATGCATTATTAAAAATATTTCCCAAAATCTTAGGAATGTATGGTAAGGTGCTATAGGGCTTGAGCAATTACCTGAAACAGCATTTGCATTACCCTAACTTTAGCAAACTCTCTCAAAGTTTAACAAAAGGATCAGTTGGTAGTGCACGCGTGAAAATATCCTTGCACTAAAAGGAAAAGCTGAAGTCAGGATGATATCAATTAAGCAATACAGCATGAAAGAGTATGCATTGTGATGGGATAATGGCGCACTTTGGGTATGTTGTGAAGCACAAAACATTAATGAGTACCTTTAACCACCTGAGACATGCCATTGTCCCACTACAAAACAAACCCTGGAATGTCTTATTGTGATTATAAAATGGGTCCTAAATTTTTTTTTTGTGGGGGTTGAAAAAATACACAAAAATAAAATAATTTTAAGTATTTTAATGATTTTTATTAAACATTTATCCAACACAACAAAACTGCCCCAGCACGTCCCAGCATTTGGCATGCCATCTCAGTTTCAAATGTAATGCACATCTAAACACATTTTTTTTCAAATTATCCTTTAAACCCTCTCTTTTCCCAGACTTACCCCATTTAGATATTTCCTCACCTTTCCTCCTTCTCCTTTATATTATTTCATCCCTGTTCCCCACCCTTGTTTCTGTTCTATCTTTCCTACACTGATTAGATGGAAAGTTCACTGTGGAAGGAATACAGGAATTCAAACCTCTGCTTGGTTCAACTGGAGGAAAGTTCACCCCTCACTCATATAACAGAAGGCCTCAGATGCATCCAGATCTTCTGTTGTATCCATAGCAGCACAATGTCAGTACCGCTCAGTCATTAACTGCACTGTGTGGTCAGTATAAAACCAAGTAATCCAAAACCAAGCTAGATTAGATACACAAACTTCAAAACTGTATGGTGCAGTTACGACCACATGTTTTTTGACCATGCGTATTTGCTGTCATAGTTTTTGCAGGACATAATCTGTAGCAGTTTAAACAGCAGGTATGTCCCTGGTAAGTAGGTAAAGACTGACGGGATATTTCTCATGGTCAGCAAAGAAACACCAGAAATTAAAACTAAGTACTGTGGTACTTCATTTTTTTAAGTGTATGTATGTGAGTGTAAGAAAAGGATTATGAGGGCAAATAACATTTAACTATTTTTTTTAAATATTAGGTAGTTTTATTTTTAGGGCCTAGTTAAAGGTTTTAAGTGAGTAAAAGTGGCAGCCATACTTGTGATGGAGGTCAGAGATGTGTAATTAGTGTTGGCTTTATTGTTAAGAGTCAGCTGGATCTCTATCCTGTGCTGTTGTGTTGAAATACCACAGCAGGTAAGGATGTCCACGAGCCAATCAGGATTCCCTAGTATTCAAATCCATTTCATGATGCTGCTTTGAGTAATCATTTAAACCCAGGCAGCAGCACCACACACAGTTACAAATATTTCAAATAATTTTTACCCTTTCGTCACAATTCCTATCATTGCGACTTTGTGATGCAACCCTAACTGGGACCTTAATGTAGGTTTTGCATTAATATTAACAAGGGGTGTGAGAATATGGTTGAATATTCAGCAGAGTTTTTGTACTTGCCATCCAGATACCTCTCTATTTGTTTTTTGGTTATTCATGGCAAAATACTAAAATATAAAAAGTTTGAAGAATCATCTATTACCTCTCCTGGAGTCCCGATCTAGCCCTGTAGCCACCATCAACCCAACCCAGTCATCTCCAGCCCATCACTCCACTCCCAAAGTAGCTTAAAGCAGCAGTCCATGATAACAGTGGCAATCCTGACCTATACATGTTTATTCTATTTTAGATTGAGCCTTTTCTCTTTTATTGTATGATATGTTTTTTTTTTCAACATTTTGAGTCTGGATTACCAGTTTTTTAAAGGTGAAATAATAAAAGGAGCACACCTTTTAATATGGCTCAGACCAGGTTTTTATCAATATTTCCTGTTGTTTTTGAACACCCATTGTTTAACATCACTACTTTTGTGAGTAAAATGAACTAGGTTGCAGCAAGCAGAGCTGCCTGACCTTATAGGACAATAGATAGAAACAATTGAGAATGCTGCTTAAAACCTGATCAGAGCCATATTAAAATGAACCCTTCTATTATAATTTCAAATGTAAAACCAAAATATTAAAGCAGGCTCAACCTTGGGAAAGAAGGGTTTCATACAAGTCAGGAGATAATTTCTAAAACCGAATAAAAAAGTGTAGGGCAAACTTTTTCACTGCCATTAAGCACTGCTGTCTTCAAACTCGCAATCCTTCCCTTGTCAAATCACGTATCATCCCTTGACCTGAGTTAACAGTAATATGGCCCCCTCCTGACCACCATCCATGATTCTGGAGTACAGTAACACAGTACCATTTACCTTCCATGGCACACAACTTCCCTTTATCTGCCCAGTATCCTGAATGACACACAATTCTACCCTCCCTCTCCAGTCCTACACTTCTCATGATCATACATTCATCAAGATTTGAGGAGACAACTGCTGCACTATTGGAGGGGATGGGTGGCAGGGCTATCTGCATACTGTGCTACTAGCCCCCTGAAATCATCAAAAAGAAGTTGGGGTGCATTGCTAATAATTAAGATCTGGGCAATAGGGGTTGAATAGGGAGGTGTGTATAGTTAAAGTTACTCTACTAGTTCATTAAAAAGTGCCAGGAGAGCTGGCCCACTGATGTGGAGAGCAAAGGCGTGGAATGCCTTACTTCCTATCATGCCAATGACCCATGTTCAGGAAGGAGCATTGGTTGCCAGGGGTCAGGGGGATGGGAGATGATTTAGCATCCCAGGGACTGGTCTCCTCTCTTGGGGAGTAGTGGTCAGTCATTACAATCTCGGACTGCCAGGTGGAGGCCAGTGGCAGTAAAGGTCATCAAGCAGCTTCAAGGGAGGTGGAATGGCTCTGCAGGATGTGTGCACCTCCACGTGCACATACTGATGTGTCACCATGGCAGGGATATAATGGAGAACATAAGAAAATTTGGGAAGGCATGCTTCATGAAATCCTACCTTCTCCATCATGGTCAGCACTGCTGCTTAATGCCAGTGGGCTCTGGATTGTTAATGAGGGTGATGACCTTCCCTCTCCTCACCCCACCACAGAGGGAAATCCATGGGGGACTTAACCCCCAGTATATCATGAGAATCTAGCACCAGTTGCCCTGGAGAGGAAATAGATGGTTCTTCAAACAATTTTGTTTTTGCATTTTTCAATGAATAATAAATAACATATAGCCAACTGTCTGGGTACTGAGTATAAAAAAGTTGCTGAATATTTGAAAAAAAAAAGTATTAAATACATTATATTACTATAAATTGCAAAAGTGCCAGGATATTGGCCTTTAAAAAATGCCTTGGAAGTACTGTATATGGGAGTGATGTGGTAAGTGGGTGATGACTGAGTTTAGTGTGAGATAGCCCTTGCAACTCGGGAAAGGGATAGATTAAAAAAAATATGTATTCAGCATACTGAGAGTTTTCCTTTGAATACCACCGAATATAAAAGGAGAGCACAAGCAAAAACTGAAAATGTTGGATTGGCTTAAATTTGGGCACCGTGCCTTTGGTTCAGCTTTGACACTTCAGCCAACAACACTTCAAGTCTTTGATATTGGGTCTAGCATTCTAAAAACAAGGGTAAGGGATGCCTCTCCACCACCCTTTACCCTCTGCAGTCAATTCCAGCCTCTTCCACTCACCACATTCTTCCAATCAGTTAAAAAAAACTCAGTCAGCCCCTGGCACATTGCCCGGGGCCAGAAATTGCTTTTATAAAAGTAATATTAAGGGAAGGTGGAAGCTGGAAATTGACTGTGGTGGGTAAAGGGGTGTCTGTTTTAATAGCACTGGCCAGTTGGAAGATGTTAAGTATTTTTTTTTTTTTTTTTATGATCTGGCTAAAGGATGATCTTATCTGAAGTGCCAAAAAGTTCAGCTGGATTGAACAGAAGTTAAAGCAGCAGTGCAGTGTAACATGTTTTTTTCAAAAGGCTAGTTTCTGCTACAGTTAATAAAAAGTATTGGCACACCTGTAAAATCTACTTTTCTAGGCACTGTACCTCTTATGCTGCACATCATGACTTCTATTTTGTTCTCAGTCCTAACCCTTGACAGGTATACAATGCAATTTCTAAGCCACATGTGGTACCCATCTTTTTCTAAACTAAATAAAAACATTAATAAAATACATTTTCATAGAATTACACAATTTTAGCACCAAATAAAACTGGTAGATGCCTGGACTCTATTATAGTGACAAAAAGGTAGTGTCACTGTGGTAGACTGTTCTCTCCCAGACTCAGCCTGTCAATGTTACCAGCTTTCTCAAACCCATCAGATGCCTACAAAGTAATCAGTAACTGCCATCACTCAGCCCAGACACTGTCTTGGGGTATCCCCATGTTTGAGTCCCTCTACAGCTGCTGCTTACATGGTACAGTAAAGAACACCTTACTTTAGAAATAGGATACGCTAAAGGCAGACTTCTCTTTAGAGGTGGAAATACAGTTTTGTTAGTTATAAATCAGTTAGCTGTACCTCAAAGAATTCAGTCAGAAAAACATGACGTATATAAAAATATTATATTTTAATACTTCTGTACACTAATACAGATAATACAGGATGATATAGCAAAACAACAGGGAACAGCAATTCTACAGAAATTAAAAGAAAATGTTTGCACATAGCAGACAGAAAACACTTAGTAAAAACTTATCACACTTTTGATGTTCTGAGGCTTACCCACACAAGACACTTTGATGAATTAGGGCAGACTCAAAACCTAAGATGGCAGCATGTTCTTAGTCCCAAGCATGACTATCTCTTTTGGCTCTGCCAGACCTCAAGACCCTCTAGCTGCCCCCATGACATGTCATCCAGTACGTTACTCTGACAAAATAAATTCAATATAACAGAAACATAGAAAAATAGAAAATGTTGGCAAAGACTGGCCCACCAGTGCAGTGGTTGTCTTTCTGCTTGTGATGCCGATGACCCAAGTTTAGATGCACGCTAGTTGAGTTAGAGGGCTGGCTGGGGGGAGAAGGATCGAGCATCCAACAGACTGCTATCCTCCACTAGGTGGAGAGTGAGGAAGCACTTGGTCTGTGACTGATTCCTAGTGGAGGTTGGTGGACCAGAACAGACGAGTCTTAGAAGTTCAGGGAGGTGTGCCGGATGTGGGCAGACAGCAATTTGTTACAGTAACATTTTACTGTATTTTGTTGCACTGCTTTAAAAAGAGTTGCTTTTCAGCACATCCACTGAATCTAAATTTGGTTTTGGCTCATCTTTTCTTAGAACCCTATTGTTTGTGGTATTCAGAAAATAATAGTCAGGGTCTGCAATCCCCAAATATTAACAAGACAATTAATATTCATTACAATGGTCACCAACAAACTAGTCTACAGTTCATTTCCAAGGAATCTAATCTTTGTAAATGAGCAAACATTCCGTGATGCACAATGGCCTTCCTTGGGTCCAATTGGTTATAGTTTTGAGGAGCTAAATTGTATGCATCTTAAGTCTGCATCAACTGGGGATCATGTGATGACTTGCAGCCGGTAGGACTGCAGTTCTCCTCCTTTGACCTTTACAGTCTATTTGTACTCCTCTTCTGGTGCATTTCTATGAAGATTTCATTATTCTGTTGCTGAAGAGTCTGTGCTGATTCCCTCCCATCAGGTTTTGAAAGCCATTGTTTTTTCAAGTGGATGCAGAAATGAAAAAATCACTTACCGAATCACACAATGCCACAGACCCAAGACCTTGACCATGGACCTAAGAAGTCAAGACAGATGAAAGGTATTGCAAATCAGTCTCCTCCACCAATTGAAGCTTTAACAGTTGATTGATTTCTGCAGGAGATTGGTCCTATTAAAACTGTGGTATTAGCTTTTACTGGAGATATTAAAGTAATAAGATCAGCTACTGAAGAGCTCACCCAGTGAATGGGAGATGCAGAAGCCCAGGTGAGCTCAATGCAAGATTGGAGAAATAATGCTGAACCAGATTTAGTGTCTATTAGATGTAAACTTAATAAAATGGAAGCTTGTCTTGAAGACTTAGAGGCCTGTAGTCACTGGAACAACATTGTGGTTATTTGGCTACCAGAACACACAGAGGGCACAGATCCTATTTTATTTGCTCAAAAGTTGTTTGAAAAAAAAGTAGGTGGTCCATCAACCAACTGTCCCACCTACATAGTTGAAAGGGCTCATAGAGCTTTAAGACTACTGCCCTCAGCCAAAATTAAACCCTGTTCTTTTATCTTCAAGTTTTTGAACTTTCTTGATAAGCAGAATTTGTTAATAAAAGTAAGATCTCTGCAAGAGATTAAGCCGGAGGGAACTCATATTTGATTTTTCCAGGTTCTTCCCCAGTTGATCAGGGAGAAATGGCAAGCTTATCGTCCTTTGATTTCAAAACTTATTGCATCTCAAATAAGATTTAAGATGCTGTACCCTGTTAGACTACAGATACTATATGAACGAGTAACTAAAACTTTTGATTCACCTGACCAAGGCAAGAAAGAATTGCTAGTGTTATATCCAAACTTGTTTAAAACATCCTGGCAAAGTAATGGGACTTAGCTTAAATAAATAATTTGAGTTTACTTCTTTTAGGAGTGTTTGGCTTTCTCAATTAAGTTGCAATAGTTATAGTTAAATAATGTTGCAAGAAATTCAATTTTTGCTGAACTGTTGAGTTCTAGTTATGGTGTATAGCTTATCTTTTCTGGAATATTCAGAATTTTGAATACTCAATCATCATGCCTAGATTGATGGGTGCCACCTTGTGTTGTCTAGTATGTTCTATGTTTAGTACAAAGGAATTTGTTCAGTGTTTTTATAGTTCTATCTCTGGTTTTCCAGTGACTGCTTTTGGTTCAGTGTCTATATTTTCAATCACAAGGGTGCTGTATGTATATTAATGGAACACATGCAAACAGAGGAGAGAAATAAGTAAGTGCCTTAGATAGAACTTGAACCTAGGCCACCCAGAATACCGTTCCAGTTGCACTAACTAGCTATACCACCAAGCCAACTGGAAACTGGGCCATCTCGGAGGACACATTATTCTTTCTTCATTGCACAACCTGGTGCTGCATGAATAAATACTTCATTTTCAATCACATGGGTGCTGTGTGCATATTTATGAAACACACACAAACAGAGAAGAGAAAGAAGTCAGTTTCTCAGCTGGGAATTGAACCCAGGCCACCAAGGATACTGTTCTGGTCGCGCTAATCAGCCTTGCCACCAAGGCAACTAGAACCTGGGCCATCCTAGAGGACACATGACTCTATCTCCAGTGTACAACCTGGTGCTGCACAAATAATTACTTCATTTTCAATCACATGGGGGTGGTCTGCATATTTATAGAACACATCCAAACAGAGGAGAGAAAGAAGTAAGTGCCTCAGCTGGGACTTGAACCCAGGCCACCTGGAATACTGTTCTTGTCAAACAAACCAGCTGCACCACCAAGGCAACTGGAACCTGGGCTGTCCCGGAGGACACATTACTCTTTCCCCTATGCACAACCTGGTACTGCACAAATAACTATTTCATTTTCAAACACATGGGTGCAGTGCACATATTTATGGAACACATACCAACAGAGGAGAGAAAGAAGCGCCTCAGCTGGGACTTGAACCCAAGCCACCTGAAATACTGTTCTAGTCATGCTAACCAGCTGCACCACCAAGGCAACTGGAACCTGGGCCATCCCAGAGGACACATTACTCCTTCTCCAATGCACAATCTGGTGTTGCACAAATAATTACTTCAATTTCAATCACATGGGTGCTGTGTGCATATTTATGGAACACATACAAACAGAGGAGAGAAAGAAGTGTGTGCATCAGCTGGGACTTGAACCCAGGCGGGCAGAATATCATTCTGATCACCTTAACCAGCTCCGCTACCAAGGCAACTGGAACCTGGGCCATCACAGAGGACACATTACTCTTATTACAATGCACAACCTGGTGCTGCACAAATAATTACTTCATTCAATTTCTATAGTTTAACAAATTTGTGCTTGATCGGCTTACCTTGATTTCACTCCTTCAATTTGCCATGTTTAAATTCTGTCATTAAACTTGATCTTTATTTTCATCTGCTGGGCCTAAAAGTATTGTTTTCTGGTAGTACATAGATTGTCATTTTCTTTTTAGGGCTGACACCAATATGGCATATGCATTTATTTGATAATTTTATTTTGGGCTGTTGGAATGCCATTTTTCCAAAATGTTTAACCTGGATGAGGGCTGCCTGAGGGTTAGTACTAGCCTTAGCAATAATTTAGTTTCATTTGTATCATACTTTTCACAACTATCCCACATTCGGGGTGGTATTTTGTCAGAGTTGATTAAATGGTCCAACTGTTATTATAAACTCTGTTTCTTTTGTGACTTGTAGGTGGAGTGTAAAAAGCTCTGATTTTGCATCTGTAGGATAGGCCCTCATCTACAATATGTCATGTACACATATGTTTATGTAGATACAGTAATGCCCTAGTATTATTAATCAGTTCTCCATGCTTATCAAATTGTCTTTTTCTTACTTAAATGTTATGTTTGAGTGTTTACTGTATTAGTTTATTTTGACTGTAGCTTGTGTATGACATACACATACGTATGACACATATGTATGACATACACATATGACATTTGCCTTGTTTTAATTTAATTGGAATTCTAACAAAAGGTAAATATTACTATGTGATTTAAAGTAAGCATTTTGTTTGTATTCTTGTTCTGGGACTCTATGTGGGTGATATGGATAAAATGTATATTAATATGGTCTTAATTAGTTTTGAAAAATGTAAGACTAACTGGGCTTAATTCTCAGGATCAGCATGAGAGAACTATTGAATATTTATATGTGTAATGAGAATATTTTTCCATTCTCATGTCTTTTTTTGGATTTTTCATTTCAGATACTGTCAACTATAGGCCGTAGGGAGTTAAAATGGCAGTTGGTCATTGACACAGGTGAACTGGTTTTGGAGAGGCAGTCTTTGGGACTGGGGGGAGTATTTTGGTTGGGTTTAAGATTAATTTGGAATTTTCTTTTAGAGCAAATTGTGTTAAATTTAAAAAGTATCATTGGGGAACTATTCTTATCAATTTGAGGGAGGTAGTAAGGGGAATTTTTATTGGTGGGAATGGTTTTGGTTATTCAGGGTGTATTGGGATATATTTATTTTCGTAGGGGACTCTTCAGGTTACATTGGAGTATTTATGTTTTCTTTCTTTTTTTTATATACTCAGGCCTCTCTTATTATGGATAAGTTGTTTTAACTGGTCATATAGCATATGAATAGAATGATTAAATATATTACTTGGGATGTTAAAGGGGGTTCGTTCCAGAATTAAACATTATCAAATTCTAAAGCATCTTGCACATTTGGATGGTGGGATTGTTTATCTCCAAGATACTCGACTACTACAATCAGAAGTTCAATCTTTCCAAAGACTCAGTTTGTACCAGGTCTTCGAGCAGCGAATGCTTCTGGGCAGAGAAGTGTAGCTACCTTAATTAGGCAGAATGTAAGTTTAAAACTTAATCAAAGTTTTATGGATCCTGAAGGTCAGTATATTTTTATCACTGGTTTGCTGGACAACACTGAAGTTCTTCTTAGATGCATCTATGGACTGCATATAGACTGTCTCATCGTTTTTACTAAATGGGCTAACTTTTTAACACCTTACAGTATATGTCACTACCCATGTTATTGGGGTGGATTGGAATGTAACTCTTACCCAAGATTTAGTTAGAACATATAGACCAACCACTGGCTTTTCACCAGAAAAAAAGGGCATTTAGTGATTTTATGGATACTCTAAGTTTATGTGATCTCTGGAAGATTTTAAATCCTTTGATGAAAGATTTTGCCTTCTAGTTACCTGTGCAACATTCATATTCAAGGATTGACTTCTTTTTGTTGAGCAAAGACATTCTAAGAGGTGTTCATAACTTAGAGATTGCACCAAGTGTACTTTATGACCCCTCCCCAGTATGGCTTCAGTATTCTTTTCCTATAATGAATATAAAGATTCCATCTGGAGAATCAACAATCATCTATTAAAAGATGATGTCACAGTGAGTCATTTGAAAATCTTGATATGTATGTTTGTTGCTCTTAATACTGGCACTGTGGGTAAGGTGGATCAGGAATGGGCAGCTTTCAAATGTTTTATGACAGGAGAATTACTTAGATTAGTTGCTAAATGGAAGTGACAAAGATTGGAAAAAGCCTCCCATTTTCTGACAGAAATTCAGCTCTTAAAAAAGCATTTGTCCCCCTCTACCCTGGAAGCAGTATGTCATGAGCTTACTTGCTTTAGAGATAAATATAATGATTTGCTGTGAGAACAGGTGGAGTACTCTATCCTTAGAATTTATTCAACTTATGTTGACCAGGGAGAGAAGGCAGGTCATCTACTGGCTTCTTGCCTTAGAAAATTGGAAGCCTCTAGAATTATTTCTTTAGTTATTTCAGACACAGACAATACTGTTAAAACAGCCCCAAGGGAGATCACTAAACAGTTTTAAATATATTACCATAACTTCTATGGTCATCCCCAGGACCCTCCATCAGAAGAAGAAGTTCAGAATTATTTGGTGAATCTGAATCTTCAGTCCTGTTACATACCCAGTGTGAAGAGCTGGACAGACCTATAGGATTAAAACATAGACTTTGATGGCAGATAAGGACCACCTGGCCCACCCAGTCTGTCCATTTCCCTACCTATTGGATAAGCTGCAGATTCTAGTTAACCAACAGCCTACTTCCTGCAACCCCCTCCATAATTGCCTTATGTCTGTCCCATGCATGTTTTAATTCCCCCACTGTTTTAGACCCCACAGCCTCTCCAGGAAGGTGGTTCCATGCTTCCACCACTCTCTCCATGAAAAAAAATTTCCTCACATTACCCCTGAGCCGCCTCCCCCGCTATCTTTAAATTGTGCCCCCTTGTTCTTACACATCTCTTTTTCTGAAAGATGCTACCCTCCTGGACTTTGTTGATTCCCTTGAGGTATTTAAAACTTGTTATCATGTCCCCTCTGTCCCTCTTTTCATCAAGGGTATACATATTAAGCTCTCTCAGTCTCTCTTCATATGGTTTCTGATGTAGACCCTGCACCATTTTAGTTGCCCTCCTCTGGACTGCTTCCATCCTGTCTATGTCCTTGTGTAAATGAGGTCTCAAAAACTGCACATGGTACTCCAGATGGGGTCTCACCAACTGTCTGTACAGAGGGATAACCACTTCCCTTTTTCTACCTGTGATGACCATCCCTATGCATCCCAGTATCCCCTGGCTCTACTTACCGACTTCCCACATTGCTTACCAACATTTAGGTCATCTGAGATGACTACCCCCAGGTCCCTTTCCATTATTGTTGTTGTTGTCAGTACCTCCCCTGCTATTGTGTACTCTTCTCCTGGATTTTTATTTCCCAGGTGCATGACTTTGCACTTCCTTGCATTGAATCTAAGTTGCCATATGTCTGACCATTCCTCCAACCTTGCCAAGTCCCTTCTCATCCTTTCTACCCCCCTTGTGTATCAACTCTGTTATGGATCTTTGTGTCATCTGCAAAGAGGCATACCTTTCCTTTCAGACCCTCTGCAATGTCACCTATAAAGACATTAAAGAGGACTGGACCAAGTACTGAGCCCTGAGGTACTCCACTAGTAAGTCCCCTTTTTTCAGAATGTGTTCCATTCACTATTACCTTCTGTGTCCTGTTGTGCAGCCAGTTTGCTACCCAGGCTAGCACCCTGGGACCCACTCCCAGGCTGGCTATCTTGATTATTAATGTTTTGTGTGGGACTGTGTCAAATGCCTTGCTAAAGTCTAGGGAGGCCATATCCACAGCCCCTCCCTGGTCTATTACTTTGGTCACCCAGTCAAAGAAATTGATTAGATTCATCTGACATGACCTTCCTGCTGTGAATCCATGCTGATTTGGGTCCTGTGCCCCGCTGGCCTCTAGGTACTCAACAGTTCTTTCTTTCAGAAGTGATTCCATCATTTTCCTCACCACTGAGGTCAAACTAACAGGTCTTAGTTTCCTGTTTCTGCCTTGCTCCCAGTTTTGTGAAAGGGAATCACATCTGCCCTCCTCCAGTCCTCAGGTACCACCCCATCCTCCCATGATTTGTTAAAAAGTGTTGTTAGTGGTGTCACTAGGTCCTCCCTTAGTTCTTTTAGGACTGAGATTTTTGGCAGGTATTATAGGTCTGGTCTCGGATAAAGCCTCAGGCCCTAATGGTCTCTCAGCAAATTTCTATAAAGCTTTCATTGAGAAGCTGGTTCCAATATTGCTAAGGTTTTATTCAGCTTTATTGAAATGTGGTTTCCCAGGTCAAATTCCCATGGATGCTATAATAGTGCTTCTTCCTAAACTAGAGAGAGACCTCTCTAAGGTAGTTAATTACCATACCTTATCCCTGTTGAACTATGACATTAAAATTCTTGCCAAGATATTTGCAAGCAGAATTGACATGGTTTGGCAAGATCGTATTTGTTGTGAGCAAGTAGGTTTCATGTCAGGAAGGTCTTCAGTGGGTCACTTTCGGAACCTGGCACATATTTTTTCTGCATCCAGAGATCCCCAGATACCAGCAGCTTTAGCATCCCTGGATGCAGAAAAGGCTTTTGACACGGTTAGTGTGCCATTTCTGTTTGCTGTGTTTCATAAGACTGGATTCCCGCCACACTTTATATCATGGAACAAAGTTCTCTGTTATTCTCCTACTGCAAGAATTTATTGCAATGATGTTTTCCTCCCATATTCCCAATGTATTGCAGAACATGTCAGAGTTGTCCAATGTCCCTGTTTTTGTTTACTTTATATCTAGAACCTTTATTATTCAGCATTGCTTATAACCATTATATGAGAGGTATCATGGTAGCAAACAGGTCATTTAAATGTTCTGCCTATGCTGATGATTTAAAATTATATGTTTCTTTCCAAATAAAATCTATCCCGGCAGCTCTTGATGTAATTAAGAAATTTAGCAAAGTCGCTAATTATATACACAATTTGGAAAAATCAGAAGTTATCTCTTTGAATGCTGGTGTATATAGAGTTAAAATGCAAGCTTTGTGTTTAGTGTGGGCCCCATATTATATCAAATACTTTGGGATTTATTTAACCAAAAGTCAATCTCAATAAAAAAGTTAATTTGGATGAAAGCTATTTGCAATCAAACAAGATGTACATCAGTGGAAAGCCTTTCCTTTCAAGCTTTGGGAAGAATTAATATAATTAAAATAAATGTTTTCCGCATCTATTTTACCCTTTGAATGTGATGAATTTATTTCTTCCTGTGAAATAGTTCCAAAAAGTACATACTTTAATAGCTCATTTTATTTGGCGAGATAAACAACCTAGATGGGCTTATTTATACTTACGGGACTAGATTCACAAATGAAAGTGACCTGGAAAAAAGTCCACAAGTGCATGAAAATCTTCTACAGCTGTGGAAAAAAAAGCCTATTTGTACTGTGAGAAATTCACAAATCCTCCACAGCTGCAGGAAAACAAATCTTTGGCTGCGCAAAAAACACAGCTGCAGAAAGTGACTTGCAGAAAAAAAAGGCCAGAAAATGTGTGTAACATCCCCTTAAAGGTTATTCACAGCATCCAATATTCTGCACCTATAGAAAAAATGTTGTGCACATGCTGCACCAAAGTGAGTGAGATGTAACTCACTCCCCATGAGAAAGGCAGCTTACCAGCAAGTAAGACTCAAACAGGGGGAACAGTGCTGCACATAACAAACCAAGCAAGGCCAAATAAAGGGGACAGCAATCAGCAGCAGCACATGAACCAAATCAAAGTAGAAAATGACACACACCTGTAGCACTGGCCAGAAAAGCAACCAAGACAGCACAGGCACAGACAGAAAGAAACAGATAGGGTCCAAGGCTGGCAGACACAGACAAGGCACCGAAACAAGGAAACACCACAAAAAATGCCTCTTGTTGTATGGTCACTGTTTATGTGGGGTGAAAGGCACATCTGGCACCAGGGAGCACCACTGGAGGCTCATGCCCCAAGGCATGAACATCACAACAGGGTGGTCAGGAGGAGATGTCCAGCCTGGCAGTTTAATGTGAGAGTGTCATATAGGGATATGACTGATGACCAATACAGAGCCAGATAAAGGCTACCACATGCAGCAATCAAGGAGCTATGTGCAATACTACATGCCGATCTTGAAATCCCAATACCACAGAGTCATGCCATAATGGTGGATGTTAAGGTAGCAGAAGCGTTAGGCGTACTGAGTACAGGAACATTTCAGACCCCTACAGGAGACACAGCAGGCATCAGTCAGGCATCTGCCTCTAGATGTCTTGATGAACTCCTGAACGCTATGATACTCCACACAGAAAAATTCATCCACTTCCCTACACAGAGGCATGAGCAGCAGGCAATACTGGATGGATTCTATTCCATGGCTTGCTTACTAAGGGTCATTGGAGCAACAGACTGCACACATATTGCTATAAAAGCACCTCCAGACAATGCTGACACCTACATCAACAGGAAGGGGTTCCACTCCATAAATGTGCAGGCGGTGTGCAACAGTGAATGCCAAATCAGGGTTGTGTGTGAAAGATATCCCGGGTCATGAAACAATTCCTTTATCTTGAGGCAGAGCACACTATGCCACATGTTTGAACATAGTGACATCATACATGGCTGGCTGCTGGGTAATTACTGACACAGTACAACACACAGTAATGTAGATGTTAACATGGTAACAGTAACCATGCACCCGTGGATGGATGCCAAATTAGCTATGCACATGATATCTAGTGGGGATGTATGCAAAATGCATGCCAGGGAAAAGGTGTAACTGGACAGAGGCATGTGTGTGGTAGACAGAAAACCGCCACCCCATGAACAAGGGACAATCATGTGACAATGGGGACAGGCATCACAGGAGGGTATAGGCTACACAACAGAAAACAAAGATGGAAATATAATGTCAGGAAAGTGCCACACATGACTCTGAGCACAGGCATGTGTGTGTGAGATATTGCACCCACCCACAGCAAGAGGGTCAACATAATGGCAGTGATGGTGTAGCCTGCACCACAGTCCAATGGTGTGCCCACACATAACAGATTGCAGGAGGATGGAGCTTATATGGTACACATGCCTGTGTTAGTCATGCTGTAGTAACACATGGAATGTCTTCACCACATCCAAATTGTGCAAGCGCATCCAGCACTGGAGTTAAATGGTACACAATGACAGCTGGATCCTACGGGAGACCTCAACAAGCCCAGTCACACACTGCCACACCCAATACCAGCAATACATGTACAGCAGAGGCACCACCCTTATGTACCACCACATAGCCATACTTAGAATGCTATATAGACCACTGTGTATGGCACAACAGCCACTCCCAATGGCACACAATGCATGCCCCCATGAAATGTCCCCCATGCAACCACTACAATTTTTAGCAATGGAGATGCACTCTACTTGCTGCAACACATAAGCAATGGCAACAGACTAGCAGCAGGCCATGGATGTAGGACATAGTTCCTAAGAATAGTAGATTGTCCAACAGTGCTATGCATGTTTGAATTTTAAGGAAATATTCATGGAGCATGTCTCTACTACAGTGCCAGCCATCAACATACATGACGACATGTGACATGCACCAAGGCCTGGAAATTCACATAATGCACATAGGACAGGTCAGTGGACCTGACAGTATACCTGACAGATATCCAACACACATTCCATACTACAGAATGCAGTAGGTAGAAAATGCAGACAGTATAGCCCAGCAGTTAGAGCACTGAGCTATGTACTGAACGACCATGCAGCCATGGGTTTGAGTTCCACAACCGCCATATGAACAATGACATTGAACAAATCATCGAGTAGCTTTAGGCATTTGGTCTGACAAGGGGGCCTCTGTTGGTTTCTGCTTGATTTGTGGAAGCTTGTAGCAGCTTGTAAGTGGGTGTGGCTGGATCTTCAGCTGCTTTAAGTATTTCAGGGGATTTTCATTTAATTTCACTGCCTTTGTGTTTGATTTCAGTAGCTTTAAGCTGCTGGTCTGACAAGGAGGCCTCGGTTGGTTTCTGCTTGATTTGTGGAAGCTTGTAGCAGCTTGTAAGTGGGTGTGGCTGGACTAGCCACTGCTCTGGAACTCCTTGGCTAATTGTTTTTTGGACACAGCATGTGGAATTACTCTCACCCATCCACTCCAAGGCTCGGCCTTCATTTATAGAGCAGGTCCCAGAGTGCTTTGCAACATCCTGCTACCACACAAGAAGTAGCAAGCAAAAACAAAGTTGATAGGAGACAGCAGATAGCAATTAGGAGACATAAGCAGGCTGAAGAGTGAGGAGGGTAACAGTCATGATGGGAGTGGTGCAGTGCAGTGGTTGTGGAGCAGCAGTCTTCAGGGAGATGTTCTGGAGGCTGCGATGCTGCCCTATCTACAGACAACTCTATGGGCTGAGGGAGAAGGATGTCTGTCTCTGTGCAGAACTGGCCGTGTTACAGGTGGCATCAACCCCCACTCAGAGCCCACTGGGTCCACAACATGAACCTCATAGGATGCCCAGGAAGAAGTGTGACTGGACTACAGTGGGCTCAGGGAGTGTGAGCAGTGGAGTCAGAAAAGCATTCACCAACCAGTTCAGTTGAATAACTCCTACACTGTTTTTGAAGAACAGGAATGCCCCACACAGGCACCTGCAGCTGGGACCGGGGAAGATGGTTGGCACCTCCAAGCTGGAACACCAGGAAAGGGGGGCAGGGGATCCTGGAACAGGGGGAAGCTTCTCCTAGTGTGGCACTCTATTTTCCACAGTCTGAAGATAGGGACACCTAGTGGGGGTAGAGGGAGGTCAAGTGCATTCCAGGAAGTGCTGCATGGAGGGATGGGAAGCAAATCCATAGGATCAGTAGGGCAATAGCCAGGAGGGAGGAACTGGATGTCATTGTCCACCTGGGGACCAATGACCAGACGGGGAAAAGGGTGGAATTAGCCAGAGTCCAGGAGGATTTCAGGAAACTGGGGGGGACCAGAAACAGGTAGCATGTTCCATCTCATTCTTGGAGATTCTACCTGTCCAAAGTACAGGGGAGGCTAGGGCACTCCACGTCCAAGCCTTCAACACCTGGTTTAAGGATTGGTGTAGAAGGGAAGGATTTGGTTTCATACAGGACTGGCACCCCACTTGTGCAGATGAGAGTTTGTATTAGGAGGATGGCCTGCATCTGCCATGAAGGGGACCTCACTCTGTGGTGAGAAGTTGGAATGCTTCAGCAGACAGCATTTTCTTTTTTTTTTTTTTATATTTAGTTGTTTAACCAGGTATAGCACACTAAGCTGAAAGCTTTTTTACAGGAGCAACCTGGGAGCTTAGGCGGTTAAGTGACTTGCTCAGGGTCACACCGTATGCAAGTGGAAGCTGTGGGATTCAAACCCAGGTCTGGTCTGCTGGATGTCACCAGATTTGCAGCTCAGAGCCTTAGACCACTGCACTATACTGCCTCTTAAATTTAAACTGGCCAAGGAGGGAGAGCCAGGAGGGACAGGTGGCTTAGGAACACTCTCCCATGGGAACATTCAAAAAACACAAATTGAAAACAGGAACAACTGAAGCAGGCAGTAAGGAGCAGGCAGGCAGCAGGCAGGTGAAGAATGTATAAGGAGGGATAAGAGGGAGGCAGGAGCACATGAACAAGAAAACTGGGATGGGGGAAACAGGCAAGGGAAAGAGAACAAGAACAGAGGGAGGCCATGCTCACAAATGCCCACAGTCTGGAAAACAAGGTTCCAGACCTGGAAGCCTTGATGATGGATGCGAACCTTGACATAGCAGCAATAACAGAGACATGGTACTTTGCTAATCACAGCTAGGATGTCAATGTAATGGGCTATACACTGTACAGAAGTACAGGGAAGACAGGGGAGGCTAAGGCAATTTGGGTCACCCTTGAACCAGAGAATGGCACAGCAATATGTACTGGGTGATCTATAGACCTCCGGCGCACAGAGAGAGGAAGTGGACAGGGTACTAACAGAGGAAATTCACTACAAGGCAGCTAAAGGTGAAATCTGGGTGATTTTAATATGCCGGATGTAGATTGAACCACCCAGGCAGCTGCTTCAGACAGAAGCATGGCCATCCTGGAATCCCTTCAGGGGATTGGACTCAGACAGCTGGTGCATGAGCCAATTAGAGACAAATCGATTCTGGACCTGGTATGAACCAATGGGAACAGAGTCAAAGGAGTCCAGTGGAAGGGCAGCTGGGATCCAGCAACCACCACATGATGTGATTTGGCATGGAGACAGGGACTCAATTAAGCCACACAAGGGCAAACATTTTAGATTTCAGGAGGGCGGATTTCGGTGAGATGGGTAGATGTTTAAGTGCAGCCCTGGAGAAAGGAGATGTAATGGAGGGAGTGAAGGAACAGTGGGGGAAACTAAAAGGAGCCATGATGGAGGTAACTAACCAATGCATTAGGACAGTGGCCAAAGGGAAAAGATGAAGGAAGCCACTATGGTTCTCTAAAGAGGTAGCATACAAAGTAAGGGCTAAAAGAGCACGTTTCAGGAAGTATAAGGGGACCCAAATGGAGGAGAACAGGGAGGTGTACCTTGACTGCCTAAGGGAAGCAGGGAAAGCTGTTAGGAGAGCAAAGGCACAGACAGAGGAGGGTTTAGCACGTACTGTGAAAAAAGGGGACAAGATATTTTATAGGTACATCAGTGATAGAAAAAAAACCAGGGGGGTATTGTAATGCTGAAAGAAGAGGAGGAAGAGTGCAAGGAGGGGGATCTAGACAAAACAGAAATGCTGAACAAATACTTCTGTTCAGTATTCACTAAGGAGGGAGAGGGTCAAGGACCACAGTTATGGGGAGCAGAAGCAATGGGGGGGGAGAAGTGGACACCAGTCCATTCATAGTGGAGAGAGTGCTGGAGAAATGCACAAAGCTGAAGGTGGATAAAGCCATGGGGCGAGATGACATTCACCTGAGGATATTAAGGGAGCAGAGAAGGGAACTAGCAGCACACCTGGCTACCCTGTTCACAGAGTCACTTAACACAGGCATGGTTCCAGAGAACTGGAGGAGGGTAGCCATCTGGGAACAAGCGACCACCAAACAGTGCGGTTCATGATAAACTTAGCTGTTGAATCAAGCCACACAAAAGTGAAGGTACTGGACTTCAGGAGGCTGATTTTGTCAAAATGAGAGAGTGCCTCAGAAAAGCACTAGCAAACAGGCAAGAAGGTGGGGTGGAGCAACAATGGGGAAACATCAAAACCACCATCACAGAGGCAACAAATCTTTTTGTGAAGCAAATAAACAAATCAAAACAAAAGAAAAAAACACTATGGTTCTCAAAAGAAGTGACGGGGAAGGTAAGGGAAAAAAAGATAGCATTCAGGAAGTATAAGAAAACACAGAAGGAGCAGGACAGAGAACTGTGCCAGTTAAAGCAGAAGGAAGCGGGCAAGGCAGTCAGAATAGCAAAGGCCCAAATTGAGGAAAAGATAGCCAACTCAGTTAAGAAGGGGGATAAAACCCTTTATAGGTACATTAGGGAACAAAGAAAGACTAAGGCAGGGATACTGAGGCTGAACAAAGAGGAAGGTGATTGGGCAGAGAACGACAGTGAAAAATCAGGGATACTGAATGAATACTTCTGCTCAGTATTCGCAATGGAAAAGCAGGGGGAAATACCTAATCTGGACAATAGAAGCACTCTGGATAGGGGGGTTGATATTAGTCCTTTCAAAGAAGAAAGGGTTCTGAAAGAACTCTTAAAACTGAAAGTGGATAAAGCAATGGGGCCTGATGGGATTCACCCCAGAATTTTAAAATAAATAAGGGAAGAACTAGTAACCCCACTGACTACCCTTTTTAATAAATCATGGGAGGATGGGGTGGTACCTGAGGACTGAAGGAGGGCAGGTGTGATTCCCCTTCACAAAAGTGGGAATAAGACAGAGGCAGGAAATTACAGACCTGCCAGTTTGACCTCAGTGGTAGGGAAAATGATGGAATCACTTCTGAGGGAAAGAATTGTTGAGTACCTAGAGGCCAGTGGGGCACAGGACCCAAGGCAACATGGATTCACAGCAGGAAGGTCATGTCAGACAAATCTAATTGATTTCTTTGACTGGGTGACCAAAGCAGTAGACCAGGGAGGGGCTGTGGACATGGCCTACCTAGACTTTAGCAAGGCATTTGACACAGTCCCACACAAAAGATTAATAAACAAATTAACCAGCCTGGGAGTGGCTTCTAGGGTGGTAGCCTGGTTAAAACACTGGTTGGACAACATGACACAGCGGGTAATAGTAAATGGAGCCCACAGTGAAGAAAGGAGGGTTACTAGTGAGGTACCTTAGGGTTCAGTACTGGGGCCGGTCCTTTTTAATGTCTTTATAAGTGACATTGCAGAGGGACTGGAAGGGAAAGTATGTCTCTTTGCAGATGACACAAAGATCTGCAACAGGGTTGATACACAAGGTGGGGTGGAAAGGATGAAAAGGGACTTGGCAAGGTTGGAGGAATGGTCAAATGTATGGAAGCTTAGATTCAGTGCAAAGAAGTGCAAAGTAATGAACCTGGGAAACAAAAACCCTGGGGAAGAGTACACAATGGGGGGGTGAGATACTGACAACAACAGAAATGGAAAGGGACCTGGGGGTAGTCATATCAGATGACCTAAAGGTGGGCCAGCAATGTGAGAAGGCAGTAAGGAGGGCTGGGGGGAAACTGGGATGCATAGGGAGAGGCATCACCAGTAGAAAACAGGAAGTTGTTGGCCCTCTGCACAGGCAGTTGGTAAGACCACATCTGGAGTACTGTGTATAGTTCTGGAGACCCCATCTCCGCAAAGACATAGACAGGGTGGAGGCTGTCCAGAGGAGGGTAACCAAAATGATACAGGGTCTGCATCAGAAGACATATGAAGAAAGACTAAAGGAACTAAAGATGTATAGCCTAGAGGAAAGGAGGGAGAGGGGGGACATGATAGAAACTTTATAATACCTCAAGGGAATCAACAAAGCCCAAGAGGGTAGCATCTTTCAGAAAAAGAGATGTGCAAAAACAAGGGGGCACAATTTGAAGATAGAGGGGGGATGGCTCAGAGGTAATGTGAGGAAGTATTTCTTCACAGAGATGGTTGTGGATACATAGAACAGCCTTCCTGAGGAGGCCATAGAGTCAAAAACAGTGGGGGAATTCAAGAATGCATGGGACAGACATAAGGCAATTCTAGTGGGGGGGTAGGAGGAAGTAGGCTGTTGGTTAACTAGGATCTGCAGCTTATCCTTTAGGTTGGGAAATGGGCAGATTAGGTGGGCCAAGCGGTCCTTATCTGCCATCAAATTCTATGTTTCTATGAGGGTGCATGTAGTTACACTGCACAAATGTGGCAGTAGGGAGGAAGCGGGGAATTACAGGCCAGTCAGCCTAACCTCAGTGGTGGGGAAGATCACGTAGACATTGCTGAAAGAAAGGATAGTGGCACACCTGAAATCTAATGGTTCCCAAGATCTCAGACAACATGGATTCACAGCAGGAAGGTCTTGTCAAACAAATCTGAAAGATTTTGTTTGATTGGGTGACAAGGGAAGTGAATCAGAGAGGGGTGCTGGACATTGCCTACCTAGATTTCAGCAAAGCCTTCGATACCATCCCACACAGAAGGATGGTTAACAAGATGACTAATCTGGGCATGGGGCATAAGGTGATACATTGGGTTAGAAACTGGCTGATGGACAGAAGGCAGAGGGTGGTGGTAAATGGGATGCAATCCAGGGAGAGAGAGGTGACCAGTGGAGTACAACAGGGATCAGTACTGGGACCAGTCCTGTTCAATGTCTTCATTAGTGACATTGCAGAGGGGCTAGAAGGAAAGGTCTGCCTATTTGCAGATGACACCAAAGATATGCAAAAGGGTGGATACTCCAGAAGGGGTACAGAAAATGAAGAGGGACCTGGAGAAACTTGAAAGATGGTCAGAGGTGTGACAACGAAGGTTCAGTGCAAAAAAGTGTAAGATAATGCACCTGGGTAGGGGGAACCCTGGGGAGAGCTACAGAATGGGGGGGGGTGGTGCTGACTGTCGCCAAAGAGGAAAGACACCTAGGGGTTATAATATTTAATGACCTTAAGGTATCAAAGCAGTGTGCAAAGGCTGCAGGGAGTGCCAGTGGAATGCTGGAGTGCATAAGCAGAGGCATTACTAGCAGGAGATGGGAGGTGGTGATGCCATTGTATAAAATACTGGTAAGGCCTCACCTGGAGTACTGTGTGCAGTACTGGAGACCAAATAGACAAGGTGGAGGCTATTTAGAGAAGGGCAACAAAAATGATGCATGGCATGCATTACAAAGCATATGAGGGGAGACTAAGAGACCTCGTTATGTACTCACTGGAGGAGAGGAGACAAAGGGGGAACATGATAGAAACTTTCAAGTACCTCAAGGGCATAAACAAGGTGCAGATGGGGGATCTTTTCCAATGTAGAACATATATCAGAATGAGGGGACATGATATGAAATTGGAGGTAGTAGATTAAGAGGTAATGTGAGGAAGTTTTTCTACACAGAGAGGGTGGTGGATGTTTGGAACAGTCTGCCACAAGAGGTGGTGGGGGCAAGCATAGTGGAGGGGTTTAAACATGCCTGAGACAGGCACAAGGGAACATTGGGTGGTGAAGGAGTGATGAAAAGCCATTGATCACTTAGGGTCAGTGACTGTATACAAGTATAGGACTTAAGGGCTGACTACATGGGCCTAGCAGTCCTTATCTGCCAACAGTTTCTATGTATCTTGGATGTGCATTTACCAAACACACCTAGTACACCAATTTAGCAAGGTGTGGCACCACTACATGGCATTGTACCTTGAAACTGTACTGCTGAAATGACACAGCAGTGACAGATATAAATGGAATGGCTGCCATGGGATGTTGAGCTCACCCCATGTGCACATTAGTGTGTACAACATCAGGCATATGTGTGTGTTATTCTGTAGCAGCATCCCACAGCAGGAGGGTCAACATAATGAAAGTGGGTGTGTAACCTGCACCACAGGCCAATGGTGTGCTCACACATAACAAATTGCAGGTACATGTACAAGTAATTAAAAAGACCATGGCCCTGACAGTGGACACATGGGTCCCGTGTCCCAGCATAGGCATGTAGGAATTAACGTATACTGTGCTACCACTCCACCTCCCTGGAAGGGCATGTCAGATGTCCAGCATTCCAGCTGTAAAGATTTATGGTCACACAGCCCTTAATAATGTAACCCCCTGATAACCATAAGATGCCCCCAGTGTGATAGCCACCTCCCCCCGGGAAGGATATACATGAGCTATGTTCCCCCTAAGGTGTGCGCACATGCATCCGCACAGCAGTCAGAAATAACCCACACACAGCTTCAGTAGTAGTACACAAAGCAGTTGACAGGGATCCTCATGTTCATGAAATAGTGACTGCAGTCATCACTCAGATTTAAGACTCAGACAGCAGGACATGAAAGTGAATGGGAAAGAAACATTGTATTCCCTCCCCTGAGGCCACAACCCATTAACTTTAACAAGCCAGCCATTAACAACCCAGACATCTCGCTCTTGCTCCACTTACTGAACAATGGAACCGATCTGCAAAATTCCAACCAATTGGCTTTGCTGTTACAGCAATGTTTTTTGCTTGACGCCTTTTTACAGTAAGACAGTACTTGATAATGAACAGTATTCCCTGCTGTTCACAGAAATGGCATGTTTTATTTGTTTGGTAGATTCCCCCCAATGAAGCAATGTGAGAGATTCTCTGACATATGGTGTATATTATTTCAGTTTTAAAGTTGCACAACTTCAGTGTAATCTGCCTCCTCCTCCGCAAGCAGTGTCTCACATACTAAATGTGTTTATAATGGATTTAAAGTCTCACCATTGAAAGTGTGTTCATTTTTTTTTTCAGTACAAGAAAATGGGAAAACTATAGTTTTTGTTTACAATAAAAGCATCAAAGCAACATACTGTCTGTTTGTGTCATTTTTTTCTGTATTTGTTGGGGGTCGGGATGGGTATAACCTTCTCAGTTAGCAGGCTGAGACACTGACTGTACATATGTCTAGAGAGATGAGATTGCTCTTCTCTTTAAAACAGGGTCTCACATTATACACACATTTAAGATTCAATGAATCAGTGCTTGTAAAAGGTTGCCCATGTTGGCTACATGGGGATAGTAATTCTAAAATGGACAACAAGAAATAGCAGTGCAAAAAAATTCCTTTTCATTTAATTTCATAAATTCAGACTGTGCTTAGTATGGATCCAGAATGGAAGAGAAATACAGTTTCCTAAATGCATCTCCTCTCTCAGATCACACTGACTCACTCAGTACATTGCAAAAATACATTTTAAAACCCCCACTGAGCTTGACAATACCCAGCATAGTTATTGTAAACCATACCTAGGGTAAATGACATCACATACAATTATGCATGCATCCATCAAAGATCCCATTGCTAAGTACTGCTTTAAGAAGCTGTCCAACCCTGAATACCACATTGCCATAACGGTATTAAATGATGTACTTTTGGAGTTGGCAGAGTTGTCTAAGATGTTTCAGAAAGTGGTCTAACAACAGTTGAAGCTGCACAGATTGCTAGGGCAAAAATTAAAAAAGATCAGAAGCCAGTACCTGGGTGAAACAGTCTACTGGAGCCCACCAGTAAAACTGCTTTTGGCTAATTGCACAGCTGAAGTAAGCACAACAGCAATTTTACAATTCATTGGCCTGTTATGTGACCATCTGGACAGCTGATTTCCTGCAGGTGAACTTTCTGACTGATCTGCCTTTGATTTTGCAACATTGCCACATCGCAGTTTTGAGTTTGGCTTATCGAATATTGAGAGACTGTACAACGTACCTTGACTTCTCCCATCTGTGAACGACAGATTCTCTTTCTGTTAAAACTTTTTCTTTTGCCCCAACAAATATATCCCAGAATGTGTGTAGTGGAAGCCATCAAATTGGTCAGCATGGAATATGTACATCCCGTTATTCAACTTATTAAGGAAACAATAATGCCGTCCGGATTGGGCCACCTAAAATTTACACGAGACCATTTGAGGAGATAAGGCAGGATGTCAAATTGAGGCTTATTGACTTAAGACATAAATTCTTTCTATGTTCAACTCTCCAAGCTTAAGCTATTTGGATTTTATAAAAAAAAGTATATTTCATGGGGATATGAGCCATATCTCTCTTTTTTAACCTGTCCTAAACAAAGAAGAATTTATACAAGATTCTGAACTGAAAACTATAATGCTCAATGCATTCATTTCAGACAAAAGAGAGAGGGTACTTTCTCCATATTGTAAATGGGGAGTGGGGACTATAGAGGATCTCAAACATGTGGTACTCTTGTGTCCTAGGTACGAATCAACTAGGAAAAAACTGCTTGGGCCGGGGAATCTCACCTCCCCCTGGAGGATCTTTTGGAATATTTGTTTACTATGAAAGAGAAGAACATGAAAAAGATCTTAGCAACATTTTTAATCTCAACTCATTTGTAAAGTTTATTAGGGGGACTTGAAGGCCTGTGGAGTATTTTTATGTGAAAAGGTACTCTGTTAAATTGAATTGCACTGTAAAGATATTTAAGTACTTTGTTGATTTATTTATTGTCTATTTATATTTAGTATGTATTGTGTCCTGATTTAGTATATTGTAACTGTTTTATGCTGAACAATAAATTGTATTACAACTACTACATTCCAAGCTTTTAGTGCCGACTGTGAAAGAGGCTTCAGCCTCATGAACTGCATTAAGAGCAAAGAAAGAAACCGCTTGGAAGAAAGCCATTTAGATATGCTGATGTGAACAAAATTGTTTTTAACATCTAGTGGAAAAATGGATCTTAATAAAATATAAGTCCACTGGAAGAATGGGAAAGACAGGAGAGAAAAACAGTAGATGTTGACTTCTTAGCAATGCATCATCAGCAGCACCCCTTTTAGATGCATGCAAGACTCTTTAAAATGTATATAGTTTACACGTTTCCAGTTCATACTTTTATGGCGCACAATGCACATCCAAGCTTCAGACTGTGTCAGAATGTATATTTATACTTTGCATTGAGTATTTGAGTGTTTGGTTATATTTTCTACTGTTTACTGGCAATAAAATATATCACTTGTTTGGGCCACCCAATTTGCGCACATGAATCAATTTTTTTGCACAAAGTGATGCACACACATATCAGTCGCCCACCCACAGAGACTAAAAATTAGAGGGAACATTGCACATGAGCATAACCAACTAGCCCCTGAAAGGTATGTCAGTAGTAAAATACAGCCAGTGTCAATGGCTCAGTAGGTAGCACACTCACCTCTGAGGCCGGGAGATCAGAGGGCTGTGGGTTCAGTTCCCACATCTGGCACTTGGGTTAATATCCCAGTACTGGCACTGTAGTGCAGCATGAGAGTGGTGCTGCACTTCTGAGGTGCCGTCTTTCAGATAAGACGTTAAACCGAGATCCCATCTGCCTGGATTGGTGGTAGTTCAGGTGGATGTTAAAGATCCCATGGCATTTCTCGAAAAGAGTAGGGGAATTTTTTATTGGAAAACAATATAATAAAGCAAAGACAACTAACAGAAATCTCAAAAATTATACAGTTAAGCAAAATACAAATCTAACAGAAAAAGAACCTTCGTCAGAGGATAATAGCAAAAGAATATCTGGGGGAAACAGCAGACAAGCACATTAAGAACCCAGCCCACCATATATTACATATTTCAAGTAACCCCTTCAAACAATATCAATGGCAATGCCCGCCACCAAAATGTGACTAAAGCAGCAGACAATGAGTTCTTCTCAGATACATAAATAAGAGCAATTTCTTTCTTAATTTGACATTTTAGTTCATACAATGGAGTACATTTTTGCTGAAGGACAAACAAACATCTATTCTGCCATATACTGTAGACCATTTAAAAACAGCAAATAGAACCCTAAGTGTACCGGGAAAAAAAACTGTCTACGCAGGCCCAAAATTCCCATAAATCAAATCTGAATAAGTTATTCCAGCAAGCATTGGCAAAGACCAGTCTTGTGTTAGCTGAGGCCATAATGGTGTGATATAAGGGCAATCAAAAAACAGGTGTGACTTGGATTCTAGTTGACATATACAAGCCTCCTTAACACAATACCGCTATTCTAATTGTTTATGGGCTTGATTTCCCTTGACATTTAATTTATCATGGCAGCATAACCATAAAGTATCCCTCATTTTTTCTGGGATCCGACTATCCACCAATTGTTTAGTAAGACATTGACTGTCACAAGTTTGAGTGAAATAGGGTGCAAACAAAAACATCCTATTCAAAATAGAAGAATATAACAGTTTTCTATTCTGTAAATCCACCACCCTGCAGGGCACCTGCCATCGTTTTATTTTCTTGAAGAGCTGGATAAGATACCCAGAGGTCCCCAGGGGGATTTTAGTAAAAGGTCTCCACTTAGGTGCTTGCCACTTATCTATAAAATATTGAGATCAGGCCATGAAACTCTGTACCCAAAAATCCATCTGTCCAGCTGTGCACGGGAAAACATTGGAATGAACAAAAATAGTAAAGAAAAACAACACCGGATTAACCATGTTAAGGCCTCCTTGTTTTATAGGCCAGTAGGTAATAAATTGTTTTACTGGGTTTAGCCTGGTACCTCATAAAAGTTGAAAGAACAAATTATATAGACAGGTTTCAAGATGCATAGGGAGGGAAAGATATAACTCACCAATAACAAATAGGAAGAATAAAAGTTTTCAACATATAGATATGCTTTTTGAGTGACATAGGAACATTTTTCCATTGAACAATTTTGGTCTCTGCTACGGCAAGAAACGAAAGCCAATTGTGTTCTGCTGCAGCAGGTAGTCCAAAATACAAGCCCAAAATATGTGTTTTGTCTGACTGGATAAGTATCCCTCCAAATTCAGATGAAATGTCCTGTAAAGGAATACGTACAGAAATACCAACACTTTTCTGTGTATTCAGAGTGGAACCAGAAATTAAGGAAAAGGCCTGTACAATATTAATAGCCCTCTCACCAGATATCTACTCTGCTATTAAAATACATACATCATCTGCATATGCTAAAGCACTGGGAAAAAACAGGTCTGGTTTCTCTGAAATATGTCTAGTAGTAACTTCCTCATTCAGTTTCCTGAGAAGAGGGTCAATAGAGAAAACATACAATAGGGGACTCAAGGGGCACCCCTGGCATACCCCTCTTTTAATAGGGATATGTGATCCTTGTAACCCATTAACTAATGGGGTCATGCAGGCATACCTGTATAGATTCCTGATCCAGGAAACAAATTCTGTTGATACCCCATACCTTTCTAAAACTAAAAATAAATAATTATGTGGGACCCCAACAAAGGCCTTAGACTGGTCTAAGCTAAGGACATATCCTTTAGCATTAAATCCATCAAAAACTTCCCGTAAAATTTTCAGATTAATGATCATAGAATGATCAGGGACAGCACATGTTTGGGTGTAAAATAGTACTTTCTTGGCAATCCAAGAAAGTCTAACTGATATAAGTTTACATAATATTTTCCAATCTGAGTTTAACAAACTGATAGGGCACCAGTTATCCAAACATTCCTTATTATTTTTATGTTTAAATAAAAAAATTAGATTGCTGTCCACCAGAGCAACAGATATTGGTAATATTCCCTGCATAATGACATTATATACCTCTGTCAGATAGGGTAATAGTAGAGATTTAGTTTTTTTATAAAACTCATTGGGAATGCCATCAGGACCAGGGGTCACAGTATTTTTTAACTGACTAATCACAGAATCAACCTCAGCACTGGTGATAGGCCAGTGGGACTCACGTGCCTCATCAAGGAATAAAAAAAGAATGTGTAAGGAATCAAAAAAACTATTCCAATTTTGTGATTCATAGTCTTGGCCATACAAAGCCTGAGTATGAAAGGACACTTCTTTCAAAATGTTTTGATTATCGGAAATCCGGGTACCAGTATGGGACAGTAAGGAGGGCATATATTTAGACTCTCCCTGTTGATGGTTACTATCAAAAGGATTAACTACTTTAGCTGCTCCTTTCCTCCCATATTTTTGTTCCAAAAACAGAGAGGTGGTCCTATCATATTGATATGTACGCATCTCGGATTTTAATTGCCAGATCTGTGCAGAATAATCTAACCTAAATTCAGTTTGCCAAGATAGTAATTTTTGTAACTGGCGGCAGCAATTTAGGTATTTAAAATACTGATTAGAGGAATAGTTTTTAGAAAACTTTTGGCAGAATTTCCTAATTTCTAACTTAGTATCTTGCCACCAAAAGGCCTGGTTATCAAATAAATCAAACACTGATATTTTGTCCTGGAAAAGACTATACAGGTCATGCCACCCAGTTTCTTCCCCTAAAATAGAGATATTCATTTTCCAAAAAGCATGGGAGATTGGCTTATTACGAGGACATTCAACAGTCAAAATTATCAAACAATGATCCGAATATTCACATGGGAGAACTGAATACTGCACACTGGACAACCAGCTAGAAATGAAAAAATAGTCTATCCTCGTGGAAAATCTGTCACGATGAAAAGTGTGTGCCAGAGGTTGTGGACCAAAAGAAGCCCCATCCTGAAGAATGGCTGTATCATATAATGTTTTAAGAAAATTGGAATCAGAATATAGTTTTTGTGTTACCCCAGTTTTATCTGACAAAGTCAAAATACAATTAAAATCCCCTACAAAAATGATAGATTCTGATGAATGCAGAAAAGGTTGAATAATTTTGAAAGTATTGATTCTTTGTGATTTAAGTTGGGGGTTATAAACATTAATTAGTCTCCATTCCTGATAGTGAATAATGACATCCAAGATAAGAACCCTACCCTGAATTAAGTCAATAAGTGCACCCCTAAATCTTTTATGAGAATCCTTACGCCAGCACACACCTCTTCAGACAAGGACCAGAAAGATAAGCCACCTCTCCATTCTCTAGATGCTTGACCAATTTTCCGAAGGAAATGAAGCCTGGTATCCTGTACAAAAATAATGTGTAGTGGTAAGGAGAGAAGAAAAGAAATAAATGGCCCATCTTCTCTTAGGGTTTTTGAGGCTATTGGCATTCAAACTGCCAAACGAAAAAACATCCCTCATGTAGACTAGTTAAGCTCTAGGACTTCTTTTTCCCGCTCCCTTTTCCTCGAGATTTCATTTTACATCTCTTTTTCCTACCAGTACAAGAGTCACCAGAAAGCTGATCAGCATCCGTCAACATATCAACCTGGGAAGAGGCAACAGACGAAGCATCAGACTCTTCCTCTGTTTCCGTAGTTTGCTTACGTTTGTGCAGCACTGAAAACCTATTTTTAACTACCAAATCAGAGGACTGCGGGTCAGAGGACGGAGCAACTCCCTTCGAAAGGGAACTTCTCATCTGTCTCCTGGTCCCCATCACCACCCAGTCAGAATCCTCAGGGGGAGGCATAACTTCTTTGGGATCACAAAGAGTGGCTAAAACACCAGGTGTATCAGATTGTACCTCAGGGACAGCAGAAGTGGAGGCCTCAGAGGAGTGTACCATACCCTCCCCACCTGTTACCTCATTTGATAAAGGTATGGGTTCACTGGAGGTCTGCTGAGCCAGAACATGGGTTCTCTGTTGTGTACTGGAACAAGAAGGAGGAAGGAGAAGGCTCAGGAGCAAAAGGCCGAAATGAAGGCCTGGCCTGAGCAGATTGTTGAGCCTTAGAAACCGTCTCATCCTGACTTTCTGTAGGCACTGCAGGATTATTATGGGTGGCCCAAGGACACTCATTAAAAGATTGGGAGGCTGCTTCACACAGATTACAATATGTGGGGTGGGGACAATTAACACTCATGTGTCCGGAACCCAGACAAGAAGTGCATTTGAGTCGATCACAGGCATTACTGAGATGCTTGTGGGCCCCACACCTAAAACATGATTTAGGTTGTCCTGGATAGAAAACAAAACCCTTATCCCTGCCCAAGTAAAAACAACTGGGTAAATGCTGAATTATACCATTTACAACAGGCAATTTCACTTGCAAATTCCATCCCCCTGTCCAAAAGAGCTCAGAATCAATAATCAGATCTGGCAAACCTAACACAGTGCATTTAGAAGATAACCATCATACAATATCATCAATTGCTACTCCCTCATTTTTAAATAAAACCGTAATAGTTTTTATAGTGGGTTTAGTGAGGAGTACAGCAAAAAAAGTGGACCATAAAGGGGTATGTCTGCCTAATATCTATGCCAGAATGTGTGCAAACTCAATGAAGTTTTAAAACTAATGTCAAAATAGTTGTCCCCTGAGGTATGGATTAGGGCATAGATTTCAGAGGGAGAAAACTGTAAACTGGTTTTAAACAAAGTTTTTCCAAGATATAAGCGATCGGAAAAAAATTCCCTTCCACCCCTGTAGCATAGTCTTACAGCATTAAGCTGTTTGGCCTGCTCAGGGGGGGAATAAAACTGTCCAGCAAAGGATTTAGGCTTCCGTGGACCAGTAGATGGTCCAGGAGCTGTAGAGGAATGAGACTCAGGAGACGGAGGCCTCGGATCCCATGAAGATAAGCCACTAGAAGAAGGCATAGGAGCTTCAAAATCCACATTATTATGAGCCGAGCCATCCCCGGACCCTGCTTGAGTCACTGGAGGCTCATCCAACTGCACCAAATCCGTAGATACATCCGGTAAAGAAGAGTCAAGAGGCCTATCAGGGAAAGGATCCCCCACTGTAACAGTAGACTGGGTACGCTGAAGTCACCCCTCCAGGTCCAGTGTTCGAGACCCACCTACATGCCATTCTGTATTTTGTGTAAGATGCAGGTCCGAGGGTAATTCTAGAGGGTCTGATATATCCAACAAGTCCCCCTGTGGTGCATGGCTAGGCCATTCAGAAGAGGCCCATAAATCATCCAGGGGTGACTTTTCCCATCCCGCTCCCTTTAATGCTTCAGCAATTGTCACCCCTGAAGCAGAAATGTTATTGCCAAAATCAGTCTTAGAACACTTAGGTAAATCATGCCCCCTCAAGTCCTGCTGTTGAGACTTATGTATTAAAGGTTTAGGTAACCCAGAACCAGGTGTAAGCACACACAGTACCTTGAAAAGTTACATCAGCCAAGTCTGTAGTTGAATCATACACAAATTGCCGAACCGAGAGGCAAGGATCCTTCACCCAGTGAGAAGTCGGGAAACTGGCATCTCCGGTGAAACAAGCTGGAAGCAAAACCTCCGTCAAACAACTAGGGGAGCTGAAAAGAGACTCTGGGCACTCGCTTTGAAGCGTAGAACAGCTGCCAGTCTCTACAGCTCCCGACAACTCTTTACTGAGTAAAACTTGCAAGTCGATCCAGCTGACACTGACGGCGTACGCTGTGCTCACAGCTGAGCCCCGTCAAAAGACGGCACTCCCTCACTGACAGGACTTCCAGCTGCCGGAACACACAATGAAACCGTAGAGTGATCATCAGCTTGCTCTCCATTGGTCACTAAAACCTCAGGCACAAGAACCGTAGTGAGTTCCACCGATACAGAACCAGGTAAATCCGGAAAACTCATCATATTCGAGTAGGCAACAGACACAGGACTCGCAGTCAAAACTCCCTGTTCCGAGCTGGTCTCATGCTGAGGAGAGATACGGAAGGAGACCAACTCCCCTACCTCCAGCACATCCTCACCCTCCAATGCTGGACTCCGAGTGACCATCACGAAGAAATGGCCAAGCCCCCTACTGTCAGAGTAGGAGAATTTCCCCGGTGTCCTGGCCAAATTTCCCTCATTCACTAAAAATACCACCAACAGATTAATCTGGTTCAAGGTCAGTTGGCATTCATCTGTATCCCCTTCCCCCGGGTTTTGCCTGAAAATAGGCAGGATTTGTCTAGTGCACTTACCCGGTCAACAAAATCTAAATAAATAAAATAAAATAAAATAATTAAAAGGAATCATCACCACAATGTGCATGTCCCCTCACATGGCCCACTCAACATATCCAATGAATGACACAGTAGCCCAGTAAACACTCAGACTCATGTATATGTCATGAACAATGTATTAAATATAGAAACGGTATTAACAAGAAAATATGTAATGAAACGTTAAGATTAACATATGCAATTTACAGCAAAAGAGCATAACAATGTCAACAAAGGGAAAGGGACAAGGTAAAAGACAGTAAAAACCAGTGACAGCAATACACAAACACCCCACCCATGCAAGAAACCCATAAAAACATAAAAACATAGAAACATAGAAGCTGACGGCAGATAAGGACCACAAGGCCCATCCAGTCTGCCCATTTCTTTTTCTACCTTATAAATGTGCCATCGGCCTTTGCTCTGTGAATGGCCTATCTATTCATACTCATTTGTACTGCTCCCTTATGCCTATCCCATGCCTGTTTGTAGCCCTGCACTGTATTCATATCCAGCACTTCTTGAAGTAGGCTGTTCCATGCATCCACCACCCTTTCTGTGAAAAAGAACTTCCTTACATTACCCCTTAATCGGCCTCCCTCTAATCTCATGCTGTGTCCTCTTGTCCAGCTATTTTCCTTATATTGAAACATGTTAGACTCTTTCACCTTGTTAATGCCTTTAAGATGTTTGAATGTTTTGATCATATCACCTCTCTTCCTCCTTTACCCTTGGGTATACACATTAAGCTCAGTTAATCTGTCCTCGAATGTTTTCTGATGCAGTCCCTGCACCATTTTCATTGCCCTTCTCTGGACTGCCTCAATTTGGTAAATGTCCTTGTGAAGGTGTGGCCTCCAGTACTGCATGCAGTACTCCAGATGGGACCTAACCAGTGTCTTGTAAAGAGTGATTATTACCTCCCTCTTTCGACTTGTGATACCCCTACGAATACACCCTAACATCCCCTTAGCCTTGCCTACTACTTCAGTGGTCTGCTTGGATGATTTCAGGTCATCGGCGATGATGATACCCAAGTCTCTTTCTGCCCTTCTGACTGCCAGCAACTCCCTTCCCAGTCTATAGGAGGCTTCAGAGTTTCTCTTCCCTATGTGCATGATCTTGCACTTCTTTACATTAAACCCCAGTTTCCTCTCTTCTGACCATTTTGCTAGTTTATCTAGATATCTTCTCATTCTGCCCACCCCATCGGGATCATCTACTCTGTTGCAGATCTTGGTGTCATCTGCAAACAGACAAACCTTACCCTCCAGTCCATCTGCAATGTCACTGATGAAGATATTGAAGAGGACTGGCCCCAGGACTGATCCCTGAGGTACCCCACTTGTGACTCGAATCTCTTCTGACTGTATACTGTTTACCACCACTCTCTGTTTTCTGCCAGTCAACCAGTTGGCCACCCAGTTGACCAACTTCTGACCCACCCCGAGCCTACCAAACTTATTAATCAATCTGCTATGTGGAACAGTATCGAAAGCTTTGCTGAAGTCAATGTAGGTGACATCAACTGCTCCCCCTTGGTCTACCACTCTGGTTACCCAGTCAAAGAAATCTATGAGATTAGTTTGACAGGACCTTCCTTTTGTAAACCCATGCTGTCTTGGATCCTGTGCTCCTATAGATTACTGGTGTTGCACTATACTTTTCTTAAGGAGTGCATCCATAATCTTGCCCACTACTGAGGTAAGACTGACTGGTCTGTAGTTTCCCGCCTCCTCCCTGCTACTTCTCTTGTGGAGCAGGATCACATGAGCCCTTCTCTAGTCTTCTAGGACCTCTGCTGTGCTCAGAGACTCACTAAACAGTTCTGATAATGGCTCTGCTAGTTCTATCCTTAGCTCCTTTAGTACCCTGGGGTGTATGCCATCAGGTCCCATTGCCTTGTCCACCCTGAGCTTATCGAGATCTTGGAGGAGCCTTTCTTTTGTGAAGGGATAGTGCTCACCTCCCTCTCTCATGTGTCCATGGTGCCAAGCTGTGGGCCCTGCCCTACCTTCTCTTCAGTAAATACTGAGCAGAAGTATCTATTTAGGATTGATGCTTTTACATTGCCCTCCTCCTCACACGCCCCCTTATCTCCTTTGATCTTAGCAATACCCTCTCTGAACTTTCTCCTTTCACTAATGTATCTAAAGAAAGTCTTGTCACCTTTTACTGTTTGTGCTAGTGTTTCCTCGGTTTGGACCTTTGCCTGCCTTACTGCCTTCCCTGCTTCCCTTAAGGAAGTTTGGTATGCCTCCCTATCTTCATCCCGCTGCATTCTCTTATATTTCCTGAAGGCCAGCCTTTTGGCTCTGACCTTTTCTGCTACTGTTTTTGGAACCAAAGTGGTTTCCTTCTTCTTTTTGCATTTCCCTTTTTCTCTAACACAATGGGACGTTGCTTCAAGTATTACATCCCTAATGCTTGCCCACTTTGCCTGTACCCCCTCACCTGTATTTTTTTTTGCAGGGCTAGCTTAACTCTGTTGGCCATCTTATCAAAGTCAGCTCCTCTGAAGTCCCATATTTTTGCCTTGTAATGGAATGATTTCATTGTAGTGGCCAAACTGAACCATACCATGTGATGGTCACTGGCCCCCAGGTGACCTCCTACCTGGAAATCTGTGATCCTTTTCCTGTTAGTCTGTACTAGATCTAGGAAAGCCTAGGCACTTGTGGGTTATTGTACCAGTTGCTTGAGGCCCTTCCCCTGCAGGGAATCTACAATGTGTCTAGTTCTGGCAGATGTTCCTGCTGGTATTGACCAATCTGTATCTGGCGTGTTGAAGTCTCCCTTTATCAGAACCTCCCCTTTAGCTGTCATGTTTTGTATATCTTCTAACAGTAATGAGTCTATGTCCTTCTCCTGGTCTGGGGGCATGTAGACAACCCGAGTTCTTATGGCTGTCCCATTTTCTGTTTCCAGGGTGACCCACAGTTCTTCTGGCTCCTTATGTGTATTCTGAATTTCTGTAGCTTTAATATATTCATTGACATACAGGGCCACTCCACCCCCCCCCCCCTTTTTGCACCTCGGTCTTTTCTGAACAGTACATAGCCAGGTTCTGACGTCTCCCAAGTGTTGTTACTGGTAAAACACATCTCTCTAATTGCTACTATGTCCAGTTTATTTTTTTTTTATTTCTTCTTTATTGATTTTCAAAACTTAGACAGACATACATATACCTGCCTACGCCAGGGTACACAGTCCCAAACTGACTGTGAGAACTATATACAAACACCTATATACATACACAGCACAGGAAACCACCCTCCAAAGTGCACCTATACACTTGTAGCACTTTTAACCTGGAGTAACAGGATCCATAAATGAAATTAATCAAAAGTAAAGTAACCCCTAGAACCCAACTCCTGTTTCTCCAGTGAGGGCATCAAATCATAAGTGCTACTATGTCCAGTTTAGCCTCTATTATTGCCTGCAGGTCTGGGATCTTGTTTCCCAGACTGCGAGCATTTGTGTACGTGATTTTCCATTGGCCAGATTTCGATGTGTTAGTTGTTGGATGAGGTCTGGCATTTCCTTGTGCATTGTATGGGGAGTCAGACCTTTTTCCTTACCTGGTGATGCAAATGAACTGCAAACATGCTGAACTCCTGTTTGATCACTAGCTGAGGGGGGAAGGGTGTTCTTCCCATTTGACTTATGGGGTACTCCACCCCTCTCCCCATTTGCTAGTTTAAATATTCTGCAAAGACATCAAACTTCTGCCCCAATGCACTGATTCCCTCCTTAGTCAGATGCAGTCCATCAAATTTAAAGAGCGTTCACTCCCAAAACTGTTACCAGTTCCCTACAAATTTGTGTCCTTTTTCCTGGCACCAGCTCTTGAGCCACATGTTTAGCTCTCCTATCTCCCCTTCTCTGAACTTCTGTCCATCTGCCCCACCTCTCCCAGACTGGCAGGATCTCAGAGAAGGAGATGCCAGATGATAGTTTGTCACCCAGCCTGGTCAGGTGTTCTTTGGTCTCCACAACTGACTAGCTGGCAAGATCATTAGTCCCTAAGTGTACCAGGACATCAATTTTTTCCCCTGCTTCCTGATCAATTTTAGCAATGTGGCCAGTGTCTCTCCATGCTGATATACCCAGAAGACATCTGACCATTACCCCTGGCTGGAGATAGGCATCAACTCCCTGAATCATGGAGTCTCTTATGATCAGAAGTTTTTTTGGATTTTCTTTTTGCTTTTTTTGTTTTGGTTCCTGTTTTGGGTGAGTTTTGTTGTGCTAGCTCCTGTGCTGCAGTGTCCTGCTCTGCAGTGTCCTCTGCCCCTTTGTTTGATTTCGGAGATAGAAGCAGATCCCTGCTTGTAGATTTAATATGGTTTGTGGAGGTCAAATGTTGGAGAGCACTGAGTGATGGGGCACCCGATTTGCCCCTCCTAACCACCTGCCAACCTCCCGGACCAACTACCCTCTGTGATTGACGTGCTTCTGTTGGATGTTGGGGAAATGGCAGGTGGTTCTTATAATATAGTTCCTCTCGAATATGAAATTTGAGGCATAAAATCTCTGCCCATGCTGCCTGGAGCTAAGTCCTAAGATCACCAATGGCCCAGCATGTAAGACAGTGTCCTAAATTCTGTCAAACTCCCTTATGAAAAGTGTTCCATACTGCCTGCAGTTAATGATATCCATTCCAGATAATTTGCTGAGTTTATAACCTGGTCAGATTAAGTAGAAGGAAGAAAATGAAAGCAAAAGTTTGATTTTGTGTTTTGTTTGTTTGTTTTTGTATAACTTGTTATAACAATTTAAATTGCTAGTGCCCCTGTAAATGAGGTCACCATGTGGATACCCAACTGATCTGTCCCTTCCTGCTTTGTCACAAGAAATGTCACAACTGTGCTACCCTATAAAAGGTGTAGTGTGGGGTGGTTGGGATGGGTGGGTGGGTGGCTGGGCCCTTCCCCTGCCGAAAAAGAAGAACCACGAATGAATGAAACAAGGAGGTAAGAGCAGAAACAATCAGTTAGCAACAAAGGCAGTAACCCTGAAAGCTTATCCTAATGATAGATAAAACTGTAAAACCTGTAAAGCACCACCTGTAATAATTTCACAGAAGATATACACTGTAAGAAACACTTTGCTACAGAGAAAAATAAAGCAGTAACAGAAGCTATAGCTTTCAAAAGACAATTTGAATCAGAAGATTACAGCAGTAATCTGTTAGCACACATCTGTAGGCACGCCTTGTAATAATGCAGCAGAAGGTATACCCAGCAACATTACTTTGAATCAGAGAAAAATAAAGCAATAAAATGTTAGCAACAAACAGTAACAATCCCTGTCAGTACAAAATAAAAATAACAACTGACAGTTAATCTGCCTAGCCAAAAAAAGTCTTAATCCTTTCCCTTGGTCTGGTAAGATTCTTTGCTCCGTCCTTTCAAGCAACCTAGCAGGAAAGAGCTCAGGTGAAGCTAGGTGCCTTGGCCAGCAAACCTAGTCTTCCACCAATGCAGTAAAACAGTTTAACAGACAGGGCTGCCAACATGGCAACTACATGTGATGTTGCTGTGCACAGTGGTCCCCAAGAAGCTGTGACAGATCACAAGAGGCTCATGAGTGCCTCAGTGGTGTTTTTTTTTTTTTTTTTTTCAAATTGATTGTGCTTTATTAAAGATAAAAATAGAGAATCAAGTGGGGAAGACCCCATACATATAAACATGAAATCAGAACATCCTACCAGATACAGAAGAGGCCATTGAAAAAACAAAATAGCAAGTTCTATATTCTCTTACATTTCATATAGAACAACAACCAACAACAAATATGCCCAATCCTCCCCCTCCCTCACCCCTGCAGTACCCACCTACTGTACCCAGCCACCGGACCTAAAATGCACCAGTTCAGCAAGGAAAAGTTATAAAAGACAGTGAAATACATAGTTAAACAGTAAGTAACACATATAGTGGTTCCCAAATATGTTTATATTGGGACAATTTATCTGACAAACTTGCTATCAGGTGTTCAGCCTGTAACGTAAACAGGATCTCTTTGTACCTTTCCAGGAAGTGGGGAGTATCCTGATGCATCCAGTGCCAAAGAATAACCTTCTTCATACATGCTGAAATCAAAGCCATAAGTGCCTTCTGGTTGCCAATCAGGGCATCTGTGTAATCACTAAATTAAACATCTGAAGGGGGTATAATAGGCGTAAAACATTTATTTTAATAATATTCAACTGATACCACAATGAAAGAGGAAACCTAGATCAACGGTCCAGATCCACTTTAAGACAAGACACAATGGCAACTAGATTAATTTGCTTCACCTTAGAGATGGAAGTGCTGAGATAGATACCCAAATATTTCAATTTATCCTTCCTCCAGATAAGGCCAAAGTGCTCAAACTCTGCCCTAAAGTTTGCACTATTAAGGGGCATAAGCTCAGTTTTAGAGGCATTAAGTTTATAATTAGAAACAGCACCAAACTGAGAAATAAGCTGTAAGAACACAGGCAGGGAAGTAGCAGGGGAACAGACATGAAGCAAAATGTAATCTGCATATATGGATAATTTATAATCAAACTTACCAATACAAATGCCAGAAACCTGAGGATAGCAGTTAAGCTTACGGATCAGGGGTTCCAAAAAGAGATTGAATAAGAACAGGGATAGGGGGCATCTCTGCCTGGTGCCTTGATGGAGAGAGAACAATGAAGATAACATGTCATTACATAACATACAGGCAGTTGGAGAAGAATGGAGCACCCTGATCCAATGAATAAATTCTCAGGGAATGCGATATTTTGGTAGGAAAGCAAACAGGTAATCCCATGAGACCCTGTCAGATGCCTTCTCGGCATCAAGAGACACCAAAACCACAAAAGTGGGGAAGTCCCTGGACACTGAGAAGAGGTATGACAATTTCCTGAGATGATCAGCTAAGAGTCTACCCTTCACAAAGCCCACATGTTCCCTGGTGATAAGTAAGTCTCATACTAGTCCCAATCTACAGGCCAATATCTTGGAAAGTATTTTAAAATCTATGTTGATAAGTGATATAGGCCTATATCTGGAAACCAGAAATGGGTCGCGACTGGGTTTAAGAAGAACCACAATGGCTGCCGCAGTCAGAGAGGGATCTGACTGACCTTCTTAAAAAATATAGTTATAGGTGCTTAAAAGAATAGGGGCCACTTGGTCCTTGAAAACCTTATGGAAATTGATGGTATACCCATCTGGTCTGGGAGCATTATCTGAGCAAGGGAATCAATAGCATGGGAGATCTCAATCAGGGTTAGGGGAGCACGTAGGATGGTCACATGATAGTCTGCCAGTTGAGGGAGTGCTATATTCTGGAGGAAGGATTCAAATCAAGCTGGGCAAAAAGGAAGGGAGGGCAAGCATATAACAGCAGATAAAAAATTTTGAAAGCATCAACAATGTCCCAGGGAGAAGTAAGGATGTGACCAGAACCAGAATGGATTGAACAAACAATCCTGTCCATTGCCTGAGAACAAAGAGGGCAATGGACAGGATTGTCCATTGCCCTCATCATTGAAAGGGCTAACCGCTTCCTGGCCTTCTCCCCTTAGTCAAAATATTTTACCCTAGAGCATATTATAATATGCTCCGCCCTTCTCCAACTGTTCCCATTCTGATTGAGGGGAAGTTAATGAAATGTGCTTCTTGAGGGATCTTATACAGACTAACAGGGAGGTAAGAACAGCCAAAGTCTGCTTCTTATATTTGACAGATAAACAAATCAGTTCTCCTCGGAGGCACACTTCAAGGCTCCCCATAAGATATCAGGTTTAGGCATGGAAGGAGAATTAAGCTCCATAAAAGTAGTAATAAAGGAATGGAGGTGCTGCAATAATTATTTTGATTTAAGTAATTGATTATTCAGATTCCACACCTTGTTTCTGGATAATGAAGGAGAAAACCTAAGCCAGATAAAGACAGGGTGTTGGTCGGAGATGACCTTGGTGGAGTAATGACACATGATTACTCCGGGGAGGCAATCTACCCACAACAAAAAATAATCAATTCTGGAGAGGGAATTATGTTGAAGGGAGTGGAAGGAATACTCTCGAGCAGTTGGATTAAGAACCCTCCATTGGTCCATTAAGCCCACTGACTGCATAAAATCCTGAAGGGCTAGTTGGCCGGGTAAGGGAGCCTGTCGAGACTGACCAGTCCTGTGCAACAAATTACACTGAATCAGATTCCAGTCACCTCCAAGAATTATTGGGAGAGAATTCTAAGGAGCCACGGTAGTTATCAGAGTGGAAAAAAAAACCAGGATCATCAATGTTAGGGCCATACACTGAACCCAATATCACCTCCACGTGACCAAGCAAAGTTTGGATAAAAATATAACACCCTGTGAGTGTGCCACTTCTTGAGGAAGATGAAAGGGGATTCTTCTTGCTATAAGAATGGCCACACCCCTCTTGCGGGGATTGGAACCCACTCCAAAGGTCTGCCCCACCCAGGACCTTGTAAGAAGGAGAACATGAGAGGGGAGCACATGGGTTTCCTGGAGAAAGGCTACATCAACTTGTAACTTATTTAAATGGAGTAAAATTTTGAACCTTTTATTAGGAGACAGGGCACCCTCAATAGTCTATGTGCAGAAGTTATAGGCTGCCATTATATAATATTAAAAAGGGATACAGAGCCAGACTATGGGGCATAAAACTAGTTAAAAAGAGGGTAAACTGTAACAATAATAGCAAAACCCATCTTCCGGTGGCATCCACCCACAACCCCACCCCCTACCACCCCAATCGAAATGTAAAATCAAATGAAGCAAGTAGAGAATAATCAAAAAGCCCCACTATAACAGCATAAACCCCTTCTCCCACCACCAAATAGTGCTTTCTATCCCCCTGAGCAAAAAATACAACTCCTCCAACCCCAACAACCAACCAAACACAAATGCCACTGAGAACCCTTAAGTCCACCATCTAGGATGTAGGACCAGTATGACTGCGGGTTAAAAAAGCAAGACAACTTGACAATATACATATAACTTAAGAGGGTGCTCTGAGCTTTAAACATTTCCATAGCAGACCCGAACAACTGTAACCCACCCCAACCAGAAACCATGACCGATATCCCCCCAATCCAATTTGAAGAAGAAACTGTGTAAACACCTTGAACCCAGGAATATGAAAAAAGAGAACTCTCCCCAAACTCAAAACAGTGGCATTATCCCATCCCAATTTACAGCTCATGAAGCATCCCAAGATCGGCAACCATAACATCACACTCCACCCCATCCCCCACACCCCCCCCAGCAATATTTAAAATATTAACGGTTAATCAGTAGTATAACAGTAACAATTAAGTAAGGAGTGGAAAAAAAATAAAAGTACCCACCCGTATTCTTTTAATATCATTCAAGAAAAAACAATAGGCATCATCAGAAGCTGTAGAGCCCTGGTTAAACATATATACTTCCAGTTGATAAAACTCCATAACATAAAACAGACTCTAATTGTCCACCGAAACTGGCATCTAGAAACCAGCGTATCCTGAAGACCCAAAGTCTAAGTAATATATGATAGAAGCAGTCCTCAGTGAGATTACAGACCAATAATGTTGCAATATAAAGTACTCAGATCCAATGCAAGAGAGGGAGGCGTGGGCAGATCCAACCCAAACAGCAGTTTTCTCCAGGTAAAGGCAAATTAAAAGAAATAAAGTATAAAAGGAATAAAACAGGAGGGCTGGAAATGAGAAAAATAGTCAAGCTCTGAAGTGAACATCAGTACAGCCAATACAACTAAACCAAGCCAATCACCAAGCAGAAAAATGGCATCCAGAAATTACTCTTGAAAGATGACTAACGCCTTTGCCTGCTACTTGCCTTACTTGCCTTGTCTTTTTTACTGTACATTATTTTGGATTACCTCATGTATGTATGTTGTGTCTGCCTTCGACGAAGTACCTTTGTAAATGAGCCTCTGGCTCAAAGGTTTTAAACTGATGTTATAATAAATAAATAAATAATACAGTGTTCATGTCAACCTGCTTTGAAGAGATCAGGAAGAAGGTGCTGAAGTTCCTTGGTGGCTTGGTCATTATCTTCAAAGGAGTGCCAGGTATCACAGATGCTGACTTGAAGATGAGAGAGGTATAGCATCCTAAAATTTATGCCTGCAGGAATCAACTTAGTCACTGTCGGGTGAAAGGCAGCCCTCTTTTGTCTGACTGATGCTGGGATATCTTGAGTTTTAAATGTATATTAAAAACGTATTTATTTTCTCAGGCGTTCCCAGACTGAATTTTAAATTTATATTATTGTAATTTGTATATTGTGGCTATATTTTGTACAATGCCTTGTTACTGAAAGGCGCTATATAAATAAAGATTAATTTGATTTGATTTTAGTTTTATTGCCCTCAACAAAGCGATTCGCCATGGAAGCTTATTAAGAAATACTGCTTGTTCAAATAGTTTAGAAGCTTTAAGATAAAGGGTAAAGGTGGTGCCCCGGGGGAGGGGGCTATCCTGCAAAGCATGGTGCACCCATTCCACAATATATCACAGGCCATTCGATGATGGACCTGCCAGCTGCTCCAATAAACGTTGTGTAAACTGAATAAGAGTGGATCCCTCAGCTTCCTCAGGGAGCCCAACAAGTACCAAATTATTTCTTTGACTCCTACCCTCCAAGTCCTCTAACTTTAATTCTGTCTTGTGCAAACAGTGATGAAGGGAGGAGATCTCTGGGTTAGTATTATCCTTCCATTTATCTAGAGATGCAGCCTGGGTCTCTGCATCGCCAACACTACGGGAAATATTGCCGATATCCCTTCTAACCAAGAAAAGCTCTGATGTTAGCAAAGCTAGGGCATTTTTAAGGGGCTGCAGTTCCAAGAGAAAAAGTTTTTCATTCAGCAGAACTGGAGCTGATGTAACAGTAGTACCCAACCTGATTTTGAGCTTTGGCTTTTAGTCGTTTTGGAGGCCTTGTCCGGTGTTTGCGGCGGAGTGTGGTGCAGCAGGCTTTGTTTCATTTCCACGTCTATACTGACTGCAGAAACGGCAAATACGCTGCACTGATGAGCTGCTGAGGCAAATAACTTGCAGTGGAGAAAGCACCACTCCACAAATAACAAGGTAAATGGGGAGAAAATTAAAATTTAAAGCTAAGCGGGCTTGAGCAGAGTGAGGGATCTGCCCACTCTTAACCTGGCATCACGTGACTGTCTTCAAAGGTGTTAATGATGCTGTCCACTTTACCCCTCACTCCAAGCCGTACATGTCAACAAGCACAAGATGTGCCTGTGGGCTGCTCCAGGCACCCCTGTGGCAGATTAGGTGCCCTCAGTGTCCACACCAACATCAGAATCTACCAACGAAGGTGGCTCTGCATTCCCATGTGCGTCCTTTCCCCAACAACATCTACCTCCTTTGTGACATCAGTTGCATGCATGACAGTGGTGTCTTGGGATGCAGAGTCCTGCAGGTTATCTACATTTGTTATCTGTGACCCATGTGACCTCTTTCCCTGTTGTCCACCCTCTTTCTCCTTGGTGGGACTGTGCAGGTGTGCACTCCTTCTGGGTCTTGCTCAGTCCAGTTCTCCCCTCCTGGCAGCCAGGCATTGCTGTGATGCGATGGTCTGAGCAGTTTTCTTCACTCCTTCACTGCCTTACTGGGCTGATCTGCAGTGTGGAAAAGATGAACGTTAACTGTGGAACTGGCACAGCAGTGTTAGGTCTGCTCAGAGAACAATGCTGCCAATTAACCACACAGTGTACAATACATGTTTGCAAAGTTATGCACATCCCAACAGAAATGTCCATTAATGTAAACATAGACATAGAATCTAGCACACTATGCATGTAACCCATCCCATGGAATGTGTGATGTGTATGAAGATGGTAGCCATCCTCTTACCAGTGTGCGATGTCCTAATCAGCAATGCAGGACTCGGTACAACATCAAGCTGTAACCCAGGATCCATCTGTACTGCATACGCAATGCACAGGATCATATGAACCACATTACAATGAAACACCATGTGATAGTATTAAATGCTGTGACAAACAGTGCAGAAATTAGTGTTTGATATACATGTACTGAACAGAAGGGTAGGTGCACGGTCCCACCAGCAATGCCAGTGCCCAGCCCACAGCTACAGAACATGCACAGTTCAATGATAATGACTATGGTTACATATAACATACAGTATGTGAAGTGAAAACACCAACATGGCCCACACTCTGACATCACTATGCAGTCCAGAACAGTAGACGGGGAGACAACAAGATTCACGGAGTAGGCAATAACACACAGTTGGACATGTTCAACATGCAGAACTACACAACACATGCGGGCTTTGTTCATATGGCCTGCAGCAGTATGCGCCACACATCCAAGTGGCTTGTCCCATGATGCATGACAACCACACCAGAAAGAATGCTAACAGACACTCCAAATTATTGGGCAGCCAAAGAGGTGACAGAAGCTCAGTGTCACCAGATACATGTAGCTGACGATGGCACAAAAACACAGGGATGGGGAAGTGGGTGGTCAAAGGGTGGGAAACTGGGTAACCAATGACACACCAAGATGTGCCACTGGAACATCATTATGTGCAAAGGCATTTATAGTGATTGCTTAGGGGATGTGGGTGATGACCACAAAACACACAGAACAGTGTACAAGGATCAAACACACATGTGGGGGATAGTGGGAATTATTGGCCACCCACATTGCATTAGCACAATGCGTACCAGCGGAGGTGGATGATGACACTGGATTGCATCAGAATCCTGAACAACCCATGTGCAACCATGGCAAAATACTGTTGCCAATAGAAAGTCACATGCAGTAGGGGTACGGGTGTTACCCATGCACATTAAGCAGTAATGACCATGTGAAGGTATAAGTGGTGACTGGCTGGCACACTTGAGTGGGTACTTAATGGAAGGGGTACATACACAGTATGCCAGAAGGGATGTGTGCCCACCAAATATGAGCTGGCACAATAGCATGTGACGCATTGTAGACAGTGACCACTTCAGGGCAACACATGTGCAGGGTGTGTCACTGTGATATCGCAATGTCCACAGTTAGTTACAGGCTGTGGCCAACTTATTGTACAGTGCATCCCTGGTGGTGCTGGGGTTAAACATAGTCCAAGGTGTAACATAGCACATGGCCATAGGATTGCCTATAGTGGCTACAAGGCCATACAACAATACCACACAAGGTTGTCTCAGGAACACATATTCTGCATAATGTGTCATTGTGTGTGTCGTGTTAATTCCACAGTCTATGTCCCTCTGTACAGGTCCTGTTAAAACATACATGCAATATTAACATGAGCAGAAAACATAAACGGTGTCACTCTACATCCCTGCAATGTATGTAATGGAGAACCCCACAACATGAAATAGACACCAGGTAGCACTGACAGTGATGTGGCTATACTTCCAAATTTGCCACTGTTAACTGGAGTATGTGACTGTGCAGAGGATGTCCATGGATGTGGCCACTGACATGGGTGCACATGTATGCCAGGCATCACACATGTCAAACCACTGACGTACCATCATGGTTGTCAATCTGATGATAATGTCTGATATGTGAGAGACTCATTGTGCAAAGAACCAGCCATAATACATCATACAACTACACATAGTGTATCAAGGCAACAATGAGGTCCGCTCAATGCTGCACAATGTAAAGCCAATGAAGTGGTCATTGTCCTTACATGGTAACATCCTCTGCACATACTACACACACACCAAAGGCCACAGATCCCTAAGGCATGTCCCGCATCCAGGAATCTGTACAACTGCACCATAGCCAATATGCACACAAGTATGGGTCCATGTGTAGAATGGATGTCCAAAAACATGCATGGCATCCATGATGTAACAGTGCACATCATGTGACACATGGCATCATTACAGGCATTGTGTAGCTGTCACATTATCTACAATAACAAACATGATTCACACTCCATACCACAACTGTACATATGGTCAAATCCACACACAGCGAAAGCAAACCAGACACATTGATTCACAAGAACACCGCATCAACTTGCATGATGCACACAACCCTAGATGTTCAGAAGGCTGTGCATCCTGTAGGGGGATTGACAGACCATGGAGCAGTGGTGCACAAGTATGGATACATTGACCAGCAGTATAATTATGGATATGTAGAATACTGTTAAGGTGGCCAACCCCCCCCCCATCCCAAATGTGTAGACAGGCATGTAATGAACACACATGAATTGTCACCTGTCCAGTGACACAATATGACAACAGTAGATATACACACCAGTAAGCATACACTGTCACAAATAGCATTATTCATCCTCTATGTGGTCTATGCCATTAACCACAGGTAACATATTTGGAATGCATCATCACTGGCCATGGCCATTACACCCATACACTGCTCAATAGTTACATATACAAACCTATGTACAAGGCAAGGAAATAACCTGGACTAGTGCATACCAGAGCATGTTGCAGTCACATATACACAATGGGTCCTATGCATGATGCCAATGCACCACTGAAACAGGGCACATTGGCATACACCAAATGGGTGCAGGCCAGGTGCACACCAGTGTACCCAGCCATGTGGGCAGCTCTGTGCCAGGGCAGTCCAGGGGGAGATACGGGGTGTACCCACATTACACGCCACGCACAAAGGTGTGTAGTGCTGTGCACAGGGGGAAAAGGAGGGTGAGGTTATGACGGGGGGGACCCTGCCATAACTGATGTACGTGCCCAGCTCATTGCACACAGCACCCCACCCTGCCCCAGCAGCAGCAGTATGGAAATCCCCCCCCAAACACTCCAGAACACCCACCCTGCTCCTGGCAGTAAAGTGCAGACCCCTCCACAAAACTGAATCCATGACCAAGTCCATTATGGCAGCCTTCCCCCAGACACACATGGCTGCCCCATACCCATCTGTGTGCTGAAACCCCCCAACATATTTGTGCCTCATTCCTGTAACTGCAGAACCCCCCCAAATATTGGTCCACTATCCCAGTTACTGCAGACACCCACACCCTGCACACATGTATGCCCTGTCCCAGTGAATGTAGACCCCCTTGCACACATCTATGCCCCATCCCAACAGAGCTGTACACACTCCCCCTGCCCAGAACATTTTGGCCCACCACCCCCAGCCTCTGATCCTGGCACCCCAACCCCTAATTGGTGATTGGGCTCCCCACATCCCCTGCGGCACCGTCAACACCACCCCATCCCAGTACATGGCAACCCAAATATGCCCTGTTCCCCAAACCAACCTCACCTGCCCCCTCATTGGTGTTAAGTGGTCCCCCCACCACCTGAAACACTGACAACACTGTCCCCTCTCCCCCATACCTTCCAGTCAGTGCTACTGATCTGGACGGCCAGCAGCACAGCCCTCCTCACACCTCCTGGGCCACCAGCTATCAAACTGATACTGAGTGTTCACCGCTATATATAGGCAGAGCACTCCCAGCATCAGTTGGATGGCCGGCGGCCAAGGAGGTGTGAGGAAGGCTGTGCCACTTGCTGTCTGGAGCTGAGGCACTGCATGGCATGAGCGGGGACTGGGGTGGTGTTTTGCCATGGGGGTGGGGGACCACTGAACACCAATGAGGGGCAGGTGAGGTGGGTTCAGGGAACAGGGGTGTTGTGTTGCCATGTAGTAGGCTGAGGGGTCATGTTGATGGTATCACAGGGGTGGGAGAGGCACTGATCACCAATTAGGGGCAAAGCCTGTGCTCAGGAGAGTCGGGGTTGAGAATGTTCTGAACTGGGTCGGTGGAGTATGTACACCTATATGGGAATGGGGCATAGTTGTGCGCAGAGGGGATCTGCATTCATGGGGATGGAGCATACATGTGTGTAGAGTGTGGGTGTCTGCAGTAACCGGGCTGGTGATCCAATGTGTCCGGGAGGGGGTTCTGGAGTTACTGGGATGGGGCACAGATGTGTTGGGGGGTAATTGCACTGGGAGGCGGGGGGTCTTTTTACAGGACTGCTGGATAAAGGGGCATAGTCACATGGGTCCAGATGCCTGCGGGAGCTGTTCACACACACGGAACCATGCCTTAGCTCACAAGTGATCCGATCTGGGACCCAGAATGGGCATCCAATTGGATGCCCACCTGGGTCCTCTACTCTGCCCCTGGAACCCCTGTGTGATCCTATGTGCCGGGGCAGAGCCGCGGACAGGTGCCCCGTGGGTGCATGTGGCAGTGAATACTGCTAATCTTATGAATGTCTGGGGCCGTGGAGCTATGCCTGTTAGTGCATAGCCCCCAATACGAGGAATGTAAAACACAACATGACATTGTGTATGCATCCATGGTAAACAAGATTTTGCCATTTTCAAACAGGTGGATGCTGCCTCCACACTCCCAGACACTGATCAAACATACCCTAGCAACAGATCATTCAAGTTGAAGCCATGAGCCACTGAGCAAGACAGCATACAAACATACAAATGTACAAACCTACCAGCATATAAAGGCCATAAGGTCTATCAAGTCTGCTAGAATGTGCAGGTAGCAGCACTTATACTGCAGCTGCCCTTCCCATGATGGATGTGAGGCTTACTGATCTGTAGTTCCCCGGCTCATCCTAGGGGCCACTTTTGTGGAGGGGTACTACATGTGCCATCCTCCAGTCCTGTGGTTCACACCCTGAGTCCAGAGAGGCATTAAACAGGTCTGCAAGAGGTTCAGCCAGGACATCCGTCAGTTCCCTTAGTACCATGGAGTGTATGCCATCTGGACCTGGTGCCTTGTCCACCCTCAGTACCACCAAGCCCTCCATTACCCTACCCACTGTTGTTTCCCTGTCTGTCTCCTCACCCCTCCAGTGCTCACCCCCCAACCCCTTTGGGTTCCTCCCCCCCTTTCTCTTCAGTAAATACAGAGCAGAAATACTCATTTAGTTTTTGGGTTTTTTTTTTTTTTGACCGGGTAAGTGCACTAGACAAATTTTGCCTATTTTCAGGCACGACCCGAGGCGGGGGTATACAGATGAATGGCAACTAACTTTGAACCAGATTAAGCTGTTGGTGGTATTTTTAGTGAATGGGGGGGGAATTTGGCCAGGGCACCGGGGAGATTCCCCTTACTCTTCCTCCAGGGGACATTGCTTCCTGTGAGCAGAATGGACCCCTTTGTTTGCAGGACCAAGATGGCTGCTCAGCAGACTACTGGGGTGGAGGAGGAAGGGATGATTCTTGACAAACAAACTGCTGTATTGATATTGGTGTAGTTCCTTCCATGAATATTGACTCTGCTGATAATGCAATGGATGTTGCTGTGGACCACATTCCAACTGACCCTGACCCTGCACAAACGACTTTATTACCTGAGTTACCAGAAGGTAGTTTTTCTGATGGCAGTAACAGCAGTGAACTTCCACTGGATACTCCAGGTGAGCAAACACACTTTTCTATTGAAACTGCAGATATTATGGCACAGCTTGCTGGTGAGGAAAAACAATATTTGTTTAAAAAAATGCAACTACAAAAGAAACTCTGTGACATTGAAGCTAACAAACAGAAAGACACCATCAAGGGAGCACAGCTGAGCAGGCATGATGTAGGTGCATCAAAGGATTCCTCAGAGAGCTGGGCAGTGGCCGTAGAGCAAGCAGAATGCCAAGAAATGCAGGGAATAGGGCTTATAGTAATTGCATCAGGAATGGCAATTTTGGGTGAACAGACACTAGGCCTAAGATGTGCTGCAGAAGGTGAAGTTACTCCAAAGATAGAGTGGTCAGTGGATACTGCTTGAAAAATGCAGGGTGGGAGTAGAATAAACATGCAGGTCAGTGGGTTTTGAGCTCATTGCCTATTTGTATGCCAGAGTCAACTGCAAATTCTGCACCTGTTATTGTACCAATTATGGATTTGGAGGTACCTCCTGAGCTCGAGCTAACACAGAATCTGGTTTTAAAGCTACCTCAAAATACTGAATCTTCAGAACATAGCGCACAGAGTCAGGGACGCCCCAATTTATCTACTGTTTTACCGCATTTGCCTCTAAATATTGTGAATAAAGATGTTCCAAGATCATTTTCCTCTATTTAAATTTCCTATTTTTCCAGCTAAAAGGCATAATGCGGTGCATCTATCCTATACTGGAGTATGTCTGAGCCTCCTGATCTACTATTTGTAGCCAAAACTCTCTTGAAGGACTCTATGAAGTTCTTTTCCAAAGAAATTTATGCGCTGATCCATGTTTCTGGAGAAACTAAGTTCAACATTAGTTTTAATTCTCTCAATGGCTTGGAGAGGTTTTGGATTAAGTACATTACACTAAAGAAATCTGCCCTTTGGGCACCATTTGTTGCAATACCACTGATGAAACCTGCAGAGAAGACTATTACTGTGTTAATTTGCAATGAGGGGGTCAGTGTCAATGACCTTTCTTATTGGCTGAAACAGAAATGTACGGTACTTGAAGAACCGGTGGCTATATTGGACTCAGAGAACATATGGACTGGGAGATATAAGGTTAAAGTTTTGCTAAAAACTACTGCTACTGGTGTTATTCATTTGCCTAACTCTTTTTTGGGGGAACGGGATGGGGTATTCTGTTTTACGTGGACAGCCGAAAATGTGCTACAAGTATGGCTCAGTGCCTCACTTAAGTAGCATATGTGATCAGATTAGGTGTAATATCTGCGGGGAACTGGGTCATGTTATTTCCCAGTGTACAAATGAATGCAATTGTTATCTTTGTGAAGAGACAGGCCATACCTTTCAAAATTGTCAATGGACTGCACATAACATACCTGACCAGGCTGATGGGGAGGAGCAGCGCTTGTTAATCATTTTAATGCAAAAAAAGAAATTGGTTTCTGCTAGATTGCAACCTCAGCAAGGGTTTCTATGGCAGACCCCCAGACCTGTCATGCCAACCCCCCGCTTAAGATTTATTGACTTGTGATAACTTGGAAAAGTCAAAAAACCTCTTTAGAAGAAAAGATTCAGGGAAAACCACAATCCAAGATATCGATGCTATGTCTGTTGTTTCTGAAACCTGTCCCTCCTCCTCTGGGGCTCATCCTAGTGGAGATCTTATGCCTCCACCCCCTTCTTCCCCTGACTGATTCTGAAATCAGTTCTAAAGTAAGTGCCGCAAGACCTAGTACTAGGGCTTCTGTATTAAAATCACAGCTAACTGAAGTACCTTTACTGAATTTACAGAAGATGATTCTGATGACTCCTCTGTAGCATTTTCTGTGCCAGACATCACCACTAACACTGAAAAACAAGAAAGGGGAAAAGGGCCTCAAAAAAGAAAGGCTAAACAGAAAAAATAGTCTGCAAGAAGGGGAAAATATAAATAACATAGGTATCCATGTTTATTCCCTTTTCCTGTTACACTATTAATGTGAATAGTATAAAAAGGGCTAGCAAAAGAAAGGTGTTTTTTTTTCCTTTCTGACACACATATCTTTTGGTATTTTCTTTCTCCAGGATGTTCATCTTCATTCCTTGAAAGAAACATTGCTAGCTTTAAAAGAATGGTATGCTGGACCTTCATTTTGGTCCATAGGTCAGGACACCTGTTCAGGTCTAGGAATTTTGTTTAAATTGCCTGAAGTTCATCTTTTAAAACTATATGATTTAGCACCAGGCAGAGTTTTGATCTTGGATGTGTTAATACAGGCTACTCTATTTCGGTTAATAAATCTGTACCCGCCCCAAACAAAAGTGGAACGTTGTGAAATCCCTCATTTAATACAACCTTTTTTGTTTACTGCCCATCATGTAGTTTTTTCAGGTGACTTTAACTGTCCATTACAAGCTACTACTCTTAAAACGTAGTGTGATTCAAATCTTTTAGCTCAAATAGAACAAAAAGCAAATCTAAAGGATTCTTTCTTTGCATATACTAAAGTAGCCACTCATACTTTTCAAAAAGGGCCTTTGGTCTCTAGGATTGATTATGTTTTTGTGTCCTCTTATTTATCTATACTTTCAGCTAATACATATCCGGTGGAGTTTTCAGATCATAGTATAGTGGGCATTAAAATAGGCCTACAGGCAGGGGTACTGAGAGGGCCAGGTTTTTGGAACCTGACCACTTCCCTATTATCCAATGAACAGACGCTACAAACTCTTTTTCAATTTTTATCAGCAAGAACATCTGTGTTCTTCCTATTTGATGATTCTACCTTATGGTGGGAAGATACCAAAAGAGATTTGCAAATGTTATGTAAAAATATGAGTAAAAATACACAAAAATGACAGTACTTTAATTATCTACAACAGAGGAAAATTCTGCAACAGTTGCTCTCTGTGATGCATGATACTGGTCAGAATCTCATGCAAGAAATAAACACAGTGAATCAACATATGCGGGACTATCATGAACAAAAAAACAGGATTTTATATGATCAGCAACAATTTGGTGTAAAAGGGAAATTCAATTAGGTTTGTCCCTTTGCATATTATGCTTCACAGGTACGGGCAAAAGGGATGTCTGCCTTACTTGGAGATGATGGAGTTGCCTATTCATCTAAAGAAGGTATGCTGGGAATTGTAAGTCAATATACGGCACAAATGTATGGTCTGCTCAAAAGGTAGAGAGTGTCTAACGGCCTATTTTTCAGACTTACAAATTCCAGCTGTTGACTTCAATACAAAATTACACATAATTAGGCCTATAACAGTGGAAGAAGTGAAGCTGCATTATCCACGTTAGCAGGAGGAAAGGCTCCTGGACCTGATGGACTCCCTAATGAGTTAGTAAAATTGATAGGCCCAGAATTGATAGAAGAGCTAACATCTGTTTTTAATTATATATTAACTAATATGGTGATGCCACTCCACATGAATATGGGAATATTAACATTTATATATAAAAAGGGGGACAGGAGATTATTAAAGAACTGGAGGCCTATTTGTTTATTAAATTCTGATTTTAAATTGTTTACAAAAATATTGACAAGTAGATTGGCCTTGGTGGCACAACAGGTTGTTTCTAATGCTCAATCTTATGCTCTTCCAGGAAGAAAAATTCAAGATCATTTGTTATTTTTGAAGGAGATTGTAGAAGCGGGACAAACTACAGAGTTGGATGGGTATTTAGTATCTTTGGATGAAAAGAAGGCTTTCAAAAGGGTGAATAATACTTTCCTATGGGAAGTTTTAAGACATTATCAGGTCCCTGGGGTATTTGTAGAATGGTTCCAAACCATTTACAGTACAGCCACAGTAACCCCTATGATGCAAGGATGGAAGGGCCCTCTGGTACATCTACAAAGAGGAGTTAGATAAGGATGATAAGAATGGTTTCAAGATCTCCAGATGCTCCTCTGGACATTTTGAAAATATCACCTCCTCAAAACAGACATTAGACAATAAAGAAAAATAAAATTTCTTTCTTGACAAGTTAGTCACCTGTTGAACAGCGACCTGCTATTATTTTAACTTCAAGAAGGTGTATCTAAGATATTCTGGTAGTATAACCAATTTTTTCAGAACTTTTAAGGCATTTGAATGCCATAAGGTCAAGGGTGTTCCCTAACCTGGTCAGCTCATTGACCATCTGCAATAGGAAGCTGTCCTGGAAGGCTTCCAGAAGTACCTGCTCCCTACTATTTGTTGTAGCTGCGGTACCCCAATCCACCCATGGCAGGTTGAAGTTGCCTACAATCACTGTACTTCCCTTTCCTCAGATCCTTCTGACCTGCCCTGCTAGCTCCCTATCTAACTCCTCAGTCTGAGAGGGTGGCCTATAAACCACTCCCATCCTGAGGGTCCTATGTTTGGAGACCTGGATCTGCACCCATAAAGCCTCTGTGCTGCCTTCCTCCCCCTCTTCCCTGATGCATTCCAGTCCTTCCCTCACATACAGCACCACCCCTTCTCCTTTCCCTTTTGCCCTGTCCCACTGAAATAGCTTATATCCTGGCACTGCCAAGTCTCAATCATGGTAGTGGGTGGCCCATGTCTCAGTTATGGCTGCCATATCCACTTCCCCATCCACCATGAGGTTCTGTAATTCTGTTACCTTGTTCCCCAGACTCCTTCCTGACTCTTCCCCAAGTCCCCTACCACCAGCATGAGGGGTAAGCTCATTTGGCCTCCCTGCTTGAGCATCCTGCTGGGTTTCTGTCCTCTTGCCACCCCCCCCCTTTACCAGTTTAAATTCACTCTGTTTTCCAAGTACTCCTCCAGTTTCTGTTTCAGGACCCTCCTGTCATCCCCACTCAAGTGAAGCCTGTCCATGGCGCAGAGTTCCCTGTTCCCCCATGTGCTTCCCCACCTCTCCTCCAGCACATACCCTTTGGATTGGCACCAATCCCTTAGACACGCATTCAATCTCTTAATCCTCAGTTTCCTTGCTGTGCTTGCCCTGGGTACAGGAAGCACCTTTGAGAAGGTTATTGATCCCCCCACTTCCTCACAAATCCACCCCAGCCCCACAAACCTCTCTTAGACCCCATCAACTGTATTATGTGCCAGGTCATTGATTCCCACATGCAGAACTATGTGAGTTTTTTCCCTACCCTTACTAGCATATTTCAGGATGGCTTGCTCCATCCTGCCTGCTGTCATGCCAAGTGCATGGCCTCAGTCCATATTCTACTATGCCTTTCCCCCTTGCTTCCCCATCTGATCCCCTTCAGAACTGAATTCAGCATCACTAGAATCCCACTTTTGTTTTCCTGTGCTGCATGCCTTGTCTGTTCCTTGTCCTTTCTTGCCAGGTCTTCTGTTCCCAAGTGCAGCTCAATTGTTCCCCCTTCCACTCCCATCTCTGGCCTTCCCCCCACCCCATCCTCCTCTGATATCCCCAAAATTCTCCACTGTTCCTCAACTGCCCCTCTTCCCTGATGCATCCCTCCCTTTAACTCCTTATATCCCCCACACCCTCCCCTTAGCTACTGACCCTCTGTCCAGTTTCCTAGCTCCAACCCCTTTATCCTTCCCCACTTAAGCTTTGCCTCATTCAGCCACCCTACCACTGCTCCCTGGGCTGCTAGTAATCCCATCCTCTCCAGCCTTGCCTACTTGATCCTCCTGCCTCTTCTCCTCTAGTGAAGCCAACACTGAGAATCTGTTATGTGCCTCACTCGGAGACTTCTCTGTCATACTAATGATAGGTCCGCATTTGAAACCTACCCTGGGGCCCTTCCTGCCCCTGTAGCCTATTGTCCTCCACCCCCCTTCATTTGTACACTAAGGTTTCTGAGGTGGCCCTATTGGTCCATATATCACTTCTGCCCCCCCCAGGCCTGGGCCTCCAGCAATATTCTGTGGTGCCCACATGTGCCCTTAGGCATGGATTATTTCCCCCATCCCTTCCTCCTACTCTACCTATTTCTTCTCTTAACCACATAATCTCTTCCCTGAGCTGTTCCAGCTGAAGGCATACCAGGCCACCCCCTGCTCCCGCATGCAACTCCTAACAGGATAGCTGCCCCACAGATGTTGCAGCTTACTCCCCTTCCCCCTTTGCAGATTGTTCCTGCTACATGCTGCCAGTCCCATCCCCTTGGATCCTCCCCCTTACCAGGGCTAACCATGATATCTGCTGCCCCCATCCTTCCCTTGTCCTGTTACGAGTAAACTACTAGTCCTACAGTGGCACCTGTGGGTGGCAACCACCAATCCTGACTGAACACCTCCCCTTTAAAGCCAGATTAGCCATGGGAGGGAGTGATGAGGGAGGGTGGGTTGAGTCTATTGAGTCCCCCTCGAGAGAGAGTCAATCTGTTGTGATGTGTTCACACTGCCCTTGCCCTTCCAGCACTCCTTCTGTTCCCCCCACCAACAAATATTCTAGCAGGGGATTCAATTAAAAGTTCATAATATTGGCCGGCCCAGGTGCACTGATGGCTGAGGTGCTGGATGCCTTACCTTGTGTTATGCCGGTGACCCATGCTCTGGAACAAGCACAGGCCACCAAGGGTCAGCAGGGGGGAAAAGGATTGAGCTTCTGATGGACTGCACTCCTACTCCAGGGAGGGAGGTGCTCAGTAGTTGGCACCCGTTCACCCCCTGGTGGAGGCTGGGTGACAGAGCACTGCACTGCAGTACGGGGAGGAGTTGGGGCAGACACATGGAGGGAGCACATGTGGATACGTGTGCGCTCCCCTCCGCCGGCATCATTGTACACCCCAGATCCAGGGAGAACACTGAAAAAAGGAGTTGCTGCAGTACAATGGTGGAAGGCACCTCACTGGCTGCACTCCTGGCTGGCCACGGCACTGGCCCACTGGATCCGGACTTTAGTGGGGAGTTGGGGAACTCTGCCAACCCCACCGAGGGGGTAAGCCCTGGTAGGTCGGGTCAGTGCCGGATGGTGGACGCCGGGGGATGGGGCTGAGGGTGCCCTCTGGAGAACAGCTGGCACAGGGACAGAAAGTAATAACAAAAAAAAAGTTCAGAATATCAAAAAGTTCAAAATTGCTCCCACAGCACTCCCCAGACTGGTAATTCCAATCCTCCAGCAGAGCAGAACACCCTAAAAAGAGACAGCACTTTTCCCTATAGCAATATCAGAACACAATACAAAAAGAAAGAAAGCACACTTCCGTCTGGGCATTTCTTCCTCGGCTTACGCCACACTTCTTTCTCTGCACACTGGCTGCTCCTCCGGTCCTCAGTTCTACGTCCTTCTGCTTCCACTTGCACTGCTTCACTGCCAGTTCCCCTCACTCTCTTCACTCTCCCATTGCTCCACTCCATCTACCTACAATGGTCAGGGCCTCCAAATATGTAGGCCCCTCTCCTTTTGTTTGAATTCATGGGCTTTTCCTACTTACTGATTGGATCTCCCTCACTGAGTCCCTTCTTGAGAGAGTCAATCAGTCACAATATGTTCAGACTGCCCTTGCCTTTCCAGCTCTCCCTCCGTTCCCCTCACCAACAAATAGCCCAGCAGGGGATTCAATTAAAAGTTCAGAATAAACATCTGTCCCCCAGTACTGGTCCTGCAGTCCCAGAATTGGCGGTTAGTGGCTCTCACCCCACGACATGACCACCCCACTGCCATACCTGTATAGTCAGTGTCATGGCATGGATGACCAGTGGTAAAGCCCTCTGCACACCTCCATAGCTGCCGGCCATCCAAGTGATGCTGGAAACATGCAGCCTCTTAATAGGGTCACACTCCCAGCATCACTTGGACGGCCGGCAGCCATGAAGGTGTGTGGAGGGCTGCGCTACTGGCCATTCCTAGCTGTGGTACTGACAGACAGGTATGGGGGCAGGGGTGAGGCTGTTAGTACCATTGTGGGGGGGCCCGTGATGCCAGGTCTGGTGGGGGATGCCTTGTGTTGGGGCAGGGGGGCACTGGACCATATGGGGGTGGGGTGGCATGTCTAGTTGTGGCAGTTGCTTGGAAGGCCACAGACTGGCAAGACAGGCACACTGCCTAGGTGTGGATCCATGCTGGAGGACCATGTGTGTCGTGTTGTGTGGGCACTCACCCAATCAGCTGCCTCAGCACTCCCTGTCTGCCTTGTGGGCTGGAGCAGCATGGAGGGTTGCTTCCTGGTCCTGCTGTCTCTTGCTGGTGAAGTCTGTGGGTGCACACAGTGGAATATGGCAGGATCCCTGCTGCTGTAACCTGCTTTGCACTACACCCCCCTGCAGACAACACTCTGAGCCTTTGTGACTGTTGTGTAGTGTCAGTCCGCCCCCGGTACATTGCTGTCCACATAGCTGGGGGATCATTTATTTATTTATTTATTTGCACAATCAGATTTACAACCTTTGAGCCACAGGCTCATTTACAAAGGTACATAGTCACAGAGAGGACATACAGTGTAACACATTTACAGAAATTCAAGACATTGAGTGACATAGGATTGCACAGTAGTTTTTATACAATGAGCAACTAGAAACATTCCAGGTGATAAAGTTTAGCACATGTAGATACCAACAGAAGGGAAGGAATGCCGGTGGAGAGTTGGGTGGGGGTGAGGTGGGGGTTCAGCCCAGCAGGCATTGTCAAGTGCAAAAAAGTAAGTAGTGGAGCATCAATTAGAGACAGGTGCAACTGCGGGTATTAAGCAGTTGGTTACAAAGGCCAGATTTGAAGGCAGCAATTTTTGGGGCCTTGGAGATGGTTGCAGTGAGGGAGTTAAACCAGGATGGGGCTTTGTAGCAGAATGACCTCTCGAGCCCGTGTGGTCCTAGTTCTGGGAACCAGAAAAGTGGGCTTGTTGATGGTTCAGGTTGAAACAGTGGACGGGGTATGGAGGATAGAGGCAGTCACCTCAAGAGGGGATAGTCCGAGCAGAATTTTCTTAGTTAGAAGGCAGGTTTGGTAGCGGAGTTGTTCATTGAGGTTAAGGAGATTGGCCTTGTCATAGAGTTGACATGTGTGAATGAGCCTGGGGGTGCCGGTTATTAGTCTGCAAGCCTTGTTTAGGGTGAGGTGAATCTTGTTGAGGGCAGTGGTGTCAGCAGCACCATATACCGGCAGGCCATAATCCACAAGGGACAGCACTGAGGATGTAATGACAAGTCTGAGGGCATCAGGTCAGAGGCAGTCCTTATGGCAGTAGAGGATGCCAAACCGAGTGTTAGTAGCGGATGCAAGGGCATTAATGTGGGTGTGAAAGGTGAGGGCTGAGTCGAAGGTGACCCCAAGGTATTTGTAGGAGTAGACCTGTTCAAGCAGTTGTAGGGTGCTAGGAAGGATGAGGAGTTGGTTGTTGCAAGATTTGTTTTGGGGGTGGGCAAAGAGCATTGTCTTGGTTGTTTTGAGATTAATAATGAGTATAATGTCCCTAAACCAGATTTCAGCATCATTGAAGGAGTGTTGGAGAGAGTCCTGGAGGGAGAGAGGTAGGGTTACGGTGGGTGGCAAAAATGATGGCATCATCGGCATACATAAGAATATTGCTGGAGCAGGCACTAGGCAGGGTGTTTAGATAGAGACTAAAAAGTAGGGGACCCAGGATGGAGCCCTGGGGTACCCCAGAGTGGATGGGATAGATTTCCGAGAGTGTTCCATTGATTTTGACACACTGGGAACGAGCTGATAGGTAGCTCGAGTACCAAGCGAGGGGGCCAGCACAGAAACCAGAGTGACAGAGGGCGTTTAGCAGAAGGGGATGGGAGACAGTGTCAAAGACCTTACAGAGGTCGATGAACAGTGCACCAGCTAGGGATCCGGCATCGAGGAAGGAGTGCAGGAAGTTGGGAAATTCCATTAATGCAGTACCAGTACTGTGACCAGCATGGGAGCCATGCTGCTCAGTGCACAAGATGTTATGCTTAGCCAGATATTTAGTGATTTGATTAGCAACCACTTTTTCTAGGGCTTTGGAGTGGGGGTGAAGATCGGTCCGTAGTTGCTAGGGGAGGACCTGTCACCCCCTTTATGAATAGGCATGATTATAGCTGTTTTCCATGCAGTGGGGAATTGCCCCAGACAGAAGGACCAGTTAAGTATACTGGTGAGCAGGACAAGGACTTTGTCCAGGACCAGCTGGAGTATTTTGGGGTCCAGGGAATCACTGCTAGGACTGTTGTTTTTGAATGCTTTGAGTAGAAGGGGTCTGGCTTCTTGGCAGATATCTTACGTAGGTAGAACCAGGGGTGCTGTAGGACTGGGGGAGGTAGGTCAGGGGTTGGATTGAAGAAGTTACTAGGGAGGACAGAGCTGAGGTCCGTAAAGGAGGAGTTTAAAGCTGTTGGCAATGCAGGCTGGGTCGGTGGAGGTAGAGTCGTCAATAGTGAGCTGAGATGAGGGGAGTGAGATTTCCCATTTAGCTCTTTAATATTGTCGCAGAAGGTCCGGGCACACTCCCAAGATGAGGTGAGGGTGGACTGGTAGTGGTCCTTTGGCTTTAAGGATGGCCCATGTGCACCTGTTCCGTGCAGCATTGTAGGCCTGTCTGTCAGCTGCCTGGCCTGTTTCAGTGGCTAGGTGCCAGAGGTTATCCCTATTTCTTAGCATTTGGAGTAGGGCAGGGGTAACCCAAGGTGCATTAAGTTTTTTGGAATGGAATTTGGTGAGGGGTACAAAGAGCTCACAGGCCTTATAAAAGGCTTGTGAAAAGAGGGCAAGGGCGGCATCATTGTCGGACTCAGGATGGATGGGGGACCAATTAATCTGTGCGAGGTACTGTTTGAGTTTAATCAGCCCTCCTGGGTGAAAGTGCCTATGGAGCATGGTCTGGGTTACAGGTTTGGGGGTAGGGGTGGACTAGAGGAATAGGACAGGGGAGTGATCATTTAGGGAGTCAGGGAGGAACTGAATGTCCTGAACTTTCTGTGTGCGATTGGTGATAAAGACGTCCGGGAGGGTGCAAGTTCCTCTAGTTGGGTTAATTCTAGTGGGTTGGGTTATGAGTTGTGTTAGGTCTTGGGCAGCAAAGGAGTCCCTTATTGGGGAAGAGGAGGGACTGAACCAGTTCATGTTGAGGTCCCCCACTAGGAATTGATCAGCCTTACGGGGGAAGGTTGCGAGGTAATCCATAAGAGACGTCAAAGCTGGGTTCTGGTACCTTGGGGGAACTTAGGAGACCATGAGATAGAGCAGGCCCCTGGAGGTGTCTGGGGTGAGTTTGAGGGTAAGGGCCTGGGCACTATTCATTAGCATGGGGGCAGGGAGCACCTGGCCAATGATGGTATCGCTAATATAAATCCCACAACCACCCCCACGTTTACCAGCTCGATACTCCCAGTATAGATGTAGCCGGGAGAGAGACAAAGGATTCAGGTGGACTTCAACCGCAAGGTTTCAATTAGGGCTACAATGTCAGGTTGATGTTGCATGATCCAGCACTGGAGGGCTGCAAATTTTTAACGCAGGCTGCATACGTTCAAAGAGGCAATGCGGATACCAGTGGACCTAGTGGGTGGACTGGAGAGGACCGGGCCTGGGTTAGGGTGTATATTACCTGATGGGAGTAGTAGAAAAACCAAGGTTCTGACCATGGGGTGGCAGCTTGTTAACTTTTGGGGGGTATGCTGTGATGATGAGGAGGCTATAGTGGAATAAGGGATGGGCAGAGTTCGAAGGGTTGGGAAGGCAAGGATGAGGTGAAACCATGGGGAGCTAGAGTTGGCAGCGGGGGGGCAGCTAGGGGTGGGAGTTGGGGTCCAGGGTATGTGGACAGTGTGGGTGGTTGGGCTAGGCTGGAGAGAGGTGGAGGTTCGGGCACATATGGGCATGGGGTGAGGTCAGGCTGATGGAAGTGGGCACTAGCATGGTAATGAGGGGGAGACATTTGAGGAGGAGGTGAAAAAACATGGCTCCTCAGGTAGCAGTAGGGGCAGATGGTATAAATATCTAGTCTGCACTTCAGAAAGCTTGAATACCACTTTGGAGTAGTGGTAGAGACACAGACTTTGGTGCACAGGATGCAGGGTTCGAGACCCTCTGGGGCACAGTGTCGATAGACTAACACCCCAAACAAAGATATGGAGGGAGGAGGTAGCCTTTACCTCTTCAGGTGCTTGCTGGATTCCCTGCTCCAGGAGGAAGCTTGTAGTCAGTCTGGCGTTGCATAAAGTGAGTATGTTGGCTTTGATCTGCATGACTGCAGCAGAGCAGGGTCCTGTGGATCCCATGCGGCATTCACAAACCAGGTGCGCAACATTCACAAACCAGGCACACAACTGTCTTACGCCTGGTTCGTGAATGCCATGTAGGGTCCACGGGACCCCACTCTGCTGCTGTCACGTGAATCAAAGCCAACATGCCCACTTTATGCGACGCATTGGCATCATGCATAGGGCCCATTGTTAGTAAGTGTTATACCCATGTCACAATGATGTGCATAGTGCAGATGTCCTATGCATTGCCCAGTATACAGTACACATCACATTTTGGCCATACTGATCAATGAGACTTGTCAATGTCAGAGGATGGACACCACACCTGTTGTATATAGCATCTGCTAGACAGTGCCCATGCATATATGAAGATGTACACATACTGTATATGCTGATGGCTATCCACCCACCTGACATTGCATTCCTGTATCAGGGTATGTATGTATCCATTCATGTAGGCATCAATATCCAAGGCCATTTACACATGACACCATCCATTCATCCAGCTATCTATCTATCTATCTATCTATCTATCTATCTATCTATCTATCTATCCATCTATGTATCCATCCATCCATCCATCTAGCCGTCTATCTATCTAGCTACCTGTCTATCTACATACCATTATATCTTCTATCTACAGTATCTCTCTCCTATCTATTGATAAGTGTATATAGCCATGCGTCCCTTTTGCTATATAAAAGTGCATGTATCCATCCATCTGTCTATCCATATCTCTTGATATATCACTATATAACCTGAAGTCAATCTATCCATATGTCTAGTCACCTATCCTATAATGTATCCATGAATCTAAGTCTAAAAAGAGCTGCCTATCAACCAACAGATTCATAGGCCTATCCATTCCTATAGCTCAATATCCACAAACCATCACTACATCTCACATGCTACATAAACATTTGTCCACACATTGGGATTTATGTGTCAACACATATCGGTTGTAGAACCAAGACATATATGGGTAATTATAATTGATATGACATCATCTGTCAACTTAACATGTACTGTATTATACATTATGCAACAAATAACATCATATGTCTTATATCATGACAGCTGAAATATGTAACACATCATGTATGAATGTATACTTACCTGCAGCACTTACTGTATTGCCCCATCTGCCAATGATCACAAGTTTAGCAATTTGTGGATCCCTGTGATGTCACTATAGCAGTGCTTTAACTGTGTTAAAGTCCTGGAAAGGCCTGTTTCCCGCTTCATCAGGCTAACGATTTTCATCCATACTAGGTCTCTGGCTTTGGGGTAGTAACCCCTGTTTCCAGGTAACAGCAGTACACCCCTGTGCCTCTTCACCTGATCAAGGAGCATTGCAGTTTCTAAATCAGAAAAGTTATGACTCCAGACTGCCATTTGTAGTTACTCGAACTCTGTGAGGCACAGTCAGCTGAACCATGCAACCAAATGTGATCAGGCCTGTTGTTTCCGCACAAGTGGAATGTTAACATGAATGTGGCATCACACATGCTTCAAAAACACATGTTTTTATGCACATGCATGACATATAGACATCTCTGATTGATTTTTTGCCCATGTGCGTTAATCAGTATCTGGTGGTATATTTCACATACAATTGCATGAAACAACATTCTCCATTGTGTACATCACTTGTCAGACCACCTGTGAGGTTGCACTTTTTTTGAATGGCACACTATTAAACAGATGTGTGACATGTCATGGCAATGGGGCCATATCAGTCAACATTTGGCCCTGCCAACACCCACATATCATTTCACATATTTACACATATGTCATTGTTCCACTGTACAACATACTGCATACCCATCATATCCATCATATGTGGTTAAGTATGTTGTAGAAAATACAGAATCCATGCTGTGATGCATACAATACAGTAGTATGTCGCACATACTGTACCTAAGTACTGTGGTGCTGTGTCATCTCCTCCTCCCGTTGCCCCATATGCCATGTGTGCACCTTATATGTATCCCACACACCCCTTCATGCATGTGCCACTGTGGACAGCCTCTCACACTAATGTACCAGGATGCGCGTGTGTACAGTGCAATATCCATTATTGGAATGCCCATCTATATACGCTCACGGTCATATATATGGAAAGTGATGCATGTACAGGGACATTGTCCTGACTGCAGTGTTTGTAAAGGTAACCATGTAACATAATGACCATGTCACAGAGATGTCCATATACATGCATACAGTTGAACAGTACGTGTGACACAGGAGACATGGGACATGGGTTAGCCATTAGGTCATATGGCACAATGAGACCAAATGTCAGTAAACCAACATTCATATGTAGGGTGACAGGTGAAATAACAATTAAATAAGTTACAGATGCAAACAGCAATACATGGAATGTATGCCTGTGTCCCTATCCATATAGATGTGCACATGAGTTTAACAATAGACTACAATGGGACACTGTATGTAATATGTAGCTTATAATGTGTTTTACATTCCCATAGGTGACAGTGAGTATCCACTTAGGACATTGTTAATTACACCAGTCAGTTACCCACGGACACTACAGGAAGACAGATACAATGCCACTCATGAAACCACCAGATCTGTGATTGAGAGGACATTAGGTGTACTTAAAATGTGATTCAGATGTCTAGATGAATCCAGAGGTGCATTACAGTTGAGACCTGATAATGTCTGCAGAATATTTCTGGCTTCCTGCACCCTCCACAATATAGCTATATTGCTAGAGGTGTGCGAAAGTTGCCATTTCTGCCTTTGCGGAACTTTTGCAAAATTTTGCAACTTTCATGGAAGATTCGGAGTTTCTGCCTGTGACAGATCGGAAAACTTCCAAATGTTTTGGGCTAAATTTCACTCTGTTGTGCCCCCCAACATGTTAAATACCCCCTCTGCTCCATGGCTATTTTCCATTCCCCCCAATGTGTTAAATACAACCCTCTGCCAGTCATGGATCGAGGCCCATGCCTATCCGATTAAATAAATAAATAAAAAAATCTGGATGGCTAGTGGTCCCTCCTCCAACCCAATCACCTGCCCATATGCACATTACAAAGAATCATGGTTTTATAGTTATAGTAACCTCCCCTAATCCCTATCACCCATATTTAGAAAAATATCCTTCCTGGTGGTCTAGTGGAAATGTAACAAATTCTAGTCCCCGATCCCTCCCAATTCCCAATCCCTATATATCAATACATTTCTCCCTCAGACAGTGCCTGCCAAAATCCAATTCCTCCCTGGTGGTCTACTGGTAATATGGTAATAATATTACTAGTCAGGTAGTGCCTGCACCCCCCCACCCCAGCAGGTAGTGTCCCACCAACTCCCCATCTGATCCCTAAAGGAGCAGGCCACAGGCACAGCCCTATGCACTCCTCCATTGCCAGCAGGCCACTGAGCTAACAATGAATGAAGATGTGCTTGTAGAAGCACACACTCATTCATTGATAGTTCAGTTTTTTTTTTGCACACCTCTATATATCATACCATATGACTGCCTGATACACAGGGTATAGAGAATTATGATGACAGTGGCAGCAGCCCACCCAGGCCTCACACAGCATCTCCTCCACCAGAGAGGCATGGTGCAGTCACAGATGTATGAAGTGAGCATGATCATTTGATCCAGGACTGCTTTTAAATGCACTTGTACATCCAACAATAATCTTTGGTAATCTAGGCATGTGACACACCAGGACAGCTATAATAATATCACACTAGTCCACGGACACCTGAAAGAATGTGACATGTTGGGCACTGTTGGATTGTGAAAGGTTATGCCATGTGCATGTCATTAAAGTACAATACTGCCAGTGTGGTGGCACAAAAGGTGTCTGACACTGTCGCTGTCATTAATGGGCGAGTATATAATGTACCAATAAAAGGAGACATACACCACCTCAATGTATAAATGTTTCAACACTCACAGTGCCAAATCTATTAAAAGTGTATTCTCCCATGTTGTGTTGTCCCTGTGTATATGACATGTGGATGTGGGTGCCTCACACCGATACAGACATCACTGTACAGTAGATATATATTTATAGTGTACACAATGCCATAGGTGAGGCCTAACATGTCACATCACATGTACAGTACACAGTAAACCATAGTAGTATAATACCACTGCAGCCACTGCAACTGTTTAACAATGTACAACACCATTGTTGCCCAATTATTGTACATCTATACATGCCACAAAGTCTCTGCAGGTGCCATGCTATGCATATTGCTAGTCCCACTGTGGTCCCAGCAGTGAATAGAGCACCCTACAGACATGGAGTGTTACAGTGACAGTGTGTACCTCAGGAGTACCTGAATTGCCATACACATGCTTTGTTACACTGCAGAAGGAACACACACAGGAGGAACACACACTGAAACTACTAGAACCTGACAGATGTTGTACAGTATATTGAGTCCCAGTGCTTATAGGGCTGCGGTGGCAATGACATCCATGGCATTCTGTGTCCCTGCAATACTAAGAGATCACATGTGCACATAGGTGACACTGTATGGCAGCGATAATGTCTGTCATGAATGCCACAGTAGCAGTCTAACAACAGTCCCATGGAACAACAGCAACATGTCTCTTTATGTGTACAGCCATGTGTGTAGATACGTAACAATGCAGCGATGGATATGCAAGACAGTACAACACAAACATAGCCTTTCACAACATAAATATACTTTATTACTGTATAGCCTATACAGGAGGCATATGGATATATGATGTATTCTGTGTTCCAATACAGTACACATACATTACACTGTACATATATACAGTAGTCACATGTTACGGTAACATGATCTGTTACAGCACCAAACAGTACATTACTGAAATACATTGTAGTGGTCAGGTTTATTCATCCATAAGTATGTACACTATGCACATTATAAACAAATGCTGATACACCCAAGGCTTCATTTAGCTCCATTTTGGGAATATCTGACTTCCATAAAAAGGCAAAAACTTCAAATAAAAAGGGGAAGGACACCATTTACTTTAAATCGTGAATTCATTCACATATCTGGACTGCCTTGAATGGTATGGGCTGCACACCCATTGGCTCTTGCTCTGAATCAATGGGCGTGCAGCCCTACTGAGCAGTCAGTCGGCAGGCAGCGGGGCAGCAGGTGGGGGGGTGCTGCCACCCGCCGGCTGATGGGGGAGCGGGGTGGTGGGGCTCCATGGGTGGGTGGGGTGAGGGGCCACTAGATCACCAGGGTACTTGGACCTGGGGGTAGGGGTTGACTCTAATGCCTGCAATCGGGCTTCATGGTCCACTGGACCACCAGGATATTGTTCTTGGGGGTTGAACTCTGTTTTGCCCACGATCAGGCTAGTGGTGGGTGGGGGATTACTACAGGTTTGCCGAGATCGGGCCAGTTGGGGGAGGGGTTTAGTACGGGTTTGCCCTACCATCAGGCCAGTCGGGGAGGGGTTACTACGGTTTGCCCATGATCGGGCCAGTCGGGGAGGGGGATTACTACGGGTTTGCCCATGATCGGGCCAGTCAGGGAGGGATTGATTACTGGCTTGCCCGCGATCGGGCTAGTGGGGTGGGAATTACTACAGTTTTGCCCGCCATTGGGCCAGTCGGGGTTACTATTATGCCCATGATCGGGCTGCAGGGGGGCACAGGGAAGAAGTGGAGGGCCACCCACAGGTGGAAGCTGCTGTGTTGCACCCTGCAATGCGGCAGCTCACCTGTGGGTGGCCCTCGACTTACTCCTTTTTTTTTTTGCTCAAAGTCATGCAGGCGTAGGTTGGGGGAAGCGCCTGCACAACTCTAAACAGCCTGGCTGAATATCAGGTTGTGCAGTTTATGCATGGTTCCTCCCCCTCTGGTTGAGCACGCCTTCATTAGCATTGCGCTGTTGCTCAGCATGACTTGGGGGGCACAACTTCCTCCTGCTGAATATGGCAGAATGGTGCAATTTCGGACTTGCGCAGGCGCAACCCTATTGTGCATGGCGCAACCCTTTTGAATATCCAGCTCAATGTTGAAAAGTTGTGGTCAAAATATGAAAAAATTACAAAGTTATAAACATTTGTCACAATTTTGATACACTCGCTCGAAACTAAAGTGATTTTCAGTATTTTGACCCCAGATTTACAACATAGCCTTCTTATTACTCCTCCTCATTTATGTAACAGCTGTAATTTTTCAAATCATGCCCAAAATGTGTTTTTGCACCTGTAGCATGGAATGGCATAGCAGCTGCACAGAATTATGTTTTGGCAGGGCTTTGAAAATTGTGTGTACCAAATACATGTCCTGGGATAATCAGATGGCTATGGTTATAATTTGCTCATGCATGTACAGGGGAGTGGGTGCACAGGGTCTGAAGGTTCCTGTACTCCATCATTAAAATAACATAAATCATGGTGAATGTTCCCTGCACTCCAACAGGGGACATGAAGGTAATTACAATGTCTCTACATGTAGGGATAGATGGCAATCCCTACACTCCCATAAACAATGACGTCCATGGTGATACTTTCAGAAAAAGTAAAGAAATTCACAAAAAATCCATTAATGCATCAATTAGGTTTCATATTACAGTAACAACAGTATGAAAATGTGGTGTTAGGGTTGCCAACCCTATCACACCATCCCCCCTAACCAACCCTATCACTCCACCCCACCCCCATGATCCACACTCCAACAGGCACCAGGATGTGTCTTTCGGTTGTTGACCCTAACAATCACCCCATTCTCCTATGCTGTACCATCTCAGCTTGCTTAGACATGAAACTCAGTAAGCATTAGGGTTGACAACCCCAAGACACACCCCAATGCTTGTCGGTGTGTGAAGGGTGGAGGTTGGGTGGTAGGGTTGGTTGAGGGGGTGGGATGGGGTGTTAGGGTTAGGAACCCTAACACTACATTTCCATAGTTTTGTCACTGTAATATGAACCCTAACTGAAGCATTAACAGAGTTTTTTTTTTGCAATGAATCTCTCTCTCTCTCTCTCTCTCTCTCTATATATATATATATATATATATATATATATATATATATATGAGAAAAACTCCATTTAATGCATTAGTTAGGGTTGTTCCACAGCGACAAAAGTGAGGAAATTCGGCTGTTAGGGTTGAAACACCCCTTGGATCCCCACACCCCCCCAACCGGCATTGGGGTGCGCATTAGGATCGTCAGCCCTAACTCTCACCCCATGACATGTAAAGCAGCAGAAGTATAGGAGAATGGGGTGAGAGTTGGGACCCGATCAATGTGCACCCCAATGGGGTGGGTGGGGCACAAGGGGGTTTTAAATCAACAGCGAATTTCCTCACTTTTGTCGCTGTGGAACAACGCTAACTAATGCATTAAATGGAGTTTTTTGCCTCTAATTTCCCTTCTTTTTGAGAATGATAACGAGAAATAGTGAATGTAATGCAGCGGCGGGTGGGCCCCGAGCTCCTGCCACATGATGTGTTGTGGCATACTAACAGGGACAGCAATGCAAACAGAAATGCTAACAGTGGCGCACATGGTAACACAAGCATGAATGAGAACAGAAAGGGTAACTATGGTGGTGTAGACGGAATGGTCTGTCACGTGATGTGTTGTCACATAGTAACATGGTGCCTACAAACAGAAATGTCAATGGGCATGGTGATGTAAAGTGAAACAGTAAGATAAACAGTACTGTAGACAGAAATGGCAAAAAATAACAGAAAGCATAGCGCAAATGAAAAGCGCAAAGGATAACGCACATGGTGGCGCAGATGTCAATGGTAAGTGAACAGGTACAGATCCACAAGCGAAAGGGCAACAGTAACAGTAATGTAAGCGCACAGGCTGGTTTTCCCCAAAACCTGCATTGAGAAAGACAGTGAGTACAAATAATGTATGCAAAATAATGAGTATCAGCGCAGAAAATGAGATCTTGGAATACTAAATACATTATATCTCAGGAACCGTACGACGTAGAAAAAAAATTTAAAAGTCATATTATTTACAACTGTCCTGGCTAATTTGGATTGGGGGCTAAGAAATTTTCCGACGAAAAGTCCGTATCTCGCACCGTTTCCGAGATACGGGCCCTGAAAGGCGCGGCGAACACCGTAATGTTATCCTATGGGAAAAAAAGAAAAGTTCGGAGCGCCATAACTTTGCCTCCCTGTAATGTTTTTTCACCAAACTACTGAAAGGCACATCTGTGGGCTGTTGGCTGTCTTCCCTCCAAATTTCAGGAAAAAAGACCAAACCGTTATTTTGCAGCAGGGCTCCAAATGATTTCTGTTAAGTGTCGGGCGCCGTAATGTTATCCTATGGGAAAAACCATCAATTGTGGAGTGCCGTAACTTTGCCGCCATGTGATATTTTTTCACCAAACTACTGAAAGGCACATCTGTGTACTGTTGGCTGTCTTCCCTCCAAATTTCAGGAAAAAAGACCAAACCGTTATTTTGCAGCAGGGTGCCAAAGGATTCCTGTAATGCTTCGGGCGCCGTAATGTTATCCTATGGGAAAAACTGTCAACTTTGGAGTGCCATAACTTTGCCGCCATGTAATATTTTTTCAATACAATACTGAAAGGCACATCTGTGAGATGTCGGCTGCGTTCCCTCCAAATTTCAGCCCAAAACTCCCAACGGTTATTTTGCAGTGCAGTGCCAAAGAATTGCTGTCATTTTCCCACAGACTAGAAAATTACTGTTGTAATTTATAAAGCTGCTAGGGGTTTATGACACTTTCAGAGCATCGAAGTAATTTGCAAAATACTTTTTCCAGAAATTTAAAATACATATTTCTGGGGTGTTTTTCCACAAAATAAAGACATGGCAAGCATCCTCAGGGCCCGACTAGGTGAATACAAAAAATTAGGTTGCTAGAGGGTCCCAAATTTAAATGCCAACCATTTTTCTGATCACCAACTGAAAACAAAATGGCCGATTTGCAAAAGTAACAGGCCCATTTGCGAAAGTAAAAATGCATTTGCGAAAGTGTTGAACTTTTTGTTAACTTTTCCCATTGACTTATAATGGGAAACTGTTTTTGAATAACTTTTGAACCGTTTAATATTTTTCATGAAATCTTTGAAAGGCACATTGGGGACCCTGGATGACATTCCTGAAGATTTTGGGCCGGTCACATAAACCGTACGACCTGTAGGCACGACCACAGAATTCCAGAAAAGCGTAAACGTCCGCACAGATCACACTTAATAACTCCACAGCTGTAAATTCGACCAGTACGAAACTTGGCAGATCCCAAGGCCTATGGTTCTTAATCATAAATTCCAAATTTCAGGCAAATCCATCAAATGGTTGCAAAGTAATTAAGGTGCAAAGTTTTGGGGTTTAACATAGAAATGGCTCCTCAACCCTAACTATGGTAGCACTACCGTGCTACCATAATACATATATATACTGTATATATATACACACACAATGTATAAATATCTCTCTCTCTATATATATATATATATATATATATATATATATATATATATATATATATATATATATCTTATAGTGGCACGGTAGTACCACTATAGTTAGGGTTGCACAGCCACTTCTATGTTAAACTTCAAAGTTTGCACTTTAATAACTTTGCAACTGTTTGTCTGATTTGCCTGAAATGTGAAATGTAGAACTGCCTACCATAGGTCTCTTGATCTGGAAAGTTTTGTTCCCGTCAGATGTACAGTTGCAGAACCGTAGCACGGTCAAACAGTGAAAAATCGTGTTTGTTGTGAATTCTTCGGTAAGCCATAATGGACTGAGGAATGCATTTGAGTGGCTACAAATTTGTTGGTCTATATGTGGCCTGGGTTGAACTGGTGCCTTTTGAAGATAAGTGAAAAAATATTACTCCGTTTGAAAGTTATTCAATTTTTCCATGTCCCATTATAGCCTATGGAAAAATGTATATGTGCATTGTGAAAACTTTTGAAATCACATTTTTGTTGTCGGGCTTCCTGAAATGTTTTTGTGCTGCCGCCATCTTGTTTTTCAGTCGGCGACAGAATAAATGCTGTAATTCAAAAAATAATGCAGTTTGGTAAACACCAACAGTTGTGTTTACCTAATTGGGCACTGGGTAACATGACCCTGGCTCTAGTTTGTCTCTGTCTTGTCTGCAAATATGTTTTTCAAGCTTTTGCTGCATTATGATTGTGGCAACATTTGTTGTTGTCACACAGATATTTGAGCTTAGGAACAATAGTAGCCATGGCAACATTTTTGTGTGTGTGATAATATTTCCATTATAGATAAAGGAGACTTGTGAAAACATTAAAGTAATCATGGCAAGACTGCATGAACACATTTTGCTATGTGTTGTTTTCTTTGTCACTTCATTGTGGCAAGGTGGATTGTACTATTGGCCTGAAATATTCAGGGTGGCAAGCCCTAGTCCCCCAGATGTGCCTTTTTGTGGTTTGGTACCAAAACATTGAACAGGCTCATAGTTATAGCACTCCAAAGTTCAGATATTTTCCCATAGAATAATATTGAGATGTCTGTGATGGCTTCTGGTGCCCATATCTCAAAAATGGTTCAGGATATGGAATTTTCATCACAAAAATGCTTAGTCCCCCTATAGGGGCACAAAGTACAGAAGTAGGTTGGAAAGCCATAAATACCATGAAGTTTGATTTTTGAGAATTAGTGTTCCAATTGCTTATTTTCATGTCCATCGGCCACTATTACACCCTCAGAGTTAGCATTCACAGCTCTTTTTGGTGCCTGTATCTCAGAAATGATGTGAGATATGGATTCAGTCAACTTATACTGTGAGAACTACTCACTGTCCTCCTTATTTCAATGACACTTTAATTTTTTTTTAGCTGCTACGGTTCCTGAGATATTGGCAAATTAGTGTTACAATGGTTCATTGCCTTTTAGGGCTGCTGTATGGCTCCATATTTGTGTGTAAGTGGGAGCCCACAGATACATATCATTATGCACAAATGGGCAGCTTGTTGGGGGCCCTGCACTCCCACAACACATAACATTTACTACTTATATTACACTTTTTCAAAAAGAAAGGAAATTCTCTGCAAAAAACTTTGCTGATGAATCAGTTAGGATTGTTCCCACACCAACAAAAGTGTGGTCATTCAATGTTAGGGTTACCACCCCACCACCCCACCCCACACCCCTCCTCAAAACCCTAACTCTGCATTCCCCACCCCATCCATCCCACACACACATGCAAGACTGTAAGACACTATACCACTCAGACACATCTTTAAGCACAATAATCACAACACTGTAATGATGTCACAAAACACTATGTAATGGTATAATCAACTCTATACTGCCAGCACAGTACGATGACAGATTACTGCTGGCTTATCATCTTCATAAAATGACACTTAGTCTGTACACATTTTCAAAATATTGATTTATATGTATCATAATTCAACAATTGGGTCGCTGCAAGTATCACTGCTACCACATAGGCACGTGGTAGCAGGACAGATAGACCTGACACATACACAGTAGTTTGGAGATACTGTTTAGGTGGGAATCTACCACCATCACATGTTGTTATATTGCTGTGATACCTGGAAATACTCATTAACAGTATGCTATGGTTACCTTTGCATGTTACAACTGTTGCTTTTACATCTTACTTGTAAACTATGCTACACAAAAATTACTTTTATTTTTACCACTGTTTGCTATTAGGACTGACTCAATGTATCAGAAGAAAAAATGCAAACATCCAATGACTGTTGCTAGGCTCACACAAACTGTCATTTTTAATATACTATGTGTGAATAACATACTGTGTGTTTTATCAGTTAACTATTGAAATATGGGCATCTGCTTAAATCTTGTTATTGATATTTGTACTGTAACACAAAAATGCTTACTGTGAGCCATCACCCATGATTGGCCAGCATGTGAGTACCCCCAAGGCACTATGATGGCAGCAGAACTCATACAGTTGGTGGACCATGATGATGATGCCTATGTCTTGTGGAATGTTTACAGAGCTGTATCTTACTTCTGTTACTCGATCCTGCTTGTCTCTGGTTGGTTGTTCTCTTGCTTGCATGTGTGTGTGTGTGTGGGGAGGGGGTGGAGGGAATGCGGAGTTAGGGTTTATATATATATATATATATATATATATATATATAAATATATATATATATATTAGATATAGATAGATAGATATTTATACAATAGGGATGAGCTGATATCTGGTGTGATAAAATCATGTATTTCTCACCCCAGTGGAATAAACAGCCTGATGACATATGCACAATGTGTATAAATGTAAAATCTTACATTTATGCACATACTAGGTACGTCATCTGGTCGTTTATTTTCACAGTGCAAACGTCAGCTTTCCATCCATGCAGCTGATACTTTTTACATACTCCAAGGTCTGTCTTTACATACAAACTAGACACCAACACCCCTGCCATCATTGTATGCTGCAAATCCATGTCTTGCATTTGTTGAGTATATAGAAGTATCTAAAAAATACCAATATCTTTTAAACAGTAAACTGAGCAAGCCGAGAACTTCTAAATCACTCTCCGATGTCTTCTGGAAGGGCGCTGTAAACTCTTCTGCAGCCCACCCACCCGAAAATACCAACACACCCTTCATTTTTGAAGCCTGCAGAAAAATTAACAATAAACCAAACAAAAAGCTTCTCACAAACTGTATAATGCTACATAAAGAGACACAGAATTAAATTCCAGCAAGCGTACTGACAAATGTAGCTGCCATAGTTAACAGATACTACAGCCTGCCCCAGATATACCACAGCCTATCAAACTGCACACTTTCCAGGCACATCAAATAATCTATCAATGGCAACCTACAACAACAAATTCATTCACAGAAACCTAATAATGCTGAAGGATAATACCCAGTAGCACACAAAAAAAATAGCAACTTTCTTGTAAAATGAAAACCACAAGCTACTAAAAAATGAAAACAGCAGAAAAATAGACCCTATTGTATAAATCGCACACATGGTGCCCAGATAGTGTGCTACAGACAATATTCTCACTCCTGCATCGTGAGCTCTGGATACGCTCACTCATCTCTTCAGCACTTGTGAGTATCCAGAGCTCACTCTGCAGGAGTGAGGATATTTTCCGTATCACACTCCTGGGCATCATGTATCCTATATATATATATATATAAATTGCACACATGATGGGCAGGAGTGAGATATGGAAAATATTCTCAGTCCTCACGTAAGTGAGACATGGATATCCCACTCGTGACTTCAGCACTCATGAGATATCCATGCAACACTCTGCAGGAGTGAGAATATTTTCCATATCTCACTCCTGTTCATCATGTATCCAATATATATATATATATATATATATATATATATATATATATATATAAATGGGATGGTAAAATCATAGAAATTCCACTAACATGATTGGACAGAATGCATCACATGACTGTGCATTATTTACCAATGACCGCACACCTCCCAGAGCGACCGCACGCCTGAACTACTTTTTATCCTCCAAAACCTTCTCACCAGTACTCATATCATTCCACATCTACCACAGATAGTCACCCACAAGCCAAAGTTCAAACTAACACTGACTAGAAAAAAAAAGAGCTTTGTATTCCTATTTCTTTTCAGTTAGTATTCTTACAATAAAGCCGTCCTCTTTACAGGGAGGAAAACGAGTGGGGACCACTTTCACTTTTATTAGTCACATGTAGCGTGACCGACCGTGGTCAATAACAGTACCTAATAACCACCCAGACACTGAAAGCATGTCCCTCAGTGTGAAGAAGGAAAGTAACTGTATTTTGCCTTAGTTTTATTCAGAATTGTTTAAAAGAAGTAGCCAGCTCAAGCGAGTTGCAGACAGGACTTTCAGTTTTATCACTGACGTGTAGCGTGACCGAGCGTGGTGAAAAGTGACACGTAATGTGCAGCCAAACAGTGAAAGTAAGTGACACTCTGTAGTAGAAAAGCAAAGAAACTCTGCATTTCAGGTTATTTAAATTTAAAACCGTATAAAAAAAGCTGCCGTGTGAAGCAGTCGGAGAACTAGTGCAAACCGACAGTGTTGGCAGCGTCAGAGATGTTACGCAGGACAGAGCGAGTGTTGCTCTTCCAGAAAAAGCGTAAACGCATGTGCAGATCATGCTTAATAACTCCGCAACCGTGTATCCGACTGGTACAGAACTTGGCAGATCCCAAGGCGTATGGGTCTTGATTGTGTATTACAAATTTCAGGCAAATCCATCAAACAGTTGCAAAGTTATTAAGGTGCAAAATTTTGGGTTTAACATGTAAATGGCTCCTCAATCCTAACTATAGTAGCACTACTGCACTACTATAAGATATATATGTATATATATATATATATATATATATATATATATATATAGATGCTATCTAGCTATATTCTTTGCAAAATACTCTATTAATACAACAATAAGGGTTATTGCTAACGCGGCAAGAATAGGGAAATTTGACTTTACAGTTGCCAACCCTGAAACCTCACTCCTAAAACAAATCGGGGGTGGAGTCTTTCTTGGAGTTGTCAACCCTAAAGCTCACCCCATTGTGATAGCAAGAAAGGTCAGATGTGAAGGACACAGGTGTGTATGTTTCAGGAGTGTATAGACTGGGGTGAGCTTTAGTGTTGACAACCCTAATGAAGACTCTACCCCAGATTTCTTTTAGGGTTGAGTGGGGTTTTAGGGTTGTAAACCCTAAAGTCACATTTTCCTACTTTTGTCACTTTAGCCATAACCCAAAATGTTGCATTAACTAAGTTTTTTTTTTTTTTTTACACAGAATTTCCTTATTTTTTGAGATAGTATAATCATATACTTATTTGTCTATGGACCCTTTGTTCCCATTCATCTGTAGTTTTTCAGATAGCATAATCATATCCTTATTTGCCAGTGGGAGCTCAGGGCCCTGAGGGCACTGTGCTCCCATCCCTCCATACCTCTGTATTTGCATGTTGCTATTGCTTCTTTTTGCAGCACAACAGCAATGACATTGTCAGCATTGCCTTGTTATTAACCAACCTCATGAACTCAAAACTGAAACTTTTGAAATCCATGGCGAAACATCATTCCACGTCACCATAATGTCATTCTGCAGCAGAGTTGTGAAAACACAGTTTGACAAAGATTTGAAAAATGACAGCTGTCATGTTCATGAGTTGGTGTAAAGAAATGGCTATGCTGAAAATTTGGGGTGAAAATATTGAAAATTAAGAAAGTTACGAGGAAGCATAGCTTAATTTAAATATATGTGCATAACTTTGCCATTTTAACATATTTTCACCCCACATATTCAACATACCCTTCTTATGACCTCACCTTATGAACAGGGTAGTGAAAACTTTCAAATCCCATCAGAAAGGTGATTTTGCCAAGTGACTGTAAAATCACCTTTCTTTATTTATTTATTTGGTAACCAGGCAAGTACACTTGTCCCAGGAATCTTTTTCAGGCATGACCCAGGTAATCTAGATGGCACATATAGCACAATTTTGGACATGAGAGATACAGCAACAGTTATGGTATACAGGTACATGGAAGGCTCAGAAAGAAACAATCTTGGTATTACATGTTCAGACAACTTACAAAAGACATATTTCACACCTTAGCAGTTTAAAGCACATAGCAAAAACAATTTACAGGCAATCAAATTAAAGTACTGAGGTGATCCTTTAAGAAAGGACACCTTTGTCCAAAACATGTCAGGCAAGAGCTTGTCTGAGTTTGTTCAATAAAAATGGAGCTTTAAAAATCTACCTGTAGCTGTGAAGCTTGCATCCCTCAGTAGAGACTGTGAGTGCCTGAAACTTTTTGGATACACAGATGTGGTAGGTTTCGAGAGCACCGCATCTCACTGCACACTTCTTTGTACAACAGAGTACAGAGATATAGCAGCGGGAGCACATAAATGATCTTGGGTGGCAGAGATCATGAGTTGCAGTTGCATGATGCTTTCAATATTAGGGAATTTTTGTATTGAATCTTAAAGATATTTTGGGCCGGATTTGTGTAATTCCACTGACATTGTTCATGAAGTGAAGTCTCAGAAATGCCACATTGAAAATTTAGTGTCAAAATATACAAAAAAAAAACAATGTTATGCACCAAAGTTGAAAACCCCATTGACATACCTTATTTCTCTTATAGCAGCCAATGGTTCCAGCAGTAAGATGTGTCTTCAGTCAGAGAGTGGATCTTCACCCTGGGACCTGTTCAGGTAAGTGAGGGAGTGTAGGGAGACTGGGGGTGTGGAGTGGTTGGTGCTCAGTGGGAGGTCAAGGGGTCCCATTACTGAGTGACAGTTTTATTTTTTTGGGTAAAAGAAAAGACGTTAAGGGACCATTTTCTTTATTACAGTTGTCAAGGAACATGGGGTGGCACTAAACACCAGGGAATCGAAAAATAAGAAGTGTCATGCTGATTGCAGAGTGAGCATGCCACCAGACACTATGGAAATATTTATAATAGGGACTGCAATCAGAGGGTGGGGGTGTCACCAGACACCAGGAAAATATGGAATTATAACAAGCATGGCAATTGTAAAAGGGGGTGCCACTATACACCAGAGAAATAATTTTAATGGGGACTGCAATTGGAGGGTGGGATGTGCCACCAGACATCAGAGAAATATGGAATTATATTTGGGACTGCAATTGGAGGGTGGGGGCACCGCTAGACACTAGGGAAATATAACAATGACTGAAATTGGAAGGTGGGGGGTACCTCTAGACACCAGGGAAATATAACGGGGACTGTAATTGGTTGGTAGGGGGTGCAACTAGACAACAAGGAAACTGAATTATAAATGGGATTACAATTGGATGATATTTGGGGTGCCACTAGATAGCATGGAAATATTTACCAAAATCCTTTTTTGTTTGAATGAGCCCAAACAAAAAAACTGGAAGCTAGTGATGAAAAAGAATTTAAAATGTTAAAATAAAGATATTTCATGGTCATTTCTACAATAGTAAATTGCAGAATTTAGGTAACAGATTCCCGAAGAGCAAGACACATATTCTGGTCTCTCTGCAAGATGTCATTGGTGGGGGCTGAAATTTTTTTGGGGAAAAATAGAGGACAAGATGGTGGCAAACAAAAAAGGAATTTTCTCTCATGAAAAAGGATTGGCTCCAAATTAAAAAGGATCCTTCTTTATTTGGACCAGATCTTTTTTTGTTCCAGACCTTTATCCAAAAGACTGTACTGAGCATGGTCAAAACCTGAAAATGTAAAATTAAATAACTGGGAGCAGAGTAATATTTTTTCATCAAACCAGTGGAGAGCACTATTTTGGGCCAATCACTTTCTACCCTAAAAACTGCAGATCAAAATTCCAAACAACCTCAGCTCAAGGTAATGACAAATAAACAGCAAAAACAATGTTTTTTTATGTTTTTTTCACTATCTAGACTTCAGAATCTGCACATCTGACCAGAACGCAACTTGCCAGGTCAAGACACCTATCCCTCAGGATAGTGCATGCAAAATGTTGTGCAATGCCATTGAATGGTTGCAAAGATATTAAGGTGCAAAATTTGAGGTTTAATATGAAAATTCTTGCTCAACCCTAAATATAGGGGCACTACCACACCCCTATAATTCATATCTGTATCTATATAGTTATGAAAATCAAGATAGTATATGGTTTTCTTCCCATAATTCTGTCTTCCTGTTCAATGGGCCCTGGGCCCTATTTCCCCTTCTACTTTGTATTATCTATTTATCAGTTTATTTTTAAATGCAGTGAGACACTCAGCCTCCATGATACACCTTGGCAGACCATCCCTAGCTTTTTCTGTTCTTTGCGTAAAGAAGCCCCAACTATATAGTTGTTTTCCTTTCCATGATAACCTGTTTCTTATGCAATCTAAGTTGAAACCCTTTTATACAGTACAAGATTCATGTTGTTCACAAATTGTTCATCCTTTAATATCTTGTACATTTCTAAAATGTCAGCCCTTCATCTTCTTTCTTCTAATGAAAAAAGATCCAGAACCCCAAGACTGTCCTGACAATTAAGTTGTTTTAACCTGGGTATCATTTTGGTTACCGCATGCTGTACCTGTTCTACTTGTTTCATCTCCTCAGTGTAGGATGGACACCAGATTTGTGAACCATAGTCCAGATGAGGTCTAAAGCATAATCTGAAGACAGGAATAATACAGTGTTCATTTTTTTTGTTTCAAAGGTGTTTGTTTTTTTGATCAATCTGTTTGCCACTCCTGCAATTTTGTTACACTTAGGGTTGGGTGAATTTATCAAATTCCAATGTAATTTAATTTTGTGAAATTTCCCAAAATCTCATTAAATTGTGTGATTTTTTTGGAATGTTCTGAAGTGTTTAAATTGGACATAACTTGATCAGTATTATAATTAGATATCTGCAATTTGGTATGGACATTGGTACAGTCTCAAAAAGGATCTCAAGTCTTATGACATTTGAATGAAGAGAGGAGGAGTTAAAAGGGTTCAGATTATGGCAATTTATTATTCACATGAAAATCTTGAAAAACATTTCTGTTCTTACAACGTAGCCATGTTTGGAGCTGGATAAGTGATAATTTATATACATACTTTTTTGGAAGAGTCATAGAAACTGCTAAATAGGTAATTGGTACTTGGTTAAGTGAATTGTAATTTACAAGCATTACAAAATTTCACAATTTATTTGTTAAATTGCGTGAAAATGCTCAAAATATTTGGATGTTTATAGCTCTAATGCTATCGCAGGTATACACTCAAGATCTGGCATGCGTACCAAATTAAATATGTCCTTGAATCTAATTAAGCTGACTAAAAGCAATTTAGTAGGTTATTATTTATTGTTGATACTTTAGCAATTACTAAATGGAAAAATGTGCTCAAAAATTCATGGATGCTTAATAGGTAATGCCAGTAGAATTCCACTCTAAAATCCTAATGTTTAGGGTCAATAAGCCTAACTGCACTGTTGATTCTCCATTCTTTAGTTTTAAAGTTGTCGGGGCTTAAAATTCTGCAGTTTACATAACTGCAGAATACAATTTTTAGATTTACAAAAGTCTAAAGGCTTATACCTGATTCAGCATTAAAGACAGAGATCTGAAACTTGGTACACTTCTGTATGAGTAGTGGTAAAGTCAGTATGACAAATCCAAATGCAGTTTGTATTAACACATTTTAAATTCTGCATTTTATATAATTGGAAAATGTAGTTTCACATGTTTTGAAAGCTTGGAGTCTTATAACTCAATTGCCTTTATAGACAGAGATGTGATACTTAGTACTTGTCTGTATGGCCTTCGGTAAATTCACCATGCCCAATTTGTTGCAGTTGGAACCAACACTTATAAAACTAGATGGAAATAACCGAAATTACATAGTTGGTAACATTTCACAAGATTTTCATGGAAATTTCACAAAACGTTATGGAAACTAAATCAGCATATCACCAGAATTTTGCTGGCAGAAGATAAATGTTGCCTAACTCGAGTTACAAAGTTTGTTGAATTTAAAATCTTGATTTATTGATATTAAATCCTTTTCTGATTCAACCTGTTTTAAGGTGTTGTTATGATAATTACATCCAGATCCTTTTCTTCCTATTACCTGGTTACCTGCATACCACCAAACCAGTACCCAACTAGTATTTGTTCCCTGGGACTTTCACCCTCAAATGCATAAACTTACACTTTTTAGCATTGAACTCCAGTTACCAGATGACAGAACACTTCTCCAGCATATTCAGGTCTTCCCTGAGTTCCTCTCTCCCCTCTGTTGTGTCCGCCCTCCTACGGAGTCTTATGTTGTCCATAAACAGGTATATCTTGCCCTTGATCCCATCTGTGATGTCATTTATGAATACATTGAACAACACCAGATGGAGCATAGAGCCCTGTACAACCCCACTGCTCACAGGTCTAGCATCAGAGAATTCCCCCCCTCCCAACTACCACCTTTTCGCATCTGGCCTGCAGACAACTTCTGACCTACCAAACAAAATTAGCCCACACCCCCAGGTCTTATGTATTCCTGACCAGTCTCCTGTGAAGTACAGAGTTGAAGGCCTTGCTGAAGTCCAGATATAGGACATAAAATGCTTGGCCCTTGTCCACTGTCTCGGTGGCCCACTTGAAGAAAATAATTAGGTTAGTATGGCAGTACCTCCCCAACATAACCCCATATTGCTTATGTCCATGAGTCCATTATCCTCCAGAAAGTTCACCAATCTCTCTTTAAAGATGATCTTAATCAGTTTCCCCACAACAGAGGTCTGGCTGACTAGCACGTAGTTTCCTGGTTCATCCTTTGATCCACTTTTATGACCCTTTCTCTGCACTTATAAACAAATATTTTTTTGCAGCTTGTAATGCTCATACCGGTGTCTTGTAATCAGTGTGCAACAGCTACTCTCTACTGTTGAAATCTACAAATCCAGGTGCTGCCATTTCTGTCATCAGTACCAGTCTGAAGTTAGGAGCTACTGATGTGTTCATCCAAGCATCTTCACAAGCCACACTAGAAACTGACTTGCTTTCCGGTACAGACTACAGAGTGAAAGTTTAAATAAAAAACAGAGACACGGACAGAAAAAAATCATGTATTGGAGCTCTACTCACTATAAATGAGCTCATTTATTCTGAGTAGATATGTATTAAACAGTTGAACAGTCTTGTTTATTTCGTACTGTATCTCCTTTAAACTGTGGGAAGAAACTCCTCGGAACTGATCACTGATAGTAATCTGTTCTGTGGAATTTCTTTCTGCAGTTTAATACATTAATCCACAGTTTATACATTCATGAAAGTTGCCAATGTGCATTCTGAAATTTTGCAGAAATGAAATTCTGACTTTCGTGGTAATTCTGCCGACAAAAATTATTTTCCCACAGCATTAAGAATGAGTGAGGTACCAGCCAAGTTCAAGTTTAATTCACCAGGAAGACTCAATTGACCAAGCTCATTTACAAGGAGGTCCTGCTAAGGACAAGATAATACAAGCAAGATACAAGGCAATGTAGAGGTGGACAAAAGCATGGTTGCTAAAATACACAGTGTATGAGGCATCGTTCTAAGACACTAATGAAATGGCATGATATGTTATATAATTTTCACTTTTGAAATATTTTTGCCAAAAGGTTCTTATGCACATATATAGTGAAAATATTTTTGCAGGAAAACTGTCTAGTTCTACAGTATAATGTGCCTCATTAGAGTTAATTGTAAATCAATGTCATTTTGAATTTTGTGCATTTGCACTAATCACATTTCTCAGTACTTCTATATAATTACTGGTCAGCAATTTTTCTCTATAGGTTGACCTAGTTGATATTTGCTGTAATAACCAGCTGGTTATTATGGCAATCATGAGCCATGCCAATCAAACTATGCTACTCCCTCACTGGCCAGCGTTCTGTGTGTGGGCTGGCCGAACAGTCTCACAAATATGGCGGCATCATCTCTTGCTTATCAAGGAGCCGCCACAATGACTTGACACTCAAATTATTTTTATTACATTTTACTCATTTTAACACTATCTGGTTGATCCTGCCATCTGTATTTCCATTTTAAAGTCTATCTGGTTGATCCCACTCTTCGTCCACTTTGGAACAGCAACGTGCCGTCGCACATAGTGCCAGCCTGATCGGGACAGCTCTTTCTAAATGTAAGTGAAAAACAAAATGAGAAGAAAACAAAGGACAAAAAGGTTTAATTAAATATCAAGAGAGGGACAGTGTGTGTGTGTGTGTATGTGTGTGTGTGTGTCTGTGTGTGTGCATGCGAGAATGAGAGACAGAGACACTGACTATGAGGGGTACAGAAACTGGGCTGGAGAAAATTGCTGGTCTATTATTATAAAAAATGAAAGATGGGGAGGGTGTGCATATGAGAATTCAATGCACACCCTCATTGTGGGATGCTTTGATAAACCCCTCAGGATTTGACCTCAGGGTTTATGTAGCATCCCACAATTCGGATGTACATTAAATTCTCATAACACATGCTTCCCCATCCTTTTTTCTACATTTATTTACAAAATAAGATACATTGAAGATTTAATAAACCTGAAAATATAAGCAAGGGTGTGTTTTTTCTAGATGACCATTAAAGCCAGGTTTCTTCATGACCCCAGTTAAAAATTCTGATTGTTTACTTCAATAATATATTGAAGTACTCCCTCCCCCCATTATGTTATGCCACCTTATCAATACCTAAGACTGTTACTATATGGTTCCTCCCTGTTGTGTCTATGACTACATTGTCTGCTAGAGCATTCTTCTGGTCCCTGTTCTGGATCAACCCCATCTCTTCACTGTTTTAGCTTCAACAATCATCTCTGGAAGCTTGCTCCACCCTTCCACTACCCTTTCTGTAAAGTAGTACTCATCACCTCCTAAATTTACCCACTACTATTTTGCAGCAGTTTACTCTCGTGCTCTTATTCTTGCTTTGCCAGCAGTTCACTAATCAGTCTTGCTAATACACTTTATGTATTTTAATATCTCTGTCTTATCCCCTCTCTCCCTTCTGGTTTCCGACAAGTACAGGTTTAGGCTTTACAGCCTCTGCTAGTACATATGTTCCCCTGCCACTGAATCGTCTTTGTTGCTCTTCTTTGTAATACTTCGAGCCTTTAATATCCTTCCTCAGGTAAGGGTTTCAGAACTGAGCACAGTACTACAGAAATGGATGCACCAGGGTTCAGTACAAGGGCAATATATCTTCCTTCCTCCTACTGCTAAACCCTCTGCTTATGAAGACCAGCACTCTGTTAGCTAGCTTTACTCACTGCCTTGTTGCATTGTGCAAATGGCTTCAGCATACTTGTAATTGCTCCTTCCATATCCTTTTCATCTTTGGCACTGTGACCACCACCTCCCCCAGCCAAAACTCAATCAATGGGTTTTTCCTTACCATATGCATACCATGCAGTATTTGGCACTAAAGCTAAGTTGCAAGATGCTGGACCACCTCTCCTGCCCTCTACAGTCCTCCCTCATGTTCCTGATTTTTTCACACTGTTGACACTATTACAGACCTTGGTATGTTCCCAAAGAGGCAGGTTTTTTCCACTGGTGCCATCTCCAATGTCATTAATGAATATGTTAAACAGCACCAGTATGAGCACCAATCCATGCAGGGCCACACTTGGAACTCACCTCAGCTCCATTTTGCTTCAGCTTTTAGAAGCAGCAGCTAGCAGCTGAAAGAAAGCTAGTATTTACTTCTGCTTCAGCTTTTAAAAACAATAGCTAACAACTGAAAAGGAGCTAGCATTTACTTTTAAAAGCACCTCATTTTGGTGAGGGAAGCTAGCAACTAAAAGAGAGCTAGCATTTGCTTTTAAGAGTACCTCATTTTAGAGAGGAAGAGGGTAATCAGTTAATTCTCCCCCTTCCCCCATCACTTAACTGCTAACTGCTAAGGGGTGGTAATAATACTACCCACCCTATCACCCCCTCCCAACCATCCAGGGTCTTTCTACATTTATAAAAGCCCAAGGGAACTTCCTGCAGGGCTCCCAAGAGAAGGTACCAGTGAGACCAGGAAGACAGGACAGAGAAGACACAGTCAAGTAAGAAAGAAACAGTGACACCTACAGGTCAGGAGGAAAACAGACATGGACATCCAGATCTGCCAGTGCTATGGAGGGCTGGTAACAAGGAGGACACTCTGGAGACTGAGGTGCCCCTTCTGCAGGACAGTTGAGGAACTACAGAGGGAGCTATGGCAGGCAAGAGAAGAGATCACAAGGCTGCAGAGGAGACTGGATTGGGGCTGTCCACCACCCTCCTTACCCACCCACTTCCCCAAAGGCCCATGGGTCTTGGGGGATGGAGGGTGGTGGGGGTGCAGTGGGGCACCTAGAGCTAAGATGTGGCACTGCCAGCCACACGCTATCCACACACAGAATTGTTTTGCCCCCACCAGCCAGGGGACAGAAACCATGTGGTGAAGAAGGATGAATCAAGCAGGACAAACCTGATTCAAGAAAGCAGGAAGGAGGTACAAGAAAGGAGAAGAAGAATATGCAGAGCAACAGGAGTATTCTGGTCATGGGAGACTCTATATTGCGAGGAGTGGAGGCACAGTCCATCAGTGCAAAGGTAGTTGAAACCACAGTGAAATGCATGCCAGGAGCATCTGTAAGGATAGATAAGGACAGAGTAGGATGACTGATGAGAAAAGATCAGGATTTTGTGGTGATCATTGTCCACTTTGGGACAAATTACATAGCAAACAGGACTGTGGAAGAAGCCAAGACAGACATGAAGACCCTAGGGGAGTACACAACACACCTGGCCTTCTCAGAAGTGTTGCCAGTTTGGAGGAAGGGTGGAAGTGAGGACAAGATCAGGAACGAAGAGATCAGGGAATTCAACCGGTGACTCCAGGGTTGGTGTGCAGACAATGGGATGCACTACATTGGAGACTGGGGGACCTTCTGGGACAGGAAGCTCTTCATGCATGATGGTCTGCATCTCATCAGAGAAGGAGCGAGAGCACTAAGGCAGAAGTTGGAGGTTTTCATAGATAGTTTAAACTGGGAGGTCTCTAGCACAGAGAAGACCTAAATGAGGATGCAGCAAAAAGATATGAAGGTAAGGTGATCATCGAATTGAAGGGAACCCCCCCTCAACATCAGACTAAAGGAAACAGGCATGGTCATAAGCAAGGAGTAACCATAGGTAAAAAAGAAGGGACCTCATGTAAAGAACAGGAGGGGCAGATACAGAATAATCGGTATGGTACTGGAGTTATAGCAGAGGGGGAGACTGTGATTAGGAGGCTATGTGCACTAATGCCCGCAGTCAGGGTAACAAAATTGCAGAACTTGTGGCATTAATTGCTTCTGAGGACTTGGATATCATGGCAGTCACAGAGACATGGTACAAAAGCAAACCATGCCTGGGAGCTAGCTATTCCAGGGTATATGCTGCACAGATGGGACAGGGAAGGCAAGAAGAGGGAGGGGTGGCATTGTACATCAGGGAAGGGATAAAAGCAACAGTTCCACAAGACAAGGGGGGAAAGCAGAGGCACTGTGGGAACAGAACTTAGAACGGGAGTGATATACAAGCCCCCAGGGCAGAGAGAGGATGTATATAGAGAACTGCTGGAGACTATAAAGGACATGGCAACAAAGTGTCAATTGCTGCTAATGGGTGACTTCAACTTGCCAGACATGGACTGGAGTATCATGGAGGCAGCCTCAGCTAGGAGTAAGGGATTCCTGCAATCCCTGCAAGGGGCAGGTCTCACACAGCTAGTGAGGGAGCCTACAAGGGAGAATGCAATTCTGGACCTTGTCCTAAGCAATGGGGACAGGATAAAGGAAGTCACAGTGGGGGAGACTCTAGGGATTAGTGATCTGTGGGGTTCACTATAAGGACGTTACAGAAGGCTAGCCACACAAGGACCAGAAACCATGGCGAAATGCATGTCAGAAGTCCTGGATTTCAGGAGGACAGACTTTGGTAAGATGAAAGACAAATTCAGGAAGTCTATGCAGGGATATGATGACATAAGTGTTGTAGTGGAACATTGGGATAAGGTAAGAGAAACCCTGCACCTGGTAGTAAACCATTGTATCAGGTCCTGCAGCAAAAGACAGAGCAAACCATTGTGGTTCTCTAGGGGAGTAGCAGAGCTAGTAAGAGGAAAAAAGATGACATTTCTGAGGTACAGGCAACAAAAAGCAAGGAGGACAGGCAAGAATACTTGGAAAAATGAAAGGAAATGAATAAGGCAGTAAGGAAAACAAAGGCTGAAACCAAGAAAATCTAGCTAAATCAGTGAAGGAAGGAGGGAAGGCATTCTTTAGGTAGATTAGTGAGAGAAGGAAGACCGAGGGAGGGATTGTGAGACTTAGGGAAGAGGGAGGCAGGGTAGTGGAGAAAGACATTGACAAGGTGACCATCCTTAACATATACTTCTGCTCCTTATTCAGGGAAGAAGACAATGGAAATGGTCCCCCATTAATGGAGAAGGGCAAACAGGGAGAAGGGGTGGACATTAGACCTTTTTCAGAGGACAGGGTAAAAAGAGCACTAGAACAGCTTAGGGTAGATAAAGCTATGTGGCCTGATGGGATACACCCAAGGATCCTAAAGGAACACTGGGAGGAACTGGCTAAATCTCTGGCTAAGCTGTTCAGTGAATCACTAGAAATTAGTGTGGTTCCAGAGGAGTGGAGGAGGGCACTAGTGGTACCCTTGCACAAAAGTGGAGGAGGCAGGAATCTATCACCCAGTCAGTTTGACCTCGATAGTAGGTGAAATGATGGAAACCCTACTCAAGGAAAGGCTGGTGGACTACCTAGAGACAAAAAGGGCTGCTGGACCCAAGACAAGATGGATTCACTGCAGGGAGGTCATGCCAGACCAACTTGATTGATTTCTTCGAGTGGGTGACAAAGGAAATAGACCAGGGAAGAGCAGTAGATGTGGCCTATCTGGAATTCAAGAAGGCCTTTGACATAGACCCACACAGAAGACTAATCCACAAGCTGGCAAATCTGGGGGTGGGGACAGAGGTGGTCACATGGGTTAGAAACTGGTTGAGTAACAGAATACGAAGAGTAGTGGTAAATGGGGTTTGCTCACAGGAGGGACGGGCAACAAGTAGTGTACCCCAGGGACCAGTGCTCTTCAATGTCTTCACAAGGAATATTGCAGAGGGTCTAGAAGGGAGGGTTAGCCTGTTTGTGGATGATACAAAGCTATGAAACAGGGTAGATACACAGGAAGGTATAGAAAAAATGATGAGGGATCTGAAAAGGCTAGAAAACTAGTCCATGGAAAGGCAGTTGGGTTTCAATGCAAAAAAGTGCAAGATTATGCACCTAACAATAAGGAATCCTAGGGCTGAGTATGATCTAGATGGGGTAACACTGGAGGCCACCACAGAGGAAAGGGATCTAGGGATAGTCATAGAAGACAACCTCAAAGTGACTAAACAGTGTGACAAAGCAGCTGAAAATGCTAACAGAATGTTATGTTGCATAGGGAGAGGTATAACAAGTAGAAGGAGGGAAGTGGTGGTAACGTTGTACAACTCCCTAGTGAGGCCTCATCTGGAGTACTGTGTTCAGTTCTGGAGGCCCCATCTTCAAAAAGACATAGACAGGATGGAGACGATAGAGAGGAGGGTGACAAAAATGGTGTTGGGGATGCAGCATAAGTCGTATGAGGTGTGACTCAGGGCTCTAAATATGTACTTCCTGGAGGAAAGGAGAGAGAGGTGGGACATGATAGAGACTTTCAAATATCTAAAGGGGATCAACAGGGTGCCAGAGGGGAACTTCTTTCACATGAAGCGAAATAGCAGAGCAAGGGGGCACAGCATGAGACTAAAAGGCAGAAAACTTAGATGGAACTTGAGGAAATTCTACTTCACTGAAAGAGTGGTGGAGAGATGGAACAGTCTCCCCCAGGAAGTTGTGGTGGTGGCCACAGTTCAGGCATTCAAGAATGTGTGGGATAGGCACATGGGAATTATCAAGCTATGGTTGAGGGGGGGCTTGTAGCATCTAGGGTACCTTAAGCATTAGAAAGAGGGATAGGGCAGACTGGATGGACCACAAGGCCCTTATCTGCTGACAACATCTATGTATCTATGTATCATGACGCAATACGTTCCATTGTCCACCACTCTCTATGTTCTCCTTTAAACCAATCTCCCACCAAACTAGTAATTTTGTCTCCCACCCCAAAGTCATTTAACTTTCTGATTGATCTTCTTAGGGAAGGAAGAGTCAAAGGCCTTGCTAAAATCCAGGTAGAATCTATTTACTGCCTGACCCATTTCTAGAGCTCCTCATGACCCAGCTAAACAAGTCTATCAAGTCAGATTGAGATGACATTCCTGCTACAAACATATTCTGCCTATTGTTTTGCAGATTATTAGACTCAAGGAATTCTACCAGCCTTTCTTGTAGAATGATTTACAGTACATCAGTCTGTCAACTATTAAAATCAAATTGAGTGGCCTGTAGTTGACCTTTTCATCCGTGGCCTCATTTTTAGGCAAAGGCATGACATCTGCTGTTCTCCATTCTCTAGGCACAACTACGAACTCAAGTAAGTTGTTGTGCAGGCAAACTGTGGGTTCCACCAATACCTGTACCATTCCCTCAGCACCCTAGGGTGTATTCAATTTGGCATTGGAGATTTATCTACCTTCGGGACTAGTAGTAGCAAGCCCATTAAGGATCTTGCCTGTGGCAATGGGTTCTGCACACATCACTGTCCTCCCTCAACCTACCCTTGTCTACCCCTGCCTGTGGTAGTGGTTCCTCCTTCTCTTTTGAATATACCTGAATGGGTAGACTAGATGGGCACTCAGTCTTTATTAGATATCATTATCTATGTTTCAGTATAAATACTGCACATCAGTATTCACTCAGTATTTCTGCTTTTCCTCTACTGACCTCATAGAAACATAGAAACATAGATGTTGATGGCAGATAAGGACCGTAAGGCCCATCCAGTCTGCCCATTTCTTTTTCTACCTTATAAATGTGCCATTGGCCTTTGCTCTGTCAGTGGCCTATCTATTCATACTCATTTGTATTGCTCCCTTATGCCTATCCCATGCCTGTTTGAAGCCCTGCACTGTATTCATAGCCACCACTTCTTGAGGTAGGCCATTCCATGCATCCACCACCCTTTCTGCGAAAAAAATTTTCCTCACATTCCCCTTTAATCGGCCCCCCTCTAATCTCATGCTGTGTCCTCTTGTCCTGCTATTTTTATTATATTTAAACATGTTAGACTCTTTCACCTTGTTAATGCCCTAAAGGTGTTTGAATGCCTCGATCACATCACTTCTCTCCCTCCTTTGCTCAAGGGTATACATATTGAGCTCTGTTAATCTGTCCTCTTATGTCTTCTGTTGCAGTCCCTGCACCATTTTGGTTGCCCTTCTCTGGACTGCCTCAATTTGGTTAATGTCCTTGTGAAGGTGTGGCCTCCAATACTGCATGCAGTACTCCAGATGGGGCCTAACCAGTGTCTTGTAAAGAGGGATTATTACCTCCCTCTTATGACTTGTGATACCCCTACTAATACACCCTAACACCCCCCTAGCCTTGCCTACTGCTTTAGAGGTCTGCTTGGATGATTTCAGGTCATCAGTGATGATGATGTCCAAGTCTCTTTCTTCCTTTGTGACTGCTAGCAACTCCCCTCCCAGCCTATAGGTGGCTTCAGGGTTTCTCTTCCATATGTGCATGATCTTACATCTCTTTGCATTAAATCCCAGTTGCCACTCTTCTGACCATTTTGCTAGTTTATCCAGATCTCTTCTCATTCTGCCCACCCCATCTGGATCATCTACTCTGTTGCAGATCTTGGTGTCATCTGCCAACAGACAAGCCTTACCCTCTAGTCCATCTGCAAGGTCACTAATGAAGATGTTGAAGAGGACTGGCCCCAGGACTGATCCCTGAGGTACCCCCACTGTGACTTGCATCTCTTCTGACTGTATACCATTTACCACCTCTCTATTTTCTGCCTGTCAACCAGTTTGCCACCCAGTTGACCAACTTCTGACCCACCCCAAGCCTACCCAGCTTATTTATCAATCTTCTATGTAGAACAGTGTCAAAAGCTTTGCTGAAGTCAAGGTAGGTGACATCAACTGCTCCCCTTGGTCCACCACTCTGGTTACCCAGTCGAAGAAATCTATGAATTAGTTTAACAGAACCTTCCTTTTGTAAACCCATGCTGTCTTGGATCCTGTGCCCTATGGATCCCAGGTGTTCACTATCCTTTCCTTAAGAAGTGCCTCCATAATCTTGCCCACTACTGAGGTAAGACTGACTGGTCTGTAGTTCCCTGCCTCCTCCTGCTACCACTCTTGTGGGCAGGGATCACATGAGCCCTTCTCCAGTCTTCTGGGACCTCTCCTGTGCTCAGAGACTCTCTAAACAGTTCTGCTAATGGCTCTGCTAGTTCCACCTTTAGCTCCTTAAGTACCCTGGGATGTATGCCATCAGGTCCCATTGCCTTGTCCACCCTGAGCTTAGCAAGCTCTTGTAGGAGCCATGGTGCCGAGCTGTGGGCCCTGCCCTACCTTCTCTTCAGTAAATACTGAACAAAAGTATCCACCTACTCTGTCTCCTGCTTCATTTTGATAATATGCTCTTCCATTTGTTTTTGTTTTTTTCAGATTAACAGCAAAAGTCTTTGTCCCTTTGTTTGATGGCCACCCATATTCTTAACTACACCTGATGTGTCACCTTTCACTTCCATGCTATAAGGCAGTCCTCTCTGACCAGCTTCCCTTTTCTCCCTCACTGATCTTTCTACCTCCAGTGTGAATTACATTGGTTTAATGTGACTTTTCTGTTTCCCTACCTACTCCAGACAGGAGCCAGTGATTTCCTGGTTCCTATGTATTATAATGGCCCACTTCACTTCCACCTCTCTCTTTTTCAAGATTAGTCTGCTGTTCTCCAAGCTTTTCCCTCATTGGTCTAAAGTCTGCCATTCTGAAGTAAGAAATAACATTGCAGTGATTAAGTGTCCCTTGCCTAGGTCCATCCTATTCCATACCAAGTAGAGGGCAGCTGTTTATCTGACAAGACTGGCTCTACAAGTGGTGGGGACAATAAATACCCTACTTGTGCCAAAGGAAACAGGGAGAGAATCAGGCATTTAGGGCTACCTCAATATTAGGCAGGCATTTATGCAATCTGAGTGAATGGCACTGTAGCTGAGATGTCTCTTTTGTCCAAAAAAACAAAAACTAAAAAAATACCTCATTGCAGGTATAGCTATTAGTGAACCATGTACCAAGATGACTGAGACTATTAAAGACCTATTTCCAACAGATGACTTGTCGTATTCATGAGTGGATTTCAAAAAATTATCCAGGAGGCACACAATAAACTAACAGATTTGATAATTATAGAGAATGACCAAAAGTTAAAAAAAGGTAACAAAGAAGTGGCGCATTAAAGAAGAAGCATCAACAACATTTTTGAAACATAGGGAGCTCTGTGAAAATTGTATCAGTAAAAATTAATTTTGTAAGCTTTGAAAAAAAAACTAAAGGCATAAGGAAGACACAACTTGGGAGAGACATGATTGATTTCTCCCAGGAAAATGTTTTTTTCCAGGAAATGATGATCAGTGAACAGTACTGGAATGCTGAAACCAAGATCATTCCTGAAAAAGGCATAGAGCTGGTCATCTCAGGATTTTGGTACTGGGCCATGTGAAAGAGAAATCAATAGCATTTTGTATGAAACTACTTTTTTATAGGAACATTTACACCACAGTCGACAACTAAGATGGAGTGGACAGGCAATCCAATATCAGGGTAACACAAACAGATGAGAAAGGAGAAAATATAAAGAAACAGAGACTGGGGGAGAGGCTGAAACATGTAAAATAACCAGAAACAAATGTAATCATTATATCCTCCACAACACTATCAGCAATCAAATGGCAAGTGTCTGATACAGGCTAATGCTTCTACCCACTATGCAATTTTGACCATTTAAAATACAACTATAGATTTATATCATTTTCTGAGGACCCTTAGCCTGGAATCATTATTTTTATAGAATTAGCCTAAACAGTATTTAAGCCACCTAGAGGAAGCAATGATGACATCAGAAATGAGTGAACTTCAAAATGAGGACAGTGGACAAGGCAATATGTAGTCTTTCAAAAGAAGACTGAATTTCTGTCCACCCTTATCTGCTGCCATAAATACTATTCTTATTATAGAGTGGATGACTTTGGAAAGATCTGAAAGAGCACTCCTTTATTCTACATAAGTCAGCAGACAAAGGAGACTCTGTTGTTTTATTCAATACAGAAGGCTATGAAAAGAAGTCAGACAGCAGGTAATAGAAGACATAAACAATTATAAAGCATTGACTACAGACCCTACCTTGCTGTTTAAAAAACAATTGATTATTTTTATTTGTTTTAATTATGTACTAACCAGTAACCCCTTACCACAACAGGTAGTTGACTACTTAATGGTACATACGGTTAGGGCAGTATTTTAAATACTGCGTAAGAATAATAAGGGCCTCATGACTCTGCTGGGGTGAGCAATAGTCTCCAGAACTAGCTTCCTTACTGAACCATTGTCAAGATGGGTGGACCATTATCTGAGGAACTGTGGGACATCCCTGCCATAATACATCAGGGACACTAGTGAAATCTTAGAATTCCTAAGTTATGTATGAAAGATGAGGAGTCATGGCTTCTTATAGATGATTTGAACTGGCTTCACTCTAAGATCCCAGACAAATATGGTTGCAAGCCCCCCAAAAATACCTGGGAACCAGAGAAAGATAAGGAACCACCCACAGAGATACTCCTAGAACTTGTTACTTTTGTGTTAGAATGCAGTTCCATTTCCTTTAAAATTATATTTAAGAAGAAAGGTAATGCTATGGGGGCCACTTTTACCCCAATTTTGAAAACCTTTACAGGAATACAATGGTGGGCAGGAGATAGTGTATGAGTAAAGAAATGTATCACCCATTAGGGGACTGAACTGGTGCATGACAAGGAAGTTAATGCTTTTTCCACTGAATTTACCTTTGGCACCACTTTGTAGATGATATACTGTGTAGTGGGAGAATGAGCAAAAGCTGCAAGCCTTCGTGGCCTGTTTAGAAAACAACAAATCTAATTTAACATTCATTGTCTGTAAGAGCAAGGAAAGAATAAACATTCTAGATCTGAAGATTATTAAGAAGGGGAGAGGGAGGGGGATGTGTAATGATCTCTTCCAATCTTTTGCAAATAGCCATAGAGAGGCGAGCCCTTCTAGGAGCAGGTAATTTTCAACCCTGCCACACTATCAGAAGAATACTTAAGGGCCAATATATCAAACTGAAAAGGAATTGTAGTGCTGATAAAAAAAGATAGAGATCCAGGGCAGAGGAATTCGATAACAGATTTTTACAAAGAGGTTGTACAAGATATAATATTGAGCATGCTAGCCAACAGTTCATACAATTGACAGAAGAGATACACTAGCAATAAATAGAAATGAAAACAAAGAGGAGAAGAGAGACAATTTTGTGAGTTTGTGAGTGACTACATGCCTTGATCTCAGGAAGAGCCAAAGATTATTTATCAAACAGGCCTCTGGAAAAGAGAAGAGTAATTTAAAGGACTCTCTGGTCCCCTCCACGCACTCAATAATTAAGGAACCAAAATACACCAGGTTTCAGTTCCACCACAAGGCTGTTACCAGTGTAACAATTACAAGAGCTGTAGCGTAGCAGATAGCAGCAAAGAAATTAACAGTCCCAGCAGTGGTCAACAATATCAGATCAAAGGGTTGACCACATGTTCCAAGGAGGTTTCTACTCTGTGCTGCCTTACGTGGGTCGGGTCATGCCTGAATAAGGTCCCTGGGATCAGTGCACCTACCCAGTTAACAAAGTCATAAATAAAAATTAAAAAAAAGGACTACTATATCTGACCAGATGCACCTGGTGGGAAAACTGAAAGTCAGATGCATATTACAGTAGGGGAATACTTGTGGTCCATCTAGAATATGGACCTGGAGAATGCTCTAGTAACTCATATAGCCAAAGACACCACAGGGATGAACCATACGGTAAGATTCCTAGATATTGAGAAAGTGGTGAAATATAATAGATGGGTGACTCTCATATGCTATTGTGGAGTTGAGAAAATGCCTTGAACTGAGGGCCCTGAAGAAATCAGGCTTAAATGATAAACTTGAAATTACTCCATTCCTATACTTTTCACATACTATTTATTTAACACTTCTTTTTATGCACTTTCTTTTGAGCATGAACAGAATTAGTACACAGAAATTTGATTGCTGTGTATACATACTGATGTTCAATTAATTCTAATATGGCACATTATATTTTGCAGTTTCCCAAACTGGACTAATGGATTAAACTGGACTAAAAATATACAGTATACAGAAAATCCCAGCAGCAGAAGAATGTAGTACACAAACTGTTATAAAACCAATAGAATTTTAAAGTGTCAGTAATTTACTGTTCTGTTTATTTTATATGATTACGTTACTGATTTCACCTACAATACTTTTTAAATGGTTATGTAGAGCTGAGGTCTATTATGCACTTTAGCACATTTGCACTTTGACAAGGGTTGCCAAGAGGTCAATATGTGCAAGTCACTGATATTTCCCCATTAAGAACCCAGAATAAATTAAACAATGAAACACCCTTTAAGAAAGTGTGTGTCTATGTCATGAAAAGTATCAGGTGATCGGGAAGGGACCCCTGCATCAATCTTATGGTCTGTAGCTCCTTGACCTCATGCAATATATTTGTACAAAATAAAAGTTTTGTGGACAGCATTTTTGTCTGAGCTGTACTTTTATCAGTTTAGACTAAGATCTAGACTCCAAGACTGTCTACTTGTGGAGATTGTTAAGGAATCTAACAAGCAGAACACAATCCTTGATGTGTCACTCACCAACTCAGAGATGGTGGGTGATGTGGGAGTAGGTGAGCCGCTTAGGAATAGTGACCACAACTCATTGTGGTTTGAATTGGTTCTCTGGGATGGCAACCCACAATCAAGAACCAGAGTCTTTAACTTTAGAACAGCGGACTTCAATAGATTTAGGGACCTGACAAGGGATAAGTTAGTTGGGGTGGAGTGCATAAGGGGGGTAGAGGAGAGGTGGAGGGCAGTAAAGAAAGCCAACCTTGAGCCATCAAAGGCAAGCATAAAAACAGTATTTTTCTGCCATTATGGTCTATGTTTCTATATTTCTATGACTAGATGAAATATTCAGGGACAAGTTTTTTGTCTGTGTAGTACTGCAAATAGTTATGTGGCCCTTTAATATTGGAGGGCTTAGAGTCATGCTCTCAGTTTGTGATCAGTGCCTCTCTATGAAACACAAGAGTTCTCTGCAGCACGTCAGTCCTAGTTTCCATTGCAAGGCTCCTACTCTTCTCTGCTGCAGCATTTGTTCATTCATGCAGCATTAGTCAATCATTTCTGAGGCAGAATGCAGTCCTGCCATTGGCTAAATATGACATGGTGTATTACTGACATCACTTGCCAATCATAAAGGAGAGTCATCATGAAAAACAAGATGGAGAAAGGAGCCAGGCACTATGAAAAAACTAAATTTGAATGAAAAATCACACAAAGTGTATAGAATTCAGCTGCATTATACATTCTGCAGCATGATACACATTTTCAGAACATTCCTTGGCTGTGGAGTCACAGAATTCCTGGGCCCTTGCCTGTAGGGCAGTATTGTTTTTGGAGCTTGTTAGAGGGAGAGAATGAAGGAAGAGAAGATTGGAGCAAAAGTAATTCCCCCTCATGAGGATTGTTTATGGCCAGGAGCCCGTTCCTGGTTCCTACAAGCCTGCAATCAAGATGACTTCATGAATGGGTCCAGGCTGGTTTCAGAGACTAAGGGTTGAAAATATAAGTGCCTCTATAAGTATCAGTCCTGGTAGGTGGATGTAAGTGGGTAGGAAAGGCTTTTGCAGAAGTCACACCCATTGTGGATGTGGGCTAGCCATTCAGTCCAGGATGGTCGCAGGGTCCCATGTAACTACAGGGCATGTCTCCTCATACAGCTCACACAATTCTGCAAGCTGGTGGTACAGTGTAGCTAGGAGTGTTGTACAGTTTTATTTTGTTTGTGAAGTGTTTGCAAAGTGCAAAACATTAGTCTACACATATAGCAAATGTGAAGTTTGTACTTTACCAGCAATTTTCTGTGTGAAGTCTGTTTTTCTTATTTAAAAAAACTGTTTTGATAGCTGGAAAAGTATATTCTCACTGAGGACTGCATGGTTAGCCCTCATCCACACTGTGTGTGACTCCTGCAAAACCTTTTCCTACCCACTCATAGGCTTGCATTTTCTTTGTGAGCAGTCGAGCCGCAATCTGAGGTCGAGCTTAGGAGGGGGGTAGTTCAGGGGTAGTCGGGGGACCAGTGGAAGACTTGTCTGTGGCTAGGAAGGAAGGTCACATCCATGGCCAAATTTCCAGTGGTCCAGAGGAGCAAGGAGAGGTGGCAGGAGCCACTAGAAGCATAGGCTCAATGCAGGAGCCAATCAGAGGAGAAGGACTCCCAGCTGGAGTCAACCTGGAGAAAGATTGCGAAGCTCAAATTAGCAGCTGGGACTATAAAGGAAGGAGCCCAGCCACACCTTCTTTCTTGCTTGCATTTTCTTTGTGGGCTGTCGGGCCACAATCTGTGGCAAATATTAGGAGGGGGGTAGTTGGAGGACCAGAGGAAGCCACATCTGCGGCTAGGGAGGAGGGTTGCAAATGCAGCCGATGTTCCGTAGTCAGGAGAAGCAGAGAGGCAGCAGGAGCCACAAGAAGCATAGGTTCAATGCAGGAGCTAATCAGAAAGGAAGGGCTCCCAGCAGGATCCAACCAAGAGAAAGAGCGCAAAGCTTGAATCGGTGGCTGAGCTATAAAAGAAGGAGCCCAGCCACACCTTGTTTCTGGCTTACAATTTCTTTTTTCTCCCACCCACACCACACCGCCACCAAATTAAATGGTCTCGGGAACCACACCAAGAAGGGCGGCCAGCCAATGAAGAAACATAGGAACATAGACTCATGGCAGATAAGGACCGCTTGGCCCATCTAGTCTGCCCATTTCCCTACCTACAGGATAGGCCGCAGATCCTAGTTAACAAGCAGCCTATTTCTTCCTACCCCCCACAAGAATTGCCTTATGTCTGTCCCATGCATTCTTGAATTCTCCCACAGTTTTAGACCCCACAACCTCCTCAGAAAGGCTGCTCCATGCATCCACTACCCTCTCTGTGAAAAAATACTTCCTCACATTGCCCCAGAATTGCCCCCCCCATCTTTAAATTGTATCCCCTTGTTCTTGTACATCTCTTTTTCTGAAAGATGCTACCCTCTTGGACTTTGTTGATTCCACTGAGGTACTTAAAAGTTTCTATCATGTCCCCCTCTCCCTTCTTTCCTCAAGGGTATACATATTAAGCTCCTTTAGTTTCTCCTTATCGGCTTCTCTTGCAGACCCTGCACCATTTTAGTTGCCTTCCTCTGGACTGCCTCTATCCTGCCTATGTCCTTGCAGAGATGGGGTCTCCAGAACTGGACTGCATACTCAGATGGGGTCTCACCAACTGTCTGTACAGAAGGATAACAACTTCCTGTTTTCTGCTGGTGATGCCTCTCCCTATGCATCCCAGTATACCCTCAGCCCTCCTACTGCCTTCTCATTGCTTGCTAACCTTAAGATCATCTGATATGATTACCCCCAGGTCCCTTTCCTTTTTGTTATTGTTACTACCTCCCCCATTGTGTAATCCTCCCCTGAGTTCTTGTTTTCCAGGTGCATTATTTTGCACTTCTTTGCATTGAATACTAGCTGCCATACTTCTGACCATTCCTCCAACCTTGCCAAGTCCCTTCTCATCCTTTCCACGCCTCCTTGTGCATCAGCCCTGTTGCAGATCTTTGTGTCATCTGCAAAGAGGCATACTTTTCCTTCCAGTCCCTCTGCAATGTCACTTATAAAGACGTTAAAAAATACTGGACCCAGTACTGAACCCTGCTGTACCCCACTAGTAACCCCTTTTTCTTCAGAGTGGACTCCATTTACAATTACCTTCTGTGTCCTGTTGTCCAGCCAATGTTTTACCCAGGCTACCACCCTGGGACCCACTCCCAGGCTGGTTAGTTTACCTATTAATCTTTTGTGTGGGACTGTGTCAAATGCCTTGCTAAAGTCTAGGTAGGCCATGTCCACAGCCCCTCCCTGGTCTACTGCTTTGGTCACCCAGGCAAAGAAATCCATTAGATTCATCTGACATGACCTTCTCACTGTGAACCCATGCTGTCTTGGGTCCTGTGCCCCACTGGCCTCCAGGTACTCAACAATTCTTTCCTTCAGAAGTGACTCCAAGAGCAGATGTAGGGCGGTGAATCAAGGAGTGGAACAGAAGAGAATTCATTAGTCAGCCAGAAAGGATTTTCATCAGAATTAAGGTACTGTGGCTATGCTTTGAAAGTTCCATCTAAGTGGGGAAACTGCATTTCATGGTGGTGTCTTGATTAGTCTGTTTGTATGGGGCAAAATGAGCATTTGGGTGCCTATGCTTGATGATTGATTGGATATGTGGTGAATGTTGTGATTATTTTGGGTGACCTACAGAGAAATTGTGGGTGGAATGGGCTTAGTGGGGGTCATCCTGTGGTGGAAACTTGAGAGGTTTTGATTGTGTTTTCTATTAAGCTCTATGTGTGAAGGTGAGTTTAGTTTCATCTTCCATTAAGCTCTAAGTGTGAAGGTTAGTGACAGGACTTTTACAGGGGCTGCTCAGAGGGAGTTAGAGGCTCTGGTTGGAAGAAGGAGAGAAGACATTTAAAGAAAGCAGTGCATTAGGCATCAGTGACTGACATAGGGACACTGGGAGTAGGGTATAAAGTATAATTGTAGGGACAGGCAGGGCAGTTAATAGGAGGATCTATAGGTTTTTTGTAAGTTTGGTAGAGGAAGAAAAGGGATGTCATCGGGGATGGAGGGGGATCCTTCATCTGGTAAGAGAGTGGAGCACTGGTGGGCAAGTAGAAAAATGGGACAGGTGGTGGGCTGCAACAACTGCGTGGTGCCAGTCTTTTTTTAAATTGAGTGGAGGGTGGGGGGATATTTAGTGTGTATACAAATGGGGAAGCTTAAGAAAGAGATCAAGGGACTGCAGCAGGAGCTGTGGAAGGCATGGCAGATTGCCGCGGGTTATGGTCCAGCTGTTCATGAAGATGACAGAGTGGATGAGGAGGGGTGCAATTTAAGTGGTCAAGGGTGGAGAAGGAAAGGGTATGAGGTGGGGTCTTTGAACCAGGGAGACTTAGAGAATGGAGCAAAGAATCAAGAGAACCAGGGTCATAGGTCAGAAGAAAAGGGCATGGAGGAGAAGTTGTTGGAGGAAGGAGGGGACAGATAGAGAGGCGGAAGAGGGGGACAGGGAAGGGGAGAAAGTCTAGGAGGCAGAAGGGGGGGAAAGGCTAGCATGAGGGAGGCACAGGCAGGCCAAAGAGCTGGGTCTGCAAAGAATCTGTCCACAACCCCAAGGAGAAATGAAGAAGAGAAGGGGAGCTGGAGGTATAACTGGGGGTAGCCAGGATGTAGGAAGCATGGGGGGGATATAGATGGGGAAAGTGTAACAGGGGTGAAAGGGGGAACTAAGGTGCAGGAGGAAGAGGAGGTTTAGGTGGGTGGGGAGGGGAGGTTGGGAACACATGTTTCTAAATCCAGATGGAATCCTGGTGTTGTGGGACTCAATACTAAAGGGAGTCAGGTAGGGTAGCAGGGAGGAGAGGTATAGCTGTATATGGGTGGAGGCCATGCCAGGAATGACAGTGGAGAGGGTGGGGAAATCTGTATTAAAGATTGCTAGAAGAGGTAGGGAGAAACCTCATTTAATTCTGCATTTGGGGATGAACAACCTGGCTAATAGAATGATAGAAGAAGTACAGGTGAGGTTTGAGGAGCTAGGACTATTATGCAAAGGAGCAGGTAGATTAATAACCTTCTCAGTGATATTTCCTGCTCCCAGGGTGAACACTGCAAGAAAAAGGAGGATAGAGGAATTTCATAGATGGCTAGGAACTTGGTGTCAGGTCAGAGGGTATGGGTTAGTGGAGGGGTTGGGAGGGACCTGGACAGATAGCAGCCTCTACTCGAAGGATCGACTCCACTTAAGCGAGGAGGGCAAAAGGGTGTTGAAAAAGGGGATATGTGATTATATAGAAGAGGCTGGCTATTTAAACTGGGAGTGGGGCATGGCAAGCGGGCAGGAGGCAAGCAGATGCCACAGGAAGGGAAGTCATACAAGCTTATCCCCCCAAGACAGAGACAAGGAATTAGGGGCAGGTACTACCAAGAATGCTAGAAGGGGAAGGAAGGAGGGAGTAGAGAGGAAGGTAAGGGGGTGGAAGATGGTCACCTTAAATGCTAGAAGCCTGGGAAAAAAATGTGAGGAGCTTCAGTCCCTCATGGCGTAATGAGAGGTGGACATGATGGTAATTATTGAAACATGGGCCACCCAGTAACATGACTGGGACCTGGCAGAATTGGGGTACAAGATTTTCCACAAGGATAGAGTGAAGAGGAAAGGGGGTAGCGCTGTGTGAGGGAAGGAATGAAGTGCATGCAGCAGGCGGGGGAGGAGGGTAGTACCGAGTCACTATGGGTGCAAATCTAAGACTCAAGGAATAGGACAGTCAGGATGGGAGTGGTTTATAGGCCACTCTCCCAGATCGAAGAATTAGACAGGGAATTTGTGAGACAGATTGGGAGGGCCTGCGGAAAGGAGAATGTGGTGATAGTGGGGGACTTTAACCTACCGGGAGTGGAATGGGGTACACCAACCACGAATAATAGTAGGGAGCAGGTAGCGCTAGATGCCTTCCAGGACAGCTTCCTGGTTCAGATGGCCAGCGAACCAACCAGGTTAGAGAACACCATTAACCTAGTACTGGCAAATGGGGAGTTTGTGAGGGAACTAAGGGTTGATGATCCACTGGTGGGAGTGACCACCACTCGGTATGGATCACAGTGAATATGGGTACGGATGAAGTGGTGTCTGACACTAGGGTGCTGGACTTCAGGAGGGCCAACTTCAGGAGGATGGGAGAAATAGTAAAGGAGTACAAGGACAATATTGACTCTAGTATGGACACTAACCAGATGTGGGAGATCATAAAGCTGGGGGTAGTGGATTAAACAAAGACCTGTATCAAGGCTAGGAATAAGAAGGTGAGGGCAAAGAAACTTAGCTGTGTAACCTATGGAGTCATGAAAAAGATAAAGAAGAAAAGAACCATCTTTAGGAGGTACAAGAAGACGGGGAGGGGGGAAGACAGGGAGGAGCACCTGAAGGAAGCGAAGGAGGTGACAAGGGCAGTAAGGGTGTCAAAGGCAGTAAGGGAGCTCAGGCTGGCTCGAGGCATTAAGGAGGGAGAGAAGGAATTCTTCAGGTACATCAGGGAGAAAAGGGTCTGTAAGGACAATAGGGTAAGGAATAAAAGCAGTGGGGGATGGGTGGAAGAGAAGGAGAAAATGGCAGAAGTGATAAACAAGTACCTCTGCTCTGTATTTACTAAGGAAACATAGAAACATAGACGTTGATGGCAGATAAGGACTGCTTGACCCACCTAGTCTGTCCATTTCACTACCTACTAGATAAGATGCAGATCCTAGTTAACCAACAGCCTACTTCCTCCTGTCCCCCACTAGAATTGCCTTATGTCTGTCCCATGTATTCTTGAATTCTTCCACAGTTTTAGACCCCACAACCTCCTCAGGAAGATGGTTCCATGCATCCACCAGCCTCTCTTTGAAAAAATACTTCCTCACATTGCCCCTGAGCCATCTCCCCCTCTATCTTCCAATTGTGTCCCCTTGTTCTTGCACATCTCTTTTTATGAAAGATGCTACCATCTTGGACTTGGTTGATTCCACTGAGGTACTTAAAAGTTTCAATCATGTCCCCCCTCTCCCTCCTTTTCTCAAAGGTATACATATTTAGATCCTTTCGTCTCTCCTTGTATGGCTTCTCTTGCAGACCCTGTACCATTTTAGTTGTCTTCCTCTGGACTGCCTCCATCCTGTCTATGTCCTTGCAGAGGAGGAAAAGGAGAGGGAGATACTCATGGGGTACTGAAGGCAGGTAAGGAGGGTGAGAGTGTGACAGATAGGGAAATCACAGAGGACAGGGTGCTGGAGGGATTGAGGGCACTGAGGGTAATCAATGCACCAGGACTGTATGGTATTCATTCCAGGGTACTGAAGGAACTGGCACAGATACTTGTGGGGCCTTTCGCAGACATTTTCTATACCTCACTGTACTCATTTCATTTTCATTTCATTCATTCTTTGGTAACTGGGTAAGGGCACTGGACCAAAGGTCCCTTTTCAGGCCAGACCCGGACAAACAACAAAAAGGGTGTGTACCTCAGGACTGGAGGATGGCTCACGTGGTACCTCTATGTAAGAGTGGTCCCAAGGATAAACCAGGGAACTATAGACCGGTGAGCCTCACATCCATTGTGGGAAGGCTGATGGAGACAATCCTAAAGGAGAGACCGGTGACCCTTCTGGAGGCCAATGGGCTACAAGATAGTAAACAGCATGACTTTGTCACTGGCAGATCATGCCAAACCAACCTGGTGGAGTACTATGATTGGGTAACTAGACAACTGGACAAAAGCAATGCAGTGGATGTCCTGTACCTGGACTTCAGTGAGGCATGCAACTCAGTGCTGCATGGGAGACTAGGAAGTAAGCTACAAGCTACATGGGTGGGAGCAAAGATGGTGGGTAAGGTAGGCAGCAGAGAGCTGTGGTGAGTGGGGAGCAATCATTCCCAAGGGCGGTGACAAGTGGAGTTCCGCAGGGCTCAGTGTTGGGGCAGGTGCTGTTTGGGATATTTATTGAAGACATTTTGGTGGGAATCAAGGGCAGAATCAGTCTGTTTTCTGATGACACCAAGATGGGAGCAGTGGTAGATCACTCAAGAGGCTGGCAGGTGCTGCAGGAGGATCTGTCAAAGCTGGAGTCCTGGTCAGACACCTGGCAGCTGGGAATCAATGCCAATAAATGAAAGGTGCTGCATTCTGAGCTAAAAACTGAGGAATAACTACCATCTGGGAGCAGTGCAGTTGGCGGTGACTGAGGAGGAGGAAAAGGATCTGGTGGTGCTCATTATGGTGGCAATGAAAAAATCAGCACAATGTTGAAACATGGCTACAAAGGCCAACAGGATGCTGCATTGTACTGCTAGGGGTATATCCTCCAGGAAGGGGGACATGATTCTGCCATTGTATAGATAGTTTGTTAGGCCTCATCTAGAGTACTGCATGCAGTTCTGGCACCAGTACCTAAAGAGGGACATTAGACTACTAGACAGGGTGCAACACAGGGCAACAAAGATGATCGAAGGGCTGGGGGACTTACCATATGAGAGCAGACTGTGGGAATTGAACATGTACTCACTGGAAGAGAGGAGAGGGAGAGAGTGGAGATATGATTGAAACCTTCAAGTACATGACAGAAATAAACAAGCCTTGTACGGAGAGGCTTTTCAAGTTAAGGGAGGGGAGAGACCCCTGAGGCCATGATATGAGAATGGAGGGGGGGAAGATTCAGGAGGGAGATGAGGAAACACTTTTATACGAAGAGGGTGGTGGCAGGATGGAATGCACTACCGGAAGAGGTGGTATCCAGTAGAACAGTGGGGGTTCAAGATCGGATGGGATAGAGTAAGACAGGGGGCAAGGGTGTAGGGGCAGCTGCAAAATAGGGTCTGCTAGCTGCACAACTGAACAGACTTGGTACACCATAAGGCCTTTTTCTGCCGGAGATTTTCATATGTTCGTATCCCCACACCCTCTTGCAGCATTTTATTCTACACTTCTCTTCCCTGCTCTGACCAGTAGAAATTATAAACCACCTCCTGTCACCCACTGAACAGCACCCACCACAGCCTCCTCCACCATCCCTGGCAAATGAATCTCTAAAACAGCTGTTTCCTCCACTGACTCATCAGCACTGAATCTCAGCTCTCCTCCTTCCCCAGCAAAAACAGAATGACATCTCTTCCTATAGGAATATAGCTATACCACCCACTGAGCGCGAACACACACACACACACACACACACACACACACCCAAAGCCATGTAACAAAAGGATACAGTCATTGTGACGGGATATTGACCAGCAACTCAGATCACTTCTCTTACCACTTCAATCAGCCTTCATTTGAGTGAAAAACAGCAAATGCGCAGAGGAAAAATAGCTGAAGTGGCATTTTGCATAGTGCTCAGTCTGGCTGAAGCATGGGCTTTCATGAGCAGGGAGGAGGAATGTTGTCTCTGAAGGAGAGTTGGGTAGGAGATCAAAGTATTCTCCATCAGGTGACTGCAAGTACTGCACAGTATGTGGCATTGGGGAGCTTACAATATTCATTAACATTGTAATATCCCCTGCTTAATGTCTATGTACGTCACTCTTTTGCATCTGTGCTTTTTATTTTCTGTGAGAAATTATTCTTTTAAAAGATAAGTAAATCAATCCGCTTATTTTCTATTTTTAGTGTAGACTTTCACTCTTTTTATAAACAGGTAAAGCTGGCACCATTCAATATTATTTCTATCGGTCATCTGGGGACTCAGAAGGATTGTGCTGTAGCAGCAACACAGCTGTAGGCAAGTATTTTTCAGAAGAGAGGCTTCCTTCTCCACTATGGGATATGAAAAAGCTCCCAGGCTGGATCACTAAGCATTACCTATTAAATTAAACCAAGGTCCCATCCTTACGGCTCTAAAGCATTATCCATTTGAAATATATTGTTGGCACTCTGCACAGCCACTGGTACTGGGAGGGGGGTGACTACAAAAACAATATCTTAAATCTTTGGTGACCCACACATTCACTTATTTCACTGAAAAGAACCTTGAACTTGGCCTCTGGTACAGTATGTGGGTGTCCCCCTCCCCCGGGGTCAGAGTCCCTACAGTAAAATAGTAAGGTCTGAAAATTCTCATCAAAGCTTATTATACAGCTTTTGTGGTGTTTGGATAGTTGTTGAGGTTTTGCACTTTCTGGGCAAGAAAATACACAATCTGAAGCAAATTGCTGGGTCTGTCAAATCATTTTTTAGTCCCATTCTTTTATACCCAATGGGAGTGCAACTTATCAACTTACTGTAACATCAACTCTAATGCCCTAGTCCAGCTACTTCCCAGACCTAGCTTGCTTGTCACCCTACTGTGGTTCTAAAGTGACATCCCATGTAATTTCAGTCTAACATTGGGACTCAACCAGGAGGTCTGTAACTTCTAGTTTCCTGGGGGAAGGGAGCTTCTTTGTGCATTGGATTGGTCAGCTTTGCATGGGTGAGTCGTGACACAATTTATCTTGTGTTCCCAACACAATTCTTTACCCCCTTATAAACCCACCATCCTTTCAACATAAGTCTGGCAATATAATGCCATATCTGTTGTGGGAGAGGTGGGACATCATGTGGTTTCTCATGATCTCCAAGCCTTTTTACATTTGCTTGCACGCATGCGCAAGGAATGTCTTGCAACAGTATGACTTTTGGAGGTGTGTGTGACCTTCCTCTCAAATCCAGTGCTCAGTGTAGCAAGTGTGACCCTACTGGACCAATACATGCCGAGCTGTGTATGACAGCTATTCAGCTGTGTTGGTCTTCACTTCAAAGAAAAGGTCCGCTGCAATCAGCGGTGCTGGCATGTATGCAATTAGCATACACATTAGCCGAACTGCTGTCCTGTACAGCTTTACATTAAAAAACCCTCCCGCTTCCTCCCTCTGCTAATGTCATCCCCTCCCTCATTAGTGCGCTCCCTGCCCCAACGTTGTGTGCTGAGAGGGGTGCCCAATCCCCCTCAACTCATGTGCCCCCCCAGCACACTGTGTGGCCAATGGGGGTCCCCAATCCCCCATCAGCTGCTGTTGGCACACTGGAGCCCACCCCAGTATGCTCATACATTCCACCCAGGCACACTGTATGGCTGCCGGGGGTGCCCAATCCCCACCAGCTCCAGTCCCCCACCAACAAACAGGTAGGTGGCATGCTGGGAGCCCACCCCAACATGCCAAAAGTATCCTTTTTTTTGAAATCCTGTGAAAGAAGAAAACGGTCCCTCAGTGAGTACCTGCCCCCCCGCCAACCTGTCCCCACCCTTTGCGCACCCACCTCCCCACACCCCCTTCCCCCCATACTTACCTCTGGAGCTTGGCGCAATGATCTTCAGTGGACTGGAAACACGTCTGCACTCTTCAAAGTCAACCACGAACTGAAGAAAAACCGGTAAGCTGTATAATGGCATAAATAGGGGTTTTCCAAATTAGGTGGATATCGTGGCTCTTTTTTTGATTTTGACACCAAATTTTCAATATGGGGTTCTTGACACCCCTTCTCATAAATTCACTCACTGTCATGCCGTTATTCGGTCCCGAAAGGTGATTTTGCGGTCACTGCATGGAATCACCTTTTGGGACCAAGTAACGGAATGACAGTGTCAGTGTTCATGAGGTGGGCTCTCAAAAAGCCTGTGTTGCTAATTTGGTGAACAAATTCCAAAAAATGAATATTTTATGAGCGTGCATTGCACAGTTTCCATGTGCACTCATAAGTTCATGAATTTGTAATATTTTCACTCCAGATTTTCAACATAAGCATATTTTCACACCTCCTTATGAACAGTGCAGCTGTCAATTTTCACATCCTGGCTGAAATGTGTTTTTGTGCTTCCTGCACAAAATAGCGCAGTCACTGCTGGAAATCAGTGTTTGCTATAGAGTAAGACAATCACAGTGACACTGTTCAAGAGCAGAGGTTCTAAAATGCCTATGCTGAAAATTTGGTGGCAAAAGTCCATTAAATGGCTGTGTTATGAGCATGCATTGCGCAGTTCCTATGCACACTCATAAGTTTGTGAATTTCTAATATTTCCACTCAAGATTTTCAACTTTGCATTTTCCCACATCTCCTTATGACCAGTACAGCTATCATTTTTCACATCCTGGCCGAAATGTGTTTTCGCACTTCAAGTGTGCAATAGTATGGCAGCTGTGAGAATTCTTATTCAGTACAGAGTAAGAAAATCACAGTGACACTGATCATGAGCAGACATCCTAAAATGCCTATGTTGAAAATTCAGTTTAAAAATTCCCAAAAATGACTGTTTTACGAGCGCGTGTTGAGCAGTTTCCATGCACACTCGTAACTTCACGAATTTGTCATATTTTCACTTCAGATTTTCAACATTTGCAGTTTCCCTCACCTCCTTATGAACAGTACAGCTGTTGTTTTTCTCATCCTGGCCAAAATCTGTTTTCACACTTCCTTCGCAGAATAGCTCAGTCGCTGTGGGAAATCAGGGTCCGGTACACAGTAAGAAATCACAGTGGCACTGTTCATGCCCAGAGGTGACAAAATGCCTATGTTGAAAATTTTGTGAAATAATTCCACTGAATGACTGTGTTACTAGTGCAGGTTACACAGTTTCTATACAGGCTCATACCCTTGAGCACAACCAGGGTGTTAGGGTTCTTAAGGCAGACACTTAAGAAGTATGAGAGTGAAATGTTACTCAGATGCAAGAGGAGTTACAGAGGGGTACTTTGTTGGGATATGGATGTTGAAGGGACATGGATACAACTGGGGGGCTGCACAAATGCCAAATACCAAATACCAATGCAAATACCAGGAAGCGGATGTTCGGCATTGACAAATGCTTGTTTACATTCCCTGCAGCACAGTGCTTAACTTTAGGACAAGTTCTGTGACAGAAATCCTTTGCCTGATCAATTGCTGACTTAATTCTGTAAGGATTTATATAATGTTTCATATCTCATACTTTTAATAATTACAACTTTTTCATGAGACTTTGTTGGCCTGCTTTGCTTGACTAGGCATTTTAGATTTATAGATTAGATACCAATCCAGTTTTCAATACAGAGTTAGAGTGCTATCAGTGAGGTGGACTTTTAGGGTGTTTGGGGATGGGGGTGGAGAATTTAGTAAACAGAGTTGGAAAGCTGGTCTGGGTGAAAACTCTCCTGCTGTTTGTATCATGTTTCCTGTAGTAGTAGTCTTGTGACTTAAAATAGACCTAGAACTTTTAGTGCATGAGTCTGAGTTTTTAAATTTACAAAAATTGCTAATTTGCAATGTATATACCAGAACAGTGTTTCTTGAGGATCAGCTTCTCAATGAGTTATAATTTGTTGTATTACACTTGGCTAAAATGCATTGTTTTAATGTAAATCTGATTATTTTTACTGAGAGATATCACCTCATTAATAAATGTTCATGGAGATAAACTCAGTATGCTTGATTCAGAAAGGTTGATGCAGGGCTTGAGTCGAGCCCTGCGTAAAACACACAGCTGTGCCAGACACATTGACACAGCGTGCATCCACTTCAGAATGGTTACACACATTTGAAACACTTTTCCTACTTTACAGCATCTTGCTCCAACTATTTGGAGCAAAATCCATAAAAAGGTCCCTTGTCTGCCACAAAGTTAGACCAGCAAAATGCTGGTCTAAGTTGAGGCAAATGGTGCAATGGATTGTAAATCTCAATTGATAGCCACAAGCCCCATGTGCCAAATGTTCGGTGCACGTTGGGCTTGCGTCACTCTGGCTCATCTCTGAATCAAGCCCGGTGTCTTTCTTATTTGGGCATACACCTATCTGAAGCATTTGGAAATGGTGACATCGACATATTTGTGTATGAAACCCCCCATGGAGCTTATTGACTTGCAGAAAACAATCAGATGGGGAAGACCTAGTTGTGCTGCAGCTAAGTGCACTGGATGCTATGCTACATTAGCCACTCTGTTCACTGAGAGACCTAGATATTCCTAGTAGTACCACAGTACCACAGTGAAAAGCTGTCTGAAGCGACTTGTATACTGTGATAACATTGAGTTTGATTTAGTGCAAATTTATGTATTTTTGTCGCATGCTAAAGGACTTGGTATAGTGTTTAAAAAGCATTCATTTCTGATTGCAACCCCAGCTGCATACCTGATAAACCCAAGGTGGTGTACAGCTCTGGGTAGCCTTTTAAGGCAGGGGCTATGGGAAGTGGCTGACTCAGCAAAGGGTTAAAAGCCACTCAGCTACAAAGGTGCCATGAAGTGCAAGGCTTGATGCTCGATTTTCAAAGGCTGACACAGGGCTTGCACCAAACCTTGCATAGAAGCCATTTTTGATGCAGCTGCTCCATACTCCTTTGCTGCAGCTGCACCCAATGTTATATTGTCAGTCACGTTGTAACAGTTATTCAAAAAGATGTTAAATGGTTCTGGCCATTGGTAACTCAGGAAGTGGGTTCTTTCTTTTGTTCACTGGACCATCACATTAAACTGGATGAATGAAAGTTACATTTTTTTCAGGCAAATTATAGTGCACAAGAAAATTTAATGTAAGATGTTACTAAACTCTGAAGGAAAAATTGGGAATCTGAGATTGATCCAATACCTCTTTATACCTTTAAGGTAAACATTTCTAATGCTCTGTCCAAAACCAAGACCTAAAAGTCCTCTGGCACTGTTAAGCTAGTTGTGGGTACAATCAAATTTGGTGAGGAATGGTGGCTGCCAATACTGCATCATACACACACACACACACACACATATATATATATATATATATATATATATATATATATATATTTATATGTATATATATAGGGGATATGACATGGCCCAAATTAAGATATCATATTTATCTTCATGAGAGGAAAAATGATATCATGATACCTCACGGGTGGCGAAGCCACGAGTGAGATATCTCAATGTCATTGACCTCGAGTGAAGATAAATATGATATTTTCAGTCAGGCCATGTCATGTTCTGTTTATGCAATATGTGTTTTGGGCCACATGTGATAGAATCTCTTCAAACACAATTCTCAATACCCCCTCCAAGAGGCTCCAACACAAAAGATGAGATACAGTATGTGTTTTGGAAAAAAAATTATTTGGTAGATTTTTGTAGTTTTAAAGAAATTTATCTGGTTGATCCTGCCATTATTTTTACATAAATACTCATTTAAATAAGGATTTAAAATGTAACTGGTTGATCCTGTTCCTCTGAGGTTTGATAACCCACTAGTAGCCATATTGGTAATTTCACTGTTTTCCTGAATTATTCCCCTTCAACAGAACTGATTATGTTTCATAAAAAAAATTTAAGTTGATCCTGCCATATTTGTTTAGCTAAATACTGATTTAAAACACTTATCTGGTTGATCCTGCTACTTTGTGCTTTGGTAAGCATAATAAGACTTTCACTTTCCACCAGAAATGTAGCATGACTGAGCACTAGTAAGAGACTCCCATAACTCGCTCCCAGACCTTCGTAGTAAAGCAGTCTCCATGAGCTAAGTAAGAAAAAAAATGAGGACTTCTGGTCATTTTAATTGAATTTCTCCACAAAAAGGCTGCCAACTGTACTGAGATTAGAGAGAGCAAGTCATCAGCTTCAGAGCAGCCAAAGGAAGAGTGAGCATGTGTTGCTATGGCAACAGACACTCACGCTACCTTCTGCTGCTCTGAAGCTGCTGTCTTGGTCTCTCTATTCTCAGTACACTCGGCAGCTTTTTTGTGGACAAATTCAGTTAAAATGACTAGAAGTCCACATTTTTTTCTTACTTAGCTCATGGAGACTGCTTTACTATGAAGGTCTGGGAGCAAGTTATGGGAGTCTCTTGCTAGCGCTCGGTCACACTACATTTCTGGGGGAAAGTGAAAGTCTTATTACCAAACAGCAGAGTGGCAGGGTCAACCAGATAAGTGTTAATCTAACAAAGGAAATTGTGTCACTATTTAGAGAGATTGGACATTATTTTAAATGTATGGCAGCAGACTAGCAGTACTAATAGTGCTCGGTCATGCTACATTGGAGAACAAAAGTAAAAATTGCGACTGTGAGAATGGCAGTTTCAGTATGACATATAGGAGTGTGGAGATAACAGCATGACATATAGGAACATGGAGATATCAATGATCTCTTCACTGGCTAATGCAGATATCACTTTTTATTCTTGCATTTATCCCAAAACACACATTGTATAAATATATATATATATACGGTCAAAGCCGCTTATATTAGGCTTATTTGTGTAGATAAGTTTTGTCTGATATAGCAAGTGGCTGAAGTAAGTGAAAATTATTAAAAAAAACAAAACATATCACAAGCAGAGACATTGGAGGGACTGCTAAAAGTAGTAGTTTGTAGCAGGAATGATTTCGAGAGTGTGTGTGTATGGCAAGGTAGCATAGACAGCGGAGGGACCGCTAACAGGCTCCTGAGTGTTACTGGCAAGCAACGCGTTTTTATTCTTTAACTGTTTAACAGCCTCACTAATCTCTCTATCAACCAACCCTCACCATTTAACACCATTTCACACTGTTTGACTTTTAAACACAGTTGAAGCAGAAAAAGCTGTTTTTAATATTGGGATCTCTTACATTTATTTCACTGTACTCCCGGTGCCTTGCAATCCACTGCTGAAGTGCTGACAGCTGATGTTTGCTCTCATGCACCCTCCCACTGTTCTCACAATCCCTACTACAATCCTGGCAACAGTACACAATGGGGTGTATGTGTGTGTTGTAAAAAATCACCATACTGGGTGGCAGAGCAGCAAAGTAAACTTTGCCTGGTGAACATAATGGCAGAGCTTCACATGGAAACTGCCCGAAATAGGCGGGAGCAATAGATCGCTATATAGGGTAGTTTTTACCATATCTTTTATACATCTAGCATATGGAAAACACTTTTTGCCCACTAAAACTGATTGCCCGTCAAAACTGAGGATGGTATAAGTGGAACCAACTGTAAATATATTTATACAATAGGGGTGAGTGATAAATAAGTGAGATAAAACAGTGTATCATCTACTGCAGTGTGATATTTTTACCCTTCACTCTACTATGATGATATCAGCCATTTACACACACAGGTCATGAAAGGTCACTGGTATCATCACTCTAGGCAGCTTTCCTCTCAGCATACAAGAAACACCTGTGCTGTTGCCATAGACACAAATGCAGAACTACTTGAGAGGTCTCACTGCTGCCTGCAGCTAACTCAGTGAGCATTACAAAGCTTTCTCACCTATTCTCCACACTCTAACTTCCACCTCATTACTGTAATACTCTCAGCTTGACTATAGCCAGAATTCTAAAGAGCACAGCTTCAAAGAACAGTATGTTCTTTACTGCTGCCTGCAGCTAACTCAGGTACAACTAAACACAGTCTCTGCTGTTCCTCACACTCTGACTCTCAGCCCATTACCATTACTGTGATACTCTCAGCTTGACTGCAGCCAGACTTCTAAAGCATACAGCTTCACAAAATAGTCTATTTCTCACTCCTACCTAAAACTAAATCATATAGCATTGCAAAACACACTCATCTGTTTCTCAGAGTTTGTAACACTGCCAGCCCATTCAGAACAACTCACACACAGAATGAGCAAACAAATAAACAGGAACAGAACACAAGACAACATAACAATACTTCTGAAACTCCTAGCCCTATTGTATAAATTGAATACATGATGTGCAGATCGTGTGCTATGGCAAACATTGTCACTCCTGTAGAGCTCACTCTGGCTATCTCATGAGTGCCAAAGGCATGAGTGAAATATCCAGAGGTCACTCTGCAGGAGTGACAACGTTTGCCATAACACACTCATGCCCATCATGTATCCCTATAGATATATATACATATATATATATATATATATTTTTAGGGGCACAGTCGCACCCCTATATTTAGGGTTATGAAGGCACTTCTATGTTAAACTTCAAATTTTGCATGCTAACCCTTAGGCTGCCGGAAGATTTAGAAATTTAGAATGCACAGGTTTTTAGGACAAGATATCTTGTCAGCGGCAGCCTAAGGGTTAATAACTTTGGACCCATTCAATGGATTTGCATGAAATTTGGTATACATGGTGGGGCATGGTAGAGCTCTTGATTTGCCAAATTTTGTTTTGGTCAGACTTATGGTTTTTACTCCAAAATGCTGAAAACTTTACTTTTCGCCAGTTTTGTGGGCAGTTTTTTTTGGTTTTGTCTGTGGTGCTGTGTGGCTGTTTTGTAGCATACTGGTCTGTAACTTGGCAAGTAGAAAGAGACTGGGTCAAGGAACATGCCATTCTTTGTTTGGTGAAAAAATATTAATCTATTCAACAGTTCTTAAACTTTCTAGCTCCCATTATAAGTCTATGGAAAAATTTATATGGTTGTTTTGAGAAAGTGAATGTGTTTTGGCCATCTGGTTATGCCTCATGATCAAAGAATTTGTAGGCTCGCAATGAAAGAATCTTTGATCATGAGAAATTTATTGATCGCAATGGCCACCATCTTGTTTTCTGTTTGCAGTAGAAAAAAACAAATATCTCAGCTCAGAGGTGACTTCTAAAGTAAAAATATGATGGATTTTGCTCAGGGGTCTTCCCTCTATCGAGCCATGGCTGTGGTTTTATGTAGTTATGTCAAAAAATAGAGTTTTAAACTTTTAAATTCTTTGACCGCGGCCTGCTAACGATATTTGATCGCGAGCCTGCAAATTCTTTGATCACGAGATTCTTTGATGGTGATCTTCATTCATGTGAGAGGGACAAGATGGCCAGATTTGAAAATCAAATATCTCAGCCCAGGGGTGATTTATGAAGTCAAACTAGGATGGGTTTTGCTCAGAGGGCTTCATTCTATTGAGTCATGCCTGTGGTTTAATGTAGTTGTGTGAAAAAATGGAGTTTTAACATTTTTTATTCCTTGATCATGAACCTGCAAATTCTTTGGTCATGAACCTGCAAATTCTTTGACCACGAGATTCTTTGATCACAATCTTCGTTCGTGAGGGAGGGACGAGATGGCCAGATTTTTAGGTTGGAAAAAATCAAATATCTCAGTATAGGGGTCACTTGTGATGTCAAACTAGGATGGGTTTTACTCAGAGGGCTTCCCTCTATTGAGGCATGCCTATGGTTTAATGTAGTTGTGTCAAAAAATTGAGTATTTACTTTTATAATTCTTTGGTCGTAAGCTTGCAAATTCTTTAATCGCGAGATTCTTTGATCGAAAGCTTCATTCATGATGGTGGTACAAGATGGCCAGATTTGGAGGGACCAGATAGCCCAATTTTCATGACCAGATGTCCCCTCACCATCAAAGATGATCTTTGATTGTGAATTCGTGGTCGATCCTCACGATCAAAGAATTTTTAAAGGTACAAAAAATTAAAATTAAGTATCTTGGAAATGGTTTGATCTTTTAACTTGAAATTTGGAGGGTGTTGAAGGGATGTCCTGTGGATGTGAATTATGGTATTTAGGTGTCAGAAAATTAATTTTCTGCAGAGATATTGCATGACACAATTCACATTTTGAAGATGGCATTTTCAATTGTGGTAGTGGCTTGACATTTAATGGGCAGCTAGCCTTACTGCCATGGAGGTATTTTTCAGTGGCTAGGTGTGTAAAATGTAAACAGGTGCAGAATTATGCCACTCCAATGAATGAAAATTTATTTTGTTTCAAGCTGGTGGAAGCTTGGGGCAAAAAGGGCCCCACACTCCCACCAATATTTGCTCCCACCAATTCATATACATTCAGTACTTTTACTGTTATGTTAGGCAGAATTTTGCAAGTTGGTGGGAGCGTGGGGCCCAAAGGGCCTTGCACTCCCACCAATTTGCACAAATTTGTACTTTTCTGTGCTTTCTCAAAGAGTAAGGAAATTCTTTTCAAAAAAACTGCATTAATGCATCATTTAGGGTTAAAGCACAAAAAGTCAGGAAATGAGAACTTTAGGGTTGCCCTCTACCCCCCTCGTGTACCCCCACCTTCCCCAGACTGACAGATGCCATGGTGTGTCATTGGGGTTGTGAGACCTAAATGTCACCCATTCTTCTTTACTGTGGCTTATCAAAATGATTACACATGGAATGGGGTACCATTTAGGCCTCACAACCACAATGACACACCCTGGTGTCTGTCAGTTTGGGAGGATGAGGGTACACAAGGGAGTAGGAGTCAACTAAAGGTCTCATTTCCTGACACAATAACTAACTAAATATTCCCCGATAACTACAGTTTTGCAAAACTATATACTATATATATATATATATATATATTAGAGGCAAAAAAATCCATTTAATGCATTAGTTAGGGTTGCTCCAGAAAGACAAAAGTGAGGAAATATGGTGTTAGGGTTGAAAGCCCCCTTGGCCCCATCCACACCTCAACTGGCATCAGTGCGCATTATGGTTGCCGACATAACTCTCACCCCATCACATGTGTAAAGAAGCTGAGGTGTAGGAGAATGGGGGTGAGAGTTAGGACCGACAACCCTAATGTGCACCCCGATGCCGGTTGGAGGGTGTGGCTGGGGGGCAAGGGGGCTTTCAAACCTAACACTGAATTTCTTCACTTTTGTCAGTGTGGAACAACCCTAACTAATGCATTAAACTGAGGTTTTTTGCCTCTAATTTCCCTTCTTTTTGAGAATGATAATGAGAAATAGTGAATGTAATGCAGCAGCGGGAATGCGGGGCCCTTCAGGCCCTGTGCTCCTGCCACATGATGTCTTGTCACATAGTAACATTGTGCCCGCAAATGCAAATAGTAATTCACATGGTGACGCAAAGCAAAACAGAAAGAGAAACAGTAGTGTAGACAGAAATGTTAAAACAACACAAAAGCAAGTGCAAATGAAAGCATAAAGGAGTAGCACATGGTGGCATAGATGTGAATGGTAAGTGAAACGGGAACAGAAGCGCAAGTGAAAACGGTAAAGGTAACAGTAATGTAAGTGCACAGGCTGATTTTCCCCAAAAGCTTCATAAAGAAAGACAGTGAGTACAAAGAATGTATGCATAATAATGGTTCTCGGATAAGAAAATGAGGAGTTGGAATACTAAATTGCTTAGATCTCAGGAACCGCATCACGTAGAAAATTTTTTTTAAAGTCATATGATTTATGACTTTCCTGGCTAGATTTGTATTTAGTCCCCATTAGGGGCTTAAGTATTTTCAATGAAAGTCTGTATCTCCTTACCGTTTCGATATATCACGGACCTGAAAACACAATGACAAGTAATGTTATCCTATGGGAAAAAAAGAGAAGTTCGGAGTACCATAACTTTGGCTCCCTGTAATATTTTTTCACCAAACTACAAAAAGGCACATCTGTGGAATGTTGTCTGTGTCCCTTCCAAATTTCAGCCCAAAAGACTGAACCGTTATTTTGCAGAAGGGCGCCAAAGGATTCCTGTAATGTGTTGGATGCCATAATGTTATCCTATGGGAAAAAGTGTCAGTTTTGGAGTGCCGTAACTTTGCCTCCATGTAATATTTTTTTCAATGAAATACTGAAAGGCACATCTGTGAGATGTCAGTTCCATTCCCTCCACATTTCAGGCCAAAACACCAAACTGTTCTTTTGCAACAGGGTGCCAAAGAATTGCTGTCTTTTTCCCACAGCCTAGAAAGTACTGTCGAAGTTTGCGAAAGCTTTCACATATTCATTCGACAGTGTCGCAAGTGCTACAGTACTTTGCAAAAGTACTTTTTCCAGAAATTTGAAAAACATGTTTCTGGGGTGTTTTACCCCAAAATAAAGGAGGGTCAGACTAGGTGAATACAAAAAGAATTAGGTTGCTAGAGAGTCCCAATTTTAAATGCCAAGCATTTTTCTGATCGATAACTTAAAATAAAATGGTGGATTTGCGACAGTAAAAGGGCCATTTGCGAAAGTAAAAACTGCATTTGCGACACTGTCGAACTTTTTGTTAACTTTTCCTATTGACTTATAATGGGAAATTTTTTGAATAACTTTTGAACCATTTAATATTTTTTCATGAAATCTTCAAAAGGCACATTGGGGACCCTGGTCGCACGTTCCCTGAAGATTTTAGACCAGCCATACAAACTGTGTGACCTGTAGTGACAACAGTAAATTTCCAGAAAAGTGTAAACGAGAGCGCAGATCATTCTTAATAACTCCGAAGCCGTATATGCGACCGGAAAGAAACTTGTCAGATCCCAAGGTGTATGGGTTTTGATCATGTATTCCAAATTTCAGGCAAATCTGTCAAACAGTTGAAAAGTTATTAAGGTGCACAATTTTGGGTTTAACATGTAAATGGCTCCTCAACCCTAACTATAGTGGCACTACCATGCCACTATTATCTATATATGTAAGTATATATAAAACTGTATAATACAGAATAACATAACCCTAGACTCCTGACAAGAAAACATACATTTTTCAATCATAAAACAGGTGAACTTAATGATCTAGTTATGTGTCATCCAATAAGTGTAATTGATACCACATAAAAACTGGTTGCAAGAATAATATTGAATAGATTACGGGCTTGGGTAGATGATAATCGTTTATTGACAGAGTAGAGGAATGACTTCAGAAAGAACTGTTCTAACATAAAACATTGTATGGTACTAGACCATTTGACATATAAATATGTAAATCAAAAAAGTAAACATTTTGCCTGTTTCATTCACTTAAAGATGGTGTTCAACAGTATTAGTCAAATAACTCTGTGGTCTAGCCTACAAAAGTTAGGAATTAATGAATATTTGCTAAACATCATAATTAAATTATATGAGGACACTTGGGCCCGGATATTCAAACTGCGCCAGGCTGTGGCACAAGCCTGGGTGCAGCTCAACTTTGTTGTGTGGGGGTGTGGCCTGGGCGATATTCAACGGAGCTGCGCTATGGCGCAGCAGCATTGAATATAACACCCTGGCCACCCCCACTGTGCATGGCGCAGTGGTACTGCTCCAGCGCAAGTGGCCAGAGTGGAGCATGGAGATGCGCTGGTGCAAGTGCCATTGCACCATGCACAGCACCTGCGATATTCAAAAGGGGACATGCAAATGGTGCCATAATTTATGCAATGCACATATGGGTCCATTTGCACCTCATTATGGCCCCATTTGCATGCCATTAGCATGCAGGTTCACCGATCCCCGAGGACTTGCACCTGGTGCCCTGCCAGGCAGCAGCCATCATGGACCGATGCCCACTGCAGCCCGATTGCGGGCATTCATGTAAAAAGGAAAAGTCCAATATCCCTGGTGTCCAGTGGACCTCTATGTGCCTGATCGTGGGCATCAGTAATAGAACCCCCCCAGTCCAATATCCCTGTGTGCCCCGATCGCGGGCATCAGTATAGTCCCCCCCAAGTCCAATATCCCTGGTGATCCAGTGGACCACACTGAGCCCGATCGCGGGCATCTGTACCTCATCAAATACCCCTAAGACCCTGGTGGTCTAGTGTACCCACCACCCCACCACCCCACTGAGCTCCACTGCCCGCTCCCCGTCAGCTGGCAGGCAGCACACTACCCACCTGCCACCCCACCCCGCCGACTGACAGCTCAGTAGGGATGCACGCTCATTGGTTCACAGCATGAGCCAATGGGCGTGCAGCCTCCCATACTACTCAGTCCAGATATGTGAATGAGATTCATTCACATATCTGGCTTTAAACAAAGTCTGACCGCCCGATGGCTCACGCTGACAGGCCAATAAGCGTGTCGACCTGTCCGGTCAGCGGGTGGGTGGGCGGCGGCGAAGTGAGTGGTGCTACCACCACTGGATGGCCCGGGGAGGCGGGCGGTAGAGGCTCAATGGGCGGGTGGGTTGGGATACACTGAGACCACCAGGCTCTTAGGGTATTTGATGAAGTACAGATGCCCACGATCAGGCTCAATCTCACTGGACCACCAGGATATTGGACAGGGGTATACTGATGCCCGCGATCGATATGCTGACCACTGAACCACCAGGGATATTGGACTGGGGGTTCTATTACTGATGCCAGCGATCAGGCTCAGTACGGTCCACTGGACCAGACCAGATATTGGACTTGGGGGAGTTCACTACAGAATGCCCGCGATGGGACATGGGGCGCCCGTCAGGTGTGGCAGGAACTCGGGTGGCCACCCACAGGTGGCAGCTACTGTGTTGCACCCTGCAATGCGGCAGCTGACCTGTGGGTGGCCATCACTTGTTCCTTTTTTTTTTGGTTTAATTTTGTGCAGGCACAGGTAGGGGTTGCGCATGTATGACTCTGCACATCCCGGGCTGAATATCGGGCTGTGCAGATTATGCATCGGGCACACCCCCCCCACCTGTGCCTGCATACATCTGATCACGCTCCGGCGCGCCGGGATTGTACAGCGCACTTTCCCCACTGAATATTAGCCAGAGCGCATCAGTGGGTTTGCATGGCGCAACACTGTTTTGCGTCATCGCAACCCTTTTGAATATCTGGACCTTGGTCTACAGTGTTGTATAACATGTATGGTGCTTTAGCAACTAGAATTAAGACAAATCTTGATGACCGTCAGGGTGTATTATGGCCGCATTGCTATTTAATGTATAAATAAATTACATTAGTAGACTATACAATACTGTCAACTGAGTCCATCAACAATATCTTCAGCCCATTTTCTAAAAAAGAAAGTAAAGCACTCCATGAAAGAGGAAGTAGCAGCTCACCTAGTAGCCATATTTATGGTCACTTTCTGAGCACCCCCAACATACACACACACACACTTATGCTTGATGCATCCCATCCTTAATTCAGGTTTCCACTCCATCCGGGTGGTAAACCAAAAGTGAAAAACAGAAGTGGGAAGTAAAATGTAAACCTCGAACTTGGGACATTAAAAAGTAAATAAATATATCCCTGTTCTCTGACTGTCTGCCCACTTTCCTTTTTGACCAATTCAGTAGGATTTACTGTCCTCTGGCCAGCTGCAAGTTGTCAGATCTCATCCTGAGTCAGCAGTGTAGTAGCAGAACAGAGAAGCAATGTTGGAGCAGCAATGTAACTGAGCAGAATGGAGGTGATTAAGGTGGTGTGCAAACTTAAAATGGACGGAGGAATAACATAAGGGGGAGGTGAGGGCTGAAAACAAACATGGAGAGGAGACAAGCTTCAAACCCTCAATCATGAGAAACAAGTAACAGGAACTGTAGTGCTCTCTACTAGCAGGTACCTGTACACTAGCAGAGGGACAGTTTTACCAAAACATTAAGTAAAAATTGTTTTTTACACTTTTTTATACCATTATTTTATTTTTCAAAATACTGTAAACAATGAGACATGTAGACTATTTTCCAACTGCAATAATACTCTCGGGGGTGGGCAGTATGGGCTACTTCAGACCTTCCAGGGGCTATAAGGCCCTCCATCTACAGTATCAGGCCTCATTACACCTCTGGGTGGTCTGGCATAGTCCAATACCACCCACGCTGTCAGGTATTATTGTTTACATAAACACAACTAAAACTCAGGTTTTAGTCTTTGGCCCGAATAATCTAAAAGAATATAGACAATATGTTAGAGACAGTAAATTACAATTAGTAAATACATATGACTGTCTTGGACTAAGATATACTAGAATTTAAAATAGAACAGGTATTCAACATATTTAAAAAACAAGCTTACAAAATCCATAAGAGGAGTAATTGGTTTTATGCAAAATTTTGGAAGCTGTTCTGTAAAGGGGTCTCTGATGGTGATGATGCAAGTACTTCTGTTCGGTCTTCCTGAGGGAAAGAGACAAACTGTTGCTACTAGGGGGAAGGGGAGGAGATGAGGAAGAGGGAGGGAGAATCGATGTTTCAATAGAGGTGGATAGTGTGAAGAAAGGGTTGTTAGCATTAAGGGTAGATTAATCCCCAGGACCAGACAGTATACATCAAAAGTTGCTGAGGGAGCTGGCGGATGAGCTTACAGTTTCCTTGGCTGGCCTATTCAATAGTTCTCTGGAGGGGTACTGCAGGACTGAAGACTGGCACGCTTAATGCCCCTCCATAAGAGCTGTCACAACAACAACCCAGGGAACTACAGATCAGTCAGTCTGACCTCAACCATGTACAAGCTCATGGAGACTATACTTAAGGAAAATTTAACAGAAGAGAATGGCCTACACGATGAGTGGCAACATGATTTTATGGGAGGGAGTTTGTGTTAAATCTGATTGACTTATTTGACTAGGTCACTAGTTGTGGACTTTAACTGGACTTCAGCAAGGCCTTTGACTCTGTACCCTACAAGAGGTTGGTCAGGAAGTTGGTTGATCCAGGGGTTGGTTAGAAGTTGACCGGGTGGGTGGAAAACTTGCTAATGTGCAGGACCCATAGAGTGGTGGTGAGAGGTGAGCTCTCCAGCACCAGGGAAGTCACCAGTGGGATCCTACAGTGCTTGGTGCTCAGACCAGTGCTTTTCAATGTCTTCATCAGTAATATTGGGGATCGCATTAAGGTCAAAACATGCCTATTCATGGACATCACCAAACACTGCGTAAAGATGGACACAGCTGAAGAGGTACAAGACCTAAGGAAGATCTAGAAAAGCTGAAGAGGTGGTCTGGGATTTGGCAACTTAGCTTCTGTGCAAAAGAAATGCAAGGTTATCACACTGGAGCCAAGAAATAAAGAGACTAAGTACAACTTGGGGGTCTGGGTAGCTGCATCCAAAAAGGAAAAGGACCTGGGGATGATGATCACTAATGACCTTAAGAACTCCATGCAATGTAAGAAAGTGGCAACTAAGGCAAATAAAATGTTGGGCTGCACTGTTGGGAGAGCAGCAGTAGGCAGAAGGAGGTGATGCTGCCCTTATACAGGTCTTTGGTAAAGCCAAACCTGGAATACAGCCTGCAGTACTGGTGTCCTTACCTTAAAAAGAATATAAAACTGCTGGATGTGGTCAACTGGAGGGCTAGCAAGTGGATCAGGGGCCATTAGGGTAGGCCTTGCAAGGAGAGGTTGGAGGCCTTGAACATGTACTCCCTGGAGGAGGGGGGCATGATTGAGACCTTCAAGTATTTAAAAGGAGTAAATAGGGTAAACAAGGAGGGTCTCTTCAAGGCCGCTGAGAATCAAAACACAAGGGGACACAGTCTTATGTTGGGAGGAAGGTTTATGATAGAGGCTAGAAGGCACTTCTTAATGGAGAGGAAGGTGGCGGACTGGAATAGCCTTCCTGAGGATGTGGTTTAATTGAAAATGGGCAATTTCAAGAGGGTATGGAATAGAGTTAAGGGGAAAATAATGGTCCGGGAGGGGATGGATGGAGAAGGAATGGTTGGTGGGGGGCAGGGTCCGTAGCTGACACTGAGTACTCTGCAAATCAAGCAGACTCATTAGACCTAATGGCCTTATTCTGCTGTCTTTGCTGTATGTGCATATGTTTGTATAACCTCAAAAATGAAGATGGTCATATTTATGCCAGTGATGTATAGGGTTTTGTGGATGCACAACTAGTTGAGGCTGTTTTCTCTTAGGAGTACCTTCTTTTGTCTCTGTATCCATACCTTGTTTGACATTAGGCCAATTTTCGATACATAATAATGTCATAGAAAGGATAATTACATTTCTAATGGACAATCAATTATTGCCAAAAACAAAACTTGTATGATTGTGTTTTGAAGAGCAGATCTACTACTCCATTAACAGTTTCCAATTTCCTTACTGGAGATTCATTAAACGTAAGCTTTTTTCACTTCACTTAGGTGAGATTATGACAGATGTATTCAAGGTACCGAGGGCAGAGCTAATAGGAAGAATAAAAAACTAAGTGCAGGCAATTATCATTTAATCAGGATATTGTACATTTACAAAACTCAAAATGTAATCTTTTCTGCAAGATAAATATGAGAACTTATGGTAGAGAAGCTTGCCTTACTTTAATAACAGATAGGAAATCTAAAATTGCTTTATAAGATTCAGATGGAAATATTTAACAGCAAATAATTTCACTATAAGCAGCATAGACCCAAGGCTATACTTCCTTACTGTATTTTTTTATACTTCATCTTTATTGGTATCCACAGATTCCAGTACAGAATTTATGTTATATCAGCATCATTATTTTAGACATACTTATGTAAAGACCTTAAGAGGTCCAATAGAATTGTAAACACTTCTTACAATTTCAACTGGTACTACATCATGTTAAATCACAGTCATAGTACATATGCATTTTCAATGGCGTTAGAGTACAAATAGAAAGAAAAAGAGAAATTATAGACTATGCCCTATTTACTAAAATAGTTTAAACAGTAAAGAATTAAAGAAAAAAAGAAGGGAACAAGGGACAGGGATATAGAATTTGGGGTGTGGGGAAACTAGATCCAACCCAGGTGAGGATGAAATGAAGGTCAGCAGCTAGATGAGAAAAGGAGAGTAAGATCAATCCCCCTTGAGGTTTCCTAACCCAGCAATTCCCATCTTGCCCATCGATTTATGAACTGTGAAGACCTCAGAGTTAGCGAGAAGGAAATCCTCTCATAGATTTTGACATTATTTACTAAGTCCCTCCACTCCGTCTCAGTAGGTGGCTGGGGGGACAGCCACTTCCTTGATATCACCTTACAAGCTGCCGCCACAAAATGTTCCAAAGATACTTGGCCTCCTTACCTACAACCTCTAGGGGTATAGGCCCAGAATTATATGTTCGGTCCCATAGGTACCACAATATTAAAATTTTCTGTAATTGGGTTTGTATATTGCTCCAGTATTGATTGAGCATAGGGCAGTACCAGAAAATATGGGCTTGAGATGCCCCAGGATTACCACATTTCCGCCAACATAATGGCGAGATCTCCGGATTCCACTTAGACACCTGCTCCGGTACTTGGAAGTACCTGCTTCTAAGTTTCCATAAAAATTCACACTACCCCGTTGAGGAGGAGGAGGTAGACCAAGTATTCTTTGTGGACAATAACCATCTTTCTTTATGTAAACTTAACCCAAGATCCCTTTCCCCCTTCTCTTTTATATATGTAGTGGAACAGTGTAAATCCATAATGTAAGTTTTATAAAGTATAGAGATTGCTCGTTCCCCCCTCTCCATCCCCCAAATCCCTTCAAACACCATCAGTTGGGGAGTCCCCCCCGAATCTAAAGAGGATTTACGTAAGCATTTTGTTATATAATCTTTAATCTGGTAGTACAATATCAAATCCCCCTGTACCCAATTAAACTTTCCAGTGCCTTCTTCAAATGACAGGATCTGCTCCCGTTTCATTAACTGCCACGGAGCCCAACATCCCCGTCTCTGAAGTTGCTTAAACCAAGGGTTCCCATGAGCAGGTGTATGAAGCGAGCTCAGGGACCAAGCCTGATACTTCCAAAGATATACCTTTGTAGTTCCACCAGACACACTCGTCTGCAACCCACCAGAGCTGCAGCGGTGCCCAGATACAATTGGAAGAGCTGCCTGGCGCAGCTGGTGCAAACATTTGTGACCGGAGAGAGGAGAACAGGGGATGGCTAGATCCATGGACTTCCAAATAGCCTGGTAAGTGGGATGTTGTAATAATAAAGAGACCCTCAGTTGGGTTGCCACCCAATACCCCTTCAAACAAGGGACACCAAACCGTCCCTCCTCCTTCGAGAGGAAGAGAGTTTGTTTTCTAATCCTGGGGCGTTTTTCTGCCCATATAAATTTCAAAAGCATCCTTTGCCAGGCCATCAGTCTCTCTTTTGAGATTAAGCAGGGCACACATTGAAACAAGAATAAAAACCTCGGCAACAGGTTCATCTTAATAGATTGAATTTGGCTATACAAAGGGAGAGGGAGCATGGACCACCTTTCAATATCTGTTTGTATTTGTTTTATTAAAGGGGGAAAATTTAGGTCGTATAGTTAAGAGTTGCTAGGTGATAACACTATTCCCAAATATTTCATAGACTGGAGGTCCCATTTTAGTGGGTATTTGTCTCTTAAGAATTGAGAAGGGGAATAATTAAAAGTAATGGCCTCAGTTTTATGGGTATTCAAGGTATAGCCAGAAAGATCTGAGAATTCCTTTATGTGTTGAAATAAATATGGGATAGATGACTCGGGTTCTGTGATGTATAGCAAGATGTCATCTGCATACAGTGCCAGTTTATGTTCGTCCCCATTTATGTTTATTCCCTTTATATTTAAGTTCTCTCTGATACTTTGGGCTAAAGGTTCAAGATATAGAGCAAAAAGAATGGGTGACAACGGACAGCCCTGGCGTGTACCTCTGCATAATGGGAAGGAAGGGAGACATGGCCATTTGCCCTAATGTATCCTTTTGGTGTATGGTATATTTGAAAATGACATCAATAAACTGGGCAGGGGAGACCAAATTTGCTGAGTACTGCTAGAAAGAAAAGGCCAAAGGACTTTATCAAATGTTTTCGGCATCAAGACTAAGAAAAATGGAGGTATCGAGTGGAACCAGGTAATCAATTAGGTGGGTAGTTCTCCTGAGATTGTCCTGTGCCTGGCGATTAGGGATGAAACCCGTCTGGTCAAGATTAATCAGTTTAGGTATTACTTTCTGCATACGTTGGGCCAAAACTGACATAACAATTTTATAATCTGTATTTAATATGGAGATGGGCCGATACGAGGGACAAAGCGTCCGGTTTTTCTCCTGTTTAGGTATAACTGATATGATGGCCTGCTCCCATGAGGTTGGTGGCATTTCTTTGGTTTGCAAGGCTCCGTTATAGACCCTAAGTAGGAGTGGTATAATCTGACTTTTAAAATGTTTATAAAATTCCCTCGGGAGTCCATCTGTACCTGGGCATTTAGAGGCCTTCAGTCTCTAGACTTCTCTTTGCATCTCTATTCCATTAATAGGGGTTAACAGGTCTAATTTAGCTTGGGGGGTCAATGAGGGCAGAGAGAGATGCTCCAAGTATTCAGATATATTGTTCTCTTGCTGGGGTGTGGAGGGGAGGCGGCATATAATGAAGTATAGAATTCTCTGAAGGCTTCTACTATTACCGGGGTCTGATGTAATTTCTGCCTGGAGCTGGGGTGTATCAAGGTTGAAATCCGTGCTCTCACTCTCTGGGCTCATAAGCGGGCTGCCAATAGGCAAGTGGCTCTTGGGCCTCCCTCATAGTACTTTTGTTTAAGGTACAAGACCTTCTGTTCCACCTGGTATTCCTATAGCTTGTTAAGGTCAGCCTTGAATTTCCTAAGCTTCTTGAAGATCTCTGCATTATACTTACTCTTTAGCTGAGATTCACAATTAACTATCTCCCCCCTCAACTTTGTTTTTTGGGCTTCTCGTTGCTTTTTCTTAAAAGCCGATATAGCAATAAATTTACCCCACACTATAGCCTTACAAGTATCCCAAAGCAAAGCCACCAGTGTCTCTGGGGAGTCATTGTCAGCCACTGCCTGGGTTATTGTATCACTAACCGCCTTTTTCACCTCTGGGTCTTGAAGCAGGGACGTATTTAGTTTCCAAAATGTACACTTGACAAAGTCCCCTAGGTGAAGTTGGCAAATGAAAGGGGCGTGGTCTGACAGTGATCTAGCCCCTATCCAGCTATCTTTTATTTGACCAACTAGCTCTACTGGGAGTAAAATGTAGTCCAGTCATGAGTGGGACTGATGCAGAGCTGAAAAAAGGTATAGTTTCTTTGCTTTCCATGGATGAGGCGCCAACCATCCCCAGTCCCAGCTCCATAAGCTCCCCAACCTTTTTATACAAACCTGGTTGCGGCGGGGAACCGCAGAGGAAGAGTCCAGCCTCAGGTTCAAGACCAAGTTTAGGTCACTTCCAATAATTACCTCCCCCTCAACCCACTCCTGCAATCTTAAAAAAATTTGATGGTATGTCTGAAAGTCGGAGCCAGGAGGGACATAAATCGATGCCAGAGTTAGTAGCTGCCCAAAGAGACGCCCCTTCAAGAAGGCAAAGTGCCCTTCTCCATCTGTCAGCTGTGCTATTTGCTCAAAGGGTGTCTTATCTGGAACAAGTACCACCACCCCCCTGTGCCTTCCCCTTCCATATGTTGCACACGCCAAAGTGCAGAAACCAAATTTCCCCAACTTCTGATGCGCCGTCAATGAAAGATGCGTTTCCTGCAGGAACAGAATGTCCACCTCAGTCCTCTTGAGGAAGGCAAGTATTTTGCTACGCTTTATTGGATTAGTCAGCCCGTTTACATTGAAGGAGCAAAAGGTGGTAGGTTTAGCTGCCATTCCTAATTCAGCAGGGACTCTTCCTCTGTCTCAGCCCAGGTACTATTACCTCCCTCCACCAATGTCCCTTACTTTCACCCTCGTTCCGCCTGGTTCCAAAACCTACAAGAACCTACTAAAAAGGGAAACAGGGTCTAATTACTGGAGGCAAATAGAGAGAGGGCTCATGGGGGGGGGGAAGGGAAGGAAAAAGGATTAGCTAGAAAAGGCAAAAAGTAGTGGCATAGTCTAACACAACAAATCTATACCTATTTGTTAACTAAAGCTCTATATTACACAAATTGCAACAACAACTTATTGTTATTATAAAACACATGGCTTCCAAGGTAGGGGATCCAAAACCCAGGATCCCTTGCCCTAACCTCAAAAGAGCCAGAAAGGCAGGCTACGAGGTAGGGGTTGAAGAGGAGGTATGCCCTGAATTAACAGAGCCTCTTCAACGAATAACTCCAAAGGAGTGAATTCGAGAAATAAGTTCGCCACAGAATCACCTCAATCCCTTAAACATTTAGAGGAACGTACAACAAGGTCATGTATGAACAGAAATATGCCTCGTTGCTCCTCCAGGGACAGTTTAAGTTTAAACACTTAATTATTTAAACGTTTGGAATACCCTTCCTTTTCCAACTTACATATAGGAAGGTCAATAAGTATAATTTTAACCTTCACCAGTGATGGTCCGCGGCCAGGCAACTCAGTACAGATCATTAAAAAAAAGATTCCCAGTCATTGAGTCTAATGGGCCTCTCAGCCTCGAGTAGTGCTTTGCCAGGCCTATAAATCATCACCACGGGAATGTGCTCCCCATCTCAGGACAGACTTATACCAGTTTCTTCCTCTGTCTTCCTCAGGTACAGTCCGGAGAGGAGTCGCTCATCGATCTGAAGTGCGCCACTCGCTGCATCAGTCCCAAGGCCTCTCCTACTTTTCTCAGAGTTGCCAGTCTCCCGAATCCATTTGTGGTCTGAGGCAGCAGCCCCACCGGAAATCTTTGCTTATGCACTTGCTCTGCATCCGTAGGGGGAATAGGAATTCCCTTCTTCTGGAGCTCGTCCAGCGCCTTCACAGGAGAAAGATACAATTGAGGGTCCTCTTCCAAAAATACACGGAGCTTTGCTGGGAAAGGGGTTTGGAATCTTATACCCTTAACTCTCAGCGCTTTCAGTACCGGCACATATAGCTGTCTTGCTTGCTGCACTTCTGGGGCATAATCATGGTCAAGGGTTATTTTGGATGAAAGGTACGTCAGCTCCTCCTTACCCCAGGCCCTCTGAAGAATGTCTTCTTTAGTTTTGTAGCTGCTTAACTTAAAGATTATTGACCGAGGGCAGGCTGACTCCGCAGATGGTTTCTGGCCCAGTGAGCGGTGGGCCCTTTCGATGGACAAGGCATAATTGGGTGGTAACTCCAACACATCTTTCAGTAGATTTTCTAGGAATGCTGTCATAGGAGGTTCCTCAGCCCCCTCAGCGAGTCCATAAAGCCTGAGATTGCTGCGCCTTGAGCGTCCCTCCAGATCAATGCACTTACTTTGCAGGGCCTGAGCCTGTTGGAACAGCATTTCCACAGCATTAGAAAGGTGCGTATTATTCTCTTCCAGGACTTTTATTTTGTCTTCTGCTGCGTTAACTTTGGTATCAATGTTAGAGATTTGCACAGCCAGGGATTGAAACTCTCTCCTTGATTCAGCATGAGAATCACGAATCTCCCGCAATATATTTTCATATCTTGTACGAGATAAGAGATCTGTCTCAGCCTCCGTGTCGTAGCTGGAGCCTCTCGTACTGCTAAGTGAGAGGCTTCTGCTGCGTGTAGATCTGAGCGATTGTATTTCTTCTCCTGCAAAGTCCTTCCTCTGTGATTTACTTAAATTACTTGACAGAGATGGTCCCCGCTCTCTCCTACGACCTTCTTTAGCCATTTTTTGCTTTTAAAAATTTAAGGTATAGGGTAACTTTGTCCCTGGTGAGTGGAGGTGTGTTCCTAAGCTCTTGTCTGCACCGTGGCGGAACCAGAAGTCTCCCTATACTTCCTTACTGTAAGTGTGTTTTAGGAATGCTTGACAATATTGAACATGTGATATACAGTGATGCTAGCCAGGATGAAACCAAATTTTGAAGCATTTTGCAGCACTCTGCAGCATGCTACAGCAGAGTTACTGTGGAAAACAATGTAATTTCAATGGCAATTGTTCCCTTTTGTCATGCAGGAAACTGTTACATTCACTTCATCCTAGTAGTATCACATTTTCCTGCATGGCGAAAAAGATAGTTCAGTGAAATTACGTATTCTAATAACTCTGCTGCAACTTCTACGAATGCTGTAGAAGTGAGTTTCATCCTGGCAAGCTTCACTGTATATAGAGCATTCTTCTGTATAGATTTCCATCCCTTTCAAAATGCTGGTATACCACAGTTTAAAGGTCATGGAATGTGATTGTACCCTTTTGTGGTAGAACAGCATTCTGAAGCCTTTGGAGGCTGTGCAAGTCAGATTCATTCTGAAAGTGAAAGAACCACCACATGCACATTTTACATAACACTATACACTATAAAAATTACAGGATGAGCAACTTCATGTACAACCAGTGTGCTCTGCTACCTCAGGGTTCTGATTCCTACAGACATCTTGAGCTTCGCTCTTGAGAGCAGAGGGAATCAGAACCCTGTGGTGGCAGAACACACTGGTTGTACATAGTTGCCCATTCAGATTTTTCTATATAGTATGTTATTAGCCTTTATTCTGTATAAAAACAGCATGCCTTTGTTCTGTATAAAAACTAACCTGCTCAAAATACTTTTAGTATATGTTTAGGGGTTATTGTTGCTGAAAATCAGTAGCTTTCTAAATCTCATTGTAGGACAGTTCAAAGGTCAAAAAAGTTGTTGTACCATTGTTCTGATGTCACATTGATTGTACAACAACTTTTTAATCTTTTCCTGCCACCTGATTGGAGGAAACAGTGCTCTCAGAAAAATAAATCAAGAAAACATGGTGGCACTGCATAAAGGGGACTTCACCAGTCCAGTTTGGACACAGACTGCCGTAGTCAGCTCCATGTTTCCAAACTGTAGGAAATTGTCAGTTTTTCTTTTTAACAACTGCACCAAGAATGTGTCCATAGGGTTGAGAGTGGACAACTGCCACCGAAAATCCTCATAGGGTGGGTTGGAAACAGAGCAGGACCATGCTGAGCCGACTGAGCTGCTGAGACCAAGCAGGACTGTGGTGTAAACACAAGATATGAAACCTTGTGAAATAGGTTTCTTTTTTTTATCTTTCAACAATTTGGGGAACCATATACTATATAAAACAGTGGATGGGTAACCGTCCACAGCTAAGGCTGTTTCCATCTCAGGTGTTGATGGTATCATGGAGAGCTCTTGAGCTTCTCTCTCGAGGACTCTATGATGCCATCGACACCCTCAATGGAAACACAGCCTTGTTGTAGATGGTCACATATCCACTATTCTATATGTTGTGCACATTCTAAACTGCTGTGCACATTCCAAAGTGTTGTTGTGTGCATTCTGAACAGTTGTTCAACACACTTCAAAGGTCATAACATTTTTAAATTCCCCATTTACCCCACACTTGGCTGATTACTAGCCACCCATTGCCCAAAGCTGTACCTTTTTAACTTTTCAAAGTCTGTAAGTTTACTTTTGACTATAAAACACAACAAAGAAATGGCAGGAATTTTATTAGTTATTTTGTTTTTACTTTTGGGACACTTCTGTGACTCCTATGTAAAAAAAAACATATAAAATAAAATATGGGCAACCACTCACAACTTGGCATATGTTTCCATCTCAAGCCTGAGATGACAGCATCAACCTCATGAGCTTTACTGTCAAGGTCCATATGCAGTTATCATAACCCCTCAGTGGAAACAAGGCATTGATGTATATGGCTGCCAATACATTTTCCTCTATGTCCACTTTATAAAACAAACTCTGGTCAGAGCCAACAAGGCTGCATAATGCTATTGTATGGGGATAAGTAGCCATCTACAGGGAAATTGCTTTTATATGAAACCTCCAGCAGCTCAATATATCTTTCAAACTGCCTGCCAATAACAATAGTTCCCTGTGATTGCTGGCCCTGTTAAAGTTAAAACATTCTCTGGTGTCCTCAGGTACATCCCACCATCTGACTGCCAGGCCCATTAACAAAAAATCATTCCCTGGTGTGCAGTGGCTCCATCATTCTCTGATCACCTGCTGCGATAATAAATAATTCCCTTGCTGCAGTATAAGGTTGGTCTGGTCCAGTGGTATGGAGGGATGAGGCAATGTGTGCCTTGACTCCTGCTACATCAGTGATCCAAGGTCAGGGACATGCTCAGGTTGCTGAGGCTCAGGAGAGAAGACTGAGTGTTAAATCAGATAGCTGTCCTGTCACTGGGTGGGAAAACATGCTGACTCGACCTTTGCTTCCCCCTCGTGAAGGCAGTAATCCAATGGGAGTGGGAATGCAGAAATGGCCAGCACAGTCTACCCACCTACTTCAGTCGCACACTACCACCTGGATGACTGGCTCAGTTCTAGATGTGAGTGACTGGTTTGGGGGGATGGCTCTCCCCTTCCTGGCCCCATCATGAGGGGGGCAATCCATGGGGAACTTTACACTCAGTGGTCTGGTACAGGGATGTGGCAGACAAGGGAGGTAGGGACAGGGTTGACAGTCTGCATGAGTCAACTAGCAAGGAAAACATTTTTAAGGGGGAGAATGCTGCAGTATGTATGATCTTAACACATATACACAACCCTCCCATAATGGGGGTTAGAGTAGTGCTACCAAGTATAGGCAATATGTACAGGATTTCATACCAGGGTACTATGAAGCCTGAGGGAGGAGTCTTAAAGAGATGAGGTTTCTTAGACCTGTAGAATAAGGATCCACAGTTCTTAAATAGTTACTAGGAAGGATGAGAAAGGTTAGATATATTGGTATACTTATCTGATGGGGAAGGAGTTCACATCCTGTGAGACTGTGAAAGTAAAGAGAAAAAGGGTAATATTGAGCAAATTCAGTAGTGGGAACAATGGAGAGGATAGAGATACAAAAGGGGTATAGTACAGTGTAAAAGGTAAAAAAATATTGCTTTCGATAGAAAGTTAGAGAATTAAATTAAGTAATAGATATAGAGGCATGCTTCATTTAAGTAGTATATTAATATCATTAACTGTTTATCAGGAGCATCAAAAATAAAACACAAAATGCAGAATAATGAAATGTTCGTAACCATGTTACTCATGTGTTTTCAGCTTGACTTGCACATTGTTTTTGATGCATTGTGTATAACACTTTAAGAGATCTGTATAAATGAAATGCACATTTGTATTTTTCAGAGCCACCCCCTGAGGAAGGCCCACTGAAGGACTGAAGCACTGGAGCTAGTGGGTGCACACCAGCATGTTGCCAGAAACTAAATCTTGCACTGACTCTATGAATGCTGAACTTTCTTTTCTTTTCTTATTACAAGCTGGCTGCTTTGCTAATGCATCTCCTTTTCCAGTGCACACCACTCTACACTACTTACACTATAGCCACAGCACTGACCACTGACCATCACAGGACTGACCCTTCCACCCCCTACAGTTACCCTGTTAATAGTTTTTATTAGATTTTAGTTATGCATACATACAACAAAACAAAAGTAACAGACATCATTAGCAGAGAAGGATCATTACATTAATATGTCCAGAGCTTCCTGGTATACAACATACATGTATAAGGAAAGAAGAAAGGAAAAGGCAAAGTAATGATGGAGAGAGGGATAGGGGCATCCCCCAAACCCCCTACAGTTACAAGACTTTGCCCCCCTCTGAGATTCACATAACTGAAACCTTCCACTGTACATGACAGCACTGAGCACCCACCCCTGACAGTGACCGAACAGATCCCTATTCCGAATGGTCACAGCACTACACCCCAATACCATAACAGCACTGCTCCCATAACCCCAAATGTCACATGAATTACACTCTCCACAGGCAGTTACAACCATAATCCTCACCCCTAACAGTCACAACATTGTACCTCAGTCACTTCACTGAAGACCACCCCACACAGTTGGGACTGACCCTAGTTTTGCACCATATAAAGTCTTTTAAATATAGGACATAGGTGCTAAACCCAGTTTGCTTGGGTAAAATAGGATCTGCAACTGGGCAAATATTTGAATATCAGGCCCCAGCTGTTATACTTTCCTTCACCATCAACAAGACTCCATACCAAACTGGTAGATAGTCTTGGGGGGGGGGTTACCAATGCTGATGAGAGTCTATGTCTATGGAAGGGCAGTGGGGATGATGAACCTTCCTCTCCTGCCTACCCCCAATGTGGAGGGAATCAGTGACTATTATGAAGGTCTGAATTTAGTCCCTGGGATGGTGGAAGCTGTTGCTAGGTGGCTGGTGGTAATATGGTACTTCTTGGTGATGCAGAGCCTGCAGACATTGGGGCACCATTCTGGCCTATCAGTTGCCATTTTCCCCTCATTTTCATGCCCATCCATTTCTTCTAATATGGAATGTAGTCCAGTCAGACCTTAATGTACATGTCATCCCAAGTATCTCTGACCACTACACCACTGAATTGTAGCATTAAACCCACTAACAAGTTTATAAATTGTTTAGCTGACCTGAATGGACCAAGGTGACCTTCAGGTCACTGGCATTTGTTCACAAAGGGATGCACTGGCTAAAGTTAATCATCTCAGTGAGCATTTAATGACACTTTCCCAAAATGCAGGTGATGTAATCCCAACCAGGTATATATATGTGCGTGTGTGTGTGTGTGTGTGTATATATATATATATATATATATATATATATATATATATATATATATGTATGTACTATGTGTATATATATATATATAGACAAGTTGTTGTATCAAAGCCTGTTAAACAGATACACTTCAATAGATAAATAAATAAAAAAAAAACTGAGAAGACACTTTAGGTGCTTTACCAAAAGAACACATTTTCTTGAGAATAAATGGAACTTTGTGTGCCCCAATCTGTTTAGTTAACTAGCCTACAGCTCAGACACTAGCCACATCTCCTTCCTCTTACCAAGACACTAACTGCCCCTCCCTTCACAGATCCCTCTGACATTAGCCCCTTCCTTCCACAGCACCTGGCACTAGCATGTTTCCCTTTCAGCCTCCATGACAGTAGCCCTCTTGAATGTACACCCTGCACAGTCCCCAAAAGTTCTACAGTACCCCATCACCCCAGACAATAACTCCTCCCTCCACTTCCTGACACATCCCAGCAGCACCAAACCTCACCACTTTCACCACAGTCCATCTGACACGCATCCCTTTCTAGGTACCCCACTTTCTAGTCTCTGTGGATATGACCTCCCTTCTGTCCCTTGACTACCAGAAGCCACACCCATTCCTCCTTAGTCATTTGAGAATAGCCCATACCCTTGTTGCACACCTTCTCTGCAAGGTTCTCCTGGACGCCACCTACTCAAACACCAGAGGCATGCATACATCCTTTCTTCTACACTTTCCCTCCATGTGCCATAACAGTAGCCCACTCCCTCCCTCCAAAGCCCCTGACTGCAGCTTATCCACCTTCCAAAGTCCCAAACACTAGCACCTCTCTTCCCCCATACACTAGCCACCCAGCCCCTGACACTAACCCCACCTCCTTTGCTGGGGTACAAACTGTCACCATCCCACTAGGAAATGTTAATAGATTTTGTATACAGCTATTAAGAGTTTCCTTTAGATAGCCCTGCAGGCATGTGCTGGGCAGGGTAACACTTCAGTAAGTACATCAACTGGGACAGTGGAAAATTCTGTGGGGATTTTCCCCAGTCACTAGCCCTGCTGGCCAGAGGATGCAAAACTCAGTTTTGACCCCTAAATTTAATATGACTTACCTGCTCTGTACAAGTCACAGTGCACAGAGTTGGGTTCTTTTGGGTTTGGGATACTCTGGTAGAACCTAAAAGAAAAGCACAGAGAAGGTTCAGGAGATGCAAAGGGTCTATGATCCTAGAGGAGAGATTATAGTAGTCAGAATTAAACAAGATACTTATCAGAAAGGTAGACAGTTACCATCTGGCCAGACCTAAGGTAGTAAAGGTAAAACTAGATAAGTATAAGGTACTTCTAGTAGTGTGAGTAGAGATAGAGAGCAGAGAGATACAAAGGGTACTATACAGCACAGGAGTAAGTTGAAATGATAGTTAAAGAACATGGGCAGGATTTTCAAACACCGGTGCAGAGCATTCAACAAGCCCTGCACCAGGGGACTCTGAAATTGACAATGAGCTGAACCCCTTTGCCACAACTGCAATGGATTTTCCAATACCAGGTGCAGTTGTGTCAGTTTCCCTGATTTACAGCAGCTTGTACCAAATGTCTGGTGCAAGGCCCATGTATTTGGCACCAGGATGTGGCACAGGCTAGACCACAAATATGTATCTTACTCTCCCCTGCTAACCACACAGTCACTGTTTGTGATATCACAATCTGTCATGGTGAGCACTAAAAACTCAAGGCACTGTGAGGTTAACAGGAGAGGCAAATGTTTTCTATACAGACTTTTCAGATGGACTGTCAAGATGTACTGAACATTTTGTAAAGGAACATTGAAAATTAAAAAAAATAATATTTTCTAGTAAACTATAAACAGCCTTGTCTTATTTATGATAAATCATGTACAGAAGTGCAGAGCTGCTCTTTAACTCAAGGTAAGAGCAACAGATATATGGTGACAGAGGATAAAATAAAACAAAACAAACAAAATGCAGGAACTTTCTGCAGTAACCTTTGTTACACCCCCCATAACCCCCAGTCATGTTCTCTGACCCAGTCAGTTGATCAAATCATCCCATCCCAAAAACATAATATCCTTACTGGCCCACACTCCATTCATGACAGAGAGACTGGCTGAAAGCTGCCTTGCAGGAGCACTGGCTTATATGTCTCACTGTAGAGAAGACCGCAACCAGATGATCAAGCACCCCCCATTTTCAACACTGACAACACAAAATACTCTCCCTCATAGCCCTAGCTACACCAACTGCACATCCAGCACTCACTGCAGCCTCCCCTTCACCTACCTCCCTGCAACCTTCAAATCTCCCATGCATCTGATGACTTCTTTAAGTAACTATTGGAGTTGCTACGGAAGTTGGAAGGCAAATCCTCCCTCCCCATGCTGCCAGCAATTGGAGACTCATGCTGACTCTCAAGTTCAGGTTGACCTTGTGGTGCAGTGCCTCTGGGCTACAGAGGCAGCCTATAACTAACCCTTTTAAATATTTTCAATTTACCTTTAAAATAACTAAAGTAATGAGAAGTAATAGACCAATCTGCATACCTGTAAGTATAGTTCTACTGTTGTCAGTCCTTTCACATTCACACTGTGGCAAAGGGAGGTTCAGGCTTTGAGCGTGCTACCTACTGGTGCAGCAATTGAAATGGGAAAGGAAAGAAGCCTGATATTATAAAAAAAGCTTTTTAAAGGTAGATATGAAAGGACAAGATCCTGCATGGAAGGCATATACCAACAGGTCGATACAGGACTTAGGGTGAAGGAATGTAGGTGAGGCACTATGGAAGACTGCGATCTGGGTGGCTGGGACTTCAATACAGCAGAAAATGTGGATGGACAGGAAAGTGGGGCCCCAACTGAGGTCCATCCCCTTAAGTGTAGGCTGTGGATATTTATATTTATTTGTGGGGGGGTGCAGGGATGAAGTCCCCTTGCAATGGTACCAACATGCAGTTTGACCAGCAAGGGGCAGAATTCAATTGACGGGCAGGCATCTTGCTGTTGCCTGTTTTCCTGTGCACTGATTTCCTTCGTCCAATTTGTTTTCACCCTATTGTGGATATCCCTATGTCAGGGGCAACAGATAAGCACTATGGCATGCAGCACTTCACTCCCCCCAACCCTGCTCTAAGCAGAGACCATGTGATAGACCGAAGTCATGGTGGTCACTGCTTCCCAGCTGCTAGCAGTTCAGTGCTGGTTCATGGTACCCCACCTACCTCCAAACACATGGCTGTGGTTTAACCAAACGCTTACGTCTCAGCACCTCTGACACCGTGGTGTTACACAGAAGTGATGGAGAGGCCCCAGTATAATGTTATATTGTCCTGATCAATTACCACCACCACCACCCAGAAAAATACAGAGACTTGATCAGATAGTCACTTCATCAGTGCATGAATGCATCATGAAATATCAATATCTCTGATGGTGACTACAGCTGCCAGGAGAGGGGAAGGCTGAAAATGCAGAGACATCAGACATCCCCAGCAGCACAACACTACAAGGCAACTGGGAGGGTTGGCAAGTCCAGCTTCTCAGGACTCCATGTTTGGGCCTAAAAAAAAAGTAAATGCTTGAAAAGTTCCCCAGGTAGACTAAGATAAGTTCTTAAGTCATTCACCCTCTTCCCAATGCAATCATTTCTCACCATCCATCACAATCTTTTTTTTTTCTTTTTGTTGTTATTAAATAGGTTTGGTTCCCTGGCACTGCTTGCCAGAAGTCAAGGATACCTCTAAACCCACCTAAACACCCATAGTTTTGTAACCAATATGTCAATGGCAGGTCCTCCCCATCCCTCCCTCCCCTCCCCTCCCCTCCCTCCTGACTTCTGATCAATAATTTTAGGGAGGGAGCAATAGTATGTAAATCCTTGCTACCTTAAGTCTTCACCCTCTCACAGTGCACCTACACCATTGCAGTTCAAAGACACTGTGCACAGCAGGATACCTCTAAACCCACCTAAACATCCATAGTTTTGTAACCGATATGTCAATGGTGGGTCCCCTCCCCTCCTCTCCTGACTTCTGATCGATAATTTTAGGGAGGGAGCAATAGTATGTAAATCCTTGCTACCTTAAGTCTTCACCCTCCCACAGTGCACCTGCTCCATTACAGTTCAAAGACCATGTGCACAGCAGTGTATACCTGTGTTGTAACCTGCCTTGCATTAAAGTATTCAGAATTTTGCTGCTTGGCATTTTCTGTAGGTTACTACATCATGCTGTTCTACATGTCTATGCTTCCTTTCTTTTGTGTACAGCTATCTGTCCTGTGGTCACCTGCTCCATTAAGGCATAGTAGTAGTAGTAGCATGGAGCACCTGACAGGGGAAAGCAGATCAGTCTGCACTCTGATGACGCTGTGAGAAAGACTACAACCCACTTCCAGATTATGCACATGCTTCTGCCACACTATAGCTTCTTGTACCTTTAAGAAGTTAGCAAGCTGTGAGAAACATCACTGAAGTTAGCCAGAAGGTTACTTCCCTAAATCTGAACCAGGGGAGCATGACTGAAATATAACTGGAGTATGGAAGAGCCAGGGTTACTTGGAGACAGTTTATTTCTTAAAAACAGCTTTTTTTCCCATCTGGTGTTGCACGCCCAGTCCTCTGGCTTCAGGTCTAACCCCAATGGTGGAATTGATCCTGTCTGCTATTAGTCCCACCTGTCGCTTCACAGTGGCTGGCATAAATCCTGTTGTGGGTGCCATAGAGGGTGTACTCTGAATATGCGTTTAAAAATTCAGCTACTGTAGCTTACCTATTTGAGTATCTAGGTGCTAGGCTACTTTTATGCACTCAAAGGGACAGCAATCTCAGCTTCACCACACAATCTGCCAAATGTAAAATATTTAATCTTAGGCATCACAATTCTGTATGCAACCTCAACTTTAGTAGAAGTGAAACAATTTATAACCACCCGCAGCTATAGACCTGGTAAGACACCTCGACCTGGTTTACAGGATGACTGCATCATCAGGAGGGTGATGAGGCAGTGGTCCTGAGAAACCAGTAGAGGTGACGTGCCTTACCTGAGTTATGGGCAGTTGTGAATTGTTCAGCACTATATAATGCACATTTTACACACAGAGTTATGGTACTTTTCTGCACTGCTGATCACCAGGGGCACATCTAGAATTTTTTCATGGGGACAACAGCCTCCTAGGCTACTTTTAAACACTCAAAGGAACAGCAGTCTTAGCTTCACAAAGCAAACTGCACAATATAAAATATTAAGTCTTAGGCATCTCAATTGTGTGTGCAAAATCAACTTTATAAGAAGAAAAACAATTCACAACCACCCAGAACTATGGTAAGACACCTCAACCAGTTTTACAGGATGACTGCATCATCAGAAGGGTGATGAGGCAGCAGTAGTGTGAAATCAGTAGAGGCGAGGTGTCTTACCTGACTTATGGGCAGTTGTGAATTGTTCTACTCCATATAAAGCAAATTTTGCATACAGATTTCTTTTACTTTTCTGCACTGCTGATCGCCACTGGTGCATCAAGAATATTTTCAAGGGGCAACTATTCCCCAGGTGAGGTGTCTTACCTGAGTTGTGGGCAGTTGTGTATTGTTCCGCACCACACAAAGCAGACTTTGTGCACACAATTGTGGTACATTTCTGCACGGCTGATCACCAGGGGTGCATCAAGATTTTTTTCAAGGAGGTAACTGTTCCCCAAAATGCAAAATATTATCATTTAAAGCTAAGATTAGGTTTAAACAGATTTTTGCTTGACTAATAAAGTTGTGGGTGCTGCCTGGATATAGATGGATCCACCGGTACTGACCACCCCAGTGTATTTGCTTTCCAGTACCCATGCCTCACTTTGTAGCCTGTTTCCTCAAGGTCTGTTCCAGCCTACAGATCACTGCTGGAACCCTCAGTCTTTTTTCCTTCTAATCCCACCAACACATCATCTCCCCACTGCATTCCCTGAAAAGTATGTCATCCCTGAATCACCATCACCACCCCTAGCACTGTCCTACTACTATTTAAACAATTACTGCAAACTGCATTGAAAGGTATTTGTTTCATGCAGTTCTCTATTGTGAAATGTTTTGAGAAAACAGAAAGACAACATTTTCTGAATCATGAAAGGAAAATATATACTGCTCTACTGTGAAAAGGTTTGAGAAAGCAGGGGATTACATTATTAAACATTTGAAAGACAAATATGTTTTGAATCATAAAAGGAAACTATGTCAGTATGTATAAACAGTAATCTGTGAATTTACCTGGAGCTGTGTAAACAAACTACAAGTAGTTTAGCAGTTTATTCCTCAGTCTGCAGCATTGCATTTCACAGTAATCTAACACTCTCTTCAAGACCAGAAATGTATCAGCATCTGCCATTGGGTTAGAGTTCCCTGGGGTCCTAGTGCCAGTAAAATAATCAACTGACAGCAGAATAAACTTTGACACTGGCGAGCATGTCCTGTGTTTTTAAAAACTCTACAGAACTATTTCTTCAGTGCCTCTGCAAGGGGTTGTGAGGGCTGGCAGAGGGAAAGGCAGTGGAAAACTAATGTTATAACAATGACTAATCACTGAGTAATTACATACAATAGCTGTCCTGAGCCCCTCTTCTAATCTACTTCATTGCAAAAAGACAGCATGGCTTTGCTGTGCAGTCTTAAAGAGTTGCTGATGCCTCAAAGCAAACTTTGAAAAACATAATATACAGGTACAATTCAGCTTGCATTCCTTATATATTCTATAGATTTCTTCTGCACATTATCTATTACTGAGGAAATTTGCATGAATACATGATCTTTATAACTCAGCATTCACCTGTCTCTATAGCGTACTTCCTACTTCATGTCATAATCGTGAGTTGTGACATAAAAATATGTTGCCGTGGGAGTACTGTGATGTCACAAGCAGTGCATTATGACTTCAGGTAAGGAGAAACCAACAGGAATAGATGAACTCTTAAGGAGCAAAGATACTATTTTTATGTACATTACCACAGTAATAGATAATGGGAAGAGGAATGCAGAACTAATGTGAAATTTAAGCTGAACTGTTTCTAAATATTATGTTTTGTTAAAGTTCTCCTGAAGGCATCAGCTGCTCTTTAAAAATAGATGTCTGGCTGGCAGACATAATGTGGGAAATGCATGGCCCCTTAGAACTTTTACTATCAGGTATGCTTTTTACAAACAACCCGGAAATGACTGAAAATGTGGCATTTTTTTCTCCTATCAATAAAATGTTATCAAGGTCAAATAAGTAGATTCATATTAGTTGTGAGTTATATCTGGTCTGTGCCAATGTTTTGTGGCTGGATTTGCAAAGGGTGGCATAGGATTTGCCTCAAACCCTGCTCTGCAACATTTAGTTTTTGGTGCACAGCATTCCCCTTTGCTACAACTGTTCCCTATTTTATAATCTCTGGAGCAGTTGCAACAGTTTTCCCTCCGTATGGCAAAGTTGTGCCAAATCTCAGAGTGCAAGCTCCATAAAAACAGTCCCCAATATTGATGCAAGCTAGACCACAAAAAGATGGTCTAACTTGTGTCAGTTGCTGCACGGGATGAAAAATCACATTAGATTGCCTCACACCCATAGCGTCATATCTTTGGTGCATGCAGGGCTTGCAGCAACTCCTCAGCTCTGAAAATCACGCCCTTGATTTAATAATGTCATGAGCAAGTGCAAGAGGTTTTAAAATTCCCATTAGGCAGAGTAGGTAACCAGACCCAAACCATTTGACATTCTGTTTAAATTTTGGTAATGCCAGAATTAGATAAAACACTGTCTTATTCTCTCTCTTCAAACAAAAACTATGCATTATTTACATGTGTTAGGGTATACTTACTGTAAGTAAGCAATAATACCATCCAGGGTGGGTGGTATTGGGCAATATCGGACCACCCAGGGGGATAATGAGGCTCAATGCCATAGGCAGAGGGCCTTATAGCCCCTGGAAGGTTTGGCATTGCCCACAACACCCACCCTGGAGGGTAATATTGTGCTTATAAAATGGGCTATAGGTGAAATTTCTGAAGAAAAAAAAACTATAAAACATAAAAAAAAAAACTCTGTCCTTCTACTGTGAGAAACCTCTAGTAGGTGTGAGACAGACCTGGCAGAGTGCACTGACCATTCTCCGAGCTCTTAATTATTTATGCTGCTTTTACTGAGGGGAAGTTTGCTAGTTCTATAGCTGCAAAATACCTGAGGGGTTGTGATATTAAACTGTTTTACTAGGAGCTAGCTAGCGCTGCTAATCAGCAGTGTAATTTTAATTGTTGCCTAGCAACCCTCCTAACAGGGCCAGCTGATACCCTCTGGGCTTCTGGGAACATCCAAGACATAAAGCGCGCTCTGTGAATGGCTGTAGCATTAATTTCTGTTCTTCTGCTATGAGACACCTCTAGTAGCTGTGAGACAGACCGGTAAGAGACCACTGACCGTTCTCCGAGCTCTTAATTATTTATGCTGATTTTGCTGAGGGGAAGTTTGCTAGTTCTATAGCTACAAAAGACCTGATGAGTTGTGATATTAAACTGTTTTACTAGGAGCTAGCTAGCGCTGCTAATCAGCAATGTAATTTTAATTGTTGCCTAGCAACCCTCATAACAGGGCCAGCTGATACCCTCTGGGCTTCTGGAAACCTCCACAGCATAAAGCACACTCTGTGCAAGTGGAGCAAACATGGTGCATGTGGCTGCCATGTATGAAGAAACGCGACAAGACACACGCGTTTAAACACATGTTTGGCATGTTCGTCGTGTAAGGGGTGTACCGGTGGTACTCAAGGTAATATCTGGTAGCTGTGAAAAGATATAATATAGACATAAAAGAGTAGAAAAGTAAGATTATCCAGTATGGGGATACAATAATGACGCTGGAGGGGAATTTAGGCATGCAAAGTGGTTCATGTAAAATGTATGAAATGTTTACAAGAGCCTTACCCCCCCCCTCACCATTTAAATGTACAAAGTGTGTCCTAAATGACAAATTGCAGGCTGAGATCTTGGAATTCAATGAAAGATTAAATAAACTTGAAGTGAGTCAGAAAGGTATGCAGGAAAGATTAAGTGTGGACTTATTACAAGTTAATTTGATAGAAAAGACTTTCATTAATGATTTGATCCAGAACCCTGTGAGTGTTTTTTCCTTGAGTAATCCAGCTGTCCCTCCAGAACCTTTGTTATGTCCAAATACCATTGAGGTTACAGCGAATTTAGAGACTCAAGGAGTTAAAAAAAGAAATAGGGTTAATGAAGCTGTATGTAGGGAGGATGAGGAATGGTATGTTGCTCAAGGTAATAAAAAAATTAAAAGAGGATGGAAGGCTGAAGTCTGTGAGCTTCCATTAGCAAATCAGTACACACGGCTTAGCGATCAGATGGTAGTGCACTAATGCCTATCTTGAATGAACAAATGCTATTACCTTCAAGTCCCAGCTTATCTTTCAATTCTCATGTAGATAATGTAGAACTTCAAATAAATAACTGTGGGCAGAGTATGGATTTTATAAAAGATAGTGTACTCCCTGAAATGAGTATAGATAAAGTTTAGCCAATTGAAATACAACCAACGAACGCTAATTGTGTGCAGTTTACAAAAAATAGTTTGTTCCAGGTGGAACAGGAAGTTAATAAAAATCCTGGATCCTCAGCCACTTTGGTTACTTTGGATTTCCAAGATGAAATTTTCATCTTAGGGTATTCCATTATCAGATATACTGATCAATACTCCACCAGGGGCAATAAGCATCATGTGACAAGTTGTAGTTATAGGGGAGCCACTTTAAAAGATATTGAAAAAATGCTTCCAACCATGGTGCAAGCAAAGGAACCACCTAAGACCGTTTTATTACACTTTGGAACAAATGACATTAATAAAGAGGAAATTGAGGAAGTAATGACAGATATGAGAAGAGTTGTAGAATTACTGAAGAGATCTGGTGTAAAACCAATACTGTTTGAAATTCTACCGGTGTCACGTGCTTCAAGCCAGAGAATAGTTAAAATAAGATCTTATAACAATTGGCTCAGGAAATGGAGTCTAGAAAATAATTTAACCCGTTTAAAGACCTTGGAAATTTTTTTATACAGAAATGAACTTTTTAGTGTTGATGGTCTTCATTTATCTAGACAGGGAGCTGGATTGTTGGGCAATACTTTTCATCATGCTATTTCAAATGGCAGAGAAAAACAAAAAAAAACTGGTAAATGAGTGGCTATTGGGCATGAGTACCATAGCTAATATAAATAAAAGTAATAAAAAAAGGTGGTACACATGGATTCTAACATTAATCATGTTCACAACAGGCTTAATTTTTTATCTACAAATGCTAGGAGCTTGCATTATATTAAGAAGGACTAGAATTATTATTAATCACCAAAAATATTGATTTTGCGGCCATAACTGAAACATGGTGGGGTGAGAGTTCTGCTTTGTGTAAGTCCATACCTGGATATAATTTAGCACATAGGGATAGATCAAACATAAGGGGGAAGGGATTGCTATTTCTATAAAAAATGATTTAGAATACATGTGTTGGATGAGGTGGGTATTTACATGGTGGAATTGAATGAGTGGGAGACATCAGATCAATCTGGAGCCATGCAACCTTGACTAAGTTTTCTGGAAATACAAAGTAATGAGTCCTCATTAGAGCAGGAAGGGGGTTCAGAAAGTAACCCTGTTTATAATGTCCTTAATTGGAATATAGCAGGACTCCATAATAAGTTTGTGGATCCGCAGTGGGTTGCTTTTATTTCGCGACATGAAGTGATTATTTTCCAGGAGACATGGGTTTTAACATTTCCTTTCCTGAATGGTATGAAACTAGTTTTGTGCCAGCAATTAAAGGGAAAAAACATGGGAGAAACAAAGGAGATCTGGTTACAATGATCAAAATTAGGGAAGGATTAAGGGTAATCAAAAGTTACTCTCCAACTCCCGAGATCCTTATGGTAGTGGTTAACTGGGACCTTTGTATGGTTCTGATTGTTAACATTTATATTCCACCATGTTTTCACACTTACCCTACATATGATTGTTGGTCCAAACTATCGATGGAAATAGATTTAATGATACAGTCAAATTGGATAGATACTGTCCTTTAAGCTGGGGATTTTAACACTAGGATAGCCGAGTTCGATAATTTATCATTGTTACAAGAACTATTATATATGGCAGATTTGGAAAAAAGAAATACAACTGACATGATTGTAAATGAGGCAGGGAGACGTTTTAGTACTTTTATAACAGAGAATAATTTCTTGATTCTTAATGGGAGATTAGAAGGGGATCGTCGGGGTGATAGCACTTTTTTCTCCCCAGTTGGTAAGAGCATAATTGATTTTATATTATGCTCTCCTTTTAGTTATCATTTTTTGTAGGAGATTATATGTGGCTATGAGAACAGAAAGCGATCATGCAGCAATTTTGCTGGATTTTAGGATTTCTGATAGTGTCATTCCTCCCCCCAATAAGCCCTTGGCGGATATTGAGATTAGTGGGAAAAAAAGGTTAAGATTGAATAATGAGTCGATGCAAGGAGTTTGGAACCTTCTATACTCTTCTATTTTTGTTGAGTTATTTCGGCAGGTACATAATGGCTCCAAAGGTGAAAGGATCAGTGAATTATTAAACATAGGGTATCAACAGATTAAGAAACTGATTTACTCGGCTAATAGTGTTAAGCCCCAGTTAGCATCCTGGTTTGTTGGGTATTGTAAGAGGGAGAAAAGAAATTTGATGAGGGCCATCAGGCAGAAAAAAAAAATTCGAGTAAGATGGTGATGATAAATTTAAATAAAATGCGAAGGGAGTACAAGGAATTTCTCCATCAGAAAAAAAGAGAATTTACTGAAAAACAATGGGGTGTTATGTACCGAGTTATTAAGGAGGGTAATATTAATCTTTTTTGGACTTTGGTGTCCAAGGGGAGAGCTGATCAGAATTCTAGACCTCCCATATATATCCCCAAGGAAACTTGGATATCTTATTATAGTCTACTATTTAATAGACATTCTACCAATGATGATGATGTGATAGAAAATTTTAACATTGAGGGGAATACACATCGTTAGTGTTTTCATTTGGAGAGGTGGAAGAAGCCATTGTGAATTTATCAAATAATAAACACCTGGACCCGATTTGATACGGAGAAATTTACAAGGGCACTTAAATTATTGGTAGTTTTTTAAATAATTTTGTCAATATCTGTTTAAAGAGATTTATCCCATTATCTTGGACAAGAAATATAATAGTTCAATCCATAAAAGGCCAACTTCATTTGCCATCTAATTATCGCCCAATCAGTCTTATTGACATTAGTGGAAAAATCTTTGCTAAAATAATATTACATAAATTACAAGATTGGATAACTGCAAACTCCCCTTTATCAATGTTTAAGCAGGTTTTCGTAAGGATTGTTCTACAATAGATAATATTTACATCTTAGCCCATTTGATAGAAAAATACAGTTCATTTCGTAAAATGAAGCTGTATGCTGTGTTTGTAGACTTTTCTGCAGCATTTGACTCTGTTAATAGAGCCAAGTTATGGGAGATATTATTAAATAGATGCATACCATTAAATTTATTAGCCCCCTTTATTAGGTTATATTCTCACACAACATCGGCTATTAGATATGATAATAAGGGCAACATTTCTGACTATTTCAGTACAACTTCGGGAGTTAAACAGGGATGTCCTTTGGCCCCCCCTTCTTTTTAATTTGTATATTGATGCTCTTCTGACTTATAAAGATATAGATATTCTTGATTCCCCAAAAATTAAGAATATCCCAGTACATTGCCTGGCCTATGCAGACGATCTGATTATTTTTGCTTTATCTGCTCAAGGTTTACAAAATAAAATAAATCAATTTTGCTCTAAATGTAAACATTTGGACTTATTAATAAATATGAAAAAAACTAAGCTGCTGATTTTTGCACCCTTACAGGGACATCAAATTAAACCAAGGATTTATTTAAATAACGAAATTATTGAAGTGGTATCCTCTTATATATATTTGGGGGTGAAGTTTGCTTTAAATGGAAATTGGATAGAGCATTGGAGGGACAAGTGATAAGGGCAAAACTGATTGTACAGGGCTCTCCCCGTTTTGCTAGGAAATATGCAGGATATTTGGTCTCACCGGCATTGATAGTTGACGAGGCCAAAATTAATCCTATTCTTTTATCACGTAGAGGTCTGGAACAACAATGTCCCTTCATGGTTGGAGATCCACTTTCTCTCTACTATAAAATCTTTATTGCAGGTTCCACTTGCCACTTCTAATGTTGTAGCTAGGGCTGAATTGGGTAGAGTACCTATTGATACAATAATTGATATACGTCTCATAAGTTACTGGATCAAAATTATTAATCAACAGACTAATACTATGCCTCTACTATGCCTTAGAGAAAAATTATCTTGGCACAAACAGAATTTTGGGGCTCCTTGGGTCAAAAATATTCAACGTATTTTGGGCAGTGTTAATATGCTTCATCTTTGGACAGATTGGGAGAAATCAATATCAATATCTTATGTGTTTAAGGAGTATGTCAAAAATAAAATACTTAGGCTTGCCTATGATAAGCAAATTGAGCTCCTCAGAGCTCAACGTCAGGCCAGATGGTTAGCTCAAAATAAAATTGATGTATTTAGAGAGAAATATCTTACTCTTGGGCTGACCCTGTTAGAAAAGAAAAAATGATTACTTGGGCAAGACTGGGAATCATCTGTTCTAAATATGCTTTTTTTAATAAGATGACTCCACCCAATTCAGGTTTGGAGTTTTGCAGATGTAATAAGGTTTTCAAGAAGATCTTTATCATATTACGGTACAGTGCCCTTTATCTAAAATCCCGCGGTTTAATCTGTTAAATGATTTTCTTATTAAATATGTGAATGCAAAATATGATATTTTATTCATACTTCTTCACCCTCAGACATTGGAGGAGGCTAAGATGGTTTCAAGTTTTTTTTATCAGGTGTTGAAACACAAAGAAAAACATCTCTCTGCCTATGACAATTAATTTGTTCATGGATTTTTATGTGTTAAAATTTTAAATGTAATATTAGATTTAATATTTTTTTCTTCTTCTCTTTTTTTATATATAATTTTATGTGCTCAGTATGTTGTAAAGGCTTGATTGCTGAACAATAAAAACATTGAAATCTGAAACCTGAAAACTGTGAGTTATATAAATCACAGAATGATGGGCCTGAAAGTCTATGTTTGGAGATTAAGAGGAAGGATAAACAAAAGAATTTGATTGTGGGCATATGTTATCGATTGCCAGATACCAATTTGGAAGATCATAGTATTTTGTTGCAGAATATAGAAGCTAATCTGAATACTAAGGATGTGATATTATTGGGGGACTTTAATATGCCTGGCATTAATTGGTCCATCTTAACAGCTGAAACCACTAGTGAACAATCCTTTTTAGACCTATATATGTCAAATGGGCTACAACAAATGGTTACTACACCTACAAGAGTTAGTAACATACTTGATTTGGTGATTACAGATATTTCTGATAAAATTTCTAATATAAGAGTAGATGAACCATTACTAAATAGTGATCATAATGTCATTACTTTTTCTCTAAACATTAATATGGATAGAATATTAGGAATTACAAAGTATAAGGATTTCAGAAAAACTGATTTTCTTTCCTTTTTAAAGGAATTATATGAATGGGATTGGGGGCAGAAAATTGAATCACCAAACCAATTTTGGATGGTAATAAAAAACTAAATTAATGAACTCAGTGACAAATATATTCCATCTTGAAAAAAATATAATACAGTTGGGAAAACCCCATTATGGTTCACTGAATCCATTAGAAATTTGATTAGGAAAAAGAGATGTTGTTATAGTGCACTGAAAAGAGAAAATGATTCTTACAACAAAGCCAAGTATAGGAAAGCTGTTAAGAAATGTAAATCATATATTAGAAAAGAAAAAAGTAAATCAGAGTTTTGATTAGCCCATATTAAGGATGATGGCAAGAGCTTGTATACATATTTAAATAATAAATCCCAACAATCAGTGAAAATTGGCTCTATTAAGTGTAATTCTGAACTAATTACTGATCCAAAAGAAATTACAAACTCCTTCAATACATATTTTTGCTCTGTTTTTAATTCAAATCAAGTTAGAGATGCCTATAGGCAGGGTCAAGTTGATTCTAATTCAAATTTAAGAGATGAGATAACAAGAGAGGAGATTTTAGTTAAACTAAAGAAAATTAAGGTTGGTACGTCTGCTGGGCCAGATGATCTACATCCTAGAATCTTGAAGGAGAAAGAGCACTGGTTGATTGAGCCTTTGTATGTCCTTTTTAACCTTTCATTGGATAGGGGGAGGTGCCCATTGATTGGCTTCAGGCTATAGTGGTTCCAATCTATAAAAAGGGGGACACTAGTAAGGTTTCCAGTTATTGACCAGTGAGTTTGACTTATATTTTGGGAAAAGCAATGGAAAGAATAATTAAGGATAGGCTCCAGGAAGAACTTGATGTGAAAAACTTGACGGATGTCACTCAGCATGGTTTCAAAACTGGGAAGGCATGTTTGACTGCCAATTTAGTATTCTATTAGAGGGTAAGTGCTATGTTAGCAAATCATAAATCCGTGGACATTGTTTATTTGGATTTATGTAAGGCATTTGATAAGGTGCCCCATGATGTAATGTTAGATACCTTGCATAAGTTGGGGTTAGATCAGAAGCTTATTAGATGGATAATTGCTTGGCTGAGTGACAGAAATCAGGTAGCTCGATTCAGGGGATTTCATTCTGATATTGGGAGGGTGACCAGTTGGGTGCCTCAGGGCTCCATCCTGGGGCCTATTTTGTTTTCTATTTTCATTTCTGACTTGAATACAAATTTAAATAGTTATACTATTAAATTTGCTGATGATACCAAATTAGCAGCAAATGTTAGTCATCAGATTGGCAAACTTAAACTGGAGGAGGATTTAACAAAACTGGAAAACTGTGTTAAAACACACGGAATGTCATTTAATATTGAAAAGCACATTGTTATGCTTTTGGGTAAAAGTAATCCCTGCACCAGTTTTTCAATAAATGGACAGAGTTTAAGGCCTGTCACTAGTGAGAGTGATTTGGGGGTGTTTATTAGTGATGTCCTTAAATTTAATGATCATTGTAATAAAATAGTTAATAAATCCTCTAGGATTATTCATTGCATAAAAAAATCAATGTCAAGTAGAAATAGGGCCTGTCTCCTCCCTATCTATCAGGCTTATGTACGGCCTATATTGGATTAATGTTCTCCATTACGGAGCACCTACTTGCGAAGGGATATTGACCATGTGAAGGGGGTGCAAAGGAGATTTACAAAAATGGTTGATGGTATGCATGGGCTGGGATATGAGGATAGATTGAAAACCTAAGATCTTTATCCCATGGAACTTAGACAAATTAGAGGCGATTTATTACTGATGTATAAGATCTGGGATGAAAAAAAAGTTCCCTCATGATCTAGGTCTGGTTATTAATAATAGGGAAATGAGCTTGAGAAGTCATAAGTATCAATTAATGCTTACTCATCCTAAGGGTCTCCGTAGTTGTAACTATTTCACCCAACGTATTGTTTCCTATTGGAATGGCCTACCTAGTTCAGTGGTACATGAAAGATCATTTGACTTATTTAAGAAGGGACTAGATAATTATCTATTAAATCATTTTATGAACTATGGAAATTAATAACCCATTTTTATGGGAGGAGTACACTGGGCCATCTAGCCTTCTGTATTTCCTATGAAATTTCTAGTATGAACTTCTAGTATGAACAATTAAAATGAACTTTTGTGATAAAGTAGTCCCTAAATTGGTACAATCACCACTGGAGGGTGCTGATGTGTTTTTCATGAATTGTTTCTTTCCTGTCAGCATCGACTCCAGCCTCCTGCTTTGTCCTGCCCACCTCTCGGCACAACATAGTGGAGTACTGTTTCTTTCATTCACTTTTATGAGGGACGAGTTGCAGCAGGGGAAAAGTAGCTTGCTGAGCTTCATTTAAAGAAGTAACTTTTTTTTGGTTGGTTTTCAAATGTGGCATAGGTCATTAGCACCAGTTTCAAAGCACATAAGTTACTTAACACAGAGCATGGTAGTATGCATGTCAGGAATATGATAGTGTTTTAAAAAACTGAAACCCAGAAGATTTGGAGGTACAGCACTCAGGAGTGATAGCAGAGTTACAATTTGCATTTTGGAAGTACTTACTTGGGAGGGATGGCAGGGTGCACTGGACATTTCAGTGTTACAGCAGGGCTGATGGCACAGCAATAGCGGACTGTTTGCCGACTGACTGCTGACTGAAAAGAAAACTGATGATGTGATTGGTGCCGCTCTCCCATTTGATGTATTTTTTTATGTAAAGTCTTGTGTAGAACTATGCATGGGTGCTGACTGGAGTGATGAGGTGTGTTTCCAACCTGTAGGGAGAAGTATTTCTTTCTGTGATGAGGGGAAGAACAGTGGTTGGGGCAGGCGGAGAAGCTGCTTCTCTGTGATGGTGCTTATATTAAGATTTGGCTTTTTAATGTGATAGACTGACAGGATGGGGGAAAGGGGATGATCCTCTGTCAGTGCCTAAAAATTGTGCTTAATTAAAAAATGAGTGTTGTGTCAGGTGGGGAGCTCTATCTCTTTCTAAGTGAGAAAAAAATGGTGTGGATTTCAAATTCACTGGGGTGCTTTTGGTCAATGAGCTAGCAGGGTGGTCACAAGGATACTTGAGTGGGTGAAGGGACATTGGGGCTGGTACTTTTTATTTCCTGGGCATCTATTTAAAGTTAATGTACCACCCTGGCAACAGTACCAGTCAATCAGATGCCAGGAAATAAAAAGCCCATTTTCTAAAATAGCTTATGGACTTGAGTAATAAACATACATGCTCATCACTATAGTACTAGACTGGTTGACTAGCCCTAACATTTCTGTAGAAATGTAATTAAATGTGGTGCACTTTAGTAAACAATTAATTTCATGAAAATCATTTTGATAAACTTAATGGCTATGGAAACATTTTCTCTGTTGCACTGGCTTTTTAATAATTTTTGGGACACCTTAATAATTTTGTATATGATGGAAAATTTATAAAATATTTATTCAAGATGGCTGGCGGCAGTAGCAATTTGTTGTGAAAGCTCCGTAATGACTGTTGGAGAAACGGTACCCATCAGTGTTTTTCCACATTGGGAAATTTGATTTTCGACTCTCCTTGTATTTATTCTTCAGTCCAAAGGAAGATCTGCCTTTTTGATGGATTCACAGAGGAACAAGGGAGGGTTGAACTCAGAGTTTGTTTCTCCGAAGTTGGGCCTGCTTGAGCAGTGGATTCTTCCAGTCAAGCCCAGCCTGGAAAGTGGCAACGAAGTAGGAGTTAGCTCACCAATCATCCTGCAGGATATGTAAATTGTGTATCCAGCTACCCCCATGAAAGTGTCCAAGGAGCCAGCCAAGGTGCAGATGCTGCAGCAATTTCAAACAAATTTCCATCAGAAATAAAGCAAGATTTCCACACAGTCATTTCCTATTGAAGTTGGTGGGTACACAATGGAGAGATTGGGAGCAACTTTAGATAAAATACTTGCATGGACAGAGCGTAGTGACCGATGGTATGAGGCAATACTTAAGAAAACATAATTTGTACAAGGGGAAGTAAATACAGTAAAGGTTATAACGGAGGAGACAAAGAAAGCTGTATTGCAAAATTCAGCTAAAATAGAGAAACATGCCACGAAGATGGTGTCTGTAGAGGCAAACTGTGTGAGCCTAATCAAGGAAAGCATTAACATTAATAGAAAGTTGGAACACGCTGAGAATCTGTTGCGGTACAGAAATGTGCGTATCCTGGGAGTTCCAGATCAATTAGAAGCCAATTTTGAGACCACTAGAGACCTGGTAAAGGATATCCTTATAAAAACTTTCAATTGACCTGAGGAGAACCCTCCCTTAATTTCAAAGGCTTTTCGAGTGGCTAAGCTTGATATAAATACCCCTTTTACTTCAACTACTTCACCAATGTTAAAATCTACCATTTTCACTACTTTCGGATTTGATTCTGACTGAGACTACGTATTTAAGTTGGCCAGGCTTAGAGGGACTTTGGAGTATAATGGCCTAAAGTACTATATATACCCTGATTTTTGCTACTCTACACAAGAGCGCAGAAGAAGATTTTTGGCATATCGCCAGGAGATCCTGGAAACCTGTGCACATTTGTTTTCTGTTAAACCTAGCAAAAGTGAAAATTAACAAGGATGGTAAGAAATATATATTCTTTGATGTGGATCAACTTACATCATATCTTCACTCACAGTATTCCTCTCAGGAGACAGCTGAGTCCTCTATCTTGTCGGAGCATGAGATTTTGGATAATTTGGAAAATATGGACTTGTGATGGGACTGATCAACCTGATGAAAAGTTTTGCTCTGTTCTGATAGTGTAATTTAGTTTAAATTAGTTTAAATATTAACTTATCCTTATGATTGCTACGTCTGGGGCCATCTTGCTGAACATTTTGATGATCTTGCTGATGTAGTGCACTAGGAAATATAATAAGGAATATTAAAATATATAGCTATGCCACTTGTGATTTTGTAATGTATTTTTAATTTAAAAAAAACTTTATATTATCTTGCCTCCCACGGATTGAATTAGTCTAGCTCGATCTTTATGTTTAACAAATATACACTATTTATATTGTATATATTGTTTTTTGTGATGGATATGAATGCTGCATGTGCATATTATTATAACATAATTTATGAAAATAATAAAAATTGTTATATGAAAAAAGAAAAAAAATCTTTATTTTCTGTATTAATGTTTGCTTTGCACCTTGTACTATATTGTAAAGACCTTGAAAATCAAACAACAAAATTGTCTGATGATTATAAGTTCTAGAAAAACTACAACAAACATACAAGGTGTTTGTGAATCTACCTGTAAACTAAATGGAGTAGCAAAGAAATTTATTTAACCATTTTACCAATGTTGTCTGTAAAAAAAGAGAGAGATGTGGTATGAAACTGTTGTCTAAAACTGGAAAAAAAATGTGAATTCTGAGACCCAGATTTGAATTCCAACACTACATCTTGCTCCCTATGTGATGTTGAGCAGGTAACTAAGGTCCTGTTTTCAAAGAGCATGCAGATCAACTCATGACAGTCCAGTTATGCATATGAAAAGTGTCCAGGGCTATAGCGAGGTACATTCAGCCAACATACAGTCTTACGGTGCACAGTTAGGGCAGCATGCAGCTATAGACCATAGAGTGCTGAAAATACCAAGATACCTAGCTGTCTACAGCATGCATCAGGGGACGGTGTGTAGCCACTGCACACAGAGCACTGTAAATACCATGTTGCCCAGCAGTCTCAACACACAGTATTCAAGACTGCAGTGAAGACAATGGGGATAACATGGTGCCCAGCAGGCTCCACTGCACAGCAAGGGAGAGAGTTGCACAGTTCTGTGCAATAGCATGTGCTCAGCAGACCCCAGCGCACAGCAAGACAGAGTGTGGTGCAGGTATGGACAATAACATGGCACTCAGCAGCTCCCAGCAAACAACAGTGTACTGCACACCAACATGGAAAGGACAGCCACAGTGTTGACACATTATACCTGGATAGTCAGTTAGTGTGTGGCAGCATGCAGTGCAAAAGGATGACAGCACCCTGCAGGGGATGGCATGAAAAAGAAAATCAGCCCATGGGGCAACCAAGCAACCCCAATGATGCAGAACATATTACAATAAACAGCTTTAAAAACAAATAACACAGTGGCTTGACCTGAAACTAAAGCCTCAAAACTTAAAGGACTACAGTCAGATGGAAAGGAAAACCCCCACCTATAAGCCAACCGTACAAGAAACAAAATAAAAAAAATAATTAAAAAAAACACAGTCCAAATGGTGGAGAATCAGTCTTGCCTCTTCTTCCCCTCCTGCCCTTACTTAGCCACCTTCATAGCAGCTTGGCTGCATGCAGGATATGCCACCACTATTGCCACCATGTTGCTGATAGCTACCAACCCCTGCTGCATCTCCCCTATGTGATCCATCCATGTGTGCACCACCTCTGACCTCACCACCCTCAGATGGATGATTCATCTCACAAGCTGCTGGGAAGACTCTTGCATCAGGATTTTCCCAGCCAGCAGGGCCTCCAATGAAGTACCACTGCAACAGAAAGACACAATGTCATCATGATGCATGCTATAGGCAGAACTCATCCCACACAACACCATTTCAATTATGCAGACAGAACATGTATGCCACACTGCATAGTGTCCACACATTCACATGTGTGCTGGTATACAGGATGAGTTTAATACAATAATAGAAGCTCATACTGCTGTGCAACATGAATGCAACTACAGCTAAAAGCAGGAGAAGACATGAATCCACTGAGCCTTTCCTGTCGATGCCAATGTCATAGGCCTAAAAGGTTGAGGGGAGATTGGACCCTGCAATCCCCCCAGTGATTGCAACTTGCTGTGTAAGAAATATGGCAGTGTACAGAGGCCAAGTCTGTCCCTGACTGGGTGACCACACTACACACTTATGCACAATAGCAATGGACTGCAAGGGTACACACACAGCAGCTGTGAGCTCACATAGACGTGCATGTGAACAGTGCAGACAGGCACACTTGACTGCATCCATGTACTGATATGATATGACTGTTTAAGTTGTGGTTATGACTCAGTAATTCCAACTGTTGAAGAAGGTGTGTACCACTCTGATATGGAGGGGAGTTACTGACATCTGTGGTATGTTGCTCACTCCAGGAAATTTGTAGGTACAGTATTTCATTTGCTGCGTTTGTACTTTGCCACAATGTTGACAGATTTTTCTGTGCAATGCAATGCATGTAGAGCATACCCTATGTAATCACTCTTGTTCTGGTTTTGATTTTTGAGTGGAACAGCTTCAGAAGCATGTGTGCTAACTTATTCCCATTAATGTGTACTGATATGGGACTGCAACATGCACAATAGTACACACATGGAGTGACGCATGCTTGGTGCACATAGGCAGTGCCTTTCAGACAGTGATGCCAGCTCACACACTGGAGGCACATACTGCCCATGAACATCTGTAGTGACACAAAGCAGACTCTATGAATGCATGGTAATGTGCTGTTAATAGCCACTGTGTGGGCCTTGTGTGATGCACACTACCGCACACTGGACACAAGAGAAAGTGTTGACACTGCACTGGTGGTGTGTCACTGTGCAGTGCAGCAGTGGCTACATAACCCATCTGAAGACAGGCATATGCCACTGACTGTACCGCACAATACATGAATGCACAGCAAGCTACGAGGTACCCCAACAGCACAGCCACAGTGTACTGACACCATGCAGGGTGCATGCAAATTAAATACAATAGCACTGTGCAGTAGCACTGCGCATGCAGTAAAATATATACACCTGCAGTAGGGCATTAGAAACATCACTGAAAATATATCCTGCAATAGTCCTGGAGGACAGGACAACAGTGAAAATCTGTGAGACCCCACACACAGCACAGTATGGAGTGTGTGCGCATACATGAACACTGCAGACATCCCTGTATGGATGTAATTACCTGCGTCACAGCTGAACCACCACCATACCAAGGCCGTGGACAATACTTGTGCAACATGCGTACAGTGGGCCATGAGCAAGACCCCCATCATACTGGACAGCAGTAGTGGGCAACAGTTCAACATAGTTTGTAGAAGCACTGTAATGTGGCACTAGATTTAGCAGAATGGTACCTATAGTGTAGTGATGCAGCAAGCAGACAGGTTTGCATATGAATAGACAGTTGTCACAGCATAACGCCAACCATTCATTATTCTATAGGTGTGCACGTGATCATGAAGGATATAACAGCATTAGAGATGCAGCAAATTTAAAATCTGCATGTGAAGTGAACGTGAAGTGGCCACTTCACATTAGTGCAATGCTACGCGAGGTGGCCATTGAGGAGTACTCACTTCGCCTTGTGATAATGACTTGACTTTGTGTTGTTATTCCACCTTAACATGAAGTAAGGCAGAATGACAATGATAGGCACTTTAGGCAGCCCCCCACACACATCAAATGGCTTACAGTACTGTAAGTCACATGCTTTAGCCAGGCAGGAAAGAAGTGAGTCATACCAGCAGATACTTTCACTTTCTCCTTTGCAGAGGTAGAAGGAGAAAGGATAGTGTAGGAGAGGAGCATGTATTTATTGCTTAACTTGCTTTTTTCAACATCATAAAAACCAACAGCTTTTTTAAAAGCTAATTCTTTAGTTTTTGTTTTACTGTTTTGTGAGTTATTTTTTGTGGCTGATTTATTTGTTTAATAAGCTTTGTTTTGTGTATGTGTGTGTCTGTGTGTGACTGTGTGTGTGCGTGTGTGAGTCGGTCATCGTTGCGTGATGCATCAGAGTGGAGAGGGAAGAAGAGTTATGGACCAGGGACAGTCTGTGGCCCATGTTGGCCAGAGGGGAGTGCGGACACATGGGGGTCAGCATGGGCATGTGTAGCTGGACTGCTCCATATTATTTGGTCCAGCCCCCCCCTCAGGAAGCAGCAGCACCACCAGTGCCACTGCCACATTCATCAATTCTGCCACTGCCACCACCACCATCTGTACCAGCTGCAGGAGCTCCAGCAGCACCACTTCCCACTCCATAGCAGTGGGTGGAGCTCTCCCAGGTGTGTGACAGTGCTGCCAGCAATACATCTTCCCCTGTTGTGCCTGGTCCCTCCCGCAGCTCGACAGTCTGTCAGTTTTTCAACTGTGTCAGGGGGAACAGGAGCATTGTGGTGTGACTGCTTTGTGGTGTGCAGGTGTGCCATGGCCCCTAGGGGACACATCGGGGGACTGGGGGCCAGAGGACACATATGCGTAACCACCACAAGGTAGAGTGGCAGGCTGCCACAGAAAGGGCCAGACCTCCACCTGCTGGCCCTTCTGTGGCAGTGGCAGTGGGTGCTGCTGCTGTGCATCACCAGAGCAGGAGGAGGGCCACAGCAGCAGCTGTTGCTCCACTACTACCCCCACCACTGCTACAAGTACCACCCTCACCACCACCACTACCTGCCTTTCCTCCCACAGCAGTGAACCCCGCCACGATGCCTGCAATGCAGTCAGAAAGAGTACTGCTGTGGGCTGTGATGGAGGAAAGTAATCAGAGGATGGGTGCTGTCCAACAGGAGATGGAGGGGATCGAGCAAGAGCAGCTGCAAATAGTGTTGATGCTTCATCTGCTGCAGGAACATCATGGGATCGAGCATTAGGTATTGTTTTCTGCACACCTCCCCCCCCCACTGCTGTACTGTTTTGTGTTTTGTTTGTTTAATACCAGACAGAGGGAAGGCCACTGTATTAGTTTAAAGGGAAGCAGTCAGCAACAGGAGCGCCTGCATCCTGCCCCCTGCAAGGCATACCCTCTGGTTAAGCCTTTTAAGTATGTTGCAGCATTTTTCTCACGCTGCAACATACTTTCTTATACTAAAGAAACATCAGTGACCCTGAAGTATGGAAGATGCTATGGGGGCTCCATTATGTGTAAAGGTGCAATGTCAACGCACCATGAGCTTCAATACAAAAGTATTTGAAGAGCATGGTACATCTTCACCGCACCTTTCCTTTACACATAATGGGGCCCCCATAGCATCTGACATCCTTCTGGGTCGCTGACCTTTCTTTCTTAAAATAAAGTATGTTGCGGCATGAGAAAAACGCTGCAACATACTTAAAAGGATTAACCAGAGGGTAAGCCTTGCACTGGGCAGGACGCAGGAGCTTCTGTTGCTGACTGCTTCCCTTTAAATATATACATGCACATACAGTCATACATACTCATTATATTGGTGCTTTACCTCCAGGGTAATCTTTCTTGCTCCACATGTTCTTACATTCCATAGTGCAATACTTTTCTGGCAAAAACACTCATAATTTCGGTAAACTGGGGCCCGGAGGACTTCCCGTTCTGAAGATCCGCCTAAGTTCCACCACCTTGCTCAGCAATGTTATGACGTGATGCCAGGGAAAGCATGGGGGCGTGCTTTATTATAATGAATGGCCGGCAGCTTTCCAAATGTTTCTTTATGTTATAATGGTCAGTTTGTGGTGAAATGTGGGCACGTTTCCACTAACAAGGCTCTTGTTAGTTGAAACGTGCCCATGTCTCACCACAATGTTGCTGAGCAAGGGGGTGTAAATTGGGCGGCTCTTCAGAACGGGAAGTCCTCCGGGACCCATTTTACTGAACTTACAAATGTTTTTGCCAGCAAAGTAGTGCACTATTTAAGGACATGTGGAGCAAGAAAGATCCCCCTTGAGGTTAGGCACCAATATATTTGGTGTAATACCATCCATAACTATGTAACTTGGTGAATCTCTTTAAAGCAGCAGTGCAACAATCTGTTGAAAAGTTTGACCTATACTTTTTTATGCTATTTTACATTGCCACTTTACTTACATCCTGACTTGTATGATACTATTCTTTCCAGTATTTGAGTCTGCTTTAGTACTGTTTTTCATGTGTGAGATAATAAAAGGAGCACTCCTTTTAATATGGTGCAGACCAGGTCTTCGTCAGTATTTTGCACTGTTTTTCTCCATCAGTTGTTATATATTACTTCTGTTGTCAAATTAACAATTACGCAGCAGGCAGTGTTTTATGACCTCACAGAACAATAGTTGTTCAAAAACAGCTGCAAATAGTGATAAGAACCTGGTCAGAACAATATTAAATCGCATGCTCCTTTTTTATTTTCAGACATGAGAAAAAGTAGTAAAGCAGACACAAACTGTGAAAAGAAGGGTATCATACAAGTCATGAGGTAACTAGTGGTTGGCAATGGTGGCAATGTAAAATAGCATAAAAAACTATAGGTCAAAATTGTCAGCACGTTGTTGCAGTGCTGCTTTAATTTATAATTTAAGTACAACATTATCTGCTCACAATCACAACACATGAAATGCATGTCTTCTGTCCAGAAATTGACACGTGCTAAGGAAGTGAAACGGGATCATCACACCACATGCAAAGTCCACCAGAATTTATTGCGCAGTCACTCATGTGTGCAGTGGTCATACAGAGTGCCCAGATTTTTTCTGCATGCCCAAAATGCATCCGCCTTGTGACCAGAAAATTGACAAGTGGTAACAAAGTGGAATGGGATTGTTTCAGCACATTCGATGTCCCCCAGAATTAATGCCGCACTCAGTCATGCACGCAGTGGTGGCACAGAGTCCCCAGATTTTTTTCTGCATGCCCAAAATGCATCTGCCTTGTGTCCAGAAAATTGACAAGTGGTAACAGTGAAATGCAACTGTTTCAGCACATACAAAGTCCCCCAGAATTTATTGCTCAGTCACTCATGCACGCAGTGGTGGCACAGAGTCTCCAGATTTTTTCTGCATGCCCAAAATGCATCTGCCTTGTGTCCAGAATATTGACAAGTGGCAACAAAGTGAAATGGGATTGTTTCAGCACATACAAACTCCTCCAGAATTAATGGAGCACTCAGTCATGTGAGCAGTGGTGGCACAGAGTCCCCAGATTTGTTCTGCATGCCAAAAATGCATCCACCTTATGTCCAGAAAATTGACAAGTGGTGACAAAGTGAAATGGGATTGTTTCAGCGCATACAAACTCCCCCAAAATTTATTTTGCAGTCACTCATGTGCAGTTGTGGCACAGAGTCCCCAGATTTTTTCTGCATGCCCAAAATGCATCCGCCTTGTGTCCAGAAAACTGACAAGTGGTAACACACTTGAAATGATACTGTTTCAACACATACAAAGTCTCCCAGAATTTATTGCACAGTCACTCATGCGTGCAGTGGTGGCACAGAGTCCCCAGATTTTTTCTGCATGGCCAAAATGCATCCGCCTGGTGTCCAGAAAATTGACAAGTGGTAACAAAGTGAAATGGGATTGTTTCAGCACATACAAAGTCCCCCAGAATTAATGGCACACTCAGTCATGCATGCAGTGGTGGCACACAGTCCCCAGATTTTTTCTGCATGCCCAAAATGCATCTGCCTTGTGTTTAGAAAATTGAAAAGTGGTAACAAAGTGAAATGGGATTGTTTCAGCACTTACAAAGTCCCCCAGAATTAATGGCACACTCAGTCATGCATGCAGTGGTGGCACAGAGTCCCCAGATTTTTTCTGCATGTCCAAAATGCATCCACCTTGTGTCCAGAAAATTAATAAATGGTAACACAGTGAAATGAGACTGTTTCAACACATCCAAAGTCCCCCAGAATTTATTGCGCAGTCACTCATGAGCGCAGTGCCCTAGAATAAAATGATGACCATGAGCGACCTGTTGCTAGTCCAATGTGTGCTGCGATTCGAGCAAATGAATTTGATCATCTCATTGGATGAAAGAGTGCCCCTTTGTCTGTACACTAATAGTAGCCTTTGTGAGTTGATATATATAGATACAGTATATATTTCTGTATTTTGTAGGTGTGGGGGGTTGACATGGACATGTACTCATGGTATTGTTCTGTATCACAGGTCACAGATACTGTTGGTGTGCACATTCCAGTGCTCGATGAGAACTTGTTGCCTAGAAATTTGCAATGGATAACTCTCAAACACGTGAAGGTAAGTATTTATTTTTTTTTGGGTGGGGGGAAGCATATTTACAGGTTTGTCTGTAATAGTTTCTCATTTTGTTACTTCTTCACCGATTTCATCTGCATCCTTCTCGAGTCTGGTTGTTAATGATGATTATGGTCATCTAATGAAATGACTTCTGCATGTTGCATGTGCACCTCAGCCCAGGGGGGCCTGATGTTGAAGAACTTGTTTGGATAAGGCCACTTTGTCAGAACAACAAAGCATCTGGAAGTTTTCTAAAAAATTAAATGAATGACTTCTTACAACTTAATTGTTATGTGTCCCTTCCTGGTTCTTAAATCTCAATCCCTAAAGTCAAGTTACATTTCGAACCCACATCTTGTCAACTAACACAACCTGTGTGCAATATTTGCTGCAGTCTTTACAAAACAATGAAATGGATAAAATAAAATCTTCATACTTCCCAGAATGGATTTCACATGGTTATTAAATCATTTCCTCTCTGTACGATACAGCTACAGTACCATTCCCAATGAGTTTTAGCGATGGAGCCTTTTTTTGTTACCCTGTAAAAGAAACAAAAGAAGTGTACTGTATGTGTTTTACCATTGCGGCTCTGAAAAGCTACAGAAAACTAAACATACAACTAAAGGAAGTGAAGCAGCATAATAAATGTGAGTATATATACTCACTTTATGGTTTAAATATTAAGAAGCTTTGTGTCCCTGGTTGATGGATGTGGTGGTCAAGACAGACTCATGGTGGCAGTGGTGGCAGTGGCTAACATCAGTCCTGGTGGTGGTGGTGGTCCGGGGGGCAGACAGACTCATGGTGGCAGTGGCTAACATCAGTCCCAGTGGTGGTGATGGTTTGGGGGGCAGATAGATTCATGGTGGCAGTGGTGGCAGTAGATAACATCAGCCCCGGTGGTGGTGGTCTGGGGGAGCACACCACTTTTTAAAAACTTCAGTTAAAACCTGCCAACATTAACCACATCATCATCCTCATAAAGAAAGCTTCCCTCACAGTCATTGATGTCTGAAGTCTGACCACTGGGAAATATTTTCTCCATTGTGTCATCATCTACATCAGTGGTGGTCCATTTCAGGCAGCCACTGCCAGTGCCTGGGATGCTCATTTCCACATCAGCAAAGACCACCATGACTAGGCAGATACCGAATACCGAGGTTGCTGTCTCTGCTGGTATGTGCCTCTCATTCATTTTAATGAATGTTAGCAAATTAACATTTGCAGGAGACAGGTTTGTCCGACGATCCCTGATTATTGCACCTGCTGAGTTGAATACCCTCTCAACACTTACACTGGAGGGTGGGCATGTGAGGTTCTTCAGTGCCACTGTAGTCAGCTCTGGCCATTCACTGACCTTTCCACTCCAGTACAAAAGAGGATCTTCAGTTATTGTCAGATGCCTGTTCTCAGACAAATATGACTAAACCATTCTCTGTGCTGCACTGAGTCCAACTGTTGATGCATCATCCTGTTCTCCTAAATCATTTATTTCACAAATACTCACTTGGGACAAAGCCTCCCAAAGCAGGTTGACGAAAAGCCACTTTGGATGACAGATCACCTGGAACCGCAGTCCCCTTCCCCTTGCAGGATATGCTTGATGGTCCTCCAGGTACACCTTCAGCCAGATTCTGCTGCTGAGGTTTGCTGACCTTGACACGTGACTTCTGTGCCCCATGAACCAAGCGCACCAGTTGACCACTGATATTTTTTACCTGTTCAGGCCCTCCTTCCAGTACTGATGCAATTCCACATTTGTATCGTGGGTCCAGCATTGTTGCTATGCCAAAGTTATCACTACGCCTAATGCTCACAACGTGATGATTCTGGTTGAATACTGTCAGCATGTATTGCAGCAACATACTGCTACCACCATCTCCAGCAACATTAATGCTATGCTGTACATTCACCAATGTCTGCCTCAGCACCCGCAGCAGTGGAATTGATTGGCTAATGGAGGCAGACTCGCCACTCACTGCATGTGTGTCATGTTCAAAAGGCTGTAAAATTGTTATTACAGAGTCCATGAGGCACCACTGTTCAGTCGTGATAGACATGGAGCCCCCGGAATTGTCACAGCTAGTGTGCATAACAAGATATTCTGAGATGGCTTTGTATTGTTCATAAAACCTCTCTGCCATGTATAAAATGGAGTTCTATCGGGTGACAACTTCTAGCTTCAAGTGGTGCAGAGGCAGGCTGTTTTGTATCTGCAACTGCCGCAGTTGATCACGGGCCTTTCCAGATCTTGAAAAGTGAGAGCAGATACATCGTGCAACGGTTAGCATTTCTTTTATATCAGGGTGCTGCAGAAACTTCTGCACCACAAGATTTAAACAGTGGGCCACTCATGGACACGAAAAAAAACACCATTCATGATGCATTTCACCACATTTGGCCCATTGTCACTTGCTATGAACCCAGCTCTCAGGGACAGAGGGTTTAGCCATCTGTCAGTTTCAGTCAGTACCATGTCCAACATTTTCTTACCAGTGTGTGAACAGGTCACACTGCTCTTAGCAATTGTTCCATGCTGTTGAATTCCTGGAAGATTGCTACCACGACAATCCACCTTACTGCACAGATTATTCACACTACCAACATCACAAACAACCCCCCAGCACCTGCACCCAGTGTGCAGTTATACACAAATATGAACTCCCCGCTGTTTTGCCACTTGTCCACATATCCATACTTAAATGGATGAATGGAGAGGAGGAATGTTGAAAGGCATGTCTTACTGGGTCAGACACAGTGCAGAACAACTCGGGGGCAGCACAAGTAGAAAAGTATGTCCTGGATGGGACTTTCCATTTTGGAAGGCATGTGCAGCAAACCGCCAGAACCCAGAATTCTCCACGAAGGAGAAGGGCAAAAGATCAATTTCCAGCATTTCCGCTACAGCAGCATTGAGTTCACATGACACTGTATGATTCAGGGGGTACTTCAACTTATGTGCAAAAACACTCTGTAACGTGGGCTAGCTTAAATGTTTTACACAGGGTGTGTTGATCACAGATGGTTGTGCTCTGTGATGAATGGCATTGGCAGGGCATGGAGGGTGGACATTTGATGAAGACGGTTGCACAGGTGATGATGACAAGCCCAGAAATGCTGTTATTTTGCCAGATTTGATGTACCACTTGCACTAGACATACTGCATTCACCACCACCACCACCACCACTACCACTACCACCACCACAAAAACTGCTACTCTCACCAGCACTGCACAATATTTCAAAGTCATTATAGTCCTCCAACTCATCATGCCTGTAGTAATCCTCTGCTCTTATTACCGCACTACTGCACATGTTTAATTTCCTACAGGGCTTAACAGTCATGGAAGGGGACAACATGCTGGCTATGGTTGCCGGTGATGCAGGTGAACGCCCCACTGTGGTATTAACTGCCAGTTTGTACTGGGTCCACAGTGCCAAGTGCCTATTCTTAAGATGTGTATTCTGTCCTCCTGTGCCCAGATGGCTCCCCTTTTTACCTTGACTCACACGCACATGGCAAACCTGGAAGATTGCAACTGAATCATCATTTGCATCTTGAACAAAAAAATCCCAAACAAGGGATTGTGATGCTCTGCTTTTAATATGTCCATGATGTGGCTTATTTAAGTCTGTTATTTTAAGCACTGAAGTGGGGGGGCATGTGATGTTTGGGGCACTTCACACCTGGACTGCAACTGACCACCACGACTACCTATAATATTGATTACTGGGTCATCAACATCAACTAAAACAGTTAGATCACAAGTTTTTACAGGGGAGGGATTCCTGCAAACAAACTTAGACACAGCCACTTTTAATTTCTTTTTCTCCGGTTCCCAACTGGGGTCAATTATATCATCATCATATTCATCAATGTCACACACATCCACATCTTCTGCTTGGATGCTAGCATGTGGACTGAATGTTGCAACAACAGCAACATCATCATCGTCATCATCACATTCATCATCAGCATCTACACCACCATCACCTGATATTTTTTAAGCACATTGTGAATCACTGCATGGAAAATGCGTGACGTTAAGTGCCACAGTGGAAGGAATATCGCATTGTATGCTATCGTTGACATGATCATCAGAATCCTCAGGTTCAGTTACTGGGATGTTACTGGGAAGTATGACATCATCTACACTGCCACTGACTTGCACTGCTTCACACTCAATATTTTTGGATACGGTACACTGGTCAGAATTAGAACTTGATGCAACAATACTAATGCTACCTCCACCACCACTAACACCGGTAACACTAACACCACTGGCTGGGAAAACATCATCTCCTCCAACTATGAGGGAAGCTACTGTTTGGGCTATAAAAAACATTGCAGAAGAAATACCTTTCCTCACATCAGCAATGCACTTCTGCATCTGTGTACTACTACCAAGCCCACAGACCATCTTACTACCAACATTGGCATGGCCAGAAAAAGCTTTACTTGCACATCTCTTTGCAGGCATTTTGGGGAATCAACCACAAATATTATAACCAAATTCAGATTTTGATACGTTCACTCTCTGATTGGAGGGATGCTGGATGTGAAGCTAAATGAACAATTGTGGCTTCAGCAACAGATAAGAGACTACTTTGAGACTGTCACAGAATTAAAACAACTTCAGTAACCAGTGGTGCTGATGAAGTCACAAAAACAATCCAATTTGGTAAAAAATACCTTTTGAACATGGGGGTGGGGGGGCACTGAACACAGACAGTGCTGATTTTTACAGCACTACAATCAGCAAAACTAAGAACAGATAGCACAATCGCGGTACAAAATCAGGCAGCTGCAGTGGATAGCAGGTTCACACTGCTGCGCTTGCAATTACACTAGTCTGTGGCATAATAAAAGGTATATTATTTGATGCATGCAACACTGAACGCACACTCACACACAGAACAGTCTGTGTACAGTGCTGAATGAGGACTGCGCCGCAAATTCAAAAGTTCAGTACTATGCCACAATACGTACTGTAAATTTGCAATGTAAACAACCTGAACATATGAACCACTGCACCACATCCACAAAACAAACAACAAGAACATTTCTACTGTTACTGACAATATTACTGTGTGTACATTAACAGTCAGTTATATACAGTAACAAAAATATAACCAAAAAATAAAGAAATCACTATTTCTCCAACTTAAATCTACCTACACCACAGATACACCCCTCCTCCAAAGCACACTTTCACTGTCTTTCACCACACACTCAATGTTGTAAATTAACATTCTAAATCCACACAAAGGGACTTCCGGTGATGTCACGGAGCTGACAGCAAGCGAGTGAGTGGAGCTCCCAACCCCATTAGCCCAAACGGGAAAGAATTGATACAACACTGCTTTTAAAAAACAAGAAAATGGCTTCAATACATCGTAACAAAGATAAGCCAGGTCGAGATAAATCAAAAAATAAAACTAATGTGCAGGATGAAAAGGGATTGAACATACCTAATAGAAGGTTGAGTCGCAGCCCTTCTCCTGCGAGTATAGTTGACACAGAAGAAGAAACAGAGCATCTATCCTGAGCTTGGTTTGAAAAACTTTTTAAAGAAATTCGGGAGATGAGAGTAGGGACAAGGTTGGAATTTAGAAACTTGGACCAAAAACTGTCTGGGCTACAGCAGTGACTTGAAATGGCTGAAGAACAGATTTCTAATATGGAGGATGGCGTGATTCAAACTGGGACAATAATGCAAGCATTAATAACTCAAATGGAGAGATTACATGAAAAGTGTATAGATCTGGAGAGTTACTCTAGAAGGGACAATATCAGATTGTATGGCCTCCCTGAGGGCACTGAAACTGGTCAGATGGCAGATTTTCTTACAGACCTACTAGTAGATGTCCTACAGCTGCCCACAGGATACCTGTTGAATATTGAGAGAGCCCACAGAGCTCTGCGGCCAAGGCCTACGGAAGAAGGAGCGAGGCCACGTTCTGTAATTATAAAGTTCAACAGTTACAAAACAAAAGAAGGCATACTTTCAAGGGCATGGAAACAGAAGGAGGTTGCATACTTAAATCATAGACTATATTTTGACCATGATTATCTGCAGGAGATTCAGAAACAATGCACTTAGTATGCAGATATAATCAAACTGCTGAAAGCTAAGGGATATTGTTTTCAAATGCCTCACACTGCAAAAATTAGGGTCTTTTGGTCGGAAGGCATAAAAACGGACAACTCACCAGAGGAGATTAAAGGGGCATTAATCGAAAAAGGCCTAATGGATGTGCAGCCTGCCCTTGGTAAGGACTCAAACTCTCAGAAGCCCATAGAGTGATCTACAGAATGGGTAATCTCAACAGGTAGCAGGAAGAGAGGACGTAGCGTAGAGACGTCAGCAACAGCGATGTACCAAACAATAAGAAGCCTGATACAGAAGCTACAGGAGAGTCGTGATGGCCTGCAAAAGGACTCTCGAGGTTGACACTATATAATTATTGATTCCTTGAAGATGAAGTGTTGCTGCATCATGACCAGATGTTGAGGGTCATCCGTAGGAAGAAAACAGCTCGGTGCTTTTGACGTGCATATTCTCCTACCTGCCTTGTTCATTGGAAACTTGTGACTTAAATCCTGAACTGAATCATACCCGTGCAAGTCTTCTGCATGAAGGCAAATGCTGGACTTGAGAAGGGCGTTTTCTTTCCTTTTGGATATAATTTTTGCTGTCTAGGCCATAGTGCATTTAGAGGGAACTAACTGAATTTAATAATCATTTATCGAGCATGCAATGAGTCTAGTTTCTATTGTTATTGGGCATAAGGCATGCACTTGAACAATGGCAGTGTTGTTTCTTTTCTTTATTTTAAATAATTGGAAAAGTAACTGTGATGTTTTTTTTGGGGGGGGCGGGGCTACAATGTTTTTCCTAAAGTTAACCAGAGACTTTGCTTTTACTTTTTCTCTCTCTCTCTCTCTGGTTGACTAGGTGAAGTGGCGTCACAAATATTATATACACTTTTTAGTGTTATATAAGAGCCTGCTAACACATTTTTTAGGCTCTCGAGGAATATCACACTTGGTGTGGTAATATTTCTCCTCGTTCCAGTGTTCTACCAAGATAGGGTGATCACTGGAGCTAGAAGCACCTGCTTGGAGCATATAAGGGGTTTCCACATTTGGAAGCACAAGTTTAATCAGGAATTGTTCTAGCTACTTAATTCGTTATCACATCTAGAGTTTTGATGTGGTATAGTTTTTCAAGAAATTATTTTGTTAGAAGTTTTGGGGACAGAGTTGCGACTGCTGTGAGGAAGGTGACTAGGGTGAGAGGGGAGTGTAAGGAAAATGAATGTACAAATAGGGGGAGTTTCAAAAAGCACCAAATAATCCAAGAAAATGGATAGTTCTGAGATTATTACTTTATCTCTTAATGTACAGTAAATGGTCTAATGTGTATAATTAAGAGAAGTAGAACAATGTGCTTCCTAAGAAAATCACAAGCATATTTTATAATGCTACAAGAAACCCACTTGAACAAAGTAGAGCATGATAAGCTTAAAAAGTTCAGTTTTCAGACAGTCCAATCTTCATCATACAGGAAAGGTAGATGGCGTGGTGTTGCAGTACTGATTCCAAACAAACGTCCATTTGAAGTGCTTGACTCCATTAAAGATAGTGAAGGCTGTTATGTGGGGGTAAAGGGTAAATACGTTAGAATCACAGTTTCTTTGGTCTCGATGTATGCCCCTCCAGGGTACGATTATTCCTTTTACAGGGACTTCTTTCTCAGAATAATTGAATGGGCAGAGGGCCATCTCCTTATAGGGGGAGATTTAGATATGAGGCTTAATGCTCACTTAGACTCATCAGGTGAAGTGGTCAGACAAGAAAATGGGACAGCTAAGAGAGTGGGGAAATTACTGAGGGAATTGGGTCTCATGGATACCTGGAGACAGATGCATAAAAAAAGTAGACAATATACGTTTTATTCATCAGCGCATAAATCATATTCAAGGATAGATAATTTTTTCTATCTAGAGAAACCACAACTTTATGCACTGACTCCTGGTTAGGGGACATGGTAATTTCGGACCACTCACCAATTTACCTGAAACTTAAACTGGGCCCCAGTAAACGTAATACTTTCTGGAGATTTAACCTCTCGTTAATACATGAGGGACAGACTAAAGAAACAATAGAGAAGGTAATAGAACATGCGGTGAAGGACAATAGTGACCCCGAGATATCTCTGGGGATCTTATGGGATACGATGAAAGCCATAGTGTGTGGTAAATTCATAGAGATCTCATCTAGGAAAAAGAAATTAAGGGAAAAGAAAAAAGTGCAGTTACTGGACCAGATAAACAAGTTGGAATGCCAACAACAGCAGCAACTGGATAGGGACAGAGGGAAGCAGTTGAAAAAACTGAAAAGAGAACTATTAGATATACTTGACTATCAAGTCGAACAAAAGTTATTATATCTACGTCAAAGATACTATGAAGGGGGTCCAAGGACGTTAAGACTCCTAACCTATAGGCTTCAACAACAGAAGGTCAAGGCTTGTATTTCAAAAATAATGAACCCGAAAAACAAAACGCGGCAGGTCAAGGTGGAAGGAATAGCCAAAGCCTTTAAACACTACTATATGAAATTATATAGTAAGGGAGCAAATCCTACCCTGGAAGTGATTGAGAGCTATCTTGCCCCTCTTCGCTTGCCCAAAATCTCTGAACAACAACAGAGAACTCTAACTTCCCCTTTTTCAGTCGGAGAAATACAGAGGGAAATAACCCACCTGAAGGCAGGAAAATGTCCTGGCACTGACAGTTTGCCAAATGAATTCTATAAGAAATTCATGGAGGTAGTTATACCCTTAATAAGAAAAGCCTATAATACTTTATGGGAGAATGAGGAAAGCTATGCCCCATCCTGGTCCTGAGCCATCATTTTAATTTTGCCAAAGCCGGCCAGAGACCCCACTATGTGTTCATCGTATAGACCGATTTCCAAATTAAATACAGACTACAAAATATTAACAGGGTTAATGGCCAGAAGGCTTGAAAAAATACTACCAGAAATAATGAATCTGGATCAAATGGGGTTTGTCTTGGGAAGCCAAACTTTTGATAATATTAGGAGGTCGGTGGATATAATTGAGCATTTACAAAGGTCAGGAATTCCAGCATGTGTGATAAGCCTGGATGCCGAAAAGGCTTTTGATCAAGTATCTTGGTCTTTTCTGTGGGGTGCTCTGACTGGCTTTGACTTTCCTACCCCCTTTTTGAGTTTTTTTATCAAAATTATATACTCATCCCACAGCATACATTAGGGCAAATGGATACATGTCTAGTTTGTTTATGTTGGAGAGAGGCACCAGGCAGGGTTGCCCCCATCTCCTTTGCCTTTCATACTATACACAGAGCCTCTGGTACAGAGTATACAGGTAAATGAGTGGATTACTGGTGTACCTATAGGGCAAATTAATCATAAAATGGCCCTTTACGTGGACGATGTCCTACTGTATTTGACTAATCCATTGGAGTCTCTACCAGAAGTTTTTAAACAAATCAAGAGATATTCATCTCTTTCTGGGTGTACACTAAATTGGTCTAAGACTGAAGTGTTAGTGTTATCTGCCACAATCCCTGAAGATATAAAAATAAAATACCCTATGAAGTGGGACAGTGAGACCATTAAATATCTGGGGGTTAGAGTAGGTAAATCTCCAACAACATCATATGCAGGTAACAATCCAAACTTGGTCAAGCAACTATGTGCAGATTTACAGAGGTGGAACTGCATACCTTTTCCATTTTATTCTAGATTACAAATAATTAAAACTAACATAATGCCGAAGTTTCTATACTTATTTTAACAGTTCCATGCACAATTCCACAAAAGGAATTTATTAACTGGCAAAAATGGGTTATGTCTTTTGGATGGGGAAATAAGCATTCCAGAATATCAAAAAATACTCTATATCTACCAAAACAGGAGGGAGGGAGAGCCTGTCCACATATAATAGACTACTGGATTGTGGTTCAAATGAAAACCGCACTGTTATGGGCTCACCAGAATTATAGGGCACTTTGGCAACAACTTGAACTACACCAGATGGGCAAGACACAGTTATGTGCCAAGCTTTTTGACCCACATGGCAGACCTTCAGATATGGGAACATCAATGACTTCAGACATGGTGACTTGAAATGGCTGGTATCAGGGCATTAGAAGGGGTTATACAGGTAGAAATATTTGGAGATATATATGGTGGTTGGCAGATAAAGGGTTTGCTTCAGCTAAGTTCTCAAATTGGTATCAAAAGCAGAGGGTTAGGGGTGTATATGCCTCTTGGCAGCTACTTAAAGGAAATACAATCATTCTATTTGAAAGTACTAAGTCCATATATGGTTGGACAGAGAGAGGCCTATTGTACTACTATCAAATAAAAGACTACATTAATGATAGGCTGCAAAATAATTTACAATATGTTGATCTTAGACCTTTTCCTAATGTAATTGAACTTGTCCCGGGCTCACCATATGGTAAGGGAGCAATAACAATGCTCTATTGGAATCTGATAGCTGACCGAGCACATAATACATGTAATATACAAAAAAGGTGGGAGCAGGAACTAGATATACACTTAAATCAAATAGAATGGTGTTTGGCGTTTAGAGGCAGCTGGCGCACTACATTTTCCCCAAACTGACAAGAATTTGCTTGGAAAATTAAGATCAGATATTTCTTAAACCCATGCAGGCAGTCTAGAATAGGATTGAAAAATAGTGCAGAATGTTGGAGAAAGTGTGGCTGTTCGGAAGCTGATATGGCACATATCTTTTGGAAGTGTTCTTCGCTTCAAGTGTACTGGAACGAAGTGAAGAATCAACTTAATAAAATATTTGGAATGGATATACGGTTAGGCCCAGAAAATATAATATTGGGAATATACCCCTCTGAAATTAAAGGGAAAGAAGGGCGATATTTATGGGCTATATTATGCATAGCTGCCTTGAAGGCCATCACTAAAAAATGGCTTCAGAGGCCTATACTAGAGACGAAGGACTGGCTACAGATAGTTTGTCAAATTCAAACAATGGAGAGAATCACTTTTGCTGCTAATCATGCTATAGATTCCTATGTGAATAGATGGACTCGTTGGGATTTGTATAAAGATATAATGGAATAAATTGCAATGTTTCTCCCCCACCCCCTTCCCTTTTTCCATGTCTTCCTCAACTTTGACTATTACTCTCTCTACACAGCTTGTAGTCCCCTAAAGGTTCTGTTAGTTACTTTTTATGTTGTTTTGTAAAGAAATATTTGAGATTAATTGTTACTGAGGAATGCAATAAGAACTCTTCAGAGAATAGTAATTCTAGTAAAAGAATGTATTTTTATTTTTCTGTAAAAAAGGAAGCATTTCACTTAGAAAACTTGGTAGCAAATGTGAATGTTCAAGTGTAAAAAATGAAATGTTTATTTTACAATAAACAAAGTATAAAAAAAATCCACACAAAAACAAAAACACTCGATGATATGAGCACAGGAGGGTTTCCTACAATCGATGAACTAAAGTTGGATCCCCCCCAAAAAAGCAAAAATGCTTTTTGAAGCTTTTACAAGATGCCTATCACAGACAGCTATCAGAGCACACTGTCTCCTACTCCTTCCTACTTATACTACCCCGAACTGAGGCTGTGCAGATCAATATAGAGCCCATGTGACCTGAAATCCCATGAATCACTGCAAAATTTGCCTTTGTAGCTCAAAAACAAGGCAAAGTGAGGCAAAGTGCACTGCCCGTAAAGCACTTCACCTTAAAATTGGCAGAGTAGTGGCCTGGGGAGGTGGAGTACTATGAAGTCATTGTTCCTAATGGACTTTGCATTCCTCATTATAATGCAAAGTACTCCACTTCACGTTGCGAAGCACTCCACGAATCTGCCTTTGCTCTGCATATAGCTTCGCAGAGTGGATTGAGCCCACTTCGCCCACCACTAAACAGCATGTACACTGTCACAAACAGTACACATGCAATGCAGCAGTACCAGGATGGCTTTCACTACACAGTCTCATGTGCATGTCTGTGACATATGTAAGGAATAAGACATGACAGGGTGTGCATTATGCTTATTTAGCTACAGGCTTAGGGATGTAGTGATGCACAAATGCACAGGTGAAGTGCCTTCAGACACTGGAACTGTGGTAAAAGCAACATAATGCACACCACAAAGTGTATTTTTGTACTTATAAAATAGGTAAATTGAGAAAATATAAAACCAAAAACAATATGACATTTTTTGTTAAAAACATGCATTTTCTTTTTTAAAATACAGTAAATACTACAACGTTGCCCCTCTCAGCTGTCAAGCATCTGTCTATCCACATTCAATAGATGGAATGTTTTGTTATCATGGAATACAGGAATTCAAACTTCTACGGAATTCTACTGGCTAAATTTTCACCTATTCCCACACAAACACCAACAGAAGGCCTCTGTAAAGCCAGCTATTCAGTTTTACCTGTAATCAAGCAAGCACCGAAGATTTCCCTTGCAGGCAAGTACAGGATAGAAGGGTTATTTTTAATGGTGAGAAAAGAAGCTCCAGAAAATAAAACTGTGAGCAATACTTTGTTTTCTTTTTAATTTGTGTAGGCTTATAAGGTGGGGAATATAAAAGAAAAGAACATTTAATCAATTTGTTTGTTCTCTTTATTTTGAAAGAATTGTATTTGTAGAGCCTGGGTGTTTTTCAGTAAGTAAAAGTGGCAGCCATGTTTGTACTGCCAATTATGAATTTTTGAAGAAAAAAAGCATCGATATTGTTAAGGTGCTGTATTCATAATAACAACACTTGTTTACCTGTGCATTAGACAGATCTAGGGTACAGGTGCAAGCCATACAGAATGCAGAAGTTTCCCTACCCGTTTTATAAATATATACAGATATACTGTACAGATATTTGTACTTTGCACACAGACTAAAGTGACATTACTCACTAGCAGATCTATGCAACATACTCATTGGAACAGGTTCAGGATTGATGTGTCCCTGCCCCACATGTTCTTGCTGCTGGCTGCCTGACCCCCTGTTGTTTCCTGGAGTGGGACCTGTCCCTCCGCCTGTCTGGTGCCTCACTGTGGCAGAACCTCCATATCTGGCAATCCTCCCAGCTGTCTTCCTCCTCTTCCACTCTGGCAGCTCTCCTGGTCCCTGCACTTGTAGAATGTGACAAAGGATTGCTGTAATCAGAATTTATGATGGCACTTACACAGTACAGCATCACATAGGCACACTGTGGAGCAGGATGAAAGATCCACCGCACATGATGGTTGTGACTTGGTAGTTGGCACACAGCACCTGAGATATCGTGGTTGTTGTGTGGGAAGGTTTTACCATGCCACAGTGACAGCGGCTCCAGAGACATCCCCGACAGTGATAGCCACCTTGCTGACTGTCAGCAATGCAGCATCGGGGATGCCTCCTGTTTTCATTAGGGGGCTGTGCCCCTGAAACCATCCACACCACACTTCTAGGATTCCAACTCCAAGTCGGAGTAGGACTGGGGGGGTGAAACACCCTGCGAGGCATTCCCCTGGCTGTGCAGAGACCATCACAGTGACAGGTGGATATTGGCCAATTCCTGTCACTGTGGTGGTCTTCGCTGTGGGACAGTCACTGCAGTGTCGGTATATGGCGTAAAGGATGGTGAATGTTAGAGCGGGACATATATATACCTCCTCCTTGTCACATACACATGGATTGTGTGACAGTGGGCATGTTCACATGCAAACAGCACCATGTGGTAAGCCGGTGCCCTGTACAAGTCACATGGTTTGTTGATGGAATGCAGTGCAATGATTTGCTGGAGTAGGCATGTGACCCTGGAGTGCTGTGTGTGGGCCCACTGGTGCCGCACACACCACATGTATCATTACAAAGTGCCTGGTGAACATGGTGCATACATAGACATGCCAGTGAACAGTGCACTGAAGTGTCTTTGGAGGTACAAGTGGTACACGTGTCCATGTGTCTGCTGTGTAGCTCACTAACATGATTGGTGGTGTAAAACAGTGATCACACACAATCCTCACTGCAATAGTGATACACCATGGTGCAGCAGCACAGATGTAAAACTATGGTACAATCCTAAACTGCCAAGTCATGTACCTGGCCATACAAGTGCCACCATGCCCTGCACTGATGCCTCTCTCCCCCACAGGCACATATTCACCATAGCTATTGGGCTTATGCACACATACAGTGGAGGTCACAGGATATAATTTATTTATTTATTTCTTTTTTGTTGACTGGGTAAGTGCACTAGACAAATCCTGCCTATTTTCAGGCATGACCTGGGAGAGGGGGATACAGATCAATGCCAACTGACCTTGAACCAGATGAAGCTGTTGGTGGTATTGTTTTAGTGAAAGAGGGAAATTTGGCCAGGACACCGTGGAAATTCCCCTATTCTGCTGTTACATTGCTGCCAGCAGGGGGTCTGGTCTTCGTCAGGATGGCCACTCTGCAGCCGACATCGAAGGAGGAGGTTGCTGGCTTACTAGGAGCATTAGCCTCTGCTCCCACAGACGGTGTTATGGAGGCAGTTTCTCAATCGGATTTTGATTCAGATAATGATTTTCAGGATGCTCCGCTTGTATGGGCAGATTCTGCACTTCAGACAGGCTCTGGCGATTTTGCTTTGCATTCATCTCGAGGACTTGGTGCTCTCGATTTAAAAGGTGTTGTCCCAACTAACTCTGTGACTTCAAAGGAACAGTTGCAAGATTCAGAGATATCCCCGGTTCGTAGCATGGCTACTTCTCCTGAATTTCCTACAGATGTGACCTTGCCTGGTGATTTCGCGTTGGGCGGTAAGACTCTATTACATATGGCTATTTCTGACCAAGTCCTTGGTGTTTTACTTTCTCCTGCGGCAGCTTCGGCTGCGCGTGTGGTGGACTGCTTTGAAAAAAAAAACCCTCTAATTTTGACTGATGCAGAGTTTGCTGACATTGATATGGCTCGGTCTGGGGATAACTCTAAGTTAATTGCAGTGTCCGTGGAGCCTACTTCTGAGATACGCTCGCAAGCATGAATTGGTTTTGTTGGAGCAGAGTCTCTGCCTGTCATACAGTCGGCAGTTTCTGCATTGGGAGCTCCCGGGGGGAGCGGTCGCATTCCTGAGATAGCTCTGTGTGGTCATAGCACTCCTAGCACAACAGCAGCACTACTACAGGCTGGCAGTAAAATCGTGAATTGTAGCGAGTGCCTACAGCCTGGGGGAGTGCTTTTTGCTCAGCTGGAAGAGGTTTCTTATACTAAGGTGGGGTGCAATATCGCTTCAGCAGGGGTGAACTCCTCTGAGTTTACCCAGAATAATTCAGCTCCTTTATTGAAAGATGCCGGGTTCGTTTTCAGAAAAAGTCTTCCTTCTATGAATATTCAGGGGAATTCTGATACCATTTATTAATCATCGGCTACTTCACAAACAGGGGTTACTGAATTCACTTTTGGGGCCTCTAGCATTCAGCAGCCTAAACAGGTTATTAAACAAATGCAGTGCCAGCCTCTGTTTCCCTCTCAAGTGATATCCTTCAGGAATCCTGGTCTCCGGAGCAAGCTCTTTTGGGGGCAGGTTGGTCACAGACTCCCTCAGGGGTTTGGAAGCCTGACCCAGTTTGGGATTCGGAGTTTCCCCTTTCTCAACATTCGCCTGAATGGAAACCGATTCCACAGCCTAAGGACTTGGATAGCAACATGCATACTACATCTTTAGGAACTGGGCCTTTACCCCTTGCTTCTCCTCCTCAGGTTATAGACTCCCCCTTTCCTCTTGCAAGTACTGATTTGCCACTTCAGGAAAAGGGTGCCCCCTCAAAGGATTCTTCCTTGGCTCAAACTTCTACAACTGCAGGATTGCTTCCTTTGGTGAATGAAGTACAAAATCAGGTTTTCTCCATGCCTAAATCTTCATCCCAGAAACCCCTTATGTCCGAGATTTTTTCTTCTACTAAAAGGGAAGCGGCACCCCGACGAAATGCAGTTTGAATACGATATAAGAGGGGCCTACCGGACAGGCCTGACAGACATTATGTGGGTAAAACACTACTGAAGGATTCTTTGCATTTTACTCCCCAAGATGTGCATGCTTTTATTAACATATCCGGTGAAGATAACTTTGATGTCAGTTTTTGTACCCCTCGGGGTTTCTATTTGTTTTGGGATCATTATGGTCAGATAAAGTTTTCTCCCACATGGACCCCCTTTATGGCAATACCTCTTTCTAAGCCCTTAATCAAATATGTTACAGTGATGTTTAGAAATGAGGGGGTCCATGTGGAGGATATCACTTTTTGGTTAACACAAAAGTGTGAGGTCCTAAGCAGCCCTGAACTTATTTTAGATTCAGAAGGTTTTTGGACAGGGGGTTGGAAATATAAGGTCAAACTGAGGAAATCTGTGTCTGGGGTGGCCCATATTCCAAATTCCTTTATGCTTGGAAGGGACAGGGGGGTCTGCTTTTATGGAGGTCAACCACGTGCTTGCTATAAGTGTGGGTCTAGAACTCATCTTTCTAGCATCTGCGATCGACCTCGCTGTGAAAATTGCAGGGAGGTAGGGCATGTTATTATGCAATGCATTAATATCTCTAAGTGTGACCTCTGTGATGAATCTGGCCATAGCTTTGGGGTTTGCCCATGGGCTGCCAGGAATAAGGTTAATTGTATTAATTCAGACCTTCTTATTCAGAACGCCCAGGACGCATTTACCCTCCCCCTTTCTTCCCCTACTCCTTTAGGGAAAATCTCCGCAAACCTTCCCCCTCCTTCCCCTTCCCTTTCAAAACAACTACCTCTTCCTTCAGAAGTAAAACAAGTGGTGGCTATAGGTACAGTACCCTTTTCCCCTCCCTCTTCAGCTGCAGCAGTCTCTATTGCACTGGTAGAGGAAAAACCTTGTATGGGCCCTCCCGGTTCCTTGGACTTTCCTCCTGTGTGTTATTCAGAGGAGGTTTCCAGGGTTGCTGGGAAAAAGTCTAAGCTCTCAGCACTTGGACCATCTTTGCCCAGGTGCAGATCTTCCCGGAATTTGCACTCTAAATCTCCCCCTTCTGTTACTGACCTTGAAATCAGTAATTCATATGCGGCACTTTTTACTCCTTAGGGGGACACGGAAATGGATTTGGGTGACTCAGATTCCCAGAAATCCTCCTTGTCGCAGTCCATGGAGAATTATAAAGAGAAAAAAAAAGAAGAGAAAAAAATCAGGTGTTTGATTGTATTTTTCCTTTTCTCCACTCTATCCATAAATGAGGTTCCTTTGGGGCTCTCTGAATACCCATAGCTTGTTGAATAAAGATAAACGACAGGCTCTTTATCATCATGTTCATGAACGGTATGTATCTGTCTGTTTTCTGCAGGAGACTTGGATGTCTTCGGTGGAACAGTTAGCTTCTTTTAAACATGATTGGGTTTGGGGCCCTTCTTTTTGGTCCTTTGGCTTGGATAGGGCCGATGGCATTGGTATTTTATTTAATTCCTTTTCATTTGTTTTAAACAATTTAATTGATCTCATACCTGGTAGGGTTTTGATTCTAGACAGGAAATGGCAAGGTATTTGTTGCCGCTTTATTAATATCTATAGCCCCCAAACGAAAGCTGGTAGAGTGGCCTGTTTTAAATCCATACAACCCTATTTGGTCACCTCAGTTAAGATTTTGTGGGGTGGGAACTTTAATTGTACCATTCCCAGTTTTGCAAAAAAAGGTAACAAACTTTATTGCGATTCCCAGGCGTTGGCCAATATAGTTAAGATAGCTGGCTTATTTACCTGTTTGCATCCCCCTACTCAGGGTGCCCAATTTTCATTCCGTAAAGGTAAGATTTTTTCAGTCATTGATTATATGTTTATTTCCCCTGGTTTATTGGTTCATTCCTTTATAATGTCCCTTAGTGAATTTTCGGATTATTCCTTTTTATTATGTACATTTCAGGTACCTAGTCCCATAGAAGGTAGACATGTTAGGTGGAAACTTAACAGTTCTATCTTAGGGTTACCCTATGTGCAGAATGGAGTAAAAAATATTTTGAAAGCAAGATTGTCAGTGGCCTTTTTATATCCCGATTTAGGGGAATGGTAGCTGAGGACTAAGGCCGATTTGAGCAGTTGGTTTAAAAATCAAGGGGTAAAAACCAAAAATTTAAATTTTTTTAAGTATTTGTCCCTTAGGCAACGACTTCATAGGCTCACCATGTATGCACTCATCACATTGGGATTATTCGGCTCAAACAAGAAATGTACAAGAGCAAATGAGGATTTATCAGTATGATCGAGCTAAAACCTTATAAGCCATTTTAACTAATGGTATAAAAAAATCCCCATTGGGTGACCCCTTTGAAGCTTGTAAGGTTTTGAGGGATTCCTCTAATATGGTCTCACTCCTTAAACCTGATTTGCCTATAGCAGATACTGTTCCACAGTTAAGAAAATTGATTGTGTCCCATTTTAAGTCATTGGAACCTTCTTTACTGATTTCTGAAGACTCCATACATTCTTATTTGAGCAATTTCATTATTCCGTCAGAGGCATCTGAAACCTTACAATTAATAGAGCCCTTTACTCAGGGAGAAATCTTGAAGGTTATACAGGCCTTGAAGCCTAATATTTCCCCTGGTATAGATGGTCTGTCTAATTCTTTATATAAAGTTTTTTCTGACAAATTGGTACCTTGCCTTTTCCTTTTATTTCAGTATTTTGTGAAGCATACTGTGTTTTTTCCTACTTTTTCAGATGGTTTATTGATCTATTTATTTAAATCTGGGGATAGACAGGATATTAGGAACTGGCGGCCTATAACTCTCTTAAACTCGGATTATAAAATTTTTACCAGTATTTTGAATAACCGATTAAAGAACTATGCTAGATCGGTAATTTCTCCCTTCCAATTTTGTGGGATACCAGAAAGGAAAATTCAATCAGCTTTAATGATGCTGAGAGATGTTATTGAGCATCTATTAATTTCTGGTATTAGTAGCTGTCTGGTTGCAGCAGATTTGGAAAAGGCTTTTGACCGTGTCCATTTACCTTTTTTGTTCTTAACCCTGGAAAGTTATGGGGTTCCGGTATGACTGGTTGCCTTGTTTAGGCAACTGTATCAGCATAATGTAGTTTTTCCCTTTTTAAAAGGGTACACAGCCGCCAGTTTCTCTTTGTCTACCGGAGTGCGTCAAGGCTGTCCCCTCAGCCCCCTTCTTTATGTTTTTTCTTTAGACCCCCTTTTACAAACCTTGGTTCAGGTTCCACTCTGGACTGGGGTTTCGGGAACGTTATCTCAGGGCCAGCATCTTTTGCTGCAAGCTTATGCTGATGATTTAGTTTTATATTTTTCTGATCAAGCCTCTGTACCTTTATTTTTGGAAGCTTTTGCTGATTTTTCTAGTATTTCGAATGCTAAGTTGAATTTACAAAAAACAAAAGGATTAAGCATTGGGGCTGCAGGCTCAGTAGAGGACATTCAGGAGGGAATTCATATTTCCAGAACTGCTCTTAAAATTTTGGGTGTTTGGTTTGGTTCTCAGAATTTGCCAGTAGAGAATTGGGAATTGGCCCTTCAAGCTGTGGAGCACAAAGTTACTAGATGGAAGAAGTGGAAATTTTCTAAACTTAAGCGTGTACAGGTGATTAAACAGTTTCTTTTGCCAAGTTTGCAGTACATCGCAATGATTTTCCCTCTCCCGGTTAACCTGGAGACAAGAGTATATAGTTTGTATTTCTAAATGCTGTGGGGTAACCGCTTAAACCTGATTAAAAGGGCCTTTACTTATTTGGCTGTTAAATCTGGTGGCCTCGGGATGATTGATCCTGTCGTTTTTTTACATACATTATTTGTTATGTGTACAGTTAAGAGTGGCTTGGGTTTAGCTAAAGGAAACATGGAAGTATGGGCTCCGCAACCATTGATAAAATATTTCCAAAATTGGCTTGTTCTGCCCCCTAAAATTAATCCTTGAGTATGGTTTCCTGGTTATTTTCGGTCTGCCGCCCAGAGATTATATAAGTGGGGTATCACTAAAGAGATGATTTTAACATATAAGAATAAAGGCCTTTACCATTACATCATGTCAAAAATACACCCTCAGGAGCCCTGTTTTAAGAATTGTCCTGCGGCCTTGAACTCTAAAGTTTTAGCTAATTTGAATAGTCTCAGATTGCCTTATCACCAATGGGAAACACAGTGGCTAATTTATTATGGACGTTTAAATGTCCGAGGTAATGCTAAATATAAGGCAATCGAGGAAAGGAATTGTCCTTATCTTGAGTGCATTAATGTAGTGGAGACTATGGAACATTTTTTTCTTCAGTGTTCCTTTTCCAGTGGTTTGTGGGCCTTTTTGGCTCACTTATGGGGTTTGCCTTGGTTGACCACACTTTCCTATGAAATTTTGGTCTTAGGATGTTACCCGGTGGGCTTTTCTGCTTATCATCATGGGACCTTATCATTATTTTTTTTGCTGTTTAAAATTTTATTTATGGCAAGCTAGATGCCAATGGGTATTTTACAAAAAAAAGATGACTTATAATGTTTTTAGTATGTTAGTTGTGAAAAAACTTTCTAAAATTTATTCACAGGATAAGCAGTGATAGGCTCCTGCCACTCTTTTGAAGTGGTGGAAAGGGTTTCTTTATTTTATAAAATTTAAATGATGTATTGGGTTTATGGTTATTTTCTCTCCCTTTCTAGTTGTATTATTGAAATTTGATTGATTTATGAGCTTTATTGTGTTGTCTTATATGTTTATTATTATAATAAAAACTCCCCTACTCTTTTCGATAAGTGCCATGGGATCTTTAACATCCACCTGAACTACCACCAATCCAGGCAGATGGGACCTCGGTTTAACATCTTATCCAAAAGACGGCACCTCAGAAGTGCAGCACCCCTCTCATGCTGCACTACAGTGTCAGTACTGGGATATTAACTGAAGTGCCAGTGCCAGCAAAAAAAATTAGAGTCGGGTCGGGTGACAACCGGGTGTTGTGTTGTTGTTCAACTGTTCTTCAGTTTGCAGAGTGCGTACTTTGCACTCCCTGCTACACTGCTGCCTGCTCTGCCTGTCCCCCTCCATACAAGATAGTTGGGATAGGTTAGGTTATGCAGTATCTATGCAGCAGTAGGCTCATTCTGTTAAGACAGCTATAGTCCAGTCCTCACCTGAGTCGCCTTGCTTGACCCGACCCATCATCACCCACCAGGGTAGCATTGTGTCCAGACCAGCACAGAAGCATTCAGCTCCATCCATAATCAATCATGTATTTTAACAGCATGTGGCAGACTGAGGACTCTCTCAAAGGTGGACTCTGTAACACTGACTGTCTCTACTCTGTCCCCCTTATTGTCAGGCAGTGTGTGGTGAGGCATGGGGATGAGGTAGCAACAAATCCAATTGTTTGCCAGCCAGGAAGTGAGAGGATACACCGAGACAGAGGAAGAGGAGTGAGGAGATACACTGACCCGGTCACCCAAAAAACCTTACTGCTGCTGCTGACCCAAAAACCTTGCTGCTGGAGGAACCTGGCTGGCTGCTCAGCACCTCATAATTGCTGCTGCTCTCAGGTGGACTCAAGGGGTGAACAAAACCAGTCAGGAGTGGGACTTAAGGTGGTAAGGGAGGGGAGCTTGGGAGGGAATTGGGAAGGGTAATGGACAGATGGGTCTTCTAAGAGGGAGCTGAGCCTCTGACCTGCTCCATCCAAGCCACAGTGTGCCACAGCCACAAGTCACTGTCTTTTTATTTTATTTTTTATTTGCCAGATTCACTCAGTCATCATTTGCAGACTGCAGGGCCCGGGTGTGGTGGGGTCCGACAACTGGGACCTCCTTTCTGCTTTTTTAAGCATTATTTATTTAAATGTAAAAAATATAATAAATAACAGACATAATTTTTGTTTTGTGGATTAATGTCTTAAGAGGTCGGGAATGGGAGGGGGGCATACTACAGGTGTGTCCTGGGCCCATATATTTCTATCATTACCCCTGTTCCCTGGAAGTCCAGAGGCCCCTCCACACCCCACCCAGCAGTGCCAGCTCTCCACTCACACCTAACTCTTCCTGAACGGAGCCAGAGACTGACTCAACCCACTGCTCACCTCCACGGCCAGCCACTGACTGAATGTTGAATGAAGATGCTGTAGTGAGTAATGAATGAGCACATACTCACATTCATTCATTGCTCACTACAGTGCATGTTCGTTCAATACTCAGTTGGTGGCTAGGCACGGAGGTGAGCCGTGGGTTGAGAAAGACACCAGCTCAGTTTGGTGATAGTTGGGGGGGTTGGGGTCGGCACTGCTGGGTGGGAGGTGGGGTTGCCACTGGACTACCAGGGAAGGGTTGTGTTTAATACATACAGAAGCCAGGGATTATGATTGGGAGCCACTAGACTACCAGGGAAATGAATTTGTTTATAAAGCTAGGGAGGTTGGGGATCATGATGGGGGTGGGAGGCCACTAGACTACCAGGGCTTAACATAGAAGTAATACTAAGGTTATCGAAGTTACACTTTGGATTTCTTTGAGTAACACCGCTGCATTACCAAATGCTTATTGCAGGTGGTATTTAGTGCCACGCTACAGTTGGCACAAAAACTGGTAGTGCAGCACTAATCTATTGAATATGCCTGTGTGCCAGCATTCATGGCCATGCCCCTACCTTCTTCCCCTGCATACATTAACTTTTAGTGTTGGTGCTATCACAGCTCCGGGGCAAATGAATATTGCAGACTGGTGCAAATACGGTGCTATTCCAGCACAACGGATTTGCTCCAGGTGCACAGCTTTGAATATCTGGCCCCAAGAAATGTACCCATAGGACTGCACATGCCAAATGTTGTGCAAATCCGTTGAATGGTTCCAAAGTTATTATATTGCACAATTTTCAGTTTAACATTGAAGTGCCTATATATACATATTTATGTGTGTGTATATATATATATATATATAGATAGATAGATAGATATGTTGCCTTCAAATTTTCAAAATACTTTTTTTATCATTCGCCTTACAAACATGAACATTTATAGTATATTGGCCAAAAAGTAATTTTGCACCAGAAGTGTGAAATCATGTCTCATCCTGGATAAAGAAAATGACACATGCCACATTTATGAGGTGGTGTTGAAAAATGGCTGTGTTGAAAGTCTGGAGTTAACATATTGAAAATAAGTGATGTTATGAGCAAACATTGAAATACTGCAATGTTTAGCCATAACCTGGGCATTTTACCTTATTTGTACAACACATTTTCAGCATTGCCTTCTTATTACTCCACCCCAAAGATTCAATTCAAGATTCAAGTTTATTGCAGGAAAACTCTATTGAGCAGGCTCATTCACAAAGAGATCCTGAATACATAAAGGGAGGTACAAACGCGGGCAGTAAAATGTGATTACTTTCAGGGTGGCACATTCATAGTCAAAAACAATGGGATTAATACAAATCGATGCATACAGTAACAACTAAATGCTGGCAATTACACAGTGCAAAGGTGTGGCAGAATACATTGACATGATTACATAGAAAGTGGTACATACATAATCAAAAACAATGGGATTAATACAAATCGATGCATGCAGTAACAGCTAGATACTGGCAATTACACAGTGCAAAGGTGTGGCAGAATACATCGACATGATTACATAGTGGGTGGAACATACATAATCAAAACAATGGGATTAATACAAATCGATGAATGCAGTAACAGCTAGATGCTGGCAATTACACAGTGCAAAGGTGTGGCAGAATACATCGACATGATTACATAGAGGGTGGTACATACATAATCAAAACAATGGGATTAATACAAATCAATGCATACAGTAACAACTAAATACTAGCAATTACACAGTGCAAAGGTGTGGCAGAATACATCGACATGATTACATAGAGGGTGGTACACACATAATCAAAAGCAATAGGATTAATACAAATCGATGCATACAGTAACAACTAAATACTGACAATTACACAGTGCAAAGGCGTGGCAGAATACATCGACATGATTACATAGAGGGTGGTACACACATAATCAAAAGCAATAGGATTAATACAAATCGATGCATACAGTAACAACTAAACACTGGCAATTACACAGTGCAAAGGTGTGGCAGAATACATTGACATGATTACATAGAGGGTGGTACATACAAAATCAAACAATGGGATTAATACAAATTGATACATACAGTTACAACCGGTGGTGCAAGTGGTAGACAAGAAGTACAGGACCTCAGGCATTGGCAAATATGGAGTGCAGAATGAAGACCCTGGATCTGAAGGACAGATGTGTCAAGACACATCTATCTGTTTAGACACTAGTGGATTCAGTTAGAGATATTAAAGTATTTCTATGAAAATAGCATTGTTGTACAAGTCAAATGTTGTTATGGAAACCCTGATTTCAGGTCACAGGCCCAGAAACTTTTATTTTTATTTTATTTTTTTATTTATTGAAATTTTAGATGACACCTGTGAGCGTTGAGAGGTTCCATGTCAGATACATTAACACAAGAAGACACAATATAGTTATAGTAAATTATACATACAGGCCCAGATATTCAAACTGTGCCAGGCTGTGGTGCAAGCTTGGGTGCAGCTCAACTTGGCTGCGCAGGGGTGTGGACTAAGCGATATTCAAAGGAGCTACGTCATGGCTCAGCAGCTTTGAATATCGCACCCTGGCCACCCCCAATGTGCATGGCGCAGTGGCACTGCACCAGTGCAAGTGGCCAGAGAGGAGCATGGAGATGCGCTAGCACAAGTTCCATTGCGCCATGCACTGCACCCACGATATTCAAAAGTTGACATGCAAATGGGGCCATAATTTATGCAAGGTGCACATTGGGCCATTTGCATGTCATTATGGCCCCATTTGCATGCAGGTGCGCCGATCCCCGACGACTTGTGCCTGGCATCCTGCCAGGCAGCAGCTGTTGGGGACCGACGCCCCCTGCAGCCCGATCGCGGGCATCTGTGTAAAAATAGAGAAAACCTTCCAAATCCCTGGTGGTCCAGTGGACCGCTATGTGCCTGATCGTGGGCATATGTGTAAAAACAGAGAAAACCTTCCAAATTCCTGGTGGTCCAGTGGACCGCTATGTGCCTGATCTCGGTCATCTGTGTAAAAATAGAGAAAACCTTCCAAATCCCTGGTGGTCCAGTGGACCGCTATGTGGCCGATCTTGGGCATCTGTGTAAAGATAGAGAAAACCTTCCCAATCTCTGGTGGTCCAGTGGACTGCTTTCTGTCCAATCGCAGGCATCTGTATTACTAAAATACCCCGTCCAATATCCCTGGTGGTTCAGTGGACCCTTTCTGCTTCACCAGGCACTAGTATTACTAAAATACCCCGTCCAATATCCCTTGTGGTCCAGAACGTTTTCGTTGATTATTATGGGCATTAAATTATTTCATTGTGTTCAGAGGCTTACTGAGCCGCCTGATCTTCGTTGCGGCAGGCCTGACCGCTCGCCGCTATCCGCGATCCTGCCGATCGACCAGTAGGCTGCACTGCATTGGTTCACAGCATAAGCCAGTGGCTGCAGACTCTCGCATTGGTTATTCCCAGATATGTGAAATGAATCATCATATCTAGAATGTGTAGTACGGTATGGTTGCACGCCCATTGGCTCACGCCAGAACCAATGGGCATGCAGCCCTACCAAGGTGTCAGTCGGCGGGTGGCAGGGTGGCAGGGGGGTGCTGCTACCTGCCGCTGGACCGGGGGATCATGGTGGTGGGGCTCAGTGGGCGGGTGGGGAGGAGGTACACTAGACCACCAGGATATTGGACAGGGTATTTTATTAATACAGATGCCCGCGATCGGGGAGACAGCGGTCCACTGGACCACCAGGGATTTGGAAGGTTTTCTCTAGGTTTACACAGATGCCCATGATCGGGCACATAGCAGTCCACTGGACCACCAGGGATATAGGAAGAATTTTGATTTTACACGGATTCCCATGATCGGGCATTGGGGGGCACCGCCTGGTGCAGCCAGAGCTCTGGTGGCCACCCACAGGTGGCAGCTTCCGTGTTGCGCCCTGCAATGTGGCAGCTTACCTGTGGATGGCCATCAGTTGTTCCTTTTTGGAGGGGGCTTAACTTTGTGCTGGTGCAGGTAGGGGTTGCGCATGCATGGCTCTGCACATCCTGGGCTGAATATCAGGCTGAGCAGGTTATGCATGGGCATGCCCTCCCACCTGTGCCTGCATACATTACTGATGCGCTCCGGTGCATCTGGATTTGTGCCACATACTTTTCCCTTTTGAATATCGCGCCGGGGTGCATCAGTGGGTTGCGCATGGTGCAACACTGTTATGCCATGCGCAACCCTTTTGAATATCTAGGCCACAGATTACAAAACATTTAACAGTACATGGGTTGCAATGACAGGCAGTTAACAAATTGTGCTAAGGCATTGTACATGGTATGTCAGCATCCTGCAGAAGACAGAAAGGCAGAGGCAGACTGTTAGGGTGAGGCAGGGGGGGCAGTGAGGGGCAGTGGGAGCTGGGATAGGGAGGGCAGAGGGATAGAAGAGCCAAGGGGTAGGGGGTGGGAGGGAAGTGCTAGGCAAAGGGGGTGGGAGGCAAGTGCTTTGGCAAAGATTGTCATTGTGTTGCTGGTTTAAGAATTTCAGTTCCAGTGTCAGTGGCTAGAAGTACAGGAACTTCGTTCCCGCTGCATAAAAGGTACAGGAACTGAGTTCCTGTTCGTTCCTGTTCACTTTCATCACTGTTTACAATTAGATGCTAGCATTTACACAGTGCAAATATGTGGAAGAATACTTCAAAGAAAGCAGTAGAGGCATACAATGCAGCATGAGATAAGTAAAAATATGCAAAGGTATCAGATACTCAGACAATGAGGTAAGGGAGTGCTTGAGGAGGAATTAAGATCAGGGGTATGAGTAGACTAAATAGACATCAAATGCAGGATGGGAGGAGAAAGAGGGTAGGGAGTAGAAAAGGGGAGGTGGAAGGGAAAGGAGGTGGGAAGCTCTATTTATTTATTTATTTTAATTTTGTTAACCAAGTAGGCCCACTGGATCCCGGGGGTTTCTTTTTCTGGGGTGACCCGGAGTTAGTTACATATACCATGACAGATGTATAATGACATATATAAAGTAGACAACAGAAGCTTATATAAATCAGCAAAAAACAGTACAGTGCCAATGAATACTAAGGATCACACAGTACAATACATTAGTAAATTTGGGCTGGCAGTATAGCCTAGAGGTTAGAGGAACGAGGTGTGAATGAGATTAGGACATCCAGCAGACCAGACCTGAGTTTGATTCTCACAACCGCCACTTGCATACTGTGTGACTCTGAGCAAGTTACTTAACTGCCCAGTGCTCCCAGGTCACCCCTGAAAACAAGCACTTGTGTCTAGTGGGTCTTACCCAGTTACCAAAGGCTAAAAGAAAAAAAAAGAATAAATAAATACCAAGCATAAGGTGGCAAACAACATGATACAAAAACAGGATGACATTTAGACTCGGCAGGGAAAGGATGAACATTAAAAGGAGTGTAGGGGGACCAGATACCATCCATTAACAATAAAGCTTTTGGGTCTTAAAGCATCACTACCATTTAGTGTGTGCAGGGGGTCCAGTGTAGAGCCACCATGAGGGGTGCAGCACTTAATGACTGGAGCAGGTGCTGCTTACAAGTAGTTACTCTCATAGCCCTTTTCTAAAGGATCCTAGGGAGCGGGAGTGCTGAAGGCCATGAGGGTGTTTGTTTCAGAGTTTAACAAGGTAACAGACAACATCTCATGAACCCAGTAGGTAAAAATTTTCTAATTCTCACCAAAATATCATTCTGTCCACCAAATCGTAATTCTGAGCCACAGCTACAAAAACACATTTTGGCTAGGGTCTGCAAAATGACAGCTATCACATTTATAAGGTGGTGTGACAAAATGTCTATGTTAAAGATTTGGGGTCAACATATTTAAAATTATCAAAGTTAAAAGCAAACATAGAAACATTTCAATGCATGTGCAGAACTTTGCCATGTTTATATATTTTGACCCTAAATTTTCAACATGGCCATCTTATGACCCCCACCTCATGAATATGGATGCTTAAAATGTTCAAATCCTGTCAAAAAGGTGATTTCTTCAAGTGACCATAAATCACCTTTTGGAATTGATTGGCATAATCCTACCACCAGTGGTCATGATGTGGGGCCCCAAAAAAGGCTATGTTGGAAATTTGAGGTCAAAATATGGAAAAATGAAAAAGTTATGATTCAAAGTTCAAAACCCCTTTGGAATACATTGAACTGCACTTACAGACGAAGCCCAACTCTGCAGAATTCTGCACTAGAGTTACTGCAGCAAACAATGCAGTTTCAATGGGAATTAATCCCTTTTGTCATGCAGGGAATCTGTGACATTGTGCTTCATCCTGGCAGGCTTCACTGTATCTTACTTTCTCATATTGCAGTCAGCAGTTCCACCAGCAAGACTTGTCTTTGATCGGAGAGTGGATCTTCAGCATGGGGCATGTTCAGGTAAGTGAGGGTGTGTAGAGTGTATGGGACAGTAACTGCTGAGTGGGAGGTCGGGGTGTGGTGGGTCAGATCTGCAAAGGATTGTTTTCTTTTTTAAAGGTTTAGGAAAAAAGAGGGATGGTTTTCTTTATTACAGATTGCATTCTGATATGGTATTCCATCAGGATCACATGGGAATAGCAGCGCAGTAAAATGCTTGATGAGAATATAGTGTAAGTGAAAACAGCTGCATGGGATATTGTAACACTGTCCATATAGCTGATTTCAGTTATGCCGAATAGTTTAAGTGTGTGAGTGTGTGCTGACTAATTGCGCTGGCAGGGTAGCATGGAGGGTAGAGTGACAAGCTGTAAATGGGCTGGTTGCACCCAGTAGACCGGGGTTTGTTTTTGGTATAGTGTTTTTTTTTCCACTGCCCCCAACCCGAGTTGCAACCCCCGAGTTGGAATGGCAAATCTTGCCCCCATGATTCACACCCTGAGTTGCCCCAAGTTGGAATAGTGAATCTCACCCTTCTCCCCCGCGATTCACCACCCCAAGTTGTGTCCCCCCTAAGCTGGAATAGTGAATTTCATCCACCATGCTATTCACACCTGAGTTGCATCCCCCCAAAGTTGCAATAGTAAATTGCCTTCTGAGTTGCAACTGTAAATCCCCTCCAGTTGCATCCCTATTCTGCGCTGTTTTATTTTTTGTTTTGTTTTTTGTAGTAGGGAGGCACAGTGTTTGAGAGGTGTGGCTTTTGTAATCTGTGTTTTGACTGTGCAGGTGTTGACCGCACTGCATTTAATTTAGTTTAATTATGGTGGAACCTTCTGACACTGGGGATTGCGAACCCCTGTTTTGGGCTACTGTTCAATGGCACCAAGGATGGGAACACTGGTGCTGTATATACAGCTTGGGAATGGGGGGGGTGACCTGGAGGGGAGGAGGGGGTCATGAGAACTGATGCCTGGGTGGGAACTCCAGTCCACTTACTTTTCATTTTATAATAAATCAACACTGAAAGGGTGAGTGACCTGGAGGGGAAGGGGACAAAGAAGTGGCACTGGTGGTGGGCACCCTGATCTGCTTCACAGTTATTTTATCTAGTTAGTGAGATAGATAAAAAGATAGCTAGCTAGATAGATAGATAGATAGATAGATAGATAGATAGATAGATAGATAGATAGGTAGGCAGATAGGCAGATAGAGATCAGTTTTATGCATTTTCAATGTTTGTGAGTTTAAAGGTAGAAATAAATGGGGGCCGTCATGAACTGTATTTTTTCCAGATCAAGAAGTAAATCATGAAAATAAGTACTTGTGATAGATTTTTTTTCCCATCGGTTGAACTTGAATGTTATATCAAAAATCACTATAACTGTAAAATGTAACAATATTTTCTCACCAAATCTTCAAAGGCTCACCTTTGGCATAGGCCCCTGGGTTTCAGTGCAAAAAAGTGCAAAATCATGAACTTGGTCACAGAAACCCGGTGGCACTGTACTAACTGGGTGAGGAGGCATTGGCAACTATAACACATGAAATGGATTTTGGGGTAAGCAGTCATTCCTGATGATCTGAAGATAGCAAAGCAGTGAGATAAGGCAGTGGGGAAAGCTTACAGGATGCTCGGGTGCATGGGGGGGGCATCATCAGCAGAAAGAGGGAGGTACTGTTACCCCAGTATAGATCGATGGTGAGGCCCCACCTTGAGTACTACGTCCAGTTCTGGATGCCCCATCTCTGGAAGGACACAGATAGGGTTGAGGCAATACAGAATTGGGCAAATAAAATGGTGCAAGGCCTGCATCAGAAGCCCTGCAAAGAAAGACTCAAAGAATTAAACATGTACTCTCTAGAGGAAAGGAGTGAAAGGGGGATCATGATAGAAATGTTCAAATACCTCACAGGTATAATAAGGTACATGAAAAGGTAGCATTTTACACAGAAAAAGATCCTTGAGGACAAGGGGTCACGTTATGAAGCTGGAAGGGTGGAGACGAGATGTGAAGAAATACTTCTTCATGGATAGGGTGGTAGATGCCTGGAACAGCCTCCCAGCAGAGGTGGTGGATGCTAAAATGGTAACAGGATTCAAGCATGAATGGGATAGACACAAGGGGACCTTAGAAATAAGACAGGGGAGACCAATGATAGAGTAGGATCGGTGGTGGCACAGTAGATAGGAAAATAGGGCAGACTAGGTGGGCCAAGAGGTCCTTCTTTGCTGACAACCCCTGTGTTTCTATATATGAAAAAAATCCACACTGTCTAGGCTGTAGGTGACAGCAAAAAAATATGCATTGTTAAGTTTAGTTTTTTTTTTCTTTTTTTTTGGTGCTACAAATCTGAAACACTGTACAACATGCCACCACAAATCTTTTCACGTCTTGAGACTCTGACAACCTGACCACACATGATAAACTTTATACTATTTCATCAAATGATTACAAAGTTATTAAGGTGCAAAAATTGGGGTGTAACATCGAACAGCTAACTCAACCCTAACCATAGGTGCACTACTGCACCCCCCTTAATGAAAATATCACTGACATTGCTGCAGTGTATAGTTTGACCTTATGTCATCACAAGTGATTTCAAAAACTCAAACTGCACAATGATATTTTCATTAGGGTCATGGCATATTTGATTTATGGCATACCTTTTTTAATGTTTGATTGCACAATGCAAATCATGCATATTGGTGCAGCTTTGGAGAGAAAAGCAGGTTCTGGAGGTGTGTGAGCTGTGAACCAATTACATTTCTGGAAATCAGGCTGCAGCCAATGGTGGTTGGTCTGTCTGATGATGCAGGTTACGATCTGGAAAGCACACTTTTCAAAGGAGTTTCACCGCTAGGTTTTGCCATTTTGAGAATGCTGTGTAGCATATGCCTCCTGTCTCATTCCTCCCCTTGCCACTTTCTTCATGTTGAGCTCCATCTCCATTTCTGGGTCACAGGCCCAAAGTGGCACTTGGGTTTCTTTTTTCCAAGCCCTGCTGTCTGTTCTAGGGCCAGGAGTGATTAAGATTCAGTCAGTAGAGTGGACCAGGGCTGGGGAGAAGGGCTCACCTCTGCTCCCAGTGCCGGACTAGGGTGCCACATCTTCCCCTGGTACTGACATTCTATATATTCTCTCAACAGTAGACAGCCTCTCCTTTCTTGCCACCAGCAGGGCTTATATTTGTTGTACATGCCGAGTGTGCTGCATGCTCCTCAATACTGTTGCTTGTCATGGCTTGGTAACACAGTCCTTCCAGCTGAGTCGGTCATCTGCTACCGCTTTTCTCTCATTCAGTAGCAGTGAGTTTGCACTGAAACATAGATAAGAGGGGGTGTTAGAGCTTGGTCACAAAAGGATCTTATGCTGGGTAACAGAAAACTGTGGCAAACAGAATAAAATAATGAAAACCAAAAGAGCTACATTCAAAATATTTATTTTATGCCAACATAAGCTGAAGTAGCACACTGTAAAAACAGCGAGCTGTGGCACAGGAAGGCTTCCTTTGCCAGGGCTCATTGTTTTACACTGTGCTATTTCAGCTTATGTTGGCATAAAATAAATAGTTTCAACTCTCAGCTTTATTTTATGCAGTTGGCCACAGTTTACTATTGCCCAGAGTGGGATACTTTTGACTTTTTGGAGCTCAGCTTTTTGTTTCTGTACCCGCTGGCTGCAAGTGTGAATGTAGCCTTTTGGACTGTTTAGTCTATTAGCTTGCCAGCTAGCTGTAGTGGAGACAAAAACAACTCACCCAAACATGAAGTCTGTTCCATCAGCCCCCAACCCCATGGTTATCAAGGAGCTGTGTAGCGCATGAGGTATCAGAGATCTCTGTGAGTCAGGATGTGGGCTGCAAAGGAGGTCACCAGCAGTCTGCCTGCTCCAGTACCATCTGAGGTAGGATACTGGATCCTCACAACTGAGCAGCATGATTGGTGGCACCATTTCCTGATGTGGCGGTGAGTAGAACCAGTTCTACAACACAGCAGTAGCAGCCAAGCAGGAAACTTTCCTGGCCTGAGAATAGCTGCAGCAGCTTAGCTGGGTTCCATTATTGCCAGCACAATCAGTGGCAGCAGCTTGTGGTGTGGCATCTAATGGAAAGAACCAACATTACTGGGCTTTATCATCCAAGGAAACAAAGTGAGTAGACCTGGCAAGCAAGCTCTCAGCAGGTCATATAATGTTTTGTTGATTAATGCCCGGTTACTGGACTATATTGTGCCCCTAGCATGCATGTGCAGGGTGTATTTATTATGGTATTATGTGTTGATCATCATGAAAATTGTGCTTGGCTATTTTTTCATGCTTAACAAATCCAGGTTTGCAGAAAGTACAGGTTAAAGTCCAAATGTTGCATCTCTTTAGCAAATGACAGCTACAGTACCCAGGTGGTATCTGACAGACTTTGTTTTGGACCCTTAAAATTGTAGTTATTTTTGACTCATGGAAAATGTTTTAGCTCCGTCTAACAATGTCAATCTTTTTTCCAAGTGAGACATTGCAACTTTAGTTCCTGCCATAAATACCTAATAAATTGCCACTTTCATTCTGTAAAACTAAGCAAAATGTATTCAGAATGGTATCCTACTGGTGAGAAATCTTGGATAGCTATCTTCAGAAGGGTGGATGACTTTGATATGAGGGGCCCAATTTTCAAACTACATTGTTTACCGCAAGACCCGAGTGTGTCTGGGATATGCCACACAGGACTTGTGGGAAAGAAATGTGATTTCACATCCACTGTGCCATTTAGCCACCTGCTAGACCACATTTCCATGCTCTAGAGTCTAGCATCTGTCCAAGGCTTCTTGTGTGCATAGTTTAGTAGCTACTGCCAGTCTGAGCCACAAGCTTCCGTAAAGCAGGTCCAAGTTTTGTGACTATGTCTGGAATTGAGAAATCAGGTGCAGCTGCAGGATCTGGACACGGCACACCCACAATGCCAAACAGTAAGACCACAAGGATTGCTACTACCAGGGACAAATAATCCGTGGGATGTCAAATGCCTTTAAAGATTTAGTGGAAGGTTATCACATGAGAAAAATTAAACACAGCATATAATGTGACTGAGTAAGTCCTACTTTAGCACTAAGGATCTAAGTGATTCAAACTTCACCATAGGGGTATGTAATCACACCAAGTGCATAGTTTCTAGACCACTGTGGACCCTGAGGAAAAGGTCCAGAGGAGGTCTACAAAGATGATAGCGGGTCAGCAGGGTAAGGCATACAAGGAGAGGTTGAGGACATTGAACATGTACTCCCTGGAAGACAAGAGAGAGAGAGAGAGAGATGGGACAAGACTGGGACCTTCAAGTACTTGAAAGGGATAAATAAGGTTGATAAGGAGAGTCTCTTTAAGCTGAGTGGCAACCATTACACAAGCGGGCACAGTCTTACGCTGGAGGGTGTGAGATTTAGGAAGGAGGTCAGGAAGCACTTCTTCACAGAGAGGGTGGTGGACACTTGGAATGCACTGTCGGAAGAGGTCATCTCATTAAAGACAGTGGGCAGCTTTAAGAGAGGCTGGGATAGGTAAAGAAGGTAAGGATCATGGGTAGGGAGTATGGGAGGAGTGGGGTGGGAGGGCAGGGACATTAGCTTAAGCTGTGGACCTTGCAATATGAGCGGACTTGATAGACCAAATGTCCTTCTTCTGCTGGCTTCTTTGTATGTTCATTTGTTCATATGTATTGGAACTGACGAAGCATTTGAAAATTGGGCCCCGGGTCTCTACAAGACTTGAAGAAATTAGATCCAATTTTTGCACTAGGAAGGAATATGTCTGGTCATGTGTTAGCTGTCTTACAGTATTTGTGGCAACACAATCTTTCAGGCAGCTTCCAGTCTCATATCAATATGACAGATAAAATTAATCCAGATTGATAATAACAGCCAAGCAATCATGCGACCCAAAATATGATCACTGATGCGTTTGTCTCCTCTAGCATGTAAAAGTGAGGTTCTTTTTGTATTGTTGTTTAAAAGAATGTACTTAGAACATTATATATTGAATTTGAAAGGTAAGATGATTATGTAGCAGTCTGAATGATAAACAGTGGGGATTTTCTTTGAACTCCAGGTTTAAAAATGTTGCAGGAGCCAGACCACCAGTGCAGCGGTAGTGCTACTGCTTGCGGCACTGATGACCCGGGTTTGAGAGTGAACTTGGGGTGTTGGGGGGTCAACTTGGGGGAGGAGGATTGAGCATCTGTAGGATAGTTCTCCTCTGGGAAGGGAGAGTTGTTAAAACCTGCACGTGCCTGTCCCCTAGCAGATGCTAGGGGGTAGGGCTGTTTGGGCTGCCAGCATAGTGAGAGGATCAGTGACATCCATGCATATCATGAGGGAACGTGTGACATGTGTCATGATGTCATTTCATGTCCACTTTCCCAAGGGGAGAAACCAGGAAATCATGGATCGCTAGATGATTCTGGTCACCTGTGGGCCCTGCACCCAACAACGCCAACACAACAATGCAAAAATGGACCCTGTTTGATGGTGAGGGGGTTGGGGACCCCCATCATCCCTGACAGGGGTGGGTAAGCCCTGGGGGCAGATGTTTCTGGTAAATCACAGAAGAAGTCAGAATGATAGAGCTGTGGTGGCCACAGGATGGGGGTTTCCTGGAACAAGGGGATAATAAGATTAACAAAACAAAACGTAGCAGGGGACTGCTAGACTTCAATAGTCCAGCTGTGTTACCCACCTTGTTTCACTATGGCTGAAAGTCTGAGAATTTGTATATTGAAAAAGAGGTTACAAGATCATTTGGCTAGTTACAGAGATGTGTCCCTATTGTCAGGGAAGGGATGGTAAACTGGTCTGAAGAGATGGCCATCTGATTCCTTCTACTTCCCAGTTTGCCAGCCCCACTCCTCTGCTAAGAAGTTTTGCAGTGTCTAACAAGGAACAGCATAGGAATATGCTCCATAGAAGAGTATGGGGCTATTGTGGCATGCGAGTTTATATACATTACCTCAATTTTTAATATACCTTAAAGCCATCGCTCGACTAACAAGGGCCTTGTTAGTCAAATGGTCCCTTTAAGATACATTAAATACTGTGGTAATAAGCAGTATATAAATGTTGTGTCCAATGAAAAGAGCACTTCAAATATAGTGCAGGAAAAACTACACTTCATAAAGCATGTCTGCCTTCATAGCACCAGGGGGTAGGGTAGTGCATATGAATTGCCACTACCCCTGTCACTGTCAAGGCAGGGGAGGAAGGAATGAAGAAACTGAAAGTGCAGTGGCTGGTCAAGTTGCTTCCATGGTGGAGAGGGCTAAGGCATGAGCAACATGGTTAGCACAGAGTGGGAGACCACGGTTCTGTTCCAAGTCTCATGACTAGTAGTTCTTTCATCTTCTCTTCATCTGTATTTTTTTTATATTTTGTCCCAAAAATCAAAGACCCCCAAAGTTTCTTCCCATCCCTGGGTTCTACCCCCTCACCCCCCAGAGTTGAATATTTTAGTTTCAGGAGTGTGGGCATCTGAGCTCCCCATGTCAGGGGGTGCAAGGGGCAGAACCCCCACAAAAAAATTTAACAAAATGTATATTTTGTGTTTTTGCCATGGTACTGGTCATTGGCTACAATTTTTGCTGTTTGTTCCAGCAGTGTTTTGGGATGGTGCTGTTGTTAACAGCGCTGTTTTTGTGGTGTGCTTGTTGACAGCGCTGTTATTGATTTTGCCATCTTGATCAAGTGCCTATAAACTCACTTGCCAAAATAGCCCCTCAGACATTCATGGAACACACCCAACACTCTCCCATGTTAGACATCCCAAAATGTCTGAGCACAGGGGCAGGACTAGCATACCAAGAAGTGGAAGGGTTTTGCTAGCCATATCTTTGCCCAAATTTATGGTCCCTTCCCTGCTGAGAGGGACTCCAGTGAAAATTATTTAGAAACTGAATATACTTTATTGGAAATAGAATCAAAGCACAAACAACATAAGGCATAATCACAAAAGTATAGCCCATCCACCCTCACCCCAACCTACTTCCTGGTACATAAAAAAAAGGGAGAACAAGCAGATCCAATCCATTGACAAGATGCAACATGAGGCAAGCCAAAGCACATACTCAGGTGGTACATAGACCATCCCCCAAGGAACGATGTTGCTGTGGACAGAAAATATAAAAAAGCCAAAATAAAACCTCCATTACATGGAGTTTAATGATATCACAGTGAACAATGCTTCCCACCTTGTGGGAACATGAATATCTATGCCTGATACTTGCACTTGTGCATTCGACGTTAAGAGCAAATAACATTTCCCTTAGCCATTCCACACATGACAGACTTCCTTCATCCAGCCAATGATGGAGAATAATCAATTTCACTACCATGGATATAAGGGAAATATGATATTTCTGAGGACCTGAAACAATGTCAGTATACAGGCCTAGGAGGCATGTCTCAAGTGAAGCCTTCTTGGAGTCCCAGTAGTGGGTCTAATTCATTAAGGATCTGTAACCAAAATGATCGAACCTTCTCACAAGTCCACAGAATGTGGTAAAGCATGCCACCCTCTGACTTGCATCTCTTACAGATATCAGTATTGAGCTTATGCATCCAATGTCATTCCTTAGAGGTATAAGTTGTGTAAAATCTTAAATTGTTGAACTGTGAAGCTATCCTGTGTGATGTATTTGTACAAATCGGCCCAAAGCTTCTGCCATCTCTTGTCATCTAATAGTAAGCCTAATTCTCTGGCCCAGTAAGCACAACTACTAGGCAACTGCAAAGGCTACAGTTCCTGATAATAGTTATATAATCTAGAGAGACAATAGGGCTAACAACATTCAGATGCAGTCCTCAAGAGGGCTAAACCACCCAGCTTGAACCAAGGGGTAAGGCCAAGAAACTACAATATTCAATATCTCAACTGAAAAAAATGTAAAGGTGAAGGAAGCATAGACTATAGGTTGAACCCTGAAGGCCTGCAAGGAAATAGCAGCATTAACCAACAGTTGTTCTACTGAAGAGACTGATATTTGGCCACTGTCTAGAGTTGAATGTCCTACCTCCAACTTTAAATTTTGGATTGAGAAAAAACAGTTGTGCACTACCCTTTAGGAGCTTTAGGCCCATACGCACAGACATTTGGGCATGGGCCAGGATGGATCACATGATAGGGGGTATTGTGGAGTTATTGGAGAATATGGGAAAGAGATTAAGCACGAGGGACTGGATCTGGAGGCCATACTCCTGGGCCAGGTTTTCCTCAAATTCTTTGACTGGGTGACCAAAGTAGTAGTTCAGGGAGGGGATGTGGACATAGCTTACCTAGACTTTAGTAAGGCATTTGACACAGTCCCACACAAAAGATTAATATACAAGTTGGCCAGCCTGGGGGTTGGTCCCAAGATGGTAACCTGTGTAAAGAATTGTCTGGAGAACAGGACACAGAAGGTAATAGTAAACGGAGTCCACTTGGAAGAAAGAAGGGTTACTAGTGGGGTACTGCAGGGTTCAGTACTAGGACCGGTTCTCTTTAATGTCTTTATAAGTGACATTGCAGAGGAACTAGAAGGAAAAGTATGTCTCTTTGCAGACGACACAAAGATCTGCAACAGATTTGATACACAAGGTGGGGTGGAAAGGATGAGAAGGGACTTGGCAAAGTTGGAGGAATGGTCAAATGCATGGTGGCTTAGATTCAGTGCTAAGAAGTGCAAAGCAATGCACCTGCGAAACAAAAATCCAGGGCAAGAGTACACAATGGGGGATGAGATACTAACAACAACAAAAATGGAAAGGGACACGGGGGTAGTCATATCAGATGACCTAAAAGTGAGCAAGCAATGTGAGAGGGCAGTAAGGAGGGTTGGGGGGATACTGAGATGCATAGGGAGAGGCATTACCAGTAGAAAACAGGAAGTTGTTATCCCTCAGTATAGACAGCTGGTGAGACCCCATCTGGAGTACTGCGTGCAGTCCTGGAGACCCAATCTCCGCAAAGACATAGACAGGCTGGAGGCAGTCCAGAAGAGGGCAACTAAAATGGTGCAGGGTCTGCACCAGAAGATATATCAAGAGAGACTTAAGGAGCTTAATATGTATAGCCTCGAGGAGAGGAGGGACATGACAGAAACTTTGAAGTACCTCAAGGGAATCAACAAAGTCCAAGAGGGTAGCATCTTTCAGAAAAAGAGGTGTGCAAGAACAAGTGGGCACAATTTGAAGCTAGAGACGGGACGACTCAGAGGTAATGTGAGGAAGTATTTTTTTCATGGAGAGAGTTGTAGATGCATGGAACAGCCTTCCTGAGGAGGTTATGAAGTCAAAAACAGTGGTGGAATTCAAGAATGCATGGGACAGGCATAAGACAATTCTAGGGGGTGGAAGTAGGAAGAAGTAGGCTGTTGGTTAGCCAGGATCTGCAGCTTATCCATTAGGTAGGGAAATGGGCAGACTAGGTGGGCCAAGCGGTCCTTATCTGCCATCAAATTCTCTGTTTCTATGTTTCAATAGAGAGCCACTGAGGTTTATAATGGGAGTTGGCCACCTGTTCCCTCGTGGCATGCCAAAGAAAGTATTTACTCACATGCAAAGCAAAATAATGGTGCATAAAGTTGGATAATTTCAGCCCATGTATGTGCCTAGGGCCCAACAATTTATGGTAACTACACCTAGACTACTTACCCCTCCATAAGTAATGGGGCAATTCTAGAGTGTAATTTAGTAAACTACCAAAAAGGCAAAAGCAAATTAAGCATGCCTAGAGGCTATATTAGCTGGGGCAACAGATTCATTTTAATAATGTTAATGCAGCCTAAGAGCAAAAGTGGGAGAGAGGACCAATAAGTTAGGTCTTGGTCAATATCTCAGAGCAGGGGTTCCAGATTGAATTTGGAGACCTCTGACAACCTCTTGGGAATCTTGACACCCAAATAAGTTAAGCACGTAGGATCCTACTGCAGACTCCGAGCAAGGATAGCAGATTTATCCACCTGGTTTTTCAAAGGGAACACACTGGACTTGTGAACATTCAGCTTATAAGAGGCAAACCTGTTAAATCCTTCTATAGTAGCCAGTGCCCTTGGTATAGAAATATGAGGATCTGTAAGGTGTAGGAGGCTGTCATCTGCATATGCAGAGAGTGTATTCATGTAGACCATTGGTTATGCCTCTCACAAACTCTGTATCACTAAATTTTAGTACAAGGGGCTATAAGTCCAGATTAAAAAGTAGAGGGGGCAGGGGGCAGCCCTGCCACGTGTCCCTAAATAGCATAAATGGTGCAGAAAGAACTCCATTACAGAAAATGTGAGCAAATGGGGTAAGGTACAATACAAGTTGCATTAAACTGTTCCACCAATGAGTTGGCTTAGCATTGTTGTTCACACTTGGCAATGCATTGGCAACTCATACTGTATTGTGTTTCAATGCTTAACCAACTCAAGAGCAATGTCTGTAAAATATGTTTGCAGCCCATTTGGAATGCATTAGCAGTCCAGTCACAATGCAATACAAAACTGAGTTTTAACTCATAAGAAACAGTTTGTGCAGGGCTTTGTACTGTATCCAACAACACTTATGCAACTCAGTCAGAAATGCTAAAACAACTCATTGGAGGAACAGTTTAATGTGACTTGTACTGTACATCACCTGAATCCATTGCAGAAAGGAATCGGGGAGGCCGAACAGCTTCAAAACTGCAAAAAGTGTCTCCCAGGCCACTCGGTTAAATGCTTTCTCCTCATCCTTGGAGATCAGAGCCGCTGGACAGCCAGCCTCCCTGGATGTGGAGATTAGGAGAAGCAACTTACTAAGGTGATCACTAGAGGCCTTGCCAGCCTGCCCACCTGTTCTGGACCAATAAGAGCTTGCAAAATTCCATCCAACCAATAGGCTAAGATCTTAGCCAGGATCTTGAAATCTGTGTTGATAAGGGAGATGGAGCGATAGTTTACTGGAAGAGTGTCACCTTTCCCAGGTTTGGAATAAGGCAAATTCTTGCCTCCATGAAGGTGGGGTTGGCAATTCCTTAAACAACTAATGAAAGAAGGAAGTCAGAGGGGGAACAAGATCTAGGGAGAAGGATTCATAAAAATTTGATGGGATGACATCTGGACCAAGGGCTTTATCAAGCTTCAGATCCTTAATTGCTGCCTCAACCTCTCTTGTGCTTCTAGGACCTGTTAACTGAGCCTGCTAAATAGGGCTCAGCCAAGACAGTTCCAAGGGTCCAAGAAAGTCTCTAAGAGCTTTATCAATATCTGAAACCCCAGGATCTACCCTAAAACATTCTTGATAGAAATTCTGAAAGATTTCAGCGATCTTCCTTGCTTTCATTTTGAGAGCCTTACCAGCCTTCCTACAAAGACCCCAATCAGATTTTTAGCCACCTGATAGCAAAGCAACAAGGCTGTTAGTATTCCTGCTTTCTCACTCTGTTCTAAATATGTCACCTGGGACCTAACAATAGCTCTTTCAGCCGTCTTATTCAACGACTCTGCATACTGTGCTCTTAAGTGATGAAGGTGGTACCAGGTGACCTCAGGAGTGCACTGGTTTAGGGTAGCCTCAATTGATCTAATCTCCTAGAGAAGGGATTGAGCATGGGCTTCCTTCTTTTGTATTCATTCAGTGGCAAGATGGATTAGTTCTCCCCTCCAAACACTATAGGCCACCCCTCAACACTATGTCAACTCTCTGCACCGTACCTGAATTAAGAGTAAAATATTGTCAGATTAATTCCTTGATTTTATTGACCAACTTATGGTCATTAAGAAGTTGGGTGTTAAGTTTCTAAGTTTTGTCCAGAGTGGACTCCTGACTCAATACTGTCTGGAGGGAAGTAGAACTGTGGTACGAAAGGAACATAACACCCATCTCGCATATTTGCATAATCACACCTCCGATAATTAGAAAATAATTCATTCTCAAAAAAATTATGGTGGGGAGAAGAGTAAATGGAATATGCTCTCTCAGTCAGGTACTATAGTCTCCATGGTTCCAGGACTCCCAGGGTATCCCGCAGTTCCCTACGGGCTCTTTGCCCTGGAGATATGCCCAGCCAGCGTCTATAAGATTTGTCCAAGTATGGGCATTGGGCATTGACCTAGGTTCCAATCACCCCCTATGACTAGGGGGAGTAACGTGTAAGGGGTCAAGGCTGAAACCAGGGAGGTGAAAAAAGGAGAGAAATCCACATTTGGTCTGAAAAAGGAGCCCAGTACTACCTCTGTCTGATTTAACCTTCCAAGTGAAAACAAATTGCAACCCTCCAGTTCACCAATTTACTGTAAGAGAGAAAAAGCTAGTTGTCTACCAATCAAAATGGCAACCTCCCTCTGTCTCGAGCTGTTTCCTGCACCATATGCCTAACCCACCCATTCTTGACAAAATCTGTCAGTTTGATCCCTGGGTAAGTGAGTCTCCTGCAAACAAGTTATCATCACCCATATTCTGTACAAATGCTTGAGGATACATCACCATTTCTTTCTGGCTTGGACCCCTTTGATATTCCAGAAAATTAATTTGACTGGATTATCCATAATCAATGGGCAAAAAAGATGAGTCAGCTGAACAAGGAATAAGGCTAAGGGAAGCAGGACCATAGAATCCCCCCAGAACCACCAATATTCCCATACAAAAGTAAACCTAGAACACACTAAAGCAAAAGATAAGCAAAATATGAATACACAACACTAACAATATCACCAAAACATAGAACACAAAGCTCACCACCATAGCCCAGTCTGACAGATTGTACTCCATACCACTCAGTCCACGATGGACTTGTGGCAGGGTGAGCAAGCACTCCAGCCAGTCCTTTCTCACTAAAGGACAAAAAGAAAACCTAGAGGGAGATCTAGAACGAGACAGCAAATCCCAAAGGAACTCCTTCATACCTGGGACTCAAAAAATGCCATATGGAATGGGGGAGTGAAGGAACAAGGGCTAGGTACTGCATATAAGCACGTGGTCCTATGCCTAATCCAGTCCACCCACAACAGTCATCAAGACATGGGGCTATGTTACTGCTGTAACTAAAGGGCAGCACAGCTCCTGGGGAGGCAGAACATCCCTACCATGCCCCCCAACTCAGGAAGACCATGATGCCACCCCCCCAAAAAAAAACACCCAATAGGCAACTAAGGTCTAACATGGGAGTTAGTAAATCTCCCAACCAAAAAGTAACATCGACTGCACAGCATTAAAGCGGGCCGGAAACTGCCAGTACACTGAAAGTGTATGAAATCGGTGAAAAAAACTGAACGACAGGGAAAGCCGCATGCCTAAACACATTCAAGCTGTTGCAGATTGGAAAGGTAGCCAAAAGCAATGGGGGCAGAGCAGGCCTACCGACCCCAAGGCCCATGACAACCAGACATCTCCACAACTGCAAAGTATGTAGACGGGCAAAAAGGAATTGTGATAACCCACTCTGCATACTGCAAGGGAAGCAGTAGGACTCTCAAAGGCAGCCCAAACAGAGCAAAGTGTGGGAACTGCCAAAGCACAAAATACACCAGACCTCCATACCTTCCTCCACCATAACAAGAACTAGGGCTATCCACATTCTCATATTCACCTACCATTTCCTAGCCCAAAGCAATGCAACTGACCTGAACCAGTAAAGAAGGACAATGGCCAGTACTCCATGCATCAACAATGTAACCACACAAACCTCAAACAGCAAACACAAGCCAAAGGTAGAATGTAGCAGTCAAACAGAGCCCTAAAGGGGAACAAAGTATGGCAAAGCAAAGTCACAAAGAAGAAAACTGAAAGCTCAATTTTTATTTATTTATTTATTTAAGAGTTTACCCAGGCAGGCATACTGAGTGGAGAACCACTCATTTCCAGATGCAGCCTGGGGGAAATAGGGTAGAGGTACATATAGGATGAGATACATACATTCATGTTCACTTGATACAGATTATATATGATACAGATTTATACAGTAAGATGGCTAGGACAAACATACATTTCATGTTACCACATATACAGAGTTTACAATAAATAGTTACTGGGTATTTACATCACATTCATGGTATTCAGCCATGAGGCCGGCACAAGCTAGTTTGTAAGCCCTACTTAAACAGTTGCTTAGGGTATGATTATCAGGTGGTGGCAACCAGAGGTCAGGAGGGCTTGTGCTTATGCCTGCTGGCAGCAAGTACACATGGTGAAAAAGTGTGCAAGGAGGAGTGGTTTGAGGTGGCTATGGTTGGTAGAGTGGCAGATATCTGAAGGCAAGTCATTCCAAAGTTTTGGAAAATTATATTTTATAGCCATTTGGCCCTTAGAGGTGTGCATGAGTGGGACTTGAAAGATCCTGGAGTCTGAGTGTCTGAGTGAGTAAGCAGGGGGAGGTTGAGCCACAAGGGTGGAGCCTAGGTAAGGGGGAAGGGTCTGGGACCAGAATTTTGCAGCGACTCTGGTGCAGTGGATTTGTCTGTGGGCCGTGAGTGAGGGTAAGGCTAGGGAGCTGTATAGGTTGCAGTGATGTGTCAATTTTGGGCACTCCAGGATGAAGCGACAGAAGGAGTGGAAAAGTGTGTCCAGGCTGGCTAGGTTGGATGGAGTGGCAGCTCCATAGACCACATCCCTGTAGTCAAGTATTGGGAGTATCATCTTTTGAACAATTTCCGGCCAGACTGGAGTGAACATGCAGACTTTGTTGCGATATAGGGCACCGAGTTTGGGGTGTAACTTCTTGTGTAGTGATTCGACGTGTGTGGAGAAGTTGAAGTATTGGTTGAGCCAGACACCCAAATATCTGAAAGAGATGCAGGATTCCAGGGGTGATCCATCCAGGGTTAGGAATGAGGGGCGAGTAGCTAGGCGAGAAAGCCGTGGCTGTGAACCGAAGGTTAGTGAGACTTTTTTTTTTTTTTGCGTTTAGGAATAGTTGGTTGGTTCAGAGACATTGTTGTACCGCATTGAAGTCCTGCTGTAGCACATTGTGCACTGCTTCAGTGGAAGGATCTGTGGCATATAGTACGGTATCGTCTGCATACATTTGAATAGATGAGTGTGAGTGGCCCAGCGGGAGGTCATTTAGGAATAATGAGAATAGTATTGGGCCCAGAACTGATCCTTGGTGGACCCCTGTTGTGATAGGGTGGGGAGTAGATATGTGGGGGCCAATTTTCACCGATTGGTGTCTACCAACCAGGTATGCCTGAAACCAGCTAGTGGCATGGTTAGAGAGTCCGGCAACACTTAGTTTGTCTAGTAGCACTGTGTGGGAGAACGGTGTCAAAAGCCTTGGCCAGGTCTATGAAAATGGGCGAGGTGATATGGCCTTTGTCCATGCCTGAGAGAATATCATTGGTGATTCTTAATAGGAAGGTGATGGTAGAATGTGACTTATGGAACCCAGACTGATAAAGGGTGAAAAAGGAGGAAGTGTTTAGGTATTGGGAGAGTTGAGCAAGGCCAAAATGTTCTTGAATGTTGCCCAGAATTGGAAGTAGGGAGATGGGACGGTGATTCCCCAGTGCTGAGGGGTCGCCACCCTTAGTCAGGGGGATGACAGTCACCTGCTTCCATGCGCATGGGATTTTGGCCATCGAGAAGGAGAGGTTGAGCAAGTCGGCTATTGGAGTGGCTATGGCGGGGGCAGATAGATATAGTAATTTGGCGTCCAAGCCAGACTGGCATTTGCCTTTGTCAGGGTTAAGGGTTCTCAGTGTTTGAAACACTTCGGTTGGGGAAACAGGTCGGAAAGAGAAACTTTTGGTAGAAGCGGATTTCTGGGGTTTTGGTGAGATAGTTGGGTTGTGTGGGATGTGCGGGAGCCTAGGTATGAGAGAGGCTGTGCTGCTGGTGAAGAAGGCATTGAAAGCAGAGGCTACTTCACCAGGGTCAGTGATGGACAAACTAAGGATTGATAGTGTCGGAGTTGGTGGTTGGACAGGAGTGGAGAGGAGGGATTTGATGGTTTTCCAAAAGTTCGTCGGGTGGTTAAGATTTGAGTTCAGTGCCGATGTGAAGTATTTCTGTTTGGCCAGGCATATTGATTCAGTGCAGGAGTTACAGAGGGAACAATAGTTTTGTAGGGATTCTTGGGAGTTAGTTAATTTGTATTTTTTCCATGCCAGATCCCTGGTGCGGCATCGGCTAATGATATCGGCATGTGAAGCAAGATCTTTGCTCAAGTCTTCTTGCCACTCCTAAGGGCTTCTCAATTCTCATTGCTGTGCCACAACCACAGTGGCTGGCCAGGAAAAGTTTTGGAAGCAGAATTGGGAGCTCATATCTCGCTTAATCCACCGATCCAAATTGCTTTGGGCCATCCTCTAGAGTCACTGAAAGCTTGGCTGGGTGCAGTATTCTAAATCAGATCTGGGCCACCTGTAATTTAGATAGCATGTCCTTGTATTCTTTATGCTTCTGGTGCACTGAGGGGCTGAAGTCTATTTATATATATATATATATATATATATATATATATATATATATATATAATGGCAGCACGGTAGTGCTACCATAGCTAGGGTTGAGGAGCCATTTACATGTGAAACCCACAATTTTGCATTTTAATAACTTTGCAACCATTAAACAGATTTACCTGAAATTTGGAATGCAGAATCAAGACCCATACACCTTGGGACTTGCCAAGTTTCATACCAGTCGGATATAGGGCTGCGGAGTTATTAAGCATGATCTGCACGTGCGTTTATGCTTTTTTTGGAATTCTACGGTCATGCCTACAGGTCGTACGGTTTGCACGACTGGTCTGAAATCTTCAGGGAACGTGCGGCCGGGATCCCCGATGTGCCTTTCAAAGATTTTGTGAAAAAATATTAAACAGTTCAAGTTATTCAAAAAACAAGTTCCATTATAAGTCAATGGGAAAAGTTAACAAAAAGTTCGACAGTGTCGCAAATGCAGTTTTTACTTTCGCAAATGGCTCTTTTGCTGTCGCAAATCCTCCATTTTGTTTTCAGTTGGCGATCAGAAAAATGCTTGGCATTTAAATTTGGGACCCTCTAGCAACCTAATTCTTTTTGTATTCACCCAGTCGGACCCTGAGGATGCTAGCCACGTCTTTATTTTGAGATAAAACACCCGAGAAATATGTTTTTCAGATTTCTGGAATAAGTACTTTCACAGAGGAGTGTCGCACTCATGAAAGTGTCGCAAATTTTTGTGAAAGCTTTCGCAAATTGCGACAGTACTTTTCTAGGCTGTGGGAAAATTACAGCAATTCTTTGGCATCCCGCTGCAAAAGAACGGTTTGGAGTTTGGGGCTGAAATTTGGAGGGAACACAGCCGACATCTCACAGATGTGCCTTGCAGTATTTTGTTGAAAAAATATTACATGGCGGCAAAGTTACAATACTCCAAAGTTAATGCTTTTTCCCATAGGATAACATTACAGCGTACAACGTATTGCAGCAATCGTTTGGCGCTCTGCTGCAAAATAACGGTTTGGTCTTTTGGGCTGAAATTTGCAGGGAACACAGCCAATGTCACACAGATCTTTCAGTCTTTCAGTGGTTTGGTGAAAAAATATTACAGGGAGGCAAAGTTATGGCACTCTGAACTTCTGTTTTTTTCCCATAGGATAACATTACTGCATTTGCCGAGCCTTTCAGGGCCCGTATCTTGGAAACGGTGCGAGATACGGACTTTTTGTCAAAAAAATTCTTAGCCCCTTAAGCAAAAAACTAGCCAGGAAAGTGATAATTCATATGACTTTTAAATTTTTTTTCTATGTCGTATGGTTCCTGAGATATGAGCGATTTATTATTCCAAGTCCTCATTTTTCTGTTACGAGAGTCATTATTTTGCATACATTCTTTGTACTCACTGTCTTTCTCTGTACAGCTTTTGGGGAAAACCAGCCTGTGCACTTACATTACTGTTACCACTACCATTTCAGCTTGCGATTCTGTACCCGTTTCACTTACCGTTCACGTTTACGCAACCATGTGCGTTACCCTTTGCATTTTCATTTGTGGTTCCGTTTGCGTTGTTTTTAACGTTTCTGTCTACAGTACTGTTTCTCTTTCTGTTTCACTTTGCATCACCATGCACATTACGATTTGCATTGCGGCCCCAATGTTACTATGTGACAAGACATCATGTAGCGGGTAGCGGGACCTGCAGGGCCCGTGCTCCCACCACTGCGATAATTGCGTAGGGCGCCCAAAGGGCCCCACGCCACGCCGCCACATTACACTTCACTATTTCTCGTTATCATTCTCAAAAGAAGGGAAATTAGAGGCAAAACTCTGTTTAATGCATCGGTTAGGTTGTTCCACAGCGGCAAAAGTGAGGAAATTCGATGTTAGGTTGAAACCCCCTTTGCACCCCTCCAGCCCACCCCCAACTGGAATCAGGGTGCACATTGAGGTCATCAGTCCTAACTCTCATCCCATTCTCCTATTCCTCAGCTTCTTTCCACATGTGAAGGGGTGAGAGTTAGGGCTAATGACCCCAACATGCACCCCGATTCCAGTTGGGGGGTAGTCAAGAGTTGACTGGCATCAAATATTTAGGAAATGTAATGCCACTTCTTTTGACTGAAGCAGGCCACTCAACAAAGTACTAGAATCACTGCCTGAGAAGAACCATCATTCACATTCTCTCAGATGCTGAACTTGCACCTTGAGAATTTATTTCTGTTAAGGGACATAGGTGTGACAGTCATAAAGGACCAACTGGGGAGGAGATGGAATCAGGACTGGAGCTTGCCATGTCTGGTTCCCCTCCCCAGGGCCCTTCCTAATATCAACGAGCAGGTAGTAGTCCATTCGGTCAGCACTACTCCTCCCCTTCAAGCCATTCTTTGTAATGCCAGATCACCGAAGAGTAAGACAGCAGTCCGAGAGGGTTTTGTCACTGATTCCTCAGCTGACCTTGTTTGTATCATGGACAGCTGGTTTGGCAATGACTCTGGACCTGTTCTGGAGGCATCTGCCTTTCCGGGTTTCTCTGTGGTGCATTGCCCAAGGGGGGATAGAAGAGGTAGTAGGGTGGCCATCTGTTTTAGATCCACTCTGGTACTCACTACATTTCCCATGAGAACTTTCAGATCCTTTGAATATGTGGTAGCTAGATGTGGCTCAGATGTCAGTGACAGGATCATTCTCATCTACAGACCACCAAATGGTGACAGGAATTTTCTACAGAAGCTAGCAGACTTCACTGCCAAACAGGTATTGGAAGCCCCAAGGCTGCTGGTGCTGAGGGATTTCATTGTCTGTGTCAAAGATGAATCTTCACAATTTGAACAAGAAGTCCTTCACAGCTGATGTGAATGCTGGGACTGACACAGATAGTTACTTCTGAAACCCATCAGCATGGTCACACATTGGACTGATCTTCACAACAGGACTTGATATTAGTGTAGTATGGGTTGATCTGGTCTCTTGGTCAGACCACCATGCAGTGTCATTCCAGTGTGGGGTCCCCTGTTTGACAACTCCCTCTGTGAAGATAATCATGTATGGTCTAAAACATAAGTTGGAATCTCGTAAACTCCAGGAGGTACTGGATATCTCAAGCATGTTGCTGGCCTGTGTACAGGGTATGGAGGTTGCCATGAAGCACTATAATATGGTGCTTACGGCCTCCTTAGACTTGATTGTACCCTACCATGTTTGTCCCTTGACAACCCCATGTAGCTTACCATGGTATTGTGGAGAGCTGCATTGGTTAAAGACTAAGGGAAGGAGGTTGAAAGATTCCTGGAAAAGTTCCCGGTCTGTGAAGGACATGGTGGCATTAAGAACTCACTTTGCTGAGTATGAATGGCAATCAACCTGAATAAGGCAGAGTTCCTGTCAAGGTTGATTGCTGCAGGGAAAAATCACCCAGCACAGCTCTTTCATATCGTAGATAGGTTGTTAAACCCTCCCTGTCTACCGTCATTAGAGAATTTAAACAGATAAATGCAAGGTGTTTGGATTATTTTTCTCTGACAAGGTGTCAGCCATCAGATCAGGGATTTCTTCAAGCAGCCTGTCATGGGTTAATAGTGGCCACACATTTGGTAATGCATTTCAACCTGTTTCTGAAGTTGAGGTTCTCCGGATAGTCGCTAGCTTGTGAACCACCAGCTGTATACTAGACCTATGATCAGCATGGTCAGTTCTCAGCTGTGGTGAGTTCCTGTGCCCTGTGTTCATAGAGATCATTAATGGTTCCTTCAGGGAGGGTGCTTTTCCATCTGCATTAAAAAAGGTGTTGGCCAGACCCCTACTAAAAATGCCTTCCTTGGATCCTGATGTTTTAGCAAACTACAGGCCTGTCTCTAACTGTCCCCTTTTAGGTGTGGTTATGAGAAGGTGGTGGCAGAGCAGCTGACAGACTGTCTCGAGTCTTCTTCTATCGCTCAACCTCAGCAGTCAGGCTTTCAGCCTCGTCACAGCACAAAGACTGTTCTCATCAGGGTACCCATGATCTTCTCCTAGTGACAGACCGGACTCATTGCTCCATTTTGGTGTGCCTGGATCTCTCTGCAGCATGTGATACAGTTAACCATTGGTGGCACTTCCAGATTGCCTGAGGAACTATATGGGCTTCATGGTGTAGCTCTTAATTGGTTTCAGTCCTACATAACTGGGAGAATGCAGAAGGTAGCCCTGGCTAATGTTACCTCAGGGGCTTGAGCGTTATCCTATGGAGTCCCTCAAGGCTCAATTCTTGCCCCCATTTTGTTTTCTATATATATGCTACCACTTGGAGAGATCATTAGGCAGTACAGTTTCGAGTTTCATTGATGTGTGGATAACACTCATCTGCATCTATCTTGTTCTCCTGGCGAAGATTCTGCTGCTGCCGTGTTGAGTTGATATTTAGCTGAAACAAACAGTTGGATGGCCTCAAACTGGTTATGTCTCAACTCAGGAAAGATAAAGGTCATGGTGATCAAATTGGGATGCTGGGGCTTAGCTGCCATGTGAGGTGTGGTTCTTCCTTCAGTGGGTGGCCAATCCCTCATGTCTGCTGATGCACTGAATTACCTGGGGGGGGTCATTTTGGACTTCATTATTTATTTATTTATTTTATTTAAACATCAGTTTAATAACCTTTGAGCCAGAGGCTCATTTACAAAGGTACCTTGTCACATAGAGGACAACAGACAGCAGCACAAGAAACAACAGTTAATACAGATTCAAGCAAGTTACAATTCAGGGTTACAGTAGGCACAATACATATGAGAGTAAATAAGTTAAGAGTTAGGGTAGGGGGGTGAGAGTAGGAGGGGCGTAAGAGGGAGAAGGGATGGGGAGGAGAAAGAAGAGGGAAGGCCAGGGAAGGAGGGTGTTAAAGGGAGGAGGAAAGTAGGAAGGGGGGGAGTGCTGCTCAGCGAGCATCGTCAGAGATTTTTTTTTTTTTTTTTAGCGGCAGCAACACCTGTGTGAGATGAACAGGTAGTTTCTGAGGCTGAGTTGAAGCTTGCTAATGTGGGAGAGTCAGAGATACTGGTAGGGAGTGAGTTATACCAGGTAGGTGCTCTGTAGGGGAATGCCCTTTGGCCTTGTGAAGTCCTAGCCCTTGGTATGAACAGAGTTGTTTTGGATGAGCTGCGGGTGTTCACAGCCGGTGCAGTACGGCAAATAGAGCCAGATAGGCCAGTGGGAGATAGGCCATGCAGGGCTTTAAAGGTGAGCTGGCAGGTTTGATACATGAGCCGCTTATCCAGGTTGAGTAGGGTAGCCAAGGCATACAGCTGACGTGTGTGTATGTCTAGGTGCACTGGTGATAAGTCTTCAGGCTTTGTTAAGTGTAAGGCGGACCTTGCTGAGGGCTGTCTGATCAGCTGACCCATAGACTGGGAGGCCATAGTCGATGAGAGATATGACAGAAGAGGTGACAGCAAGGCGGAGGGCATCCAAAGGGAGACATTTTTTGTGCCGGGTAGAGAATGCCCAGCCGCAAGTTGGCGGCAGAGTTCAAGGTGGAGATATGGTCATGGAAGGAGAGGGCAGGGTCAAAGATAATTCCCAGGTATTTATAGGACTGCACAGGTTCAATGGGGATTTTGAGGGTGGAGTGAACAGTGAGGGGAAATTTGCTGAACTTGTTTTCGGGGTGGGAGAAGAGCATTGTTTTCGTTTTCTTTAAGTTGATTACGAGTCGATGCTCAGAGAACCAGGTTTCAGCGGAATCAAAAGCAAGTTGGAGAAAACTCTGAAGCAGCGTAGGGTTACTATCAGAGGCAAAGAGTACAGCATCGTCAGCATATAGCAGGATCTTACCTGAGCATTTACTGGGTAGCGAGTTGAGGAAAAGGGAGAAGAGTAGAGGTCCAAGAATAGAGCCCTGAGGGACTCCAGAGCGAATAGGGCAGGTGCTGGAGAGATTTCCACTAACTTTCATACATTGGGAGAGGACTTCAGACTGACTCTGGAGCATCACAAGAGTTAACTGTGGGCTGATCTGGCTTTTACCATCCTCAAACTATCACCAGGATCAAGCCATACTTATATGTAGTATCTAGCTCAGGTAGACCTGGTGTTGATCGTTCATGCTTTTGTAACCCTTTAGGATGGCCTATTGCAATGCTCTTTACTTAGGTCTATCTGGAGGTTTGATGTGATGTCTGCAGCTGGTTCAGAATGCTGCAACTCAACTGATAGTGGGCTCCTCATGGAGAGACCATATCATGCCAGTTTTGCATACGCTGCACTGGCTGCCTATGTGGAGGCACATCACCTTCAGGATCTTTTGTTAATCCACAAGACTCCATGTGATCTGGAACAAGAATACTTGAAAGAGCTCCCTGTTCCCTACCACCCAGTTTGCCCCCTCTGCTCCACCAATTGGGACCTGGTTGTTGTCATTCTTTCTTGCCTAAGACTTTTTTGGTGACTCAGCTTTAGGAGTTGCTGCTCCGGTTTTGTGGAATTCATTACAGGCTTATATTTCCATGACCAACACAGGTGAAGAGGGTGCTTTAAAGCCTCCCTTAAGACTTTTCTGTTCAAATAAGTGTTTTTAAGCTAACTGTGCCTTATTTGCTTTCATTTTGTTCTGTAAAGGTTTTTATGATTACTCCATCGTAGACTGGGTGACTGTATTAGTCTGGTTCCCAGTTCACTTGGCTTTCCAATGACTCCACCAGTCCTCCTGCCAGAACTGGGGGGCTGTTGGTGCAGGGTGAGTGTCAATAAGCCCATCTTCCATTTTTTCCTCCAGATTTTTACCCTGGGCATGGCTGAATGTACAGTGAATGCAGCGTGTGCGATTTACCTCCATGGAGGTGCCCTCAGCACTCTGTACACTGGCCCTTCCACAAGTTATGAGACCACACATGTGTCTCCACCTGGATTCCTCCAGGTGTCAGTCGAGTGGCAGGTTATGGGAACCCCCTTCCCCAAGGGAAGAGAGCTCTGGCCGAGCTCCTGAGTGACTCAAGTTCATTCTTGCAACCAAGCCGCCAGCGTGGCAGCAGGGAGGCTGAGATGCTGCAACCTGCCACTCCACTGGGCCTGCCTAATTTACTTTAATTTTCTTGTATTCTAAAGTATTTGATTCAGTCTTTGTTTGAATTTACACATATACTATGTACAGCTCTCAGAGCCTGCGGTAATGGATGCTTTATAAAGACTGTCATTCTTTGCCTTGCCTTCTACTGACGACCACAAAGAACAGAATGTTTCATTGCCAGTGACACAAAGGCAAAAAAAAAAACAGATTCTACAGTACCAAATAGTGACCATCCACAGTCAGCAATAATCTCCAAAGTGCTACAACTTCCTTAAGTACTCAGAATCAAACTTTCTACACATATAAGCTTACTTCTATACCAGCAAATAGTTCTCATTTAACATACACAACTTGGCAATCTCTATTGGCAGTATGCACTTTGCTTTCAACCAGGCAAAGCTATTTGATGCACAAGGTAATTCAATTTTAGTATAAAATGAAGAAAAATGGTACGCTGATCTTCTAAGGAATATAGATGTTGCAAAGTTAAACTCTGTCCGTGAATTTCGTGTGAAAATCCTGCATCAGCAAACTATTCTCCTCAACAAATATTAAGTATGACACCAGAAGTAGGCTGCAGGGTGCACTCACTGTAATGATGCATCTTCCATTTAGGCACAAAAAGTGTGCTACTCAAAACAAGACTGTGCTGCATTGCCAGTATCCAGTAATCCCTCCTCCTCCCACCTCCAGGACAGCAACATGTCTTCTTATCTAAAAAAACCCACATAAAACAAAAAAATGAAAATTTTTTTAAACTACTGTCTCATACAAACTATTCAGAATGATCATGCTAAACCCACCACTGCAAGTGCATGCTGTAACTTTCCTTAATTCTGCAGCAGCAATGCATGATGGCAATCTGTAAAAATAATAGCTTGCACATAGATTTCTACCTTTTCCCCTCCATAGGCAATTAAAAGTACTTCAATTAAAAGCAAAAAAAAAAAAAAAAAATCCACACTGCAAAACATTAAATTAATGTACCAGAAACATCTGCTAGATCCAAAAGGGATGTCTGCAATCCTCCAACTCTGCTGCAAAATTAACTATGTACTAACTGGTCCCTTCACTGACATCACACCATATATTGACCTACTCCCAAACTTACTTCTAACCTCACCCTTATGCTAATCTTCCCTCAACTACTGCCTGACAGTAGTCTGCTAATTGTAATAAACAGCATGTATGATTGCCAAATTAAAATATTTCCATGTGTCTAAATTCATTATTCATTAACTAATTTACTATTTTACAAAAGTTCATATAGTTCTAATATTAACCAGTTGCTGATGAACTATTTTTCCCCCAAATAGGGATGTTACATTTAAGCATATTTACTTAAGCGAACTTTAATGTTTTGAAAGCACACTTAATATGTCTTGATAGCATTTCTTTTGATTTTGGCCCATTTTTATAAGTGTGATAAGCCACTCCAGAGAGTGTATTACAGGATTTTAATGCATTTCCAAATGGCATAAGGACACTCAGCATTCATCCTCATTTCTCTTTATGCCCTTGGGCATGCATTAGATATAGAAAGATTCATAGGGAGGAGTGCATAACAATAATTTAATGCACACCCAAGGTGTGGGATGCTTAATAAATCCGAGGGCGAGGGGAGTACATAACGAGAATTTTATGCACATCTAAGGTGTAGGATGCTTAAAAAACCTCAATGGTGAAGAAAGATGGGTTTATCAAAGTGTCCCACACCAACGTCAAGAATACAATTCTCATTATGCAACCCCCCATGTGTTATTTTAAGTAATTGCTGGTCTCTTTTTTTACGCCCCACCACAGTGCCAGCCTTTGTTGTAATAAAATGAAGTTTGAAAACGGGTGTGTGTTTTAAGAAAAAAAAGAGGAAAAAACTGAAAAAAACAAAACAACAACTGCTCTATGTTTGTTTATGTCCAAAAGAGTTCAGTTTCTTTATTTTATTAAGACCTGGGTTTCCATGGAGATATGAAAATTAGCTGTTCAGTGTCAGTGGTCTCCATGGTTTCTTTAGTGAGGGAATGAGAGAGAGGACTACGATTTTGTTTTTTGCATTTTTTTAGGCTCCCAACTTCATCTGTACTACAGCGATGTGATGAGTTCAACTGAAATTGAGCAGAGACTTTGTGTTTTCGTTTGCAGATGTTTTTATGGCTAGAAACCTTTTTTTGTGGAATCAGCAGTGAGTAGTGAGCACAAAACTCCCATAGGAAAAGCTGGTACATGTTCGCCATTATAACTCACTGGTTATAATGGCGAATTATGAACAGCTTTTCCTATGGGAGAAAATGGAGACCAGTTATTACAGTGCTGTAGTACACACCCCATTGTAGATTATCTAAGCAACAAGGCATGGCAGGGGATGCATTATGGTAGGTTAATGGGCCATCTAGGGTGGCATTCAAGCATGTGCCAAAGCTAAGTACTTCCACTACCAGAGAAGGGCCATTAGCCCACTGCACACATCCCTGGAGTTTCTTATTATGATTATGAAATGGGTCCTTTTTAGTAAATTGGATGTATATTTTCAACATATACATATATTTTTGTTGCGCTGTTTTCAGCTGGGCTGTTTTGTTAGGATAATGGCCTGGCTGAAAATACCTCTTCACCAATCAGGAGCCAGTATTCTTTCTACGCATTTCATATTATGCATTATTCAGATGCAGTAGCACCTGGATAGTAGGATTAAGTAAGCACTTTCGTGTTAATCTGTGATTTATGTACCTTAATTATACAGGCCACTTTCAACTGATTTGTCTGAAATTCAGTAGGCAAGGACTCTGCCCCAGGGTCTCCAGACTCTGAACATTTTTTGTTAAACAGTTTGGCTGGGGGGTGGGCAAAGTTATAGAGATGCAAAAACACCCAAATACATCATTTTTAGGACTTTTGTCTGCTCATCTGTAGGTAATAAAATGTTTGGTTTTTTTAACCTGAAACATACTGTTTTGCTAGAGTCAGAACCATGATTCTCACTTTCACAAGTGCCAAATTTTAGCTTATAAAGTTTTTGAGATATAATTTAAAAACTATGTTGTTTTCTGATCATGCTCAGTTCAAAAAATCAATTCTTTGAATAGTTGGATTTCTACATAAGCAGTTTGAACAAAAGTGATTTCCTTCACACTGCTTTGTGATGGAAATCACATTTGATTAGACTTGCAATCTTAGAACACTGGCGGGTGGTGCTCTCCCACCGTCACTGAATCCTGCCAGCCAATATCCACCCCACCAACATTATTTTTTTTTTGAGTAAGTATTCTTTATTCAGATTTTATCAATAAACAGTAGTATAACAACTAACAAACAATGTGTGGAACACACAAAGAAAGAAAAAAGTGAAAATAAAATGGGACAGAAGAACAACCTACATGGAACGAACCCACCCATCCTACCCACTCAGTCAGGAGAGTCTGTTCACTAAGCCAAACAAATGTGAGTAGCCTAGGATCTGAACAACAAAGCCAGAGGTAAGGGAACACAGACAGTAGGTGTGGGAGCCAAGTGGAGATGCTCTGAAAACTCTGCTGTGCCCTGCAATATAAAGTGCCTCTCAGTGATGGCAGAAACTTGCTTGTTTCTGTCATAAGGAGGCAAGCATTTTTTCCATATGGAGAGCCTGCATGGTTTCTACCAGGGGTGTCATTTTGCCAAAATCAAAGGGGTTGCAAGACCATATATAAATGGATCAAAAATGCAAACTATAGGCCAGGGGTATGGAGGCTGCCTAAGCCCCCAGATTTTGTTTTTTTTAATTTGGTGCAATCTGGTGCATCTTGGGGGTCATTTGAAACAGAATTTGCAACCCTGTTACTCCCCCCCCATGCCCAGTAAGTTCCACACTAGTCCCCTCCCCAGAGTCCCCACAGCCCAGTATGTTGCTTGAACCACCCTCCACATAGCCTAGCCACCTGTTTCAGGACATGGCCCCCAGTCCTCCTCAAATGCAACAAGCAGCACCCTAGTTCCCCTCCTTAGAACAGGAGGGCTTCCCTAAGTTGGGTGCCTGGCTACCTTCTAAACTCTGAAATTCTCTGCAATTTATTCATCTTTTTTTTCAATTAAATGGTGTATGTAATGGCATGAAGGGGGTAGTCTAATACGATGGTTTTAGAAAATAGTAGATTCAGTAGTCAAGAGGGACACAAGGGAAAATGTACAAAATTGTACAAATGTACAGCTGAGGCCTTCCAGAAAACTTCTGAAAACATAAAATATATGCACAACTACATTTGGACTTCAGTAAAGGAATACTGCCTAACAGGGTGGGTGTTATGTTAGGATAACATCCCGCCTTGGGTGGTTGGGCCAGAGGCCACTTTCCAAGGGCATCCAGCACCCAAGAAGGGATGTTATCCCAGCACAACACCCACCTTGAAGGGCATTATTCCCATCATACCATGGCTTGTGTATTAAAATAAGAAAAGAAAATGGGAAAACTATGTTTCAAATATTTTATTTTCTTACTTTCTGTTGGGGCAGGTATACTAGTTGAAAAAAGAGTCCATAGATTTCCTTTTGTGCAGCAGGTGGCGCTGATGCTATATATGCAGCTTTATGGTCTGTGTTGTGACTGCTTCTGTGTGGTCTGCCATTCATTCATTTGTTGCTGTGCCATGACCTTGGTGATTAGTTTTGTGCCCCCCCCCCCATTATTCCATTGTTGATGGGTCATGTCCTGTATTGGTCTATTTTGGTCCCTCTGTTTTTTCCAGTCCCCCGCTCTGCTCCTTGTTTGTGCCTGTGGTGAGTGAGCAGTACGTGATTCCAAGTGCTGCATGGCAGCCTTTGGAAAAGGCACTCCATTGCACACCACAGTGGTCTGTGGTAAAGCTTTACTGAAGTTATGGCACTGGAAATACTACTCACAGGAAATGTAGGGAAGAAAAAAAAGATGTTTCTGTCTTTCGGTGTGCTTGTTAGTGTGGCTGTTGTTATGGGGATGGGCTGATACTGTCTCACAGAGTGGAGTGAGTAGGAAAGGGTGGTTTCAATTTACTTATTTTTATGTTTGTTTACTCGTCTTCTGTATACATAACGAAGGAACAAGTAATACTATGCAGAGCGAAAATGTAACTTTGAGGGAATGAGTGTGAAGCTGATCAGTAACATGGCTTTTACTTTGGTACTGGGATTACTTAAGTAGACAATGGGGCTGGATGTGGAGTGATATTTTTGTGTTTTGAACTTTTACTGTGGTCATGATTGTGCAGGGACTACAGCCGGGATGCTATGCTGGGATAACATCCAGCTCCAGTCCCAGTCTGACCAATCAGGGATCAGGATTCTCTCTTGCCATTGTATAATTCCTATTTTTATGCATTTCTGTGCCCCTTTTTTATCTTGCTAAGGAGATTTGCATGCAAATAGGATGTTTGTCCCTTAGATATCATCTGTTACAGCTGTTTATTCCAACTGAAGTCATTAAGGCTTACGCAATGTATGCAGGGGTGGTAGCATTCTGACTCACATATTTGAATGTCTTCCTATACTCAGAGTGGGTATAGTCACTGGGTATGCTGTTGCCATTGCAACAACTTTACCATGACCAACACTACAGTGACAACAGCACCAGGTCACTGTTGTGTCGGCGCGGGACCCCTGTACTGCTTTCAGTGGGGTATTGCACCCCTTTCCTGAAGCAACTGTGACTCAGAATTGATTAATTTAGTAGTGGGGAGTATGGGGGGCAAAGTCCCCTGCATGGGTGGTTCGGAGAGCAAAGTCACCCCAAAGAAAATACATTCTGAAGTGATTCCCTTTATGCCGACCGCAAATGTGGTCAACATAAAGGAGTCACTGTAACGTCGGTCGACAACAAAATTGTGGACCCACCATCACCGCCCAGATCGCATCACAAATGTAACAGTCCACCCCAACTCTATCAATGACCACTCCCCTATCACTTGCTGCTGGTCAAATAAATTCCATAACACCTTTCCCCAAAATATCTATAACCGCATGCTAAAGAATAGGCACCTGGATCTCCGAAAAAAACAACTCTGGTTGCAGGACTGATCCATTCTGGACACTGCTGATGACATCAACATCGCTCTGGACCATTTCACTAAGGTTTTCAGCACTTCATGTGATACCCACACCCCTCATAGGTAACTGAAGGTTCGTCGTACGATCAACTCCTGGATTACACCGGAACCAGTAAGAAGTATGAAACAGCGGGACCATCTATGGCACCTGAGCTCTTTCCGTCTAAGATTGCTTGAAAGGACAGAGCAGAGAACCTTACCAGAGCAAGGGAAAAGGATTAAGACTTCTTTTGGCTAAGCAGATTTACTGTGTGTTGTTATTTTTATTTTGTACTCACAGGGATTGTTACTGTTTATTGCTAATACTCCATTGCTTTGTTTTTCTCTGATTCAAATTGTTGTTGCTGGTATACCTTCTTTGGCATTATTACAAGGTGTGCCTACAGGTGTGTGCTAACAGATTACTGCTGTAATCTTTTGATTCAAATTGTCTTTTGCAAGGAATATCTTCTGTTACTGCTTTATTTTTCTCTGTAGCAAAGTGTTTCTTACAGGGGATATCTTCTCTGAAATTATTACAGATGGTACTTACATTTTTGTGACTTTTTTACCATTGGGCTAAGCAATATTACTGTTTGACACTGTTTTATTTTATTCTTTTTTTGTTGAAAAGGTTTGTTGTCTCAGAGGTGTTTCAGTCTCCTTCTCACATTGAAGGAACTAATTGTTTCCCTCCCACAGCTGTTCCAGAGGATTCGGTGTGTATCTGGGGGGTGGAGCTGGCAAACTGTCAGTAATTTCCAAGAGAAAGAAGGGTTAAAAGATCAGGTTAGCTGATATCTTGGAGGTAGAAGACTTGGTTTGCTAGCCAAGGCACCTAGCTTCACCTGAGCTCTTTCCTTCTAAGATTGCTTGAAAGGACAGAGCAGAGAACCTTACCAGAGCAAGGGAAAAGGATTAAGACTTATTTTGGCTAAGCAGATTTACTGTGTGTTGTTATTTTTATTTTGTACTCACAGGGATTGCTACTGTTTGTTGCTAACATTCCATTGCTTTATTTTTCTCTGATTCAAATTGTTGTTGTTGGTATACCTTCTTCGGCAATATTACAAGGTGTGCCTACAGGTGCGTGCTAACAGATTACCGCTATAATCTTCTGATTCAAATTGTCTTTTGCAAGGTATATCTTCTGTTACTGCTTTATTATTATCTGTAGCAAAGTGTTTCTTACAGGGGATATCTTCTCTGAAATTATTACAGGTGGTGCTTTACAGGTTTTACAGTTTCATCTAACATTAGGATAAGCTTTCAGGGTTACTGCATTTGTTGTTGACTGATTGTTTCTGCTCTTACCTCCTTGTTCTTTCATCCGTGGTTCTTCTATTTTGGCAGGGGAAGGGCCCAGCCACCCCACCCCATCCCCAACCACCCCACACTACACTTCTTTTATAGGGTACCACAGTTGTGACATTTCCTGTGGCAAAGCAGGAAGGGGTGGATCAGTGAGGCATCCACAAGGTGAGCTCATTTACAGGGGCACTAATAATTTAACTTGTTATAACAAGTTATATGAAAACAAAACACAAAATCAAACCATTACTTGCATTATCTTCCTTCTAATTACTCTGACCAGGTTATAAACCCAGCATCTTATCTGGAATGGATATCATTAACTGCAGGTACTGTGGAACACTTTTCAGAAGGACAGTCTTACAGGATTTAGGACACTGTCCTACATGCTGGGCCATTGGAGATCTTAGGGCTCAGCTCCGGGCAGCATGGGCAGAGATTGTGTGCCTCAAATTTCATGTTCAAGAGGAAATATAAGAACCACCCGCCATTTCCCCAACATCCAACAGAAGAACCTTGACCGCAGAGGATAATTGGTCCAGGAGGTTGGCAGGTGGTTAGGAGGGGCAAATCGGGTGCCCCATCACTCTGTGCTCTCCAACATATTACCTCCAGAAACCATATAAACACTACAAACAGGTAACTGCCTCTATCTCTGAAATCAAACAAAGGGGCAGAGGACACTGCAGAGCAGGACACTGCAGCACAGGAGCTAGCACAACAAATCTCGCCCAAATCAGGAACCACAACAAAAAAAGCAAAAAGGAAATCCAAAAAACTTCTGATCATAGGAGACTCCATGATTCGAGGAGTTGATACCCATCTCCAGCCAGGGGTAATGATCAGATGTCTCCCAGGTACATCAGCATGGAGAGACACTGACTGCATTGCTAAAATTGTTCACAAAGCAGGAGAAAACATTGACATCCTGGTGCACAGAGGGACTAATGATCTCACCAGCCAGTCAGCTGTGGAGACCAAGGAACACCTGACCAGGCTGGGTGACAAACTATCAGCCATTTCATCCAGCATCTTCTTCTCTGAGATCCTGCCAGTCTGGGAGTAGGGGGGCAGATGGACAGAAGGTCAGAGAAGGGGAGATAAGGGAGCTAAACATGTGGCTTAAGGGCTGGTGCCAGGAAAAAGGACACAGATTTGTAGGGAACTGGCAACAGTTCTGGGAGCGAAAGTTCTTTAAATTTGATGGACTGCATCTGACTAAGGAGGGAGTCAGTGCATTGGGGCAGAAGTTTGACGTCTTTGCAGAATATTTAAACTAGCAAATGGGGAGAGGGGTGCAGCACCCCATACGTCGAATGGGAAGAACACCCCCCCCTCAGCTAGTGGTCAAACAGGGATTCAGCATGTTTGCAGTTCATTTGCATCACCAGGTAAGAAAAAAGGTCCCTCTCCCCATACAATGCACAGGGGAAACGCCAAACCTCACCCAACAACTAGCACACTGAAATCTGGCCAATGGAAAATCATGTACACAAATGCTCACAGCCTGGGAAATAAGATCCCAGACCTGCAGGCAATAATGTCAGAGGCTAACTGGACATAGTAGTAATTAGTGAGACATGGTTTACCAGTAACCACACTTGGGAGACTTCAGTGCCTGGCTATGTACTGTTCAGAAGAGACCGAGGTGCAAAAAGGGGGGGGTGTAGTGGCCCTGTATGTCAATGAAAATATCAAAGCTACAGAAATTCAGAATACACATAAGGAGCCAGAAGAACTGTGGGTCACCCTGGAAACAGGAAATGGGACAGCCATAAGAACTGGAGTTGTCTACAGGCCCCCAGACCAGGGGGAGGACATAGACACATTACTGTTAGAAGATATACAAAACATGACAGCTAAAGGGGAGGTTCTGATAGTGGGAGACTTCAACATGCCGGATATAGATTGGTCAATACCAGCAGGAACATTTGCCATAACTAGACACATGGTGGATTCCCTGCAGGGGGAGGGCCTTAAACAACTGGTACAACAACCCACAAGAGACAGGGCTATCCTAGATCTAGTACTGACTAACAGGGAAGGGATCACAGATCTCCAGGTAGAAGGTCACCTGGGGGGCCAGTGACCATCACATGGTATGGTTCAATTTGGCCACTACATCTAAATCATCCTATTCCAAGGCAAAAATATGGGACTTCAGAGGAGCTGACTTTGATAAGATGGCCAACAGAGTTAAGCTAGCCCTGGCAAAAAGAAACACAGGTAAGGGGGTACAGGCAAAGTGGGCAGGCATTAAGGATGCAATACCTGAAGCAACATCCCTTTGTGTTAGACAGAAAAGGAAGTGCAAAAGAAGAAGGAAACCACTTTGGTTCTCAAATACAGTAGCAGAAAAGGTCAGAGCCAAAAGGCTGGCCTTCAGGAAATATAGGGGAACACAGCGGGATGAAGATAGGGAGGCATACCAAACTGCCCTAAGGGAAGCAGGGAAGGCAGTAAGGCAGGCAAAGTCCCGAACTGAGGAAACACTAACATGAACAGTAAAAGAAGGTGACAAGACTTTTTATAGATACATTAGTGAAAGGAGAAAGTCCAGAGGGGGTATTGCTAAGCTCAGAGGAGAAAAGGGGCATGTGAGGAGGAGGACTCTGTAAAAGCATCTATCCTAAATAGATACTTTTGCTCAGTATTTACTGAAGAGAAGGTAGGGCAGGGCCCGCAGCTCAGCACCATGGACACAGGGGGAGGAAGGTGAGCACTACTACCTTCACAAAATAAAGGGTCCTACAGGAGCTCGCTAAGCTCAGAGTGGACAAGGCAATGGGACCTGATGGCATACATCCCAGGGTACTTAAGGAGCTAAGGGTGGAACTAGCAGAGCCATTAGCAGAACTGTTTAGTGAGTCTCTGAGCACAGGAGAGGTCCCAGAAGACTGGAGAAGGGCTCATGTGATCCCGCTCCACAAGAGTGGGCAGAGAGGAGGCAGGGAACTACAGACCTGTCAGTCTTACCTCAGTAGTGGGCAAGGTTATGGAGGCACTCCTTAAGGAAAGGATAGTGCAACACCTGGAATCCATAGGAGCGCAGGATCCAAGACAGCATGGATTTACAAAAGGACGGTCCTGTCAAACTAATCTCATAGATTTCTTTGACTGGGTAACCAGAGTGGTGGACCAAGGGGAAGCAGTAACATAGATACATAGATACATAGACAGTGTCGGCAGATAAGGGCCTGTGGCCCACCCAGTCTGCCCATTTGAGCTTGTAAATTCAGTTTATGTTTTCCTAGAAGTTTGTGGCCCCTTACCCCTGACCTCCAGAATTCCTTTATGTCTATCTCATGCATTCTTAAATCCCGTGATTGTTTCAGCCCCCACCACTTCCTCTGGCAGGGTGTTCCACTTGTCCACCACCAGTTCTGTGAAGAAATTCTTCCTCACGTTTCCTCTGAATCGTCCTCCCTCCAACTTCATCCCATGCCCTCTAGTCCTGGAACATCTTTTTTGCTTAAAAATAGTGTATTCCTGCTCACTGTTCCTCCCTGTAAGATACTTGTATGTCTCTATCATATCGCCTCTCTCCCTCCTCTCCTCCAGGGAGTACATATTCATTTCCTTCAACCTGTCCTCGTAGGACTTGTGATGCAATCCATGTACCATCTTTGTTGCCCTCCTCTGAACCTTCTCTACCCTGTCTATGCCCTTACGTAGTTAAGGTCTCCAGAACTGTACACTGTACTGCAAGTGGGGCCTCACTAGTGTCTTCTACAGTGGAATTATGACCTCCCTTTTCCTGCTGGTGATGCCCCTGCCTATGCATCCCAGCATCCTATTTGCTTTACCTGCTGCCTTGTCACACTGTTTCCCTACCTTGAGGTCATCAGAGATGATAACCCCAAGATCCCTTTCCTGCTTGGTGCATGCTATATCCTCACCCCCCAACTGATATATTGTGCCAGAATTTTTGTGCCCCATCTGCATTATCTTGCACTTCTTTGCATTGAATTTCAACTGCCAAACCCCTGACCATTCTTCTAGTTTCTGCAGGTCCCTTCTCATTCTGTCTACACCCTTTGGTGTGTCTACTCTGTTACAGATCTTTGTGTCATCAGCGAACAGTGAAAATCTGCCTTCTAGGTCCTGCACAATGTCACTGATGAAGATGCTGAACAGGACCAGTCCCAGCACTGATCCCTGTGGTACCCCACTAGTCACTCTTCCCTCTGTGGAGTGACAGCTATTTTACCACCACCCTTCGTGTCCTGCCACCTAGCCAGTTACCTACCCACCACACTACTGTCCTGCCCACACCCACATTCCCCAGTTTGTATAATAGTCTTCTATGTGGCACAGTGTCAAAGGCCTTGCTGAAGTCCAGATAGGCCATGTCCACTGCCCTCCCCTGATCCACCTCCCTAGTCACCCTGTCAAAAAATTCAACGAGTTTGGTCTGACATGACCGCCCCCTGGTGAAACCATGCTGCCTTGGGTCCTGTAGTCCATTGACAACCAGATGTTCCACCAGTCTCTCCTTCAGTAGTACTTCCGTGATCTTCCCCACTACTGAGGTGAGGCTGACTGGTCTGTAGTTTCCCGCTTCCTCTTTGTTCCCACTTTTGTATAAGGGGACTACATCTGCTGTCCTCCAGTCTTTGGGTACCTCCCCTGTTTCCAGTGATCAGCTAAACAGGATAGCCAGAGGTTCAGCCACCACCTCTTAGTTCTTAAGGATCCTGGGGTGCACCCATCTGGCCCCATTGCTTTATCAACTCTTATTACTTCCAGTTCCTTCAGGACCCTTTCTCGAGTAAAGGGACTTATGTCCATTTCTGCACCATTCTCACCCCTTGAACTCCCTTCATACCCATTACCCTCCTCTTCCTCAGTAAAGACTGAGCAGAAATACCTGTTCAATATGTCAGCTTTACTGTTGTCATCCTCCACGCAGCCCCCCTCCTCCCCCTTCAGTCTCACTACCCCTCCCTTTGCCTTTTTTCACTTATGTACCTGTAAAAGGTTTTGTCCCCTCTACCCACTGATTTTGCAATGTGTTCTTCTTTCTGAGCATTGGCTTCCCTTACTGACCTCCCTGTCCCCCTTTGCTTCTCCTGGTACTTCTCCCTATCCCCTTCTGCCTGTGTCTTTTTGTATTGCCTGAATGCAATCTTTTTGGCTTTCACTTTCTTTGCTACCTCTTTGGAAAACCATAATGGTATCCTCTTCCTTTTCCTTTTGCTAACCTGCTTAGTTGATGTCACCTACCTTGACTTCAGCAAAACTTTCAACACTGTTCCACATAGAAGATTGACAAATAAGCTGGGTTGGCTCGAGGTGAGTCAGAAGTTGGTCAACTGGGTGGAAAACTGGTTGATGGGCAGAAAACAGAGAGTGGTGGTAAATGGTATACAGTCAGAAGAGATGCAAGTCACAAGTGGGGTACCTCAGGGATCAGTCCTGTGGACAATCCTCTTCAATATCTTCATTGGTGACATTGCAGATGGACTAGAGGGTAAGGCTTGTCTGTTTGCAGATGACATCAAGATCTGCAACAGAGTAGATGATCCAGATGAGGTGGGCAGAATGAGAAGAGATCTGGATAAACTAGCAAAATGGTCAGAAGAGTGGCAACTGGGATTTAATGCAAAGAAGTGCAAGCTCATGCACATAGGGAAGAGAATCCCTAAAGCCACCTATAGGCTGGGAGGAGAGTTACTGGCAGTCATAAAGGAAGAAAGAGACTTGGTTATCATCATCACCGATGACCTGTAATCATCCAAGCAGATCTTTAAAGCAGTAGGTAAGGTTAGGGGGATGTTAGGGTGTATTAGTAGGGGTATCACAAATCATAAGAGGGAGGTAACAATCCCTCTTTTCAAGACACTGGTTAGCCCCCATCTGGAGTACTGCATGCAGTACTGGAGGCCACACCTTCACAAGGACATTAACCAAATTGAGGCAGTCCAGAGAAGGGCAACCAAAATGGTGCAGGGACTGCATCAGAAGACATATGAGCACAGATTAACGGAGCTCAATATGTATACCCTTAAGCAATGGAGGGCGAGAGGTGATATGATCAAGACATTCAAACACATTAAGGGCATTAACGAAGTGAAAGAGTCTAACATGTTTAAATATAAGAAAAATAGCAGGAGAAGAGGACACAGCATGAGACTAGATTGAGTCTGATTAAGGGGGAATGTGAGGAAATTCTTTTTCACAGAAAGGGTGGTGGATGCATGGAACGGCCTACCTCAGGAAGTAGTGGCTATGAATACAGTACAGGGCTTCAAACAGGCATGGGATAGGCATAAGGGAGCAATACAGGTGAGTATGAATAGATAGGCCGCTGGCAGAGCAAAGGCTGATGGCACATTTATAAGGTAGAAAAAGAAATGGGCAGACTGGATGGGCCTAGGGGGTCCTTATCTGCTGTCAGCTTCTAGTTTCTATGTAACTGGCTAAAGCATCAATGAAGCAACATGATCTTCAGGCATATAAAGCAGCTAGGAATGCCTGTACTAGGGCAACTTGACAGGCAAAAAGCAGGGACCACAGAGAATTGCTGTCAAACTCAAGGGGTGATAGTAGGAAATTTTGGCCTAACATAAAAGACATTATAGGGAAAGAACAAAGGACCTCTCCCACAGTAATTATAGAAGATGAAAATCCTATCACAGACCCACTCCAAATCGCAAATACTTTTAATTCAGCTTTTACTTATCTGTCAGGGGTCCTCCCAAATGATTTCTTTGATGATGTTCCCTCCCTACCAGTGGGGTCAGTGGAGACCATTAACCTAACACCCCTGCATTTTACTTCAAGCGGGTTTCCCAAACCCAGGTCAGAAAGCTCCTCACTAAAGTTCTGGGGAAATCGAGGCATAGTGGAGACTCATCTGACCTCAAACTCATTGCACTTACCCTAGAGGAAGTTCTCCTGCCAATAACCAAGATACTGAACCTATCCCTCACTCTATCACAGTTCTCTGAATTATGGAAATCTGCACTGGTCACCCCAGTGCATAAATCCGGTGATCACACACAACACTGTAACTACAGGCCAATAGCTATCCTCACACCACTATCAAAAGTCCTGGAACATATAGTAACCAACCAACTAGTAGACTACCTTGAGAATCATGCCTTAAAATGCCCCCAACAACATGATTTCAGGAAAATACACAGCACTACCACGGCTCTGTTAGAGTTCACCAGTTTCATTCATCAGTCCATCGACAAAAGCAACCTTGTTGGAGCGGCTTTCATTCGACCTCACGAAAGCTTTTGACACCGATAATCACAAACTACTCCTTGATCAACTTGCAACAATCAGACTTTCAGGAAATACGCTGAAGTGGTTCAGAAGCTACCTTGCAGATAGGATGCAATGGGTAAAGATATCCTACATCGTCTCAGAGATACTAAATGTCCAATCTGGTGTCCCACAAGGGTCCATTCTTGGTTCCCTCCTGTTTAACATCTTTCTAAACAATCTGCCGCATGTCTGTCAACTAAGGATGCTCCTCTATGCTGATGATGCTGTTATCTTTGCAAGCAACTCTAATCCCTCTGCGCTTGAAGTAAACCTCCAACTTGGTTTCCTCAAAGTCAAAAAATGGTTCCAAATGCACAAACTTGTACTGAACTGCAAAAAAAAAATCTCCTTTTGTTCTCCTCCTCTCGCCACAAGGATAGGTCACATGCCCTAACAGTCAAAAATAACCTTGGAGCTGCCCTCGAACAAGTTAAACAATTCAAATATCTTGGTGTAACATTGGACAGCCACCTTTCCTATGTACCTCACATTGAGATAGTTGCCAAGTCTATGAATGCAAAACTAGGCTTGCTATAAAGGCACCAAAGGAATCTGACCCCTGAAGCACTTAAGCTTGCTGTCTACAGTTCAATAATCTCCACCGTTGACTACGGATTGGTAATATATGGAGCTGCCTCCACCACATCCCTAAAAAGGCTAAATATTACCTTGAACAAAGCCTGCAGGCTCATCACAGATGCTGACCACCTCACCCACGTGTGTGAAGTGTATGCGCAAACTGGATGGCTTAATATCCAAGGACAAATCAAGTACCAATCTTGCATACTAGCCAAAAACATGCTACTTGGTACACTGCCAACTGGAATCTCCTGCCTTCTGCTCAGATCCCACAAGGCCCATCATACTCGGGCCACTGTCACTGAACACCTACTTGTTCCACTGGTCCGGATCTCCCAATGCCAGCAGTCTTTTCCCTACAGAGCCCCCAACTGGCTAAACAGCCTGGACTATGAACCTAATAGCCTACCTCATTTGACCCAATTTAAACGTCTCCTCTACAAGCACATTATAAATGAAAGCACCTGTGACTGCCCCAACTAACTTCATGATTGTGCTCTCAGGTGCATCTAGTTCTGACCCATGACTGGACCTCCTCTGTTCCCTTTTCTCTCCCCTTATGCCCACCCCTCTGTATTTCACTCCCCTTATTCCCTGCAAATCACTTAACCAACATATCAGACCCCTGGCCTTTACAGATCTCCCTGCACATTTTTATTTCCCTTTCTTTCCTCCCCAGTTTTTTCTCCCCTCCTTTTGCCCCTGTCTTTCACCCCCCCATTCTCCCATTTCTCCAACGGTCTCTGCCTACCTTACTACTCCACAACAAAGCCATCGGGCTGCAACTTTCTCACCCTATGTTTCTGATCTAACTTATCTTACCTTCGCTTCTATTTCACATAGTTTACCACCACCTTTATATTGCTAATGTATCAGTGACTGTCATTTTAACTTTGTACTATGGTGTTTGTGGTAACTGTAAAATTAGTTTTGCTCTCCTTTGTCTGTCTTTGTTACCCCTCCCACTATTGATGTGCAACCTTTGTAAATGAGCAGTCCTCTGCTCAAAGGTACTTGTAATCCGAGAATGATTAAATAAAAAATAAATAAATAGATCCTAGTCACTGCACTATTGCAGGATGGTTGGACAGTATTGACCCTAAGTCCTTTCTGTTATCACAATATTGTGCTACTATGTAAAAGGATTTACTAATAAAGTAGTGTTTGGATTACTTACAGAGTAACTAACACCTACTGAAAAACTTTGAGAAGTGTATGGACAGTGACATGTTATAATGTAAATGTTTTCAGTATCAACCTGGGGGGGCTAGAATCAGTAGTGGAGGTTGCCAGGCTCACATCACTCATCCCAGTGTAGTGAGTGATGGAGCTTTTCAGATTGCTGCAGCTGTGCAGGGCTAATAAGGGGGAACTGCAAGGGGCACTGCATGCATTGCACATATTGCATTATCAAAATTCTTAAAATAGTAACAACAATGAACACTGATGCAATCGCCTTTGACTTGCCTAACAGGAGCTTCCATAAGAGGATGTGTGGGGGGGTGCTTATCAGTTCTGTTTGGGATGGCATCCTTGACTTTCTGCTCTCAGGTACTAATACACTGCTGCTGGCACAAATGGACTGCTTCTGGCAACTGCTCTTCCTTTTCTTCACTCCAATCCAATTTCCTCAATACACGCACCATGGATGGACACTAATGAGAAATCCACAACTGAATTCCAAGCAGAGTAGGACTGGGTAGCAAACTGCCTACTTGGAAATGGGGTCATGGTGTTCCCAGTACCAAGAGCAGTATGCCCAAGTGTGCAAACTGTAGCTTTCACACACAATGAATATTCAGCCATAATATGACAGCATTTATTTCATTTGAAAGAAAGCTATTCCTTTACTGGTCTTTATGAATTATGATACCTAACTGTTTTGGAAACTTTTGTCTCATTGATTAAAACTAAAGCAACAGTAAACCCCAGTGCTCTGCCAAGGCACCTGCAGGGATTGAGTGCTACACTTTTCCTACTCTCTTTCCCTTTTTGAAGACAGTTCTAGTGAGATACCAGGGAGCAAATAGATAATGATGCATCCTGGTATGTCACAAGAACTGTGAGAAACCAGCATGCAAACTGAAAATGATGCACACTTTTAGGAAATAGTTTGTAGTGTAATGATGGCAATTACTGTAAGTGACATTGGATGGGCATCAGAGGCGCGGGCCACTAGACTACCAGAGACACATTTTTTTTTAGTATCTCTTTTTTTGAAACAGATTTTTTAGTTACAGATCAAGACCAATACACAAAACAGGCAGAAACAAAGAAAATGCTTGTCATTAACGTACATCCAGCAATAGCTGTCAAATTGCATACTTCCATGTTTTAACTATTTTACATGCACAAAAACTACAGTATGTACAAGTGATGAAAACATACAATGATATATCCCCCAGAATCTCTCTGTGCATGTAGACAAGTGTGTCTCAGTGGGAGGGACCTCCCTGTTCAAATCCTGGAAGCCCTAACTGACTCCTGCTCTGTCCCCCAACCTATCCCTTCACATTCATGGCACAACGTCTAGATCTATGTCCAGGGCATAATGAACGTACTGTACCCAGATTTCCTTAAATAGGCCCTGCTGTTACTAAAGACACTATTAAATCATAGAATCATAGAAATCTGACAGCAGAAAATGAATCTCTGGCCCATCAAATTTGCCTCCCCCTCACTCACTGATCATCTATGTCACAGGATCTCCCCTTCCCCCCACTTGCCAGCCCCTTATGTCTGCCCCATGCCCTCTTGAATCTGTCCACCGTTTTAGTCTCCACCACTTCCTCCACTTTCCCACCACCATTTCCACCACTTTATTGCCACTTTGATGCATTGATTACCTACCTTAAGGTTGCTTGATACTATGATCCCCAGAGCCCTCTCCTGCTTTGTTAGCTTAATTACCTCCCACCCCAGAGTTGAAGCTGCTTGAAGGTTTTTATGCCCCATGTGCATCACTGCATACTTTTTGGCACTGAATTTCAGCTGCCAGATTTCTGACCACCCTTCCAGAATCTTCAGGTCCTTCCTCATGGCCCGTTTAAAAAGGAGGGGTCCCAGTACCAACACCTGGGGCACCCCACTCATCACCCACATCTCCCTGGAATGTATCCCATTAATCACCACCCTCTGGCTTCTGTCATTCAGTCCAGTTTTCCACCCACCTAGTTATTTTCTGTACCACTCCTAAGCAGGGGTGTAGCCAGAAATTTTAAACTTGTACTCAAAACTGATGCACTGTTGCCCCCTCCTGTTATGTACATAAACCAAAATATGCGCTGCCATGCCACACCATTGTCTCCCCCCCCCATTTTTTGCAATGTCTGAGTTCAAGTAATCAGTTTCTTCCTGTAATCCTCCTTCCTTTGTTTTTCTGCCTGCCTGGTGAGTTGTTCTTGTTTGTGTATTTGGCTAGTGGCATCAGTGCCCCATAGCAAACAACAAACACAATGTGACTCACAGTGTCCTTGCTTTCCTCTTTTTGTTGCCCCTGCCTGATTTGTTGCCCCTGCCTGGTATTTTTTACTGTACTCTGCTGCGTACAGTGCGTATGCCTGCCGACACCCCTGCTCCTAAGCTTTCCAGCTCATTAACCAACCTTCTGTGAGGGACGGAGTTGAAGGCCTTCCTGAAGTCCAGATGGGCCAGGTCCACCGCCCCTCCCTGATCAACCATCTTCATCACCCGATCAAAGAACTCCATTAGGTTCATCTGACATGACCTCCCGGTTGTGAAGTCATGCTGCCTATTGTCCAGTAGTCTGCTGTCTATCAGGTAGTTTACCACTCTTTAACACAGTTGGGACTGGATGGGCATCAGGGAGAGACAGAGCGGGGGACCACTAGACTGACAGGGCCTGACAGTCCCTGCTGTCAGTATGTTACCTGCCAATTGCTCCAGGGGGAGGAGGAAGGGTGATCATGCGCACTGAGTGCTTTGATAATGGCAGCATTCCATAAATGTTAATTAGCACTGCCCTAGCCACCTGTTAGTGCTTACAGAACCCTTTCCTCTGAATATACCACTCTGCCATGTATACAAGAGTGTTCACCCTCATTTACATGGATGCAGCAGTATAGAACATTCTGAGATCAAACAATGTTTGTAACCATTCCTGAAAAAAAAGAACACTGCCTCTTTAATTACTGTCACCCCTTTAGATAAAATAAATGCAACCTGCATGAGAAAGCTTTCCATCTTGCCCTCACCAGTTCCTCATACACAGTGTTTGATAAGTCTTATCACTGGTTGCACTAACTAAGCAATTTCAATGCAAATGCTTGATGCTGGACAATATATTGACACATAGACAATGGCAACGGAACAAGACCTGTTGGTCTGTCCAGTCAGCCCACCCTGCCTAACTACTGTGCACTGGTCCTAGTGACCATCCTTTTTTTTGTTTCTGCCCACCATTTTCTAACTAACTTTATAAGTCTGTCCCTAGGGGTGGTGTCTAGTGGGAGGTGTCATTATTGGCACATGGCATTGCAGCTTTAATATGGAAGTTAGTTGGAATAATTAAGCAGCCACAATTATTTTTGGGATAGAGGTCTGGATGTTCCATTTTGAAGAAAGTATAATATTTTCACTTAGCAGAGTGCCCAAGTACAGCCAAAATGAAGCGCGATATCTAATAAACATTTATCGGTTTAATATCAACGTTCCAGTAGCTAAAAAAATATGAAAACTGAGCTACTAAGGGATATGCTAAAGTTTTTTGGTTACTTGGGGAGGGGGGTGAGGGAATAGAAGATGTGGGTTTTGTCTGCATTGAGGGGAAGACTATTATGCCATTACAGATAGAGGAGGTTGCCAGGCAGGATTTGAGAGTAGACACTCTCCCTCCATCATGTCAGCATCCCCCAAACTGATCACAGAGAGCAACTAGAGGAACTTTGCATTCTGACCACAAGGGAGTGAAAAAAAAAAAAAAGTATTATAGGAACCTGTGCCATTGCTGTTACAAAAACTGTGCATGGACTTCTTTTGGCGTGGTCCAGGTTTTGCATTATCATGCACAGGTTTTCAGCTTTACCTGGAAGGTAACTGGATGAAATGAGTACTGTCTATAAATAATTTCATAACAAAGATAAATATTATAGTGCTGAGTTCCTTCGACTAACTTCCAAATTAAAGCTGCAAAACCACACACCATTAACACTACCCCAACTCCCTGCAGGGCTTACATCATAGCTTTACTGCAGAATTTTAAAATGTAAAACTTGCTCTGAGATAGAAAAGAAAACTGCCAGAAGGACTTCATAATTTTTGTTTTTTAAATGTCCACTGGCACTACCTCACTGTAACCAGTGACTGGGGAGGAAATTTGTAAAACAAGACTGAAAAAGCCACACCAAAACAAATTGTTTCACAATGCTATAACTAAGTCATTATTCTCCCCTACCCAGCACACAGAATCATACATGCATGTGCTGTAAAAGGTATTTTAAATGTTTTTTGGAATAAAGGATTCCTGTCAGAAGATGTCAGAAGATGTGAGAAGGGGACCCTGGAGAGTCAAGGCTGGCAAGCTTCCTTGAAAAGCTGTTAGCTGCAAACCCACCTCTCGCTTCTCAAGCACACTCTCATAACACCTACTTTGGTCCTGTGATCTGTGCCCTGTGAATCTGCTCAGCAGCACAAACAGCAGTGATGAAATGCTAAGATTCAGGCAAAAAATTTCAGAGTGTGTGTGTGTGTGTGTGTGTGTGTGTGTGTGTGTGTGTGTGTGGTGGGGGGGGAGTCTTGTTCCATAGGGAGAGACAGAGAAAACTGCAGTGAGTGTGTTCATGTCTTAAAAGAGACAAGGTCTGCACTTAACATTCTGTGCTGAGGAAAAGATAGCATGTAGGAAGAGTTTGCTTGAAGGATTTTGTCAGAACATTTGCATAAAAGGGGCTGCTCCATGATGGAAAACACACTACAGGGTCCCAAGAGATTTCACTCCCCTTCCCCCAGCTGCACAAAAAATGCAAACAAACCAAACAGCTTCCATTCACTGCAGCCCCTCCCCCTTTCATCTTAAGTACTCTTTCAGTACTTCAACAGTGGTCATGGTGCCAGTGAGATCATGGTAGTGAGGTCTGCAGATGAGATCTCTCACATACTGCATGTCGATTCTTTATCATCGCTGCTTCTTCTTTTCAGCTTCTCCCCTATCTCTAAGTTTTCTGGCTGTTCGGGATGCCAATCCTAAAAGAAACAGGGAGCAGTTACAAACCAGAAGTCAGCTTTTGAAGTGTCTTGCACGCCACCTGAACATTACAACAGCATGACCTACAGTGAAGACAAACCGACTAATCAGCCAATAGCCACCGTGGAACTGCACTCATCTCAAGGTCTACACCTTCCCCACTTAGTTTCAGCTAGTGTGTGTGACGTGGAACCAGGAGTCATATTAACTGCTTATTTTTCTTTGACCATTCTCTGAATCCCACTGCTACAGTGCTGCCCCTCTTTGAAGTACGCTGCCTGCTGCCATCACAGACAAGACGAAAAAGAAGCCCAGCCCCCCACACAGAAACTGCTTTCTTTCACTTGCTGCTCACTGCCCTACCCTTGTCTGTACAGTGGAGGTGAGAGATAGCCTCAAATTACCAGACTGCTCTAAGGAGACAAGGCAATGCAATCGGTGGGGGGGGGGATAAACTGAGGACTAATGTGAGTCAGCCAGCACAGGCATCTACAGCAGGAGTCGCAAGCAGAATGTATAGCTTGCATAAAATTCATAGGGGTCACAAATGTGACTCCTGGTGACCCCTAAATGATGCCCATGGCTTCTGCATAACATTCCCTGACTCCCTGATTGACCCCATTGATATTATGAATGCACTCAATGCCCATTTCTCTAATCTTAGCAATTACCTGGCTAAACTTCCCCCTCCACCCTCTTGTCCACACCCCCATCTTCAACTTCCAGCAGCCCCCCTTTTTATTTCAAGACCGTTTCTCCTTCTGGGACACTTAAGATCCTCTTCAGCCTACCATCTAGAGGGAGTGTAAAGCAAATGAACAAAATGAAACGAGGTAGGAAACCACTATGGTTCTCAAAGGAAGTGGCAGTGAAGGTTCAAGAGAAAAAGAAAGCATTCAGGAAGTACAAGGAATCACAGAAGGAACAGGACAGAGAACTGTATCAGTTAAAGCAAAGGGAAGCTGGAAAGGCAGTCAGAACAGCAAAGGCCCAAACCGAGGAAAAGATAGCCAACTCAGTAAAGAAGGGGATAAACCTTTATAGGTACATCAGGGAGCAAAGGAAGACCAAGGGAGGGATAGTGAGGCTTAATAAAGGGAGGGAGGGTGGGCAGAGAGTGACTGTGAAAAGGCAGAGATACTAAACAAATATTTTGCTCAGTATTTACAAAGGAAGAGGGGAGGTACCTAAAACAAACAGTAGAAACACTCTGGATACAGAAGTTGATACCAGCCCATTTACAGAAGAAAGAGTTCTGAAAGAGCTCTTAAACTGAAGGTGGACAAAGCAATGGGGCCTGATGGAATTCATCCCAGAATTCAAAAGAACTAAGGATAGAACTAGTGACACCACTGACTACCCTCTTTAACAAATCATGGGAGGATGGGGTGGTACCTGAGGACTGGAGGAGGCGATGTGATTCCCCTTCACAAAAGTGGGAGCAAGGCAGAAGCAGGAAACTACAGACCTGTTAGTTTAACCTCAGTGGTAGGGAAAATGATGGAATCATTTCTGAAGGAAAGAATTGTTGCGGATCTAGAGGCCTGAGGGGCACAGGACCCAAGGCAGCATGGATTCACAGCGGGAAGGTCATGCCAGACAAATCTGATAGATTTCTTTGACTGGGTGACCAAAGTAGTAGATCAGGGAGGGGCTGTGGACATGGTCTACCTAGACTTTAGCAAGGCATTTGACACAGTCCCACACAAAAGATTAACATACAAGTTAGCCAGCCTGGGAGTGGGTCCCAAGATGACAGCCTGGGTAAAGAATTGGCTGGAGAATAGGACACAGAGAGTAATAGTAAATGGAGTCCACTCTGAAAAAAGGGGGGTTAGCAGTGGGGTACCACAGGGTTCAGTATTAGGACCGGTCCTCTTCAGTGTCTTTATAAGCGACATTGCAGAGGGACTGGAAGGAAAAGTATGTCTCTTTGCAGATGACACAAAGATCTGCAATAGAGTTGATGCGTAAGGTGGGGTGGAAAGGATGAGAAGGGACTTGGCAAGGTTAGAGGAATGGTCAAATGTATGGCAGCTTAGATTCAATGCTAAGAAGTGCAAGGTAATGCACCTGGGAAACAAAAACCCAAGGGAAGAGTACACAATGGAGGGTGAGATACTAACAACAACAAAAATGGAAAGGGACCTGGGGGTAGTCATATCAGATGACCTAAAGGTGGGCAAGCAATGTGAGAGGGCAGCAAGGAGGGCTGGGGGGATACTGGGATGCATAGGGAGAGGCATCACCAGCAGAAAACAAGAAGTTATTATCCCTCTGTACAGACAGTTGGTGAGACCACATCTGGAGTACTGCATGCAGGTCTGGAGACCCAATCTCCGCAAAGACATAGACAGGATGGAAGCTGTCCAGAGGAGGGCAACCAAAATGGTGCAGGGTCTGCACCGGAAGACATATGAAGTGAGACTTAAGGAGCTTAATATGTATAGCCTCGAGGAAAGGAGAGAGAGGGGGGACATGATAGAAACTTTCAAGTACCTCAAGGGAATCAACAAAGTCCAAGAGGGTAGCATCTTTCAAAAAAAGAGGAGTGCAAGAACAAGGGGGCACAATTTGAAGATAGAAGGGGGTGGCTCAGAGGTAATTTAAGGAAGTATTTTTTTTACAGAGAGGGTTGTGGATGCATGGAACAGCCTTCCAGAGGAGGTTGTGGAGTCAAAAACAGTGGTGGAATTCAAGCATGCATGGGACAGTCATAAGGCAATTCTAGGGGGTGGGGGTAGGAAGAAGTAGGCTGCTGGTTAACTAGGATCTGCAGCTTATCCATCAGGTAGGGAAATGGGCAGACTGGGTGGGCCAAGCCGTCCTTATCTGCCGACAAATTCTATGTTTCTATGTTTCTATGAGTGCTGGTAGCAATGGTCTATCCACCCGCTTCTTAAAACTAGTGGCCCAAGACATTGCCTATCCACTCACCCTCATCTTTAATTTCTCCATTGCTATGGCCTCAGTTTCCCCAGCCTGGAAGCAGGCCAGAATTGAAACCATTCAGAAATCAGTGACTCTAGTCTTATGGACAACTACCGACCCATCTCCATACTGCCCCATCTTTGAATGCTCCTTGAGAAGGCTGTAAACTACCAAATTACTGATCATATCACCAAATACAATCTCCTTTGTCCGCAGCAACACAGTTTCAGGAAGGGGAACAGCACAACCACTGTCCTTGCTCTCTTCACAGATCATGTGCTAAGTAATATGGGTGAAGGGAAGCTGACTGGTGCATTGTTTGTTGATTTATCCAAGGTATTTGACCTTGTTAATCACAACATCCTGATAACAAAATTTGATGCCCTTGGTTTCTCCCCTCCCTCCACTGCCTGGCTCACTAACTACCTCTCTGGTAGAACCCAAATGGTTTGCCTTGGTGGTGCCGTTTCCCCTCTTCTGCCTGTCTCAGTGGGTGTCCCGCAGAGCTCTGTACTTGGCCCTCTCCTCTCTTTCCTCCTCATTAACTCTCTCCCTTCAGAGGAACTCTCCTGTAAATCACTTCTCTAAGCTGATGACCTAATACTATTCCAAACTGACCCCTCCCCCTCCTAAATGTTCACCACCCTTATCACCGATTTCTGCAAGACCCATCATTGGTTCTCCTCTAACAAACTATTGGTCTATGCTTCCAAAATGAAGGCCATGCTATTTGACTTCTAAGGAGAGTTCTCTGCCCTTGCACACTCTGGCTGCCTTCTCACTTACCAATCCCCAGATGGATCTCCCCTTGACACGGTTCCCACCTTCAAGTTTCGGGGGGTAATCCTGGACCCATCCCTTACCTACTCCGACCACATTGCCTCACCGATACGGTGCATTAATCAGAAGATGGGGCTCTGCTATCGCCTAATTGACCATCTCACACCTGAAGATTGCCTTGCTGTAGCCCATGACAACCTCCTCCTCGATTATGAGTGTCTGGTGAACTCCCTTACTTCCACTACCAATCTGAACTGGCTGGACACTACCTATAATCTTATATGCCACTTTGCCTTCACACCCTTCTCTCTACTCACCAGTGCTCTCTCTTCCTGTCCCTTAACTGGCTTCCCCCTCAATCACGATGCTCCTTCCTGCTGGCATGGTCAGTCAAAGATTTCCTACACATTCCTACTTACTCTCCACTATCTCTTCTGATCCGGCCCAGAACTTACAGCTGCAATCTTCATCAGTCGACCCACCTCCAACTCATCAGTCCTAAATAACCACCAGGATGGACCAAAGAGCCTTCTCTGCTGCAGGACTCTCGCTATGGAATGACCCCCCCCTTACTACATTCCCACACCCCCCACAAGTCTAAATACCCTTCTAAGAACTCACTTAATGGCTGCCTCAACCTGCATCTGTCCACAGGTCACTAGCACTGCTGTGCTCCTATAGAGTCCCCCCCTTACCTCCACCACCACTAGTTGCCCTCCTCTCCAGCCCTGAATACTGGCTCACCGATTGTCTTTTCTATCCTGAATGATGGCTGGGTTTCTACCTGTTAATGCATTTTCTGTTGGACTCTGTGTATTACCTGGTGTTGCTGGCTCTGCTGATGTCTATCTATCCTATTGTTAGAGAATGTTGCTACACAGCGCTGTTTACTTGTATTTTAGATATATCTTATGCACAGCTTGCTAGCTGTATTTGGCGCTGTTTACCTGTATGGATTTATACAACCTCTGTATGTTAGCCTGACTTGCAGTGGATTTCCTGTTATGATTTTTATATGTCTCACTGTTACTTGTTCAGACCACATTTTACCACTGTTGTGCCAGTCTCTGGTCCAGACTATGCCTGAAAAAAGTCTTCGGACCAGTGCATCAACCAGGTTAACAAATGAATGAATGAATAAATAAATAAATACATTTCTAAACTGTAGGAGCAGATGTGTCCTTCCAGTGGTGTAAAATAACTTTCTTAACAGCCAATGTGACAAGCATGAACTGATGTCTGTGATGGTCCATGACAAGTTCCACTCCATAGCCCAGCAGGCAGGCCTCGGGGGTGAAGGTATCCTATAGACCCAGAAGAGGGTCAAGTTGTTGAGCAACCTGGTGCCATAGTGTCTCGATCTTAGAGCAATTCCAGAGGATGTGGTTTAACATGCCAACCTCAGATTCACATTTGGGACAAAAGGAAGAGTCTAGAATCTTCCAGGAGTGCAGATTTTCAGGACTGTAATACAAATTTGAACCTGCTTTAAACTGTAGTGGTCTATTTTGACATATTTATGGATGGTGCACCAAGTACTTTCCCAATTGCAGTTGGAGGCATCCCAAGAAAGGGTTGTCTCCCAATAGGTGGATAGATGCCCACATCTGTGTGGCACCAGAGCACAAATGGCTTTGTACAAAGAGGATATGGGGTAGGATGCATTAGCAAGTTGAATCAATTGGGGCAAAGCTGGAGAGTCTGGTTTGTTGGAGGATCGGGTGCCAAAGGTTTCCACCATCTCATGCATAACCTGAAGACAAAAGAAAAAAAAGTATTACTAGGGAAGATGATAGCTGTCCTGGAGTTGAGTGAAAATCGCCCAGTAGCCGTCGTGGGTGAGACTGGCATGATTGGATAGGCCTCTTGCTTGCCAGTCAGACCACTGCAAAGGAAGCCCGACGATGTGGAAATTATGGTTATGCCATAGAGGTTGTGCCAATAGCACCACTAGAGGGGTTTTAACAAGCCGTAGTAGTTGTGTGTGAATGATAAAGAACATAATGATAGGGGTATCCTTAAGGGCTCTAGGCAAAGAGGCCTCCTTTGTATACAGCAATGAGGAGAGGGTAAGGCTGTACTGGGTACAAAGGTCTTCCACTATAGTAAGCAATTGAGGGCAGTAGGAGGAGTTGTGAGGAGGAAGAGGAGAGTCCTAACAAAGGTATTGTGCTCCTTGCACTGTATGGTAATAGATTAGATTATCTGCTAGACCAACACCTCCGGTGGAGTGAGGCTCTCCTAACTTGGTATAACCACATTTGGGACACCTACTGTACCTTGCCAGAGGAAAGAGGAGATGATTCTGTGGAGAGTACGGAACCACTTAAGGGGAAGCCAAGCTCTAAGCATATGAAGGTGGTATAACAGGCAGGGTGATGATATTGGTCTTACTCCACAATGTAAGGGGAAGAGAGGCCCACCTGTAGAGATCCTGTTTGAGTGTTGACAGTAATGTTGTGAGCATGAGATTGTTCTGAACTAGCCAATGCCACAAGGTCGAAGACCAAATGCCCAGGTACAGTAGGGAGGAAGGGGTTCAAGTGAGGCCTAGGGGAGTCAGTTCTTGCCTGCTAAATTTGTGGTTTAGGGGAGGCACCATGGCCTTAGTTAAACTGAGCTTATAAAATGAAAGGTTGCTAAGTTCTTGGATTTCATAAAGGGTGGCATCACATGAAATAACAGTGTGTTGAAGGTGCAGTTGGATGTTGTCTGCATATATGAAGGCTTTGTATTCCTTTCTCCCTAAAGGAATACCCATAATGGATTTATTTAGGTTGAGTTTGACAAGTAGGGGCTCCACGTATAAGCTGAAGAGGAAAGGGTAAAGAGGGCAGCTCTGCCGAGTTCCACTGGTTTAGGGAAAGCATGAGGACAAGGCCTTATTACAACTGACCTTTGCCGATGGGCTAGAGCATAACAGACAGATCCATTGTATGCAGTCAGAGGGGAACCCATAATGTTCCAAAAGGCGGAAGAGGTACAGCCAAGAAACCCTGTTGATGGCTTTCTTGGCATCTGAGGCAAGGACCAAATGGACCTTTGACCTCTTAGACACTGAGATGAGGTTGAATAATTTCAAAAGGGGATCAGAGGACAGTCTGCCACTGACAAATCCAACCTGTTCCAAATCATTCATTTTAGCCCAAACCCACTGCAATATGGCAGTGAGCAACTTCAGCAGGATTTTTAGATCCATGTTAAGTAAAGAGATGGGACAATAATTTTATAGTTGGGTAGCATCTTTCCCAAGCGTAGCCAGCACAGTTATGGTGGCTTGTTGAAGGAGTGCATCTAAGGAGTGGGTCTGGTGGGCCTCAATATACATTGCATGTAGAGGATCTGGGCTCTCACCACACAGAGCTTTATAGAAATTGGCGGAAAAAATGTCTGGTCCAGGGGCTTTGTTGGAGAAAAGGGTGGTAATGGCATGCTGAATTTCTTGAATAGTGATAGGAGGGCTAGTGATTCTTGCTCTGGCATGAATGTTGGAGTGGAATTGAGGACAAGTAGGAATCAACGGTGTCAGCATAGCTCAGTTGGTAGGACATCCGTCTCTGGACCAGAAGGTCGTGGGTTCTCGTCCCACATTGGGATTGGACTTGCACCTAAAAATCGCTGGCATCTGAGTGCAGTATTAGGGGATGCTGTACTGCTGGGGTGTGCCGTCCTTCGGATGAGATGTTAAACCGAGGTCCCTTCTGCCTATCCTGGTGGGTGTCCAGGTGGAAGTAAAAGAACCCAGGGCACTCTTCGCAAAGAGCAGGGAACATTCCCAGTGTCCTGGCCAACATTCCCCTTCCCATAAACTGGTTCATGCAATTATCCAGGCTGTGTGTGGGTGATGGTGTGCGATATGGCTGCCACCACACATTCAGTCACTTCACTACCAGTCTAGCATTGCTTGTAAAGCACTTTGGGATACTGTGTATGAAAAGCGCTATATAAATGCTGATTCTTCTTCTTCTTCTTCTTCAATGTCATCCAGGGATGCTGGTGAGAACAAGAGATTGTATAAGGTGAATATAGTAGGTTTGAAATACCTGCGTGATGCTCCTGGAGTCCATGATGATCTATCCTGTGTTGGGATCCACTAAGGATGAGATAATGAATTGGGTTTCCTGTTGTTGGAGGCATGAAGCAGGAAGCTTATTGTCTTTCTCCCCTTGGGTAACATATAAGGTTTTGGTATGAAGTAAGTTCAGTTCAGCCTGATCTCTATTAAGTTCACGGTATTCCCAGAGGATGCCCAATTCTCTGTGGACCTCAGGGGAATAGGAACCCGAAAGGGATGATTCAGTCTCCCTAGTGCCAGTGAGAAGTGCCAAGTAGTAAGAAAGTTTTTTTTTTCATTTAATGGAAAGCTGAATCAGATTTTGAATGGAACACTTCTAAGTATTCCAAAGGGTGGCAGCAGTAGTGACTGTGCCTGTATTCTCTTGGAAAAAGGTAATGGTAAAGTGTTTAAGGGAGTCTAGGATTTTGGGGTCCAGCAGCAGATGACTATTCAGTTTCCAAGTCCTCTCACATTTGGCCTCTCCATCTAAATTCAAAAATAGAGATAGTGGAGAGTGATCAGAGTTAACCTGAAGGAGGATCTCCGCAGACTGCAGACCAGGTATAAGGTGGGAGCTGATGAGGAAGTAATCAAAACAGGAGTGGGTACTGTGAGGGATGGAGTGAAATGTAAAATCCTGGAGCACTGGGTTTAAAACCCTCCATTAGTCCATCAGTCCACTCAAGAAAGACTATTGGCTAAATCCCTTAGGGATCGCTGACCTGCGGATAGTCCTTTTTTGGACAGTGGTAGTCTGTTCAAATCAGTGTCCACCACCATGTTCCAGTCTCCTCCTAAGATAAGGGGGTACTGGGGACATTTGGCCAAATGAGCAAGGTAGGTGGCAAAAAACGAGTGGTCACAGTGGTTAGGACCATATATTTGTCAAGACAACTGTGGTCCTATTTAGTACACTTATTAAAAGTAATCTCCCTTCAGGGTTGGAAATTTGGTCCAGCAAACAGAACTAAATGTGTCTGGCTGTTAAATTTGCAATGTCTGCCTTCTTAGATGAAAGGCCGACCACAAAGGCTTGTCTCATCCTGTGGCACTGCAGCAAGGGAACATGGGCACAAAGGTGTGTCTCCTGAAGGAAAACAATAGACAGGGCATAGCAGTTTAAGTGGGTGAGAACTTGAGCATGTTTTTGCAGAGAGTTGACTCCTTTCACTTTCCATGTAATAAGGGATATTGAGGTGTTAGCCATGGGGATAGCAATTGGCACCTGTGATATATACCTGGCATGTAAGTTCAGGATCCTGTTGTGACAATCATGAAAAGAACCCATGGCCAAGGATCTCTATTCATAAAAAGGCAAGATAACCTCCTGATTCAGTGGACCCTCCCCCCTTCCCACTACCCCCATTAGCAACATAATAAAGATAAACCCACAAACAGCTGTCCCTTGCCCCCACAAAATCTGATATGTCACCTGAGGTGTTGCATCCCATGTACATTTGCCAGGTCTGGACCAGAGTACTAGATCCAGCTGCATCCCCTCTGAGGCACTGGGTTGTGTAATCTCCATTCTAATGCAGGGAAAGCTCCTGCCATCTAATCCCATACACCAAATGGGGTGGACCCTTAGTTCGCAAAGTCATGCAGGAGCCTGTGCTAGTGACACCATTTGGCCTGGCAAGTAGGGACTCCCCCCACCTCCACCCAATCCAAATCAAAATCCAGCAAGAAAACAGGCACAAACAGTAAAGATAACATTGAATATAAATGATTTATTTGTGACTGTTACAGAGCACTGTAGAAATGCTTGCTATCCCCTAGCGCTTCGGCGAACAACCTTCTTTAGGAGGTCTGTTGGTGTACAGGTAACCAACTCCCTAAATACCCTACACTTAATAAATGAAAATCAAATTGCATGGGTTGGATAAGCACATTAACTGCAAATGCCTGAAAATTGTCTCAAGCAACAAAAAGTACAGTAAGCAATTAATTCTTAATTATCAGAATTTAACATAAGTGCAAGAAAATCATAGTGAAACACTATGCATCATTACCTCATTGTATGTTCCTATGACGTTAACTTTTATTACTACATATACACCTTTACTTCAAACAATAAGAAAAATTAATTCATTAAAAGGCATAGTTAAAGTTAAATAACAATGAAAAATACAGACTAGCAAATGACAGTAGTAATCTCCCATAGTTTTATTCAAGGCAAAGTGCTGTTTTAACTGGAGATCCACAAACTATGAAAAGAAATGGGAAAAGACAGGTAGGAGGAGGAGAAGAATGGGCCAACAAATACTTCATTAAGAGAAATCTAAACAGGATGCGGGAGTGGGGGCTATGTTTTGAATGCTGTAGTGATCACCCACTGGATAATTTCACTGTGCCACCTCTGAATTCCTGTAGGGGGATTTAATCATATTGCATGCATAAGTTTTAGTATGTAAAATGTAACACGTTTTATTGCGTGTGTTACACTATTACACATCTTTTTGAAGTACTTAACAAAGTACTAAATTACCCTGTACAACACTACTGTTATTTTCTTTTCAGTAAGGGCTTTAAGTCCCATTCCTTGTTTAATCCTTAAGGTTTAATACTGTTCATTCTGAAAATCCACTGGTTCTCTTCCTGTAACAATGGATGTTCTCTAATACCACTAAACGTTAGTGGTGGGACAAATTTGATTCCCATGAACTTTAACTTCTTAGGATCTGCATTATGGTGCTGCAGAAAAAGGAGACCCACTGGTTAGTCTTCCCTTTTGTTGCATATGGAACAAATGTGCTCCTGTATGCAAGCTTTCAGACTTCTGATGGTGTGCCCTATATATATGAAATTGCAGGGGCACCAAAGCACATATATCACAAAAAGGGTGTCACATATAATAAACTCTCTGATCTCAACTCTGAGAAAAGGAGTTGCCTGAGTTACAATGTCCGCATATGTTGCATCTTTTGCATTTATGCATGCCTTTTGGTCTCCAAGGGAGCCACCACAGATGTAATGTTGGTGTTTCTATCTAAGGAGGCAATCTGCTATGGACAAGCTTGTCCCTAAGGTTGGCAGCCCTGCTGAAACTCACTCATGGTTTGGGACACACTACACTTACCAAACCAGGCTCACCTGATATTATGTTCCAGTTCCTGTGTATAGTATTTCCAACTCTCCCCCTGTCCACTGATTAAATTCTGTTACAAAAGTGATAGGACCGATTTCTTTAGTGCTGTTTGTCTCCTTGCCCATCAGTAAATAATCTCTGTCTTTTGCAGCAGTTTTTTTCATAGCTTCGTCCAATATAACACCGGAATAACCCCTCTCAAGGAAAATAGTTTTTAATTTTTCCTGTTTAGATTTCTCTTAATAGAGAAGTAGTTTGCTGGCCCATCCTTCTCTTCCTGCCTGTCTTATCCCTTTTCTTTTCACAGTTTGTGGATCCCCAGTTAAAACTGCATTGTTGCCTTAAATAAAATGATGGGAGATCACTACTGTCATTTGCTAGTCTGTATTTATTTTTCATTTTTATTTAACTTTAACTATGCCTTTTACTTAATTAATGTTTCTCATTGTTTGAAGTAAAGGTGTATATGTAGTAATAAATGTTAGCATTATACAAACATACAATGAGGTAATGATGTATAGTGTTTCACTATGCTTTTCTTTCACTTATGTTAAATTCTGATGGTTAAGAATTAATTGTTTACTGTGCTTTTTGTTGTTTGAGACTCAATAATTTTCAGGCATTTGTCAGCTGATGTGCTTATCCAACCGATGTGATTTGATTTTCATTAATTAAATGTGGGGTATTTAAAGGTTAGTTACCTGTACACCAACAGACCCCCTTATGAAGGCTATTCTACTGTGCTCTGTAAAAGTCACAAATGCATCATTTAGATTGAACATTATTTTTACTGTTTGTGCCTGTTTTCTTGCTGGGAATGCTGACTTTCTGAAAGAGTGTTTTGAGTTCAGGGCTGGCCGCCTCTGTCAATACCCACCTCTGACAGCTGTTTGCAGTGGCTGTTTTCTTTGGAGATATGAATCAATATCCAGCAGAGACAGAAACCATAATAAACAATGGGTGAAATGGGGGGCATGGCTGACAGGGCAAGATGGTGGAGATGTCTTAAATGGGCTCTGCAAGGGCTGACCAAGTAAAAGCAGATAAAATTCAAAAACTGGCATTCTGTTCCTCAGCAAAGGTGTCTATGGTGAACAGACAACAAGTGACCATCTTTTTTTTGTGTGTGTGTGTGGAATATTTAAGTGTATTTTTTACGTCCTCATTTCCTTTATATGATTTGATTAAGCTCTACTCTGTTCTTCCTAGTCTCCATTCTAGTGGTGTTTTGCTAAATACTGTATTATCCAAACTGGAGATTGGGTCACGTGCTTTCTCTATAGCCGCCTCTTTATTTTGGAATGCCCTACCCTTAGTTGTTCGCCAGGCAAACTCCATATCAAGTTTTCAGACAAAATGGAAGCAATACAGTATTTAATGCATAAATCTGTATGTAAATGTTTTGTGGAATATCCTTTGTTTGTGTAATGTATTGTTGTTCCTTGTCTTCAGGGTCGTGCCTGAAAAAGGGCCTCTGGTCCAGTGTCCTTTACCCGGTTAATAAATGAATAAAATAAAACAAAATTAATAAATAAAATCCAAACCATGCAATCTATGCTGCAGTTTCACCCACAAAAATCCTCTGAATCGGCAACACCAGACGACGAGGCCTCCGAGGATGCCCAACTTAAAGCTCCACCAAGCAGCAACATGTTAGAGTTGGAGAAATCATTAGCTTGCATCCCTACCATGCTTACAAATCTTTGAAATGACAAGAAAGTGGGCTTTGAGAATATAACAGCCCAAATTACTCACCTACAAACTGTTGTCACTGGACTATTAGAGGCATCAACAGCCCACTCCATGGGGCTGGATGAAATCGAGAGGAGGAGAAACGAGGCAGAAGACCTAATAGTGGATATCTCTCAGGACAGGAAAGAATTAATAAAGCAACTTCAGGAACAACAAAAAAAATGATTTGGAAAATTGGTCCCAATGTTCTAATATCCACATTACTGAATTGCAAGAAGGAATGGAAAAAAGGACCCAGGAGCCAAGATCCACAGATGACCATTGCAGCAAATAAAACTGGGTGATACAGCCCTGAACTTTGTAGTGGGTTGGGCCCATCATGCGGGACCAAACGCAAATGCAGGAGACAAACCTCGCCACCTTCTAATGAAATACCTCCAGTAGAAAGACAAAGGATGTATCCTACATGCTGCAAAATCAAATGGCCCTGTGACCCTGGACGATGACCGCAAAGTGTTTATACTGCAGGACTATAGTAGAGACCTTCAAGCTCGGCAATAGAAATTTAGTAGAGTCAGGGACAATCTCTATATGCGTGGATGGGAATGTGCACACACATTTATTTTTATTTATTTATTTAAACATTTGGTAACTGGGAAAGGCACACTGAGCCAAGGCTCAATTCCAGGTGCGACCCAGGGGGAGGGGAAGGGAGATGGGAGTAGATACAATTTACACAAATAGACAACAGTTGCAGCAGTAGATTCATATATATCCTAACAGACTGAGGATTACCCTCTCCATGGTATCCCCCATTGTATTTTGATACTCCACAAGCTGAATAGTTGTTCCTAAGAGAGGACGAGGCTGCTACAGAGGCCCATTCATGCATCCATGAAATGCCATCATGATGAGTTGCAAAACCTTAACTGGCCTTGATTAATAGTGGAGATTTGGAGGGTCCTTCCCAACCTTGAACCACGTTTGGCTAATCACAAGTGCCTTCTACAGTGAACCGACATAGACTGTCATGGAACTATTTTTGATGTGGCCTCCTGATAAGCATAATATGATCAGCACAGAGACTGGATAAGCAAGATGGACTGAAGCCTGGCGGAGAGCTAAATGTACCTTTCTTGTTTTTTTATCTTGATCGTTAACCATACCAGTAACTGAAACTCCATTCCCCTGCTTAAGCACAAGCTCTTTTTGATGGTCTGCATGTGAGAGCACAGTTATTGGGAGCTGGAGGAACTTTTACAATAGAGGAATTAAATGGTTCTTTTTTCTCTAACTCACCCTCTTGTTGTACTTTCACCCTCACTAGAGGGAGTTCCACAGGAGCTGCTTGTATTTTGTGTCTAACTGTTGGCACTTGGCGTGGTGCCATGCCCAGGCTTTAATGGTTGTATTTCTTTATTCTCTTACACAGCAACTGAAGTCTAAAGGCTCCATAAACTGAACATACTACCTCTCACTGCAAGGGTGACCATCTTACTACCGTGTGCAATTGACTTCAGGAGCAGTGGAGTGTGCAGGGTATACTTAAATGTCACAAATATAACCTACATATATGTAAATATTACACTGCTTTATGCATGCTTTCCAACTTCATGTACAACTGGGATGCTAGCGACTCCCTACCATAGAAGTAGCCCATGTGCAGGCACAGCTGCCTGGGATCCCAAACAGGGCTACAACATGTGGTCTAAGTATACTGTGGCTGTCTGTGATGTTCACTGTATACCAAAGCTTGAACAAACATGGGGAAAGGGAATGATTTCTAGACTCTCCTACAAAAGAAAATGGCATGCTAGTGCCATATGATACATTTCTTTCTCATAGGTTGGCACATATATGCTAAAGGTTGTCATACAGATTGTTAGCACACTGCACTGAGCTGGCTGAGGTTCCCCTTTGCTAGCTCAATAATGTCACACCGCTGTCTTTTCTGCTTTTCAGTATACAGTACCTTTATGAAAGTGTACAATCAGCCTCTCACAGTTTTTTTTCTGATGCCATCATCAATGGAGGGGACTGGGAGAGGTTGGCAAATCAACCAACCAACTATTTTGTTCTTATCATTTTGTGTTATTAGTAGTGTGGGAAACTTGGTTTCCCTAGCAGTTCTTGGGAGAGATCATATTATGGGAGGTACTAGTGGGAGGTTTACCTATGCTGCTGCGACAAGAGTGTTGTCAACATGCAGTATAGAGACATCCCTGATGCTGACAGGTGAAATTTCATCTGTCAGACATCGGTTGCTTTTCTATCAGAGGGCTGCGCCCACCGTGCCCCAGGATTGTTAACTCCAATTGGAGTTAACGCAAAGAGGGGGTTAAAGTCAGCATAAGGGCTAAATTTTGATGGCGCATCCCCCATAGGGGCTGTTTTGAATCCTGTTGAAACTGTCACTGTGGGGGATTTTGCCAACTGGGTTTCGCCATTCCATCGGCATACCCTGGGAGGATGGGGACTGGGTAAAATAAAGGGGAAAATGTTTGGTTATGGTTTTTATGTTGTGACTGTTCCTTTTCTTGTTCTTGTAATGATTCTTTTATGTATGCAAAAATATTAGTCTCTACTCTGCACTCCATGCAGACTCTACTGCATATAGGTGCTTCATGGGCATTGTGTGATAGATGTTACAAACCGGGGATATCATGGCTTCTGTCCTAAATATTACCACCTGGAACATTAATGGGCTGAAGAATGTTGTCAAATGTAAAACAGTGCAAACTAGATTTAAAAAGTTTAATACCACTGTTGTCTTCTTGCAAGAGATGCACGTGACCACTAAGAAGCTGGACAGAATTAAACAGTCCTGGGGGGCACACATTCACCATGTTCAACTCTCGGGTGAGGAGGTGGCCCTACAGCTACCTCTGGGTTTTCCTGGAAGTCTATTAGAGTCCTATATAGATCCAGGGGGGTGATATATACTGGCCCAGCTTCAACTAAACAATGGGGGACTCCTGGCTATTGCATCTATATACGGCTCTAATATTGAGGACCCCAAATTTCATCAAAAATTACTCATGGATATGTCCTCTTTTTCAGGGCCCTTTGATATTTTGGGGGTGGACTTTAACTGTGTGGTTGACATGAATATGGATAGACTGAATCCAGCGCCAACCCTCCTTTAGAAGAATGATCAAGCTCTGAGCGAGGTAGGAATAGCTTGCTCCTTGATGGACCTCAGGAGGCACCAGAACCCCATGGGGTGAGAATACAAGTTATTTTTTTCAAATTCCCACCAATGCTATACCCATCTGGATTGACTGTTGGTCTCCTCCTCCCTCCTTCTGAGGTTTGGCCGCACTACGTATAAACCAATTTTGGTCTCAGACCACATACCACTCACCACTCAGTTCCATACTGGAACAGTGGCTCTCTCCACTAGACCATGAAGATTAGATCTTGCTCAATTACAGGACAAGACTTTTCAACAGTGCATGCATACTGCAATCTTAGAGGTGAGACTACTCACTCTGCCCGATGGGAAGCACTAAAGGCATATCTCAGAGGACATGCCACATTATATGCAACACATAGGAGGACAGAGGAGGCTGATCTCCAAACATTGGAGCAGCGGATCAGGAACAGTGAAAAAGCCCATATGACCCACCCATCCCTGAGGCTATATCATGAACTTTATTGTTATAAGTGGTGCTATAACTCTTTAAGTAATACCCAATTAGAGTGTACACTGCTGTTAGGTAGGGTCAGACCCTATTTTGATGGAGATAGGGGATGGAAGCTGCTGTCTTTGCAACTTAAACACAGGGAGGGGAAAAGCACTGTAAGTGGTATTCATGACTCTAATGGTAACTTATTTACAGACCCACACTCAATAGGTCAGGCATTTATTATCTTTTGTAGTGCCCTCTACTCATCTGAAGTTTGCCCTATATCGACTCAAATCCAGCAAAACCTACAGAAGGCATCTGTGCTCCAGATGGACTCTGAGATATCAGGTGGGCTGGACCACCCCCTGGAGTCTCCTGAGATACTCCAAGCAATGAAAAAGCTTACAGGCGGCAGAGCCCTTAGTCATAATGGTCTGTCAATTGATTTCTTTTACATTTTCCAAGCAGAACTTGTGGCACCCCTTCAGGATGTGTATGAAGAGAACATAAATAAGGGTCAACTTCCCCCTTCAATGCAGTCTGCAATAATCACTGTGCTCACTAAGCTGGGCAAGCACCCCACACTGTGCTCATCATATTGTCCAATATCTCTTCTAATTTTGGATTATAAAATACTGGCAAGAATAGTAGCCACTAGATTAGAATCTGTGTTACCTAATATCATATATTCTGACCAAAGTGGGTTCATCCAAGGTTGACAAGAAAAACACAACATCCACAAAACTCTTAACATCATCTACTATTGAGCTCTTACTCGTAAATCCTCACAGTGCAGCAGTCCTCACCCTGGATGCGAAGAAGGCCTTCGACTGTGTGGAGTGGTGCTATCTATTCTCAGGGCTGGAGGCATTTAGGATGGGGCCCAATATACTGCATTGGATTAGAGCTCTTTATTCACATCCTTCTTCCCAAATACTGGTTAATGGGATATTATCGTCAAGCTTTGAATTGCAGAGAGGTACACGTCAGGGATGCCCCCTCTTACCCTACTTTATAATATGGCCCTAGAGCCCCTGGCGGATGCTCTCCAGAACCACCCAGGTATAGAGGGGTCTGGTGGACAGGAAGAGAACAATATCACTCTCTTTGAATGTGATCTTTTATTGTATTTAAAGAAGCCAGCAGAGAGTCTCCCCATGTACAATCAATATTGCAGAAATATGCATCCCTCTCTGGCCACAAAATCAATTGGGCCAAAAATGAACTGCTTCATGTGGGCAAACATGACATATCCCTCCTTTGTAATAACCCCTTGGGAATCGCAGTTGTTAACATGCTTAAATACGTGGGGGTTCACATATCCTCCCAGATTTCCAAGCTATTCTCCATTAATTATGCATCCTTACTTACTAAACTTGCACAGGAGTATGACCTCTGGATTGAGCTCCCTTTGATGCTACTGGACAGAGCTGCCATGATCAAAATGACAATCCTGCTATAATGCTTATATGTTTTTTACTCATAGCCAGTCCACATCCCCAATAAATTATTCACACAACTGGGTAGTATCATCCACAAACTTCTCTGGTTGAAGAGGAATGCCCGCATTCACCAGAATATACTACAACATTCCATCTCAGGTGGGGGTGTAGGTCTCCCCCACTTCAAATTATACTACTGGGCTTCACCAATTGGCCTTTTTGCCCACAGGACTTTCCCCAGAATCCCCAACATAGATGACCATTGAAGGCAATGCAGTGGGGGGGGGGGATCTTAGGCGAGACTTACTATCTCCCACACTGACTTCCTCACAAGGGGAGACATGAAATAACCATTTACCAGGGTGTTTTTAAATGTATGAAAAGTAGTTCACGCCCATATTAACCTGCATGTATCTCCATCCATGTATGCCTCCTTCTGGTCTACTTTAAAACATACCCCCGGTACAATGTTTTTTTACATCAAGGTCTCCTTCATTGGTAGAAACGGGGATTAACGCATATCAAGCAATTATATGATGGCAGTCAGATGCTCCCCTTTAATGAGGTGCAGAGACAGTGTTCCCTTCCTCCGGGGATCTTTTTATATTTTTACAGGTTCGTAACAAACTGACCAATATTTTCTCATCCCAGCCGGCAGGACTGGTCCTTGACCCTTTTGAGGAGGAATTATGCAGGCCACAGCCACTTACATGTCACTTTTCAGTTTATTACAGAATTCTATTAAAGGGGGTGATGGACCCCACTAAACATACAGTGGAGGCCTAGGATCAGGATCTGGGCATGAGTATTCTCTCCTGAGTTACTGTATGGTCTACTGCTGTCCAACACTGGAACGAGTGTTCCAAAAGCAACAGGTTAAGGCAAACTCAGTTTAACATTTTATATACAGCATACATCTCGCAATCCAAACTACAAAGATTCTCATCTAAGAGATCCCCAATGTGCCCCAAATATAAAATAGAAGAAGGGACTTTCCTCCATATGCTCTTCATGTGCACCAGAATTATGTCCTACTGCCACGAGGTACATAGAATCGTGACTGGTGTGCTGGAATCTGCCCTCCACAAATCACCTATTGAATTCATCATGAGGGCCGACCCCGCTTGCAGGATGCTCAGAAAGAACATGGCTCTTTGGTCCCTAGCATTAATCAATGGCTGAAAAACCATAGTGCAATGCTGGGTTTTGGAAAACCCACCCACTAGCCAGCAATGGGCAAATAATCTGATAAATTGTTTAAGGACAGAGGTAGCCCAATTTATGCTAACGGGCTCTTGTCACTTGTTTGCACAGTTCTGGAGTAAATTGCAGCTAGCCATAGAGAGAGGTCTCATTCCCTAATAAATTACAGTATGTTATGTAAAATGCACTTTATCTGCTTCCTCTCCTTACCTTATTGAACTCAACCCATGAAATTACTTTAACTTTGTAGCACTTTTTTCACTTTGACCCAACCCGTGCAGCCCTTGACATAACTATTGTCAGTGAACTAAATGTACAAGATGTAGCAGAAAGTGAAATTACTTATGTGTACTTCCTAGCTTATTGTTCACACAATTATCAAATGTTGAATTTATTTTCTCAATGCATGCATTTTATATAAGCATCCATACATTATTAGGACACTGTTTTGTCCATGGTTTTGCATGTCTGTCTTATGTTTTGATTCTTAATAAAAATATCTAGAGAAAAAAAAACAATAATGGGTGAAAGAACTGTTGCCCAAACAAACTATATGCAGATACGCTCAGAATAATACAATACAACTCAGTAACTAGAAAAAATCTTGCAAATAACAGTACCCCCTTGCCGCCCTACCCCATCTGGATCAACACCCAACAAAAAAGTGTTATAACTATTGAATTGAAGATATATCTTCCTGAAATCTATGTTTGAGTGTGAGTAGGGTAATACGGAATGTCCTAGTAATGAAAGAGAAACAAAGAAGGAGGTTAGAAAAATACCAAGAGAGGTCTCAACAGTGTCCATGCAAACTGCTGGTATAGTCTTGGATTGAAAATGTGAGGGTGGGAGCCAGTGATTCAAGGACCCATGCTATTGGAGTAAAGGAGGCAATGTCTAGGATAGAAGCATACCAATACCCAGCTGTCTTTCACTGAAGCTGAGGTGAACTGTTGATCTATGCTGTGTCAAGAGATTTTATTGCCAAGTGGGATGGCACAGCCAATAAATGAGTGGTGTGCTAATGTCCTTGCTGATTCCAGAGTCAGTAAGTAGGAAAAGCAACTTGCAGTAGGGGCAAGAAGCTCTTACCTGGTTCCATGTCCACTGATGGCCTGATCCCTACTGGGGGAGGGAGATGAGCTGCTATAGTCTAGGGGAAGGCCAGTGGAGATAACCTGGTCAGAACATGGTGGCTGTCAGCAGAAGGCAGGAAGAGGTAAGCCAGCAGGAGGAGACAAGGTGGCAGGCTGTTCAGAAGGCTCCAGAAACAGAGCTAGTGGGGCTTCTAAGGGGAATATGGGGGCGGCTAAGTACTGAATCCTCAGCAGGTGGTCAGAAGTATTAAAATCCAGAGGCTATCTGAACACACACCCCCACAACAGAGTAAAAAAGGTAGAAGTAGGGAAAAACACCATGGAGAAGTCCAGTTCTGAAATTATGAATCCACAGCAGGAGGGGTGGACAACTTCTGCTGTCTAGACAATAAATTGAGTAAAAGGGTTGGCAGCTGCTTGGAGGCGGCTGCAGTTGAATCGAAGATGTGGGTTCTGGGGGCAGGTACACAATCAGCCATGCTGGGAACCCTATATGGAATTTGATCCATTCTGCTTGGAGCTTGTTTTAATGTTATTGTAGGCTCTATGTTTCTCTTGAACAGATTGGCTGAGGTATAGTAGGGGATCCTGTTTGAATAAAGAACAGCTTGAGAGTGTGCAACTTGCTGTACCTTGACCTTATCCTGGTAATTTAGAAATTCCCCTGGCCTCTCACCTGTGGTAGAAGTGTTCAGAGAGCCCTGTGCACCTGTTCAAGCATGTAGGAGATACCATGGTCTGGGGGTCCAACAGTTTGAAGAAACAGCTGATTTAAGAAGATGATAGTGTCTTTCCCCTCAACTTGCCCTATGATGAATCCCCAGAGTAAGGAAGGCAAGATGAACAGATGGAAGGATCAAGGAAGCTTGAATGATGTCTGAGATGTAAGTACACAATCGATCACATCAGGTTATGTCACTGGAAGTGACCAACACTGTTTTTATCTTTACAACAGGGGGTGTCCAATCCCTCAACTATGATGTTCAGAAATGGGAGTACTTAATCCCCGGTGCTGGCCTAGTCATACTTTCCCACAATACTGAGAGACAGTGAGCTGCCCACCCCCAGTGCAGATAGACCTGAACCCCTCTCTGAAGTTATGTCATCAGTTCTCCCCCCACATATGATATGTAGGACACTAGTGTGCCCACTGTTGGTGTCACAAAACCATCCAGCAGCACTCACTTACATAATCCCCAGTGTTGGCATACCTGAAACTGTAGTAAGAAAACTGTCCATCATTAATCATTTACCCCCTCCTGCAAACATAGAAAACTGTCCACTGATGTCTTTTGTGGACCAAACCCTGCACTCAGCACCAAGTACTCCAGACCCTCACATACTGCACTCACCTAAAACTGGTCCACCAACATTTTGTGACTAAACGCATCCTCCTTCTTTAGTGCTGATTGGAACTGAAAGAAATAAGGTAAGTGTGGTCAATGTATTTTGAACGCATTGAACTTTTTGGTCATAATTTGTTCGTAGTTTAATATTTTCTCACCACATTTTTAACATGGCCTTTTTTAGAACCCACCTCATGAACAAGGTGCTAGGTGAAATTTTTATTAAAATCTAGGCTGAAAGATGATTTCTCATTTGCTCCATAAAATCACCTATTGGTCAGGATTTGAACAATTTCACCTACCAGGTTTATGAGGTGGGGTCATAAAAAGACTTTGTTGAAAATATGGGGTCAAAATGTTAAAATAGAACCAACAAAGTTAGGAAGGCACTTTGACATTTTTCAAAGTTCACTCATAACTTTAGTAATTTTCAATATTTTGACCCTACATTTTCAACATAGCCATTTTTATGACCCACGATGCATCTCAAACATTGAGGTCACTCAGCTGCATTGACCAGCTCAAGGTCTTAAGTGTCTGGTCCTCATTCTCAAAACCCTGAGAGAGAGAGAGAGAGATAGAAGATGCCTGCATCAAATATTTCTGATGCAAGTGCACCTTGCATCAAAAGATGCAGCTGTCCCAATTCTGAAACACAGTCTGTGTCAGAATGGGAAGCCACTGCAGCAAAATGTCACTGCACCACCAGGTTGTAAGGGGGCTTGTGCAATGGTGGGGCTGCAACATCCCGTTTATTTGGATTCCCTATGCCCCACCATTGACACAGCAAGGGGCTCAACATAGACTTGCCTGGAGGTGGTCTAAGCCCCTTGTTCCAGTGCCAAACACTGTGGTGGGTTGGGGGGAGAGGTTCATGTGGAGTCAGGGGACAGAAAGAGCACGGGGGTGACATAGGGTGAATCTGGGAGACAATGGGCCATGAAAGGGATTGCTGCGGCATCCAATTGGGTACAGATGCCTCTGTAATTAATACAATAAAAGTCATCAGGTCATGTAGTGTGACATAAAGTACAGTACCACCTAATATTCCTACATATACAATAGACAGTGTGACTGCAACACCTTCACATAGAGGCAAGTGTTATTTCTGAATGGTATCAGACTGAAATGGAACACAGCAGACTGCACAATGGGAAAATTATGTGTCCTGTTGTGTTCCGTTTCAGTTTGATGCCATTTTGAAATAGCATTTGCCCCTCATGTAGAAGGAAAACCATGGAAGCAATCCCTATTATGCTTCTTAAAAACTACCCTGTTACACATTACACTACTACAAGCATATCCCCTGCTGAACTGATGGTTGGTCACAAGCTACAAAAAACACTTCCTTGTTTGCATCAGCAGCAAGCAGACATAACTCTTCAAGACACTGACCCTAATCAAAAAGATTTTAATGAAACAGTATGCAGATAATCATTGTAATTCATGGCCAGTCTTTGTCAAGTTGGACATATGGCTCTTTTCCACCAGAAACAGATTGGAAAACTATCTACACTTTCCAATGTATACCCTTACATGGCTTTAGCAGTCAAAGGATCAATGATCACTGCCAAGTTTATTGGGACCATCATCACCAGGAATTCTTCCCATTTAAAAGTTATTGTTCAGATGTCCACTCTACCTTGTCCATAGAACACCAAAGAGGAGGAAGATGATGATGAGGGCATACAGCCATGAAGAAATGAGGACAAACAGCCAAGAAGATACATGGAGTATCCAGGACCCCCTTCATATCAACAGTCACTATCATCCCAAAGGTGATATCCTTTGGGAGAGAATCAAAAGCATCCCAGACATCTGATTAAAGAATTGTGATCCCTAATGACTTAAACTAACTAAACTGAGACTCTAAACCATTTAAACTGGTATAACTTATAGTTCTAATAAGCCGCTAAAGAATGACTTCTAATATATTTTTTATTATTATTTAAACAGAGGGAGAGAGGTAATTTGAAGTATTCAGTTCGTGTTTTACTAAAAGCACTCCATAGTTATTTTTTGTTGTTGTTGTAATCTTTGTCTATGCACCGTACTCATGGGGAACTCTCTCAGGTATCCACTTAATTCACCACTCTACCTCCGAGCCTGAAACTCCCAATCCCTGGCACCAACCTGGTGATACCCCCTGCTCTCTGCCCCCCAAGGTAGAGCCACCCTTTCCTCCCAGGGCACTCTATCTACAATTTGGCAGGCTGGGCTGGGCTCGGCCCAGGAATGGATGGAGTCTGGTTGATGGAGTGTGGCAGCGAGTGGTGGTGCCATCACCTTTCCCCATTGATGGGGAGTTTCTGACTTTTAGTTGCCCCCTTGGGAGGTGACGTGCACTGACATCCACGCACGGATGCCCTGCTGATGTCTGCTGCACTCTCCACCCCCTATGTTCTGGCTGGTGTTCCTGTAGTACCCCCGATCTCCATCGGGGGTTGCCAGGACACCAAGCAGTCCCTTGAACCCTTCCCAGGGACAGGAGAGCAGTCCTCTGGATGCTCGATCCTCTCCCTTCCCTACCGACCCCCGGCTCCCTGAGTCTGTCCCCGAACCCGGGTCGTCAGCTTGGTGTGAGGTGTGGCATCCAGCGCCTCAACCCTCAGTGCCACTGGGCTGTTATTTTTAATTCTACTCCAGGTTTTGCAGTGGATATAGGTAGCCCACATTGTTACAGGTCTAAGATAGAGAGCAAAGACAGTGAAAGCAACTTTGCCTCAACTGGATCTCTAAATCAAAGATGAATGCTCTTTGAAGAGCTTGTTAATAGAATTGTTCATTTGAAATCTGTCAGTGTGTATGTCTCTGTATGTGTGTGTTCTATTAACAGCTCATAAAGGTTTGGCATGCCACATTCTGTACTACAATACTGACTGCCTTCCTTACCCTTCTATACCTTCTCAGCTCTTCCTTTCTTTTCTTCTTGATGCAATAATTTTGTCACCCAGTCTTACAGAAGGCCTATCCCTACTGGGTTCAGGCCCTTTTCTTTGATGCCATGGTAATCCCTCCACTTGCATGAGTATTCCATCTTTGAAATGTTCATAAGTCTCTTCTAGGCAGTAATGTATTGTGACAGTCCCACACTCAGCATGTCAGTATCCTCTCAGGTGGACCACAAAATAGGAAAAAAGGGATAGAATCTCCAAATTCTAATTTTAGGAATGAGAGGCTCCCAGCTGTGCAAACCAGATCTTTTGAAACAAATAATTTAAACACATAGTAATCTCTATATGATTGAAACTGTTCACCTCTAAAATGACTTGCTTCCTTTCTTCAGAACGAGGGAGGAGAAAGGGAATAGCTGACATCTGCAGGTCTAATGTTAAATGCATAAAACAGATATTTTCAGATTTCTGAACAAAGCTATAGGAGAGAACTGAAAAACTGAATTATTAGATGAAGCAGCTTAAAGCTGAATTAAAAGGTCATTCTAAGTACTGTATTTATAAAGTCTATCACAGCACTATTTTTTCATTTAAATGTAATCCTTTAAGACTATTAACTTATTCAACTAGACTATTAAATGTAGTTTGCATCCCCTGACCTCAATTTCAGATTCCATCCCTTCAGTCATGGGTGCTAATTAGTTTTCCTGATAGTTTCAAAAATTAATTTATCAGAAGGGTTACCTAGAAAAATAATTTCAACTACAAGCAGAAAAATCAATGCTTCACTTCTAACTCCCTGAGTCAAAAGGGGCGGTGGTGCAAAACAAGGGTGAAGTAGATAGCCTAATTGTACCGTCACACACACTAGTACTAAACACAAATACATCAATTTTTTCGCACAGGGAGAAGTCTGTCTTGTGTCAGAGGTACAATGCAAATTTCTGATCCAGATGTTATATGTTATTCAACTAGTTTATTGAATGTAGATTGGGTCCCACAAAGACTCTAGCCCTTCAGTCATGGGTGCTAATTAGTCTTACTGACAGCTACAAAAAATTACTCAGTCAGAAGTGTTGATAAGAACAGACAGTTGCTACTATAAGTAGAAAAAGCAGAAGTTCACGTTTAACATCCAGGACATCAGTGGTATTGACAGCACAGGGGCTCAGGTGTTCCAGCATTCAGACAGTTAGATTGGGCACCCTCAAAAATGGGATCATCCAAGTATGTCCATTTTCCTATAATCCCCTTTTAAAATACATGAATCACTGACATCACTGCACTTCCAGACTCTGTCTTCACCCCTTGCAGTGTTACCAGCTCCACACAGCAGCCCAACACAGAAGCACCACCAAGTCTGCTTGTTGCACTCTCGCTACCATATATTCCATCCTGCTGTCTGTCATCATTTATCCCTTCCTCTTTAGCTCAACCCACCAAGGAAAATGTTGACTTCACTGCTCCCATACTCAGACCTACATGATCATCTAAGTGTTGGTCATGGGAGTGAATCTCAATGTGACCGTTTGCATGCTTGACTTGCTGCTCCCATTATAGCAGCAGAGGGAGTTGAGAGGAGTCACTGTGGTACTATGAACTATGTCTAGTCTGAAAATAAGTCAAAATAAATTCATGATTTAGAGGCTAGATTTTATTGCCTAATAGGAGTAGGGACTAGGGAAGATTCTACCTATAACAAGCAGGCTTAGTTTGCAGTCTTTCTGACTCTTCACTGTCTGTGAGACAAGGTAGTAACAGCAGGCATAGATGGTGTGGACTATGGGGGGGGGAGGCTGATGCCTGAACTTGCCAGTGTTTGTCTGACTAGACTGACTGTGACATGCCATCTTGGTGGCCCTCCTGTCCTGGCTAAAAAAAAAAGAAAAACACTACTCAGTAGGATTAGGAAATTATATACAGGTATATACTGTATATAAAAACAATTGGCAGTCTGTAGCCATGTGTGAGGCATGGGCAGGCAGTGTGTGAGGGAAGGGTTTCTTGCTGCCCACAGAACAGTCTGTGGGGTTAAATGAACCACAGAAAATAGAGCCAGGACTTGATTGTTGGTAGATTCAGCAGACCTGGGCTTAATTCCTACAACCTCCACTTGCTTGCATACTGTGTTACCATGAGCAAGTCACTTAACCTCCTTTAAAAATAACACTTAGATATAAAAATATAAATTCTTTGTATTTAAATAACACAATATTGTCATTTCCAGTCAGCTAATGTGCCCCATTCTACAAAGGGTTGTTCTGCTTGCTGTCTACAGAAACACCAGTATGTCAATCTATGAGTTTTAAGGACTCTTATATGTCAAAGCAGCACAGACAAAACAGCCAGAGTTTGGTACATCCGGCAGACCTGGGTTTAATTCCTACAGCCTCTAATTGCTTGCATACTGTGTGAACATGAGGCTGAGCAAGTCATTTAACCTCCTTGTAAATTAACATTTAAAAATATTCTTGATACTTTAAACACAAAGGGTGGGATATTCAGACTGCGCCATGCTGTGGCGCAAGCCTGGGTGCAGCGCAACTGGGATGTGCCAGGGCGCTGACAGGGTGATATTCAACAGTGCTGCACCATGGCTCAGCACCGTTGAATATCGCTCTGTGGCCACCCGCATTGTGCATGGCGCAGTGACACTGAACCAACTCAAGTGGCCAGAGATGGGCAGGGGGATGCGCTAGCGCAAGTGCCGTTGCTCTAGGCGCATCAACCGCGATATTCAAAGGTGCACATGCAAATGGGGCCATAATGCATGCAAGTCACAAATGGGGCCATTTGCATGTCATTATGGCCCCATTTGCATGCAGGTGCACCCATCCTCAGCGACCTGCGCCTGGCGCCCTGCCAGGTTGCAGTCATCAGGGACCGGCGCCCCCTGCACAAGCGGCAAAGTGCCCCATAGCCTGATCACAGGCATCAGTATATAAATAATAAACTCCTATATCCCTGGTGGTCCAGTGGCCTGCTCGCAGCCCGATCGCGGACAGAGGTATAAAAATAATAAACTACTATACCCCTGGTGGTCCAGTGGACCGCTCACAGTCCGTTCGTGGGCACAAGTCTAAAAAAATATTAGATCCCATCCCTGGTGGCCCAGCGGTACCCCCTCCTCACCCTCCCACTGAGCCCCGCCACCCCGCTCCCCCCCCCGGTCAGCAGCAGGCGGCAGTTCCCCACCCGCAAGCCGCCCGGCCGCCCACCAACTGAATGTGTACAGTGCAGCTATCGCCCATTGGTCTCACAAGGCCAATGGGCATGCAGACTCATACAGTACAGTCCAGATATGTGAATGAATCTATTCACATATCTGGACTGTGCAGTACATTACAGTCTGCACACCCATTGGCTCACGCTATGGACTAATGGGCATACAGCTGTACTGTACGAGTCAGTCGGGCGGCAGCCGGGCGGCTTGTGGTGGGGAACCTGCCGCCCACCGCTGACCGGGAGGTGGGGAGAGCTCAGTGGAGGGTGGGGAGGGGGACCGCTGGACCACCAGGGATGGATATAATCTTTTTTCTGACTTCTGCCCGCGATCGGGCTGTGAGCAGTCCACTGGACCACCAGGGATGTGGGAGTTTATTATTTTTATACTTCTGCCCACGATCGGGCTGCGAGCGGTCCACTGGACCACCAGGGATATAGGACTGTTTAATTTTCTACTTCTGCCCACGATCGGGTATGGGGGGTACTACCCGACGGAGGGTGCTGCCGGAGCTCGGGTAGCCTTCCACTGCTGGCAACTGCTGTGTTGCGCCCTGCAATATGGCAGCTCACCTGTGGGTGGCAGGCTGTTGCTTCTTTATTTTTTGGAACAACTGTATGTGGCGCATGTAGGGGTTGCGCCTGCATGGGCTCTGCATATACTGGGCTGAATATTGGATTATGCGGGGATATGCATGGTCACGCCCCCCCTAATTGTGCCACATACATTACTGATGTGCCCCGGCGCATTGGGATTTCTGCCATGCACTTTCCCCTTTAGAATATTGCACCGGGGCGCATCAGTGGGTTGCGCATGGCGCAACTGTGTTGCACCATGCACAATACTTCTGAATATCCCACCCAAACTGTAATCTCCAATCAGCATAAAGTGCCCCATTCTTTAAAGAGTTGTACTGCTTCCTGCATACAGAAACTCCAGTATTTCAGTCTGTGAGGTATAAGGATCGATTCATGTCAGAGCAGCACAGACAACAGAGCCAGAGCTTGGTATGTCTAGCAGACCAGGGTTTAATTCCCACAACTTCCATTTACCTGCATACATACTGTAAGACCCTGAGGTTGAGCAAGTCACTTAACCTCCTTGCAAATTAACATTTAAAAATAAGAAAAAAATTATTTGTACTTAAATCATACAACATCATCTCCAGTCAGTCTATAGTGTCTCTTTCTTTTTTTATTTTTTTCACTGCTGTATTTCTCCCTTGCTCCTACACGGCCCACATCTGACTGACTCCCCCAACTCCGTCCCCCGGAATTACCGGGGCTTACCTTATGCACGGTCCGGGAGTAGTGCCTGAGGAGAGTCAGTAGCCATCCGGCTGCCAGTTGCCATTTTCCATTTTCTCCCCAATTTCCTGAGGACCCCAGGAGAAGCACACATGCATGTGGAGGCACGCATGCACCTTACAGCACTGGTAATGACACTCCTCCGTCCGCCCCATAGGCCTATTTCTGGCACCCTTGCTTGCGCAACCCCTCAGCCTCCACCAGGAGGGTAGCTGTGAATAAGGGATGCCACCCCACCTCCCTGGAGAGGAGAGCTGCCTTTATGGCTGCTCCATCCTGCTTCACCCCCCCCCCGTGCCGACCTCCGACGACCCAGGCTCGCTCCCAAACCTGGGTCACCAGCGTTCCGCTAGGTGAGACATCCAGCACCTCAGCCCTCTGCACCACCAGGCTGGCTGCTATAGTGTCTCTTTCTATAAATGGCTGTGCTGTAGTGCCCCTACTGCCTGGTCTCTATTTAAGTCAGCCTTTAGTGCCCCATTCTAGAAAGGGGTTATCCTATAGTGAGCACTGCTGCCTCACTGTTTGTACTTAACTCTGCCAATAGTGCCCCATTCCAGTCTATATGGCATTGTGCAGTAGTGACCCTCTGACTCTCTCCACCTAAAACCACAATATATGACATCAAACAGTGCCTCATCACTGCAGTATCTGGGGTTTGTGCAGTTGTAGACAGTGCTCCCCAAGACTGTTGGTGGTACTTAATCTGAAGACTGCATCCACTCAGCCTATAGTGACTCACATAAATGACATCCCTATTGTCTCTAGGGGTTGTTCTAATTAAGTCCACTTCCTGCTGCATGACTATACTCAAATCACAATCCATCAAGTCAGTCAGTGCTGCATCACTAGTATGGTTAGGGCTTGTGTAATCCCAGTGTCCCTCGACACTTGGTACTTAGTCACAGTCCATCTCCCAGGCAGTCTATAGTGACCCATCATTACTATTGTCTATAAGGGGTTATGCAGTGCTATAGTGGCTCTGCTGACTCTCTAGTACTTAGATCAGAATCAGTCCAGTCAAACTGTGTAATCTGTTCAGTGAACGATTAAAACAGACATTTTTACATAAAATGGACAAGTGTATTAAAAAATGGGCAAACCAAAGTGAAGCAAGTGGCAGTGCAGCACCAACAAGTAACATACTCCAGTAGGACATGATGTGACTATAGCAGAATCAACTTTAAATGAGGAGTAAAAAGCTGCAGCAGCACAAGTTGATGTTGACATGGATGTGGTTAGGCTGAGCTGTTTCCCAGTAGCAGCAGTATTCCATCGGGAATGGAACAATCCAGCAAGTATTCCATATTAGTCTCCAAGAAAAAGGCAGAACACTTCAAGAAAGGTGGCATGACCACTTCAAATGGATAGCTTATGACAAAAATCAAAAAAATGGTTTACTGCTCAGTCTGTAAAGTGGTGGGAGAGGGAAAAAAAATGACATTTTCTACAAAAGCTGATGAGCATTCACAGCTGCTGGTTATAGTGCATGGCACAAGGCGATTGAAAAACTTGGAACACGTGAGAATACAGGCTCTCACAGAGAGGCTGTGCTGAAAATGCAGTCCCAAAAATGTGTATGATATTATGTCTGAGGCTAGTAGAAAACAAGCATTTGTCAATGCCGAATGTTTCCTTGCTGGCATTGGCATTGGTAGTGTAGAAGTTACAGAGCTGCATAACAGGAATGGCAGCGAAGTATTGAACTGAAGTCAACCCCACCACCATCCTGCAGAGAGTGACAGGCATTGGGGTGTGCATTTGGATCATCAGGCATAATGACCACACCATTTCACCACACCCTACCCTGCAGACACGGACAAGTGTCACGGTGTGCCTTGGGGTCTTTGGCCCTTATGCGCACCCCATTCCATCAGGAAATATGGTGAGATGGCGGTATAGGAGAATGGGGTGAAGTTTGGGCCCGACAGTCCAAGGCACACCTTGATGCCTCTCACTGGCTGCAGGGTGTGAGTGGGGGTGGAATGTATGAGCATGACAGGCAAGAATCCCAAGTCATGCCCTGATGCCTGTCATTCTCTACAGGGTGGGCGTTATGGTGGAAACCCTATGCCTCAGGCATTCGTTGGTATTTTCACTCCAAATTTTCAACATGGTTTTTGTGACCCCACCTCATGAACAGTGGCAATATCAGTTTGTTAGCGAAAACTGCTTTTGCACAGCGACTATGGCATTTGGCACCACAGGTGCAAAAACACATTCTGAACAGGATGTGAAAAATGACAGCGGTACTGTTCATGGGGAGGTGTAAAAAATGGCAATGTTGAAAATCTGCTGTGAAAATCTTAAAAAAACTGGTGAAGTCACGACCGTGCGTAGAAACTGTGCAATGCATACCCATAGTGTAACTAGTTTGGGGATTTTTTTTACAGCAGATTGTTAACACAGGCATTTTGGGACTCCAATCATGAACAGTGTCAGTGTGGTTTTCTTTATCTGTCCCGAACAATGATTTCCCACAGCGACCACGCATTTCTGTGCTGAAAGTTTGAAAACACATTTCGGCCATGTTGTGGAAAATGACAGCTGTACTGTTCATAAGGAGGTGTGGAAAAATGCCACTGGTGAAAATCTGGACTGAAAATATTACAAATTCATGAACTTATGAGAGTGCGTGGAAACTGCACAATGCTCACTCGTAACACAATCATTTTATGGAGTTTTGTCACTAAATTTTCAACATAGCCATTTTAAGACCTCTGCTCATGACCAGTGTCACTGTGATTTTCTTAATCTGTCCCAAACATTGTTTTCGCACACCGACTGTACCATTGTGCGCTACATGTGCGAAAACACATTTTGGGCGATATGTGAAAAATGGTAGCTGTACTGCTCATAAGGAAGTGCAGTAAAATGGCACTGTTGAAAATCTGGTGTGCAAATATTACAAATTCGCAAACTTGCCAGGATGAGTAGGAACTACGCAACGTGCGCTCCTAAAACAGTCATTTTTGGGAATTTTTTCACCAAATTTTCAACATAGCCATTTTAACACCTCTTCTCATGACCAGTGTCACTGTGATTTTCTTAACGTGTCCCATACATTGATTTCGCACACCGACTGCGCCATTGTGCGCTACATGGGCAGAAACACATTGTGGGCGAGATGTGAAAAATGACAACTGTACTGCTCATAAGGAGGTGTGGTAAAATGGCAATGTTGAAAATCTGGAGTGAAAATACTGAAAATTTGTGAACTTACAAGCGTGCGTAGGAACTCTGCAACGCACGCTCGTAAAACAGTCATTTTTAGGAATTTTTTCACCAAATTTTCAACATAGCCATTTTAAGACCTCTGCTCATGAACAGTGTCACTGTGATTTTCTTAATGTGTCCCATACATTGATTTCACACACTGCCTGTGCCATTGTGCACTACATAGGTGGAAACACGTTTTGGGTGAGATGTGAAAAGTGACAGCTGTACTGCTCATAAGGAGGTGTGGTAAAATGGCAATGTTGAAAATCTGGAGTGAAAATATTGAAATTTCATTGAACTTACGGTCGCGTAGGAACTGCATAGCCTTTAAGCTATAAAACAGTCATTTTAGGAATTTTTCCACCAAATTTTCAAAATAGGCTTTTTGAGAGCCCACCTTATGAACACTGGCAGTGTTGTTTTGTTAATCATTCTGGAAAGGTGATTTCATGCAGTGACTGTGAAATCACCCTTCAGGCCTGAGTAACGCCATGACAGTGACGGCATTCATGAGAAGGGGTCCCAAAAAACCCACGTTGAAAATTTGGTGCAAAGATTCCAAAAAATGCCTGAGATATGCAATAAAGTTGAAAAAACCCTATCTATCCCATTATACAGCTTACCGGCATTTCATCAGTTCGTGGCCAGCTTTGAAGAGTGCAGACATGTTCCAGTCCGCCAAAGATTGTTGCGCTGAGCTCCGGAGGTAAGTATGGGGTGAGGGGGGCCGGTGTGGGGAGGCAGGGTGTGCAGTGAGTGGGTGCGGGTTTTGGGAGGGGGGCAGGGAGAAGCGCCGAGGGACAGTTTTTGTATTTACAGGTTTATTTCCTAAGACAACAAGGGACGTTTGCCATGCTGGGGTGGGCTCCCAGAGTGGCAGCTGGAAGGATGTTGTTGGGGGGCAGGAGCTGATGGGGGATTGGGCATCCCGTCGGCCAACATCATTTTACCATCGCTGGGGTGGGCTCCCAGCATGGCATCTGGATGCTTTGGGGGGGTGGAGCCGATGGGGGATTGGGCACCACCGTCGGCCGTACAGTGTTGGGGGGGAGGGGGAAGGTGCATGAGTATGCAGTGTGCATGCGTGTGTGCGCGCATGTGTGTGTGTGTGTGTGTGTGTGTGTGTGTGTGGAGGGGGGAGCTGTGCTCACTGAAGTGGAGCTCTCCCTTTCAACTGTATGCCACTGCATTTTCAGCTGTCATAGACAGCTGGAGCAGTGATTGGCGCACTGCGACCGTGCCTGCAAACACACTGACTGAATTGGAAGAGGCTGACACACCTCTGGAAAACTCGGATGATGGCACTATGTTTCTTGCACATGCGAGCAAGCAAACATAATGAGTCGCAGATGCAAGAGTCGCACTTTTGAAAATAATAACATCTTTATGATTCTTAACCAGATTAGGACTTGCTTTCTGGAGGCCATACAGATGACACAGTTCAAATTAAGTGCACTTGCTGAAAGTGCAAACCAGTGATAACCCACAGTTGCAGCAGTGGTTGTTAAGGGATAGCTATCAAATGTTGTCTCATGACATAATGAATGAAATGTTAAGTATTATGGACAAGGATATGCAGAACCAAACTGTTTCCAAAATCAGAGCAGTTCAGTATTTTTCTGTAATGATGGATGAGACAAAGGACATTAACTGTTCATGTGTAAGGTTCAATATGTTTTTAATTTTTCAATGAAGATTTCTGCATTAAAGAAGCATTTTTAGGATTTCATGAAACACAAGCAGTAGGTGCCGCTACACTATGCAGTATTCTGAAAGACATTCTTATACATTTTGACCGAGATTTATATAAGTGTAGGGGTTAGTGTTATGATGGGGTGCTACTATTCTGGGATCCATTCCGGAGGGCATGCTAAGTTAAATGATGTGCAGCCAAGGGCCCTGTGAATTATTTGCCACATTCTTTGAGCCTTGTTGTACAGGACTACATAAGCAAAATACATCAATGCTGAAACATGTTAAAGGTATTCACTTCTTTGTGGGAAATCTGTATTGTCAATTTCCTTGTGCTTTATTAAATGTTTATCTGTCACTTGGTTTTGTGTGGTGTTTTTTTCATCATTGTATCTCCCTATAGCAATTATCTTCATAAATCCAGCAGCTCAAGGATTGATCCAGCTCCAGTCTTACAAAAATCAATGCTATGAAGCCCGAGTCAGAGTGACGTCAGTTGCAGAAATCTGACTGGGACTTCACAAGAGAATTCTTTATTACATCAGTAAGAATCTGTTGAGATCTGCACAGGGGCATCCTTGTGAGCTTACAGTAAATACTCTTTCACAGACCAAAGCACTGCAGTGTGAGCAGGCAGACTAAGATGTTAAGAGGACAACTGATTTCATTGAGTGATGCTATGTTTATGTTACACGATAAGACAGTGGGGTAAAGGAGGAGAGTCTTCCTAATTACATTTGTTCGGTTCCTCCTGACTGACTGCACTTTTTAAAACAGTGTTTCTTTATTTCCCAAAATGAAAAACAAAGAACAGAAAACTTTACTAGGCTATAAGAGGTGCTTACAGTAGTTACTCCATCTCAGCCTGAAGCACTCCAGTGCGAGCAGGAAGACCACATGTTCAAAGGACAGCGTATTTCACTGAGTGATGCCACATGTCTGTTTGCAATCGGGCAGCATGGTTAAGCAAGAGTTCCATCGACTGGTTTCACTTGCTAAAACAATTTATTTCCACAAAGATATATAGAATTGAGGGTTACAGGATAAAAATATCAGCCTCAAAATATTCCATTGTCAAAAGATTTTGTGATAACACAGTAAACACGTCAGAAGCAGAAGCCAAAATGTAAAGAGGACCACCTTGCTAACACCACTGTCACACTTCTAAGAGGCTATCACACGTATTACAGTGTGGTAAAGTTTTCTAAATATATATATGTATATATATATATATATAGAGAGAGAGAGATAATGGTATTTAATTGTGGGAAATAAAGACACTGTTTTGACAAGTGTAGCCAGTCAGTGGAACTCTTGACCCTCTGCACCCTCCAGCAAAATATAAATTCTTACATTGTTCCTGTGGGCCCTGCATTCCGCATCATCAGCTCTGTCTTGGAGTCCTCGGTTTGAAGTGTGGAGCTACAATAATGCATGTTCACTGATATCATGTAAGCAGTCCTGTTCCATGAGCTGATCATCCATTCCAGTGAGTCTTTTTGCTAATTTATTAATACCTGTTCCCAGGACAAGAGTGGTTCATTTAATCTCCTTGTAGTATCCATGGAGTTCTACAAGTATTACATCCACCTGTCAGTGCAGAGCTTGTTTCTCTAGGTTGGCAGCTTCCTTGCATTTCTGTCATTTTTGTCTTGTGGTCCGAGAAGTCATAGATGATTCACTGTTTGGGCCGCCTATGCTGTAGCAATCTCCATCAGCTGATTCTGCAGGGGATGGTGCCCTTGTGAGGCATTGTGTTGTTTTAGAAGCCACAGCAGTTGTTGAAAAAGCAGTAGTTTATTAAATTAGCTATGTTATGACTTTTGTTTAGCAGGATCTATCGGAGCTCCTCTCGGATACTGCTTAAGCTGATATGATGTCACTTCCGGCTAAGAGGAAGTAACTACTGTAAGTATGTCTTACAGTCTGGTAAATGTTCCTTTTTCGTTTTGGGAAATAAAGAAATGCTGCTATAAGAAGTGTAGCCAGTCAGGGAGCTGAACAACTGTACTGAGTAGGAATCTCTTTCTTTACCCCATTACTGTATCGAGTAACAGAAACATGGCATCACTCAGTGAAATCAATTGACCTTTTAACTGTTTAGTCTGCCCATTAGTGCTGCAGTGCTTTGGTCTATGAAAGAGTAATGTCTGAAAGCTCACATGAACTACCCTGTGCAGATCTCTGTAGGTTCTTACTGACATAATAAAGAGTTCTCTTGTGAAGTCCCAGTCAGTTTTCTGTAACTGATGTCACTCTGACTTCAATCAATCAATCAAATCTTTAATTTATACAGGTGAACATCATTGAGCAAGCTCATTTGCAAGATGGACCTGGTTATTACTGGGTCAAAATACATTACAAAATTTTTTTTTTTTACAGTCACAGTGACAATAACATCATCATAACAGCAAATAAATACAGAAAAGGTGCACAATACAGCATCAGCTACAATACAGAGGTAGGCATTCAACAGCACAGAGGATAACTGTGGTATACATGTGAAATTTGGGAAGCCTAGATGGCTTCATAGAAAATGATAATGGTTCAGCCAGATAACAGACTGGTGACTAATGTAGCAAGTACAATACCTAGTTCTGGCGAGATATGTACAGCTAGGTTGAGGGGATGTATGGAGTTCTCAGAAAAACTGCAGCAGAGGAACAGAGGGGCAGAGGTGCGGCGGGGGTGGAGGGGTGGGAAGATGTGGGGAAGAAACAAGGTAGGGAGAAGGAGAGCAGTGGCCCGAGCGGTGGCTTGGCTCCACAGCATTGATTTTTTTTTTGTGAGACTGCAGCCAGAGACATCTTAGTACTGCTGGATTTGTAAAGATAATTGTTATAGGGAGTTTCAATGCTGAAAAAAGACACCACCCAAAATTAAGTAACAGATAAATGTTCAATAAAGCACAAGGGAATTGACAATACAAAATACCCACAAACAAGTGAATACCTGCTCATTAAGTCCATTACAGGAACTCATAATATTCTTTAGGGACTCTTCCCAAATGGCTATTTTTGTAAAAATACAAGGTGGTTTGGAAGACATTCAGCCTGGCTCTTCACGACCATTTTCTTCAACATGGTGGACAGTCAGGGCAACAAGCTTAAATTCTATTCTAGAAAACCATACTGTATTATTAGAATTTCTTGAGAGAATGTCTGAGAACATAACCAGTAGTCTAGGGCTAAAGCAGGGAGGTTCTTTGCAGAGCTATAATCTTTTTTTTCAGCCATTACGGTGGTGCTGAGGGTTGAGGCACTGGTGACCCATGTTTGGAAACAAGCCCAGGTCATCAGGTGCTGGCACGGGAGGGCTAGGATTGAGCATCCGTTGACTGATCTCCTGGTCCTGGGGTGGGTTAGGGGAACAACCATCATATGGCAGTGACCTCTGGGGACACCTGGAGGTACCACCAGCATGGTGGCAGTTAGGGGGGAGTGCAGAGGATGTTGGCACATAGTGCCCTGATGTCATTGCACATCAGCATTCACATGTGGATGTAAATTGGAGGAAAAAGGGCTGGGCGTGACCATGCAGCTTGATGGCTGTGCCCTGCGCTACCCGGAGGACTCATGAGGAGTCCCATCAGGGAGGGTTCGGGGCTATTCTGGCTGGGAGTGGCAGAGGGGGCCCTCCAGCAGGACAGCATGATGGCCCTCCTGGACCCTCCTGGGTGTAGTATGATCCACCCAGCTCTCGGGGAGGGCCAGACCGGCGGCTGGATGCCCCAAGCCAGTCACACTTCAGAGGTGACAAAAATTGCAGCAGTGATAAAAAAGAGAGCTACAATCTTTCGAATGATTTTTCATTTTGAATCTTCTCCTAAAATTATCACTTATTGTAACTGTGTAAACACAGCCCTTATGGTAAGCATCTTCAGTTTCTAAAAGGAAATGGTATGCGACAAACTTTTCTTGATGTCATACAACAGTACAGAGGACAGTCTGACAATTTCTGCAGTATATTGGAAGGCAGAGCAGAGGAAATACAAGTAGATAATCCAGTTCTTCCTCATCAGCGCAAGGTTCCACGAAGTACAGAAGATGGCTCAGAAGCAGTTACTTATGTATCCCCAAAAGACAACTTAAGGAGGATATTTTTCCATGTCATTGATGAGGTCATTGTTTTCAAGACAGAGCTCAGTCTCCAGCTCAGAAGGTCATCTTAGATGCAAAAAAATGTGTATTAAGAAATGGACCAGTAGATCCTATATCTGAATTTAATGGTAATGATTTGGGTGCTAGGCACCTGCAACTACACTGTAACATATTTACTTACATTACAAAAGCAAGCAGACAGACTTAATTCGCTGCAAGATGTGTACAGTTCCATCAGATAAAAATAATCAATTTTATTAATTATTAAAATTAATCAATCGATTTAAAGCCAGAGTTTGTAAAATTTATTCAGATCTTACTGACAGTGCCAATATCAACAGGCACAGCTGAGTGTTCTTTTTCGGAACTAAGGAGACCGAAAACATATTAGATCAACAATGCCACAGAGATTATAAAAAGCGTGATTGTTCATCACATTCACCAAGAACACACTGGTTTACTTGAAATGGGCAGTACAGCTAATGAGTTCATTGATAGAGGAACAGAGAACAACACTTTCTATATGGTCAAATAATGTGTATATACTAAAATTCATTCATGAGATTTTTATTTCATTTCACAGTTAAAAATTGTCAACAACTGTGTCTCTAACAAGTTCCAACTCCTCCTAATTTTGACTATCTCCTATACAATTTGAATAACATTATACCAACAGATGCTTCTTCAATACAGAAATGTTTTCAAAACACAGTTAATTATAATATCATATGCTGCTGCTGGCATTTATTTTACAATGCTGTGAAATTCAAACTCACAGACTTAAAAAGGCCAACAGCACCTGTGGCACGCATGGGGACAACAAAGAATCCTCCAAGGCACTCTTCTATGGTCCTTGGCAGGAGGGGGAATCAAACAGTTCTCCTGGGTACTCTTACACCCTGTGGTGGCACTGTAAGATAAAATCCCTGTTCAGGCCATGCTTACATCACCTAGGGGCTTCAAAGAGCCCTCTAAGGCATTCTCATATTATCTTGGACATGCAGGGGAATCAGAGAGCCATTTAGGTACTCTTACACCCTGTGGCGAGGTGTCACTGTAACCTAAAATCCCTATCCAAAGCATGCTTGCAGCACCAGGAGGCATCAAACAGCTCACCAGAACACTCTTCTATGGCCCTTGGCACCTAATGGGTTAAAGAGACCTCCAGGACACTCTTCTGTGGTTCCTGGCACCTGAAGGCATAAAAGAGCCTTCCATGGTACTCTTACACCCTCTCAAGGGCTCACATGCAACACGGATTGATTTTTTTATTTCTATCACCTTGGCTGACAGTCCCTAATATGGCAACATACCAACAGAAACCTCATACCACAAAATGGCACACATTCATATTGGTTTGGACTCTGCTCATAAGTCCAAGCACACCAGTTGGAGACTAAATTCCTCCATTTTTGAAGATTTTAGTATTAAAGAGACAATTTCATGTTTTTTTTACAGTCAGACACACTGTGGTAGACATGCATGATAATTTGATAGACTGAAAGAAAACAGTAAAGGTAGAATTTCAGGACCTTTGTATGTCTACTGCTAGAAAAAAGAAAAGAGGAGAGAATCATCAGTGCTTAACATTAAGACATGTTACAAAAACCAATGTCATTAGCTGTAGAAACAAAATAGGACTATACTACACCATCTGCTCAGGCTGAGAAGGAAATGGGAACATTTCAATATCGAATGATGACTTCATTGTTGCAGGATCGGCAGTTTGGCACTCAGAGGAAAATGACATGAACTTTACTAACCCATTTGATGAATATTCAGATAGAATGGGAAAAGGGTCATTTAATGCTTACAAGATGCCTCAAAGATTGTGAGGCATACACTGGAGGCCATTTATTTTATTTATCGGTTTATTTAAAAGTTTGGCAACCAGGAACGGCACACTGAGCTGAGGCTCATTTCCATGTGCAATATGGGGAGAGGGAGTACAAACGGGAAGAGCATTTCAAACATCCAAAGTGCATACATAAAATATAATGGAATATAAAACCAGTTAACAATAGGTGGGATGGCTCATTTAACCTAGCACAACATGGAATATACTTTAGGAAAAAAGGCAGACCATGGGTATCTCACATGGCTGGAACAGATTAATTGCACTAGAGAGCTTAAGGTTAAGCACCTCAAGTGTCAAAGCACAGACTAAAGGCCAAGGACACAGGTGGCCAAGGTAGGTGAGAAATAGGCACGTTGTGGGAGACAAGAGAGGATGAGAAAAGAGAAACAGAAGGGTCAGGGAGGGTGAGAGACAAGTAGAGTGGGAAGCAGGAGTAAGCCTTGCAGATTTATAAAGGCCTAGAGAGAGAGAGAGAGAGCTGAAAGGAAGAGGAATAAAGGTTTCAGAGGAAGGGGAGATGGCAAGAGAAGGCAGCTTGCCCAGCACATGAGAGCAGATGGGGAACGGTGAAGGTGCAGGAATCCCTGAAGCACAGGGATTAAGAAGAGGAGAGAATGGGGGAGAGGGGTGAGGAGAGGTAGGAGGAGGAGAGGGAGTTAAAACAGTATTTAGCAATGGTGGAAGTACAGTGGGACTGGTGATGTAAAGGCAGAGGATAGATGGAAAGGGAGGAACAGAGAGAGCAGTAATGAGTGCAGAGAGGAGAGTTGGTGGCAAAGTGACAGGAAACATTGCAAAGGAGGGAGTGGTGCCCTGGATGATATCTGCATAAAGGAAAACTGGGAGGACCATTTTGGTTACCAGCTGCAGGAGGGCCTGGAGGGGGAGGCAGTCCTTGTTTTGTTATAAGGCACCAAGTTGAGGGTGAAATTTGGGGTGGATGGTATCAATATGGACAGAAAAGTGAAGCTTATTTTCAAACCAAATCCCCAGCTACTTGAAAGTGGGGACAGACTCACGGAAGGTGCAATGCAAGGTAAAGAAGACGGGGAAGGTGAGAACTTTAACAATCTCTGTCTAGAGCTGAAGGTCATGGTCACTGTCTCCTTGGAGTTAACCCTGAGCTGGTTGGCTTGGAATCAGGGCAGTACATTATGGAAGCTGTGCTGGAGTGGGACCTCAACAACTAGGGTTGGTGGGCCAAACGTGAAGATGACCATGTCGTCTGTGTACATGTGGATGTGAGAAGAGACACAGGCAAAGGGGAGGTCATTTAGGAAAACTAAGAATAGGAATGGACCTAAGATGGAGCCCTGTAGGACCTTTGCAAGGATGGTGGAATAGAACACCACCCACCTGAATTGCCTGTTGATGGTCACTAAGGTATATGATTAGCGTAGTAAATGACTTTGTACATACTGCCTCTGTGAGTAAAAAAACATTAGCTTTTGATAACATTAATTTCATGCATTATTTACAAATTCCAGGATTACCAGAAGAGATTAAACATAGACCGACATCTGCCATCCAGAGACATGATGTGGTTATGAATATACAAACATATGAAATTGCCAACAGAAACAGGCCTCCCGGTCTATCAGGTCTGCTTGAGTGTGCAGCTAGCACCTCATCTTGCAGCTGCCCCTCCCGGCCCCTCTGCCAAGTATCCCTTCCCCTTCTCATGTCCCAACCCCACTTGAAACTGCCCACCGTCTTACAGGACACTATCTCATCTGTTAAGGTGTTCCATTTGTTCAACACTCTTTCAGTGAAAACATGTCTCCTCATCTCCCTCCTGAATTCCCCACCCCTTCAATCTCAGTCCATGCCCTCTTGTGTCCCTCCCCTTTCTCTTCCAGAAAATCCCTTCTGTGTTGGTCTTGTTTATCACTTTTAGATATCTAAAGATCTCAATCACATCCCCCATCCCTCCTCTCCCTCAGTGAATACAAATTTAACTCTCCCAGCCTATCCTCGTAGGGCTTGCTCGCTAATCCCTGGATCATCTTTGTGGCTTTTCACTGCACCCCCTCCAGCAGTCTGATGTCCTTCTTCAGGAATGGGTGCCAGTACTGCCGCAGTACTCCAGGTGGGGCCTGACCAGTGACCTATACAGGGGCAGGATAACCTCCCTCCTTCTGGAGGAGATCCCTCTTGCAATACACCCCAGCATTTTGTTGGCTTTTTCTGCCACCTTCCTGCACTGAGCAGAGTAGTTCATGCTCCCTGTAATGGTCACTCCTAGGTCCTTCTCCTCTGTGGAGCTCCCCAACTGTACCCCATTCAAGTGATAATTCCTCCCTGGTTCCTGGCTCTGAAGTGCAGAACCTTGCACATCTTGCCTTTGAACCCCAACTGCCATGTTTCTGCCCACTCCTGCAGCTTAGTCAGGTCCTCCTGCAACCCCTTCCACTCCTCCACATCATCAACCACAACTCCCATCTTGGTATCATCTGAGAACAGGCTGATCCTGCTCTGGATCCCATGTGAGATATCTGCAATAAAAATCCCAAACAGCACCAGTCTGAGTACCAATCCCAGTGGTACACTGTTCGTCACCACTCTCGGTGATGAGAGGTCCCCTACCACCACCACCCTTTGCTGCCTTCTCTTTAGCCAGTTTGTGATCCATTTCACCATTTTTGGTCCCACCCCCACATATTCCAGTTTCCCCTCCAACCTCCCATGTGGCACTGAATCAAAGGCCTTGCTGAAGTCTAAATACAGAACATCCACTGCATGGCCCTTGTCCAGTTCCCACTTCACCCAGTTGTAGTACTCTACAAGGTTTTTCTGGCAGGATCTGTCCACTATAAACCCATGCTGTTGAATATCCTGGAGACCGGTTTCCTCCAAGAAGCTCACTAACCTCTCTTTTATGATGGTCTCCATGAGCATTCCCATGGTCAATGTGAGGCTCACTGGCCCATAGTTTCCTGGTTCATCCTTTGGGCCATTTTTGTGGATGGGCACCACATGGGCTATTCTCCAGTCCTGTGGTACACATCTCGTGTCCAGGGAGGTATTGAACAGCTCGGACAGTGGCCCTGCCAGGATCTTTGCCAAGTCCCTTAGTACTCTAGGGTGAATGCCATCAGGACCAGGTGCTTTGTCCACCCTTAATGCCCTCAACCCATCTAGTACCCTGCTCTCTGTAATCCCTACATCTGTCATCTCCTCCCCCTACCCCCCTCGCCTGGGGTATCTGCCTCCTCTTCTCCTGTGTGAATACAGAGCAGAACTATTCATTCAGTGCCTCTGACTGCTCTGCCCCTTTCTCCATGCAATTCCCCCATCCTTCTTAATCCTCACCAGCTGATTATTGCTCCTTCTTCTCTCTCTCTGAAGTAGTGGAAGAAGTCTTTTTATCTACTTCTGATTCCCTGTGCCAGTCTCAGCTCCCTGAATGCCTTGGCCACCCTGAAAAATCTGGTAACCTCCCTGGACTTCTCCATGTATGTATCCTTATCTTCACCCTTCCCTGATTTCCTGTACTTTCAAAATGCTGCCCTCTTGGCCCTCACCCCTTCCATAACCTCCTGTTTCATCCAGCTGGGTTTCTTCACCCTTTCCTTCTTGTTTTTCTTCCTTGTGCAAGACTCTGTAGCCTCTGCCAGCCCTTCCTTTATGATGTCCCATTTCTGGTCTGCATCCATGTGTGGTTGCATACCTGCCAGGTGCCTGCCCAAATTTTCCCCCATCTTCTTAATGTCTGCCATCTTCTTAATGTCTGCCCCCCTTGAACTCAATCACCCTTGTACCCATGCCCTCTGTTTCGCTCCCATTGTTGAGCATGAATCACACCGAATAGTAGTCACTCCCAGCTAGGGGTTCCTCCACTTCCAAATTCCTTACAGCTTCCACATTATCCAGTACAATGTCCAGAGTCCTTTCTAACTGAGTCGGCTTCTGGACCAGCTGTGTAAGAAAGCTGTCTCTAAATGCTTCTAACTGTACCCACTTCCTTGCACTCATCATGGATGGGGTGCCCCACTCCACCCCCAGTAGGTTGAAGTCCCCCACCACCACTGTGCTCCCCTTCCTGCAGATCTTCATAATTTGTTCAGATAATTTCCTATCCAAGCCACTCCCCTGAGCTGGTGGCTTGTACACCACCTCCATCCTCAGTATCCTATTCTTTCATCTTGGAACTGCATCCATAGAGCTTCTGTCGTCCCCTCCTCCCCTTCCTCCTTTTCGCACTTAATCACCTCTCTTACATAGATCACCAGTCCCCCCACCTCCCCATTCCCCTTAGCCCTATCTATTCTGAATAACCTGAACCCTGGGATCATCATATCCCAATCCTGGTACTGGGTGGCCCACATTTTCGTGATGGCCACAATGTCCATAATGGTTGAGGCCATTAGGTTATTAAATAATAATATGGCATTGAGTGGTGCTGGGATTCCATGGGAGGTATATAATATGTTTCTGGAAGGCTTGGTGGATACTTTAATGGAGCTGTATACTGTTTTACCAATGGACAAAATCCCAGGATAGATCATGCTGCAAGGGGCAATTATACGGTTGAATAAAAAAGAGGAGGAAGAGGACCATAATAACCGGATGCCTCTGAGATTATTGAATGTTTAGTTCAAGATTATATTAAAAATACTAAGGAAATGATTGACTATTGTAGCATCTACCCTTATATAGCCATCACAGACATGTGCTATAGAGGCTAGTAAAATTCAGGACAATCTGTTCTTGGTATGAGAACTTGTGGAACAATTGAGATAGGAGAAAACAAAAGGCCTTCTCCAGGCGGCAGTGGATCAGGAAAAGGCCTTTGACAAAGCATGGCAAAAACACATATTAATTCCATTTTAAAAATGAAATCATTATAAGTAATATTGATTCTAAACTCTCATATGCTATTTAATTACAATATCATGCATTATACAAAGTCTTCTGCAGTGAAAATAAATGTGTATCATAAAGCAGTCCCTCAAGTTTAATGTTAAAACAAGATTCATTTTTTTGTATGTTTCCATTCTAACATCAGCTGGGGGACCCCAAGTTCTACATAACACACATTAGTATATCTATAGATAAATAATACTTCACAAGAAATTTTAACTATGTTCTCAAAATATATATCAACTTTTTGAATATCAGTTTTTTGTTTCATTTTTTTTATATGAAATCATATAAAGGAGAAGGTGCTGGTGACTTCCATGCTTCTGGAAAAGGTACTGATGAGACAGTAATGGCTATGGAAACAGAGATGTGTTCTTAACCAAGAGATGAGGGAACAAAGTTAGAAATGGAGGAATAAAATTGTTGAACCTCTTGCCGTCCTAGAACAATTGTATAACTCCCTTGAGTTAAATGGATTTCACTCTGTCTCCTTCTCTGCTGTCAGTCACAACTGACAGCTGGGAGGTGATGTCATTCAGAACTCTCGCAGCTGTATAAGCCACACTCCAGTAGCTGTGAGTGAGGGAGATAAAATGTTCAAGTCAGTGTGACGTGGGAGTCTTGTAGTGGAGTTCATGGAGGAGGCTGCAGAGTGCAGCTGCATCTCCTCAAGCAACTCTGATTTAGAGCTGCAGTTTTTCCTGTTTGCTTTCTTTTCTCACCCTAGAGGACAGCTTTGCCAGCTTGTTGAAGTGGTGGAAACTGTCTCCCTTTGGATTTTCCTGTGCTACATCCCAGGAGGGATGGAGCAGGACTCCAGGGGCAATCCCCTCATCCTCCCAGGACTTTAGAAGCTGCCTTTGTATGACAACTTTCTGTGAGTACTTTTGCTTTGCGTGAAACTGCCCAGGAGTACCTGCATTTTAAGGGTGGATTCTCTGACATAGGGCACTGTCACCCTAAACAGTTTTAAAAGTTGTATGTCCTCTGTGGAGTCCAGTATGTGACCATCCAAGAGAACAGAAATTTTACCTTTGACATCCCTGAGGTGTTTTTGTATGATGTTAAGTGTAATATACATTTCAAGACAGTATCTACAGTTTTTACAGTGTGAGATGTTCATTTACCAGATGAATAGCCAAGTATGAACTTGGAAACAAAAGGTGGAAGACCCCCCCATTTGGAGTGACCAGTTTACCTCTCCAGGTTCTGAAGGGCACCTGTTTTTTCTATCAGTGCATGTGGCCAATGCCTGAAGAAACAGTTTTACCCCAGTGAGTGGGATTGTTCTCCTGTTTACCCCTTGTATATGGGTTCTGTGAGTTTGTAGCCTTTTGCGCTCTTTTGTGGTTTGTGTGCCACAACTTATCTTATGCCATATGGGAAGTGACCAAGTACTGGCCATGTGTGCCATTTCTGGAGAAACCATTGTGTTCACCAGTGGCTAGTTCCACATTTATTTTCCTTCAGTTATCTCTTGCTATATGACACTTCCATGTACTGGCCGTATGCGCCTAGTAGAGGGAAATTTGCTTGTGGATTTTCTACAGGTGGCTAGTCCACAAGTTCTACAGTTATCCTATGCTAAATGTGAATTCTTGAAGTTCTGTACCTTAGATGTCTGCATTTACATTGTGTGTAACCCTTGGGGTCCATCTTCGCTCTGTGTTGCTCCTACTGTGTTATGGAATAAAGCCACACTCTAGAATCCCAACCTGGTTTGGACATTTGTGTTATTGCTCCCCATGTGGAATTACTTTGGGTACCCCTATCCAGAAGTACTAACCTAGCATAGCCCTGAACAAATGTTTTCTTTTTTCCCAGGACCTGGGTTGTTGACCATGCATTGGTCCCATCAGGTGTGTGCCAGGTATTTTCTGCCACACCTGGTTGTGGTCTACACTGATCCCATTTTGTCTATGGTGGGCAATCAGACACAGTTTTTGAGCTGGTGTATCTGTTGTTAATTGTATGTAACCCCTACCCCTCTCTGTTTCTACCCTTAGACCTGTTTTGGTGTTGAGAGGAGTGCCTTCTAGTTAAATAAAGGGCCGGTGGGGGGGGTACAGAAATGGGGGCTCATCTGACACTGTGTTTAATTTGGGGAGAAACCACTGGATAATTTGCTTGGGGTATGGCTAGTGTTTTGTCTGTCTGGCAGTTGGTAGCCAAAACTGGAGGGGGGAAGCTTTGTGCAAAAGGATAGTGTGCTATCCATATGTGCAGCTGTGTGCCTGCTGTTCATGTGCTGCTGTCTGTTTGTGACACCTTTTAACAAGGGACTGTAAAGCCAGAATGTGTATGCCCTTGTCTAGCATCAAGAGAGCATTTACAAAACTTTAATTCTCAAGTTTCAGGACAAAAAGTATTGTGGACTTTGGGAAACAAGGAAGAAAGTGTGCCCTAAAAGTTTCATGTACTTAATGTGTAATTTGGGGGAGTCACTAAAGAAATAGCTACATTCTAAGGAAAGAAATGGTCAAAAATGGCGCTCTTGCCGTGAAATTCCAGCTGAGAAAAAAAGTTCAGTTTGCAGTTTAAATTTTGCCCTGCTCAATGATTGCCATGGAGGAAGAGAGCGAGGAGAGAGACAGAAAGAGAGAGAGAAAGAGAGAGAGGCTTATTTGCATGGCATCAAGTGATTGGTGTGACTGTAGTCAGTCCTAACCCCTTAGCCAGTTTCAGAGTGTAGCCCAGTGTTCAAGAAGGAGAGAGCGAGTGGTGTGTAAGCTGGTTAGCCAGGAGAAATCATTGAGGGGACAGTGAACATTCCAAATCTGTAAATACAGACTTTTTCTGTTGAAATTTGGGCTCGACCCATAATCTGACTGACTGGGAATTAAGTGTGGTGTTCGTAGTAACAATCAGTTGGATTGCCAGCCTATTTCACCCCAGAGGCCTTCCAGGATCAGCTTTAGGCCGAGATTTTCCATTGGAGAAAGCCAGCTACTGATTCAGTGAGTACCATTCAGAATAACTTTTCTCAAACTGTGTGTGATTTTAAAAGTCAGCTGGATCTGTGTGTAAACAGTGTGATTGTTTAGCAAATAAGGGCTTTAAAATGCAATAAAAACAAACGAATTCTGAGCAATAGACTGTGAGCATGTATTATGGATTCAGCAACAGTATAATGTTCTGAGCAAGCAAGAGACTGTGAGTTGTATGAGAGGCTGCAACAAACATGCAATTCTATGTGAAGAAATACTGTGGCTTTTAGTGACTTTAAGCAAGAGTAAATAATTGATTTACATGCTAATCACAAAGTCCAGAAATCATATGAATGTGCTGAGAAATGTGAAAGTAGTGCAATCGTTTCAGTTATGAGCAGAAATCAGCAGCGGAAAAGTCAGCTGTGTAGTTGTTTGAGTCAGAGACAGATTTGATGCGACAGGAATGCTGCTGCTGCCGTTACAGGGTGGGGCAGTAAAGTAAACACAGCAGCAGGGAGCCACTTTGAGAGACTGTTCCAAGTATAGTGAACTCTGTAGTAACAATGAACCTTAATGTGCTTATTACAGACATGGCCTTGGGACCATCCCACTACCCAAATCATGCCCAAGCTATGATAGCTGAGAAGGTTGCTAGACTAAAGGAAATAGAGCAAGTTTTCTATGGTGATGGTTTGCCTCCACATGTTGCAATTCCCAAGTACCCCGTGAGAGTATGCTTGATGTGCTTCAAAGCTGGAAGGGACGTGTTCTTAATTCCTCACTGTTCATATTGCTTAGTGAAGTATGGTCTGTCCAAAGCAGCATGAATTTGTCTGGCTCCCACCTTGAGAAAAGTAAAGAACCCTGCATGTAGCAGCGCACAGGATCAGGTTGAAACTGTTGGGGGAGGCCCCTTAGAGTGTGGCACAAAGGAAGAGATTGAGGATTTACTGCAAGGGCGTACATCTCCTGATGTTTCCTCACCTGTGTCTCATATGGACAGTGCAGAAGAAGGATCCTTGAACCCATGAAAAGAGGGTCCCAGTCCTAGCCTTGTTGGGGAGGACGAAGTTCGAGAAACTTTGGAATGGGAGGTGTCTACCTCTGCACCCAGTGAGGAGTGGACTGTCTCAGAAGTGAGGATGACTGCTCAGTCCTGGGTGCAGATCTTAAGTGAGGAAGATGAGGATATGTATCTTCATGTTGAGGGGCCTCAAGCTCTTGCCTCGTAGGAGCTAGAGAGAGAAGATAGTGACTCCACTGCCCTACCTGCTGAGATGGTCAGGGACAAGTTCTTTCATGTTTTGAGTATGCGGCAATGGCTGAACCAGGATTAGCCATCCTCAAGCTGTGCCGAGGGCCGTGTTCTGATGAAGAGTAGTAAGGAGAAGAGACTGGTTCATAAGATGGCTGATGCCATATATGGGAGATCCTTTCCTACCTTTCCTCGGAGAGTCTGGGAGGAGATTGGGCAAAACAGGAAAGCCTGGTTACTTGAAGAATCTGCATCCAGGTGCGACCCCTTGTGTCAGAAACAAAGTCATAAATGATAGACTAAAGTTTTGGAAATTGGGAAGGACATTGCTCATGGACACTGTGTGATTTGTGGACAAAGCAGGGAATGAGACATTCCACAACATCAATTATGAACACCCAGAAAGGGGTCATAGTTCTTGCACCTGACCCAGAGTGCTACTACCCTTGATGCCACTCCCTGTGAATATGCTCATGCATACCCTAAGGGAAGCAGAGCAGTGGCAGTGAATTGTGTGCTATCCAGCAGTTGCTGTATCCATAGATTCCACCAGACTGGTGTTCCAGGATTCGAGGTCTGTCCAGGATTCATCAGACATGCAGTGTGCCTTGCCAGTTTCATCACCTGGACTTCCAGATGACCACAGCACAGCTGTTTTCCTGATTCATCACCTGGTATCCCAGATGATATCAACCCAGCTGTTTGTCCCTGTTCCATGGTTCAATTTCCTATTTCATTACCCCAGCTGTTTTTTCCTTGCGTTCATCAACTGTTTTCCGGAAGACATCAACCCAGCTGTATCTGAATGATGCTGCCAGAGGGAGATAGTCTTCTGCTAGAGAAGTATGTGATTTTTCATTGTTTGATCTTCAAGGGACTGGTAAGTCCAAACTTTTTTATACCTAACTGACTTTGCAATACACATCCTACACCTGGCAGATTTCCACAAATTGTATTAAACTGTCCACAAAGACTCTCCCTTTTGGACTACAGTGCTCAAGGACTGTGCTTCAGCGGTCTCTGACCAAGGAGAGACTCTTTAATTGACCTTGCCTTCAGGCACCACTTTCAGTCAGTAGTTGGGATTTTTAGGGCATTCCACCCCCCACCCCCCCAAAATATTGTATTGTATACTGTATAATGTCGTTTTTGTTTCTACTGTTTTCTACTTTTCTATAAAATATTTTTTGGGATTATCCAGTGTTTCATGGAAGGGTTGTGGTACTGTGGATTGCAGATGTGGGTTGTTTTTTTTTCAGTGTTTTCTTTTTCAGGTGTTCCTGATGAAGAAATAAGATAAGACCAGAAGAGGATTTGGGGAACTCATTGGAGTTCCTCTGTGCTTTAGAATGTTTTCTAGAGCATTGTATAGTTGTTAACATGTGTTAACCTTTTCTTCCACAGGTGTATGTGTGGGGGAGTGTGGGAGTGTAATGCTTTGGTATAGAGTTAATTCTCTGGTGTTTTTGGCTTTCAGGTACCCTGGGCTGGGGGGAGACCCCCCCCCCGTGGGTGGTTTGGATAGATAGAAATTCCCAAAAAGGGCTAGGAGGATAGACAGGCTGGGGTTCTGACCTGCAGTTGGAGCCACAGTTCTGGTCTATTAAGGCATGCTTTGGGCAGATCTCCCAGAGCTACTGATTCTCCATAGTAAGATCATAGAATAGGGGCTGGTGCATTAGCCAATGGCATCTGAGCCTTTAGTGCTGCCTGCCTGTGCCTGGCACATAGTAGGAGATGGTCTGATCACCCCTCTCCACGGGTAACACATAGGGTAGGATGGTCTGGTGCCAGGTAAGGTAATCACTAGGGACAGTCATTTACCTGGCTAAGGGTGGGTGTAACCCTCTTGTTCCTAGGGGTTACTAGAATTCCAGTTAGAATTAGTGGTAAGTAGGGAAGGCAGCTAGTGAAATGCCAGTTAAATGGATTTCACTCTGTCTCCCTCTCTGCTGTCAGTCACAGCTGACAGTTGGGAAGTGATGTCATTCGGAACTCTCGCAGCTGCATAAGCAACACTCCAGTAGCTATGACTGAAGGACATAGAATGTTAAGATCAGTCTGACATGGGAGACTTGTAGTGGAATTTGTGGAGGAGGCTGTAAAGTGCAGCTGCAGCTCCTCAAGCAGCTCTATGATTTAGAGCTGCAGTTTTTCCTGTTTTTCCTTTCTCACCCTAGTGGAGGACATCTTTGCCAGCTTGTTGAAGTGGTGGAAACCATCTCCCTTTGGATATTCTTGTGCTTCATCCCAGGAGGGATGGAACAGTACTCCATTATTTATGGGGTAATCCCTTGATCCTCCCAGGACTTTAGAAGCTGCCTTTGCATGACAACTTTCTGTGAGTACTTTTGGTTTTTGTGAAACTGCCCAGGAGTACCTGTATTTTAAGGGTGGATTCTCTGACATAGGAACCCTGTCACCCCATCTGGAGTGACCAGTTTACCTCTACGGGTTCTGAAGGGCACCTGTGTTTTCTATCAGTGCATGAGGCCAATTCCTGAAGAAACAGTTTTACCCCAGTGAGTGGGATTGTTCTCCAGTTTACCCAGTGTATGTGGGTTCTGCAAGTGTGGAGCCTTTTGTGCTCTTTTGTGGTTTGTGTGCCACAACTTATCCTATGCTATATGAGAAGTGACCAAGTACTGGCCATGTGTGCCATTTCTGGAGAAACCAGTGTGTTCACCAGTGGCTAGTTCCACATTTTGTTTTCTTCAGTTATCTCATGCCATATGATACTTCCATGTACTGGCCATGTGTGCCTAGTCGAGGGAAATTTGCTTGTGTAAGTTCTACAGGTGGCTAGTCCACAAGTTCTACAGTTATCCTATGCTAAATGGGAATTCTTGGAGTTCTGTACCTTAGATCTCTGCATTTACTGTGTGTGTAACCCTTGGGGTCCATCTTTGCTTTGTGTTGTTCCTACTGTGTTATGGAATAAAGTCACACTCTAGAATCCCAACCTGGTTTGGACATTTGTGTTATTGCTCCCCACGTGGAATTACCTTGGGTACCCATGTCCAGAAGTGCAAACCTAGCATAGCCCTGAGCAAATGTTTTCTCCCCAGGACCTGGGTTGTTGGCCATGCTTTGGTCCCACAAGGTGCATGTCAGGTATTTTGTGCCACACCTGGTTGTGGTCTACATTGGTCCCATCTTGTCTATGTGGGCAATCAGACACAGTTTTCTAGTTGGTGTATCTGTTGTTAATCATATGTAACCCCCAACCCTCTCTGTTTCTACCCCTAGACCTGTTTTGGTGGTGAGAGGTGTGCCTTCTAGTTAAATAAGGGGCAGGTGAGGGGTTACAATTGCTTAGTTAACTTCTAGACAGAACAAACAGAGAATGTACTGTACCTGAAACTCAGCTGAAAAATATTCCAGCAAAACAGTTCTTGACCTCTGGATAAGTAAAAGACATGCCTTGTTGTTTCAACTTTTACCAAGGAGGACGCTGCCCTTGCTGAGGCAACTACAGGTGAAATTGGCAGCAGAGCAGAAATGTCAGAGAAATAAGCTGGAAAGCTGACACAGCCTATGATTCTAAAGCTTAAAGACCCTGTTGTCACAGTCCCCTTGCATACAGCAATGACTTAGGCTGTTCTGGGAATGAGGAGGGTCACTAAAGATCCCCACAGCCAAGCATTTGGAGTGGTCGGCTGAACAAGCCCTACCTGCGGCAGTTTGGACAGAAAGTCCAGAAGGTTGGTGGATGGTAGACAGGCACAGAGAGGCCATAATTATAGGTAATGGTGGCTATCACAAACTCTGGAATCCTAGAGCTGGTCCAAAAACTACTTGCTTCTGACAGAATGAGTACACTCATGTAAGAAATACCCGCACCAGAAGAAAAGCCGCTGCTTCAAACAGAAGCACTTCACAGTGCTACAGAGTTGCAGCATCTTGGTAATCCAGTATGTAACCCAAATTGAATTTCAGAGAAATAACAGGTAGAGACTGATCCTGTAATAATAAAATACTGTTACTGGAAGAAAATTACTGTTGAGAGTGTGGTAGGGGAAGTACTCAACTCCAGCAATGAGTCACTGGTGTTGCTCCAAAATCCAAATCTCACTAAGGACAATATGATATTTACTGTACGACTGAGTCTGCTTCACATAAAAATAAGACTGATACCAAGTTTCATAATGCTAACACTGCCCTCACTGGGGGGGGGGGGCAGTAGTCCTAAATGAAGAGACTCAGAATCCTGTCAATCCTGCTTTAGGTACAGGGCCTGATACCCAGCTAAGATATTCAGAACTAGCTGAATCAGAGGAAGAAGACCCTGATCAGCCAAATACTGGGTTCACCATGGCTGACCTACTGAGATCCCACTCAGAACCAGCCAACACCAGAATGCTGTCAGGCTAAAGTTTGGGATGATCCAGAATATGTATCTGATACAGTGTTTTTGCCCATAATCAATGCCCAGATTCAATACCAGGTCCATCAACCACAGAACAATAGACTGGATGCTGTCATCCAGCCCACAGAGAATCCTAGCTGCAGAGTCTGTCCCACACATATAGTATGTAATGATCACTGCATGGCATTCTGCATTTGGAAGATCAAAACAGCCACAGCTCTCCAAAGGACTAATGTAGCCAGATCCTTTGAAAAGTTTAAACTAAATGCTTTAATGCAAGAACTACTTTAGCAAACTTGGCCCCAACCTTAACAGCCACTGACCCAGTTGAGGCATCTACTCTCTTTACTGCCACCTTCTCTGCAGTTTGTAACAGGCATACTCCTGTAAAAAGATCCAGAGTCTAAGATCACCATTTGCTCTGGATAACTCCTGAAAAAATTAATAGCTTCCAAGACACAGACATGGTCTGTGACAGGCACAAATGTCCAGGGTTCCCCTCAGACAAGTATGCCTTCACATCACTCCACAACCTTTGTAAAAAAGCTTATAAGGAAGACCAAAGCTGTCTACTTCTTCAGTAAGCTTGAACAAGAATAGTCAGATCTGTCCAAATTCCAGAAATCAATCCATGGCCACCTTAACCCTCCCTCATCATTTGGATAAGACCAGATTACTCCTAGCTCAATCTTGTCAACCATAGACCTAAATCAGTACTTTTCTGAGGTCCAAGGAATCTAGTCCCCCAACCCAGTCCAACAGGTAGCATCAACACCTCGCAACTGGAAATTTCCATCTTCAGGCCATCCCAGTTGATGAGGTATACAAGGAACTCTCTGTGCTGAGCATAACATCAAACCATGTGAATGAGGGCATCTCCCATAATTTTCTGAGAATAGGTGCCCTGCCATAGCATCACTGATTGCCTACATCTGGTCCCTCACTGCTGGTTCTTTCCTGAGTAACTAGAAGCATGCAATAGCCATTGCCATCCACAGAGGTGGTGTCACAGATGCTCCCTCCAACTACAAACCCATCTTCCTCATACAAATCCTTTTCATGGTCTTTGAGAGGCTGGTGAGCAAGCAACTCATCTACTTCTAATTCTTTTCGGGCTTTCTGACCCCATACCAGTCCAGTTTGCTCTCAAATTATTCCACCTCCTCCTCCTCCTCCCTCCGTCATGTCACCTATCATATTTAGTCTAGCATGTACAACAGCATGGGCACAGGGGCTATCTTCACTTCATATGCCAAAGCATTTTACACTATAGATTATAATCTACTCATAGAGAATCTGACAGCCTCTGGCATCTTTCCTCCTTCTCTAGCATGGTTCTAGTCCTACCTTACCAATCAAGCTCAGTCAGTCACGCTATCTGGAACCTCCTCCACCCCATGGATCTGTTCTGGGCCCTTTGTTGTTCATTGTTTTTATAAATTACCTTCATCAAGCCCTCTCCTCATGTGACATACACATGTATGCCAACAATATAGTTGTCTATACTACTGGCCCTGCTACACCCTCCCTAGAAAAGCCCCAGCAAAGCGATTTCTATGCTGTTCAAAACTGATTTCAACAAAACTTACTAGTTATAAACCAGAAGACAATGGTATCAATGCTGTTCAGATCCAAGCACTGGTTAAGTACAGCTCCTGATAATCTTATCCTGCACATCTCACAAGAGGTATGCCTTAACTTGGTGCCCTCTTGCAAATATTTAGTCGTACACCTGGACCGACATCTCTATTTCTCTGGCCACATATCCCAAGTAACAGCCAAGTGCTATGCCAAGCCTGATGCCCTCTACAGAGTAAAAAGCTTCCTCCAGACTCATGTCAAGAAGATGGCATTTAAGTGCTCCATAATCCCCCTGCTGGACTATGGGGCACTGTCTATGCTGGCACCAATGCCAGCACCCTATCCAAACTGTTCAGCCTATTCAGTGCCCTGTGCGGATTCATTCTGGCCTGTCCCTCCAAAACATGCCATTGTTCAATGTACAGTGAACTTGGGTGGATACCACCCCTGAAGGGGTAATCTTTGCCCACTGCTCTTGTGGGGGCTAGGTACTGGAGAGGAAAACTCCCTAGTTACCTCCTAGGCCACTTTACACTAGCCACAAATTGCTTCTACTGCCTCAGGTCCAAGGACAGTTGCCATTTTCTGATCCCATGCCTCAGGAGAAACATAGAAACATAGAATTTGACAGCAGATAAGGACCACTTGGCCCACCTAGTCTGCCCATTTTCCTACCTAACAGATAAGCTGCAGATCCTAGTTAACCAACAGCTTACATTATAAAATCCCTAACCTTTGCCGCCAACTCAGAAACAATTATCCTGGGGGATTTCAACATGGATTGGCTCACTACAAAATCTCACTGCCTTGAAACCCTTTGTGATGACCTAGGTCTTATACAGCTAGTTTCCAAACCTATGAGGAACAATGCCTCAAACTCTGCTAAAAGCTCCATCTTAGATGTTATTCTAACCACCCACCCCCAAAAAATCTCCCATTCGGCTGTATTCCATAATGATATGAGCAACCACTGCATGGTGGTTTGCACAAGATCACAAACTAAAGCATACCAACAGTCCAAATCTAGAACTAAGAGGTCATTTCGCAAATTTCATGTGTCAAACATTCTGTATGACCTCAGCAGGATCAGATGGCAAGATTTATATCTTGCAAAAACTGCAGACGAAGCTGTCTCCATCCTTAGTGACAATCTTACTGCCCTGGCAAACAAGCATGCACCCTTTATCAAAGTCAGGGTGCACAACGTGTCCCACCCTTGGTTCACCCCAGAATTTAAAGGCTGCACTCACCAACAGAGACAAACTCTGGGCAAAAAGCTAGGTACACTAACAGCCCGGCGGACTGGCAGGCCTTCAGAGCTGCTAGAAATGCTTGTATCAAAAGCATTCATGCCACAAAAGCTTACTTCTATATCACCACCCTGGAACAAGCCAAAGGGAACCCCCAAAAAATCTGGAGAACAATTAAATCTATTGAAGGCCGTCCTTCAGCTCCATCTATCCTATCTAAGGTATTTATCAATGGCAGGCTGGTGGAAAACAGCACCCAAATCGTTGAAGAACTCAATTTACATTTTGTTACTGCTGGACTTGCTTTTGACTCCTCACCCTATGCTAACCAAGTGAATACTAGTGAAAGCTCTAACTCCTCTACCTGCAGGCCATCCCACCCTCTCCAGATCCACACTATTACATACAAAGAAGTTGAAGATTCGCTCCTTAATCTAGATCTCCGTAAGAGTGCTGGGGATGATGGACTTGAACCATTTTTCCTGAGAACAGGCTATGCCTATCCACTGCACCTATCTTTTCATATCTTCAACCTATCCATAACTTCTGTAACAGTTCCATCTAGCTGGAAGTCTGCCCACATCCTTCCTCTTTTCAAATCAGGAGACCCTTGCGATTTAAACAATTACAGACCCATCTCCATTTTGCCTGTTCTCTCTAAAGTCCTCGAAAAGCTGATATATATCCAATTGAAACAACACTTTGAATCCTACTCTCTCCTTAACCCTGCACAATCTGGTTTCCAGTCCAAACACAGCACAGTCACTGCATTGACTAAGGTCACTAATGACTGGATTTCTACCGTGGACTCCAAGAAGGTCACCGGTGCAGTCTTCCTGGACCTAAGTAAAGCCTTTGATACTGTTGACCACACCCTCCTAATCAACTGTCTTTTCTAGCCTAGGTGCCACTCCTCCTACCGTACTGTGGTTCACCAGTTATCTTTCTGGTAGGTTGCAGAAAGTCAAAGCAGATGGCTGTCTCTCAGCCCCCCTTCTGATTGCCAGGGGAGTCCCCCAAGGCTCCATACTAGGCCCAATCCTATTCTCCCTATGCATCAATGAGCTTGACTCCCACATAATGAAGTCCAGTATTCACTTCTTTGCAGACGACACTGTATTACATACCTCTGGCACAACTCTAACGGAAGTTAGGGACGTCCTGCAAGCTGACTTTGCTCAACTCAAAAATAACCTGATTAAAGCAAAGCTCCTTCTGAACGCAAAGAAAACTAAGGCAATGTTCATCTTGCGTAATCTGCCATTGATTTCCCCCCCTGCAGCCAATGAACCTTATTGTCACCTCACTGGGGGAAACCCTGGAAGTAGTTCCCAAATTTAAATACATTGGTTTCTGGATAGACAACAAGCTCACCTTCCTTCACCACATTGAGGACCTAGCCAAGAGGCTCAAAGCACGGCTGGGCTTCTTCTTTCTAAACAGATCTCTCTTCCCTGTTGCGACCCGAACCAAGCTTGTATTGGCCACATTTCTTCCACTTCTTGACTATGGAGAGTTCATCTATGCCACCTCTGCAATCTCAGGCCTAAGTAAACTAGACATTCTCTACCACCGTGCTATACGGTTCATCACCAGTGCCCCCCACAGAACCCACCACTGCGGCCTATACACAGCTGTTGGCTGGACCTCACTTGCCACCAGACGCCTGCTCCATGCAGGGATATGGACCCTCAAGATACTCCTAATCAAACTTCCAAGCTACATGACATCCCTTATCTGTATCTTCTGCAGTGCTTACTCACTTAGGAAATCAAACTACATCCTGCTCGACGTCCCAAGAACTCGTACCGCCTTTGGACAGCACGCCATTTCAGTCGCACTTCCCACATTCTGGAACCAACTCCAATCCACACTAAAACTAACCAGCATTGTCCCAATAAATCTATACAATGCCTTATCCTCATCTAAAATAAAAGAGACCTGTCACTGCCACTAAACCCATTATACCACCCTTATGTTACTTACTCACACTCCAAATGACTCTGCTAGGACCTTAACAGGTCTGCAATCACACAGGAAGTAGTAGACTAAATACAACAGCTTTAGATTGATCCCCATGACCAACTTTTAATACCTGTCACCTTCAGCTCTTCTTATCGCACTTTTTTTTTCCACTCTACTCTGCTAGTCACAAGACTCACCCTTTGCCTTCTTAACCTGCCACTTCTTCATAAACTCCCCCTGTTGTCTTCATGCCTTTCACCTCTAGATCTCCTTATCACATCTCTTTACACCTTACTCTGCCAGTCCCTAGCCTCATCTTCTACCTTCTTTACCTACAATTCCTTCTTATACTCCCCCTGCTGTCTCTGAACATTAACTTTCACCTATAATGCACTTATCATTTATATATGCAACTCTGCCCAAACACCTGCTGATACAGCATCAGACTTTACCGCCAGAACCGTGCCTTACCTGGCAGTATCACGTCAAGAATTGTCAACTATGAACTGTGTGTGTGTATGTATTGTTTGCTCAATTAACAATGATACCTTGTATGATACATAAGACTTGATTAACAATGTTACCTTGTATGTTATGTTTGTATATCTATGTAAAGGACCCAGGACCTCCTTGTGAATGAGCTCGCTCAATGGAGTTTTTCCTGCAATAAACTTGAACTATCCCCCACTAGGACTGCCTTATATCTGTCCCATGCATTCTTGAATTCCCCCACTGTTCTTGACTCCACGATCTCCTCAGGGAGGATGTTCCATGCATCCACAACCCTCTCCGTGAAAAAATACTTCCTCACATTACCTCTGAGCCATCCCCTCTATCTTCAAATTGTGCCCCCTTGTTCTTGCAATTCTCTTTTTCTGAAAGATGCTACCTTCTTGGACTTTGTTGATTCCCTTGAGGTACTTGAAAGTTTCTATCATGTCCCCTCTCTCCCTTCTTTCCTCAAGTGTATACATATTAAGCTCCTTTAGTCTTTCTTCATATGTCTTCTGGTGCAGACCCTGTACCATTTTGGTTGCCCTCCTCTGGGCAACCTCCACTCTGCCTACATTTTTGTGGAGATAGGGTCTCCAGAAATGCACACAGTACTCCAGATGGAGTCTCACCCACTGTCTGTACAGAGGGATAACAACTTCCTGTCTTCTACTATTGATGCATCTCCCTATGCAGCCCAGTATCCCCCCAGCCTTCCTTGCTGCCTTCTCACATTGTTTGCCCACCTTTAGGTCATCTGATATAATTACCCCCAGGTCCCTTTCTATTTTTACTGTTGTCAGTATCTCACTCCCATTGTGTACTCTTTCCCTGGGTTTTTGTTTCCCAGGTGCATTACCTTGCACTTCTTTGCACTGAATCTGAGCTGCCATACATTTGACCATTTCTCCATCCTTGCCAAGTCCCTTCTCATCCGTTCCACTCCATCCTGTGTATCAACCCTGTTGCAGATCTTTGTGTCATCTGCAAAGAGACATACTTTTCCTTCCAGTTCATCTGCAATGTCACTTATAAAGACATTAAAAAGGACTGGTCCTAGTACTGAACCCTGCGGTACCCCACTAGTAACCCTCCTTTCTTTACTGTGGACTCCATTTACTACTACCCTTCGCGTCCTGTTGTCTAGCCAATTTTTATCCAGGCTACCACCTTGGGACCCACTCCCAGGATGGCTAACTTTTGTATTAATCTTTTGTGTGGGACTATATCAAATGCCTTGCTATAATCTAGGTAGGCTATGTACACAGCCCCTCCCTGGTCTACTACTTTGGTCACCAAGTCATAGAAATTTATTAGATTTGTCTGACATGACCTTTCCATCATGAATCCATGCTGCCTTGGGTACTGTGCCCCACTGGCATCTAGGTACTCAACAATTCTTTCCTTCAGAAGTGATTCCATCATTTTCCCTACCACTGAGGTCAAACTAACTGGTCTGTAGTTTCCTGCCTCTGTCCTGCTCCCACTTTTGTGTAGAGGAATCACATCTGCCCTCCTCCAGTCCTTAGGTACCACACCATCCTCCCATGTTCGTTAAAGAGAGTAGCCAGCGGTGTCACTAGTTCTACCCTTAGTTATTTTAGAATTCTTGGGTGAATCCCATCAGGCCCCATTGCTTTGTCGACCTTCAATTTTATTAGTTCTTTCAGAACCCTTTCTTCTGTAAATGGACTGGTATTGACCCCCGGCTTCAGAATGTTTCTCTTGTTTGGTTTAGGTACCTCTCCCTCCTCTTTCTTTGTGAATACTGAGCAGAAATATTCGTTCAGTATCCCTGCTTTTTCACTGTCACTGCCCACATTCCCTACCCTTTATTAAGCCTCAGTATCCCTCCTTTGGTCTTTCTTCACTCCCTAATGTACCTTTAAAAGGTTTTATCCCCCTTCTTAACAGAGTTGGCTATCCTTTCCTCAGTTTGGGCCTTTGCTATGCTGACTGCCTTCCCTACCTCTTTCTGCTTTAACTGATAAAGTTCTCTGTCGTGCTCCTTCTGTGTGTCCTTATATTTCCTGAATGCTATCCTTTTCTCCTTAACCTTCCCTGCCACCTCTTTTGAGAACCATAACATTTTTTTCCTTCATTGTGTTTTGTTGATTTGCTTTATGCAAAGGCTTGCTGCCTCTGTGATGGCTGTTTTGATTACTCCCCATTGTTTCTCCGCCCATTCTTCTTGCCTGTTTGCTAGTGCTTTTCTGAGGCACTCTCTCATTTTCCCAAAGTCAGCCCTCCTAAAGTCCAATACTCTTGCTTTTGTATGGCTTGATTGTATGGCTGTGTTTATCGTGAACCACACTGTTTGGTGGTCGCTTGTTCCCAGATGGCTACCCACTTCTAAATCTGAGATTCTTTCTCTGTCCCCATTTGAGAGTACCAGGTCTAAGATTGCTCCCTCCTGAGTGGGTGCCAATACTAGCTGTCTGAAGCATGCCCCTTGTAGGGCATCAAGAATAACCCTGCTCTTGGACGTGCCTGCAGCAAAGGTGCTCCAGTTAACATCTGGCATATTCAGGTCCCCCATCAACAATATCTCCCCTTTTTCTGCCATTCTAAGGATGCCTTCTATCATTTCCTTTTCCATTCCCTCCCCCTGAGATGGAGATCTGCATACAACCCCCATGCAGATTGTGGTGCCATTTCCTGTCCCCAGGGTGACCCAGAGTGCCTTATCTGCTCCCTGTTTACTCTTTAGTTCTGTTGCTTTGATCCCTTCCTTTACATAGAGAGCTCCTCCTCCTCCTCCTGTTTTACCCTCCCTGTCCCTCCTGTAGATTGTGTATCCTGGTATGTTGACATCCCAGTCATGGTTCTCTGTGTACCATGTTTCTGTGACTGCCACAATATCCAGGCAACCCTCTTCCATCAAGGCCACTAGTTCAGGGAGCTTGTTACACAGACTACAGGCATTGGTACTCATCACCTTCACCTTTTGATGGCCTTACCCCTTTTAGCCCCATCTCTGTCCTTACTGTCTTTGCCTCTTTTTATGTTTACCTCTGTCCTGCTCCCTAATGACTTCTCTACCTTGGTGTTTACCTCACTAATTACCATGTTTTGTCGGGGGAGGCTGGGATTTCCCTGCTCCTTTTCAGTGCCTCCCCCTTGGCTAGTTTAAATGCTTGCCAATGAAGCATTTAAACCTCTCACCTAGGATCCTGGTCCCCCCAGACAGATGCAGACCATAGCACCAGTATAGGTCTGCATCCCTCCAGGTGGCTCCCCAGTCCCCAATGAAGCCAAAATCCTGAGTTCCACACCAGTTTTTCAGCCATTCATTGAATTCCCTGGTGAACAGTACCCTAGCATCACCCTTGCCATAAACAGGCAGCACTTCTGAGAAGGTTACCGTATGCGCTATTTGTCTAAGGCCCCTGCCCAACTCTACAAACTCCTCTTGCACTGGTCTGATCCCATTCCTAGCCAGATCATTTGTCCCTAGGTGGACAATGACATCCAGCTCCCTCCCTCATGCAGCTGCTTCCACGATCCTGAGGATTTGCTTCCTGTCCCTCCAAGCTGTGGCACCAGGCAGGCACCTTACCTCCCTCTCCCCTTCCTCCCCCACTTCTACTCCCTAATGATTGAGTCCCCCACCAGGAGTTGTTTCCTTCCCCTGTGGGGTCCTATGCCACCCTCCTGTGGGTCTCCTTTGTGAAGGCTTCCAGCATCCTCCTTGGTCTCCACTGCAGGTGCCTCCATAGAGGAACCACTATCCACCAGAAGAGTGTATGAATTGTGGAGAGGTACAGCTGGAGGGATGCAACTCTGTTCCACCACCCTCTCCCTCCCTAAGCCCACCCTGGTCCAGCTTCTCCTCTTTCTTGGCAACCTCTGAGGTAGTGACATTGGCCCTGGTGGTCCCTGGGTGGGGGAGGAGGTTTTACAAATCCTAGCCAGGTCAGCCTGCAGATGGGCAACCTCCTCCCAAAGACCAGAGAGGTGCCTGCAAATAGGGTATCATCGCAGCCTCCAGAATGTCTCCCAGAACACTGCTTCCCCACAGCCATTGCACTGCACCACTTCTATCATGTCTTATTTTGTGTCCCCTCTCCCGTTTCTCTGTATGCTTACTCTCTCCTCTCCTTACAACTCTCACCCTTCCTGTTCTGGGACAACAACTTCCTATATTCTTCAGTAGCCTCTTTCTTCCTTGTTCAGTGTCAGACCACCTGCAGCTAGGGGGGGAGAGTGAGCTATTTTTTTCCTTTAGGGTTGACAAAACTAATGTTTCTCTATGATCCTTCTCTTCCTACTGCCAAACAGTAAGTTCCTGTTGTCAGTCAAATCCAGTGGCTATAAAAGTAGAACTGGCTGAGGGTGGGTGGGTGGAGCAGTGGGACGGAGGGCAATTAGTAAGAAAAAAGGCTAGCAACAGAAAGTTGTAATTGGAGTCACCTGCTTTTATATTGTCTAAGCCACACCCCAATTAAGCTCTCTCTCCTCTACTGATTTAGCAAAGTAAGTTGATACAGTACCCTTCCCAGCACAGAACACACACTGACTTTCTTTCTTTTTTGTTAACCCTAAATAAGACTCCTTTTACTTCTAATAAAGTATCTGTCTGCTTAATCTCAACAGATGCTGACTCCTAGAACAAGTCTCAATCTCATATAAGCTTCCTTCTGTTTGCAATAGTTTGCCCACTGAGATAAACTCAGCCAGTTATTTTCCTTGATGCAAGTGGCAAATCAAAGCTCTCCCTGTCTTCTTGCTCCAGCGTCCCTAGTATCTCTTATTCTGCAACACCTGCCAGAGGCCTGATACCACTTACTGGGTTGGCTGGGCATCAAAACTCCCCTTCCACCCAAGCCTACTTGGCACACTGACTGATGTATGCTACATTTGTAACTCACTCCTTAGATAACTGTACAGAATCCAACTGCAGCTGACATTTGTTGCACATCATAAGCAACTATGTTGAATCCAGTAGTATGTATCGCTGCCTTTTTATAGGGTCCCATGTGGGAAAATGCATTCCTGTATGTATGCAGTCTTATCAGTGTACTTTGTTACTCCCAGGACCTTTGGGGGTAAATGTAGTATTCCCTTTAACACTTCTACCCATTCCACTCCCCCACCCCGGTTGCAAATGGAAACAAGCTTTCTAGGCTCTCTTTGTTTACTTGGTAAAACATGTTTAAAGGAACAAATAAGTCTTCTCAAAAATTCAATGACATTTTGTGCTCAAGAAATACTGTATATGTGCTGATTCAAATTTCAGGGGAACCAGTTTAAGATATCAGCTGTAAAACACCAAAGCTTCTGGACAGATTTTGAAAGAAGTATTCTGAAGTTTGAAATTTAACCTTATGGTCCCCCTTTTCTACCAGTCTTCTTACAAAACCCACAATCAAAAATATCACTGTGTTTTTCTGGAATGAGGCAGTAAGTGTTTCTGCAATTTTATTTTGGCTGCTGCATAAATTTGAGGTCCAAGGGAACACGCAATCCATATTTCATTCAGAATCCATTGGATGGGGGATTGGAGGTTTAAGGTTCAATTAAGGCAACTGGACTCCAGAGTACAAACCTCCCCAACATTTTTGTTTGAATTGGCTGAGACAGGGATATCATTTAAGGCTAGCCCAAGGCCTGCTGTAAGTGTGGATCCCAGTCACATCTTAGTAGCCCTTGTGATTTTCTCTGGTGTGACCTTTGTTATGGGTTCAGCATGCTAGCCTAAACTGTGGCAATGTCTTAAAGTGGAATTTGTGCAATCAAAGACATCATTTATTTAAAATTTGCCCCAGGGCAGAACACAATAGTTGGGAACAACTGGATCTGGAGGACCTCCTAGCACAAGTACAGAAAAATAATCTGTTGTCAATGCCAGCCATTGAAGCCTCCTCCCCCAAGGTAACTCCACATGATTTTAATCACCCAGCTACTTTAAGGGCATAGCAGAGTACTACTACTGTGCCTATAGACAATGAAACCCTCAGCTTATCCATGGCTCTAACTATAGATGAACCTCAATCAGACCTAATAGAACAGGAGCAAACTAAATGGAAGCAGGTAGAAAATGGAATGTACATGTCAGAGACATCAAGTACATTTATGGATCAAGAATTTCTTGTAGCTGGGGTCTTGACCACATACATACCCCCTTCCCAAAAGCCTGAGACAAAGGGATGACTTTGGTCCAACATAAACACAGAAACACCAGCAACCTAAGTCAAAAGTACTCAGACAAGACTATGTACAGCTACAAAACAAATATAAACTGCTAAAACAAGAAATAAATTGGGGAGCCTGAAGAGGGTGAGGAGGGATAAGATTCAGACACTTCCTCAATTGCCTCCACATAAAAGACCCTGTCCTCCAAAAATGATGAGCCAGACCAGGAACCTATGGAATCCTATTGCACCTAAGAAACATGGGCCTTCATATTCAAGGAAAAGAATCCTTTCAAGTAACCTAACATCATGACAACAGTTGTTTTGCCCCACTCTCACGATTTTCCAGACTTAGTTTTTTTCTGGAATGTACCTCCCTCAACACAAACAGTGTAAAGAACTCCAAGAGAAGATTAATAACTTTTTCTGTTTTATAGTGCTACCATTTCTCTAATTTTTTCCTACAGGATATAAGGCTACAGACGATTTCAGACATTCAGCAGACCCAGGGGTTGTGGGAGAGGGTCTCTTTTTGGTCCTTTGGGTAAGAATTGTGCTCAGGATTAGGTATATGTTTTAAAGACAGTAAACTTCTAAGTACAAAAGTATATGACTTGATCTCTGGGCACTTATAGATCCTGGACACTACAATTTAGATTCAGCAACTTAGGTTAATTAATATTTATACTCCCCAATAATCTAAATCTAAATGGCTAGATTACTTTAAAGAAATTCATCCATTTCTTTTTTATGTCCAGAAGGGTTATTATAGAGGGAGGGTGACTTAATGTCTTCATTTCCAATGCCACAAAGATCCAAGAGAATAAGATGTACTGTGATGCTAAGTTTTTACATACCATGGTCACCACTGCATGATTAGTAGGAGTTATACAGACAGCTGCATAAAAAAAGGCTGGGGGCACTCTCTTGAAAGGCACTCCAGCTTCACATATTGATTATTTTTTTGGTTTTTCAGTCCCTACCAGTGAACTCAGCCAAAATAATTCCAGCTAAAACTTCAGCTCATACTGTTGTAGGACAACATGTTGATAAGTGAGAGACCATACTAGGAGGTTCAGGTCTTTGGAAAATTAATAACATTGTTCTACAAAATTCAGAGGTGAGGGAATCCTTTATTCAGTTTTGTTTGGATGAGGCTACTGTGAAACATATGCTTGATTCTAGCCTAGCCTGGTCGGAGGATACATAGTCAGATCTGAAAAGTTTTTCCTGAAAATCTGAAAAGATTTAGACAGAGAGGGTTACCATAAGTATCTGTCTCATCACTCAGTGTTCTCGAACATATCACCTCCACAAACCATATGAAAACTACAAACAGGTATCTGCCTCTATATCTGAAATCAAAGAAAGGGGCAGAGGATACTGCAGAGCAGGACATTGCTGCACAGAAGCTAGCACTATAAAACTCACTCAAAACAGGGAACAAAACAAAAAAAGTGAAAAAGGAAATCCAAAACACTTCTGATCATAGGAGACTTCATGATTTGGGGAGTTGATACCTAACTCCAGCTGGGGGTAAGGGTCAGATGTCTCCCAGGTACATCAGCATGGAGAGACACTGTCCACATTGCTAAAATCATGCAGGAAGTAAGAGAAAACATCAACATCCTGGTACACATAGGGACTAACGATCTCACCAGACGGTCAGTTATGGAGACCAGGGAACACCTGACCAGGCTGGGAAACAAACTGTCATCCATTTCATCCAGCTTCTCCTTCTCTAAGATACTCCCAGTCTGGGAGAGGGAGGCAGATGGACGGAAGTTCAGAGACAGGGATATAGGGGGGCTAAACATGTGGCTGAAGGACTGGTGCCATGAAAAATTACACACATTTTTAGGTAACTGGCTACAGTTTTGGGAGTGAAGGTTCTTTAAATTTGATGGTCTGTGTCTCATTAAGGATGGAGTCAGTGCATTGGGGCAGAAGTTTGATGTCTTTTCAGAATATTTACACTAGCAAATGGGGAGAGGGGTGCAGCACCCAATACATCAAACGGGAAGAACACCCCTTCCCTCAACTAATGATGAAACAGGAGTTCAGCATATTTGTAGTTCATTTGCATCACCAGGTAAGGAAAATGTTCCAGCGCCCCATAAGACACTCAATGGAAACGCTGGACCTCGCCCAACAACTAATGCACCGAAATCTGGCCAATGGAAAATCATGTACACAAATGCACACAGTCTGGAAAACAGGAACCCAGACCTGCAGGCTACAATGAGAGAGGCTAAACTGGACATAGTAGCCATTAAAGAGACATGGTTCACCAGTAACTACACTTGGGAGACTTTAGTACCTGTCTATGTACTGTTCAGAAGAGACCGAGGTGCAAAAGCCAGAAGGGGAAGGCAGGAAATATATTCAATTCAGTGCTTTAGAGGAACTGGTAATTGCTATTTTTCTTTTAAACTTAGATTGTGGGCTTTTAGTGACACTATACTTTCTTTGTTGTCTTTACTTGTAATTGTTTTGGGCTGTTGAAAATTTAAAACATACTGGTGGTGTAATTCTGTGCTGTCTTTAATTGCTGCAAATTTTCACCCCCCCTTCCCCCAACTCTTTTATATGCCCTGTTAAATCTGATTGACATGAGCTAAACACAGGGTATAGTAAGGGGTGTGAAGTAGGAGGGGCATAAGGGGGAAGAAGCCCACCCTCAGCACGACAAGTGTTTTGACTCATTTATTTATTTATTGGTTTCTTTTTCTTTAAAAATTTTTAGTACAGTAAATTAATAAAAAGAGAACTAGGAGAGCTTCAGTAACAGGCAAGTAGTGGAATTGCAGTATAATGTGGGGAGTGGTGCAACCATATTCAGGCAGACCTTCTGGACACTGAGGTGCTGCCCTATCTGCATGCATCTCTCTGGACTGTGGGATGAGGTAGCCAGACTCAGAGCGGAAGTAAACTGGGTCAGGAGTACCATCACCCCTATCCAGGGACCACCCAGTCCAATGCAACTGCCTCAAAGGATGCCGAGAACGAGGAGCACTTGGATGACAGTGGGCTCAGGGAGGGTTAGAGCAGTCAGGCAGAGGCACATCCCAGATCCTATTCCACTCAAGAACTCATATGCCACACTGGCAAATGAGGACAACCAAATAGAGGTACCCAGAGAAGTGGAAGAAAAGTATGTGGAGGTTAGCCAAGGAGGGTGACCTCAGCGGGAAAGCAGTGGACCCCAGAGGAGGAGGAAGCGAATCCTGGTGGGGACCCATCATAAGATGGATCCAGCTAGGAACACAGGAGCGGGAGGACAGGAGGTGAGGTGCCTACCAGGTGACACGGGCATGAGGGATGGAAGGAAGATCCTGCTAACTTCACTGGGAAGGCAAGACGGAGGGAGTGAGCTGATGTCATTATCCACCTAGGTACTAATGACCTGGCAAATGGGGAGCCAAAGGAAGTTCAGGAAGAGTTTAGGAAACTGGGGAGGGTCTCAAGCAAGTAGCTACTTCTGTCACTTTCTCAGAAGTACTACCTGTGAGGAGGCAAGGGAGAGATATAGGAGTGCATGCACCAGGAACTTTAACTCATGGTTGAAGAACTGGTGCTGTGAGGAAGGGTTTGATTCATTGGTGACTGGGGACCCACCTGGAGGGATGGAGGTTTGTTCAAGCCTGACGGTCTGCATCCATCCTGAGGGAATCCAAGACTCAATGATAAGTTTAAATGCTACATTGACAAGCATTTAAACTAGCAAAGGGGTGGCAGGCCAGCAGGGAGGGTACCTACTTGCTCACCCCCACAGCTAGCAGTGGAACCAGTGAACCAGAGGAGGGCTATCTCTGCAAAGCAGTGTGCAAAGATGGAGATTAGTGCCCAAGAGGTGGATAAGCAGAAAAGGGCAAAATTCAGCAGAAGGGCAGAAAGCAAGGAGAACCAGGGATAAATGACAACCAAGGAAGGGGCTGAGAGAACAGTGAAACAGTCTAGGGAGGTCAAATCATGGAAAGCCATGTGGCAAAATGCCAGGAGCCTTAGCAACAAGATGGAAGATCTGGAGGCTGTCATGGTACAGTCAGACTTGGACATTGTGGCCATCACTGAAACCTGGTGTAATGATAACCACGACTGGGAGATGGCCATACCTGGCTACAACATATTCAGAAGAAACAGAGCAGGCAGGAAGGGAGGAGGAGTGGCACTGTATGTGAAAAATGACATAAGGGCCACAGAGATCCAGGAGGAACAAAATGGTGGAGAGATACTGTGAGTTAAGCTGGAAAGGAAAATGGGGACAGCCATCCGCACAGGTGTGGTCTATAGACCACCAGCCCAGGAAGAAGAAACAGATAGGAGTTGATGCTAGCCATCCAAAGGATGGCAGACAAGGGTGAGGTAGTACTGGTTGGGACTTCAATATTCCAGACGTGGACTGGAGCATCCCAGCAGCAGCATCAACTAGGAGCAGATTTATCCTGGACTCCCTTCAGGGTGCCTTCCTCAAGCAACTGGTCATGGAACCAACTCGGCAGAAGGCAATACTGGACCTTGTGCTCACAAACAGGGACAGTGTGATGGGGTAACAGTGGGGAGCACCTGGGAAACAGTGACCACCGGTCATTGTGGTTTGAAATCACAGAAAGAGCAGAACCAAACCACACAAAAACACGTATCCTGGATTTTAGGGGGGCAGACTTTGGGAAAATGGGGAGATACTTGAAAGAGGCATTAAGAGGAATGGGACAGGAATCAGGGGTTGAGGAACAGTGGGCAGTATTTAAAATGGGGATTACAAGAACAACAGAATTATGCATTAAGCAGGTTAGCAAGAGGAAAAGGAAGAGGAGACCATTATGGTTTTCCAAAGAGGTAGCAAAGAAAGTGAAAGCCAAAAAGATTGCATTCAGGCAATACAAAAAGACACAGGCAGAAGGGGATAGGGAGAAGTACCAGGAGAAGCAAAGGGAAGCAGGGAGGTCAGTAAGGAAGCCAAAGCTCAGACAGAAGAACACATTGCAAAATCAGTGGGTAGAGGGACAAACCTTTACAGGTACATAAGTGAAAAAAGAAAGACAAAGGAGGATAGTGAGACTGAAGGGGAGGATGGGGCATGGAGGATGACAACAGTAAAGCTGGACATATTGAACAGGTATTTCTGCTTAGACTTTACTGAGGAAGAGGAGGGTAACGGGTCTGAAGGAGTACAAGGGGAGAATGGGCAGAATGGACACAAGTCCCTTTACATGAGAAAGGGTCCTGAAGGAACTGGAAGTAATAAGAGTTGATAAAGCAATGGGGCCAGATGGGAAACCCCAGGGTCCTTAAGAACTAAGAGAGGTGTGGCTGAACCTCTGGCTATCCTGTTTAGCCGATCACTGGAAACAGGGAGGTACCCAAAGACTGAGGACAGCAGATGTAGTCCCTTATACAAAAGTGGGAACAAAGAGGAAGCAGGAACTACAGACCAGTCAGCCTCACCTCGGTAGTGGGAAAGATCATAGAAGCACTACTGAAGGAAAGATTGGTGGAACATCTGGTTGTCAATGGACTACAGGACCCAAGGCAGCATGGTTTCATCAGGGAGGTCATGTCAGACCAACCTCGTTGAATTTTTGACTGGGTGACTAGGGAGGTGGATCAGGGAGGGCAGTGGACATGGCCTATCTGGACTTCAGCAAGGCCTTTGACACTGTGCCACATAGAAGACTATTACACAAACTGGGGAATATGGGTGTGGGCAGGACAGTAGTGTGTGGGTAGGTAACTGGCTGGGTGGCAGGACACAGAGGGTGGTGGTAAATGGCTGTCACCACAGAGGGAAAAAGTGACCAGTGGGGTACCACAGGGATCAGTGCTGGGACCGGTCCTATTCAACATCTTCATCAGTGACATTGCGCAGGACCAAGAAGGCAGAATTTCACTGTTCACTGATGACACAAAGCTCTGTAACAAAGTAGACACACCAGAGGGTGTAGACAGAATGAGAAGCGACCTGCAGAAACTTGAAGAATGGTCAGGGGTTTGGCAGTTGAAATTCAATGCAAAGAAGTGCAAGATAATGCATATGGGGCACAAAAACCCTGGCACAGTATATCAGTTGGGAGGTGAGGATATAGCATGCACCAAGCAGGAAAGGGATCTTGGGGTTGTCATCTCTGATGACCTCAAGGTAGGGAAACGTGTGACAAGGCAGCAGGTAAAGCAAATAGGATGCTGGGATGTATAGGCAGGGCATCACCAGCAGTAAAAGGGAGGTCATAATCCGCTATACAAGACACTGTGAGGCTCCACCTGGAGTACAGTGTACAGTTCTGGAGACTATACCTACGTAAGGACATAGACAGGGTAGAGAAGGTTCAGAGGAGGGCAACAAAGATGGTGCATGGATTGCATCACAAGTCCTGAAGACAGGTTGAAGGAACTGAACATGTACTCCCTGGAGGAGAGGAGGAGAGAGGGATATGATAGAGACATACAGTATCTTACAGGAGGAACAGGGTGCAGGAAAACACTATTTTTAAGTGAAAAAGATGTTCCAGGACAAGAGGGCATGGGATGAAGTTGGAGGGAGGACGATTCAGAGGAAACATGAGAAAGAATTTCTTCACAGAACGGGTGGTAGACAAGTGGAACACCCTGCCAGAGGAAGTGGTGGGGGCTGAAACAATCATGGGATTTAAGAATGCATGGGATAGACATAAAGGAATTCTGGAGGTCAGGGGTAAGGGGCAACAGACTTCTAGGAAAACAAACTGAACTTACAAGCGCAAATGGGCAGACTGGGTGGGCCATAGGCCCTTATCTGCCGACACTGTCTATGTATCTATGTATCTATGTAAAAAGGGGAGGGGAGAAGTGACCCTTTATGTCAATGAGAATATCAAAGCTACAAAAATTCAGAATACACATAAGGAGCCTGAAGAACTGTGGATCACCATGGAAACAGGAAATGGGACAGCCATACGACCTGGGGTAGTCTACGGGCCCCCAGACCAGGAGGAAGACATAGACACATTACTGTTAGAAGATATACAAAACATGACAGCTAAAGGGGAGGTTCTGATAATGGGAGACTTCAACACGCCAGATACAGATTGGTCCATATCAGCAGGAACATCTACCAGAATTAGACACATAGTGGATTCCCTGGAGGGGGAGGGCCTCAAACAACTGGCACAACAACCCACAAGAGACAGGACTATCCTAGATATAGTACTGACTAACGGGGAAAGGATCACAGATCTCCAGGTAGAAGGTCACCTGGGGGCCAGTGACATCACATGGTATGGATCAATTTGGCCACTATAACCAAATCATCCCATTCCAAGGCAAAAGTATGGGACTTCAGAGGAGCTGACTTTGATATGATGGCCAACAGAGTTCAGCTAGCCCTGGCAAGAAGAAATACAGGTGAGGGGGTACAGGCAAAGTGGACACGTGTTAAGGACAGAAAACTTGAAGCAATATCTGATTGTGTTAGGGATAAAAGCAAGAGCAAAAGAAGGAGAAAACCACTTTGGTTCTCAAAAACAGTAGCAGAAAAGGTCGTAGCCAAAAGGTTGGCCTTCAGGAAATATAAGGGAATGCAACAGGATGAAGATAGTGAGGCATACCAAACTTCCCTAAGGGAAGCAGGAAAGTCAATAAGGCAGGCAAATGCCCAAACTGAGGAAACACTACCACAAGCAGTAAAAGAATGGGACAAGACTTTCTTTAGATACATTAGTGAAAGGAGAAAGTCCAGAGGGGGTATTGCTAAGATCAAAGGAGATAAGGGGAGTGTGTGGAGGAGGATCAAGGAAAGGCATCTATCCTAAATAGATACTTCTGCATGGTATTCAATGAGGAGAAGGTAGGGCATGGCCCACAGCTCAGCACCATGGACACAGGGGGAAGGGAGGAGTGCACAAGTCCCTACACAAAAGAAAGGGTCCTACAAGAGTTTACTAAGCTCAGGGTGGACAAAGTAATAGGACCTGATGGCATACATCCCAGGGTACTAAAGGAGCTAAGGGTGGAACTAGAAGAGCCATTATCAGAACTGTTTAGTGAGTCTCTGAGCACAGGAGAGGTTCCAGAAGACTGGAGAAGGGCTCATGTGATCCCACTCCACAAGAATGGTAGCAGGGAGGAGGCAGGGAACTTTAGACCAGTCAGTCTTACCTCAGCAGTGGGCAAGATTATGGAGGCACTCCTTAATGAAAGAATAGTGCAACACCTGGAATCCATAGGAGCACTGGATCCAAGACAGCATGGGTTTACAGCAGGAAGGTCCTGTCAAACTAATCTCATAGATTTCTTTGGCTGAGTAACTAGAGCTGTGGATCAAGGGGTGCAGTTGATGTTGCCTACCTTGACTTCAGCAAAGCTTTTGATACTGTTCCACATAGAAGATTGATAAATAAGCTGGGTAGGCCACCGGCCCAGTGGCACTGAGGGTTGAGGCACTGGACGCCACACCTCGTGCCATGCCGACGACCCATGTTCGGGAACAGGCACGGGTTGCCTTGGGTGGGCAGGGAGGAGATGGATTGAGCATCCAATAGACTGCTCTACATCTCTGGGGAGGGGGGTTCTGGCAGCTGGTGCTTGCCTGACCCCTAGCGGAGGCTGGTGATCAGTGGTACATAGCCACAAGCAATGGGGGTGGGACATGGCAGATGCTTGATTGGGGCATGCACGAGAGCGTGCACGCACCCAGTCGCTGGCATCATTGCACGTCATGGCCCGCAGGAAGAAAAGCGGACAAAGAGTCCAGCAGAATGAAGTTGTGCCCTGCAGCGTTGTTCCTGAGAAGGCACCTCCCCGGCATGGATCCACTGGCATGGGTCGAGTCACTCCCCACCACCCTACCATAAAAGGTAAGTAGCGGGGTGCATAAGGGAGGGGTCTGATCTTCTGGGGATGGTGCTGGGGGGCAACAGATAACAGGATTGCAGCCGGAGCTCCAGAAGAGAAATAATATATAAAAAAATAAATAAATAAGCTGGGTAGGCTCAAGGTGGATCAGAAGTTGGACAATTGGGTGGCAAACTGGTGGACGGGCAGAAAACAGAGAGTGGTGGTAAACTGTGCACAGTCAGAAGAAAAGCAAGTCACAAGTGGGGTACCTCAGGGATCAGTCCTGGGGCCAATCCTCTTCAATATCTTCATCAGTAGTATTCAGATGGACTGGAGGGTAAGGAGATTTGTCTGTTTTCAGATGGCACCAAGATCTGCAACAGAGTAAATGATCCAGATGGGGTGGGCAGAATGAGAAGAGATCTGGAAAAACTGGCAAAATGGTCAGAAGAGTGGCAACTGGAGTTTAACACAAAGAAGTGCAAGATCATGCACATAGGGAAGAAAAACCCTGAAACTACCTATAGATTGGGAGGGGAGTTGCTGGCAATCACAAGGGAAGAAAGAGACTTGGGCATCATCATCACAGATGCCCTGAAATCATCCAAGCAGACCACTAAAGCAGTAGATAAGGCTAGAGGGATGTTGTGGTGTATTAGTAAGGGAATCACAAGTCATAAGAGGGAGGTAATGATCCCTCTTTACAAGACACTGGTTAGGCCCCATCTGGATGAAGATCTGCGTGCAGTACTGGATTCCGCACCTACACAAGGACATTAACAAAATGGAGGCAGTCCAGAGAGGGGAAACCAAAATGGTGCAGAGACTGCATCAGAAAACATATGAGGACAGATTAACTGAGCTCAATATGTATACCCTAGAGCAAAGGAGGGAGAAAGGTGATATGATTGAAATATTCAAACATCTTAAGGGCATTAACAAGGTGAAACAGTCTAACATGTTTCAATATAAGAAAAATAGCAGGACAAGAGGACACAGCATGAGATTAGAGGTAGGCCCATTAAGGGGTGATGTAAGAAAGTTCTTTTTCACAGAAATGGTGGTGGATGCATGGAATGACCTACCTCAGGAAGTGGTGGATATGAATACAGTGCAGGTCTTCAAACATGCTTTGGATAGGCATAAGGGAACAATACAGATAAGTATGAATAGATAGGCAATTGACAGAGTAAAGGCCTATGGCACATTCATAAGGTCGAAAAAACCGGCAGACTGGATGAGCCTTGTGGTCCTTACCTCTATGTTTCTATGTTTCATAGACAACAACAAAATAAATTCTCATCTTATACAAACAAATATAAGGTAAACTTGAACCAACATATTTCCAAGCTAAAGGCCACTATGAAGGAGCACTAGTATGACAAAACCATGTATCTTGTGGCCCAACAAAGATACAGTATGCAGGTCAAACAGGCTTCTAGCTCACACTTTGAAAGTTGTGCAAAATGTGCCCAGAAAAGGGATATGTCCACTGTTAAGAGATCTGTAGGACAGATTCTCCAAACAGAACCTGAATTTATAAAATAAGTTAATAGGCATGTCAGAACATCACTACAATGTGACACTGACCTAGACCGTGATAACCTAACCTTTTGGGATGGGTTGCATTGTCCTCGGGTTTTTGATAACCTGGAGAAGTAACTGACCAAGTCTGTTTTTGCTGAAGAAGTTTTTTTTTCAATTCAGTCCTTTAACTCAGACACAGCTCCTGGGGTGGATGGCATTACTGTCGACCTATATAACGTCATGCAAAATCAGATTTATACAGACTTGACTGATGTTTTTAATTATTGTTTAAATCACATCTTCTCTGGTACTATGAAAAGTACAGTGATGACTTTCTTTATTTAAAAAAGGAGAAAAACAAGACCTTCAAAACTGGAGCTAGATCAGCTTCCTGAACAATGATTGTAGAATATATATATTTTTTCATTTAGTATACTTTATTAAAGCTCCAGAATGAGAAAAAAAACATACAATAACATACATACATCAAAAAAGAGTACAAATACACATAACAAAGAAAACCTACAAAAACTCCTAAAATCTTTATGTAAAGTCTAGGACATAAGTTAAGTACTGAATTAGATACCATCATAGACCCAGCCCAGTCTTGGCAGTTAAGGGAAGATATATCCTGGATTGCCTGTTACTGTAACAGGGAATTTTTGAGTATAGGAAAAGGGTGATTTGGCTGGAATCATTGCATCACTAGACCAGAGAAAGGTCTTTGATAGGTTATAACCTCCTTATTTATTTCATGTTATCAATATGCTTTTCCATCTCATTTCATAGACAGCATTATGAATTGTTATGGCAGAGACGAAATGTATTCAAACATTAATGAATGGATGTAGGAAAGAAGCCCAGTACTCAGCAGAGTTAGGCAGGGCTTCTGCCTTAGTAACTTGCCTTATATACTGGGAATTGACCATTTCTGAGGAAGCAGAATTAGGAAGACAGCACAACTCATCTGACAACACCAGGAGGGTTAAGAGCTCCGAAGATTCTGGCTTATGCAGATAGCCTATGATTATTGGTTAGAGATGTTCCTTCTTGTTATCAGGCATTTTCAGTCATGCAAGAGTTTTCTTCCAAATCAGGTTTAAAGATAAATATTAGTAAATGCATAGGCCAAATATTAGACCAGGAGGGTAGTACAAGACCAGCTTCTGTTATGAAATCATCATCATTTCAGAACTGATAAAAATCTTAGGGATCAAGTTTGGTAGTGAAGATGATGCCAAATTTAATTGGAATTTTAAAAACTGAAGAAGCAAATAAATTGATTTGGTAGAAAGCATGGTAATTATCTAAACAAAAGCAGGTATACAAGAGTAAATCTTTAATTTTACCCATATTTCTGTTTCTTAGTTATGTTCTCACACCCATGTTCCCTAGCTACAGAGGTTTACAGCATCTTTATACAAATGGCTGGGGGGTAGGCTTAACCCAGAGAAAAGGAATATAATCTACTTACCACTCAAGGAGGGTGGACGTAGAACTGTGAATCCAATCAACTTTGTTATGGAATCTTATTATTTAATAATATTGGGGCATCTTGCTGCAATCACCAGTTCACTGGGCATTATGGTTTCCGGAGTGGTTAGCACCCTTTTTGGGTCAATGGCATCAGGGTCATTTGTTTTTGGTCTGGAACAGTAGATACTATGTGACATGCAGATTATGTCAAAAATGAGGTATTGAAAATATGTAGATGGAATACTTCATATACTAATCTTCCTTCAGTTCTTAGGAAAGAACTGTACTCCTATATCTTAATAGAAGAATTTTATGTCCTTACATTGTTTACAAAACAAACACTCAACATGCTTGCAGTTGCTAGGATTCCACTGCAGCTGTGGGATGTTTCATGCTTATGTTCTTATGAACATTAAGGAGTCTGGAATAACAAGAAACACAAAAGTGTGGATGAGAAATATTTTCCCAGACAAGGTTGTAATACCCACCTGGAGACTAAGAGCATCTTTTTCTAGAATGTTCTTATATATGGGTCCTATGGAATAGGGTAGCATTAATATTGAATAAGCTTTTGTTTTTGTCTGTGTGGTGCGATGAACTTTTATTCTCATCTCCAACTGGTAAAAGTAACATGAAAGAACTTTGGCTCTTTGGATTAGAATCAAAACATTCTTTATATGGTAAGTCAGGTGCCACTTGATATTGCAACAGAGTGAGATCACTGTGTCAGAATTAGAACAACAAAAATGACTCACTGATTTATGTATACAATAGGAAGAGGGGCCTTTTCCTAGTAGACACCAGAACCCTTTGTGGAAAAATATGTCATGGAATTCTCTCCTTTAAATGGATTCTCTTGGTTTGAACTGTATGCATATGCATAGTTTGCTAATCTCATTCGCTTTCCTCAATAAATCACTTCTAGAGTTTTATATTAGGCTCAAATAATGAAGTTTAAGTGTACCCTTTCCTGAAATTATCCCTAAGATGTTGTTTTGGGACATGCTAATGATTTTAATTTCCTTTTTGCATTTTTTATCTTTTTATTTGAATTTTTATTTCTTTTTGCTAGTTTCATTTGATTTGTATTCTAATGTATATTCTCTTGACTTTTCTAATAAAAACTTCCATAGTCTTCATCAGTAAGTGCCATGGGGTCTTTCACCTCCACCTAAACAGTGACCAAAGATGGCAAGAAGGGACCTCTATTTAAAATTTAATCTGAAAAATGGCACCTCAGCAGTGCAGCACCCCCCCATACTGCACTACAAAGTCAGTTCTGAGTATTACCTCAAGTACCTCATGTGAGGCTAGAACCCACAACCATTTGATCTTCTGGCCCCAGAGGTGATCATTCTGCATACTGAACCACAAACATTACTTTATGTTTTATAAATAATACATTAATTGAAATATGTCATTATCATTCTCTGGGTTTTATTTCTCACTACGTAACTTCCGTTTACTTCTGCATAACTATTGCATAGTTTGATCTGTGCCTAATCTAAATTACCCTGGTGTGGAAAAACATCTAACTAGAATAAATACAGCCACTGCAGGTTTTTCAAACTGCTTTATAGTGCCTGCAATATTTTCTTCTGCTATTTTATCCCAATGCTCCAGTACAGTATATAAAAATGCAGTTAACAACCACTCAATTTCTTCTTGAAACCCTTTAACCTGAGCACTGTAGCACTTAAGTAAGAAAGCAGTTCTTGATGCTGAAAAATATGAAATTGACATCTCATTTAACAGCCCTGAAAACATTAAACATTATACAGCAAATGGTGCTTAAATATCCTACGTGTACTGCATACTGCTTATCATTTCATTCTGAGCCAAATTATATCAGATGCATATATTCTGTCTAGTCATTTCATACTGTAGGTATTACTATTTTACACCATTTTAACACATTTTTTCTATAGTATGTGTGCAATTTTTATTTGAAATGTGTTGTTTTTTAAATATTAATGACAGTGCTGGTCACCAACTATGGTATCAGAAAACAAGGCACATATAGTCTTATCTTTATAGTTTTACTGCAGGAGAAACACTCACATTATATTACTATACATTCATAATTGATTAGTAGATACAGTCAAACATAAGCAAACCAAAAAAGGAAAGCATATTTGATTTAATACTATAATAATAATACTCTTAGCAGTTGGAACCAATAGGTACTCATGCAGAAGAAATTGTCACATTTTGGTCATTTTGTCAGTGTCAGTGGCTCAGCAGGTTGCACACTTGTCTCTGAGGCCAGAAGAGTAGAAGGTTGTGGGTTCTAGCTCCATAACAGGAACTTGGGGTAAAACCCAATATTGACACTGAGGTGCAGCATGAGTGGAATGCTATACTCCTGAGGTGCTGTCCTTTGGATGAGATGTTAAACTGAGGTCCTGTCTTCCTGTTCAGGTGGATGTTAAATGTCCCATGGCACTTCTTGAAATGATTACGGGAAGTTTTAATTAAGAAAAATCATACATCACATGGGACAAAAGGTACAGTTATACAAAAGAAGAAATCATAAGAATAACATAAACAGTACTACAAGGTACTGGATAAGATACATAAAAAGGAACATGAAAGGACTTAAGATAGGCAAACTCAATAAAATATGTATATATCCAGCCCACCCTAAACAGTGTTTCATAAAAGCTGCATCTGCTGGTTAGGAAACCTTTGGAATTCTTGAGATTAAATGTAATGCCCCTATGTCCTAACAGTGGTGAATAACTTATTCTGTCTCATAGAGCATTGCTGTAAGGTTAACTGGCATCTAACTTGCCATATATAATACTTTAGAATACCTCACAATACTCCCAAAGTGCTCAGGTCGTATCTTCTCCACCATCCAGTGTATATTCCCAGGACTGGGACCTCATATGACATTGAACTGAACTCCAGACAAGTTATTCCTTGGGCAAAGAAGGTCTAAAAGGCCATACTGTAAGGGCACATAATAAATAAATGCTTCTGCATTTCTAATACTAAATTACATGTATCCCTAGGGCAGCACCGGTCTGAAACAGAGTTTTGCTTGTGATTATCTTAGACACCAATTCTGCCATGACAGGTAAGCCAAATGACATCTCATGTGTTTCAGGAGTCTATGTAAATTGTTTAATGGTAACCTGTGTAGTCGAGGCTAACCTTTCAAGAATATTATAGGTTCTGTAAAAAAAAAAAAAAAAGACTGTACAATTTAGGTATATAATGCTTTCCTGGATGAATTTACAAACTGCTCCTGTGACAGTTTCCATGCCTTAACTTTACTTAAAACTGAAGAGATATATAATGGGATCAACTTTTTTTTATTCTTGTATGCAAATTCCACTTTTTCATCTCCCAAAGAGGGAAAGCGGGTGACAACCAGGCCATAATCCAAGTAGCCCAATGTATCTCCATATCAGTAAACAGCAGGGAAAACTTGGCAGACCAAAATAATGTGAAAAAGAAAACCAAGGAATTCATCATCCCTGAACCCCCTTTACTCACTAGGAGATATGTGAATTGCCTATGTACAGGGTTAATTCTACTCCGCAGAGGGTCTGACAGAAAATACTATAAATTCTTGTCTCCAAATCTAATGGGGGGGGGGCTAAACATAAATATAAAAAACTTTGAAGAATTACAATTGTAATCAAGTACACTTTCTTCTGTTTTGAAATGTGCATAGATTTCCAAAGAGCAAATTTCCTGTCACTGTCTATAATCTTATGTTTCCAATTTACATGATCCATCTCAAAATCCCCAAACAGTATACCTAGAATAGAAATTTCAGAATCAATCAGGATATTGCATAAATGTGACATCCCCAGTTCCCTAGTCCGGCCAATGCAAATAGCTTTACATTTGCTAATATTAATCTGAGCACTAGCCACTGTGGAGTAAAGCTGTATCAAGTTCCTCGCCACGTGGCAGGATTGGACAATATGTAGGAAGAGACTAATATCATCAGCATGAACTAATAATTTTTGTGGTTGCATATCAGAATGAAGGGGTAGGCCCCAGATCTGTGAAGTTTGGTTCAGTTTTCGAATTAGAATATTTACACAAATGACATATAAAATAGAGCTCAGAGGACAGCCTTGCCTCACTCCCCTGGCTATATTTAACCTATTACCCACAATCCCATTTATCAGGGGGTGAAAATTAGCCCTTTTGTGGAATAATCTAATTTTATATATTTCTTTTATTTATTTAACAAGTTGGAAAGACCTTTGAGCCAAGGACTCTTTTACAGAGGTTCCACATCAAGATCCAATTAATAAAAACAGCTGGTATACCAAGAAAAGACAAAACTTGAAATAAGTAATTGTGTGGAACCCAGCCAAAAGTCTCCTCCTGATCTAGGGACACAACAAAGCCATAAAGCATATCTAATTTGCTCCTAACAAATAGTTATCTAGCCTGCAAAAGGTTATCCCTCATTGACCTTCCTGGAATGGAAAGGTCTGATTGCAGGCAGTAACTTTGCTGGCAATGACACCTAACCTGTGACCTAGAATGTTGGCCAGGATCTTAATATCCAAGTTCAGCAGCAAAATAGGTCTCCAATTCCCCACATCTAACCTATCCCCTTTTTGTATATAGCAAAATCAATAGTGCTTTTGCCATATTATCTGATATCCATAGGTGCTCCAGCATATCGTTAAAAACCTCTGTAAGGAAGGGGACTAATAAGGTGGTGAATGCCTTGTAAAAAGCTGCGATGAGGCCATCAGGCCCAGGAGATGCTTCAAACATTGTTTAATTTTTAGTTTGAACTTCCAGTAATGATATTGGTTTTATTCATTCAGTTTGTTCTAGAACCATTAAGTGCTCCATATTCTCATTACAGATCAAACCAGCAAGGTCCTTATTTACCTTCAAAGGCACCCCAAACCAATTCTTTAACCATTCAGCTATAATGTGTAAGATGTCATCAGAAGCCTCATGTACAATTCCCTGCTGATCCTTATTAGCCCTGAAAGTTCTAGTATGAACCCGATCTTGACAGCCTTTAAAAATATCAATGAAGTGCTTAGTCCCTTGTGTACCAAGAGACTGTTTGGCCTGCAGTGATCTAGCCCTATCGCTAAAAAAACAAACAAACAAACCAAAAAATACTATTTGATTTATTTTTTTAATCTCTAGAATCTAATACTTATAGGAAATGTTACCTGTATTTTGCAGGGAGATGTAGTGAAACAATTGTGTTCATAGTTTTAGAAACTAGAAGTAATCACGTTTTCCCTTATTCTTAGCCTGCGTTTGATACTGTACATACAGTTTAGTGTCATCCCACCAGTCCATTAAGGAATCATAAAAGACGTCAACTGAAGCCCTTGCTCTTAAAAACTCCTCTGTTGTTAGCGTTACATCCTAGTTGCCTAAAACTGAGTTGTTAATTCACCAGTAGCCCTTCCCAGAGTTAATGTGATGGAACCCTTCAAGTGCCACATGTAATCAAACTGGTAAGAGGTAGCAGAGGGCAAAGTTTTTGCCTCCAAAACCTTCCATTGTTTGGACGCAAAGACATAGTCTATCTGAGAAGATACGGAGCCCTAATGATATGTGTGGCCCCCTAAGCAATGGAGAACTCTATAGGATGTCTTGCAGCCCAGCCAGAGTAATAATATTTTTAAGGGAGTTAGTATTACAGAAGAGTTTAGCAGTGTCATCCGTCTTATCCTTCAGTGCCAAAGGGCAATTAAAATCCCATCATAGGATAACTTTCCTGGCAGTGTGTAAGTAAGGCTGCAGTAAATGAAAAAGTGTGATTCTAGAAGTTTTAGTTTGGGGGCATATATCATGCCTAATCTCACAAGCTGTCCCTGTCATTGAACACCCACCAGAAATGCCCTTACAGCATCAATATCCATAACCTTTTGAATTTGTACTGCACAAGAATGAAACAATTTCCCGACCCTTAAGCAGGGGTCTTTCCCCAGGGACCATAGTGATGGTCCCCATGGGCAGACCTTCTGTGACATATGAATGTCAGCTAGTGTTTGCAATATAGTGTCTTGTAAGAAAATGGCTTGTGCATTAGAATGATATAAGGATGTGAAAGTAATACTTCGCCTTTTATGATTACGTAGACTATTGACATTTAAAGTCAAAAGTTTTATGTTACCTAAACAACCTGGATCCATAAATTAAGTGAAAAAAACAGAGGGAGGTAAAACAATCAACACTTCACATTTTTTTTTCTCTGGTCTGTTGCTTAACTTTTGGTAGTTCTGACATCTCTCCATCCATATCAGAACAGTCTTTTGTGAGGCTGCAACAGGCAAAGCCTCTGAGTACCCTTCCTCTTCCTCCATTCATCTTTGAAGAGCTGAAAAACTATTCTTAGTTTCCATGCCATCTATTTTTGCCAGGTTTTATTGTGGCGGGTCTCTGGTGGGGTGGTTTTTCCCTCTCACAATCTGAAAATCATCCTGCAGAGATAATGGGGGAGGCATAGAAGAAGATGCACTGAGATCCTGTTTCCTGTGGGTTTGTGGTGCACTACATTCCTGAACGTCACGATGTGGAACAGCAGCAATCTCTTGCACCCTGCAGATATTTTTGGGGTTTGGTAATGGGGCAGAATCAATTATTGTCTTATTCATCTAAACCACAAAGTCCTTTTGAAGACTGGAGTCTAGCTGAACATCATCAGCTGGCTGTATTTGCTGGTACAAGGTTGCAAAGCTCTGCTCCCTTGGGGTGACTGGTCCCACCCTAAACTGGTTTTCAAACTATGTCACTGGCAGGCTGCAGCTTGTCAAATACAATAGTGCTCTGTCAGATCCTGTTCCTGTCACAATCAGCATTCCCCAGGGCTCCATCCTATGCCCTATCCTTTTTTCACTCTTCATTAATGACTTCCCAGCAGTCCCTACCTATAGTACCACAACCCTATATGCTGACGACCTGGTCATCCTATCTAGCTCAGGTGATGTCATGACCATTAGTCACAACCGACAAGCTGACTTCAACAAGCTGAAAAATTGGCTCCAGACAAATAAGCTCCTGCTCAATATAAAGAAAACTCAATTCATGCTCTTTGGCACCCTGGCCAAGCTCAAACAGTGTCCCACTCCACTAAATATCCTAAGTCCTGGTGGTGACCCACTAGGCATTACATGCTCCTTTAAATATCTGGGAGTTACTCTCGAACCCCAGTTAGACCTATCTTTACACATTCACAATGTGAGCGGGGCAATCAATGTAAGGCTTGGACTTGCATACAGGGCTTGTGGGTCCCTTACTGCTGCTGCTCAGCTTGCCCTTGCTAAAGGCTTATTTCTTCCCTCCCTTAGCTATGGGCTGACAACCTTTACCCTCGCAGCAAAAACTAGCCTTGTCAAATGGGATATGGCCTACAATAATATCTGCCACTTCGCCCTTGTAATCCCTCGACTCACGTACCACTGTGAACTATACAAATACATTACACTGGTTGTCTCCAGGTAGCTATCGCTTAGTCATCCTGGTCTGCTTCGTAGACAAAGCTGTCTGCAATGACAGCCCACCCACCCTGTCCAAACTCCTCTGGCTGGCCACACCTTCATACCAGCTTAGGTCAGCTGCATCACACCCCCTCCTCATCCCAAAATCTCGTACACTGTCCGGTGATCGTGCCTTTGTGGTCTGCGCCCCTAGATTCTGGAATGCCCTATATGCACCCTGCAGGTGTACCCACTGCTATTCAGTCTTTAAAAGCTCCCTCTGCTGACACCTAAAGTCTGTCTCAGCCTATAATTGTTACTTGGCTGCTTGACATTCTGTACCACTGAGTTCCACCATTCCCTCGGTCTTCTATCCTTTTTTGAGCTCTATTAGGGGGAGTACTTGCCCTCACCTCAGCACTTGCCACCCTCTAAATGAAATGACTGCCTTTAAATTGTACCTGTACTCCTGCCATGAAATGTAATCATTGTAATCTTACCATGAAATGTAATCTTTGTTAATCTGCTCTCTCTTGCCATGAAACGTTCATTATTGTTTATCTCTCCTCACCATTGATGACTATGCTTACCTGTCCATCCAGTAAATGTTTTAATTTTTTTCACCCTGTTCATTGCCTGTATTTCACCTTATTGTATAGTTCTCTTGCACTGATTGTAAACCTTGCTCTGTAATCTCTCGAGTCGTTCTTAAAAATAGGCATTTCTTGTCTAGCTGTGCTTACCTGGTAAACAAAAGCTAACAAATAAATAAAATTGCTGGGGTCTTGTGGGAAGTCATTAGAGGCTTGTCTGTCTGGACCTTATAGACCATGTTATCAGGGTCATAGAAGGAACCATTATTATGGATTGCCTAAGGACACTGGAGATATAGATTCCCGGTCTCCTCAAAGAGGTTGTACCTGACAGGGTTTGGGCAGAACATAATAGTATGCCCCAGTTGAAGACAGAAATTGCAGACAATAGAGTCACATACACTGCTTAAATGTGAAAAGGTCCCACATATGTGTCACATTTTTGGTTGCCTGGGTAGAAGCAAAAAACCTGACTATGACCAATATAAAAGCAGCTTGGCAGATGTAGAGTCCCTTTGTCCGGAAATCTCAATCTGACTTTTATTTTCCATTCCCAGTTCCATATCATTTTAGAATCAAGAACAGGCAATATTTTATCCAGAACATCCACCCTTTGCTTCACCCAAAACAGGATGTCAGCAACATGAGCACTCCTATTGTGAAATAGGATCGCAACATTCTTCACCGTCAGTTTAGTTAAAGCCATGGTCATGAAAGGAGTCCAAAAAGGGTGAAATTTCACTAGCTGAAATCATTTCCAAAATTTTTCTAATAATTGTGAGGTATTAAAACTAATGTCAAACAGAGTATTCCCGGAAATGTGGATAAGAGCAAAAACGTCCGTAGCTAAAAAATGTGTCGACTCTTTTAGCAGTTTCCTGGCTACATAAACCCAATCTGGGGATTCCTCCAAGCCTGCTTTGGGGACAGCGTTCCTCCAGATAGGGTGCTTACCCAGACTGAAAAGAGATCAGACACTTTAAATTGACCAGATTTCATAGAGTCCTGTTTGTTAGTGTTTTAACCAGGAACTGTGGTACCAGAAACAGAGGGGCCAGGCTGTGGGGCATCCAGCTCCGTGGTAGGGGGACAGTAGCAGGGTGAGAATGGGAAGCAGCAAAGTTCACAGGGGCAGTAGCATTCAGGGTTTGCCTGGATGAAGGCCCTGCATCAAGGGTGTCCATGATATCTGCCCAAGAGGTTATGAACATATGAAATTTGCTAGCAGAAACAGGCCACATGGTTTATCAGGTCTGCTCGAATGTGCAGCTAGCACTCCTATCTTGCAGCTTTCTCTCTCCTCCCTCCCTCCTTCACAATAACTCCCCCTTTCACCCTGTCCCATGCCATTTTGAATCCCCCCCACTGTCTTGCAGGATACCACCTCCTCTATTCCATTCCGCCACAACCCTCTCCGTGAAAAATGTCTCCTTATTTCCCTCCTATCTCTTTCCTCCTCCAACCTAAGACCATGACCTCTTGTGTCCCTCCCTCTCCTTAACTTAAATATCCCTTCTGTACATATGTTGTTAATCCTCTTTAAGTACTTGAAGGTCTCAGTCATATCCCCCTGATCTCTCCTCTACTCCAGGGAGTACACATTAAACTCATGCAGCCTGTCCTTGTATGGCATTTCCCTCAGTCCCTGGATCATCCTAGTTGCTCTGTGCTGTATCTCTTCCAGTAGTATGATATCCTTTTTTATATATGGGTGCCATTACTGCATGCAGTACTCCTGGTGTGGCCTGACCAGTGACTTGTAGAGTGACAGGATCACTTCCCTGTTCCTGGAGGAGATTCCTCTTGAAATACACCCCAGTATCCTGTTGGTTTTTGCTGCCACTCTCCTGAACTGCCCCAAGTTGTTCATTTCCCAGTTACAATCACTGCCCAGATCCTTTTCCTCCTCGGTGATACCTAGCTGTACTCCACCCAGCTGATAGCTTCTCTTTTGGTTCTTCTCTCCAAAGTGCAACACCTTGCACTTATTAGCTTGAACCCCAGCTGTCACTCTTCCGACCACTCCTCCAGTTTAGTCATGTCATTCTGCAGTCCCTGCCATCCCTCTATGTCACTCACCACTGCCCCCAACTTGGTATCATCAGCAAAGAGGCTGATCTTGTTGCTGATGCCATGCGAGATGTCTGCTATGAATATCCCCCCAAAAAACTGGCCCCAGTTCCGATCCCTGTGGTACCCCGCTTGTCACTGGCCTTGGAGACGAGTGCTCCCCCAACCACCCTCTGCTGTCTTCCCTGTAGCTAATTTTTGATCCAGTTAACCATCTTAGTCCCAACCCCCACATACCTCAATTTCCCCCCCAACTTTCAATGCGGCACTGAATCAAAGGCCTTGCTGAAGTCCAAAAATATGACACCTACCTCGTGGCCTTCATCCAAGTCCCTCTTTACTCAGTCATACTCAACTAGGTTAGTTTGGCAGGATCTTCCCAACAAAAATCCATGTTGATGACCTTTCTGGAGTCCATTATTCTCCAGAAATGTCACCAACCTCTCCTTTAGGATTGCCTCCATTAGCTTCCACATGGTGGATGTCAGGCTTACAGGTCTTTAATTGCCTGGTTCATCCTTAGAGCTACCATTATGAATGGGCAACCCATTGGTGATCCTCCAGTCCTGTGGCACACACCATGTGTCCAGGGAGGTGTTGAATAGGTCCACCAGTGCTCCAGCCAATACCTCTGACAGTTCCCTCAGCACCCTGTGATGTATGCCGTCAGGACCAGGTGCCTTATCCACCCTCAGAGCCCTCAGACTCTTCAGTACCCTGCCCTCAGTAATTGCCACGTCTGTCACCCCTTCCCCCTTTGCCCACCCTCCCCAACAACTTCGGAAGCTGCCCACCCTTCCCCCGTGTGAATATGGAACAAAAGTACTCATTTAGTGATTCTGCCTATTCTGCTCCTTTCTATGCCCCCCTCTCCTTCTTTATCCACACTATCTGGTCCTTGCAGTTCCTTCTTTACCTTATGTATAGGAAGAAGTCCTTTCCCTGTCTTTTATTCCATGAGCCAGCCTCAGTTACTTGGAAGCCTTGGCCACTCTATCACCCTTGGTAATTTCTCTGGACTTCTTCACATACTCCTCCCTATCCCCCCCCCACCCAGATTTCTTATATCTACTAAATGCTGCTTTTGTTGGCCTGACCTTATCTAAAACTTCTCTACTCATCCAACTTGGCTTCTTAGCTCTTCCCTTCTTGCTCTGCAGTTTGGTACATGTCCCAGTAGTCTCGACAAGCCCCAATTTGATTTTTTTTCTATTTCTGGTTTGCATCCCAGTGGTACCAAATTCCTGTCAGGTACTCCCCTAAGATTTCACCCACCTTTCTAAAATCAGCCTTCTGAAGTCAACCACCCTGATCCCTGGACCCACCGCCTCTCTGCTCATGTTGAGCATGAACCACATGGATTGGTGGTCAATCCCTGCCAGTGGGTCTGCCACCCCCACCTCCCTTACAGGCTCCCAATTAGATAGAACTAACATACTAACATACTATTTGCCAGCAGATTAGGCCTTACGGTCTATCGAGTCTGCTCGAACTTTAGATCCTTAGTTGGGTGCCGAGACCCTCCCATCCCTTGTGCTCCAGAAACCCGTATCATCCATCCCCATCCCCCTGGGACAGGCCATCATCTGATACATCCACTTTCTGTGTCTGTCCCATCCTCTCTTGAAGCCCTCCACTGTGGATCTCTGAACTAGCTCACCAGGCAGTGCATTCCAAGGGTCCACCACCCTCAGTGAAAACCCCTCCTCTTTTCCCCCTCACCCTTCCACCTTCCAACTTCAAACCATGCCCTCTGGTGATACCTCCCTGCTTTAGTCTAAAGATCCTCCATGTTTACCCTATTTATTCCCTTGAGGTACTTGAAGACCTCAATCATGTCCCCTGTCTCCTCTCCTCCAATGAAAACAGGCAGAGCTCCTTAAGTCTGTCCTCATACGCCAAATCCACTAGCCTCGTATCATCTTTGTTGCCCTCCTCTGTACCCTCTCCAGGAGCTGTATGTCCCTCTTCAAGTGTGGTCTCCAGTACTGTACACAGTACTCAAGGTGGTCTAACCAGTCCATTGTACAGTGGCAGAATCACTTCCTTGCTCCTAGAGGTGATCCCCTTATGATGCATCCCAACATCCTGTTTGCCTTGCTAGCCGCCTCCTGCACTGCTCAGAGTTATTCATACATGCATCCACCATGACTCCTAGGTCTTTTTCCCCTATTGAGGCCTCCAGCACCTCCCTCCCAGGGTGTACCTGTGTTTAGGTTTCCCGACCAAGATGCAACACCTTGCACTTGGTGATATTGAAATTTAATTTCCAGTGTGAGCCCAGCTTTCCAGGGTGTCCAGGTCCCTTGCAGGGCCAACCTCCCTCTTCTCCCTCAACTATCTGCTCCCATCTTGGAGTCATCCGTGAAGAGACTCATTTCACACCTATACCCTCCCTGATGTCCGATATTATGCATTAAACAGGATCGGACCCAGGACTGAGCCTCCGCGGTACCCCACTACCAACCTCTCTAGGGTTCAGAGCTCCCCACAGACCACTACTCTCTGGGTGCATCCAGCTAGCCAGTTTTCAATCCATCTGACCATCAAAGGGTCTACTCCTAACCCCATCAGTTTCTCCACCAGACCATTGTGGGGGACAGAGTCAAACGCCTTGCTGAAGTCCAAGAATAATACATCCACAGGCTTACCCCTGTCCAGTTCTGATGTTACCCATTCATAGAACTCCACAAGGTTGGTTTGACATGATCTACCTGGCACAAACCCATGTTGCCGACTATCCAGACCTCCCACCTCCTCCAAGTACACCCCCAATCATTCCTTTAGTATACTCTCCATTAATTTTCCCACCACCGAGGTCAAACTGATTGGTCTATAGCTACCTGGTACTTCCCTCGACCCCCCTTTATGGATTGGTACCACATGTGCCTCTCGCCAATCCCTAGGTACCCTCCCTGTCTCAAGTGACCTGCTGAAAGCTCTGCCAGGGGTGCAGCCAGTATGTCCACCAATTCCCATAGTACTCTCAGATGAATGCCATCCGGCCCAGGAGATTTGTCTTTCTTTAGGGCCTTGAGGGCTAACCACACCCTCTTGGTGGAGATAGCATCATCCGTCCCCTCCAACTTACTGACCTTTTTATCTTTACCCAGATGTGACACCCCTGGGGTACCTCTCTCTCTCTCTCCCTCTTGCTCCATTTCTGTTGCTCCCCTGATCCCACTTACTGACATTTCTATCCCCTTTGTGCCTTGCTTTGTAGATATCCCATCCCTCTCCCTAGTGAACACAGAGGCAAAGTACTCGTTAAATACCTCTGCCTGGTCCCTCGCCTCTTCCACCCACCCTCCTTCTGATCTCAATCTGCTGAGATGGCCCTTAGTTTTTCTCCACTCCCCAATGTACCGGAAGAACCCCTTTTCCCCTCCATGTATCCCCTGTGCCAGCTGCTGCTCTTTACTGGACTTTGCTCCCCTCACCATACGGGTGACTTTTCTAGATGCAAGCTGGTACATTTCTTATCCCTATCCCTCTTGTTGTTTTATATTTTGTAGGCCACCTTCTTTCTCTGACTGCTACCTGTACCTCACTGGACCACCAGCATGGTTTATGTGACCTTGCCCCTTACGCTTCAACTTAGCTCAGATCCTGACTGCCCCATGAAGTCCCCGTTTTATGACCTCCCATCTCCTTTCCACACTTGTCATCGAGGTAATCCCCATAAAGTGATCCTTGAGAATATTTCCCATGCCCATAAAGTCTGCCCCCCTGAAGTCCACTGCCAGTGTCCTAGATCTCCTCCCCATGCTTATTTGAAACCAGACAGTATTATGGTTGCCCCAGTCAGGAGTCTTGTACAACCATGTCCCTTACCAGATCCCCATCTGCCAGAACCACATCCAGGACATGCCCCTCCCTTGTGGGCTCCATCATATGCTGTGTTAAGAACACATCCTGGAAGCCATTCAGCAGCCTCTGCTTCTTGGCCACCTTAGAGGACATGGTTCCCCAGTTTGTACCTGGCATATTAAGGTCCCCCATCAACACCACTCCTTCCCCTTTTGGTCCACACTGGGCAATGATGTTGTCCAGCAAACCATCCTCTAGAACATCACTCATCCCGGGGGGCCTATATGCTACACCCAGCTTGACCTTATCTCCTGCTGAGGATCGTAGGGTGACCCATAAGGCCTCCACATTTCCCTCTGCCTCTTCTACCCTTGCAATTTCTATGTCATCTCTAATGAACATAGCCACTCCACCCCCTCTGCCTCCTTTCTATCCTTCCTGAGCATCCCAGGGTACTGAAGGAACTAATGGTGGAACTAACAGAGTCATTATCAGAACTGTTTAGCGAGTAACTAGATCCAGCATATTACCCAGTCTAGTCAGCTCAGTAACTAGCTGTGCTAGGAAGCTGTCCTGGAATGCCTCCAGAAGTATCTGTTCCCTGGCACATGATGTGACTGGGGTACCCCAATCTACTCCTGTTAGATTGAATTCCCCTATGATCACTGTACTGAGGGGGTACAGGCAAAGTGGGCAAGCATTAAGGATGCAATACTTGAAGTAACATCCCATTGTGTTAGAGAGAAAAGGAAGTGCAAAAGAATAAGGAAACCACTTTGGTTCTCAAACACAGTAGCAGAAAAGGTCAGAGCCAAAAGGCTGGCCTTCAGGAAATATACGGCAATGTAGCAGGATGAAGATAGGGAGGCATACCAAACTTCCTTAAGAGAAGCAGGGAAGGCAGTAAGGCAGTCAAAGGCCCAAACCAAGGAAACACTAGCACTATCAGTAAAAGAAGGTGACAAGACTTTCTATAGATACATTAGTGAAAGGAGAAAGTCCAGAGGTAGGTATTGCTAAGATCAAAGGGGATAAGGGTTTGTGTGGAGGAGAACCATGTAAAAGCATCTATCCTAAATAGATACTTCTGCTCAGTATTTACTGAGGAGAAGGTAGAACAGGGCCCACAGCTCAGCACCATGGACACAGGCGGAGGGAGGTGTGCACTAGTCCCTTCACAAATGAAAAGGTCCTACAAGAGCTTGATAAACTCAGGGTGGACAAGGCAATGGGACCTGATGGCATACATCCCAGGGTACTGAAGGAACTAATGGTGGAACTAACAGAGTCATTATCAGAACTGTTTAGCGAGTATCTGAGCACAGGAGAGGTCCCAGAAAACTGGAGAAGGGCTCATGTGATCCCGCTCCACAAGAGTGGTAGCAGGGAGAAGGCAGGGAACTACAGACCAGGCAGTCTCACCTCAGTAGTGGGCAAGATTATGGAGGCAATCCTTAAGGAAAGGATAGTGCAACACCTGGAATCCATAGAAGCACTGGATCCAAGACAGCATGGGTTTACAACAGGAAGGTCCTGTCAGACTCAATCAATCAATCAACCAAGCAATCAATCAATTTCTTTATTTTACCAGGTGAAACACCATTGAGGGAAACTCATCTGTAAGGTGGACCTGGGAGGTCATAAAAGGAATTTACATTAAAAAAAATATAAAAGACAGTGATAATATATGTACAGAAAAAACAATAAATTGCCAATATATGTACAGAAGTGTATATAGGGTAACATTGCAACTATGATACAGTAGGCTACCATACTAATCTCATAGATTTCTTTGACTGGGTAACCAGAGTGGTGGACCAAGGGGGAGCAGCTGATGTGGCCTACCTTGACTTCAGAAAAGCTTTTGATACTGTTCCACATAGAAGATTGATTAATAAGCTAAGTAGGCTCAGGTGGTCAGAAGTTGGTCAACTGGGTGGCAAACTGGTTGACAGGCAGAAAACAAAGAGTGGTGGTAAATGGTATACAGTCAGAAGAGAAGCAAATCACAAGTGGGGTACCTCAGGGATCAATCCTGGGGCCAGTCCCTTTCAATATCTTCATCAGTGACATTGCAGATGGACTGGACGGTAAGGTTTGTCTGTTTGCAGATGACACCAAGATCTGCAACAGAGTAGAGGATCCAGATGGGGTGAGCAGAATGGGAAGACATCCAGATAAACTGGCAAAGTGGTCAGAAGAGTGGCAACGGGGGTTTAACGCAAAGAATTGCAAGATTATATACATAGGGAAGCGAAACCCTGCAGCCCCCTATAGGTTGAGAGGGGATTTGCTAGCAGTCACAAGGGAAGAAAGAGATTTGGGCATCATCATCACAGATGACCTGAAATCAACCAAGCAGACCAATAAAGCAGTAGGTAAGGCTATGGGGATGTTGGGGTGTATTAGTAAGGGTATCACAAGTCGTAAGAGGGAGGTAATAATCCCTCTTTACAAGACACTGGTTAGGCCCCACCTGGAGTACTGTGAGCAGTACTGGAGGCCACACCTTCACAAGGACATTAACCAAATTGTGGCAGTCCAGAGAAGGGCAACCAAAATGGTGCAGGGACTGCATCAGAAAACATATGAGGACAGATTAACGGAGCTCAATATGTATACCCCAGAGCAAAGGTGGGAGAGAAGTGATATGATTGAAACATTCAAACACCGTAAGGGAATTAACAAAGTGAAAGAGTCTAACATGGAGACCTTACCTATATAAGGACATAGACAGGGTAGGGAAGGTTCAGAGGAGGGCAACAAAGATGGTACATGGATTGCATCACAAGTCCTATGAGGACAGGTTGAAGGAACTGAATATGTACTCCCTGGAGGAGAGGAGGGAGAGAGGGGATATGATAGAGACATACAAGTATCTTACAGGGAGAAACAGGGTGCAGGAATACACTATTTTCAAGTAAAAAAGATGTTCCAGGACTAGAGGGCATGGGATGAAGTTGGAGGGAGGACGATTCAGAGGAAACGTGAGGAAGAATTTCATCACAGAACGGGTGGTGGACAAGTGGAACACTCTGCCAGAGGAAGTGGTGGGGGCTGAAACAATCATGGGATTTAAGAATGCATGGGATAGACATAAAGGAATTCTGGAGGTCAGGGGTAAGGGGCAACAGACTTCTAGGAAAACATAAACTGAACTTACAAGCTCAAATGGGCAGACTGGGTGGGCCACAGGCCCTTATCTGCCGACACTGTCTATGTATCTATGTTTCAATATAATAAAAATAGCAGGACGAGAGGACACACCATGGGATTAGAGGAAGGCCGATTAAGGGATAATGTGAAAAAGTTATTTTTCACAGAAAGGGTGATGGATGCATGGAACCGCCTGCATCAGGAAGTGGTGGATATGAATACAGTGCAGGGTTTCAAACAGTCATGGGATAGGCATAAGGGAGCAATACAAATAAGTATGAATAGAAAGACCATTGACAGAACAAAAGCTGATGGCACATTCATAAGGTAGAAAAAGAAATGGGCAAACTGGATGGGCCCTGCTGTCCTTATCTGCCACCAACTTCTATGTTTCTATGTTCTGGCACCCCTGTCTCATTTGCTCTGCTAGCTCCCTATCAATGTCCTCCTCTTGAGCTGGTGGCCTGTATACCACCCCCATCCTGACAGCCTATTTCTCATGCCCTGGATCTGCATGCACAAGGCCTCAGTTCTACCCTCCTCCCCCCTTCCCTTACACACCTAATCCCCTCCCTCACATAAATTGCCACCCCTCCCCTTTCCTCCTGCCCCTATACTTCTTGAAGATCCTTTAGCCTGGGATCATTAGGTCCCAGTCTTGGTATTGGTTGGCCCATGTCTCAATGATGGCCCATATGTCCACCCCCACAAATAGACCCTGAAGTTCTGCAGTTTTGTTTCCTAGGCTTCTAGCATTCAAGCAGACAATCTTTCAAGTTAATCCCCATCCTTCCTTACCCCTTGTTCTGCCCTTCTTAACCCCCTCCATTGACCCCACTCTAGATCTATCCCTGTTGGCACAGGGGGGTAGGCTCATTTGACTCCCCCTCCTTTGGAGACCCCACCTTCCAGGTGCCCACTCGGTACCCCCCCATCTAGAAAAAAGTAACCTTTGTCTCTATGTAACCCTCTATCCCCTGCTTTAACACCCTCTGCCCAAGTGTAATCTGTCCCCTGTGAACAGATCACTATTGTTGCAAACCCCACCCCAGCCCCCCACTGAAGGAAATACAGGTGCAGTAACTGCTGTAGATGTATCTGCAGTGGTGGGCACAGTAAGGTGCATATGCAATGATACAATAGGGTCACTGGCAAGAGGTATCTCATCTGTGCCAGACAGTGTGCAAGTGTAGCATAATTAAGCCCTGTCAGGGAGACCTGTCTGTACAGGGAGCATAACAGTTCTGTGGAAGGAGGGTTGCCTATTGTCAGTAATGTCTGCCTTGCCTACACAAACATTACCTTTGGAGGAATCCCTCACCTTCATATTCAAAATCAACTTAATTGTAGTAATCACCTCATTAGAATCAATACTGGGCTTAGCAGGTTCAACATCATTACCCGTAACTTCTGGGAGTGGCAGAGCTGTTGATTGATCGTCAATACCCTGCATTGACATTGTTATTGCCTATGCTGAGCCTTCCAGCAAGCCAGCAGCCCATTTGGCTGTTTGAGCTTTAATGGACTGTGATGTTCCATAGGTGCTGCTGCAGTGGAGCCTTTGCCAGACAAAGGCATGATCAATGCTGCTGTCATCATCATTCATGACTCCCACGTAGACCAGTCTGGCAATCTATGCAACCTTGCATCCAACAGGGCTCTTTCCGGAGACCAAGGGGCACCCACATCCACATTCTACTCCTTAATTGGGCTCTGATCTGTCTTTTCACTAGCAAAATCTGCTGGGTGCATTTGGGCAGTGCAAGAGGGATGGGCACTGCTCCCAGGCTCAGCAACCTGAGTGGACAATAGTGAAGAAAATGTGCAATCCACTGAAACGGTCAGGGAGTGGTGTCTACAGCAGCAAGCATCCACAACAGCCAGGCTCTTTGTCAGAGGGAATGTGCACATCAACAGGTAAGTGGACAGAAGAGGAACCCTCCAGTACAGCTGCAGAGATGGTCTGCATAGTCACTGTGTCATTCATCCTGTCATTCACCTCCATATCACAGGAAATAGTATCTAGCATCACTGACTCAGCAACCTCAGTGGTCTCTATTAACTCCGATCCTGAGTCTGGAAGATCCATCAAGCAGGTAAAACAAATTGTGTCCTTTCCATTTGAGACAATTCCAGTCAGAGTGCCAATAGCACTTCCTCCTATTACACCTCCTGGGGCAGGCATTTTGCCACCTATTGAATGGCAGTTCCCCCTACTGGAAGAATAGTGAGATTTTTATTAAAGGAAATTAAACCATACAAACATACAGCTTAAATCTTTCATTAACAAAAAAAATTACCTTAAATCATTTAGTGTTCAAATATATTATAGTGTGCTATTTAAATTTTTTGTTTTACTATTACAGTACCATAGTAAACAAGCATTTGTCAATTCCGTAAGTTTGCTTGTTGGTATTGGCATTGATAGTGCAGAAGTTAGAGATATACATACTAGGAATGGCAGTGAAGTAGTGAAGTAACGCTAACCCCCACTCCTACCCTGCAGGGACTGACAGGCATTGGGGTGTGCCTTTGGGTCAGCTATAATGATCATGCCATTCCACCTCACCCCACCCTGCAGAGAGTGAGAGATGTCAAGGTGTGCCTTGGGGTCTTCTGCTCTTAGGCTTACCCCATTCCATAAGGAAATGAGGTGAGAACGGTGCAGTATAGGAGAACTGGGTGAGCATTAGGGCTAAAAACCCCAAGGCACACCTCAATGCCAGTGCGTGACTGCAGAGTGGGGGTGGAATGGTGTGAGCATTATGGCTGAGAACCCCAAGCCACACCCTCGATACCTGTCAGTCTGTACAGGGTGGGGCATTAACAGTTGGAAACCCTAATGCCCTGGGTGTTTGTTGTTATTTTTGTTCAAAATTTTCAACATAGGTTTTTTGGGATCTCCCCTGATGAACAGTGGCTCTGAGATTTCATCAATCTGTTCCAAAGCTTGAATTCGCACAGCGACTGGACTATTTGGCGCCACAGGAGCAAAAACACTTTTTGGGCAGGATGCAAAAAATGACAGCTGCACTGTTCATAAGGAAGTGTGCAAAACGGGCAATGTTGAAAAGTTTGAGAGGCAATATTACAAATTTGTAAAGTTATGAGTGTGCGTGGCAACTGCACAATGCACGCTTGTAACATAGTCATTTTATGGACTTTTGTCACCAAATATTCAACATAGACATTTTAGGATCTCTGCTCATGAACAGTGTCACTGTGATTTTCTTAATCTGTCCCAAACTCTGATTTCACACTGTGACTGTGCTATTCTGTGCCGGAAGTGTGAAAACACATTTCAGCCAGGATTTGAAAAATGACAGCTGTTCTGTTCATAACAAGGTGTGAAAAATGCCAATGTTGAAAATCTGGAGTGAAAATATTACAAATTCACAAAGTTAGGAGTGTGCGTGGAAACTGCCCAATGCAAGCTCGTAGCTCAGTCATTTTTTGGAATTTTTTCACCAAATTTGCAACATAGGTTTTTTAAAAGCCCACCTCATGAACAGTGACACTGTCATTTCATTTATCAGTCCTAAAAGGTGATTCCACTCAGTGACAATGACATTACCTTTTGGGACCAAATAAGACCATGGCAGTGACTGAACTCATGAGGAGGGTCCCAAGAACCCCATGATGAAAATGTGGTGCCAAAAGTCAAAAATATGGCTGAGATATCCACATAAATTGAAAGAAAGCCATTATGCCATCATACAGCTTACCAGCATTTCTTCAGTTCGCGGTCAGCTTTGAAGAGTGCAGACATGTTCCCAGTCCACCAAAAATCATCACGCCATGCTCCAGAGTTAAGTATGGGGTGAGGGGTGTGTGGGGAGGTGGGGTGCACAGAAGGTGTGTGGGGTTGGGAGGGGCAAGGGACTCAATGAGGGACTGCTTTCTATTTTTAACAGGAATTAAAAAAAAACACCATGGGATGCTTTTGGCTCACTGGGGTGGGCTCCCAGTATGCCACCTGAATGTTTGTTGGGGGTGACTGGAGCTGATAGGGATTGGGCACCCCCATCGGCCATACAATATGCTTGAAGGGAGGAGTGTGCATGAGCTAAGTGGGATTGGGTGCCCCCTTGGCACACAACAAATGGGGGGTGCATCATCCCAACAGGGATTGGGCTACCCCATCAGCAAATGAACTGGGGAAGGGGCATGCCGACAGGGGGATTGGGTGCCCCTGTTGAATTTAACATGGACTGGGAGAGGCAACAGCTGTCTGTAGGCTTCATGGGGACTGTGAGAGGCTGACAGAGAAGATGCTGCCATGTTTCTCTGAAATGGGACACCTGACAATGCAGCTGTAATTGGCTGCTGCAGTCAGGGACTGCCCCACAAACACAGCTGATTGTTTAATGATGGGGCACTCCCTGATTGCAGCGCCCAGTTCCTTTCAAGATTGTGGCAAGCTACAGTACTGCTGTCATGGACAGCATGATTTTCTATTGGTGCCACACAGACCAGCCCCAAAATGGGCTGCTGGCATTGGCAAAAACACTGCCATGCCTCCACAATTTGCTACTGAATCAAGCTGTCATAATATGTTTCTTGCGCATGCGCGCAAGCAAACATAAAAATGACCACAATTTCTCCAAAGCTGCCCTATTCTAGGTTCTGTGTAAGTAGTGCAATCTTTTCATATACTTTAGTAAGTGCCTATCCTATATTTTTCAATATTTCTTAATAAAAACATACTTTTGTTGTATGACCCAGACACATTATGCTTGCCATATGTAGTACAGATATAATCGCCCTACTATTTCTAATGTACTTCTGCTATATTTATTCCATGAAGCTGGATATAAACCTAATACCAGTTCTTGGAAAGTCAGTTTTCGGAACACATTCTTTCCACTGAGCTGCTGTATAAATCCAAAAATGAGTTATGTATGGACTTTGTAAATGCAAATGTTCTTGTGTTTCTAATGCAGTCTCACACCCTTCCCTAATACAACATCTCTCACTTTGTTGTTTATGTTTATGGGAGTTTCTTACTCCTAGTTGTCCGTGTAAACAGAACCATATTACATCCAATGTATATAAGCCTTGTATTGTTTAAATATCTTAATACTGTAGTGGTCATATTGACTGGACACTGGGGGAAAGCTACTGCAATATCAAAATTGGTTGTCATTATATTACTGTACAATTGTTTTCTATTGGTAGTAAATAGGTTACTATATTGCATCTCCCAAGTTTTCAGTTTGTGGAAGGCATATAAGATATAATCTGGGATATAGCACGATTTCTTTATGCACCTTAAGTTGTTGTTTTTCCAGTCTAAAATGTATAGCCTCATCCATTCTTTTATTACTGTACTGTATTCCACAATTTATCTGTTTGTTTTATAAATTCAGCAATGTCTGTCTTTATAAAAACAATAATAAAAGACTACAGGATTGACCATTCCTAGTCCACCTTGTTTTGTTATGGAAGAGTAGGGGAATTTTATTGAAACAATACATCAAAGCAAATTATACAACAATCATAATAACTGTGAAAAGACAACAATAGTAGAAAGAAAAAAATCTATACATCATGTAATAAGAAGGGGAGAAGGAAAAGGGAACGATGCAAAGGGATGGGGTACAAAGGCAAAATAAAAAAAAATGGTTTTATTTTGTCTATTTCCCATGTATACTCTTTATCCTTCACACCATGAATAAACTCCTACAAGTTTATTGTTCACCAACATAAAACTATGTTGGAATAGGAACCCTCATTATATGTAATACATTTCAATTAAACGCCTCAGTACATGAGATCATTCCATTTTACTTGTATCTGATAAAAAAATTAAAGACCTTCCCACCACCTTTGTACTTTAGATAGAGGATGCAGAGACCTATCATGCTCATAAACTTTAGTTAAGGCTGTTTTGCATATTCTACAAAAAGCTTCTTGTGACATAAGCTGTTGTTGTAGTACCCATTAGCATCTGGCTTGCCATATGTAAAATTTTATACAACAGAGAACTTCAGTTAAGGTGGCATGGTGATATTTGGCCAAATTGGGGTTATAAAACCAGAGCCTCATAAGAAAGACTAGCCAACCAAGGCATATTTCATCTTCTCACCAGAAATTCCCATAGTGGTTTAATATGAGAGCAGGATATAAGAAAATGTTCCATAGTTTCTTCTTGGTTTATACAAGTAAGGTAAGGGCAATACTTCTCTTCTAGGGCTTTACGTTTATTATTCTCTCTGACATTTAATCTCCCATAAGAGCAGAGCTGGATTACTTCTCACATGTGTTGGGGAATTATTTTATTATTTAACAAGATCAGTACTTTCTTCCTTTTCTGGCTATATAGAGTTGATATGTGCTATAATGAGCGTATCTAAATTAGGCCCCAAATCCTGTGCAATCTGAGATTTAGATATATCCCATTTCTTAAGTTTTTGCAGAGAAGATTTCAGAAACTCTTGTATCTGGAGATTTTTGGAAATTTTAGGGGGTTTAGTATCCCATTTTTGAAAGAAATTTCCAAGGTTATTGTTTATACTTATGTGTGTCAAATCAGTGGCAGGTACTAAACTTTGACTAAAGGTGTGTGAGAAAAAAAGAAGAGTGAAAAAATACTAACAGATCAGCCACTTCTTAGTCAGGTATGTATAAGCTCTTTTTGTGTAGCTTGCACTCATGTGCAAGAAACACATTGCTTTCAGCAGTTAGGGAAAATGCCTAAATGCATCAGGAAATTCAGGCCATGTCACCATCCAATCAGCTGTTTTGGTACATTACAAGCTACCAAAACAGCTGATTGGTGTCCCCATGGTGACGGCTTTTCCGTCAGCCTCTCACAGTCCCCAGGAAGCTGACGGAAAGCTGCTGCCTCAGTTCAGTGTGCCTTCCTGATGAAACATTTCAATAAAAAAATTCCCCTGTCAGCATGACCCCCTCCCCAGTTAACTAGAATCTGCAGCTTATCCAATAGATAGGGAAATAGGCAGACTGGGTGGTCCAAGTGGTCCTTGTCTGCTGTCAAAGTCTATGTTTCTAAGTTTTTATTTGCCAACAGGGTAGCCCAATCCCCATCGGCATAATGCACCTCCCCATTTGTTGTTTACCAAGGGGGGTGCCCAATCCCCCCCTTGGCTTATGCACTCCCCCCAGCACACTGGATGCCCAATGGGGGTGCTCAGTCCCCCATCAATTCCATTGCCCACCCAAACAAACTTCCATCTGCCATGCTGGGAGCCCACCTCAGCGTGGCAAAAGTCCCCTGTTGTCTGTGTAAAAAAAAAAGGTCCCTCATTGATTCTATTGTCCCCTCCCCTAATCTACACCCACCCTCTGCATACCCCACCTCGTCATACCCCCACCTCACCCCACACTTACCTCCGGAGCCCAGCACGATGATCTTTGGTGGACCAGAAACACGTCTGCACTCTTCAAAGCTGATCATGAACTGAAGAAATGCCGGTAAGCTGTTTAATGTCATAAATGTTTTTTTTCAACTTTGGTGCACATCTCACCATTTTTAGGAATTTTATTCACCCCATTTTCAACATGGGGTTCTTGGGACCCCACCTCATGAACTTGGTCACTGTCATTTTGTTATTTGGTCCCGAAAGGTGATTTCACAGTCACTGTGCAGAACCACCTTTTGGGATGGATTAACAAAATGACAGTGTAACAGTTCATGAGGTAGGCCCCCAAAAACCCTATGTTGAAAATTTGGTGAAAAAATTCCCAAAAGTAACTGTTTTACGAGCGTGCATTGCGCAGTTCTTACACATGCTCGTAACTTCAAGCATGTTTTAATATTTTCACTCCAAATTTTCAACATTGCCATTTTACTACACCTTCTTATGAACAGTACAGCTGTCATTTTTCACATCTCACCTGAAATGTGTTTTCTCACATGTAGTGCACAATGGCGCGGTCGGTGTGCAAAATCAATGTTCAGGACAGATTAAGAAAACCACAATGACACTGTTCATGAGCAGAGGTCTTAAACTGGCTATGTTGGAAATTTGGTGACAAATGCCCATAAAATGACTGTGTTATGAGTGTGCATTGTGCACTTTCCATGCACCCTTGTAAGTTCACGAATTTGTAATATTTTCAGTCCAGATTTTCAACTTTGGCATTTTTCCACACATCCTTATGAACAGTACAGCTGTAATTTTTCACACCCTGGCCAAAATGTGTTTCACACTTTTGGTGAAGAATAGCGCGGTCGCTGTGGGAAATCAGTGTTTGGGACAGATTAAGAAAATCACAGTGACAGTGTTCATGAGCGGAGGTCCCAAAATGCCTGTGTTTAAAATCTGCTGTAAAAATCCCCAAACTAATTACATTACGGGTGTGCATTGTGCAGTTTCTACACATGTTCATGACTTCACCAGTTTTTTTTTTTATATTTTCACTCCAGATTTTCAACATTGCCATTTTTTACACCTCTTCATGAACAGTACAGGTGTCATTTTTCACATCCTTTCAAAATGTGTTTTTGCACCTGTGGTGCCAAGTGGCACAGTCACTGTGCAAAATCACCTTTCCGCTAACAAACTGATAGTGTCACTGTTCATGCGGTGGGGTCACAAAAAGCCCATGTTGAAAACTTGGAGTCGAAATACCAAGAAACGCCCAGGGTGTTATGGTTTTCGACCATAATGCCCTACCCTGAAGGGACTAACAGGTGTCAGGGGTGTGAATTGGTATTTTCAACAATAATGCTCATGCCATCCCACCCCCACCCTGCAGCCAGTGGCAAGCATCGAGGTGCGCCTTGGACCCTTTGGCCCCAGAGTTCACCCCGTTCTCCTATACTGCACCCATTTCAGCATATTTCCTTAAGGAATCAGGTGAGTGTAAAGCCCGGACACTCCAAAGCACACCTCGACACTTGTAAGTGTCTGCAGGGTAGGGTGAGGTGAAATGTCTTGACCGTTATGAGCGATGACCCAAAGGCACGCCCAAATGCTCGTCCATCTCTGCAGGGTGGGGGTCATGTTGGAGTCAGTTCAATACTTCACTGCCATTTCTATACTGCATCTGTCTAACTCCTGCACTTCCACTGCTAATGACAGCAAGCAACACTTGGCATTGACAAATGCTTGTTATGAAATTAACTCTGCTACCCCATAGCATTTGAAAAAAGCAGCTATATAAATGGGTTTTTGAAGCCCAAAATCTTTATAGCTTCTGTTACAGTATGAATTCCCCCAGTTTGGGGCTTTACTGGTACCAATTTCCCAATCTGAATACGTTTGCATTTGTTGAAGTTTAATCTTACACTGGAGATAGTTGTGTATCTTTGCATTTCTTGAAGCCCATGAGTAATACAGTTTGGGTTGTCTAAAAATAAACATATATCATCTGCATGTGAGAATCTTTATTTCATCTGTACCAGTAGATCCTGTCACACTTTGGATATGCTGGTTTTGACTTTAATTTCCTAATAAAGGGGTCGAAAGAGAATATATATAGAAGGGAGATCAGAGGGCTCCCTTGCCTGACACCTTGCCATAGTTCAATTTCCTGTGTAAGTTGCTCTAAAGTGATAGGAGAGGTTGTAGCTGAAGAGTATGATAAATGTAACCTTCGGATAAAGATCCCGGGAATCCCATAAACCTTTAGGGTGTGAAACAAAGATAGGTGATTTACTCGATTTATGGCCTTGCTTTGATCCAATGAAATCAGGATCCAGGATTTTTTTTGCTTGATATATTTTCTATAATTTCCCTAATAATTATTAGAGAATGCTTAATTTTATGGTTTGGCAATCCACAAGACTGGGTAGGATGAATCAAAATTTTAGCTACTGACCTCTGAGATAAAATTTTGAAATATGTGTTTAGTAGACTTATTGGTCTTCAGTTTTGAATATGATAATGGTCACCAGATTTATATAAAAATATAACCAGAACTTTAGTGAAATATTGTGGAACAATAAGTGACTGTAAGAAATATGAATATACCTGTGCAAGACAGGCCGCTAACTCACTAGAAAAGGTTTTATAAATTTCATAGGGCAGTCCATCAACCCCAGGGGAAGCCCCAAGTTTTAAGGTCCCTATGAGATATTAAATTTCCTGAGGGAGAATAGATTTTATCAGGTTTTGTGATTCAGTTATACTAATTGTTTGTTGGAAGTTAGAAAAATCAGCTTCAATATTTGAAGCAGTAGGTGTTTGTACTGAACTAAAATATTTTAGGTGCTGACTTACAATAACTTGTAATTCCTTTTTAGGGTAGACTAGATCCCCCTTACTATTTCTTAAACAAGAGAAGGAAGAAACTTCTTTACGTCTTTTTACATGCTTCATAAGGATCTCCCAACGGGGATTTCCGGCTTCTATATAATAATTTGGCCTTTATAGAGCTAGCCCTATCATACTGAAAGTTCCTTATGTCCACTTTTAAATTATCAATTTGAGAGGACAAATCATGACTGGAAATGGGGACAACTGATATAAGGTATTGTAGCTGGGTCCTAAGTTTTAGGTAAATAATTTTCTTTTCTCAGTAGTCCTACCATAATTCTGAAACCAATATTTCAAGTCTTGTTTTGAATCCGCCCACCAGGATCCTATATCATCATATAAACCACATATTGAAACCCTAGAACTCAGCAACCTTTTTATGCCCTTTTGTACCATTGGAATGGATAGTATGGAACTATTTAGTTTCCACCTAATGTTTTAGTCTGTCTATCAGAATGTATTTGGGTGTTAACTTTGAGAAGCATATGATCCAAAAATTATGTGGGAGTGTTTTCTAATGAATAGGACAAACATCTTGTAAAATAAAAAAATGATCAATAATAGTTGTAAAATGTTTCCTCTTGTAGATAAATATAGGCATTGTGACCTGATGGTCAGCAGAGTGTACTAATTCTGCCAATGTAACACATTTATTAAGAGCTGAGGAATTGCAATAGATTTTCCTCCCAGTGGCTTGTTTCTCTGTATTGTTGATGCTGCAGTTAAAATCTTCTCCCACATAAAGAGTGCGTGTGGTTGCTAAATTTGGCTGGAGGGAGATACATAGGGCCACTCTTTCTGCTTTTGATTGTGGGTCATAAATTGTAAGAAACCTACGGTACATAAATCTGTCCCCCAAGTGCCATCGAAAGTTAACAGTCTTCTTGAGATAAAGTCTACTAAATTAGAATGATGAAAGGACTCCCCATGAAACAGTGTATCAAACCCATCTGCCTTATCCTGCCTGAAGGACCAGAAAGAAAGCCCCCAAATCCATTCTTCTTTAAAGAGGCAAAGATGGAATAAGGAAGACATCCATGTTTCCTGTAAAAAACCAAAATCTAATTTCTGATCATGCAAGTACTGAAATACTGCCTGCCTCTTTTTGTAATTTAAAATGCTACAAATATTGGTTGAGGCAAAACAATGCATTTATACAATGTGAAGGGAACTATCATATTCCACCTTTTTCCTTCCATTTTTCTTTTCCCCATTATATTTTCCATCCCCTGTTTTAGAAGTTTCTGATGGTTGAGAGTCATTATCAGATCCTCCTTCCTCTATTTCTGAATCTCCCCAGTTCAAGCCCTCTAAAATGTAAAAGAGGTTTTCCATTTCTACCACCAGTGAATCTGTATCAATTTTAGTTTTCATGGTAGACCATCTCCTGGGTAGAGGGGGTAGTCCAGGATTGTGGGTGAGGCATGTCAGATGTTCCTTCCATGGAGTTAACATCCTGGGAATCTGAGTAACATACAGGTTGCAGCAGCCTCGCAATTTCTGGCTCTGATTTAAGTTGGCTTTGGGGGCATTTTCCTGATTCATAATAGTGGAATTTTCAGATCTAGATTGTTGGACCCCAGGGTGAATAGATGAATCTGAAACTTCTGTGGGGGTTAAACCAGTTTCTGTCTTTGCTGCTTCTCCTTGTGCTTTCTGTATCAGAGAGTCAGGATTGATAGTATCAGTTTCGTTCCATGCAGCCCAGGGACATTCCAGAAATGTATGGCCATATTCTTCACATATGTCACATTTGGAGTGGTTGGCACATTGCCTACTTATATGGCCTATTTCACCACAGATGCCACATCTTGGCTTATCACAGACATTTGATAGGTGGATCAGGGCCCAAAACTTATGGCAGGCCCTGGGTTGGCCAGCATAGAAACACATGCCTCTGTCCCAGCCCAAAACAAATGAGCTGGGAATGTGATAGATTCCTTTCTCATTTTGTCTCAATTTTTCTTTTAATTTCCACCCTCATCCAAAAACATTCAGCATCCAGGATGGCTTCAGGGGCACTTAACACCTCACATTTCTACTGTAACCAGTATACAGTGTCACCAATATGGATCCCCTCATTTCTGAACATGACAGTGACACATTTTATCAGAGGTTGTGTCAGATAGATAATTAAGAAGGTGGGTACAAAGAGGGGAGAATTTAACCTGGTTGTATCAAAGCCAAAAGGTTTTGAAAGCCTGTGGTGTTCTAAAGCTTACATCATAATTATCTTTCCCAGAGATATTAATGAAGGTACATACTTCTGCTGGTGAAAAATGTAAATATTCATTCAGAAGTTTTACTCTGACATGGTGTCTGTCAGGTCTTATCTTAAGACTCCCTTTGTGGAGGATGCTAACAGCATTTCATCTTGGGGCAGGATCATTTCTCTGAAACAGTTCTGATAGCAGTGGTCTTTGCTGGGGGGTGGTGGTGATGACAGTCAATGCAATTTGGCTAGTTGTTTTGAGAGCTTCTGTTTTGTAACTGTAGGATGTTTATTGCTACAATCATTATTATCTGTGCTAGTACTAGGCTTGGACAAGTCTTTTTCTTGAATATCATGTGAATTGTTTACCTCTTTCCAAGCCTGTTCAGCTGTCATTTTCTGTGTTGCTTTGGGCAGTTCTTGAGAGACTTCTGAGTGCTTATTGTTAGTGTTTACAATATTTACATCAGAAATAATTATATCAGGGGTTAAAGTCACAGGTACCTGTTCAATAGTCATTGAGCACTATTCTGGAACTCTCTGAGTGAGCTGACTGGGGTCCCATTTGGGATCCGAGATCCATTTACTATCTGGACCTTGTTTCCACACTGAGTTCAGCAGGGCCTTGTTGGGAGACCATTTGTCCTCTCCAGGAGTAAGGTTTTAGGTAGCAGGAGCCTCGGTTGCAGCTGTCACATTTGGCTGTGGGTCAGTTGTTAGAGGCTTTCGGCTTGTTTCATCAGCAGACTCGTTATTCGACATTTGTGAATCCATGGTTATATTTCTGTTAGCCAAAGTTACTGCAGTTATTTTCATTCTGAGCTTCCCTTTCCTTTTTTTATAGGTTGCTTCATCATCTGCCAACATCTGTAACAGCGTAGCTTTTTTTGTGGCTAGTTCCTTATCCAAAACCTTTTCTTCCAATTCTGCTGTAGACTGGATAGGAGGGATTTGCCTCCTCTGTTTCCATATTTTCCTCAGTTATATCCATCTTTGTGGAGCCGTTTTTGGTTTGTCCTACTTAGAAATGCTGGCTGGGGCAGAAGACTGCTCCCTAGCCTGCAGCAGTTCAGTACACACTGCAGCCTCCAGACTTGCCATTCCTTCAAACAGCAGTTTCCCCTACCCGAGAGTAGGGGAATTTCCCCAGTGTCCTGGCCAATTCCACCATTTACAGTCTTCTCTGACTATACTGATCCTTGATATAATGAAAACTTAGATATAATGAATGGAACACATGGCTCCAGATATTCTGATAAGGGCATTGGTGTTACTAGTATTTTTTTTTTCTGGCCGTTTGTTTGATAAATATGTAACAGAATGCCATATGCAGAGTTGCAGAGTTGGAAGATAGCAACAGAATATACCAGTAGTACAGAGCAGCAGTGACAGAAGTGACAGTAAAAGCACATATGGATGCCAGCACCCTCACCCACACCTACGCTATCAGCAGCACAGTGGAAACCAGTGAGGCTAGGAGAGAGTGAGTGAGAGAGAGAGAGAGAGAGAGAGAGAGAGAGAGAGCCGAGGGGAAGAAACAAGTCCTTGTCCCATCATGAGTTCTGACTCCTGCATGAATGAAGGCAGTATACTAACACTGAGAGTGACAAGGAGGTTCAGTCATCTAGAACTGAGCAATGATCAAGCCTCCATGGAAAGGGAGCCCATACCCTAGGCAATTCCAGCATGGCCAGCACTGCTGCAGTGAGTCTCAGATACGGCATCTATTTAGATACCACAAATCACAAAGTGAAAAATAGAAAATCTCTCATGCAATGTTGCAGTATGTAAAACTTCAGTGTCCTGACCTACTTCCAAGGTGAGCGTCAATAGAAAAAAGACAAGCCTTTATTTTTAATGTAATTTTTAGAACTGTGGTTAACTTGGTGGATTGCGTGAGCTGAATGAGTGGCATGCTGCTGGGGTGCAGGCAAAATGAGCTGTGGATCCAAAAGCACTGTAGCTCACTTTTACGTTTTAGTGTCTCTCAATGTAATGAATGGGGAGCTACAGTATAATTAACTCATTGTGGATCCCATTTCATTCATTATAGTGATGGAAGACTGTACTAAAAATTCCAACAGCTTAATCTGGTTCAGTTGCAGTTGGTTCCCCTTTCTATCCCACTTTTTACAGCTGCAGTGGGCAGAGTATGCCATATTTTCTCTCCGCGGAACTGACTGAAGGTGTAAATGGTCTCCTCTGCCTTACCCTCCTCCAAGAAATGTTTTCTGCCCTCAAATAAATACACTTTCATGTTAGTTAATGGTTGCAGGGCACTATTTTCTTTCTTAAATGTGAGGTACAAAAACTGGAACCTGAGTGGTGGGAGGCAGCATTAGTTTTTCTGGGGGGAGTAAGATCCACCCCACCTCCACCGAGAAGCTCCTAAAGATCCACCCCCACCTATTTTTTGGTTTATGTGGGAGGGACATGAGGTGGATCTTATCATGTTGGAACAACTGACTATCAGAGCTGCCTGGGGAAGTAATTAAGGAGTGCCTGAAACTGCATCTAGGCATTACCCCCCCCCCACACACACACATAGACTTCATGAATTTATTTTTCTTTTTTTAACTCTAAGCATGTCAATATTTGGCTTTTACAGTATGGGCAAGTTGGGCATAAAAATAAAATAGAAAAAAAAGGATCAAGCAGGTGCCTTTTCCTTTGTCAGATACATGCAGGCAGAAGGTCACACATCATGTATGACAAGTTCATTATATGGATGTTACTAGGATTACTAGGATAGACAGGACAAAGTGGAGCAATTTGCTCATTTGTATCGTTCCCCGCACTTACCGGCATCATCAAACCATAATTCCCTCTTTATAATACTGTTTATCTAATATATATTTGAACCTAATAATCCCATCTTCTTCCACTATTGTTCGCGAAAGTCTGTTCCAGGTCTTTGCACTTCTAATAGTAAAAAAGTTCTCTCTTTTCTTAGTGTTCACTCAGCGTATACCAATATTTTACCATGTGATCTAAGGTTGCTCTGATTTTTATTAATCTCCAGTCCGCATTGAGTCATTAGATCTGATGACTGCAATATTTTGTATAAAAATAATAGATCTCCTCTCTGTCTTCTTTGTTCAAGAGAATGCAAATCAGTTTTTTTTAAGTCTAAGATCATAAGGTAAACTTTCTAAGTGAGGGATTAATTTGGTGACCGAGCGTTATACCCCTTCAATCATTTTAATGTCCTTCATATGATAGGGAGACCAAAAGGGTGACCCATAGTCTAATAAGGGCCTAATGTAAGAACTATACAAGGGAATAATACACTGTTTTGTCTTACAAATAAAAGTTCTTTTAATTCTTTTAATAAGACCTCTTGCCTTAAAGGACACCTGGTGACAATGTTCTGAAAATGATAAGGAATTATTTATTGTGACCCCTAAATCTCGTTCTGATGTAACCATGCGTAAAATCTCATTTCCTAAGACATATTTATATTTTTGTTTTTTTAATCCAAAATGTAGGACTACACATTTCTCAACATTGAACTGCAGAAATCTTGTTAATGTCATGTCTGTAACATCGTTTGTAGCCATTAAACTATTATTTACATAGGTACTGTAAATGACAAGTTTTAATTCAGAAATTCAGTCTTGATAAATTTGTTTTTTTAGCGGTTCTATAAGATTTATGTCTCTCTGATGTAAGAGTGCATAGCATAAAAATGAAAGGGTTTCTGTAATTGATTGTTGTTTGCATGAGAAGTGGGCATGACAGTGGCATGCAAGAGTGAAGCCTAAATTGTTTCTTGGCCATTCTGGGATCTAAAGATTAACAGTAATGTGTGAAGAGAATAAAGTCTTGTGTTGTTTGCATTTGAATAGGTTTAGTTCTTCGAAGATAAAATATATATACATAGTGTCATGGGCACCTGAAAAGGAAGGAGATACTACTAAAATAAATGTTATTCTGATGATTTACAAGTATAAATGATGATTTATTTATTTATGTGTGAGATTTTAAGTGTAGTTCTGGCTAGGTCACAGACACATAAGCTATAAATAAGGATGGGTATATTAGTCAAAGCTTGTAGTAGCAAAACAAAGCAAGAAAAATAATATATTGTTTTTTTTCATTCAATTGTTTAACCAGGAGTGGCACACTAAATTGAAAGTTTGCTTACAAGGGCATCCTGGGAGCACATGGAAATTAAGTGACTTGCTCAGGGTCACCCAGTATGCAAGTGGGAGCTGTGGGATTCAAACCCAGATCTCCAGATTTGAAGCTCAGAGCCTTAAACCACTGTGCTAAACTGCATCCCTAGTTATGGCAGTCATCTGTTTTATGGTTCATGATGTTGGTGTAGTAAGCATACTAACATACTAACAAACTAAAATGCGAGCAGAATAAGCCTAGAGGTCTTTCATATCTGCTTGTTTGGTCAACATCCACCCTGGGAGCTGACCTTCCTGCCCCCTGCCCTCTTGGGCTTATCCCTTCCCAGTCCAGGGTATTCCTACTTCATTGGACTTTGCTTCCACAACCCTTCCCCTGTACCTGTCCCACCCAGTCTAGAACCCCTCCACAGTCTCTGTCTCCACTAGCCCCTGTGCAGTGCATTCCATGGTTCTACCACCCTCTCAGTGAAGTAGCACTTCCTCCTTTCTCCCCGAGTCTCCCCCCTCCAGCTTCCACCCATGCCCTCTAGTTACCCCTCCTTCCTTCAGAGCACCTTGACTGCACCTCCCCTATTTACCCCCTCCATGTACTTGAAGACCTCTATCATGTCCACCCATCCCTTCTCTCTTCCAATGTGTACATATTTAGCTCTTCAAGCCTCTCCCAATAGGTCCTTTCCCCCAAGCCCCAGATCATTTTGGTTGCCCTCCTCTGGACCCTCTCCTGGAATTTAATGTCCCTCTTTAAGTGTTGGCTCCAAAACTGTACACAGTACTTGAGGTGCGGCCACACCAAGCCATTATACAGAGGGAGTATCGCTTCCCTCCTTCTGGAGTGATCCCCCAACGATGCATCCCAGCATCCTGTTGGCCTTGGCCATTGCCCTCCTACAGGTCTCTGAGTTCTTTATCTTGACATCCACCACCCACCACCCCTTCCCCCAGTCCCTCTTAGTCATAAAGCCATAACAGCAGTATATTGCATGGCAGATGTAAAATGTCAATAAATAGGTTATGCAAAAGATGTACTGAGCAGTTACTGAAGCAAGAAATGTACAGCTGTCATTTTTCACATCCTGTTCAAAATGTGTTTTTGCACCTGTGATGCCAAATAACACAGTCGCTGTGCAAAATCACTTCTCTGCTAATGAACTGATAGTGTCACTGTTCATGCGGTGGGGTCACAAAAAGCTTATGCTGAAAACTTGGAGTAAAAATACCAAGAAATGCCATGGGCATTAGGGTTTCTGGCCATAACACCCTGCCCTGTAGGGACTGACAGGCATCATGGGTGTGACTTGGGATTGTCAACAGTAATGCTCACGCCATTCCACCCCCATCCCCACCCTGCAGCCAGTGACAGGTATCAAGGTGTGCCTTTGACTCTTCAGCCCCAAAGTTTACTCCATTCTCTTATACTGTATCCATCTCAACATACTTCCTTATGAAATGGAGTGAGTGTAAAGTTTGAAAACCCCAAGGCACAACTTGACTCTTGTCTGTGTCTGCAGGGTAGGGTGAGGTGAAATGGCGTAAGCGTTATGGGCAATGACCCAAAGGCACACTCCAATGCCTGTCCATGTCTGCTAGGTGGGGGTGGGGTTGGCATCACTTCAATATTTCACTGCCATTGCTATTCTGCCTCTCTCTCTCTCTCTCTCTCTCTTTCTCTATCTATATGTGTATGTAATTATCTTTCTATCAATTGCATGTATCGCTATTTTTACCTATTTCTAAAACAAACCTGCATATCACATTTGCCTGCACTCTGAACACATACTTCTGAAACTGTGCATATTTGTACTCCACTTCTGCATAGACCTCATACTTTCCTAATATTCCCATTATCACAAGCATAACTACCTTGCCCTTATCAAAAGCGACCCCCTCTGAAAGTTAATATCATATTTTCTCTAACAGTCCATCATCATTACACCTGACTCCCTGACAACAACACATTGCTTAAATATAACTTACATCACCTCATGGACAAAAACCCTGTTTCTTTCTAGAAAAAAAAATAATAAACTGTGTAAATAATCCCAGGTCTGAACATATGCCAGTCATTACTTTTTCATCTACTGCTACTTTCTGTACCATCATGGGGATTTGCATACATTTCCCTTGATGCTTTGCATTATTGGGGTATGTGCAATTGTGTTTTCTTTCACATTTGGCTTTCTGGCCAGTATCATCCGGGATAACACATACATCAGTGGCATTTGCTCTGGGGTTCTTTTGTAAGCTTCCTATTCCTTCAATTAAAATGTATGCCTCCATATAGTTTCCTAATGATGTGTATGCTTTCCTTAGAACAAAAATTAAAACAAAACTTACTACTTAGAAATCATTGTGTTGTTTCTCCATACCTCCTTAACATTTCCACACAACTTCACTAACTTCATTATGCAGCCGTGGTGGATCTGGCCAGAATTTGTTTCAGGAAACCTTTGAAAATGAGCATAAGCTCAATTGGTTTGTTGCACCTTATCCTGTTTTAAATAAAAATCTTGAAATCTTTAAATGCAAATCCTGAAATCTTCCCCCAGGACAAGACAGAAAATAGGCTGAAAACAGCATAACTGCCTAGCCCTCCTTCCCCAGTCAACAAAAAAACGAAATAAAAATTAAATAAAAAACTAAATAAATAAACTGTCTACTTTGTTCCTGTGACAAAAGGGTGCACACTGTTCAGATCTGAATATTGTATGATATATATAGTATCACAGATTGAAATAAGTATTATGTTGTAAATAATGGAGGCAGCAAAGTTAACTTGGACAATTAAATTCAGCATGCTTTAATTTATACTTGTAAAGAAAATATGTGAATCAAGAAAATTAAGGGTAACCATATGTGCGGCAGTAATTAGACAGCATTATACATGTTAATATGTAAACACTTCATGTATTATATAGAATATTTCTAGGTATTGCTGTCAAATCACCTGGTTAGTTCTAACCTACTTGTTAAAACATTTTATCGGAATTACCCACAATATGAAACAAATTAGTGAGGCCTTACAATCCTCAAAATGCCATTCAACTGAGAAAGAACCTGTACATGCTGATTGCTAAGTTTATTATCACACACATTACTTGAAGACTAGTGCATAACCGAGTGGATAAATAATAGTATGATAGCATACCATACACATCAGCCCCAATGTTGACACAAACAAACCATACGTAATCTTATCTACTTTAGTCTGTAATTTTAGAAGGTAAACTACAATGATATATCATTTGCTTGCATATTCTGCAGCAGCAGAATTTATCTTTTGACCACCATGCCGTGAGTGCCCTGATCAGGAAAAGTTATGAGATTATTTTCAAGTTACTGTGGTATGGTAATACTTCAGTTTGTGAGATTGTATTCTCTGTTCTTGTTATAATCCCTGCAACACATTTATGAATGTGATGCTTAAGTATACTCAGTAAATTTTATCCATGGTGAAAAAAATGCAGTATAATACATAAGAAGAAGTGCAGTATGATGTTTTTTTACGCAACCAAGGTATGTGATGTCCACAAACCTCAGGAAGGAAGTTCAAAAGGTTTATACAACATCACATGATGAGGGTGTGTAAAGAAAAACAAAGTATAACTACTTCTTCTGTTTCACTTTTTATCGTTACTGTTGTTTGTGTTCCAGCTTCCATCTGCACAAAGGATGTAGTACAAAATCCAAAAATTTGAAATCCCAAGCCACAGAAACCCAAGCCCAATGTTCCAAAATGCCAGCTGCCAGACACAGCAACATCCTGATGACCGACAGCCTGACACTGGATTTATGCTGTGTATGTGGGTGGACGGAGGGCTCTGTCCCCCACACCTCCCTACAATAATATAATCAACTCTGCATCCTGGCAAGTTCCAGTGTCAGGCAGTCAGTCATTGGCATGGTGGTCTGTCAGGCAACTGACATTTTGGGATCATGGGCTCATGCTTCTGTGGTTTGGAATTTCAAGTTTCAGCATTTCATACTACTACCTGAACACACTGTTCAAACATAGAAACAGAATTTATTAAGAGGAAAGAACCACTTTACCCACCCAGTCTGCACTCTGCACAGATGTTCTCTGCCTAATCTGTCTCTGCAAACCCTAACTGGTCTTAGGTGACCATCCCAACTCCATGCCTTTTTACTAACATTCCACTGTGTCCATCCCGTATGTTAAAAGCCTACCACTGTTTAGACCTCCACCCCTTATGCTGGCAGTCTATTCCAGGCATCTTATAACCTTTTAGTGAACTAGTACTTCCTCACAGCCCTCTTAAAAGCTGCACCTCATCCAGCTTCATGGAATGCCCTGGTCCTGGTGCTCATTCTCATTTGAAAGAGACTCCCCTCCTGCATCCTATTCATCCCTGTGAGGAACAGTACTTGTAGGCCTGGACTGCCTCCACCCTGTCTATTTCTTTTCAGAGGTGCAGCATCTAAAACTGAACACATTACTTAAGGTGGAATCTCACCAGTGAGCAATACAGTGGCAACGCAACATCATTTCCCTCCTCCTGCTGGAGATACTCCTACCTATGCACCTCAGCATCCAACTAGCCCTACCTACTGCTTTGTCACACTACCCTGCCACGTTATGTCATCACTTATGATAATCACAATTTCCTTTTCCTGCTTAGTGATTGTACGTACTGCCGCCTCATCCTATACACCACTCTTGATTTCTGTGCCCTAGGTGAATGAGTTTGCACTTTTGGCATTGAAGCCCAGCTCCATGATTTTGACCACTTTACGAATTTCTCAAGATAGCTCTGCATTCTCTCTGCCCCCTCCTGAATGTTCACTCTGTTACAGATTTTGGTACAGCATCATATGCAAAAATGCATATCTTTCTTGTCAGTTCTGTTTCAAAGTCACTTATGAAGACACTGAAGAGGACTGGCCCCAGTACTGAGTCCAGTGGCACCCTAATGGTCACTCTGCCAGCATTAAAATAAGTGTCATTAAACGCCACCTTCTGTCTCCTATCCCTTAATCAGTTTCTAACCCATTTCACCACCCTAGGCTGCTTAACATCTTTATTAGTCTCCTTTGTGACACAGTGTTGAAGACCTTGATAAAGTTCAGATAGGCCACTTCCACTACCCTCCCATGACCCATTTCCCTGGTATTCCATTCAAAGACCCCCCCCACCCCATGAATCCATGCTGCTTATGCTTTGCTGACTATTTGATTCAAGATGGTCTGCCACTTATTCTTAAGCATTTTTCCCATTAATATCTCCACCACTAAGGTGAGACTAACTGGCCTATAGTTGCTAGCCTCCTTCCTGCTGTTGCTGTTACATAGAAGGACCATGTCTGCTCTTCTCCTGTCCTCCATAACCACAGCTACTTCCTGTTAACTGTTAAATAAAGTAGCCAGTGTTGCAGCTAGCACCTCTCTGGGTTCCTTTACTTCTCTCGATACTAGCATTGTGCTACCTGTGTGTGTATTTACCAAACCCTCCATAATCCAAACCACTTCATTTTTAATTACTTATCTGGTTGATCAAGTCATGTGATGATTTTGTTACTAAACTAAGTAATGACTCACAGAGTTTTTTTCCCCCATGGCACAAGAAAAGATGCAACTGGTGGAAATAAAATGTAGCTCAACACTGTGCATTTCTGTCAGTTTTAAAATGAGAATCATGGTTCAAATGGTAGAATCCCTGGCCCACCATTACAGCAGTAGTGCTACTGCTCATGATGCCAGTGACCTGGGTTCGGTAGCGAGCCCAGGTTGTCAGAGGGCCAACCGGGGGGGAGAGGATTGAGCACCCGATGGGCCACTCTTCTTGTCCAGGATGGGGTGGGCAGCACTCCTCACCACAATACTGCCACCATCTGGGTGTCCATGGGTGGTGGTGTTGCAGTAGAGGATGCAGGAGTTAAGAGAGGGGCAGACGTTGGCCGAGGACCGAAGGGGAGGTGTGCCTCCATGCACCTCCTTCTCATTGGTCCTCCCTGTGTGTCAGTGTCTGGGGACAGGAAAAAAAAAAAACAAGGGAAAAGAGTGAAACTCCATTACTGCATTGATAGAAGGGTCCCTGGTGTTGCAGTTCCAGTGCATGCTCCCTCCAGAGGTATGTGGGGAGAAGGAGTGCTCTTCCACACTAACTGAGGGGTGATCTGGGAGCCAGGAATAGGCCACAGGCTTTTGCAGGGCTGTACTGTAGGGCACCACCAGATCTGTTTAGGCAATGGAATCACATCTTAAGCATGCCAAAGACACGCTCTATGATATTACATGTAACGATGTGTGCCTCGTTGTATTGCTCCTCTGCACCATTGGTTGTTTGCCGAATGAGGGTGAGCAGCCAGGGTAAGAGGGGGTATGCACTATTACCTGTGGGGAGAACATGTGTGATGGTTACTGCCTGTCATTGCCTGTTTCAACCCCCCCAGTTCACACTGCCACCGCCTGCCACCCTGTGTGCCCTGGCCATGGTCTTCTATACACGGTTGCTGTGCCACCATTCATGCCTTGCCATATGTATTTGTCATGCCTGTGCACCTCTGTCCATCCTCCCCTGCACTATTAACATTCTTCTTTCCTCTCCTATACCCTTACCTATCACTTTCCTCGTTCTCCATCTCTCCAACCTGCTGCTGTGTAGCATACTGCACAGCCACTGTTTCACCTCCTCCCAGGTCCTATTCACCTACTAGGTGACCCATGGGGATCACCCCACTCTCAAAACATTGGGACAGGATGGACTGGTGCCATATAAATGCATTGTGTGTACTCCAAGGGTGTGTGGCACACATGTTGATTGTGCGCCAAGTGGCATTGCACACCACCTGGCAGCTGATAGAGTGGTAGCCCTTTCTGTTGATGTTTACTGCACCTTCCAGGCCAGGTGGTACAAGTATGGCCACATGGGTGCAGTCAATGACCCCATCATGCCTGGCATGTGTTCCACCCTGTGGAAGTCCCACATGTTTGCTGTATGCTCTGCCTGTGTGCTTGGGAATGTTATGTACTCTGAAGCATGTGGCAGCAGAGCATTGAGGAACTGTGTGAGGAGGTGGGATGTGGCCAACTGTGAGATACCTGCAGTTGTGTCCACTGGTTTCTAGAATGTGCCGGTGGCAAGCAGGCACATTACCACTGTCACCTTGGTCTCCACCATCATGGCATGTCTCCTTCTGGTGGGTGCCTGCAGCTCATCATGGCATAGTTTACATAGCTGCTCTGAATAGCCCTGTTCAGACAGTACTGGTCCACTATCTCTGTGTCCCCATAGTCCTCATACATGAGCCAAGCACGGTTCTGTTTGTGTTGGGCATATCGCTGACGGGCCCTTCCTCAGCCACATTGCTGTTCCTCCCTCCTCCTCACCCCCATCATCACCTGCTTCATTATGAATGGTGTTGCATCCATAGCTATTGCTCTCCTGGATTGAGCCTCTGCTGTGTGTGTGTGGTTGAGCCTCCTTCATTTATGCTCAGCTCTGTATGGTGCATTCTGTGGGTTGCTCTACAGTTGCACTGTGTTTTTAGCTGAATATGCCATTGCACAGGTTATTCATGGTCACGCCCCCCTGTACTTGTGCAGCATTCATTACTGTTGTCAGCATTGCAGCAGGACTTGCACTGCACAGTCATGCTGTTTAAATATGGCTCTGGGGTGCATTTCTGTGTTTGTGCCAGCGCAATTTGGTTGTGCAATGTGCAACTCTTTGAATATCTGACCCTTAGAATGTATACAATAAGCATCTAATTGTCACACATCAGAGGGAATATATTAAAAAGCTACAACATATTTGGGTAAAGCTGTTGCATTTATCTGGCATTATTGCCACCAAACAGGCAGATGATATTAGGCAGAAATTATAAACCTAACAGTTATTTTAGGTACATCAAATGGGATGAAATGCCACTGGGGGATCTAAGATAGTCAGTAAGGGAGAACATTGTTATCTTTTTAATTCCAACTAATTTTATTTTCATGATATCACATTCACAACAAACTAGGGTTCTCAGCACAGCCCTAAGCAGAAACATAAGAAGTGGGAAAAAGTTGAAAAAGAAAATCTCACTGAGGGAGGAAAGTCCTGCATCTGCAGTTGGGCTACTAGTTAAGTTCCTGTGTATCAGAGAGGGTAATGGGCAGTTGGTGAGACACTCACATGGCCTTAGTGAGAGGGTACAGGGCAGAGCTAAGGGAAAGGGATGGCCGTAAATACCTATATTGGGCAGTTAGGTAGGGTGGGCGGACTATATGGGCCACTGGGCTTCTTTCTGCCATCACTTTCTATGTTTCTTTGTTTCCATAATTGATCTGCTCTCTGACTACTTTTTGTAAAAAACATAATGGTCTAGTTCTTCATGTACATGATATTTTTTCTTATAGGCAATTGTTCTCTTCCATATAGACTTTCAGTTTGACTGCTTTGTGAATTTTCCAGGTTTCAAAATGGGTGGTAAGGACAGAGATAATGCAAGCATTTTTCCAGATGGCACTTTGAACATTTTAGAAGAGGAGGTCATTTAATTAAAAGGACTCAAAAGGGATGAGGGAGATGTTTTTCAATCACAGCTGCACAAGTACAGCTAGTATAGATGACATAATGGAGTTATAGTTTCAGCATGAGCTGAGAGAGCTTTTGAAAATTGGATCTGTGGCTACAATCTGAACATTTAATTTAGAGGACAGGAAATTATTTCTAACTGGCAGCTGTTTATAATATTCTTGTTTTCAGAAATTATATTTGTATCCCTAATTGATCTATATTTCACTATGCATGAATAAAACGTGATGTAAATGACTATTTTGCATAGTTTTATTTTTATGGGCATCATTGTGTTATAGTTCTCTTCATAAAACCAGTGATTTAGAGCTTTAACTGTTTCACCATTTGTGTACAGAACTCTAAGCATGGATTTGATAGGTCAGGCTGAGCATTCTGTAAACAAACTGTGACATAGGAAAAACTGTTCTGTTTCCACAATGAGAACTGAGTAGAATGTTGTCTATAAAAAGAAAGCAATGGAAACTACAATTTCCACATCAGTGTTTATTCAGGTGCAGGTAAAAATGGATCATCTGGGGGTATGAATTGTATTTCTGTAACTAGAAACATTACTAACTGGTGCCAGTTAGCATATATTTCCTGTCCCCCTTTAATTTTATCAAGGTATTTAGGTGGATTACAAATAAAGTTACTTCTAGTTGATATGGGCTATTCAAATGTGAAGTAAAACCTTGTAAGAAATTTTTCAGGAGTGATGAAGAGAACAGGTAGAGTTCCTTTTGACAAGATCAATTATATTTATATTATTATACTTACATTTTATCAAGCACATATTCTATATACAGTAATATTTAACATTCCTTATTGTAAGGCTGTAGGGGAAGGTTCACAAGTGGTGAAGGTGGGGTGCAATCTGCATCAAAATATTCTGTAATCTAGGCTGCCTTAATCCAGCCCCGTCAATAGCATTAACTAATCAAAAACTATAAAACAAGACTCAATACAACAAGCATTTGTCATTGCCGAATGTTTGCTTTCTAATATTAGCATTGGACATGCAGAAGTTGGACAGATGCAGAATAGGAGTGGCAGTGAAGTTTTAAACTCTGGCCAACCCCACCTCCACCCCGTAGAGATGGACAGGCATTGGAGTGTGCCTGTGGGTCATACCCCATAATGCTTATGGCATTTCACCTCACCCTATCCTGTAGACACCAACAAGTGTTGAGGTGTGCCTTGGGGTGTTCGGCTTCACAGTCACGCCATTTCATAAGGACATGCTGAAATGGGTGCAGTACAGGAGAATGGGGTGAAGTCTGGGGCTGAACAGTGCAAGGCACACCTCAATGCCTGTCAGTAGCTTCAGGGTGGGGGTGGGATGGCATGAGTATTATAGCCGGTGATCCAAAGTTACACCTCTGATGTCTGTCAGTTTGTAAAGGGTGGGGCGTTATGATTAGATCCCCCCAACACCCCTGGCATGTGTTGGTATTTGCAGTACAAATTTTCAACATGGCCTTTTTGTGACCCCCACCTCATGAAAGCATTTGGGACCTCTTCTCATGAACAGTAGCACAGTGATTTTCTTAATGTGTACCGAACTTCGAGTTCCCACAGCAACCATGCCATTATGTGCCAGATGTACAAAAACACAGATCAGGCAGGATGTGAAGAATGACAGCTATACCATTCATAGGGAGGTGTGAAGAGATGGCAATGTTGAAAATCTGTAGTGAAAATATTAAAATTGCTTGAAATTCTGAGAGTAGGTGGAAACTGTGCAACACATGATTGTACTGCAGTCATTTAGTGGAATTATTTCACCAGATTTTCAACATAGGAATTTTGTGACCTCTGCTCATGAACACTGTCACTATGATTTTCTGTCCAAAACATTAATATCCCACAGTGACTGCTTCATTGTGCACCAGATGTGCAAATGCATATTTTGGGCAGGATATGAAAAATGACAGGTGTACTGTTCATAAGAAGGTGTGGCAAAATGCCAATGTTGAAAATCTGGAAGGAAAACATTACAAATTTGCGAAGTTACAAGGGTGCGTGGTAACTGTGCAATACACGCTTGTAACACAGTCATTTTATGGACTTTTGTCACCAAATTTTCAACATAGGCATTTTAGGACCTCTGACATGAACAGTGTCACTGTAATTTTCTTAATCTGTCCCAAACACTAATTTCCCACAAGTGATTGCGCTATTCTGTGCCAGGAGTGCAAAAACATGTTTCAGCCAGGATGTGAAAAATGACAGCTGCACTGTTCAAAAGGAGGTGTGGAAAAATGCCAATGTTGAAAACCTGTAGTGAAAATATCACAAATTTGTGAAGTTATGAACATGCATAGAAACTGCACAATGCACACTCATAATGCAGTCATTTCTTTGACTTTTTTCACCAAATTTGCAACATAGGCTTTTTGAGAGCCCACCTCATGAATAGTGACACTGTCATTTCATTAATTGGTCCAGAAAGGTGATTCCATGCAATGACTACAAAATCACATTTTAGGACTGAATAACAAGATGACAGTGACTTAATTAATGAGGTGAGGTCCCAATAACCTCATGTTGAAAATTTGGTGCCACAATTTGAAAAAATGGCCAAGATATGCACCAAAGTTGAAAAACAAAACATTTATACAATTATACAGCTTACTGGCACTACTTCAGTTTGCAGTCGACTTTGAAGAGTGCAGACATGTTCCTGGTCTACTGAAGATCATTGTGCCAGGCTCCAGAAGTAAGTATGGGGTGAGGGTGGTGTAGGGAGATAGAGCATGCAGCAGGTGGGCACGGGTTGGTTAAGAGGGGCATGGGGCTCAACTAGGTACCGTTTTCTTTTTTTACAGGATTTAAAATTAAACAAAAACATCGTGGGACACTTTTGACACACTGGGGTGGGCTCCCAGCATGCCACCAGGCTGGGTATTTGTTGGGAAGGTGGGTACTGAAGCCAACAGGGATTGGCAGCCCCATTGGCCATACAGTGTGGTGGAGGGGAGTGGGAGTGCATGAGCTGAGGGCGATTGGGCACCCCCTAAGCACATAACAAATGGGGAGGGAGGCACATCATTCCAATGGGGATTGGGATACCCCATCTACAAATAAACTGGGGATGGGGACATCCAACAGGGGGATTGGGAACCCCCAAGTTGGCTTTCATTGGGACTCTGAGATGGATGGAGAGAGTCGCTGCCCACCACCATGTTAAAAGAAATTTTACACCAGGCAAGTGGTTGCTGCCTCATTGTAGTGGTGGATTCCTTTCAAGGTGGTGGCACACTGGCTGAACTAGTGTCAGTAGCAGCATTCACTGCATTGGGGAAAGCAAGCCAAGCCTCAAAAGGCACTGGGGGCATTGGCCCCCATCGTGCCCCACCTCCAAAACCCTACTTCTCTCCTAAGCTGTGATGAAATGTTTCTTGCACATGCGCACAAGCAAACATAAAAATGTAATTACTAAAACACAGGAAGCAATATATGGGGAATACAGTAAGGTGCCTGTTTAAAAAAAATCACTGGGACCTAAACCATGGTATGTTGTGATAGGGGACATCTGTGCCACAGAATTGGACCCTCTTTTATTTTCAAACACTAGGTTGCAACCTCTCTTTTCTTTTCTGTCTTTATGTTTTCTAATCCAGAAGGCAGGCCACCTTCAGGCAAACTTTTCACTCTCTCGCTCTCTCTCTCTCTCTCTTTCTCTTGAATCTATCTCTATTACTTTATTTTCTTACATGCTCTTGGGCCCAGCAATATGGGAGGTCAAGTGAAACATGACCTCCAGGAGTATGTGAGCTTATATCAGCAAACAATAAAGAAAGGCACTTAAAATGCATATGATTGCCCCTAAACGACTGGTGAAATGAATGATTAGATAGCATTTGGCTGTAAAGCCAGTTTTATGTTCCCCTGGTAGGTTATAGATTTTCCCTTAAGTAGGGTTTCCTATGCCTAAGGATTAAATGTCTGAGGACTTCCTTCTCCCCTCCCCCTCCCAACTGGGAACCAAAGGTCACAAAACCATGTGTTGATAATCTGGCCAAATATCTGTACAGTAGACAATCCTTTTAGCTGCTAAAATTGTATAAATAGGCAGGTTGCCTAGTTAAAAGAAATATGCCCTGTAAAATAAACACAGTAGGTTGTATTGCAAGGGTCTGGTTAGTATGCCCTATAAGAATTGATGAAAAAGAAAGCTGTAATAAGGAAACAGTGGAAGAGAAGTGAACACTGTATTGAAAATAAAAGGAGCCTCGGAGACAGGAACAGAAAGGTGAGAGTTTTGATGCAACACTTTGCAAAGCGCACTCTCCCTCTCTCATTCCCAATTAATGCATGCACTGAGTAATGGTACAGCATGTGCAAAAAAATAAAGCAACTAGAGCCCAAAGCCAAAGGAGAGAAGAGGGCTTTCTTTTTGCACGCACTACCAGGAAATGTTTCTCTCTCTCTCTGTCTCTGTTGCTCTCTCTCTCTCTCTCTCTCTCCTATTGCTCAGTAGCAAGTGCACAATGCACACTGTGCATCTCCTGCTTCCCTGGGTCAGAGCAGAGGTACCCATAGCCTGGCTCCAACAACAAAAAAAAGGATAAAATACAAGAACAGAGAGGAGAGGGGTAGAAAAACATTTTAGTGTAAAAACCCTCTTTCTCTCTCTCTCTCTCGTTCTTAGCCCCATGCACTCTATGCACCTTGCACCCACATCTAGGAGACAAAGCAAGTCTCCAAACAACCTGGCATTAGTGGAGGTGAAAGTAAAGCCTCACCAGGTTCCCTAAGAAAGCTGTTTATATGCTTCCAGCTCTCCAGAAAAGGAGGGTGTTTTATTATTGAAAACTGGTCCTTGGCACAGGGCCAATATGAAAAGTAAAGCGGCTAAAAGTTGTAGCTATCTGGGAAAGATAAAAAGAGTTGTTCATTTTAATTTTAGTATTACAGCTTTACTCCTGTCTTACAATAGGTACAGCAGCCTGTAGCTGCTTGGTTTAAAACATTCTAGAACTTATAATGAAATGTGTAGAGCATATTTGAAAGGCCCTGGGCTTAGGCCTGCATGAATCACAGAAGCACATTTTCAAAGCCACAGAAAGGTCCTGTAGCCTATTGTTTTTCTATCTGGTTTAAAACACACCAAACAGTTGCTTTTAGCTTTACAGCTATAATAGAAAAGAAGACATGTCTGGGCTTAGGTTAACAGGGGAAATTCAGGTGAACCTTTACTGACCTGTGTCCAGTCCATAAAGGAGTGCCAGATTTGGTGCCCTTTAGGCCAGCAGTGGCCTCTAGTGATCCCTCTTTATACAATGACAGCTGTCAATCAAACAGGAGTGGAAAAATAGCACTTCCTCCTACCAGTTAACTGCTTATCTGGGCTAACTTATTTTGTGGGGATAACATGGTTTCATTTGTAGACATGATAGTAAGCCCTTTGTACTTCTATAATTTAAAAAAGGGCTTAAATCTAAGTTTTGGTTTTTTTTGGTGATGCTGGGGTCATATGATCACAGGAGAGCAGATATAAATAGCTCTCCTGTAATGCAAGACAGCAAATAGGGAGTCAGTGGAGAACTGACTGTGGAGGATGGATGACCTCTTGAGAGTGTGGGCTCACACAAACTCACTGAGCAGGCTGAGCGAAAAGCCTGGTGACCCCACTGGGCAGAACAGTAGTTTTGTTTATTTATATGAAATTACTAATCTTCGTTATTTTCTGTACATATTTTTGCTCAATTTACACTACAATAAATTGATAAGCGCTTCCTAGCATTTTTTTTATGCACCAAAAAGATGTGTGTGCCTATTCCTGTGTCTAAAATCCCATGTCCTCTATTGCTTGGCATTAAATATCCCATTATAATTTACATGTAATGCTTAAGGACTCTCAAAACTATAAAAATTGCACAAATGTTTGTATATTAAATATACTGTTGACCTGAAGGACTATAGAAGTGCACACAAATGTCACAAAAATGTCACAAGTAAAACATTAAACCAAGGTTCATAAACTTCATATTGCCTCAAGCAGACTGTATTATGGGCCAAAATATTCTAATTCCTAATGCACAAGCATCATTCATATAAGTAATAATACTTAAGAATTCTATACCATCTCTTAAACTGATATAGCATATAGTACTTGTGTTACATATAATTGCAAGGTGTACTACTGATCTTAATTATCACTTAAACAGTTTACAACAGAAACTAAAGATAGAAGCTGGAAAAAATGATGATGTTGATATTGTATGCTTTTTTCAGTTAATAGTTTTTATTGATTTTTCAGCATACAAAAGCACATCACATAACAGGTACAGAAGACAATTGTATGTTTTTTTTATTATCTTAATTAAGTACAGTACCTTACAGCAACAAAAATTATTTCTGTGTGATGAAGATTTTGGGGGAAAAGATGAAATTATAGAAGTGCTAGAGATTTTATAATTGTAAGTGCCCTTAAGGTCTTCATCTAAATTCTAATAGGCTATTTTAGCCCAAACATTATATATTATATTTATTGTGGGTTTGGCCTAAGTGTGTTACAAATTAAGAATGTGCCTGCAAACTGGGATGAATTTGACTGCTCTGCATAGGGAGATGAGTAACTTGTTGTTCAGTGTGCCTTCCTGGTGAAACATTTCAATAAATAAATAAATAAAATATTATTAAATTTGCAACAACTGTGGCAAATTTCATAACAATAATTGATGCAATTAACACATTTCGGCAAATTGTTGCTGCAATGTGAATGGATTTGCATGTTAAATTCACCTCAAAGATGTATAGGGCTGCATAGTGTGGCAAATCAGCCAGTAAAATTTGCACAATTGTGCAAATGATACAACACAAATTGTTGCACTATGTTACGCAATACACAAATTGTGGAGTGTTTCTATTTCGCACAGAGCTAGTTAGGCTGCAGTGATTTTATAAAAAGGCAGTGCATTGTATATTTTCTATATTGCTGTTGTGCCTGGAATTAATTAACTACATTTTATGTATAGAGGTCTGCATTAGGGTCCATAGTATATGATAGCATAACTTTTTGAATAATTAGGGGTCTGGGATATTTTACATATTTATTATTGTCATCAGTTATGTTTTCCATTTGCCATACCATTGAGATTTAATATAACTACTGTAGATCATCAATAAATCTGCATACACCTTTACATTTTACACTATAAAAGCAGTGAAAGGCAGTAAGACACCACCCCATGATGAAACCAAACAGAGAAAAGTAGAGGTGCTTTCTTCGATGTCCTGTTGGAGATGTTGTTATGCTGCCAATTTGCAGTGGGTAAATAAAATGTTTTCTCTTAAGTTCTTGGAGTGAGTGCCATATCTTTTTTCAGTTGTGCATACTTGCCTTGGTGATGGACTGATGGCACATTTAGAGGGAGTCTGTGTGGCCTTTGTTTTGATACTGTGATCCATTTGGCACTAAGAACATAATGACCATTACATTAAAAGATATGTAGAAGTCACTCACAGAATAAGGCATGTTAATGAAGGGAAAGTTATCCAGCATGATATTTTCTAAGATTCACCCTGTTCTGGGGGTAATGAGGTGTGGCAGTGTACCAGTAGGCAGACTAACACTTGCAAAGGCCTGATGCAAGAGGTAGGGTGTTCTTTTTCTGGCCAAACGTAAGGCCTTCTTGGGAGCAAGAATCATGTATACATACAGTGAGCTATATCTGCACCACAAGGATGTGGTGTAATGGTTTGAGGAACTGGCAAGGAAATCAGGGCTTTTAAGCAAGAGGATATGGGAAGGGGGCTGGTGCAGGAGATCCACAAGGGCAGAGGTCATATGCAGGACATCACCACTGAAAGGACAGCAGAGTATGAGAGCACCAGGAGAGGATACCAAAAAGAAGAGGCAAGGAAGCTTAGAGGGACAGTTATACTCACCTGCATGCAGGCCATCAAGAAAAGCGCACTCAGCAAAATCGGGGAGGTCAAGCGTTTGACACGCGATGCAGAAAAGGATTTAGTATCACTTACAGAAACCTGGTGGGGAAAAGAGAATTTCTGGGGCAACAAAATAGATGGATACAGTGTATTGCAAAGGGATAGGCTTGGCAGTAAAGAGGGAAGTGTGGACCTCATTGTATGGGAGGAAGTCACTATGAAAAACAATGTGTCCATTAGTGGGTAAACATTACAGTTCAGTTCACATATACTGTTATGCAGATGAGTTGGTTTTGCATTTTTATAAGTTGATAATGAAATGGAAACTCACAATATATTGTTTTTAAATGCTTAACCATCTTAAGAGCATATTTTATAAAATGGTTTTGCAATTCAGCTGGAATACATCTGTAGTGCTGTCACAAAGCAATGCAAAGTCCAATTGCAACCATTAAGTAACAGTTCTAAAAGGATTTTTGCTGTATCCAACAAGACTTAAGAAACTCATTCAGAAGTGGCAAAGAAACTTACTGATCTGACAGTTTTAATGTAAATTGTACTGTAGTGTTCCATCAAGCTCTTCATTGAGATGGGGGCATATGAATCACCCTGGGGGCATTTCAAGCTCTGAAAACAGATCAATGGAAATAGCTTGGTATCTTATGAAAGCCAAAACTAGGGCTTAGTCTGATGTCTTAACCAGCTTCAATGACTGCTTCTTAAAAGAGCATATCAAGCAGGGAAAAAGTTTAAGGCCACCCTTGTTCTCAGCACTGGGTCATCTCTAGTATAAACATGTCATAACAAATTAGTATATTTTCCTTAAATATGTTACAGACAAGTTCTTTTTTGTGATTAATAATTTGTATTGTCATTTTCTTTACAAACAAACAACACAAGTCAAAACACATACATGCATTCTTATATAGTGTTAAAAGGAATATACAGTAGTACAACAAAGTACAACTAATCACAGATCAATAGGTATATTCCAGGTTCACACTTGCAATATTTTATAAGTATTTAGTGTCAATTGAGTACATAAACAAAGGACTGATTAAAAAAAATAATTGGGTTGTAGCTCTAATAAACTAATAGTATTGTCAAAATGTCTTCTGACACTTCTAAAGGGGGGTAGGCAGGATTAGCAATACTACCCTGTCCAGGGTGGGAAGAGGGAAGGTGGAAAGCAATGAGGTGTGGGTATAGGATGAGGAGGAAAGAAAGGGAGAGAGAAAAAGGAGGGGTAGGCTCATTTTGTCTTGTCAAAAAGCAAGTTTCTACCTCCAAGTAAAGCTGAGATGGATGCAGTATAGGAGAATAGGGTAATGTTAGGGCTGAAGACCCCAAGGCACACCTTGATGCCTGTTAATGACTGCAGGGTGGAGATGGAATGCTGTGAGCATTATGGCTGATGAACCCAAGTTACACCCCTGACATCTGTCAGTCTTTATGGGGTGGGGTGTTGCAACTGGAAACCTAATGCCCTTGGTGTTTGTTGAAAATTTAGCTTCAAATTTTCAACATGGGCTTTTTAGGACCCCACTTCATGAACAGTGGCACTATCATTTCGTTACTCAATCCTGAAAGGTGATTTCACACAGCAACTGTACGATTCAGCACCACAGATGTGAAAACACATTTTGGGCAGGATGTGAAAAATGACAGCTATACCATTCATGTGGAAGTGTGAAAAAATGACAATGTTGAAAATCTGGAGTGAAAATATGAAAAGTTGGCGAAGTTACGAGCATGTATAGAAACTGTGGAACACATGCCCACATCACAATCAATTGTTAGTTGTTTTTTCACTAGATTTTCAACATGGGCATTTTGGGACCTCCCCTCATAAACAGTGACACTGTGATTTTGTTAATCTGTTCCAAAAGTTTATTTCCCAAAGCGACTGCGCCATTCTGCACAACAGGTGTGAAAACACATTTCAGGTAGGATGTGAACAATGACAGCTGTACTTTTCATATGGAGGTGTGTAAAAATGGCAATGTTGAACATCTGGAGCGAAAATATAAAAAATTGGCAAAGTTAAGAGCATGTATAGTAACTGCACAATGTACACTCATAACGTAGTCATTTCTTTGAATTTTTTCACCAGATTTGCAACATGGGCTTTTTGGGACCCCATCTCATGAACACTGGCACTGTCATTTTGTTAATCAGTCCCAAAAGGTGATTCCGTGCAGTGGCCACAAAATCACCTTTCGGGATTAGTAACAAAATGACAGTGACATTTTCATGAGGTGGGGTCCCAAGCACCCCGTGTTGAAAATTTGGAGCCAACATTCCTAAAAATGGCTGAGATATCAAGATAAGTTGAAACTACCATTGACAGCCATTATACATGCTTACCTTTGATTCTTCAGTTTGCCGGTCGGCTTTGAAGTGTGCAGACATATTCTGCTCCACAGAAGATCGCTGCTGTTGACCTCCGGAGGTAAGTATGGGGTAATGGTGGGTGAGCGGAGGTGGGTGCTCAGTGGGAGGGTGGGGATTGGGATGGGGGCATTGGGGAGACTACGAGGGACCAGTTTCTTTTTTGCAGATTAAAAACAGCTGGTGGATGGTTTTCTTAATTTACTGGTTAAAAAAAACAACTTTTGGGCACACTGAGGTGGGCTCCCAGTGTGCCATATGAGTTTGGGGGGGGACATGATGCCGATGAGGATTGGACACCCCCATCAACAAAGAAAGTGAGCTTGAGGGGGAGAGAAAACATGACGCTGATGGAGATTTGGCACACCCATCAGCATAGACGGTGACCTTGGGGGCTGAGGGGCATCTAACACTGGGAGTGGGCATCCCAGTGTCGAAAAAATAATTATATAAAAAAATTATCTGGGCACACTGGGGTGAGCTCCCAATGTGCCACAATGTGGGTGGGCGGGAATACATGCCTACTTGGGGATTGGGCACCCCGATGTCAGCTTTCCGGGGATTGTGTGACAGGTGGCAGGAGCCATCAATGTGGAAAGGTGCACAGGGGCTGATTTATTTATTAAAATGTTTCACCAGGAAAGGCACAGTGAACAAACAAGTTGCACTCATAGAGCAAGGTCTGGGCACAGAGTGCTCAGCGCACAGCAGGAGCTGACGAAGTTGTGAGGGGAAGGTGCCACTGCAATGATGAAACTGTCCATGATTGCAGTGACAGATTTGTTTCAACTCCTTGGCAATTTTTGAAGATGCTGTCATCACCAGCATGCTCAATGACTGACGGCTGAGGGATGCACCCACTAAAGCATCCTCTACATTTGCCGCAACACTGACACACTTCTGAAATGTGCTACTATCACAAGAAGTTGCTTGTGTGTGCAAGCAAACAAACCTGAAAATGGGCTTATCAGAATCTTTTTTCAAATCCTTTATTCCATGACTCAAACAAATAATTACCTGCACTTCACAAATGCGCACACATTTGTTATGTCCCCAATTCTAAAGTGGCTTCAGGTGGGGAGGATCAATAGGGATATAAGCAGACATGCATATATTGTGTATTGTAAATGTGGTTGCAACAGATGGATGTTTGACATAATTAGTAAGCCATAAAACTCTATGTGGACAGCCTTTACTTCTGCACCACTAATACAATGTTAATTGTAATAAAATGTTCATTCAGTCCTTTTGAAATGTTTTATGAAACAAATCTTAACTGAAAAAAAAAATTGTACCCAACGCACATTAACCAAGCCTAACTGGCTGATTGCATATGCTAACCTTTCAACACAAGATGTGACACTTTCATCTGAGTAACAGCACAAAGATACAGTAGTACTGTAAATGCCTTTGAAATGTATCCCTTAAAGTAGCACTCCCAAATAAATAACCTAATAAACACCAGTGTTATGTTTCTTTGCAGTTGAGATTTGTTTTATGAAACATTTCAAAGGAGTAAATGAAAATGTTATTGCATAAAATTGAAATTATAGTAAAGGCTATCCATAGAGAGCATACAGATTGCTACTTATGCAAAAATGTCTGCCTGTTGCAGCAGCATTTAGAATATACTGTATATGCCTGCCCATTTATATGCCTGTTGCCCAACTTACCATCTGAAGCTGCTTTGAACTTTGGGACTAAAGAAACGTGTGTGCCTTTGTGAAGTGCATATAATTAGGATTCTGGGTTATGGAATATGGGAATTGAAACTAGATTCTGGTAAGACCTTTTTTTCATTTACATATATCTGCAGTGCTGTAGACACACACCCATAAGATAGGGATAGCCACCATAGTTTTGCATAGAGATCATAGTGATGATGGAGATGATTAATAAACAATACTGACCAGCAGGTATTATTGCAAGTCATAGTAACACTTTAAGTTTCCTTAATTACACTGTAGTTACAGTATATCTAACCTGTAACTGTGTTGCATTTTCAATGTAGTTAATACAATAAAAGGTAACTATAGTGTATTTACCCTATTGCACATAATTAATGACTACCTACCATTCAGGTACATTGAAACTGACACTTAAAATGAAGTGTGACCTAAGACTTGGCTGGTAGTATAGCCTAGAGGTTAGAGTAATAAGCTGTGAATGAGCTTGGAACATCCAGCAGACCAGGGTTTGATTCCCGCAACCTCCACTTGCATTCTGTGTGACTTTGAGCAAGTCACTTAACCACCCAGTGCTCCCAGGTTTCCCCTGAAAACAGGCACTTGTGCCTAGTGGGCCTTACACAGGTACCAAAGAATAAAATAAAACAAAAAATAAAAGACACAGTCCATTTGGCCAATACTCTTTTTAAGGTATGGGAAAAAGAGATTTCACAAATAAGGCTGGGGAGGAGCTTTCAGCTGAGTATAATTCTACTCTGTAGGACAGGCCAAGCCTAGTGTTGACAGCCTTGTAAAGACAGGAGATATTAGAAGAGAATTCCATGGAGATCTAGAGTGACCCCAAGGCACTTACTGGAGTCAACCAAGTCAAGCAGAGAAGCATCATCACAAAACATTAATAGGGCATCGGTGTAGTAGGAGTCCCAAATATCATGGCATGCTATTTTAGCATTTAGAACCAGTCTGTTATTAGTTTCAAACATATAGTTTACACCCTGTAATGGGCAATCTGACTTATATACTGTCTTCAAGCCACACTTTGGCAGCCTTCACTCTTACTCCTTAGTTTTCCTGTATCCTCCTTTCTCCCAGAATGCCAGCACAAGGGTATATATCCAAGCTGACAGTCAAGCACCTAATGACGTCCTCCCTCACCCTACACCATGATGACTACACTGTCACTGGTGTACCACAGACAGTAATGACAGAGCACAGTGATACCACCCTCCCTATCCCGAAGAGGAGAGCATCCCCTGAGAAGCTCAGTCCTTCTCCCCCCCCCGATCATCCCTTGATGACCCAGGTTTGTTCCCAAACCCAGCTTACTGGCATTATGAGCAGTACCAATGCACTGAAAGGCTGGCTAGTCTGTTATTAGTGAGCCATGCAGAAACCTCCCAAACGTCAGTGTTGAGAAAGGAGTTACTGTGACCTGCACTTCTGAAGCTTATAGTGAGTGCTATGGTCTCTGCATATTTTGCCGATGAACAGCATGCTGATCCACAGGTGATATTATTTACAATGAGAAAGAGAAAAGGAGTGGACCCATGATAGAAACTTGTGTGATACCAATCCTAACAGGGGACATATCAGGTAAAGCTGATTAAATTTGACAGTTTGGTGTCTATAATTAAAGTTGTTGTCTATCTATATGGTCACAGTAGAGAAAAGACCTAGGGCTAGTGATTTTGAGCAGATCAGTTGATGAGAAACTATGTGAAAAGCCTTAGCTTGAACTATGAAAACCATTCCTGTCAGTGTCCCCTGATCAATATCCATATGATATCATTTGTAAACTTAATGAGTGTGGTGGTTGTACTGTGGCCCTTACTAACACCATGCTATGTAGCAGTTAGGAGATAACAGTTATATAAATGTTTAGATAGATGAGTTAAGGGTCATGACCACAGGGGTGCAAGATATGTTGATGGAGCAGAGCACATACTGTCAGTGGACCCACTGCCTTAGCAGTCAGCATTAAAAAAAGGTTTTATTGTCAGACTAACTTTCAACTTTCTATCTGTGTATAACTTATCTATTTTAAGTTGTGGCTGTCAGTCTTAGTGCCAGTGTGGCCTCTACTGCAGATTCCAGCTCCAGTTTCACAGGGTGTGGGGGTCAGGAGTACAGATCAAAGAAGCAATAGGGACTATTATTCAAAACACCTGATCTTGGTACTGGTGTAACCAGGAGGAGCAAGGACAAAATTACAAATGTTAAGTGCCTTAATCCTGGTGCCAGAAAGAAGGTCAGCATGGAGAAGTGTTCAGTGCCTTAATCCTGGTGCCAGAAAGAGGGTCAGCACTTACAAATGTTCAGTGCCTTAATTCTTTGCCAGCAGGAGGATCAGCATGGACAAACTACAGATGCTCAGCAGGATTGTTACAGAAGAACCTGCACTATCAATAATTTACATGTGCTACATTTGCTATATTTATTGGTGGGGAGGTAAGGCCTCACAAAATAATTTGCAGATGGACCCTGAAAAATCATTGGCACATCTTGATGGGTTGCTACATCCTTCTGCAGTAGTTTACTGAGGACATATAGGACTGATATTGAGTGATAATTTTCTTAGTGTCTTGGGTCTCCTTTCTTAGACTCCAAAACTATTCTAGCAACTTTCCAGATGTCAGGTACAACACCAAATAGCAAAGAGAGATTGCAAATATGAACAACTGAGAATGGGCAATGTTGGAGTCACCTAGTTGGCTTATTTTTAGCTCAAAGCCATGATTCCCATCACTAGCGAAAGGAAAGACATTACCATACATAAGGGTTTATAAATATCTGCCGCAGTCACAATTTTGAGGAAGAAATCAGTAGAGCATAGGACGTATAAGCAGGAAGGAGTAGGGGTATATGCAGAAAGCTCGGTGAAATGCTTATCAAAAATTTAGCAATTGTAAGGGGATCATCACAATTTACTCCATTCAGAGAAAGGTCTTTTATAAGGTGTTTGGTAGTGCCATCAATTATGTCCTTAATGCTCTTCCTGAAACTACACAGTTCATTAACAGAGGCCATAAGTGTACGTATGTAATAACGGTTCTTGGCAGTACATATGGCTTTTATATAAATATTCATAAACTGTCTATACTCATACTGGTCATTTATACTTAAGGAGCCATTATAGGCATGCCAGCATGTATTCTATCCCTCACTTTCATGAAGCAGAGGAGGTGCCAAAGAAGCCACTTGGTGGCTTACTCCCTTACTCCCTTCTTAATAAATTGGGCATACACCTTCATTAGGGAAGAAATTAGAGAAAGAAAGAAGAAAATGGAATAGAGACATTTGGAGTAGCATGGACAGTCAGTACAAGCTAATTCTGAAAGGAAACAATCCATGTCTAACTTTGAGAAGTCTCTAAACTTGATTACTTTGGTGGTACCTTGAGCAACCTAATTTTCCATATGCAGTATATTGTGATGTGATCATTTAAAGCAACAGACAAGGTGCAAGACTGCTGTATCCTGTCAGTTTCGTTAGACAACATCTTGTCAACTGCAGTATGGTGACCCCTCTCTAGCAAAGTGCCTAGTAAGGAGAGATTAGCCTGGTAAGGTTGAGCTTGCTGTTCATAGTTTCACATTGCCTAGATTGTTCCCTAACCTGTTCAAATTAAAATGCCCTATACTAGTATTTTTTTTTAACTGCAAAGGTGAAAATGTGATAAGATAGAAAGATTAGCTCATTAGTGTGTGTGTGTGTGGGGGGGGGTGTAAGCGCAGACGAGGTGTAATTTAAGGAGTGCAAGTATTCACATGTATAAAGGGATGGATGGGTTGATTTACTCCACAAATGAAACATTCAGATGAGACCTAGCATATATTAGACTATCCCCTCTTTCTGAGCCAGGTCATTCAAGCCTGATGAAGTTAGGAAGTGAGCTGCTGGGTCAGATGCTAATGGTTCAATCCAGGATTCAGATATGCCAGAAATATCTGTCTGGTAGAGAATGACCCAGTCAGTAAGCTCAGTTATATTAACTAAGTGGTGAGATGAGCATTTTTTGTTGAAAATGCTCCTGAATTACCAAGGTTACAATATATATATTCAAACAGTTTTTTATTAATTTCTTTGGCTTAAGACACCATTTTATCAAACATAGCAGGGAAGACCTTAATGCAGATAGATCTTGAACACTCTCAAGACTACTTGGCATATCCTCTAAAACAATGATCTTTATGATGGGAGCAAGTGTGCAGCACTTAAAATGTTGTTTTCTTCATCTCTTGTAAATGTCATTAAAGCTCTTCCCTAGAAGATAAATGATAAAGCTACATTTTACAGCATTATCATAATTAGCAATAGGGGGAGGCCTAATACTCATCAGCTAGTCAGAACATTTTGCCATGGTGCAAGACCAGAGAAACATACCTAATGAATGTGGTTAGAAAACAGGAAATATATTTCAGCCTGTACTTGTCAGCTAAACTTGATTAAAATATTTCTTTCAAGAGACCTGAGGCTTTGTTATATTATCTTTATATTACTATTAAAGGCACATTACAACATTCATCACAACAATATAACATTGTAACAGATGAACAGATGCACAGTAAATTAATTCACAATTAAAAACGTTAAGTATGGAAACATATGTAAACAAAAACAAATTCAGAGTGAAATCATTTTAATTTCAAGTGTATCATTCTTCACAGAGTAACTCATTTTTTTCAGTTTAGGAAAATGGGGCCTTTATCCTAGGCAACTTGGCCAAATAAACACACAAGGGGTTAAACTCCCCAAAAATATCAAGGTAAAGCTATACCATAATGTCGGCACACTTTCAACTTGCTCCTGAATTAAACATAAAACCAATTCCTATATGTTTTAATAGTAGAATGTTATTAAGTCTTTCACCTGCACAATTTCTGTCCATTTATAGGGTATTTATCTGCAAATGGAGGAAAAGATGCCAGAACCAGCACAGATGCAGTGGTTTCATGAAAAGTCATCCAGAGTGAGCAACAAGAGTGCAGATCTAAAATGCTGTATCTAATTCCCACACTTGCAAGGCATCCAGTAACCATTGCAAATTTGGGCAAATACATTCATGTGGATATCAATTATATATATATATATATATATATATATATATATATATATATAATAGTTAGAGTGTAAACAGAGCTCAGGAAATACATTGTTCTACATACTTAAATGATTTGGTTCCCCCCTTTGCAATTAACAGAAAAGATGAGTAATTTTTCCCTAAAGGAACAGTGCAGATTAAGAATTCTAAGCATAAATTAAAGGTGACAAATTACCTTAATCGTACCCCAAGAGCAGAAATAGGTGATGGTGACTCTTCTTAATTGCACACAAAGGCAAACTCATCACAGATGCAGTCAATATTTCCTTTTATAACAAGCAGACGTAGGACACTGCAGGACATGGATGCAAAGACCCAAACACCAAGAAAGATAGCTGCCAACTTATATTTGTTCTGTTGGAGGCAAACAGCTCCACTGCATAAAACATAGAGAATACTGTTTGGGCAACCATGTACAACAAGCCTGTGCTGCCACAGAGTGGGTCTGATTACATCAGACCTCAAGAGCGAAAGCTGAGGTGGCAGCACAGGCTGGTTGCCCATGTGGTTGCTCAAACAATGTTTTTTTATGAAGCATAGATTTTTTAGTTTATTTTTTTAATTTTTAAACAAATGTGTTTTCACAGTACTCAGAGGCAGCAGGAAACATGCCAGCAGTTTCAGCACAATACTGATTGTTGTGCATTCAGCAGTGCTGTGAAAATTACCAGTTTCAATGAGGAAAGCTACAACCACATTCCATAACCTTTGAAATGTGATACAACAATGTCTGAGCTAGCACGGAAATGAATGTGCAACATATAAAATAATGTTTGATTAACCATGCACAACAAGGCTGTTTTCCCATGGAATGGTTATCATAATGGCAGAGTGAACATCCCTGTCATTATGGTAACCACTCCATGGGAAAATGGTCTTGGTGTGTGAGGTTTACCATACATTATACTACAGGTATCTAGTCTCAGCCAATCACAAGACAGGAAAAGTAGGAGTTATTATCCCACAAACTACTAACTTCATGCCCACAAGTAGGTTATCCACATTCAATCACGCCCACAGTAGGTTATTCGCCCCTTAACAATGCCCACAGTAGGTTATTCGTCTAAAACCATTCCCACATTAGGTTATTCATATCCCCTCTTCTACTATCCCGCACTGCCCATCTGCTCACACTCGCGTTTGTCTGACGTTGTTACATGACCCATTGTATTTCAACTATCTAGCAAACTCACCAAAAGAGAGGGACCATCCAGACTGAATTTGACCGAGCACCAACGGACAAATTTCTTGTTCAAGAGAGTCGCGAATGATGGCACAATGAAGTGGGGTTGGGGACGCAGCTACTGACAGAGAGATAAAGAAAAAACATTAACAAAATGAAAAGCTTGTTCTTTTCTTTAACTACATTATTTTCCACATTCTCTTCATAGAGCAGACCTGCAGTGCAAAAATGTACTTTCAAAATGAAAGCGTGACTCTCAGCATGCATACTACCACAGGTTCCAATACACATGTCCAGACTCATGGCTTTATTTTTCAAAGCCTAGTTTTTACATGAAATGGCGCTCGTTTTTTTACTCCGACTTACATAAATTCTACCTAATTCCTACTTGTATAATAGTAATAACATCCATCTTGTAGGCATATATGAAGCAATAACCAGCTTCTGTGGTGATTAAACACCTCGGCTTTGTCTCAGCATTTAATCATCAACAGAAGCCTGTTATTGCTTCATATACGCCTACAAGATGGATGTTATCACTAATTATTTTACATAGTGTATCGGAGTAAAAGAAAACTTGAAAAAGGCTTTGGGTTTGACAGTTACTGTAATTACCCTTCATGAAAGGCCTTCTATAGCCGGCCCAGTGGTGCTGAGGGTTGAGGCGCTGGACACCACACCTCGAGCCATGCCGACGACCCGGGTTCGGGAACGAGCCCGGGCCATCGGGGTTCAGCAGGGGAGGATCGGATTGAGCATCCACAGGCTGCTCTCCTGGTCCTGGGGTGGGTTGGGGAATCATCGCTACCAGCGGCCTCTTGGGGACACTCGACACTATTACTACTGATGATAATGGAGAGGGAATGCGGCGGACATCGGCACGTTGTCCCCAGACGTCATTGAACATCCGTGTTCCAAGGGACCAATCGGAGGAAAATGGCTAGGCGCGACCATGCAGCTTGATTGCTGCGCTCCGAGCTGCATGGAGGACTTTGACGGATTCCTGTCAGGGAGGGTCTGGGGCTGTCCTGGCTGGTTGAGGCAGAGGGGAAGCCCTCCAGCTGGATGGCAAGACAGCTATCCCAGATCCTCCTTGGTGCAGTTTGAGCTACCCAGTTCTGAGGGTGGGCGGAGCCGCTGGCTGGATACCGCAAGCCAGAGTTTGCCGCAGCAAGTGAAAAAGTATTACATGTTAAAAATGAAAGGCCTTCTACTCTCCAGTAGAGTGCTTATGGCATACTACAACCGTAAACGCTTTGCCACTGACCAGTCGGGGTCAGCATACTATTATAATGATGTACCAGGTGAATGGACACTTCAGTCTAGTGGGAATGGCCTGGGAGCTTCAGTAGCATGAATGTAAAACAGCTAATTAGCATGATGCTAATGTGATGCAACAAAGCAAAACAAAAAGTTGCTGTGCTGTAGTACTTACGAAGAGCATTTCTGAGTATACAGATTTCCATACACAAAGGCGCCAACACATACACTATAAACCCTTTCTATATACAATATATATATAATAGATTATCCACTACAGGGCATGCAGTCATGCTCTGATATAAGAATGCCTTAGATGCTTTGTAGGCATGAGGCCACAGGCTGAGTGCATTCAACAACCCAAGGCATACATATATCAGACCACAACTGCACATCCTGTAGTATATTATTTGCCTTATAAAATGTCCAGAAGGATCTATGGAATGAAGAGAAGGACTGGTATGCAATCATTGTGGAATAATGCACAGTCATGTGGTGTGTTTCATCCAATCTGGAGACTGGATTTTCCCAGAAGTTTCTTACCCAGATAGCTACAGTAGATAGAGAGAGAGAGAGAGAGAGAGAGAGAGAGAGAGAGAGAGAGAGACAGAGATAGATGTACACAGTACTAGCTGTGAAAACTTACTTGGCAATGATTTCAGAAAAAGAATGGTGGTCCATCCAGTCTGCCCATGATTCCCTATCTATCCATAGAACCTAACTGCCACCCTGGGTAATAGCACTCACATCCTCCTCCATATTCTCCTCCCTGTTAATATTGTTCCATGTAACCACTATAGCCATCACTGTGCCCCAGCCATGCTTTAAACAATTTTTGGCTCTTATCATCTTGGCTGGTAGACTGTTTCAAGGATCCATCCTCTTTTCAGTAAAATAATAATACTTTCTCATATCCTCTTGAACCTTTCTCCTGTCAGTTTCCACTCATGCCCCCATAACCTTGAACTTGTTCTTGTGCTAATTAACACCTCACAGTTCACCTTATTAATTCCTTTATCTCTCCCATCTGGTCTCAAGTGAGTACATTCTTAGTCCCTTGAGCTGATCTTCATAAGATCTGCCCTGCTGGTCCTGTATCACTATTGTCACCCTTTCTGCAATTCCTGTAGTCTGTCCCTATCATTCCTGAGGTGAGGGCTCCAGAACTAGGCAAAATACTCCAGGTGTGGCTTTATCATTGATCAATAAAGAGGCCATATTACTTCTTTTCTTCTACTGTCAATACCCGCCATACATCACCACATCCTATTTACCTTATTAAGGGAGTTATTGCATTGGTTTGATTGTTTGAAGGAGTCACTAATAATGACTGCTAGGTCTCTTTCCACAGTCATAGTGCTCTGCTTAACTCCTCCCACTCAGTACTCTGTTCAGGGGTTCTTGCTCCCTTGGTGTATCACCTAGCACTTTTTGGCATTGAATTTCTGCTGCCAGCCCATTGGGTGTCTCTCCAGTCTATGCAGTTCACTCCTCATCTCCCTAATTCCCTCATTGCTGTACACCTTCCCACAGAGCCTTGTGTCACCTGCAAAGAGACACAACCTGCTCTGGATTCCTTCTCCAATGGCACTGATGAACATATTGAAGAAAAACAGCCCCAGGAGAGATCCCTATGCCCCACCTTGTGACCTCCCTTTCCTCTGATTTGACTCCATTTAACATGACCCTCTGCTGTCTCCACCTCTGCCAATTTCCTACCCATATTACTATCACTTGCTACCCCCAGATCCTCCACTTTTTTTCAGCAACTGCCTGTCAGGCACTGAGTTGAAGGACTTTCTTAAATCAAAATAGAACAAATCAATGACATGGCACCCATCCTACTGTATTTCCTCATCACCCAGTCAAAGAAAACTACTATGTTAGTCTGACAAGACCTCCTTGCCATGAACCCATGCTGTTTATTATCCTGGAGACCACTACCTCCAGATAGTCTGTTAGGTCCTCCTTGACTAACGGCTGCATCTGTTTCCTTAAAACTGAAGTAAGACTGACAGGTCTGTAGTACCCAGCTTGTTCCTTGTCCCCCCTCCCCTCTTTGTGGAGTGGAACTACATCCACCACTCTCCAGTCCTTCAGAACTACCTTTGTCTGTAATGAACTATTGATTAGTCCTACCAGGGGTTTAGTTTGTTCTGCTGACAGTTCCCTGAGTACTTTGGATACATCCTAACTGGTCCCAGAGCATTATCTAAAGGGCTGTTCATCCTTTCTGGACCCTGTTGCTGGTAAATACTGGTTGTGCCATCTCCAGAACCCCCTTAGTTGTTATCCTAATGACACTCTTCCCTGGTGAAGACAGAGCAAAACTAATCAGTAAGGACAAATGCTTTTTGCCTATCCTTATCTATTACCCTACGTCTCTCAAATAGCCCAACAATTCCCACTCCTTTTCTCCTTTTTTCCGTAATGTACCCAAAGAATTGCATTTCTTTACTCTTGACCCATCAGCTATATGCAGCTCAGCATCCACTTTGGCCTCCAAAACCACATCCCTTGCTTTCTTATTTCTCAGTTGATACTCTCCCTGTTCTTCCTGTCCTTTTTTCTCTTTGTATCTGATGAAGGACTTTTTTCAGCCCTCACTGCTTCCCTGATTATTTCTGAGAGTCACATTGATTACTGATTATTTCTGAGAGTCACATTGATTACTTGTACCTGTTACTTTTGGTTACTGTATTCAGGCATATCTTTGAGGGTTTGAGAATGGCCCATTTATTGCCCCTATCTCTTATCCACCTCTCTAATGATGTCTACCTTGACTAACTTGTCCCAGATCAATTCCCTTATCCTGTTGAAGTTTGCCCTTCTGAAATCAATGGTCTCAGCTTTTGCTTGGGGTCTACTTGTCCTCAGGGACAGCAAAAAACACAACAGAGATATGGTCACTGTTCCCTAGTGACTTCCCTGCTCACACTGCTCTTACCATATGTGAGTTGTTGAGCACCACATAAAGGATGGCAGCCTAACAGGTGGGTTCTCTAAATAGCTGTACCAACAGACAATGCTGGACTATATCAGCTAGGCCTGACATATAGTACTCCTGGTAGCTGGAACATCCCAGTCAATGTCTGGCAGGTTCAGGTCACCCACCACCACCACATCCCCCCTTGCCACTCCCCTGACTAGTTCTTCACCTAGCTCTATAGCCCTCTTCTCTTCCTATCCTGGAGGTCTATAGATTAGTCCCACTGGTATTTTCTTGCTTGTGGTTGCTGTGAGCTGCACCCACAGTGACCATGTTGCCCCATTACTTTCCCTGATATCTCCATTCTCCACAGCCTCAGTGCTATCCCTGACATATAACACTACAACTCCCCCTTTATCTTTTCCTCTTAACTCCAAAATATGGTGTAGCTGGGACTTTCAGGTTCAAGGCTTTATTTTCCGAGGTCCAAGCCTTTTTGATGGCTATGAGATCCACCTCAGTGCCTGCCATCATTGCCATCATTGCCTGAAGCATACTGATTTTATTACCTAGACTATTGTGGTTGAAGCAGACCCTCTTCCAGCTAGCCCTTCATCACCTTTGGCTAGTTACTTGTCCTTTTTCTTTATTCCTCCCTGGTCTCCTTCTTTTCATGTTCAGTAGAAGCTCTGTGATTCCCCATTCTTGATCCCTTTTCCTGGCCCAATTTGGACCTTATCCGTAAGCCTCTACAAACACCAGGATTAGAGGGAGTGCTAGCTAAGTTCCCTAAGGTTCAGTCTCCCCTGCAGTCAGTTTAATAGTCCAGTAAAGATGTAAAATTTCTTCCCCAACACTCTTTTGCCAGGTGAAGTTTGTCACCCTTGACAAACCCTCTGTCCCAGAAGTCTCCCCAGTACCCTCCAAAGTGATACCCATTCACCTGACACCAAACCGTTAGCTATCTATTAAACTCCTCTCTTACCACACTAGTTCAAGAAGGTGAAAACAATAACAGCTCCATCAACAAGCCAGCAACAAAAACTGCACTGTCAAAAACAGCACAAATCCAAAATAACGTTAGAAGAAATAGCACCAATGGTAGTGGTCCAAAATCACAGCAACAACCACTACCATGGTGAAAATACAAAGTGTACATTTTATTTTTCCCAGATATTAAAATAATCAACTCAAGAGGGGGACAAAGGGATGGGTAGAATCCTGGTGGGGAGGTCCTTTGGTTTTGGACAAAATATAAAAACAAAACACTGTTAGGATGTGGAGAAGGTGAAAGAAATAAGAATCAGAAGACTGGGAACACAACTGTGGTCTCCTGCTCTGTGCTGCCCAAGCTACTTGTGCCTTAGTCCTCCACCACAGGTACAACTCAGACAGTCACTTCACTTTAAGTTACTTGATTACTTTCCCCCCTGCCTTGACAGCTACTGGGGTAGTGGTAATTACCATGCGCTATCCTACCCCGATCACTATTAAGGCAGACATGCTTGTTGAAGCGTGTTTTTTATGGCGCTATATTTGAAGTGCTCTTTTCTCCTGGTATGATCTCTTCACTATTTATTTTACATTCTCCATCCTCCACCCCATAGAGGGAGAACTTTGGAAAAGGCAAGGAGGCCAAGTGTGCCTTCAATCTGTCTGACTGAGTGAGAAAGTTCCACTTAACTATTTCCGCAGTCTGTTTTCCCAGATCATTGGTACCCAGGTGTAACAGCTCCCCTATCCTTCTCTGCCATCCTCTCTATCCATCTACATCCTGAATGGCCATTGCCCCAGGAAAGTACCTGACCATCCCCCTTCCATCCAGCTCTCTTTGCACCTGCCTCTATCCACTTGAGCATTGAATCCCTAGCCACCAAGATTCTTCTAATTGATTTCTACTTATTTGTTCCCCTGGGTGCCATCATGTTGTACAGCCCCATTCCCGCAAATGACTCCAAGTCCCCACCAGAGGAGTCAGGTACCAGGGGTGGGATGTGATTTGCCATCTGGATGATGTGGATGTGCTGGTTGTAGCTGAGCTGGCAACACAGCAGAGATATATCTTATCTCTCTGTGCAGCCAATTGAGCATAGAGCAGCACAGAGTTTCTGCTGATGGGGCAGTGCCCCCTCCTCCAGTGCTTACCCCTGGAGAAGAATGCACCACAGTTGCCACAACTATCTCCTCACTGTTCCCATCCTTATACTGAATCCAGGAAAAGGGCTCTACCTAGAAAGGGTTTTGGTAAGATTCTTGTTAAGTTCGTGTAACTATTCCTGGAAGCAACTTGACTATTACAATATGCAGGAGCAACAATTAGCAATTAAACTTGATAATTAGCTACTAGAAGCATCAATTAGCTAATATAATTATGATTATTAATATATGATAGTTAGCTATTGGCAGAATCAACAGTGGACCACTACTACAACGGATCAATGCTTTAATGGTTCTGTACTGAACTAGAAGTTTGGATGTATCCTGTTGTGATGTTGCTTGGATACCTATTTTGCACAAAAAGTAAGGATAGAGTGCAAATGTGGGTCCTGTAGTAACTGCCTATTATAAAGTACAACCTTTTAATAGGCAACCGTGGGACAGCATCTGAGAAATTGCAAATTAACAAAAGTTAATTTCTGAACTTGTAATACAGGTATACCTAGATATACTGTTACTGTGGAATCTTAGAAATTTAGTAAAAATCGAAGTGGGGTGGGTCAGACGTTAACTGGCCATAAAGATAATTACTGAACCTGTAATACAGGTACAAATTGTAGTGAGAATGAAATAATGTGACCTTCAGGAAAGTGAATACAGGCCCCCAAAATACCAGTGTTCTAACCACTGAGCTCAGTGGTTAGAGCACCAGAACTGTATTCCAGGGTCTGGGTTCAATTCTCAGTTAGTCACATTATTTCTTTATCTCTACAAATTGTGATTTAAATTGCTTAGCAGTGGCTAATACTGGCCCAAAAAACTTGTACTTTTCATCTGTAATACAGGTTTACCTACATAGGGTGTTACACCAAACAAAGAAAAATAGATACAATTGGAAAATAGGCAAGGGGGGGGTCAGAGGGTAGCTGGCCTTAAAGTTCATTACTGAACCTGTAATATAGCTATACCTAGATAGTGTGTTAAAGAGGTACCATGAAAATGGGATCCATATGATTGTCTGACTCTGAGAATCCCGACAATCATAAGCCCATTCCAATTGCCCAATAAGATCAAATGACCGGAGCACACAAGACTGAATGACGGAATCCCAACACAAACAATGTGAACTCAGAGTTGGGAAAATGTATCTATCGAGAGCCGACAGAGGAGCGGGCAATAAAACTGATTTTCTCCTGGGGTGTTTTCTGGACCAGTATTAGGGTATGGGCATAAAGTGTACTGCATTGCAGACACTGGAGCTAACAACATGGGCAGCTTAACATAAGCAATGGGTACCCATGCAGCCAGTGACCTAGTGTGACACATTCAGGACACCAGGGCAAACATCCATGGGCTCATCTGTGTTCATCTCCAGACCAGTATTTTAGGAGTAACAAGAAGGACACAAGGAATAACAAGTCGAGGCAGACATCCAAAAGAAAAGCAAAAAACACCACTTTCACTTTATATCCCCACATGCACATCAGTACAAAAAGTGGCAAATTAATGTGCCTATAATATGTTTTTCCTTACCCAACCTTGAAACTCCAGTTCATAACAACAGATTCAGCACATTTCAGCTACCTACTGATGGTACAGTCTGAGGTGAGCCACTGAAACCATGTTACATCTGGCCAGCAAATGTTATGAACCTGAGTTTCCAAAGTAAGGTAAGCACAAACATATTATATAAACATTGTGGAGAGATGATTCTTCTTTCGGATGCCTACCCTGACTTTGAACTCATTCCCAGTTGCTGGTTAAAATATTCACTGTGGGAGAGTTGGTCTTTCAATGATCAGGATTTTGGCTGTCAGTAAAATGGGCATCGGTGTTGTAAACAATTCAGGAAATCAGACTCAAGATTATGAGAGTCGGTCTTATGTGTGTCCGGTATACATACTAGACCCATGAAAATTCATCAAAATTAGGCAGGTTAGGTCAGAGCCTAACTGTCTTTAAGTTAATTACTAATCCTGTAATTCAGGTATACCTAGATTGGGTGTTATTTGGGTACCTTAAAGATTTAGCCAAAAACTATCAGCAGAGGTTGGAGGCTAACTGGCAAGACAATAAGGTAAACTGTTGGACATACCTGGTAAACTGCAAATTAACAAAGTTAAATACTGATCTTGAATTGCAGGTATACCTAGATTGTGTGTTACTGGGGTACCCAAATAAATCCAGCAAAGTAGTCAGGATGGGACAGAGGCTAATTAGCAATACAAATAGTTGTAAGCAGTCTGATACTTCCGGAAAGCAGGTAGCAAACCAACATTCTCTGTAGCAGTCCTGTGGAGGCTTGCAGTTGGAGGAGTGGTGGGCTGGTGTACATGGCCGACTGCTGTTTCACAGCTGACTGTAGGCAGACTCCAAGTTTTTGATGTCCTTTGTGCTGCAGTCCTTAATGCTCCAGAGCACAATGCAGAGGACCACTTGGAGGGAAGAGATAAAGACATGGGCAGGCTCATCCCTATTTCAGCCCGATTGACTGAATTCCAGAAGCAGTGGTCCAATGGCCTTGAGAGCTAGCAGGAGGATCTCTAAGGTGTCGAGTGGGGGGAGAGTTTTTCTGCTGTTGGCAGCAGACCCTCTTGACCTTGATGATAGCAGGAGTCCCATGCTTTAACTGAGCACCAGCAGCACTCAATTAGAAAATTTAGTGTCAAGGTTTTACGTGCCAAGCCACCTGACTGGCTGGCATATGTGCTGATTCCCCCGTTTCATACTAATTGGATAAGATGGAAGGTTTGATACTTTTTATTGGACCAACAAGTGTCTTGTACAAAGAAGGAATTATACACAAGCTTTCAGGGCCACACAGGTCCCTTCTTCAGGTGACTAGCAAGACTGAGTAACATAAGCAGTATTTATATCTGCTGTGGAGCAATTAAAAATCAGGACGTGAAGTAGGAAGGTGACAAAGGGGACTAGAGGTGAAAGTCTAAGATGAAAATAAAAACATGAGAAGAAATGGGGAAGGGGCTAAGTGGGAACAAGTCAGTAGGAGATGAAAGGAAGCAAAAGGGAAGACAAAAGCACGCAGATAGGATCTGAGATCAGAAGCTGGATTTAAGGGTAGAATAGACAAGAGATGCCTAAAAGATGTAAGGAAATCAAGAAATTAGGAGAAACAAAAGATCAAAGGCCTAGATAAACAGAGTGTGAGATAGTATAAACAGAGGTGTGAAAACAAAAGGGAGTGGGAGGGACTGAGCTAAAAAGTTAGTAGGAGAGGCAGGGAGGAAGTGAGGTACAGCTAAAAATACAGATCAGGCAGAACTCAGAGAAAAAAATAATAATAAGAGAAATACAGAACCAAAGTGTGATAAATAATGACATGAGTTAGTACACTACAAAAAGAGAATTACAGTTTACCATAACGTGTCATGAAACCGATGTCCCAATTCAGTCCAGAAATGTTAGATTTAAATTGTTTAATATATTTAATTTCCCATGTCCTTCTGTCCTGTGTGTTTCTGAAGTTGCTTCTTAGTATCAAGACAGATGAATCCAAGAGAGAATGATCTGTTTGTGAAAAATGGTTTCATACTGGAGTGCTGATAATCTGGTTTACTATTGTGCAACTGTGGTGATTCATCCTGGTTTTTAGTGGTTGGCTAGTTTCCCCAATATAGCAACCATTTGTGCACTTATTGCATTGAATTAGGTAAACCACATTGCTGGATTGACATGTGTAGGATCCATTAATTTGTATTATGTTGTTCTGGTTTGTCTTACTGGTGGCCTGTGTGCATATGTGGGTGCAGGTCTTACATCTTGCCATGTTACATAGTGTTGTCCCTCTTGTTTTCTGGTTATTTTGATCTGCTGGGAGTTTGTTATGAATGATTATGTTTGAGAGGCTGGGGGGCTGATTATAAGCAATGACAGGTGGTTCAGGGAAGATGTCTTTCAGTGTTTCATCTTCTCTCAGCATGGGTCGTAGCTCTTTGACAATTTCCTGAAGGGGTTTTAGCATGGGGCTATAAGTGACCAGTAGGGGTGTGCGGTCAGTTTGATGTCTTTCGCTGTATTCCAGCAGATTGTCTCATGGTATTTGTATGGCCCATTCAAATTCTCTGTCAATTTGTTTTGGAGAGTGGCCCTGCTGAATTAGGGAATTCCGAAGTGTGGAGAGCTGTCTGTCTCTTGTTCTCTCATCAGAGCAGATTCAATGATATGGAGTCGCCTGATTGTAGATACAGATTTTTTTGTATGATTTGGGTGGAAGCTGGAATTATGCAGGTAGTGGTGTTTGTCAGTGGGTTTTTTGTAAACAGCAGTTTGTATATGTCCATTTTTAGTGATACTGACTGTGGTGTCAAGAAAATGTATGCTGGTGGTGGAGTAATCAATAGTGAGATTTATGGAATGATGAAAGTTGTTAAAATCATGATGGAATTTTCTGAGAGAGTCTTCACCTTCTGTCCAAATCAGGAATATGTCATCAATAAATCAGAGGTAGACAGGTGGATTATAAGGTGGTGTTTAAAAAAAATCCTCCTCTAAGCAGGCCATCAAAAGATTGGCATATTGTGGTGCCATTTTAGTGCCCATGGCTGTACTAATTGGATGAATGCCAGACGCAGAGGTCCAATGGTCTTAGGAGTAGTCAGGATTGTGTCTGAAGCATCCACTGGGGATGAGGGTTTTTTTGCTGTTGGCAGCAGCTCCTTTCAACCATGAAGACAACAAGAATCCCATTGCATTTGTAGGCTCCTGTGACCAGTGAATTAGTTTACAGTTTTATTCGGTTTTGTTAGTAGCATAGTGTAACAGACCTAATGGCTTTTTCAAGTCTGTGACATAAAACAGGTTTATGTCTCTGTTTATGTGGCACAATGAGGCCTTTGTTTAGACTCCAATTGGCTGTAGTGCTGATTCCTTAATCTGTGTACAGCCAAAGCAGTTTGCAACTTTGACGGCACCATGGTGGCTTTGTATGTCATGTTGTTTTTAATTTAATTTCAAATTCATGAATTTGTTAATTCATTATCTTGACCCTAAAATATAGTCATGGGGGGCACAGTATTGCTTTATTGAGCACACTATCTTATTTAATTATTTTGTGTGCATTTAAATTATTATTTTTTACTTCTTTTTTAAACTGCATTTCAGGGCTGCAGTCATAGCGTGTGTTACGAATCATGTGGTGGTGGTCAGTACCTGATGTACATGGGCTACTTGTTTAAAATGATACTAAGCTTCAGGTGTTTGTAAACTGGCCTGTGTGTGTTCAGTACTGGAGATGTTGGTTTAATGGTAATATTTAAGCTTAACGTGCGATCATGTGCAGCAAATATTTTGTTAGGAGAGTGGGTTTTGAGGGGTGTGACGCTGTCATTCCAATTCTGATTGGTCTGCAAGGGACTTGTCAGTGTCACATCAATCATCAGCCAGACTGATCATGACACTGTTCTGGCTTGCTGGGTGGAAACCTTGTGCTGTTCAAAGGAGAGATCTGACCCAATCATAGGGTTGCTCTTTCCTTTGATCTGCATAATGCCACCCAGCATGCACAGCTGATCACCTCATGATTAGCCTTCTGTTGTCCTCCTCTCCCCACTCGGAAAGAAAGAAAACCATCCCTCAATACCATAACATTAAATTATGTCTAGCAGAAAATCATCCCTCAATACCATAATATTAAATTATGTCTAGCAGAAAATCATCTCTCAATCTCGTAACATTAAATTATGTCTAGCATAAAAGAGCAATACAGTAGATGATAAACACTTGTTACATAAATGACGTGCAAACAAATTTGTAATATAACAAATCTCAAATATTGAAAACCAGTTAACAGATTAAATTCAGCATTTGTCTTCTGCTGGTGTCACTGTTATTGTCCCCACACCTGACCCTTCCACTCAGCACCCAATCGCCCACCCCTCCCAAGCCCAACCCATGCATATTAATATTCTGGCACTGGGATGACCACATTCCTATACTGGATACTACTCCCCACACTGCCCATTTTGCTTCTGAAACATTGGGGATCCCACCCCTTCTGCTGCCAAACATAACACCGACACTGGGGGTGCCCAATTCCCAGTGTTGCCACCTGAAATAAAGACAACTGTCCCTCATAGTTTTTTTTAAATATACCTAGTAGAAAAGAAAACCATCCTTTTATATCTGCTGCTGCTGTCACTGTCCCCCCATCCAACCTACCCATAGAGCACCCACCCACCAACACAAACATAACACCAACAAGGAGGGTGCGCAAGCTACAGTGTCACCACCTGAAATAAAGAAAACCTCCCTCATAGTTTTTTTATTTTATATGTAACCCCCCTACAAATGGGGGTTCCCAAAAAGTCTTCCTTGAGCTTGCCTAAATGCTCACTGCCAGGCTGGTGTCCTGCATTTTAGCAGTTTAAATGTATTGCCAGAGAGTGACTGTATAGCCTCTGTGTACTGTCTCTTTAAGAGTTGCCTGGGTTGCAGTCATAATTAATCTGGGAGGGGGCTGAGTGTTTCTATGCTGGAGTCCCACCCAGGCTGCCAAATATTTGCTCCATTCTGCCATCGCTATTAGAGCAGAGGGAGCTCTGTTAGAAGATGCACTTGTTTGCTGATCATTTATTAGAATAGTAATACTATTGCAGTTTGTCTAACCTGCCTTCTTTGCAGCATGGACATTTCTGTTTATCTCTACCATCTTGGTCCTAGACTGCTGAAATGGGCCAATCAGTACCTTTGGGGATTCTAAAATGAAGCCTGTCAGCAGGGGCTTTGTGGGAGCAAAATTCTGTAGGTATTTTAGTTTTGTTTTTTTTGCACCTAAATGAACCTGGAGGGGGAGCCCTCGTTGTGACTGACAGGGAAATCAGCCAACCAAACCTTTTGAATCCTGAGAAAAGTCCCATGCTGCTTGCAGCTACTTTCAGTTTGAGTTGGGAAGTGAAAGGAGTAACAGCTCAAGATAGTCGAGCAGTAATCCTGCATAGATTCGCATGGGGAACTGTGAAATGGCTGAGTTTTGTCCTGCCTGTCTGCCTGCTGTCCCTGAGAGGGAAATTGAAGTTTATTCGGACTGAATCCGAATTGTGAGGATGATTTAAGCCCCAGAAGTGTGACCAGGCTTTATCCTGAAGAAGACCAAATATTTGGTGAATGCGATTGGCCTGTCAGGATTTCCAGACACCTTTGAACTCCCACTTTGTGCAGAGACTCTGTAATTGCGACCGGATAGCAACCTGCCTGGTACAGTAGAATTTCTTACATGTAAATGTGCTGTGTGCTGTTAGTGGGTCGTGATTTGTTTCCCCACTGTGTACTGAACTCTATTCTGCTTGCTGGAGGCTGCATTCAGCTCCAACAGACTAAATTCATCTGCATCTCCATTTGGCCTGGGCCTTTCCACACTGGTCGAGCCAGACTACCCGCTACACAGAGAAAGCCATCGATGAGAGTCCTGCCTGGGGATCATCCCCCTGCTGAACACCTTGAACAAGAATGATGCCTCAGTGATTCATTTTGGCTCTGCTTCTCCTGGCACTCGAGTTCAATAACCTGCAGTCTGATTTCATCCTGCCTGTGTCCTGTATTGGATATTGTGAGTAAACATCAGAGTAGCTCCCTGCAACAACAGCTAAATCTAAAGTGTTGTTATTTGATTGCTTTGTTGTCTTTTCCTTCATGAACTGAGCCCTCCAGCTCTGTATGACAAATAGTGTGTGTTGTGCATGTTGCTTTCTTCCATCACAGGGCCCCAACCAGTTGCGATGCTGGCCTACCCCAGGCAACGGTCCTGGCTAGCCCACCTTTTTCCTACCTGGGTACCCAGAGTGTGTGACTGTGTAGGAACTCTAAAGTGCATGCATAACTGTCTGATTGATTTAGCCTTTTAGCCAATCAATCTGATTACGCCCCTCCCTTGTTCAAGTACCCTGAATAAATCAGATTTAACTCTTTGTGCATTTAACCTGACTGTGGTTCCAGTTTGTGCCAAGAGTACAGTACTGTTGCTATTTGCTGTACATAACCTTGTTTTACAGGGGATCCACAGGGTCAAGCTAGAGGAACCAGCCTTGGTGGTAAGTGCAAATATTGTGGGTAATTGCATGGTGAATAAGGGTCATTGTGAAAGTGATTATTATATATTGTTCAGGCCACTAGAAGGGAAAGGGGGGGGTTACAGTGTCCCGGAGGGCTGTGGCCAGGTTAGCTTGACCAGTAACAACCCTGACCTCCGGGTGGAGGCACCCATTTCAGTACCAAGACCCCCTATCCTGCTACTAGCCAAGCAGGCAGGGGTAGTAGCCCTTGGGATAGCACCACCTAGGGGTTACATCTTGGAGGCTCACCACTGGGATTTTGTGTCTTCTAGTGGCCAAAATTATGAATTATTGTGAAACATAAATGTCTACCCCAACAGAAGTGGCTGTGCACCAGTTGGTGGGGTGGTGTATGGGGCAAGAGATTGACCCCCATAATGCTTTGCTAATACTGGATATACCTATGGGCACTAGTAAGGACACTGTTGAAGGGGCACTTTCTAAAGCTGAATGTTTGAAAAAAGCTGTAGTGGTTGACTTAACTGCCCAAACTCTCATGGCTTTGGTGGAGTGTAGCAACCCCCTGGATGGTTTAAAGTTGCCCCAGACTATAACTCCAGAAGGGTTCCCAGCCGCCTAGAGGGTGATTACCAAAGATAGCAAGGATCCCTTAGAGGATGAGCCCCCATCATTGTCTGAGTCTTTTGAGGAAAAGTTGGCCTAGTTGTTACTGGAGGAGGGCAAAACTGTGGAGGAGTTAAAACAATTATTCCTGCCACCTGGGAGTGTCACCTCCCCACTGTCCACACCAGCCCCAGCACCTGCTCTTTCATCAGCTTCTGTACCTGCCTCTGAACCAGCAAGTAGTCATGGCCCCTACCACAAGCTCTAGGTAGTCTCTGGCATCTACCCTACTCCTAATGGGGAAGTTGACCTGGAGACCTGGATAGACTATACTACTGTTGCAGTGCAGACTGGCAATGCTCAGAGGCTGAAAAAAGGGCCAGCCTGGGGGAAATCCTCCAGGGACCCTCCCTACATACTTTTCGCTCCCTGAGGTCCTCTGTCTCTGATACCAAAGCCCAAGAGTACATAGTCACCCTTGAAAATGTGTTTGGGGCACCACTTGTGTTGAGGCCTTGAAATGGAAACTTAAAGATGTTAGACAACAGCCAGGGGAATTGTTATCTGCCTACATGGATCCATTAGATGGAATCCTGCAAACCTTTTTTCCGAAAGGAGGCTGGGCCTCTAGTGAAGTGAACCAGGTAAGAATGAATCATATATTCGGCTCTGCCTGGCACTCCAACTGGGTGTTGCTCAAATTCAACTGCCTTAAGGGAAATCTGGTCCCTTGCCCTTCCATGTGTTGATGAAGGAGATACAGGAAGTTGAGGAGGAGGAAGGCTTTTTGGAGCCCTGTGCAGTCATAGCTGCTGCAACCCCTGCCCCAGGTGTGGGGTCGGTCGTTGATGGCCTGGAATCACCGCAATCACATGACAGAATCCGAGAACTAAATGTCAGCACCGGGGGGCACAGCCAGAAAGGGACTGCTACAGATGCTCTGCCATGGGATGAACTACTGAGGGAGTTCAGAGAAACAAAAAACAGCATCTTTATGAAGGCCACTCTTGCGAGTACAGGCCCTGATCCTTATCCAACTGCATCTGCTATGGGGGTGGGGGTGCACACCCAGGCATCTCCTGCTGACAGCTGCTCAAAAATTGATGTCTTGACTACGGAAGTTTGATAATTGATGAGATGTGTCCAAATGCTCTCCACAGTGCAGACAGAGGTGTAACCAAGGTTTTCTGTTGGTGGTACCCCCGTCTCAGCTCCCAATGTGATGTCTCAGCCACACCAGAACCCAGAAAGCATATTTGCCACAACCATGGGAAGGATGGGTACATGAAGAGAGAATGTTGGTCCCCAAAACACCTAGATAAAGTTGTATACAGACTTCAAGGGGTGCTTCAGAAAGCGAGACCATGGCCGAGGAGTGCTGGAAATGACCGCAGTGCAGGATTGAAAAATCCTAACTCAAATTTCTTTGTGGCTAAATCAATCAATCAATCAATCAAATCTTTATTTATTCAGGCGATCATCATTGAGCAAGGCTCATTTACAAGATGGACCTGATAAGGTCAAGGTTCGAGTTGATGCACAGCAATTACATCACATACTTATGAGACAGTTATACATACAGAAAAGAAAATGTTATTTATAACACAATAATATACAGAGAATTCACATGTTAAAGCTTGGCAAGAGAAAGTTAAACTAACATCTACAATATGTACAGTACATGTGTATCACAATGAGGGCCATGACAGTCACTCACATAATGAGTACAAGGATGGTGAAGGAATATTGGGTGCCATATACTGGCAGTGTCTGGCTGGAAGGAATATGCCATATGTGATTGGAATATGGTTTTGTGGGATGACTATTCTATCTCTAGCGGTAACAACTGCATTTCTCTGTGAAGAAGGCTGTACAGTGCTGCTTGGAAGGATGTAAATGGAATGATAATGGACAGTTTTAGGATTTTTGTAGGGTGTTCCATGCTATGGCTAGAGAATAGCTGATTGCTGCCCTCCCTATTTTGGTGTTGACTTTGGGCAATTTGAGCAGGATGATATTGTTGCTTCTTAGGCATAGGAGCTGGGAGTGGTCAGGTTGAAGCAGTCTAGGATATAGCTTGGAAGTTTTTGATAAAGCTCTGTAGATCCATAGAGCCGCATTTCTGCTCCTCCTGACATGAAGGAAACCCATCCAATTGCATCATAGAGAGAACAATGGTGAGTATTATATGGCAGGTCTGTAATGAACCTTATTGCTCTATGGTATAAGGTATCCAACTTTGAAGGTAGGGAGGGGCAGTGACTATAGAGGAAGTCTGCGTAGTCAATGACCGATAGAAAGATGGCCTGACTAATCTCATCTTGAATCTCTATTAAGGAAGGGTTTTAATCTGTAGAGGAGGCCAAGCCTTAGGCGTAAGCTTTTTCAGCAGTTGTACTAGATGCTGAGTAAAGTCAAGTCTGTTGTCAATCCACACACCTAGGTATTTGAAATTTCCAACATACTCCAGATTTTCTCCAAGTATAGTGTATAGCTGGGGGAGACTGATTGAAGAGGATGTGTCGGTGGAGTTTTGGGTTGTGAACATCATTGCTTTTGTTTTCTTTGCATTTAGCAGAAGCTTTTTCTCGAGAAGCTGATGTTGTAACAGGGAGAATTCTGCTTGTAGGATTTCATGAGCAACTTTGGGTGAAGGGTTGCTGACATACAGTACAGTGTCATCAGCAAAGAGATGTACTGAGGACTTGGTAATGGTTGAATCAATTTTATTTATATAAATGGCAAGGATAGGACCCAGAATAGATCCTTGGGGGACTCCTCTTGACAGTGGTCTTAATGGGGAGAGGTCACCTTCAGCTTTTACCTGCTGTGATCTACCGGAGAGGTAGCATCTGAATCACTTAAGGGAGGATGGATCTAGGCCAATGGAGTGTAGGGATGAGAGTAGCAGTTCATGTTCCACAGTGTTGAATGCTTTGCTCAGGTCCAGGAATACAGCACAGACATTGTTCTTTTTATCCAGTTTGGTTTGCCAGTCTTTGGTGACCTTGGCTAATGCAGTGATAGTGCTATGTTTGTATGTATGTAAATCATCTGTCCAGGCCTCTGCTACTGCCTTTACAGACTTGTCCAGAATAGTAGGCCCTTTGATGGAGACTTCTGTAACTGTCAATGGTATCCATGCTTGGGCTACGCTCGATAGCGGGTCGCAAGTGACCATTGTATTCCAGGACTGGTATGATAAACACTTATCTGATGTGCCATTACAATCTTTGGAAGGTTTACATGTGTGGGGCCTGAGTGACAAGTCTTATCCCTAGTTAGGATATGTCTGGTTCTGGTTGTCTTTCCCTGTGACTGTAACTGGTGTAGATGAACAATTAGAGACCCTAGCCCTGGTATGCCTTCCTATGGGATTGTATGATGGGATTCCCTTGCTCGTTGGAACCAATGCCCACATGTTTGGAAGACTAGCACAGTTGTGTCAAGAGAAACAAGGGAAATGGACTGGGTGGGCACTGAGAATCCCTGCCCTGATAAAGAGAGCCTATGATCTGAAAAAATGGACTACAGAAGTAGACAGAGATCAGCTGGTGGGGATGGTGTAGAAGAAAGATCCTGATTCTCTGGTACTACCTCCCAATGCTCAGTACACCATTCAATGAGAGGTTTGCATTAGAAAAGATGTAAAGAACAAAATATTAATGTTGGGTGAACCAGGCGATGGAAAGTTGCCAGAAGGACTATTGGTTAAGCCCTGCATTTTGCCTGCCTGTGCACACGCCTATGCACGATGAGTAATGGTCCAGATTTAGAATGTGTCAGATCGGGAGATCCGGGGGAACAGAGGGTGCACACTAGCTACAGTACACTGTGCAGACACTGCAGTATTATGCAGTAACAAGTGCTCCGGCATAAAGGAGAGAGTGACCCCGGACTTATTTGACTTTGGTGATTCCCCATTGCCAGCAGAATGGAAGGCTAAAATTAGCAAGAAACTCACCCAGAAAGACCAAGTGTTTTCATTAAAATAATGGGATGTGGGTTGTGTCCAGGATGCTGAGCAGCACATATGCCTGCATGATGACTGGCCGTTTCAAGAGAGATACTGACACCTTGCCCCAGCAGACATAGATGATGTTAGGAGACACCTGCAGGAAATGCTCACTGCTGGCATGATACAAGAATCAAGGACCCCATATTCCTGTCCCATTGTGGTTGTGTGTAAGAAGAATGGGTCCGTGAGGATGTGTGTTGATTATCAAACTCTGAACCAGTGGACCATCCCAGATCAGGACACCATGCCCCATATACAAAATGCCCTGGATTGCTTGAATGACAGCAAATGGTTCTCGGTATTGGATCTTCGCAGTGGATATTACCAGATTCTGATCGTCCCGGAGGACCATGAGAAAACAGTCTTCATCTGTCCTTTGGGTTCTACGAATTCCTGAGAATGCCACAGGGGATTTCAGGCACTCCGGCCAGCTTTCAGCAACTGATGGAATGTGCTGAGGGAGATATGAACTTGCTGGAATGTCTAGTGTACCTAGATGATATCATTGTGTTCAGATTCACATTACAGGAGCATGAGACCCAACTGTTTAAATTGCTGGATCGATTGGAAGATTTCTCCCTCAAGCTGTCCATGAACAAGTGCCAGTTTTTTCAAACCTCCGTGAAGTATATGGGGCACATAGTATCTGCAGAAGGGATAGAGACCGATCCCAGTAAGGTTGAGTCACTGACTACTTAGACCCAGTCCCATAACTTGAAAGAACTACAATGTTTTCTGGGTTCCGTGGCTACTACCACAGGTTCATAAAAGACTATTAAAAGGTGATTCGCCAGCTCCTGAATCTTACCCAGGGTTACACCCCCCACCAACCGTAAATACAAGAAAGGGGCTGTTAAACAACCTGAGAAAGTGTACTTCCACACAGGTGAATCTTTTGGGCCCTGCTGGACACCCAAATGTGAAGCAGCCTTCCACAAAGTCATATACCAGCTCATCCATGCCCCCATCCTCACATATATGCTGACCCTACTAAGATCTATGTGCTGCATAAGGACGCTAGCCTGCAGGGCCTAGGAGCTGTGCTGTATCAAGACCTTGAGGATGGTTTGAGACCGGTAGCTTTTGCCAGCAGGAGTTTGTCCCCGTCAGAGTGAAACTATCCTGTGCATAAGCTGGAGTTCCTTGCCCTAAAATGGTCCATCACTGATCAGTTTCATGAGTACATCTATGGGGCAAAGATATTGGTGAAGATTGACAATAACACGTTGACCTATGTACAGACATCAGCTAAGTTAGATGCCACTGGGCACCGGTGGCTCTCTGCTTTTTCAACCTATGATTATGCTGTTGAATACAGACCAGGACTGAACCATATTGATGCTGATGCCCTGTTACGAAGGCCTGTTTTCAAGAGTGATTGGGTCAGGCTGTCTGAACCTGACATCTGAACATTGTGCCAAAAGTTTGACAGAGATGAACAGATGTCTGTGGACACAGTAGACTGTCTAGTAGATTGCTTGGGCCCTCCTTATACTTGCATACCGACTGCCTATTGCTATTTCTCTGCTCTAGATATTAGTGCACTACCTCAACTTGACAATGACAGCATTCAGTGGGCTCAATCCCAAGATCCCATAATTCAACCCGCACTTGATGCCCTGTCTGCGGGGAAAGATGTGTCTAAGTTGCGTTCCCCTGACTTGCGAACTGCCCTATTGTGTAAAGAAGGCCCCAGATTGAAGTTACTCAATCAGTTGTTATACAGAGAGACAGTGGATCATAGTGGTCAAGTAGACAAGCAACAATTGGTGCTGCACATAGCCATTGAACACTTGGTACTGTGGTCCCGCCACAATCACATGGGGCACCTCGGTGTTGACAGGACTCTCGACCTGGCATGATCTTGATTCTACTGGCCCAAGATGGGGGCCGATGTTGAGCACCATGTAAAGACCTGTAGTCATTGCTTCCAAAGAAAAGTCCTGCCTCAGAGGTCTGCCCCCTTGTCAATATCACTACCAGTGCCCCCATGGAACTGGTCTGCATAGATTCTTTTGTGTTTAGAACCCGATCAATGGAATATTGGCAATGTGTTAGTAGTTATGAATCTTTTCACATGGTATGCACAAGCTTTCCAACAAAATCAAAAAGTCTCTACCGTGGCCAAGGTGCTAGTGGAAAAATTCTTCTTCCACTATGGCGCCCCCAGCGGATCCACTCTGACCAAGGCAGAGACTTTGAAAGTAGACTAGTCAGAGACATGATCTCTCTGTGGGGGGTGCAGAAGTCAAGAACCACCCCTTATCACCCACTGGGGGACCCTCAACCAGAACGTTTTAACCGCACCCTTTTAGACATGCTGGGAACCCTCCATCCAAAAGACAAGCATAATTGGAGCCGTCAGATTAGCACCTTGGTACACACATACAATTGCAACAAAAATGATGCTAACTGGTTCTCCCCTTACCACCTCATGTTTGGGAGGAAGGCCCAACTGCCAGTTGATGTCTGCTTTGGGGTCCCTCAGGATGGGGTCCGAGCCGAAACTACCTGCAGTTTGTACAGAAACTGAAAGCTCAATTGAACCATGCATATCAACTGGCCCAGACAATGGCCACCAAGAGAAATCTCACCAACAAAGAGAGGCACGATAAGAAAGTAAAGGCTCAAGAGCTGCAGCCCGGGAGTCAGTGTTTTGTTACACAATTTGGGACTACATGACAAGCACAAAATTGCTGATAGGTGGCACCATCTTCCTGTTGTAGCAGTTGGAAAGTTGGAAGATCTACCAGTGTACAAGGTTTGCCCAGACAATAATTCCAAAGCTGTCAAGACCATGTACCATAACCACTTGCTGCCTATCAGCCAAGTTATTATTGAAGCTGAGCCAGCAGACATTGCCTCTCCTGGGCTGGTGATTCTTGCTGCTGCAAAAAAGAGACAGAGTCAACCTACCCCAGTAGTTACAGATTTAAGGTTTCCCCCCCCACAGCACACCCATAATGATAGTGACTGTCAGTCCACCTCTGATGAAAGTGACTATGGTAATGCCTATTATCCCTCCTATGAACTGAGTCAGTTGTTTCATGGAAATCCAATGCAGAATATTTGGGATGAAGCTGGCCTTCTGGACTGCCTAACTCCCCAGCTTTGTCCTTGGAGCCAATGCTCCCTGAAAGTGAAGTGCAAAGTATCACATCTGAGGCTGCGAACTCCCTGTGTTTAGTGGAACTGGGTGACTTGCCTGAAGAAGGGGCTGATGGTCTGAGTCTCTCTGATGACACACCAGAACTTGAACAACAATATGAGAGTGCTGACAACCCCCCTTCAGTGCCACAAAGCCTAATTGTGCCTGAACCTAACTCCTGCTGCCTTGTGCATTGCAGTGCAAAGCTGAATTGTATCCATCATTGATTATGGCCTCGTCATTTACAGATCGGCCACCCCTACAGCCCTCAGATGCGTCTCCACTTCGCTCAATAAAGCTTGTTGTTAAATCACTGGGTCTCATTGCCTAACCCACACATGCGACCTATATGCACAATCTGGCTGGCTGCCACTATCAAATTGAATAAAATATCAAACCTGCACTGTGGCTAAGAAGATCAATATGGGCCTGGCACCCCTGGGGTACAATCTCTCCTCAGTCCATGTAGTAACCTCCGTCTCACAAGAGGTTCAGAATCTCATCTCCTAAAGGTCGCACTTTGCAGAACCTCCTTGGGACAATGCTCATTTGCCTACTGGGCCCCTTACTGGTGAAATAGCCTTAACACTGAGATCTCCTCTGTCCAAATGCTAGGTCAATTCAAATCAAGTCTCCATCTCCACCTCTCTGCCTCTAACACCTGTGACTGTCTTACCTAGCAGGTACTTTAAGCTCAGTCCCTTAGTCCTAGCTGCCAATCCCCCTCCTTGCACCATCTCCCTTCTCTCCATTTCCTCCCCTCTACCCCCAATCCCCCCACTTCCACTTCTCCCATCTCCACCTCCTGTACCTCTAGCCTACTCAACGACTGCCACTGGCAGGCTCTGTTCACTTTTTTGGAGTATATAATTCTGCAACTTTATGTTAAATCTGTTAATATGCTCTGATTGCATCTGCCTATTGTTTATTTGCCTTTGCACAACTGTGTACTGCTGGATTGTCCTACCTCTGACATAGAACCTTTGTAAAACAGCCTTGGCTCAAAGGTATTTGTAATCCTAGATTGAAATAAATAAATAAAAATAAATTAAATGAGCCAAGTGTTGTGGAAACAGAGTCTACAGAGCAAAGAGCTGACAGTGTTCCCAGTTTGGACATTTCCCTCCGTGCAGAGGCACCCCCTCAGGAATGAAGAAAGCTCCAAAGTTAGTGCTGAAAGTACAGAAATTGTGGCTGTTCCCCACAGAAAGACTGGCCGAGCTGTTAAGCCAGTATTGCACTTCAGTTATGATTCTCCTGGGAGGCCAGTGGATTTGCCTCTTAATGTGATTCACAAAGGTGTTTATATTTCTCAGAGCTCACTAACCAAACTGAGCTTAATGGCCAATTCTAGGTTAGTTGTTCTTCCTTCAGAACATGGTGTCTCTGTCCCATCAAGCCCCAAGTTAGCTGATAGAGAAGGACCCCCTTTTATACTGTTAAATGTACAAGATGTTGTTACATGAATTAGTATAGTAATGTTCAGAGTATGTTAATCATAGTGAAATCAGTATTAACTGTATGAAACATGCATAAGTATTGTCAGTATAGATGTAGTATTGTGAAGCATGTTGAAATTTATAGTAATGTGACAAGTTTATGTTAACTGAAGTATCAAATAGTATTTGCATAGCATGCTAATGTCATAATTGTCTCATTTATATTGCATTTTCAATAGTGTGATGGTACAGACTTGACGTGGATGCCAAGTTTTCGCCAGGCAGGGAAGGGTGTAACCCCCCCTACAAATGGGGTTTCCAAAAAGTCTTCCTTGAGCTTGCCTAAATGCTCACTGCCAGGCTGGTGTCCTGCATTTTAGCAGTTTAAATGTATTGCCGGAGAGTGACTGTGTAGCCTCTGTGTTCTTTCTCTTTAAGAGTTGCCTGGGTTACAGTCATAATTAATCTGGGAGGGGGCTGAGTGTTTCTGTGCTGGAGTCCTGCCCTGGCTGCCAAATAATCGCACCGTTCTGCCATCGCTATTAGTGCAGAGGGAGCTGTGTTAGAAGATGTACTTGTTTGCCGATCATTTATTAAAATAGTAATAATATTGCAGTTTGTCTAACCTGCTTTATTTGTAGCATGGACATTTCTGTTTATCTCTACCATCTTGGTCCTGGACTGCTGAAATGTGTCAATCAGTACCTTTGGGGTCTCTAAAATGGAGCCTGTCCCAAGGTGCTTTGTGGGAGCAAAATTCTGTAGGAATTGTAGTTTGGGGTTTTTGGCACCTAAATGAACCTGGAAGGGGAGCCCTAGTTGTGACTGACAGAGAAATCAGCCAACTGAACCTTTTGGATCCTGGGGAAGTCCCAGACTGCTTCCAGCTACTTTCAGTTTGAGTTGGGAAGTGAAAGGAGTAACAGCTTGAGATAGTCGAGCAGTAATCCTGCATAGATTCGCACAGGAGAACTGTGAAAGGGCTGAGTTTTGGCCTTCCTGTCTGCCTGCTGTCCCTGAGAGGGAACTTAAAGTTTATTCAGACTGAATCAGAATTATGAGGATGATTTAAGCTACAGAACTGTGACCAAGCTTTACCCTGAAGAAGACCAAATATTTGGTGAATGCGATCGGCCTGTCAGGATTTCCAGACACCTTTGAACTCCCACTTTGTGCAGACTCTGTAATTGTGACTGGATAGCAATCTGCCTGGTACAGTAGAATTTCTTACATGTAAATGTGCTGTGTGCTGTTAGTGGGTCATGATTTGGTTCCTCACTGTGTGCTGTACTGTGTTCTGCTTGCTGGAGGCTGCATTCAGCTCCAACAGACTAAATCTGTTTGCATCTCCATTTGGCCTGGGCCTTGCCACACTGGCCCAGTCAGACTTCCCGCTACACAGAGAAAGCCATCAACGAGAGATCTGCCTGGGGATCAGCCCCCTGCTCAATGCCTTGAACAGAAATGATGCCTCAGTGATTCGTTTGAGCCCTGCTTCTCCTGGCACTCCAGCTCAACCACCTGCAGTCTCGATTTCTTCCTGCCTGTGTCCTGTATTGGGTATAGTGAGTAAACATCAGAGTAGCTTCCTGCAACAACAGCTAAATCTAAAATGTTGTTATCCGATTGCTTTGTTCTCTTTTCCTTCATGAACTGAGCCCTCCGGTTCCAGATTACAAATAGTGTGTGTTGTGCATGTTGCTTTCTTCCATCACAGGGCCCCAACCATCTGCGATGCTGGTCTACCCCGGGTAACGATCCCGACTAGACCACCTTTTTCCTGCCTGGTTACCCAGAGTGTGTGACTGTGTAGGAACTCTGAAGTGCATGCATAACTGTCTGATTGATTTAGCCTTTAAGCCAATCAACCTGATTAAGCCCCCCCCCTTCTTCAAGTACCCTGAATAAATCAGATTTAACTCTTTTTGCATTTAACCTGACTGTGGTTCCAGTTTTTGCCAACAGTATTGTACTGTTGCTATTTTCTGTGCATAACCTTGTTTTACAGGGGTTCCCCAGGGTTGAGCTAGAGGAACCAGCCTTGGTGGTAAGTGCAAACAGTGTGGGTTTTTGCATGGTGAATAAGGGTCATTGTGAAAGTGATTATTGTATATTATTCAGGCCACTAGATGGGAAAGAGGGGGGTTACAGTGTCCCAGAGGGCTGTGTCCAGGTTAGCTTGACCACTAGCAACCCTGACCTCTGGGTGGAGGCACCCAATTCAGTACCCAGGCCCCTTAACCTGTTACTAGCCAAGCAGGCAGGGGTAGTAGCCCTTGGGAGAGCACCACCTAGGAGTTACATATATACCCAGTAAAAAAAGAAAACTGTTCATCGATGTCCATTGCTGCCACCACCATTATAGTTTCCCCACCCAACCCTCCCTCCGCACCATCCACCCCACCCCAAGCCCTTACTTTTACCTACCTACAGGGGGTCAAATGCTGTAATCCTCTCTGGACCATAAACACATCTTCATTCTTAAATGCTGGACCATGAACTGAGGAAATCTGGTATGGGTTTTATGCATTTCAGTGGGATTCTGAAGATGTCATCATAACATGGTCATTTTCGAAATATTTTTGCCCCAACTTTTCAACATGCCTTTTTGAGGATCTACCTCATGAACAATGAATTGAAATTAGGTAGATCAGGCCTGAAAGGTGATTTTACAGTCACTGTGTGACATCACCTACTGGGCAGCAGTTGAACATTTTCTCTGCCTTGTTCATGAGGTGGGGTCATACTAACATACTTTATTAAGATGCCAGCAGAGTAGGCCTAATGGTCTATCAATTCTGCTCGAAAATCAGCACCCGGTCAGGACACCGTTGCTGCCCTCCACACCTCCCCTGCAAATCCTCCCAATCTCATTCCTCATCGGAATTACATAAGAAGGCTGTGTTGAATATGTGAAGTAAAAATATTAAAAAACAACAAAATTATGAGCCTACATTATAATTTCCAAACTCAGGCTCATAACTTTGGTATTTTTTTATATTTTTACCCCAAATGTTCAACATGACCATTTCTTCACCGCACCTCTTAAATGTGACAGCTGTCTTTTTTTAAATATTGGCCAAAATGTGTGTTCACACTTGTGGTGCAAAATCACCTTTTGGGCAGGATTTGAGTATTTTTTCCACCATTGTTCATGAGGTGGGCTCATAAGAAGATTGTGGGGTCATAAGAAGGTTATGTTGAAAGTGTGGGGTACAAATACAAGAAAACAGTAATGAGTCTATATTGCAATTTTTCAATGCACACTTGTAACTGTGGTAATTTTCAATATTCTGACCCCAACTTTTCAACATAGCCAATTTTTCACACCATCTCATAAATGTGACAGCTATCATTTCTCAAACCTTACCCAAAATGTGTTTTCACATTTGTGGCACAAAAGAATGTTTCAGTCAATGTTTTATAAATGACACCTATCAGGCTCAGAAGGAGTGGTCATAAAAAGATTATGTTAAAAATTTGAGGTAAAAATGAAAAAACAACTAAGTTATGGAGAAATAAATTGTTCTGACATTTACTCATAATATTATGTGTTGCAGATTTTGGCCCCTAACATTCAACATATCCCTTGTGTTAACCCACGTCCTGAATATGGCAGTTGTCATTTTTCAAATCCCCTCTGAAACTTGTTTCCAGAGTCACACAGTGAACTCACCTTTCAGATGGAATTTTGAAAATTCCACCTGTCTTTAATATAACATCAGGTCATAAAAAGACAGTTGCACATTTGGGTTCAAAATGTGGGAGCCCGCTTAAAAGAAGATATTGCCTGCCATCTGCCCTATCCTGGGTAATTGCAATCTAGTAATGTGTAAAAGAAGGACACCAGTGAAAATGAGGTATTGAATTTCATCTGCTCTGTCCTGGGTAAGTATATAGTAACAATATGTACAAACATGACCCAGTATAAAAGCAATACCAACAGTGAACATTTGGCATTGACAATGGTTTTTTTTTTTTTTTTAAGCCAATTGAAAAGGCTGGCCATATGGCTCTCCACCAAGCAATTGTTATTGTTCTAATTTGTGAACTGGGTTTTGGTGTGGGATTTATTCTGCTTGAGTGTACCGGTTCAGCTGGTGAGGCTTTTGGACCTACCCCTTGACCAAGTATGCAACAAAGAGCAATCCACAAATGTTTGGGGTGCCAGTACTAGATGCATATGCGCTACCTGTTTAACATGACACTGCACTTAAGATGATTAGAAACTGATAGCCCATGTGTGTTTGTTACTGAGAACTTTGGTGTACTGGTTTAAAACCAGCAGTGTCTTGTATTTTTCTTTTTGTGGATTGTCTGAGCCAGTCGAACAGGCTGTCCATGTGTGTCTTCAACTCTTCATACAGTTGTTGTTGTTCATTATTGTGTACTGGGTTATTGGTTGGAGATTTATTTGGCTTGAGTGTGCCGGTGTAGATTGTGACGCCGTTGGGTGTACCCCTTTGATGATTATACAACAAAGATCAATCAACAGTTGTCTGAGGGGGCACTCACATGGGCTTTAACTTTTACATGATCATGTGGTAAAATGTTACTTTTTGTAGTTTGATTTATCATCCCTTTTTGTTATTAACATTGTGTTGTCTTCTGTATGTAGTGTTGCCTCAAATTTGTTTGCAACCAGCTGGATGCATGATTCCATGTTGTTTGCAGACAAGTGGATGGTGAATGCATGCCTCCATCTTGTTTGCAGCCAAGTGAATGCAAGCCTCCATTTTGCTTGGAGCCAGGTGGATGCACCTCCATTTTGTTTGATGTCAGGTGGGTGCATGCCTCCATTTTGTTTGCAACCAGGTGGATGTGTGCCTCCATTTTGTTTGCAGTCAAGTAAATGTGTTCCTCCATTTTGTTGGCAGCCAGATGGATGCATGCCTCCATTTTGTTTGCAGTCAAGTGGATGAGTGCATCTATTCTGTTTGCAGTTAGGTTTATTCATGCCTCCAGTTTGTTTGTAGACAGGTGGATGCGTGCCTTCCTTTCGTTTGCAGCCTGATAGATGGGTGCCACCATTTTGTTTGCAGGGAGATGGATGTACCCCTCCAATTTATTTGCAGCCAGCTTGAAGTGCACCTCCCATTTGTTTGCAGATAGGCAGACTGGTGGATGTGCACATTCATTGTGTTTGCTGCCTGGTGGATGCACACCTCCATTTTGCTTGTAGCCAGGTTGATGTGTGCCTCCATTATGTTCACAGCCAGTTGGATGTGTGTCTCCATTTTGTTTGTAGCCAGGTGTATGCATGACTTCATTTTGTTTGCAATCATGTGGATACATGCCTCCATTTTTTTGCAGCTAGGTGGATGCATGCCTCCTCTGTTTGCATACAGGTGGATGGTGTGCCTCCATTTTGTTTTCAGACAGGTGGTTCCATGTTGGCAAGCATACACTGTCATCTCAGCTATGCTTCCAATAAATGTGTTTGCCTTGTTTAGTTGGCAACTGCTTCTTGCGCCTTAACCATTGAATGCCATGACCTTTTGTAACATTAACCACTTCTTGCATCATATATCTTAGCCTTCAGCACTGTTAACCACATCCTTTATGACATGTCTTGAAGGATTGTGCTGCTAATGACTTTTTGCATTATATGTCTTGGACTTTTGTGCTGTTATCCACTTCTTGCATCATATGATTCAGACGTATATGCTGTTAACCACATTTTGCTTTGAATGTCTCATTTTGAGCCAATAACCACTTATTCAATCTTATCATCTAAAGTCCAGAAACAGAAGCACTGTTAACCCCACATTTTTTTGTTAAATCAGTAACTTTTGCAACACTATACTTTTAGAAAGAATTAAATAAAAAATGGAATCAAGGTGAAGAATGTGTGTGTCAGCATCACCATTGCTCAATGAGGCATTACATAATACTACTAATCCTCAATCAACCTAGGAAAAAAGCCAGTATTACAAGGATGACATCAAGAAGGACACTGCCCACTAAGAGCCCATTGGGAGAAAAAGGTAGCATATGCACAGATATACAGAGAAATTATGAATGATGAGCCGCACAAACATTACAGCAAGATGGCTAAGGAGAGAATGAAGAGATACAGAAAAAACATAGAAACTAAACAGGAAGCAGTGGTTGAATGAAGTAGTGACTCAACAAAATGAAGAACAAGGGCTGAAGAACAGAAGACATTGGCACATAGGAAATGTTAAAGGGAGAAAAAAGGCAACAATGGGCCAACAAGATAAGTCAAAAAAGGAGAAGATGAAATAGGAAACAGTGATGACAATACCATGAAAAACAAGTCACCACCAACATCACCACAACCATTACCACCAACTTACCAGTGGTCATGCCAGAAACAGAGCTGTATGTAATGCCAATGGACCAATATTATACTGCTCTAAGAGCGGCTATACAAAGAGCATGAAAGGACTGCCTAAATTACCCAAAAGATTTGCTGCCACAATGGAGAAGATCTTGCTGTCTTGTTCACCATCAAAGAAAGCTGCGCTGGCCAAGAGCAATGTGATTCCCAGAACCAACCGAGAAGACAAACTTATGTCTGCTGTAACTCAAAGTATTTTACACCTCAAAAAACATGGCAAGAAAAGTGAAAGACAGATGAACAAGTAATTCTTAAGAACTGTTGTGGTATTTAAAAAAAGCAAGCTGCTTAGAACTGCAAGCTCAATATTGAGGACCAACTGGAAGAAGTTCATGAGGGTATCATGTGATGAAAGCAGGAAGAACACATGGAACCATTCAACACTGTCACAGGAAATGACAATTAGAGTGGAGAACATCTTTGAAGAATGTGCCACACCTTTGCCTCATGAAAAGGCTTTTTCAAAAATATCTGTCAAAATAGGTCATACCTTGATAAACCCATTCACTGTCTTCACCTGGAATTCAGCCAGCAGAACCCAGACACACCAATATGAGCTGGGGAATTTGGAACTTTCCATCCATAGCACATTAAACTGTCAGGGGAGCAAAAACTGGACCAATGCCTGTGTGAATATTGCTCAAATACTTGACTGTAGTTTAAGGGGCTACATCGTATTGCAGGTCAATGTCGATTAACAGGCTGCAAAGTCGTAATGCGTACTGCACAGTAGAACTGATGATGTGTCCAAAGCAACTTTTGGAAAAGTTCTACAGATTTCACTGTGTGGATAAAACCATCTGACCAATGCAGCACAGACAATTTTGGGAAGACAGTAGAGGGATTCATCAAGGAACATAGACAAGAACAAGCAACATGGCACCAATAAGAGAACATTAATATAATGCATTAATGGCATACAGGTGTGACAAATGAGAAAATTATTGAAGAGTGAATGCTGAACAATGCAACACCTTGTAAAGGTAATAAAATAAGAATGTGTGTTTGTGTTTTGGCACCTACATGTGGTGGCATGACAGCAGCATCAGTTTGCCAGGATCAAGGAATTCACACCCAAGGGATTGGTCATGATGGTGCTGGATTTCATAATCCTATACCTGCAAATTCCAAGTTGAAATGCAGTCAGCCCACTAGCATCATGATCAAGAAACAGTTCACCCTATGGTAACCTAGTACAGGTGTGATCACTGTTAAGGTACCATCACAGAGTCATTGGTGTTCATCTCTAGCAATCCAAAACATGATCAACATGCTGTGTATCATTTGTGTCAATCACAAATTCATATCTAAGTGATTTCCAGTCTTTAAACATCATTCAAGAACTGCACTTCGCGTACAGCTGTGGGAGCCAATACAAATCAAAATGGGAGTTGTACGACATTTCCATTACAAATAGCGGGCAGGATTTTCAAATGGTGGTGCAGGGCTTGCATCCCACTCTGCACAATGGGACTTAGATTTCAGCAGTGTGCAAAACTCCCTTTCTGCAACTGTGCCTGATTTTCCAATATTGGGTGCAGTTGCGACAGCTTCTGTGCTTTATGGCAGCTTGCACCAAATATCTGGCACAAGCTGCATTACTTAGTCCCCAAGGATTAGTGCATGCTAGATCACAAATCTGTAGTTTAAGGTGCACTGCCAGGTGCAAGGGATGGAAAATCCTGAATGCCGGTGGGTGAATGCTGCAAGCCCCATGCGCCATATGTTCAGAGCACCAGGGGCTTGCGGCAGTACTGAACATTTGAAAATCCTGCCCAGCAAGTATAGCTTTCCAAATGAATATACTTTTTCTTGGTGGGGGGCTCATGACATGGAAAGGGGCCCTCAGATTGGGAGAGCATAACTGAGAAGTCTGCTTCAACCAGAGCAGTACAAACCCAGCAGGCCATGAATTAGAAAGGCAAAAGACCTTGACAAATACTGCCACAATCAACTGATGAGAGAGCTTGCCACTGAAGAGTACAATCACTTCAGGTGAACTTTTTTCTGTGTTGGTGAAAGCGAGTTAAAACAGAGTCAAGATGTGATATAAAAATGGTACCTGAGACATGCAACACACAAAGTGTGAAGTATGTGGTGACTGGTGTGGTGGCAAAAAGAAACTTTACATGTTTTTGCACAACCTGTACTAATGAATATGGGCCCTGTGAAAACCAGACTCATGCAAATGCTTGGATGAAGAAAAAACTAATGGCTTCATCTGCATTTATCCCAGTCCCAAAAGCTCCCAACATCATGATGCCCACTGGTAACTCTGATGCTCCTGCGTATCACACAGCTGTCAATGTTGTATCAGCCCTGGCATGCTCCACAGCCTTCCAGGTTGCTCCTTATCCTGGTGATAACATGGATTCCAGTGCTAAGACAACTCCTGATGGCACAACAGCAGCCACTGCTGTCAACAATTTTAAAACTTTGAGAGACACAGGTATGTCCAATGAGCAAGGCTACTGATTTTCATTTTTACTGGAAAACCTGGTAAAATTCCAGAATTTGGTCTGCCTACACACCACTAAACACAAAGAATTTCACGGAATTTGGCATTTCAGGCCAGATCAGTAAATCAGCAGAACCTGTTTTTTTTTTCTTATAATTGCTTCCTGTACTATTTTCAATTTGTTCAATTAATGCTCTATATATTAAGCTTTCTTTTATTCAGATTATTGATACGCAGTCTGAAATAATGACAGTGGAATCACATTAAAATCCAGAAATTAGGCTAGCAATCATTGGAGCAATTCACAAAATTTCAAGTCTTGAAAATGGAATTTCATTATTTTAATCACTGTAAATCAGTGGCCTTACCAATGATGATCATGTTCATGCCACATGAACTGAGTGCACAGCTCCACACTCTGATGACATGCCTGCTCCATTATCATCCATCATCCCCTAGTAAAGGGAAAATTATAGGATTCCGTGACCAATTTACAGGGACAACAGTTTGAACATGGTTTTTATATGAATAAATGATGGTAAAAAAGATGGGTTTGTGGGTTCCTCTCAAAATTTTGGCCAATTGCCACTAGGTGGCCAAATTCAAGATAACCGCCAAAAGTCTCTAAAATGGCATATCTCAGCTCATAGTTGTTGTATAAAGCTGTATTTGGTGTCTAAACTGGGATTTTGTGGGTCAAGGATTTAATTTCATATGATAAAAATGTTCTTTCTTGAAGCCAAAGACACCATGACATCATATTCTCAAGTGTCTACAATAATGGATTCTTGATTACAATTTTCTCCACCTTCAAAACTTGAAATTTGTTTTTCTAATACATCATTTATCAGTGTCAGAAAAACAGCCAACTTTTATTTTTACAAAATCTGATTTTGTACAGTTAGTAACATTTTTAATAGGAAAGTTACAGAGTGGTAACATCAGTCGGTTTGTATAATTATTTAATATCCATAATGTCTGAAGCTTCATTGCTGCCATAACATTCTCCAATTAATGTTTGAAGTGCTGTCTTCATTTGAGCATGCCCGAAATCTCCTACTCATTTTTGTCTTCCAGATTATTCTGAGTCATTATCAGAATCATAGTCTGTATCAGATTCTGCATCATCTTTTCCAGCTGTTGAGACATTCTCTTGTGCTACAATATACCTGAGGCTCTTTCGTAGAGGTGCCATTGTGTATCAGAAAGGTTAACATTTCCCTTCAATCAGAGTCTAGCCATAGTCCAGTGGTGATGGTGGTTCATCAGGATTGTCATGACTGAGCATGATGTACACCAGGTAATAAACTCGCTTCACCTTCAAATCATGTGAATCACATTCAGGAGATATTCTCTTGGTTGACTTTCTCTTTATTTTGTCCCACCTTGATGCCTGATAATCAGCTAGTGTTTTTCTGATACTATCTATAGTGACAAACCTGATAGTGAACTTTGTCATCTTGTCTAGAATATTTGGTGTCACTGGGAGACTCTTTCCAACACCTGACAACAACCAAGGGTGAGGTAGTACTGGTTGGAGACTTCAATATTGCAGATGTGGACTGGAGCATCCCAGCAGCAGCAGCAGCATCAACTAGGAGCAGATTTATCCTGGACTCCCTTCAGGGTGCCTTCCTCAAGCAACTGGTCATGGAGCCAACTCAGCAGAAGGCAATACTGGAGTTTGTGCTCACAAACAGGGACAGTGTGATGGGGGTAACCATGGGGGAGCACCTGGAGAACAGTGACCACCAGTCATTGTGGTTTGAAATCACAGAAAGAGCAGAACCAAACCACACAAAAACACGTATCCTGGATTTTAGGGGGGCAGACTTTGGGAAAATGGTGTGATACTTGAAAGAGGAATTAAGGGGAATGGAGCAGGAATCAGGGGTTGAGGAACAGTGGGCAGTATTTAAAATGGGGATTACAAGAGCAACAGAATTATGCATTAAGCAGGTTAGCAAGAGGAAAAGGAAGAGGAGACCATTATGGTTTTCCAAAGAGGTAGTAAAGAAAGTGAAAGCCAAAAAGATTGCATTCAGGCAATACAAAAAGACACAGGCAGAAGGGGATAGGGAGAAGTACCAGGAGAAGCAAAGGGAGGCATGGAGGTCAGTAAGGGAAGCCAAAGCTCAGACAGAAGAACACATTGCAAAATCAGTGGGTAGAGGGGACAAAACCTTTTACAGGTACATAAGTGAAAAACAAAAGGCAAAGGGAGGGATAGTCAGACTGAAGGGGGAGGATGGGGGCCTCGTGGAGGATGACAACAGTAAAGCTGACATATTGAACAGGTATTTCTGCTCAGTTTTTACTGAGGAAGAGGAGGGTAATGGGTCTGAAGGGAGTACAAGGGGTGAGAATGGTGCAGAAATGGACACAAGTCCCTTTACACGAGAAAGGGTCCTGAAGGAATTGGAAGTAGTAAGAGTTGATAAAGCAATGGGGCCAGATGGGGTGCACCCCAGGGTCCTTAAAGAACTAAGAGAGGTGGTGGCTGAACCTCTGCCTATCCTGTTCCGCCGATCACTGGAAACAGGGGAGGTACCCAAAGACTGGAGGACAGCAGATGTAGTCCCCTTATACAAAAGTGGGAACAAAGAGGAAGCGGGGAACTACAGACCAGTCAGCCTCACCTCGGTAGTGGGGAAGATAATGGAAGCACTACTGAAGGATAGACTGGTGGAACATCTGGTTGTCAATGGACTACAAGACCCATGGCAGCATGGTTTCACCAGGGGGAGGTCATGTCAGACCAACCTCATTGAATTTTTTGACTGGGTGACTAGGGAGGTGGATCAGGGGAGGGCAGTGGACATGGCCTATCTGGACTTCAGCAAGGCCTTTGACACTGTACCACATAGAAGACTATCACACAAACTAGGGAATATGGGTGTGGGCAGGACAGTAGTGTGGTGAGTAGGTAACTGGCTGGGCGGCAGGACACAGAGGGTGGTGGTAAATGGCTGGCACTCCACAGAGGGAAGACTTACCACTGGGGTACCACAGGGATCAGTGCTGGGACTGGTTCTATTCAACATCTTCATCAGTGACATTGCGCAGGGCCTAGAAGGCAGAATTTCACTGTTCGATGAATACACAAAGCTCTGTAACAGTGCAGACACACCAGAGGCTGTAGACAGAATGAGAAGGGACCTGCAGAAACTTGAAGAATGATCAGGGGTTTGGCAGTTGAAATTCAATGCAAAGAAGTGCAAGATAATGCATATGGGGCACAAAAACCCTGGCACAATATATCAGTTGGGTGGTGAGGATATAGCATGCACCAAGCAGGAAAGGGATCTTGGGGTTATCATCTCTGATGACCTCAAGGTAGAGAAACAGTGTGACAAGGCAGCAGGTAAAGCAAATAGGATGCTGGGATGCATGGGCAGGGGCATCACCAGCAGGAAAAGGGAGGTCATAATTCCACTATACAAGACACTAGTGAGGCCCCACCTGGAGTACAGTGTACAGTTCTGGAGACCTTACCTACGTAAGGACATAGACAGGGTAGAGAAGGTTCAGAGGAGGGCAACAAAGATGGTACATGGATTGCATCACAAGTCCTATGAGGACAGGTTGAAGGAACTGAATATGTACTCCCCTGGAGGAGAGGAGGGAGAGAGGGGATATGATACAGACATACAAGTATCTTACAGGGATGAACAGGGTGCAGGAATACACTATTTTTAAGCGAAAAAGACGTTCCAGGACTAGAGGGCATGAGATGAAGTTGAAGGGAGGACGATTCAGAGGAAACATGAGGAAGAATTTCTTCACAGAACGGGTGGTGGACAAGTGGAACACCATGCCAGAGGAAGTGGTGGGGGCTGAAACAATCACGGGATTCAAGAATGCATGGGATAGAAATAAAGGAATTCTGGAGGTCAGGAGTAAGGGGCAACAGACTTCTAGAAAAAACGTAAACTGAACTTACAAGCTCAAATGGGCAGACTGGGTGGGCCATAGGCCCTTATCTGCTGACACTGTCTATGTATCTATGTATCTATGTGCTGCTTCAGATTTCTGTGCACTTTGAAATACTGACTTCTTTCCATGTCCAAAGAACCCTGAAACTGCATCTACTCCTGAGTGTATATGAAGAGGTACAATGACTTGAGCAACTTCTTTTGAAAACAATGCCTTGTAGTCAAATATGTCTTTCTTCCTTTTCAAGCCAAGAACACCATCAACTTGGTGTAATACATATATGCAGCTAGGACTAGGCATGGGTGAAAGTTATGAATTCTGCTTTCACGGAACCTTTGCAACGTTTCATAAATTTTGCTAACATTTTTGGAACTTCTGCCATTGTCGAAATTGTGATCTTCCACAGATTTTTGCCTCATTCTGCAGATTTTATTTCTAAACTGCAAAATAATACATATAAACTGCAGAATTTATTCCTTCTGCAATTTAATGTATTGTTTCATATCCTATATTGTAATACAACCCCCCCCACTGGCCCCATATTCAATAAAACAACTTGGTGTCAAATGGCCCCCTCCACCAGCTGATCATGGGTTCCATGTAAAAAAAACTCTGATCCCTGCCATGGCCCCTCGCACCCACCAATCAAGGGTCCCATGTAAAAAAAAAAAATAAATCCAATCCCTGGTGTACAGTGGTCCCCACTATCTATCGATCACAGGTCCCATGTAAAAAAACCTCTTATCCCTGCTGTGGCCCCCCCATACCTGTGGATCATGGGTCCCATGTAAAAAAAACTACAATCCCTGGTGTCCAGTAGTCCTTCCCACCCTGACCCAAAGTGAAACACTAGCACAGTCCTCCTTTCGCCTCCAATGAATGAGCCCTTCTGTCTATGAATGAGCACATGCTTGTACAAGCTTGTGCTCATTCATTGATAGTTCAGTGGGCCACTGGCCATAGAGGTGAGAGGAGGGCTGTGCTGGTGGCACTCTCAGGGTCAGCATGGAGGGAAAATGAGGTGGTGGCAGACTAATGGTCAGGGTGGGGTTTAAGGGTCCACTAGACACCTTGGAATTGAGATTACTTTTTTTTCAGTGGAATGGGGATGGGGGGGTCCACTAAACACCAGGGAATAATGTTAATGCAGTGGGATGAGTTGATGGATTGCCTGCTGCTTTTTTTTATTAAGGGGATCCTAGATAGGGAGGGGGTCGGCTAGACATTCCAGGGAATTATAACTTGTTTTTGGGCCATGATTGGCTGGTTGGTGGGCCACTAGACACCCATGATTGGAGGTATTTTTTCCCATGGGACCCACAATCAGTGGGTAAAGGGGGCCATGGCAAGGATTGGAGTTTTTTTCTCATTGGACTCACAATTTGCAGGTGCAGGGGGCCACAGCTGGAGTTTTAGAAGTTTTTAGATGGGATTCATAATCAGCATATGTGTGGGGCCATTTCAGGGATCAGAGGGTTTTTTCCATGGGACCTGTGATCAGCAGGTGTGGGGGGCCATAGCAGGGACTGGAGGAGTTTTTTACATAGGATCCATGATCAGTGGGTGGGGGAGGCACTAGACACCAGGGATCTGATGCTAAATTTATTTTTACATGGGACCCACTGTTATCGGTGGGTGAGGGTGGATTAATGTATTTAACTGTGGGGGGAAAAACCTCAGAAATCACCACTGACAGTGATTAGTTCTTCAGATTTATTTTTGCCAAAGTTTAATACATTAACCCACAGCTGGTACAATTATTCCATTGTTTTAAGGTGGAATTTCTAAGAAAGTTGCAAAAATGATTTCTGAAAATTCACAGAAGCGAAAGTTGCACTTTCGCAAAAATTTTGCTAACAGAATATTTTTTTCACACGCCTCTAGCTAGAACTACTATAGTATGTCAGTATCTTCAGCATCAAGTACCAAATCCTTTACTCCATTCTTCCTGCAGCTGAGAGTATATATACAGAAATATTGTGTCTGCTTCTATGTGGTGACACTGGAACTCTTTAATTTGCAGATGTTCATCCTCAGAGGATAGATCTCAACAGTTGCTCCTCAAAGACTATAGAACTAGGATGGCTAGATGTTGATTTGCAAACACCCTGAAGTCATCCTTCAGGAATTGCTGAATATGTATTTTGTTGCCTGGGTTTTTGAGCATGTTGTGGAACTCATTTGAAGGAGGTAGCTCATCTTCTCTCTTGATATATATATATATATATATATTCACCGCCCCTGCCGTTTATGATGTAAATGTTGTCCTACATTCATGCTCACTGTCTTTGATGCTCATCTCCAAGTCATATGGATAATTCACAAAGACAATCTTGGACACTTTGGGGTGTCAAGCCAGGACAAGCGTAAATACCTTATGAGCATAATCTTCCCATATGACGTCAGTCTCATCATGCTTTTTTCTATCCTCAGCAGAAGGAGTTGCAAGCCTCCAGATGAATCCAATATCTACTAGGGCAATGTAGCTACTGATGGGGTGTAGTGGAACCAGGTTCAACTTTTCAACTAACTTAGATTTTTGCACTATGTCCATAGTTCCAATAGGATGGAATATTGAGAGACAGTCCTCTGTCACATGATATTTCATTAAAGTCACAGCCAAAGACATTGTCAGATATTTCCTGAAATTTCTGTAATATTTCTAGAGAAATCTCCAGCTTTCTGCATTCCCACAGAAGTGGCAGCAAACAGAAGCTCTTTAGAACTTTTGTGAAATATCTGGTAGTATCTGACCATGTCTGTGGCTGCTACTGTACTATGACAGGTCAAATTTCTCCTTGCACTTTGGAGCAAAAGAGATTGCTTCTGCCATGGCATTGTTTTCCATTACACTAGTCCTTGTTACAATTGTTTTTGTTCCATCTCTGATAATAGGTTGTCTACTGAAGTTGTACCTTGAGTTTCTGTGAAATGTTGCATCAAATGATTTCTTAGTTGAACACATCCACTCCTGAAAGAATTTGTTGACTAGTGATTCACCATCCTGATTTGCTGTTCCAAAGTCCTTGGCAAGTTTTTGTGATGCAATAATTCCAGATATGAGAGTCCTCAGAGTAGGCTTTTTAATGTCAGCAAGATTATAGTCAAAATATGGGATGCAACTATCAAGATCCTGTACTGCCTGTCCATCTCCTCTGAGTTGGGTGGTTGAATTCTCTTTCTTCATCTTTGTAATGGCATACAGAGTGACTCTTACTCTATTTATAAAGTTTGCATTTTGAGTGTGATTTAGCAGCATCTTCTCATTCTTCAAAATTCTCATCCAACTACCATTCATCTTTCAGCCCTTGTTCATTGTCATTTCTATCCATAGATCCAACGGCAAGCAAGAGTAAGGGTTCCCTGTCATTGTCTGTTAAAATAAAACATCACACATGTACTTGACTTTCTCCTCAGGCAGACAGCTAATCTCTAGCCAGAACTCAACTAGCCATCTTCCTTACTTGCCATTGTCATATATTTGCAGCCATGGCAACATAAATCTGAGTGATGCCGTGAATGCTTCCCAATCCTGAGTTCTTAATACATGGATATTCATCATCAGTATTTTACTCATGTATATGAAATTGAACCAATGCTTTGCCATTGAACTATCAGATCTGCAACTGTTTCGAATGCTTTCACAACAAATGAAGAAACTCTCAATCAGCCTCTAGTTCAGCACAGATCATCTTGAGCTCTTCTGGTGTATTTGCAGAGGGGTGTCTTAGTTTTTCCAGCATTTTCTGTAGCTCTGGAGGCAAATGTAGACCATCACTATGTAATTTTCTAATTATTCTGCAACCCAAAACCTTGTATATCAGTTGAAGACATCTGATGCTTCTCCTATAATATTTTCCAAGTAGCGCTTTGTCAACTGAACCATCTGTAATCACACTAGCTGCAACAAGAATGCCAGATAAACTAGATCCTTTGAATTGCTTGTTGATTGCTGATATGAAAGAACTTGTCGCATGGAATGGACATAGTAATGGAAGGATGAGTTCAACCTTTGTAGGATTCTCATTTTTCAACTGAACAATCAAAGCATAGACTGGCTGGTTTCCAGCCAGTTGAATGAAAGGCATCAATTTCTTTTTCACTACAGTGACTATGCTACACATCACCTCATGTGCTACTGACTTGTGGGGTGGCTTGGGCAATGTGAGGTAATAGTATGCCTTACTCTTTGTAGCCAACTTCTGGATATTGGCTTGAAATCCAGGAAATGCTCCAATCTTCTGGCTTTGTGCTGGAACCCCTTTCCCATTGCTATCAAGACAAGCCAAAGATTGGACAATTTCTCAAATCTTTTGGTCATGAGTGCTTTGTGGTGAGATATCAACTTCAGCTTGAACTGATGGCACACCACGTCTGACCATCTTGTAAGGTTGAACTTGATGTTGTTCTGCACTGATATTATTCATCTCAAGAGGATTTTGTCATGGCCAGTTTAGGATGATTCACAGTAGTAGCTTTAGTAGCAACATCCTCTAGTTGAACAGACATCACATTCGTGTGGTGGGATGTATCTGCTCCAGTCAATGTGTTGTCGTGAATGTTGTCATTTTCTATAATGACAGTTCTAGGAAAATCATTTGCAAGCTCTTCAGGACAGCTATCATTCTTCTCAAGCTCAAACTTGGCCCATGTAGCATACATATTAAGAACTTCCTTTTAGCTTATTCCAAGAGATAATTTCTTCATCACGTCTATAGTCTCAGGACTTCTAATTAGGCCATGAATCATCATTGATAACTTGACCTTTAAGGAAGTGTGTTTCCATGAATGAAAATAACAATCATGACAAGGCTGCATTTTCTGGATCACGGCAGGCATCACTGAAATCACTAGCACATTAAGTTTCCTGCCTTGAAGGGTGGTTGACCATTGTTGTATGTTGCTTTGGCTGAGTGACTAGTGTAACAACATTGTCAGTGTGGGCCTGCTGGGGTCTGGCAAACCCTGGGGTTGTACAGTGCACATCAGCACAGGCACCTGTTGTGATCATGATGAGTCCTTTGGTCAGGCTCCAGCCACATCTGCCACTAATTGGGTCCCTGTTGTGTCCTTTGCCATATGGTATTGTGGGTGCCCACAATGGTGCTGTTGGGTCCTTGACATTCCACTGTAGTAGGGCATCATCAGCAGTATGATCCCTGCTGTGTGGCATTTGATGTTTGTTTGCTGCTACTGTGAGGTTGACCATGGTCCTGAGGGGGGAGGAGAACTGTTGTCCATGACATTACTCACATTGTTATTTTTCCTACACTTTGAAGATTGCACCACTAGGGGACAGCAGCAGGGTCTGGAACCCAGGGGCCATCAGGAGGGGAGTCAGTGCCTATAACACTGAGCAGGATATTGGAGACAGCTCATAGATCCATGGCACAAGTATACTTTATTGTTACACTCACCTGTGACCGACCTGGTTGCCTGTGACAGGTTTGTACCCCTTTACAACTTTTTCACACCACTGGACATACTGTTACAATCATGCGCAACACCTGTCATGGTGTGATGTGGTCCTGGTGTGCGTTACCAACCCCTGAGCATGTCACATATGTTGCTATTTTGGGCTGTCTGTCCTGACATGTATTGGCACACCACTCATGTGCTCTGGACAATGTTATTCCTGTCCAATTGGTGTCCATGCTTGTGAGGTCATTCTCCTGAGACACCTGGTTGCTGTGCATATGCCCTTATTTCTCTGCACATTGCTGCACAGTGTACATGCACCATTGTGGCCCACATGGCATGAATATATGTGTGACCTGTGTGGCTAAGCATCCTATGGTGTGTGCATCTCTGAATGCCTGTAATGAACTATACACATCACACACACATGGCACGTTCACTGCCTGCTATGTTGCCTTGGCATGAGGGTGCCAAAGCACTGTTGCCAGGCATCCTGCAGGGTCCACTGTGGGCCAGCAAATGCTATTTGTGTTAAATGGCCACACACACAGGGTTTCCCCCAGTCCTAGGTATTAAAATGTCATCCCTGGCTGTGGTTAATACACTACTACTTGTGGTGCCACCCTTGTGTAGTGGCTGCTGGCATCTTCACCACTGCATTCTCCCTGGTTCCTTGATTACACAACTCATACTCATCCTACTCCTACTGTGTGACCTGCCCCTTCTCATTCTGTTGCAGTTGGTATGGTTGTCATCCACATATAATGTTGGTTACAGCTGAACATGTATGTCTGTGTATCATAGTATGCTATATGCATGGTTGGCAGTCATTGGTTTAGCAGTCTATGTCACCCACTGGTGCACTGCATCCACAGGGTAGTCTGTCATGGGTGCCATGATCTTGGGACACTTTGGCCTGTTTTGTGTTGCTGAGAACTGTACTTTTTGTCCTGGATGATGGGCATTGGGTACACTGGTGGGCAAGGGTTGATGTCCCACAACGCCTGCTGCAGGGGTTATGGTAACACTTGGGTGTCACTCCTGAAGGCTTGCATTGTCATACTGAGCTTACCTCTTTGGCAACATGTGACATGCTCTGATAGGGCTGCATGGTTATTGTAAATCCAAACAGGTATGACTATGAACTCACATTGTAGCGAGGTACAAAGCAAATGAACCTGCCAGCCCGAAACAAGCTTCAACAATTCCAAATGTTGCTTGCATTCCTATGAAAATAGACACAGACTCAGCAATAAATTCAAGATTTAAGCTTTAATGCTAATGAATAGCACAGTCTGTCATTAACAACTAAGATTAATGAACTGATTGATCAGTCAGACAAGAACGTGAAGAATAATTTAAAGAGAAACTGTAATCAACAGGGTTTCTTAGCATCTGAAAGACCATAAACAGCTAATCTGAGTTAGCGATTGTGTTTGTCTGTGAGTCTTTGCAGTCCAAAGTTATTCATATGTAAATCAGCCTGTAATTAAGGACTAAAGGCAGCCATATGTTTTAGGCTCCTGACAGGAAATGATGTCACTGAGGATCTTGGCTCTCTAGTGACTGTAGGTTAAATAGGAAATCATCTGTTTTTTTAAGAGTATTTTAAGGTGTTATTACATTTTCTACATTTATAATAATTGTTTTGTATGTGCATTGAAATTAATGAATTGTCACCTTTACATTTCAAATTGTTAGTAGAAATAACCCATCTTTAAGGTTGCTTCAACCTCTAGGCTATACTGCTACCTGATCATCAAAAACTACAAATTTCAAGGCTGGCTCTGTGGTGCCAACAGGTATTGGAGCTCCATATCAGGATTTCTAAACCCTGTCTGTGTTCATGTCAGTACAGATTTCTGGTACTGTCACAGCATCCACTTCTGTCTTTTTCCATTCCCTCTTTTACAGCCTTTTCTCTTACAATTGTGAGTGTGAACTCAGGTCTACAAGATACAAATGTGGCTACGTACCTACTGGCCTGGCATCATGGGACCAGCCTTGAAATATGAAGTTTTTGATTATCAGCTGGCAGTACAGCCCATAGGTTAAAGCAAAGAGCTGTGAACAAGCTTTTTTCATCCAGCAGAGTGAGTTTTGACTCCATCATGCTCTACTTGTATATTGTGTGATCACAGCAAGACAAGTAACCTCCCTGTGCTCCCAAAACACACCCAGGAACAAGCTGCAGTGTGAGTGTGTGTGTGTGTGTGGTGTGTGTGTGTGTAGTGTGTGTGGTGTGGTGTGTGTGTATGTGCTTAAGTGTGTGTGTGTATGTGGTGAGTATGTGTGGGTGTGCATGAAGTGTGTGCATGTAGTCTGTATGTGAAGTGTGTGTGTGTGTGTAAATGTGTGTGTGTATCTCTAACAGAAGTGCTGCACTAAGTTAATTGTGCTGAAAGGGAAAAAAATGTCACAATTAAATAAAATAATATATGGCTGGGTGTAAAAACCAGAATTTTGCACACCCTCTCAGTGTGGGATGATTTATAAACCAATCAGAGTTAATGTAGCATCCCACACCTCGGAGGAGGTGTAAAGTTTTGGTTACACACATAGACACACATACACACACACATATTATTCTGTATTTTAATAATGCAGTTCAGATTATGCTTTTTTTAAACAATGTTGTCCATCCATGTGTTTTTGCAATTAATAAACAATTAATGGATTAATGGAGGAGGCAGTATGGTGCAAGGGTTTAAGGCTCTGAGCTGCAAATCTGGAGACCTGGATTTGAATCCCACAGCCCTCACTTACATACTTTGTGACCCTGAGCAAGTCACTTAACTTCCTTGTGCTCCCAGGTTGCACCTGTAAACAAGCTTTCAGCTTAGTGTGTCTCACCTGGTTAAATAATTTGAAAAAAAATTATGTCCTACTTGTTTCCTTTTCAAGTCAAATCTGGATAGAAAGAGCATATTTTCAGGACCATAACACATGCTCAGATTGTTTTTACTGTCTTTGTCCAGGAAAGGCACACAGCTACAGCTTGTTTCTGGGTGTGTTTGTGGAGCAAAGAGAGGTTAAATGACTTACTCTGATCACACAATACACAAGTAGAGCATGTTGAAATCAAACCCCATTCTGCTGGATGAATGAAGCTTGTTCACAACTCGTTGCTTTAACCTGTAGGCTATATTGCCAGCTGACAATCAAAGCTAAACATTTCAAGGCTGGCCCCATGATGCCAGGCCAGTAGGTACATAGCCACATTCACATCTTGTAAACCTGAGTTCACACCCGAATTTGTAAGAGAAAGGGCTGTAAGAGAGGGAACAGAATAAGACAGAAGTTAGTGCTGCAGCAGTCCTAGAAATCTGCAGTGACATGAACACAGCCAGGGTTTAGAAATCCTGATACAGTATGGGGCCCCAATACCTGTTGGCACCACTGAGCTAGCCTTGAGATGTGTAGAGTTTTTAATGATCAACTGGCAGTATAACCTAGAGTTTAAAACAATCCTAAAGATGGATTATTATTACTAACAGTTTGAAATGTAAGGGTGATAACTCACTAGTTTCAATGCACATACAAAACAATTATTATAAAGGTAGAAAGCAATGTAATAACACCTTAAAACACACTTAATAAAACAGATGATTTCCTGTTTAACCTACAGCCAATGGAGGGCCAAGATCCTTGATGACATCATTTCCTATCAGGAGCCTAAAACATATGGCTTCCCCCAGCCCTTGATTACAGACTGATTTAAATATGAATAACTCTAGACTGCAAAGACCCATAAATAAATACAATAGCTCACTCAGATTAGCTTATTATGGTCTTTCAAACATTAAGAGACCCTGTTGATGACAGTTCCCCTTTAACAAGCAAAGAAAGAAAGAAAGAAATGCCTTAAATGAAACAATGAACAACAATGATTTGGTAATCAAACTAGCCAACAAAGATGGCAATATTGTCATAATGAATAGGACATAATACATTAAGATGGTAATGGATCTCTTCAGTGACAATACCAATTATAAAATGTTACCAACTAATCCATTAATAGGCTTTAATAAGGAATTATATGAGATTTTGATGAGGGCTGTCTCAGAAGGTAACATCTCTGAAGATGAATTAAAATTTATGTGGAGGAAACATCCCACAACTGCTGGGTTTTATGTATTGCCCAAAGTTAATAACAATTTGAAAGAGCCCCCGAGCAGGCCCATAGTCTCAGGAAATGGTGCTGTGTGTCAAAATTTAGGTATTTTTTAGATTTTGTTCTACAAAAATGCATGGTGAGCTTACCATCTTATTTGAGAGACACCACTGACGACTCACTGAATTAGCTAAAGGGCATTGTATGGCAAGACAATATGACTCAGATTAGTACAGATTTTACATAACTATATACATCGATGCCACATCACATGGGGTTAAATTCATGGCAATTCTATCTTGAAAATCTGTCACATGTAGAAAATGTCCCAATAGGGTTTATTTTGGAGGGTCTAGAGTTCGTCCTGAAGTATAATTCTTTTGAATTTGGAGAAAAACATTTCCTACAATTAAGTGGCACAGCAATGGGGCTAGTATGGCTCCCAGCTATTCACATTTGTTTATGGGGTGGTGGGAACTTTTGTTTGTCAACAATCCAGCACAAAACCCCTATCACAACAAAGTGGGCAAATGGTACTGATACACTGATGATTGTTTGTGCATATGGCAGGGAGAAGAGACAGAGATTCCAGAGTTCATAGAATTGTTGAACAATAACAATCTGAACTTAAAATGTACATACAATGCCAGCAAGGAAAGAATAACATTCTTGGATCTGGAGCTTAACAGAACACCTGGTTCACAAATTATTATGAGATGTTTTAGGAAGGAAACTGCAACTAACACAATCTTAAGAGCAGACAGTGCCCCCCAAGTTAAATGAGTTGTTACCATACAGTCAGCTATTGCGATTAGGGAGACATTGTTCAGGAAAAGATGATTTTATGGAACAGGCAAATGTATTAGAGCAAAGATTCATTGATAGAGGATATGAGACAGAGCTATTAAGGAGAATCAAACAAAAAGTTATTGAAATAGATAGGAGTACTCTTTTGCATCCCCCCCCAAAAAGCACATTGACACTGAAGGTGAACCAATTTTATTCATCACAGAGTATAATGGTATCTCAGGCAGGATTGGTAACATCATATATAAAAACTGGAGTATCTTGACAAGTAATAGGATAGTGAGCATGGCAGTTTGTGCAAAACTGAAGGTGACTTCGTAGAGCACAGAATCTTAAAGATAGACTTGTGTCCAGTAGAATAAATAAGATAGAGAAACAAGGTGTGTCACAAAATTGGCTCCCATAAAGGACATCTGTTTTTTTTAAATGCTTCAGATGCATTTCATGCAAATTTGCAATACAACAAAAGGTTTTTACACACCCACTAGACCCCACAAACATTGTTAACATCAGAGAGTTCATCACATGTGATTTACCTTTCATAATGTATGCACTATGGTGTACTTGCAATTTGCTGTATACTGGATGTACCATGAGACCACTGCAACAAAGAATGCAGGAACATGTTAGATCCATCACTAATAGCAGAGATGATTCCCCTGTACGGGTCCATTTTGCACAGGCACATAATCATAAATCAAAGCACATGAAGTTTGTGGGGTTGAAACACATATCACCTACGCCAAGAGAGGGTGACAGAATGAATGCATTATTACAGAGAGAAGGGTTCTGGATCTTTACACTTAACAGCATGAAGTCGGTGGGACTTAATAATAGCTGAGATGTAAAGTCCTATTTGAAAAAATAAGGATTAAGTAGAACCCTACTGTAAAATGATTATGTGAATGTCTGCTTAAATTAGTTTTGTCATATATCATAAAAATGTATCATATGTTTGTGAATACACCCCTTTGGGTCCAATTATAGCTTCTTGATAGTTCCCCCTAAAATTGCTGTAGTAATTATGAGTTATTAAACCTCTTCTGCACTTCAGCCTTTGGGTTTAATTATAGCTTCTTAATGGCTCCCCTGAAACATTGTTGCTACAAGTATGCCTGTAAGTAAAATAAGCAATAAGGCATGATGGGATGTGGGTTACTGAGGGATTTACCCACACCTTGTGCGGTGTGTCACGAGGCACAGCTGAGTGACTTATCCACACAAGAAGTGGGTAAATCCCCCAATAAACCACACCCTGGAGTGCCTTATTGCTATTATACAATGAACCCATGTGTAAAATAAATTTTAAATGTGTTTAAGTATGTTTTTTTTAAATGCCATTTCTCAGCTTTGGGTTAACTTATTACAGGATATACCATGGCCACGCGATGTGTTTTGACCAATGAGGTTACAGAATTTTCATACCCCATTGTATAATGGCATGTTATGTTATTTCCCTGTTTAAAATTGGCCCATTGGGGATCGTACATAAGCTTCTAACAATGTTCTCCTACATCTGCATTGGAAACATGCATGACATTTAATGCAGAATATATTTTCAACTACTTCTTTTTTTTTTTATTCAAGTTTTCCCTGTACAGGCATTCTCCGCCTTGGCTTGTAACTCTGCTTAGGTGTCCAGGGTTTATTATAATGATGAAAGTAAATTATTTGATGTCACAAAGTTAGTGGGCTAACTGTGTTGTCAACCAGTTGGATTAGATATAAATATGCAATTTGCATTTGAAACTGATTATAATTTGTTTCCACTACTGCCACATGAGCGCAGTGTGTGGCTATGCTTAAGATAGATAAAATTGCTTACAATAAGAGTATTTTGCTCTCATGATAAAATTATTAGTTTAAATTTAAACATTAAGAGACCTCACATCCTGAGTTCCAGTGAATTTTCTTTTCTTTTGTATGTTCTTTATATATATGTGTGTGTGTGTGTGTGTCAAATATTGTCTTTATTCATGATATGGTGTTGTCATTCACTTAATATTATTGGGCACTGGAATAACAGGAGCACATGTCTCTCATGAAGCCATGCCCCCTGACAAAGGGTTTAGAGACCCGGAGTGCTGGGGCTAGCAGTGGGCGCACAAGTTGTTCATGACAGATGCTGCTATTCATTAGCATTAAAGCTTAAATTTTGAATTTATTGTAGAGTCTGTGTCTATTTTCATAGGCGTGCAAGCAACATTTGGAATTGTTGCTCCATGGTTGTTGTCCTGCAGCCCAGTGGCATGTGCTGTATTGCCCTTTTTGGGCATGTCTGCCCTATGTCACTGTATCGTGGTGGCCTATGCATGCCTCACCAGTGCTCTACAGTACCCTGTATGCTGCACTCCCCATTGCTGCCCCTGATGCAACATTTGTGTGTGTACCACCTCTTCCACTTCTGCACCTTGGCGGCTGGCCTCCTGTGCATTAGATGTCCATATTTCACATGTGTGCCTGTATCATGTTTCCATGGCAATGACTGCCAGCCTGTCCTTTGCAGCCGTACCACTACATGTTTGCCTCAGTGCCTCTTTTGTAATGGGACATAAGCCACCCCTATGCCACTGGCAGTCCCATGTTTGTACACGGTGGAGTGCTGTGCTAGTGCACAGACCTGTTCTGCATTCTGTCTATTGTTGTTCACTGTATTTTTATGTACACTACTCACATGCTCAGTGCTGTTTTGGGTGCTCATACTGTACATACTGTATGCACTCTATTTGTTCCATATATACCTTTGTACATGACTGCATTCAGCAGTCTTTGGCAGTGTGAACTGCAGCAGCTGATGGCAGGATGCCACGGGGGGGTGGCATTATCGATCACTACCACCATGATCCACCAATGCCCTGGGCCTGGGGTATTCTTTTATGCTGCATCACCCTGGGATGGTGAGGGGGTTAAGTTGGCCTACTTGTCCTGCATCTGCACCCTTGCAGCTGGCCCCTGAGCAGTGGACATCCATGTCCCAGATGAGTGCCTGCATCATGGTGCTGCATCATTGACCACATTCTTGCCATTTGTGGCTGTACCACCATGTGTTGGCCCCCAGGCCTGCATCAACAGGTGACATATGCCACCCCTGTGCAGCTGACCACCCCATGTCAGTACCAAGTGGGATGGTGTTGTGGTGCAAATACCTGTTCTGTATTCTGTGTCTTGCTCTTCACTATATATTTATGTCTGCTGTTCCCCTATTCAGTGCTGTTTAGGGTGCACATACATTTGCACTGTATGTGTTTCATAAACACCATTGTTAATGGGTGCATTAAGCCACCTATGGCAATGTGTGCTGTAGCAGTTGTCATTAGGGCACCCCATGCTCTGCCAATGAACTGGGACAGGGATGTCCTTCAATGGCTACATCACTCTGGGGTGGCTTGGTGTGTGTTCTGTGCATTCCCTCCAAGACTCCTGCTACCATTGACCATTGTAGTACCATTATGCCACTGTGTTCTTCGTGTGCTGTGCATTTGGGCCACCTACCCATTGGACACAGTGGACATGGTTTAGACCCATACACAGCATCCGTGGACTTTGCTCTGTTTCAGTATCCTCCGACCCATCATCTGCCCCTATGAGTTATGCAGCACATGTTTGACAACTGCCCTTGCCCACCTGGCCAGATATGTTGGTGTGTCTATAGTCCCTTGTGCAGCCATGCCACTCAGGTCTCACATATGTCATGGTGCTCATCGTGCTGTAGGATGTGGGGTGGGGGACACAGCTATGTGTGCTTGCTAGACCTTGTTGGTACACAGTGTCTGCTTGCAATCTATACATTACTCTCTTCTTCCTCTTAGGGAACCATCAGACAGCTATGGCCCAATGTAGACCAGAGATTGTGGAAGGTTGGGATGATCTGCTCTGCCGTGTGATTCAGCAGCAACAATTGGTGCTGTGGCAGCTGGCAGCCATTGAGAACAACACAAGCACCGTTGCTTAGGCTGTGGGGAGAACTGCTGTAGCTATTGAGAAAGTGGCTAGAAACATCCGGCCACCACCCACTAGTGAACTTTAGCTGCCCTCTTCATTCCCCGTGGACACACCAACCCATCTTCCCCTTGTTTTTGTCCTTTACCTCACCCGCACCTTTTTCTTTTTTTATAGAATGTGTATAGTTCTCCTTGTTTTGATTGTTTCTTTGTATATATTATGGTTCGTATTAAACATATTTTTCTCTGTTATTCTCCTGTTTCCAGCATCTGTTATTAAGCTTTTTGGCCATTGTCTTGTGGATTACTGTGGTGCTCTAACTGAACAAATGTTACCCCCCCTTTAGATTCCATCCCTGCTTGTCCTGTCCCACAGGGTCTCCACTGGCTGTGCTGCTGTTGTGTGTGGCTGCACCTCTACCTGTATGGTGTTTTGAGTGTTGTGGATGTTTTGACCTGTTGTTGGCCACCTTCTGTTTCCCGTGTCCCCTCTGCACATCTGTGCATGATGGCCACCATTTGGGTTTTGGCTGTCCAGTATCCTGAGACAGTCTCTGTACATTGGATACTTCCCCACCTATGTTGCCAGGTGGGTGGCATCTGTATGCCACCTGTCCATGACTGTCTTCTTGTTTGTGTGGCTGCCTTCTATCCTCCTGTGTCCCCGAGCTGTGTGCTGTTGAGTGTGCTGTCTGCTGCTCCATGTTAGGGTTCTGTTTGCCCTCCCCTTTTGCAAAATCAGCACTGGTTTCCTGTGTACTAGCACCCTATACAGGGATATGTGTGTTGCCCCCTTTGACACACTCAGTGCCCCAACTCCACTCTTCTGCCACTATACACTTCCACTTTGTGGTAATCCTTTTCTGCATTCATGTATATGCACTACTTTGGGTGTTTCCTGTTTGCTTTTACATTTATCCTGCTCCATGCCTATACTTTTTGCTTTCCTGAGCCCATTCTGTGCTGTCTTCCATAGTGGCTGCTTGGTTCCCTTGTACCTCACACTGCCTCTGTGTGCACTTGTCTGCTGTTGCTGTTGCACCCATTTGCTATATTCAGAACTGTCATCAGTGCTAGGCTATCTTTGCACTGCACTCTGAGCTTGGCTTTGCACACCTATATTTACACGCTACATTCAGCTGTATTTGCCATGGCCTATTCCTTTGAATACTGGATGCACTGGGTTGTGGGCTAGTGCTGTTAGGCAGTGCAATATTTGCATACAGGCAAAGTTTTGAATAGTGGATCCCAGAGCTTATAAAAATGGTAACATGCATTGCAGGCTATTACATCCTCCCACTGTTGCAGCACTCCTGTGATGTCAGCTGCAGGGGATTCTGGAATTTGTAATTATAGAAAATGTCAGCTTGCAAGTCAGCAGAATCAGTCTGATGCAATCACTATAATTCAGTAAAGAGTAAGTAAAAAAAAAAAAAGTTTGCACCCAAAGTGCAAATGGACCAGCCCCACTCTAGGTGTGGGGTTGTTTGTGATGCCTGTTCCCCTTTAAAATAAAATATGATTCCATGGCTTTTAATTGATGACTGAGAGGAGCACTTTGCTATATGTTTTCCAGTATATCAGGTGTAAAAGAATAGTTATTGTTCCAGCATAGTGATGCACCTCCTTCTACTGATAAGGTACTGGTATACATGTTATTTTCACAATAACACATAATTTATCAAACATTTTCATATTATGGTTTTATAATAGTGAAAGAGATATTTGTATTGTAATGCTGAAAGTATCTTATTGCATATCTTCCTGTTTCTCACCTTATAAACTTGCAAACTGCTTGCCAGAATTGGTACCTCAACATTAATTACTTTTCCCTCTGTGACATACAAGTTTGAATAATTTCTGTGTCAAGAAGCCTTTTTTTCTAATTCAGCCCTAAGCGTGAAGGAAAATACATTCATATAAAATGAAATTTTTATTAAAGAAAACTAAAACCTGTCCTCCTCTCTTTTTATATTTGACAATTGGGATATGTATGCAGTCCATTTAATCTTCAAAATGCACTGCTGTCTGTGTTTGAAGTATTACCAGTTTTTTCCCATGTTAGTGTCCTTTGTTCATGTCGTTTTTCCACACATTTATTTAATTAATGGTTGATTCTGGAACCAAGTACTATCATTATTTAATTGGAAGTCAAGAGTGATACTTTTATTGCAGAATTCCACTAAAAAAAGATGTCAATATGTTCCAAAATTGAGGAACAGTTAAACAAAATTAAGATCACGTGAAAAAGGCAGCATCAACAATGGACACTTAAAACAAGCAAAAAAATAAGTTTTTCAAATCAGACTTAAGAAATTATACAGTTTGGTGATACAAGAGTCTACATACAGCATGTGTTCAAATGATCAATTATACTTTATAAAAACGTCATTGTTGTTATTGGCCGAAATCACTGACACAATATTCCCCTAAGACTTGAATTTCAGGAACTTCCATTTTTTTGCAATGAAAGATCTTCATAACACATGTTCTATTTATTGAAGGCTTCATCTGTTCACAGTATCATACAGTACATGCCATGAAGACACACTCCTCTGCTAATGATGTCAGAATCTAATGCAACAAAAAGTATTCTGGTTCACGTTGCAAGAAGAGGATTATGACTACAGGGCAGGAGAAAAACCAAAAAAAAACAAATGAAGACTAAGGGGAAAAAGTGCTGTTTTTATGCAAATGAGTTTCATGATAAATATTGGTAATTAGTTAGTGATGCAATAGTAGCCACTGTTGAGCATTTGGAGTACAAATTGCAAAGAGAAAGAAATAATGTGACCTAACTGTGAACTGAAACCAGACAATCCATAATTCCATCCCATTGCCCTAACACTGAGATATCAGGCTCACGTGGTAGAAGCTTCAGGCTGCAACTGCCACCTTTTGTCTCTGATTGCTTACCCTGCCACTATGAATAACTGATATAGAAATTAGTGGTGTAGTATGAGTGACTGTTAAGCAACTGAAGCACTGTTGCAAATAGGACTGGCAGTAAAGCCTAGAGGTCTGTGCAAAGTGCTATAAATGAGCTTGGTACATTAAACAAACTTGGTCTGATTACTATAACTGCTACTTGCCTTTTTCTTGTGTGTCCTTGAGCAAGTCTGTAAATGGTCCTTGTGGGGAGCAGCATCTGAGGAACACCATGCCATGCAGATAGTGTATATAGGATCCACCTGATGTTGATGCACATGTGACCATTTGCAGTCAAAATCCGAGCCCTTTCCCTTGTAGACCGCTCTCCAAGACTAGTTTCTTATGTGCATCTGAGAAGGCTGCTGCACTATTTCATAACTCCCCTAACAGCACAGATGTTTTTTTTTTTTTGCATTATTTGTTTATCCCCTCCATGCTCCTGGTGACCCCCACTCCTTCAGGACCCATTTTCAAGTCCTCACCGACCCCACCGGCCTTACCCAAGCTCCCTCATCTCACAACGCAGCCAGTCCCTGGGATATCCCGGATGTAACCCTTCACTGGATGGGTCCCCCTCCTCCAAGGGGGAAGGCACTGGGGGGGGGGGTCCAGCGCACTCTTCTACAGTAGGACCCAGGGATGCTGCTGAGAGAGGGAAGCCCATCAAAGGCACCAGAGGAATCAGGGGATGAAAAGCCATCTTCCGGTATTTCCAGTTTCTAGCTTCCCTCATTGCACCACTCTGCAGTGCTTCCAGTCTCCATTGGGGGCTGCAGCATGGGCGAGGCAGTCCCCAATCCCACCCCAGGATAGGAGAACAGTCCTTCGGATGCTCAATCCTATCCTATCCTATCCTCTCCCTACCGACCCCCAGCATTCCGATTCTGTTCCCAAACCCAGGTTGCCGGCATGGTACGAGGTAAGGCACAAGCGCCTCAGCCCTTTGCACCACTGGGCCGGCCCAGCACAGATTTTTAACATTTGCTAGGATCACGTGATGCCACGGAAGGGGTAGCAGCTCAGAGAGCCCATCACCGCCTCAACTTTAAGTTCTACAGTATTTTTCACTAACTTCCAGAGCACTAATCTCGAGAGTCTACTCACCGCATACCCTCTTAGCAGTCTTTTGAACTTGCGGTGAATCAAGCAGAAGGTGTAGTGACACTATATTGGAAGTTTAGACTGAAAGAAGATTGTGGCCTAGTCGGGTATGGAGGCAGAGATGCGCCAGGTGCCTCCCCCGCATACACCGCCGCAGACGCTGGAGAAGAACTTGAAGCATTCCAGGGGAAAACCAGGATCCACTTCTAAAGCGGGCATAATCTCAACATTAGTACCACCGGCTGTCCCTCTTACAGAACAGAAATTTTTGGAGGAGTTAAAGCCATTCCGTGCAACACTCTAGGAACTCACCTCAGAACTGAAGGCCATGCATACAGAACTTACCGATACCAACCGTGCAATTAAAGATGTGGCAGCTACAACAACCTTGCCGGAAGGATGGAAGACATCAATTGACTCTGAACTCCCTGCACTGCGCCAAAAAATTAGTCAGCTGGAGGCCAAACTTGAGGACCTGGAAGTGCGAAGTCACCGCAATAACATTCTTATCTTTGGCATTCCAGAGGGCTCAGAGGGAGCGGCTCCGATTACTTTTCTGCAGTAGTTGTTAGCTAAAATTGCTGGTCCCTCTCCCAACAATACCACATATGTAATTGAGAGGGCCCATCGTTCACTTAGACCCAAGCCGGCTACAGGGCAACCATCAAGGCCCCTAATACTACAATTTCTCAACTACCTGGACAAAACCCATGTATTAGGGCAAGTCAAGAGCCTTCAGGAAATTTTATGGGAAGGTCAGCAACTGCATTTTGTGCAAGATTTCCCCACTACCATATGACAGCGAAGGGCTGCATACCATCCCATTGCCACTAAACTAATTGCCGCCAGCATAAAGTTTAAGGTCCAGTATCCATCTAAATTATCTGTATACTATCAAAATACCTGGAAAAGTTTTGATACATCTGAGCAAGCTCAATCTGAGTTAAGGGTGCTGATGCCTGACCTGTTCAAGCCACACTGAGCCCTAGAAATGTCATCATCTGTCATGGAAAGTGAACAGGCAATGGGAGAAACATACTTTATTTATGACATCAACTAAGCAATGCTTGTTTTTGTGACTCTAAGCCATGCATTTCCTTGCTCCATTCTCACTCTTAATTTGGGGAGTCTCGAAGTACAACTGAGGAGTAGAAGTTAACAATAAAAGAGATGGAGCAGGAATACCGGGTGAGGTGCGATTTAAAACTAAACTTTTCCCCGATCCTTTTCTTTCCCCTTTGGCTCCCTCCACCTTCCCCAGAAGAAGAAGAAATCAGGAAACAAAGCGATTGAACAGTTAAGTTGGATACCCTACCCATGGATCGTTAAACTTTCTTCATTTCAACATTTTCTAAGTACACCGCACCATCATACCTCGTGTTAACTCAAGGACATTCAAAGCTATCACCACAAGAGGGCACCCTAGCCCTGTGTACTGACTTGTGACTCGATTGATTTGTGTTTTTTCCTTTTTATTTTCAGCATTTATCTGTAGGACACCAACTTTTCAATATTTTGCATACGGTAATATGGAAAGACCTGATTTACAGTGCTTATCGTTTCCCTCCTGAGCTTAAGTGGGGAAAGTGTCTTTCTTTTTACTTTGAGGAGGATCATCTGTGCGACTGTATAATGCGAGATGCATCTGCTCCGCTTCACAAATGGAAAAGCCTCTTTTGGTGGCTTAACAGCAGAGGAGTGCGAGCTCCAGAAATGTTAAACACCGCAATGTGTTTATAATGGTGTAATTATCTTAAAATTTTTTTGATGAGAATCCAAATCAGATGAAAGTTTTCTAGATTAGTATATTCTGGTCCCCCGTTTTTTTATTTTTTTTTTTATTTTACTATTTTTAATTCCTTCTCCTGCTCTCCTTCCTTCTTTCTCTCCTAAAGTTAAGATGGAGAGAATAAATAATGGGTCCAAATGATTACCATTGCATTACAGTTAAACTATGATGGTGAATGTGTGTTTATTCGATTATTGCTGCACTAATACAAGATGGTATATTTAAAATTCAAAGTAGGTGGATGGGAGGGATGGAAGGTGTGGAAAGAGGATAAAGGGGACTGATTGCTTAGGAAAACGTTAAACTTATATATATATATATATATATATTCTTCTTGGTTCCCCTCCCATTGGAAGGAAATTATAAATGGAGATATAACCCTGGATCGCAGGTGGCTGGGCAACAAGGTTTAACTGGGGGAAACAGGTATCTTGAGGGGGAGCACTGCTAAGAATTTATTGTGCAGACCCTTAGTACAAAGGCAATTGCCTTTGTAATCCCTCATTATGGAGCATGATGACAAACATAATTAAGGAGACAAAAGTAAAAAGATGTCTCAGATCTCTCTAAAAGATAACGACAATCTGGTATAAGTAGATAGGGGGAGTAATTGTGTAATCAAATCTGGGGTCGCATCTCTCCCCCATCTTTTTTTTTCTCTCTCTCTCTCTCTCTCTTTACTGGACTCTCGAGTCATCTTCTCTGGCTGAGCTACAATGGAGAGCAAACATCTTGAGGACCTGGATAGCCAATCTACATGATGGACTATAGAGGACTCTGCCAGTTGTATAAAGTTCTGAGAAAAACATTCTTTACAGTTCACCAATTGTAAATGATGAATGCAGGGTTGCTGCCTTAGTGATGATATCTTACTTCATATAACACATCCTCTAAAATCGATCCCTGCTGCACTTGAAATCATTAAAACATTTGGTAAATTCTCCAATTACAAACTTAATATTACAAAAACAGAAATGATGCCTTTAAATGTTTATACATTTCAAGCTGAAGTTGATCATTTTGGGTTTCGCTGGACTAAGGACAAATTAAAATATCTGGGTATATACCTTTCCAGTTTGGAACTCAAAATGAAACAATATAACCTAGACAAAATTATCACTCAGATTAAAATGGATCTCTCCCGCTGGGCCATGCTACCACTTACTCTTTGGGGACGGGTAAATGTTTTGAAAATGAATGTTCTCCCACGAATCCTGTACCCCCTGCAGATGACACATTTTTTCTTACCCAAAACATGGTTCACTCAGATTAATCAACTCATGTCCAATTTTCTATGGTGTGGCAAGACACCCCGGCAAGCTCTTTTTAAACTGCAGAGAAGTAGAAACAATGGGGGCATGCAACTCCCGGACTTGCTTCTTTATCAGTTCTCCATTACTTGCTCAGTCCTTGCATACTGGATGAAGGATGTCTCATATAAGGGCCAGGATCAATACATCCCCTTGTGGTATCAAATTGAGCAGAGTCTTCTCTCTCCGCACAATATATCCCTTAATACTCTAATTTTTTTCCCTCTCAAAAAATGGTTTAAGGGTTTCAGGACTCTTCCCATAGGAACAACACTTTGAGTGCATGCCCAGATGTGTAACTTTTTCCAGATATCTCTGGTGAAGGATGTTTCCCAGCCTATAAGTGCGAACCTTAATTTTAGAATTGGGGGAGTGCCCCTATCGCACAATTTCTGGCCTGGAAATACTCAATTGAGAGTCGTAGATCTACTTTATGAACACAAACTGATACCGTTTCAAACAGCTAGTTTATTGTTTAATTTCCCTAATTCTTTTTGTTTCAAGTACCTTCAATTACAACACATGCTGCTACGACATTTTGGAATGGGGTACCGGACACAGTATTTAGCTGGCCCCTTCTTACTGGCTATTGTTAACTTACCCTCCTCTCATATCATTTCCTATTTCTACTGTCTCCTTAGGGATGCCGTACTATGTTTGGGACCAAGCACTACCTTGAAACACCTCAACTCCAAGACCATGGGCTAAAATCTGGTCGCACCTGTACCAAGATGTGAAATGGGTTAGATATCGCACCTTACAGTTTTACTTAATAAACAACTTATATTATACTCCGGCCAGGCTTTACCAAATGGGGAAACTTCCCTCAAATTTATGTTCTCGTTGTAAGCAGAAGCCTGGCACTTTGTTGCATATACTATGGAAATGTAATAAAGTTACACCCTTTTGGGATAGTATTAGGTCCAACTTGGACCCACTACTAGGGCTATCTGTGGCCTTTAGCCCGGAAATTTGTTCAATAGGAGATTATGGAGAGGTTTTAAGAAGCACTCAATGAAAATACATGACATTAATATCTATATGTGCTAAAAAAGTGGCCATGCGCCACTGGTAAGATCAAAACATCCCAACATATGCAGAATGGCTAAAAGAGATACTTTTTGCTTTACAGGCAGAAAACACGATCGCCCACATGACAAAGAGGCCACAATACTATAAGAAAGTATGGGCTTACTTCCATACCTTACTGACCATTTAATGATCCACAGTATGCAAGCCAGCATTTTAATGAGGAAAAGGGGAGAATGATACCAGTGTACGGATATACTAATTGGATCCTCTCCAATTACTATACCGGGGGTAATGCAAACACAGGCAATTGCTACTGCATACCTGATGGGGGGGTATTTTGGGGGGGTAGGAGGAGGAGGAATATGGATAGGTCTTGGTAAACTGAGGATAACTTATTATGTGAATAAGATTTTTAACATTCCTAAAGCTACCTGCAGAGACTAAGGTAAGTAAAATATCAATTCTTTGACTTGTGACCTCCACATTTAATATTCAATAGCTCAGTTAGGCTAATTGTTTAACTAACCTCAAAATCCTTGTCTCAGATATCTAACCATTTTAATCCGGTGGGTGGGGAGTAGCAAGGTGTTGGCTGTGTCGGTGGGCAACAGGGACTCCTCATAACTCAGATCTGCACTGGGGGACTGGAACAGGATTGGAGATGCAGCAAAGTTTAAATTTGCCTGCGAAGTTAACTCAGAGTGGGCATCTTTAAATTTGCACAGCACTACATGTAATTTCCATTAAAAGGTCGAAATTTGCCTTTAATGGACTTTGCATTGTTCACTTTGCATTCGCTTCATGTTACATGTTGAGAAGGTGAAGCTTGTAAGAAACAGCCAACAGATCATGTCTGACTGTCTGCAGGTCACATGATGCAGCAAGGCAGTTCATTTTGCAGGAAGTCAGTGAACTAGTTTCACTTTCTCTTGTAGATAAAGCTTTTTAGTCAGCAGTGTTGGTGGACAGTGTGCTTTTCTGCAGCAAATATAGATATTGAGATATTTTTGTGCTTTAAATTTTTTTGATGGTGTTGTTTAAGTTCTGCAGCCAGTTAGAGTTTATTTGAAAGCTTAGTGTAGTAAAAAAAAGTTATTTTTTATTACTTAGTTTTACTTAGTGTAGTTTTAGTACTAATAGTTCTACTAGGTTTTTTTTTTGTTTTATTTTTAATTTATGTTTCCCTTTAGTTAATATGGAGAGAGGTGGCAAAAGTGGTGAGCAGCGGGGCCCCGAATGTCCGCCAGCCTAGGGCAACCATTTCACCTGAACCGCGGTCCTGTTTCAACCTCGAGTAGTCATAGAAACATAGAAACATAGAATCTGATGGCAGATAAGGATCGCTTGGCCCACTTAGTCTGCCCATTTCCCTACTTAACGGATAAGCTGCAGATCCTAGTTAACCAACAGCCTACTTCCTCCTACCCCCAACTAGAATTGCTTTATGTCTGTCCCATGCATTCTTGAACTCCCCCACTGTTTTTGACTCTACGACCTCCTCAGGAAGGCTGTTCCATGTATTCTCAGCCCTCTCTGTGAAGAAATACTTCCTCACATTAGCTCTGAGCAGTCCCCCCTCTATCTTCAAATTGTGCCCCCTTGTTTTTACAAATCTCTTTTTCTGAAAGTTGCTACCCTCTTGGACTTTGTTGAGTCTCCTGAGATATTTGAAAGTTTCTATCATGTCCCCCCTCTCCCTTCTTTCCTCAAAGCAATACATAATAATAATAATAATAGTAATCTTTATTTATATTGCGCCTTTCAAATACCAAGGTGCATTCCAAAAAGATTAAATACAAACAAAGCATACAAACAGTAATATAGAAACTGTTAAAAACAAATACAAAACATTAATCAATCAAGGACACCATATGCCTTATTCCATAAAAAGGATTTAAGAGCCTGTTTAAAGCCCCCCACGGTCGAACACTCCCTTATCCGATGTGGTAGAGAATTCCAAAGGGTTGGTGCCACAAACATAAAAGCCCAGGCAACAGCCGATTTCAATGTAACCCTAGGAATCTCTAGCAACCTCTTGTCAGCTGAGCAGAGCGACCTCACAGGGAGGTAAGGAATCAGGAGATCTTTCAGGTAGTCAGGGCCCAGATCATGTAGGGTTTTAAAAGTCAGTAATCCAACTTTGAAGGTAATCCGCCACTAAACTGGTAGCCAGTGCATATCCCGCAGCACTGGAGAAATATGAGATGTTCTAGGAGTACATGTAAGTACTCGAGCAGCAGAATTCTGCACCAGCTGAAGGTGGCGGATATCAACCCCCAGAAGTCCAAGGTAAAGTGAGTTGCAATAGTCCAGGCGTGAGGTCACAAAGGCATGGATCAAAGTTGTCAGATCGCCGGATGGAATGAGGTGCTTGATTCTGGTGATGTTTCTCAGATGATAAAACAAAGATTTTACCACTGCTGACACTTGAGATCATAAAGTCAGCCCAACATCCAAGATCACCCCCAGATCTTGCACCCATTCAGAGACCGGTAACTCAACATCCCCACAAAACACCCCAAAGGGAGAGCTGGCCACAGGTCCCCCATCTGGAGATCCGGATCCAAAACCAACACCTCGGTCTTCCTAGAATTCAACTTCAACCAACTGGACCTCATCCAATCCTGGATTTCCTCCAGACAGTTATTACATATCTTTAGTTCCTTTAGTCTTCCTTCATATGTCTTCTGATGCAGATCCTGCATCATTTTGGTTGCCCTCCTCTGGACAGCCTCCACCCTGTCTATGTCTTTGTGGAGATGGAGTCTCCAGTACTCCAGATGTGGTCTTACCAACTGTCTGTACAGAGGGCCAACAACTTCCTGTTTCCTACTGGTGATGCCTCTCCCTATGCATCCCAGTATCTCCCCAGCCCTTCTACTGCCTTCTCACATTGCTGGCCCACCTTTAGGTTCTCTGATATGACTACCCCCAATTCCCTTTCCATTTTTGTTGTTGTCAGTATCTCACCCCCCATTGTGTATTCTTCCCCTTGGTTTTTGTTTCACAGGTGCATTACTTTGCACTTCTCTGCATTGAATCTAAGCTGCCATACATGTGACCATTCCTCCTACCTTGCCAAGTCCCTTTTCATCCTTTCCACCCCACCTTCTGTATCAACCCTGTTGCAGATCTTTGTGTCATCTGCAAAGAGACATACTTTCCCTTCCAGTTCCTCTGCAATGTCACTTATAAAGACATTAAAAAGGACCGGCCCCAGTACTGAACCCTGCGGTACCCCACTAGTAACCCTCCTTTCTTCACTGTGGACTCCATTTACTATTACCCGCTGTGTCCTGTTGTCCAACCAGTGTTTTACCCAGGCTACCACCCTGGGACCCACTCCCAGGCTGGCTAATTTGTTTATTAATCTTTTGTGTGGGACTGTGTCAAATGCCTTGCTAAAGCCTACGTAGGCCATGTCCACAGCCCCTCCCTGGTCTACTGCTTTGGTCACCCAGTCAAAGAAATCAATTAGATTTGTCTGACATGACCTTCCCACTATGAATCCTTGCTGCCTTGGGTCCTGTGCCCCATTGGCCTCTAGGTACTCAACAATTCTTTCCTTCAGAAGTGATTCCATCATTTTCCCTACCACTGAGGCCAAACTGACAGGTCTGTAGTTTCCTGCCTCTGTCTTGCTCCCACGTTTGTGAAGGGAATCACATCTGCCCTCCTCCAGTCCTCAGGTACCACACCATCCTCCCATGATTTATTAAAAGGGTAGTCAGTGGTGTTACTAGTTCTTCCTTAGTTCTTTTAAAATTCTGGGGTGAATCCATTAGGCCCCATTGCTTTATCCACCTTCAATTTTAAGAGTTCTTTTCAGAACCCTTTCTTCTGTGAAAGGACTAATATCAACCCCCTATCCAGAGTGCTTCTATTGACCGGATTAGGTATTTCCCCTTGCTTTTCCATTGTGAATACTGAGCAGAAGTATTTGTTCAGAATCCCTGCTTTTTCACTGTCACTCTCTGCCCAACCACCTTCCTCTTTGTTCAGCCTCAGTATCCCTGCCTTAGTCTTTCTTTGCTCCCTAATGTACCTATAAAAGGTTTTATCCCCCTTCTTAACCGAGTTGGCTATCTTTTCCTCGGTTTGAGCCTTTACTATTCTGACTGCCTTACCCGCTTCCTTCTGCTTTAACTGGTACAGTTCCCTGTCCTGCTCCTTCTGTGTTTCCTTATACTTTCTTAATGCTATCTTTTTCTACCTTACCTTCCCCGCCACTTCTTTTCTTCCCTCAGAGATACAGCATAGTGTTGAAAGTGGCCAAGTGGTGTGCTGCTGCTTCTTTGTTGGTGATGACTGTGTTAGCCACTGCCAGCCCTGCAGCACTGGAATAGCAGCAGTAACTTGAAAATCAGCAACAGGAAGTACAGCAGCAGCAGCAGCAGCAATAACAGCAGCAGCAGCTTGTTGCCCCTCTGCCAACTGCAGCACAACAGATGGCTTTATCTGGTGCCCCCCCACTGCCTGTGACTGGTCTTCCCTGCAGCTCTCCCATCTGGCCATTTGTCACCTGCCTCCCCAGTGAACCGATGGTAGTGAAGTGTGAGGTGTGTGAGGTACTCAAACTTGAATGTCAGGGGTGCAAGGGCAGCCACTTGGGCATGGGTGGTCAGTGAACGCACTTTTTAGGGCACCACCATGCCGAGTGGGAAGCAAAGCTCCAGGAGGTACCAACCACTCCTGCTGCCAAAGCTACTGAAGAGGAAGAGTTCAGAGCTGTGCAGGGGCTGAATATTAATTTCTAAATACCAAGAATATTAGGGCTTCTGAATATTCGGAAGCCCTTCCCGAACAGAGGACTTTTCAAGTGGTATTCATATTCAGCATCACCCACCTGCACAGTCATAAAAGAAAAAAACAATATCTCCTCCCCAAAAAACAGTACTGTCCTCCCCACCCTCTAACAGCCTGAAAATCCGACCATCCTACCCACCCAGAACCCACAATTTTTTATTTTTTGTTCTGCAGAAATTACAAAATAATAGTTTTAAAGGGGACCGGCACAACCCACCTGCCTCCATGGCCAGCCCTTATCTTATAGACTTAAGTGACAGTCAGGCACAAGACTGATCCTAATCCTTCCCTCCCCCATCAGACACTGAAGTGCCCCACTACTCTGTCCCCCCAGCCCCGCACCCAGCACCAAATTCTCCTTATTTGGAGAAGACAATGAAGAATTGCTGCAGGCGCCTGTCCGGAAAACAACCCTCCTTCCCTCCTCCACTGCCAAGTGTCTTCTAATGAATGAAAGTGCACTCTTTTTGCTATAGTAAAGTCAAGCCAACAGATCGCATGATCTGTTACTAGAGCAACAAGAAAGAGCGTGCTTTCTTTCATTAGAAGGCGCTTGGTATTGGAGGAAGGAGGGTTGTTCTGTACTGGCGGCTGTGACAATTGTTCATTGCCTTCTCCTGATAAGGAGAAATGAGTGCAGTGTGTGTGGAGGGATGGAGTAGTGGGGCAATACTGTGTCTGCCTCTCTGGCACTTAGTTCTTGTTGTTGATGGGGGGACAGATGGAGTAATAGGGCAAAGAGCACAGTGTCTGGCTGGCACTGGCACTGCCTGTTGTTGCTGATGGGGGGAGGATTAGGATTTCTATTTGTTATCTTCCCAATGCTGAGTGCCTGTCACTTAAATTTATAAGATGGGGGCTTGCCATGGATGCGGGCAATTTGTGTCGGTCCCATTTAAAACTATTTCTGCAGAAATAAAATAAAACAATGTGGGTGCTGGGTGGGTGGGATTTGCTGACTGGTAGAGTGTGGGGAGGACAGTACTCTTTTCATGAGGCTGGGGAGGAGATTTAGTTTTTCTATCAGGGCTGTGCTGAATAGGAATATTTGGCCAAATGATGAATATTTGGCAGCTGAATACTGAATATTCAGAAAAAGGTATTCACACAGTCCTAGTAGAGATTCTGCCTAAGTGGTATTGCAGACAAATGGCCATGACAGCAGAAGTGGTGGCTCCCTCGGCTGCCCATGAGTGCCACCCCTCAGAACAGCCTGCCACACAGGCTGACCTGGCTGTGCTGTGGTCTGAGTTGGAAGTCATCAAAAACGTAGTAGATTGTGCAGTGCAGCAGCTGAACATGATGGAGGGTTAAAATGCTGAGATAATCAGCTTGTGAAGAACAATTAGTGGTAATCAGCCCCAGCCCCCACTGGCCCAGTAAACAATTTCACACAATCTATCCCCCCCCCAAAACCTGTCCTCTTCTTTTCCTTTTTGTCTTAAGCAATATTTTTTTTACAGATTAAGTATGTAATTTATGTTCAATTAATGGTTTCTTCCTTATGTTAATTTTGTTAATCATGTATTTTTTGATGCTCATGCTGTAATGCTAAATTAATTTCCCCATCTCCCCCAAATGCTCCCTCCATGCCATTCTGTCTTCTACCATAGAAATGTTTTTGTTCTTACTCCTTACTTTATTATATGTAATAAGTCATGTGGTCACCACCTTTGCGGACACCGCATGCTTTCATTTCATTTGAAATTGTGGTGCAGAAATGCTCTCTAAAGGACACTTTTATTGCAGCGTGCATTGCGGCACCAGTTTCACCTGTAAAGAATGCACACAGAGTTCGCCATTTTGCCGACCCTTGGTCATATAAAAAATAAACTAAATGAAGTAACAACTCTTAAAATACTTGTTACTTTTCTGAACATTTTTACATTCTTCACATGTGGACACTAATACCACATGCGGAATGATGTAGCAAGATATCAGTATAATCTGGCTACATTCATTATATAGTAAATTATGGTGGGTGGTTGATTGTCATGGTAGTTGACTTTATGATATTTTTGATTGTAGTTGTTGTGGGTATGTATACTATGAAAATGTATGTAAGACATTAAACAGTAACCAAAAATTAAGACAACATGACAATGAAAGCATCAATGCAAGAATGCAGTTACAGTTTTGACCGATAATTTTTTATTCAATTTTACATTCCCCTTTATCTAATAACGTGTGTTTACATATGCTACCCTTCTTTCCACAATGTATGTTATTCTGTATTACTCCATTTTTTTAAATGAGAAATAATAAAAGTAGTGCTCATTGTAATGTTACTGTGACCAGGTTTTCGTCAGTATTCCCAGTTGTTTTTGAACAGATACTGTTGTATTATATCATGTAGCACTGTTTGATGCATGTGACTTCATTGTAGTCACAACAGAACTGAAATTAAGTAGTTGCTGTCCAAAAGCATGTGAGAATACTGATCCCAACCAGGTGCGGGGCCGATTACAATAAGTGCTCTATTCATTACTTCCGATTCCGAAATAAATTTAGTGCTGCATACTTAAGTTGTTGAAAGAAGGGTATTGTTCATATAGACAATTTATTAAACCTTAGACTGCCAGGAGAATAAAAACATATAGGAATTCTGGACTGATATATCAGTCCGCAGCACAGCAAGGGTTAAATTAGGTGGCAATGTAAAATAGAATAAAAAAGTATCTGCCAAAATTGTAACCCCAATCTTGCACTGATGTTTTCATTGTCAGGCTATATTACTTTTTGGATACCGTTTACTGTGCTAAAGTTTCATAGTATACATACCCACAACTGCAAACAAGATACCCTAAAGTCACCTAAAGACACCTACCATGGCAATCCCCCCCACCATAATTTCCTATTTTCTGAATGTTGCTGGCTTATAGTATACATCATTTAGCATGCCATATTAGTGTCCCAATGTGAATAATAATCCCCTGAAAAAATGTTCATAAAATTAAGGATTTTTGATGATCATAATTATAAATCTCCAGCTCCCCCTAATGTTGCACCCACATTATGGTTTCCACAATAGAAACAATTTTTTTCTTACTACTCTCTTTATTTTATTTTTTAAAATTCCCGTGGTCACCAACTTTTTGGATGTTGTGTGCATTCTTTTCCTTTGAATTTGAGGTGCCGAAATGTACACTGCAATACACTTTTATTGAAGCTGGGGGTGCATCACCTTAGTGTCACCTGTAGTGAAAGCGTGTAGCATCTGCAATTCTGCAGACCCTATGACATTTAAAAAATAAATAAAAGTAAGAAAGAACTCTTAGAAACTGCATTTCTTTTGTGGAAAGCATAATGGTGTTGTGATAAATTTGTGAGAAGTGTGATTTAGATTAGAAATATGACTTTTTTTCCTTTCATTTGGTTAAAGCAGCAGTGCAATAATCACAATATCATTAAATCACCTACCATGCCCCTCCAAAGTCCTATCTTGTGAATGTCCTGCTGTTTTAATTTCATGAAAAGTCCAGATGAAGAATAAGGCCAGAAATGTGTCACAATGTCCCAAGTGAGAGCATTGCCTGTTGATGCCAGTTGCTGCTGCTGCTGCTGTCATCCCGCTGCTTTAATTTTATGAAAAGTCCAGATGAAGAATAAGGCCAGAAATGCATCACAGTTAGTGTCCCGCTACTTTAAGTTTATGAAAAGTCCAGATGAAGAATAAGGCCAGAAATGTGTCACAATGTCCCAAGTGAGAGCATTGCCTGTTGATGCTAGTTGCTGCTGCTGTCATCCCGCTGCTTTAATTTCATGAAAAATTCAGATGAAGAATAAGGCCAGAAATGTGTCACAATGTCCCAAGTGAGAGCACTGCTGTCATCCCGCTGCTTTAATTTTATGAAAAATCCAGATGAAGAATAAGGCCAGAAATGTGTCAGTGTCCCAAGTGAGAACACTGCCTGCACTGATGCCTGCTGCTGCTGTCCAGCTGCTTTAATTTTATGAGAAGTGCAGATGAAGAATAAGGCCAGAAATGTGTCACTTTGTCCCAAGTGAAAGCATTGCCTGCATTGATGCCTGCTGCATTACTGATACATGCTGCCCCTTGTGTGTGCCTTCATACCACAATGGTGAGTTATTTTTCGCCTCACTGTAATTTTTTTCTGGCATAGACACAGCCTTTTAATTTCTAGTAAACCTTGTTCTGTGTTGTAAACAGTCCATCATGTTGTTCCTTTTCAAGGAATCATCATAATACATATGGAATGTTTCCATTTTACCGTGGTGGGCATGATGATCACATCCACATGCCAGACATATTTTATGAGTCCAACACCTAACGTGGTACTGAAACATTAAATTTGTATTGGGAGGTGGGAGTTACTGCTGTGGCTGACTGAAATAGAATAATTTCTGATTACATTTTTTTTCCTCAGGTTGTAGCTACACTTGTGATCCACACATTTTGGATGGTTGATGATTTTGGTTGTACAGAAACTGCCAAGCCATGAAAGGTAAGTATTTATTTTATTTTTTTTTTTGGGGGGGGGGCATCATTTGAAAACAAGTTTCATTAATGTTTTTGTTTTCTTTCCAGGTCTTCAGTGTATCCTAACTGTTGTCTATCTTCAGATTGGAAGATACCACCAATAGCAGTCCACAGCACCTCAATGTTATCTAAAAAGAGATGAGGAAGAAATTATTAGGAGTTAATTGCACTACCGCATTCAGTTCCCAGTGTGGCTGTTCCTGTCTTCTGTTATATCCAGCTTAAAATACCAAGCTATTAGTAAAGCTCTTAAAAAAATTAACACACTTGTTGAGTGACACGCACTGCCTCACTGTCATAGTTAAATTGCATCACATGTTTTCAGGACCAGGATAACATGTTGTACAATGTGTAGTCAAAAATGTCTGCACACCAAAAACAGACACTGCACACTAAAAGTAGATGCAAAAATAGAACAATTTATTCATGGATGTTCCAAAATACAACCACAGGTTCAAACCTCGACCAGATGCCCCTGCGCTTCAACCCTTAGGTCTTCCTCGGGGGGCAGGCTAAGGAGTACAATGAGTCTGTTTAAATGCATAATGAAGTGTAACGTCATAACTGATAAGAATACTGTATTTCACTGTATCAGGGCTAGTAAATCTAACAAGATACATACATACACTTTTATATTTTTCATTCATATATACATAAACATTATGCAAAAAAATACTGGGCTCATAAAATACAATGGCTGTAAAAGTAACCAAACATTTACAAAGTACTTATAAACAAAATAGCAAAAGATAATATTAAACAAAAAACTGATACTTTATTATAGCACTATAATAGTTTCAAACCTCAGTTGAATCAAATGCTTACTATATTTATTCTTTAAACTTTTCATAATTAGCAACAACTTAAGTTTAGAAGGTGCTTCTTCTGCACACTCTACACCACAGTAATGTATTACTAGCTTCAATTTATAATAAGGAAAATAAACTGATAAAGAATTCATTCTATAGAACTAGAATTTTTAAAATTTAAAGGAAAAGGATATGAGGTAAAGGTGGGGGTTTTTTATATGGACAATTAGTGCCAACCCTGGTGTACTGAACTACTCCTGTCCCATCTGTGAAGAAAAAATATACTATCTGGCTTGTATATCACCGTCGTTAATTGCTTTACACTGGCGAAAAAAAATTTAAACAAAAAATGAAAGAGGAAATAAGAATGATACTTATCTGTAGATATTATCCTTTAGGTGGTAGGAGTACTGCAATCCTGCAAGTTTACACAGTCTGTAACCTGTGAAAACAAAATGAAAATCAGTTGCCTGTATTTGGTGATAGTGGCATGTTTAAAATCATAAAGGAAGGATTCACACAACAATTCAAGTCAAAACCATAGTACATGACATTAGTACATACAGTAAATTAGTGATATGAAGTAGGGTGGCTGTGGCTGGCTGAGGGTTCATAGCTTTGGCAAAGGTACAATGTCTCTCTCTCTCTCTTTCTCTCTCACTCTCAAGAAGTAGGGTGGCTGTGGCTGGCTGAGGATTCATAGCTTGGGCACAGGTACAATGTCTATCTCTCTCTCTCTCTTTCACTCCCAAGAAGCATGGTGGATGTGGCTGGCTAAGGGTTCATAGCTTGGGCAGAGGTACAATGTCTCTCTCTCTCTCTCTCGCTCTAAAGAAGCAGGGTGGCTGTGACTGGCTGAGGGTTCATAGCTTGGGCATGGATACAATGTCTCTCTCTCACTCTCAAGAAGCAGGGTGGATGTGGCTGGCTGTGGGTTCATAGCTTGGGCACAGTTACAATGTCTCTTTGTGTCTTACAAGATGCAGGGTGGCTGGCTGGGGTGCGTTACTGTTTTTCAGTGAGAGAAGGATATCTGTCATTCTATTAGAAGGATTTAAGTGGCTACAAGTTGACATTTATATTTAGAGGACTGTGAGTAATAATGACTGCACACATTCTGTGAACTGTACCCTCAAATTCAAGAAAGGGGAAGTCAAAATGTAACGACATATTATTTGTCAATTGTCATATGACAGTTAAGAACATTGTTTTTCATTTTTTAATGCAAAAGAAATGGTAACATTATGGAACTGTGACAGCCTTCACTCATGTAATTTTGCCATTATGTCCTCCCATCAACATCCTCCTCATCATCATCAATGAGGAAGCAGCCCTCGCAATCCTCAATGCCAGAGTTGTACCCACTTGGAAATTCTTTTTCCATGACTGCATCATTAACCTCAATTGTACACCGCTTGAAGTTGCCACCAGGATGGTCTACTTCACCTGCATCATCAGCAGAACCATCATCATGACTGGGTAAAACAGTGATGTGGTTGTTCTGCTTGGTATGTGACCTTCATTCATTTTGATGAATGTAGCATGCTGACATTTGTAGGTGATAGGTTAGTACGACAGTTACACACTATGGCCCCCACAGAACTAAATACCCACTCCACACTTTCACTGGATGGTAGGCAGGTCAGGTACTTCAGTGCTACTGATGTCAGCGCTGGCGTTTCATTCACCTTGCCACTCCAGTACACCAAAGGATTGTCCAATACTGTCAGATGCCTGTTTTCTGCCAAATAGGCCTCAACCATGGGTGTGTGATGCACGTATTTCCCATGAATCATCCACCTGTTCACAAGATTCATCAAGGTCACAAATTCCTACTTGGGACAAGGCACCCCAAAGTAGATTAATGGACAACTGTGCAGCTGATACCACCCCTTGCCCCTCAGTCACCTTACTGGATGTACTTGGTCCACAGTGACCTTCAGCCCTGTTATGCTATGGTTTGCAGAATGTTGCATGTGACTTCTGTGGCTCATGAAACAATCGGACCAGCTGTCCAGTCAGATTTTGAAACTGATCATGCCCACCCTCCAGTATGGATGCAATGGCACACTTGTAATGTGGGTCCAACATTGTGGCTATACAAATTCTGGAGATTGCTGAATAGTGGGGATGTGTCGATTGCTGTCTAATATTGTAATCATGTGTTTTCAGTAATGCACAGCATGACCTATCTCTGGCAACATCAAGGCTAGGCTGCAGATTTAACAAAGTCTTTCTCAGCACCCGGAGCAGTGGAATGACTTGACTAATGGATGCAGTGTCATCCCTCATTGACTGTGTGGCATGTTCAAACAGCCTCAAAATTAATATTACTGAGTTCATGAATCACCATTGTTCAGTTGTCGTAGACATTGGGGCCCCTGAACTGTCATGGCCAGCGTGCACAACTAGGTACTCAGAGATGGCTTTGTACTGCTCATACAAATGGTCTGTCATGAAAAATGCTGCATTCCATCTCATGACATCTTCAAGCTTGAGGCAGTGCTGAGGGAGGATGTTTTGAATCTGCAGCTGCCTAAGCTGGTCATGGGCCTTTCCAGAGTATGCAAAGTGGGCACAGATGAGGCACGCAACAGTCAGCATTTGCTTGACTTGAGGGTACTGCAGAAACTCCTGTACCACAAGATTTAAACAGTGGGCCATGCAGGGAACACTCATAAAGCCACTATTGCTGATACATTTAACAATGTTTGATCCATTATCACTTGCTATGAAGCCAGCTTTTTGGGACCGGGGGTGCAGCTACTCATCAGTTTCTGTCAGTAGCAAGTCTAGCATGTTTTCACCTGTATGTGACCCTGATACACTATGCATTGCAAGTGTGGCATGCTGTCTAATGCCATGAAGGTTGTTACCACCACAGCATGCCTTATTACACTGCTTTCCCTTCCCACCATCACAGACAACCCCAGGTAGCTGCACCCTATGTGCAGTAATACACAGATAAAAACTACCTGCCGTTTTACCACTTGTCCACATATCCATGCTTAAGTGAATGTAAGGTGGTGCAGAATGTTGAAGGGCATGTCTTAAAGACTCTCTCACCATCTGATATAACTCAGGGACAGCACGGGTTGAAAAGTATGTCATGGGTGAGATCTTCTGTTTAGGACATGCGCACGTAGCAAAGCACCAGAATCTTGCATTCTCCACAAAGGAGAATGGCTAAAGGTAATTTGCCAGCATTTCCACTATGGCAGCATTGAGTTCACATGCAACCGCATGATTTGGTGGGTATTTACTGTTCCGCAAAAAAAGGCTGTGCAACGTGGGTTGCATTGTTCGATGTTTTGCATGTGGCATGGCAAATGACTCTCCTCTGTGAACTGACATGGATGGGGTACCTTTGACGTGTGATGGTAAGTGCATAGGTGACAAGCCAACAAATGCAGTTATTTTCCCTGTTTTAAGTACAGGGTTTGATGTAGTAGAATTACTACATGGACTACAACTGCTACTCTGACCACTTCTTGAACATTCAAACTCTTCCTCCTCCTCCTCATGCCTGTAGTATTCCTCCGGTGTTATTTCTCCGCTTTTACAGACATGGCTAACTACACTGAAGGAAGGGAATACCATGCTCACCAAGCTGGATGAGGATGAATGCCCCACAACGGCATTAGCTCCCCTCTGGTGCTAAGTCCACAGTGCCATGTGCCTGCTTTTGAGATGAGTATGCTGGCCCCCAGTGCCCAGATGGCCACCCTTTTTACCATGCTTCACACGCACTTGGCAAAGATGGCAGATTGCCACTGTTTCATCACTTCCTACTTGTACAAAGAAATCCCAAATTAGGGATTTTGATGCCCTACTCTTCATATGTCACCACTGGTGCCGCATATGGAATGGCAGTTTTGGTGGCAATGAAATGTGGGGTGTACCACATGATTTCTGGTGTTGTGCACACTTGGATTTTCACTGAACGTCACAATCTATGACTATTACTTCAGGGTCAACAGACACAGCTACATCGGAACTTTGGGGGGGGATTGACTAACAGACTGTTTACAAACAGCCACTTTCACTTTCTTTTTGTCTGGTTCCCAAATGGGGTCTGTAGTATCATCATAATCATCATCCACAAATTCACTTTGGATGCTGTCTTCCTGTGGAGATATTCCAGCAACAGCCTCAATATTATCATCCACACTTTTTTCATCAATCTGAATGTTTGGATGGCCTAACCTAAAGATCAGTGGAAACATGAGACTGTGAGTCATTAGTGTGATCAGAATCATGTTTAACTACAGTGGAGAATGGGACATCAACTACACTCAAGTCTGTGGATTCAACAACATTTTTCCCACCTGATAACTTTGCCCTGGTTGAACTTGTAGTAATACTCATGCTGTTATCAAACATGCCTTCATTAACTTTACTACTAGAAGGGACAACAGCATCTCCGAACAGCATTAAAGTGACTGATTTCACTGTGAAAAACAGAGTAGAAGAAATCCTTTAACTTGCAGCAACTACTTCCTTTCCCTTCTGCTGCGTACTACCACAGCCACGATCACTATTAACACTGCTAGACTTACTAGCCCCTGATGAATCTGCCTCATCATCACAGCAACTTCCACTGACAATAGTCTTCTTGGCAGCAGTGCCACAGCCAGAAACAGCTTTGCCAGACTGTCTCTTTGTTGGCATTGTTTATGATTACACAGAAAATTGACAGCAACTTTATATTTCTGAAGATTTTGGGGGATGGGAAGCAAAAACCTAAAGAGATGCAGCTGCACAGGCACAACACAAGACCTTAACCAGTCTTCAAAATTCCAAAAGTCCAAAAACAATACCTTGTTTTGGGTGGGGGGGTACAGCAGTAGCTAGTAACTACACAGAAACAAGGAAAAATATTGCAGACAGGCTGGGGAATTCAGAGTACTGCTATTGCAGTGATGCAATAAAATGTGTGTCAACTGACACCACACACACAGATTAAAGGTCAGGCACAGAAACTTTAACTGTTCAGTAATCTACAACACAGACAGCCTTTTGAAATGCCTGAAAAAATGTCCCGCAAACAGAAACAACTTATAAAAAATTAAGTGAAGTTGTACTGTGTGTACCTGAACACACAAATAATAAATAAAAAAACAGCCAACAACAGTTGGAAAAACTGCCTTTCTCACTAATCTCCCTTCTACACCACAGATCAGCACCTCCCAAAGCACACTTCTACAGCATCTGTCAGTACAGAGACTGAATGTACTAAATTAACATTCAGTATTCACACAAAATAAACAAATGTTTAATGTTATAAACACACAACGGTTTACTACAATTGATGTACTAAATTTTGACACAGAATTTTGTGCAAAAATGCATTTTTAAAGGTTTTTCGATGGTTTGATTCTCAGAGCTCTGAGAGCAAACCGTCTCCAGCTTTCCACTACACACACTATGCTGAACTGAGGCTGTGCAAGACACTATAGAACCCATGTGACCTTACATCCCATGAATCACTGCAAAATTCACCTTAAAGAGCAAAAAAACAAAGGCAAAGTAACGCAAAGTCCATAGAAAACAATGGCAACTTCGCATTACTTCGAGATGCAAAGTTATTTCCTTCGCTTTGTGGAATATTATGCAAAATTCAGTTTCTATGTGAAATACTACATGTAGAAAATTGTATGCACTTTGCCCACCTCTAAACAGGATCAGTATGGACAGAGCAGTGTATGTCCTCTGGGTTTCATGCACAAGTCTGCCCAACATTTAACATCACACCTCCACATCACTTATCACATTATGAGGTGGTACAATAGTGACCCCATCACAGAGCAGTCACAGTAAGTGCAGAGCTCAATACACAGTGAACCCCCCTAGATAGCAGAGTTTTATTGTAAGAGCCACTTACCTGGAAATGATACAACCCCTTCTAGCGGCTGCTCAATCACCTAGAGGAGATTAGATTTGTGCAATGGGTCAGGTTCATGGGGAAATTGGAATGGAAATGACAATGCCTGCAAGAAGTAAACAATACATTCAGAGGCAACATGACCATGGGCATCAGTAACAGTGCAGGAAGCTGGAAATCCCAATACTAACACTGTAGTGCAGCATGGGGGGAGGGGTGCTGCACTCCTTGGGTGCCGTCTTTCAGATGAGATGTTAAACAGAGGACCCATCTGCCTGTTCCAGTGGTAGTTCAGGTGGATGTTAAAGATCCCATGGCACTTCTTGAAAACAGTAGGGACGTTTTATTGAAAGAAAAAACAATACAACTCACAGAAACACCTACACCTTGTATCAGCAGGAAAATACAAGATAATGTAAAACAGAAAAAGCTGTACAGAAATTCAGTTTGTACCTCTACCATAACATTTATTCTGAAAAATTTCTACCACTATGCTTTCTTTTCTATCCAATCAATACATTTCCAGAAATAATCTGCTTTTCCTTTATCAAACTTTGTATTATCCTGCATGTCAACTTGTTGTATAGTAGATTCAATTTGTAACACCATGGATAATTCTGATGTTTTTATATGTTGTAATAAAAACTGGCATCTAGCTTGCCGCATATAAAATTTAATACATGCAAAGATCATGTTTAAAGTACTTGGATGACATCTCTTTAAACATCCAGTGTATTCTCCTAGAATCAGACTTTCATAAGTAAGATTTATTAAAAACAGCCACCACCATCTGGTGGTTAAAATTTCCACAAATTGACAGCAGAAATGCAGGATACATGAAAATGTTCTTGTGTTTCTTCTATGGAAATGCACCCTTCCATTAAATACTTTATTTCATCTAGTGGTCTATTTTTCAAGTTTCCCTTGACCCCTAATTTCCCATGGCAACTGAGCCACAAAACATTCCAAACTTTCTGGGAATTCTGGAATCATTCAACAATCTCAAAGTTGTATCTACCTTTGTAGGTGGACACATTGGAAAGTCTGGTCTAGTAGCTGAATTTCTAACTTGAATATGTACATAAAGTTGTTTCCTGTGGATATTACTTGTGGCATCTTTATCTATATGCCATTGTCTGGCTTTCTGAATTGCTGAAATTGCAAATTCTGGAGTTTGTAAGGACTGCAATATTTAATGGGATCAGTTACTCATTTCACTATTGGAGCATTAAATAAGTGTGTCATCAACTGATGCCATGGATGTGACCCTGTACTCCATCCTACTTTAATCATAGATTGAAAGAAAAATATATGGAAAAATACTAAGGGATTTATCATATTCAGCCATCCCTTTTTCAATGGACTGGCAGTATAGCCTAGAGGTTAGAGGAACGAGGTGTGAATGAGCTTGGTACATCCAGCAGGCCAGACCTGAGTTTGAGTCTCGTAACCTCCACTTGCATACTGTGTGACTCTAAGAAAGTCACTTAACTGCCCAGTGCTCCCAGGTCACCCCTGAAAACAGCCACTTGTACCTGGTGGGCCTTACCCAGTTACCAAAGACTAAAATAAAAAATAAAATAAATTCAAAAATATCTCTCAATAACTGTCAATTTTGTGTAATGTTTTTTTTTCTGTGGAATAGAAAAAGTTTGCACAGGGTGGATTAAAGTTTCAGTTGCTTTTTGCAATCTTTTACACAAAACTGTGGACAGGAGTTTGTAATTAGAATTTAATAAATGGATTGGTCTTCATTTATGCAAAAACTGTCTTCTTTTTTGAATAGGTAAATGACAATTGCTGTGACAAAGTCCACACAAGTGGTAGAGGAAGCTAATATTTTATTAAATACTTCCACTAGAATAACATTCAGTTCCTGCTGGAATTCTTTATAAAAGGTATTTGTTATACTGTCTACCCTGGGAGAAACTCTTAATTTTAAATGGGTACTAATCTGCAAAACTTCTTCTACCATAATAAGGCCTGCTAGATCACTTCTGGTCTTGAGTGTTGTGGCTGTTGCTGTAAATTTGATAAAGTCCTGGAGCAGAAGTACTTGCTCAAATTCTGTGTCAATAGTGGTGCATAAAGAGAACTTCAAAAACATTGAAGCATACCTACATCTGATGTTTTTAAAGGACCTGTTGCATCATAGAGACTATCCATTGATTTGGAGTCCAGCTGTTGTTTATGTGCCTGAATGGGGTCTGAAAAGGATTGTTTACTAGTGCCAAATTTTGGTCACTGCCTCTAGCGCTACAGCCCTATTATACTGAAATAGAAACATCTGTGATTTAACATGATCCAATTGAGATTTAAATCTTGTTTTTTTCTGTAGGAGGTATGGAGATGAGTTTATAGAATTGATTCCTATAATCCAAATGTTTTACATACTCTGTATTAGATTTGTTTTTCCAAAACTATATGGAAAATTCCTTTATATCATTCTTAGTGTCTGCCCACCAAGACCACCAGGTGTCCTACATACATACAACTGATTTCCTTACTTGTAGAAGATGCATAATTCCCTGTTTAATATCCTCAAAGGATAGTATGGATGAATTCAGTTTCCATCTTTTTGGAACTGATGGGAAGCTAGTAGGATCAGTCTTTAAGCACAGAATACATGCCAATAAGGAATGGTCTGAGAATTCACATGGGCAGAGTAAAAACTGTTGGGGTGTTAAATATTTTGAAGTAAACAGAAAATCTATCCACGTTGCATAAGTACTTCTATGATACGTATATCATAGATCATTATGTAATGATCTATATGTATCCAAAAGTGAGCCAATTGCAATAATGTTTGTAACATGTGTGAATCACTATAAACCTTTTTTGAATGTTATCTTTTATTTTTGCATCTTAACTACAGCTCATACCTCCCCTCCTCCCAAATAATATGTTTTGTAGATTGCAAAAATGGATGTATATGCTCAAAGAGTTCTATTCTGGATGTTTTCATTTGAGGGACATAAGTATTTATTAGTGTCAGTGGTAGGTTGTTATGCATATAATTAATTAATAAAGATCTACTGGGCAATATCTCTACCAACCATGGAAGCTGAACCCTTGTGCTTTTAAATAATATTCCAAAACCATCCACAGTGTCCTGTCCAAAGGACCGATAAGACGGTTCCCACTTCCATCCCTTTTTTGCCTGTGAAACATCAAACAGGGAAGGAAACCTGGTCTCCTGTAAAAAAAAATATCATAAGGGGAATGCTGAAAAAATTAAAGTATGGTTGTGCTCTTTTTATACCTCTTGATGATGCATACATTTAAGGAGGCCAGGCGTAAATTTGCCATAGATTAATCAGTTCCCCTGGACTCTGACTGTCCCTTTAACGTTGTTTTTATTTTTTCGTTTTGTTTTTTTTTGCCAGAAGCAGTGACAGGAAGTTCATCCTCCAGATCAATCTCCAAAATAGCTTCTGATTTGGAGGAAATGTTTGATTCTGTTTCTGAGTCTCCCCCTCTTTGTAGACTTGCAAAACTTGATATGTGTTCGAAAGGAGTGTAGAAGTTGGCAATACTGATTGTTTTGTGGAGGCTCTAGTGATGAGGTCATCATGCTAGTACTACCTTGAGCTGCACCCTCATTTGGGGGAGGGGACACAATATCTCTCTGTTAAGTTGTTGTGGAGGATTGGACCACTTTCACACCTGCTGACTGAGTAGCATCTGTATTTCCTTCTATTTCTGTTCCTAAATCCTGTGTCTGCTCACCCTGTGTGTGAGGCACTCCCCGTGTGTGAGGCTCTCCCTGTGTGAGGCTCCTGTGTGTGAGTTTCTGCAGTTTGGGTCGACTCCCTAGACCTACAATTTTCCTGTGTCGGATTAAACAGATTCTCTTGATTTGTGCCCAGCCCAGAGACAATGATGATAGACATGCCAGGTCTCTTCACATAGGTTGCACTTGAAGATGTTTCTGCACACCATACTCACATGCCCAAATTTACTACATAAGACACATTTCAAATGGTCACCTGTACTGCTTAAATGAGTTGTGATCCCACATTTATTTCATGCCTTTGGCTTACCTGCATAAAACAGACTCCTCTATCCCTGCCTAAAAAAAAAAGCTCCAGAAACAAATGGTTTGATACCTTTTATTGGACTAACATAGATATAACAAAAGAAAATAGTGCTTAAGCTTTTGGACAAACTAAGTCCTTCCTCAGAATCTTATGGCAGTTGTTTGTAAGGGGTATTGCCCAGAAAGGAGTCCACAAAGGAGAAAGTTTTAAAGACTCCTACTTTCTACAGAACTTATCTAAGTTAGCAAAGGTCTTAAAATTAACATAAAAAACATCTTCCCCAGATACATGAATTAATGCATATATGTCTGATGCCTTGAAGTTCATTGAATCTTTTAATTAAGTATGTGCCACATGCACCCTATCAGTGAGCCCTCCCCTGTATCTGAGCCAGATGACGTTCCATCTCAGAGCCTGTTCTGGTCAAGATCTAAACAGCTCTGAAAAAGTTGGACCAGATCTATTTGGTCTTCTTCCCTCACCCTTGGGGGGGTTGCCCCAGGGTCCGATTCATCATTGTCATCATTCATCATTGTCATCTGTATCCCTTTCCATATTTCTTAGCTCTGTGTTTTGAGCAGTAATGTTATTATTAGTCAAAGTCTGAGAGTGAGAATATGGTACCTCTACTGATCTTAGCTTAGGTATGGCTCTGGTTTCACTTTTTGTCTGGTGTCCACCTCCTGCACTCATTGACAGTCTTTCCAAGCTTGTTAGTGCTAAAGCAGCCCCCTGTGATGCATCACTCCATAGAGAAAACATTTCCCAATCTGAGTCCAGAATTAATTTACAATCTGCCATGGTAACCCATCCTGCATTTTGCAGAGCATCTTCTGTTGACCAATTTTGGAAATCTAATTGTTTGTCAGCCTCAGGTAAAGTGTTTACTGTATTTGCTGATTTCTGTGCAACTGTGAAAGTTACAGGTAAATCTGCAGGTAAACAATTTGTTTTCAGTTCACTTTCCGACTGTGTAGCATGCAAGTTGGCTGCAGAAATAGATGCCACATCTGTAACAGAGAGAGCAACCATGGTTGCTTCCTTATACACCACACTGCCACAGGGAATTTGTATTGAAGTCCTTGTGATAGCTTATGATATTTTGGTGTGGGGTGTCTTGTCCATGATATGTGTTTTCCTTCTGGACATTTTTGTGGATTTATTCTATGTATTCTTGTATGTATTTCTTTTTCAGTAAAAATCACCCTACTCTTTTTTGATTTTTGTGTATTATGTTTTGAATCCTTCAATAAAAAATTGCATCACCCCACACCAGCCAGTTGGGTTAATATCCCAATACTGACGCTGTAGTCCAGCATGAGGGGAGTGCTGCACTCCTGAGGAACCATCCTTCGGATGAGATGTTAAATCGAGGTCCCATCTGTCTGTTCTGGTGGTAGTTCAGGTGGATGTTGAAGATCCCATGGCACTTCTCGAAAAGAGTAGGGGAAGTTTTTATTAAGAAAACAAGTGAAAAGAAAGTAATACAAGGATTTGAGAAAAAAATAAAAAATAATAATCATGTAACAGTAAAATCAGAGTCAGTAATCCATGGCATTGATTTCCATAATTTCAACAAAGATACAAGTGGCAAAATTCTAATTTCAGAATAGTACTTTTCCCTCAAATCTCGTACGACCCCCTGAATAATCATAACAAGAGGCATATCTTGTTGTTGCAAAGTAAAAATACATCTAGCAGTCCAAATATGCAATTGAACAACCACAAAAAGTAAATTCAAAGTATCTACAGTCCATATTTTCCAAGGAAGTGGAAAAGAACCATACATCAACATTTCATAAGTAGTGGATGAAAACAATGGTTCTCGCCACCTTGTGGCCAGCAATGTCCAGAAACTTGTTATATAGGAACAGGATAAAAAGAGGTGTATGATAGTCTCATCCTGCCATTGACATCCTGGTCTAGAACAAAGCCTTTCCTGCAATTGTTTGTGTTTATGGTTACCTTTCACATTGATTCACTCATGGCAACCAAGCCAGTGTAAATCCCACATCTTTTGGGGAATTCTCGGGTTTCATAACAGGGTATATAGGTCATTTAAGTATTGATTTGGGCATTTAGGAAAAACTGCAAGATCCATACAGACAAGATCTAAGAGGTATTTACACAGGGCCTTTCTAGATGTGTTAAGCATCATGTGGCTAGTAACATGCCATTGTTTAAGACGGAAGAAGATGTCCTGAACATAAGTAGGGACTTGTGGAATATGTTTCAGTGTTTTTAAAGTGTTCAGTTCCCATTGATGAAACCAGGGGCCACAGGATTTAAGGAACCACGGTTCACAGCGCCTATCACAGTTGACTAGAAGGGGCCTAATATTAGTCACAAAAAAAATGCTGGTATAAAAAAGCTAGGCTGAACCATAGCAAGGCCTCCCTCCTGAATGGGTAGGTATGTAATAGGGCATTTAATGGGGTTGAGATGGCTACCCCAAAAGGCTTGGAAGAAAATACTCAGCAATCTAGTCTTGAGACTTTGGGGGCGTAGGCCAAAAAGAGAAATATAGGGAGCAGATAGGTTTTTATCATGTAGATCCTCTTTTTTTTTTACCCAGTTTCCAGGTATTCCAATGTGAAACCATGGACTGGGCATTTTCCAGTTTAGGAGTCCAGTTAAGGATATCTAAAGGGCCATCCCCATATAAAATACCCAAAACCTTAATCAGGCCATCACTAACCTTAAGGTCAGTACTATCAAATGCACCTTCTACCGGAATGCCCAATCTGTGACCTATACATTTATCCAGATTAAGAGCTTCTCTGGAAACATTCCCAAACTCTGCACAATGTTGAATAGCTGAATGTACAGAAGTGACATCCACCACCCTCAAACTCATGTCATCTGAATAAGCTAATACAGAATGGGGAGTGGAGGGAAGTGAAATAATCATTGTGCAGTGTTAATTGAGCGGAGTAAGGGGGTCCAAAAAAAAGACATATAAAAGTGGACTAAGCGGACAGCCCTGCCTAACTCCTCTATGCAGAGGTATCAAAGGGCCTCTCCTGCCATTGACCAGAGGGACTATAGTAGCAGATCGATAAAGTAGTTGAAGCCTAGAGAGGGTGTAGTCAGGGATCTTATAATGACATAATGTGTGCCATAAAAATGCATGGTGTACTGAATCAAAGGCCTTTTGCTGATCGAGGGAGAACATGAAACCCTGCAAAGCATTCAGATTCCCATGTTCAATCAATTATCTAATCAAAATAATATGATCCTGTATACTCCTCCCCAGGACATTACTCGATTGGACCATGGAAATTTAAAAAGGGGCCATTTTGGATAGTCGGAGTGCAAACATTTTAGTCAGAATCTTAAAATAGGTATTTAAGAGACACAGACGTCTCCAATTGGAGAGTAATCTTTTATACCCCTTCTTATATAAATAAAACAAGCATCCCATGTTGAAGTCCAGGGGAATGTTGTCAGCATGTAAAATATAATTATAGACCGCTGTTAATTCTGTACATAGAGCAGCAGAGATCAATTTATAGAGCTCATTAGGGAGGCCATCTAGGCCTGGTGTTACCCTTGGACATAGAGCTTTAATTACTGCTTCTATTTCCCAAGCATGTATATCACTATCAATTGTGTTCAAAATTGAAGCTGGGACATCAGGAATCTGAATAGGAGAAAGATAGTTTAATATGCAATCAGAGGGGGTATGTATAGGGCCAAATAACTTTTCCATATAATGGGCAACATGATGTCGAATGTCCAAAATAGTTGTAAGTTCAATGGAGTCATCATTAAAAAGCACATCAAATGTTTTACAGTCGACTCTTTTTTTTTAATGGTCGCATACAGACATATAACGTCACTGGGGCCAGTAGTCCCAAAACTTTGTTGATGAGGAATGGAAGAAGCTTTCATCAAATGATATTCCATCAAACGGTGTTTAAGGTTACTGATTTGCACAGAAAAATCATGGCCAGTTGTATGAGATAGGGTAAGGAGTTTCTGCATATGAAATCTTGTTATATGGTAGTGAAAATTTAAAAATTCATGGTGTTTTTTACTAAAATATTTGAATAAATGCTGTATGCCATATTTAGTTTCATGCCACCAATTCCAGGGGTTATCATATAGAAATAAGACAGATTTCCTGTCCTTAATGTAATCAGTTAATAGAGATTTAATAGAGAGAGTCTTGTAAAAAAGATGTATTCAATTTTCAGGTACCCGTACCAAAGTTTCTAGTAATTGTAGGGCCCAAGGAAATGGACAATAAATTGTGATCTGTAAACTCCGCAACTTGTACTAGAGCAGCAGAAAGCAGTATATGTGGAGAAATAAAAAGAAAACCTATACGGGTTGCTAGCGGCCCTTTATGGAAGGTGAGAGTATGTTGACCTGCGAAGGCTAAACAAGCATCCCATAATTTCGCGGAACTCAACAGTTGTTTTAAAAAAATTCGTGTCACAAAACAATTTTGTGGTTTTAGAGGTAGAAGACTTATCTTTGGTGGATAAACCACAGTTGAAGTCACCCCCAAAGATAATATTCATGGAAGTATATGAGTAGGGCTGTATAAGCTTCAATAACTCTATTCTGTGTGATTTAATTTGGGGAGCATATATATTTATGATCCGGAATGGGACAGAGGAAACCATAATATCCAAAAGGAGGAGTCGATCAGGGTATAAATCTAAAATCTTAACAATAGTGACATCTGGGATGCTAAACAGAATACCTAAACCCGAACAGGGTTCATGCCCAAAGGACCAATAAGAAGGTCCAGGGAACCAGGCTCGTTGGGCCCTATAAATTTCCGGAACAGTGTGGTATCTAATATCCTGTAAAAGAATGACTCCTGCAGTTAGGTAGGACAAAAAAGAAAATACAGCATCTCTTTTAGGTTGTTTCTTGATACTGTTTACATTAATAGTATGTATGGAAAAGGCAGAAGACACCATAAACAGGATAGAGTAAACCAAATCTAATAGAGTAAGCAAGATTCACCTGGGTCTACCTTTCCTAGGGGTACCTTCCCTGTGTTTTAACTTTGCTTTTGCCTTCCTTTTCTGGGATCCCACATTGTCAACTGCTACCTCTGTGTCTGTGGCCACTTCAGGGTGGGACGGAAGGACAGAAGAAGTGTCAGAATCAGTATTGTCCTGGGGGTGGTGCAGCAACTCAAATATGTTCACTTGAATAATATTGGTGGTTTTCATAGGTTTAGAGGAGGGTGAACCTCCCTTTTTTGACCCTCTCGTGATTCTAGTAAAGGATTCAGGGGAGGGGGGGGTTCCATGGTTTTCACTGGAGTTCTGGGGGGTGAATTGGCAGGGGCTATAGCCTGAGCCGAGTCTATGGGTAAGACTAGAGGAGAATTGGGGGTTCTACAACTGGTATGGGTGGTTCAGAGGTCAGGGTAGAGCTGGACCCTATGTCAATAGGGGAAGAGATATGCAATGCAGGGACAGCAGGTTGTGGAGGGGGCCGGGTATGTTGGGGTACAGAAGATGTGCTATTTAGTCTAGTGTGTTGTGCTACTGTAATAAGCAGTATCTGTTCTTCTCCATCTGCCAGGGTTGGGGAATTATGGGCAGCCCAGGTGCAAGTTTGAAAACTGTGCCCCAAGTCATCAAAGAGGAGGGTTCATCCACACACTGGGAACCTGTATGACCGAGGCCTCCACAGACTGAGCATTTTACATTATCTCAGATGCTACTGATATGGTTAGTAGAGCCACATTTGTAACATGCTTTCGGTTGTCCTGGGTAAAAAGTACTCCCCTATCCTTTCCAAGCATAAAGCTGTTTGGTGGATGTTGAATCCCAGCATCTGAAGTCCGAAGCATGACCCTCACTTTCCACCCCGCAGTCCACAAATTTTCCGAATCAAAAATACCCTCAGGGTCTGAAAGCATAGTACATCTTTGCTTTAACCATACTGAAATATCTTTTAAACTAACACCCTCATTCCTAAATAACATAGTAACAGTTTTCTGAGTGGGTTTAGTAAATGGAATAGCATTAAAAGGAGTGGATTTCAGCTCATGAAACTTTCTCCAAAACTCCTCTAGCCCAGCTAAAGTTTTAAAGCTGATATCAAAATGTGTCTCCAAAGAAACATGAGTCAAGGCATGTATTTAGTAAGCAGCAAACTTCATGGAATCTTTTAATAAAGTGTGTCCCACAAAAAAACAGTCAGGCAGTTCTGATAAACCCCCCAAATATTGCAGTCGAACAGCATAATGTCTTTTGGCTTGTTGTACAGGTATTTGAAAACAAGAGGCATACATTTTAAAAGCAGAGGCAGATGAGTGAGATGTTGATGCAGCCGGCTGAGGATGAGACCCAGGGCCCTGGGGTGGTTGGCATTGAAGCTATTCGGTCGTGTCAGACGAAAGTCCAGAAGGTAAATGCAGAGTTGGATTTTGAATCAGTAGCAATTCTGAGGGTAGAGAAAGGTCCAAACAATCGACTGACCGGACTGCCCTTGGGGAATCAATGGAGTCTGTTTGCAACGGTAAACGTGTTCAGATGTGGGAAGGACCGAAACGCCAAGTCCCGACAGCAGGATCCTTCTCCCATCCTGCTGCCATAACAGCAGAGTCAACAGACCACTCCATGGTCTTGGGTACAACAGTCAAGTTACTAGGTGATGTGGAAATAGGTGGCGTAGAAACAGGAGAATTACAGGAGAAAATCAGAGTGGGAGGAATAGCCTGTGCAGGCATCTGAGAACCAGAGGAAGCCGCTGGGGATGGTGTGGAATGCAGAAATGTCAGGAGTGGAGTTGAGGTGTCAGGAGCAGCATAGAAAGGTGATGAGTCAGCGGGAGGAATTACAGGCAGGGAGTCAAGCTGTGTCTTGAGGGCCAAGAGGCACTGTCTAGTGGCAAAATAGCATTGTTCTGCAAGTTGTAGGAGTAAATCCACATCCTGGGAGTCTCGAGAAGAAATTGTATCAGGCAAACCTGAAGCAAGTTCGTCAGGTAGCGTTGTCATAACTGTAGTATCAGATAATTCATCCTGTGCTGAACTCTTCTTACATTGATCCTCTATGGTAGCAGGGGAAATATTCAATCCAGCAGAAGAAATTGTTTCAGCAGAAAACGGTATAGAACTTCCAATGGTAGTGGTCTCTCAAGACAGAGACAGGGGAGGAGACCATCTCCCCTGCCTCCAGCACCTCCATGTCCACCTCTGCACCTCCAGAGACCACCATCTTGGCAGCAAGGCCAGGATGTAAGGGGACTCCCACAGGTGAGTAGGGGAATTTCCCCGGTGCCCTGGCCAAATTTCCCCCATTCACAAAAAATACAACAAACAGCTTAATCTGGTTCAAGGTCAGTTGGCATTCATCTGTATTCCCGCCACCCTGGGTCGTGCCTGAAAATAGGCAGAATTTGTCTAGTGCACTTACCCGGTCAACAAAAACTAACTAACTAAATAAATAAAGAAATATTCTTTTACCTCCATTATCCAGAATAGTGCTCATTTGAAGTTTGTTTACTCGTTCTTCCTACTGTATTCTGCGAGAATCTCCCTCAGATTGAATATTCTGTATAATCTTCATCCATTGCTGTTCTGTCTCCATTCCATTCCAACACTATATTCAGTAGTTTCTATTTCTTCATTCCATTGTAATGCCTGGACTGGGGTCAGGGACCGAACCCAAGCCTGCAGCATTTCCTCCTCTCCTTCCATTTCTGAGTCAAAGTTGGCCATCTTGTAAACCAAGACAGCAGCTCCCCCTACTGCCAAGAGTAGGGGAATTTTTTTATTGAAGGATTCAAAACACAATACACAAAAATCAAAAAAGAGTAGGGCAATTTTTACTGAAAAAGAAATACGTGCAAGTATACAAACAATAAATCCATAAAAAACATCCAGAAAGAAAACACATATCATGAACAAAAGAAAACATTAAACCAGTTCAGCTACAAAAATTAATTATGGCACTAGGGGAAGCAAGGTGTATGGTCGATGGCAAAAACGCCAACATCCCTCCCAGCGACAACAAGGAAATGCTGCACAGGACCCCAGCGCACCCCACCACGAACACCGTGTACCAGACACCACAGATGCACAGGATGCACTGACAACAAGCATGGCAGCGATGCAGCAGCAATGTGCATGACCGAGCCCCCCCGATGGTAACGCCGACCAGAGGCACACATCCTGAACAGCCACCTGACAGACAGGAGAGGTACGACGGTGCAGACCGCGGAAGAACCTCGGTAGAAACCCCCTGCACAGAGATACAGCTGGCAGTAACAGCACCACAGGATGCAGGGGACCTAACGGTGCACAGCAGAAGGGTACAGACTGCAGAATAGGGTGCAGATGTCGGGGGACAGGGACCTACACCTGAAGGCTGATATTCAATGCCAGCCCCATCAGGTAGTCCCTGCAGCTCCTGACACTGTATGCACTGACAATGTCAGTGATGTGCTGAGCCGACTCCCTCCAGCACTTCCGGGACCGCCCCACAGCCTGGCCAGACAGAGCCTGCTGCAGCTTCACCTCTGTCAGCCATTGCTCCCCTGCAGAACATCCAGGAACTACCACAAGGTTGGGTACACTGCACCAAGCAGGGCTTTGAATGCCCGGTGCCACCCCTCGATTGCGTTATTGGTGTGGAGCATTCCATCCAGTACTGCTGCATGGCAGTTCCACATGGGGATGGGGAACAGAGGCTTTTGGCGGTGGCCGCTGCGAACAGGCCTGCCCAGCCAGGTGTCCTCAAAATAGTCAAGGACAGGAGCGAGTACATCCTCATGGGAGGTGAAGTTCCAAGGCAAAAATATGGGACTTCAGAGGAGCTGACTTTGATAAGATGGCCAACAGAGTTAAGCTAGCCCTGGCAAAAAGAAACACAGGTGGGGAGGTACAGGCAAAGTGGGCAAGCATTAAGGATACAATACTTGAAGCAACATCCCATTGTGTTAGACAGAAAAGGAAGTGCAAAAGAAGAAGGAAACCACTTTGGTTCTCAAATACAGTAGCAGAAAAGGTCAGAGCCAAAGGCTGGCCTTCAGGAAATATAAGGGAACACAGCGGGATGAAGATAGGAGGCATACCAAACTGCCCTAAGGGAAGCAGGTAAGGCAGTAAGGCAGGCAAAGTCCCAAACTGAGGAAACACTAGCACGAACAGTAAAAGAAGGTGACAAGACTTTCTATAGATACATTAGTGAAAGGAGAAAGTCCAGAGAGGTGTGCTAAGCTTAATGGAGAAAGGGAGCATGTGAGGAGGAGGACCCTGTAAAGGCATCTATCCTAAATAGATACTTTTGCTCAGTATTTACTGAAGAAGGTAGGGCAGGGCCCACAGCTCAGCATCATGGACACAGGGGAGGGAGGTGAGCACTACTCCCTTCACAAAGAAAGGGTCCTACAAGAGCTTGCTAAGCCAGGGTGGATAAGGCAATGGGACCCGATGGCATACATCCCAGGGTACTTAAGGAGCTAAAGGAGGAACTAGCAGAGCCATTAGCAGAATTGTTTAGTGAGTCTCTGAGCACAGGAGAGGTCCCAGAAGACTGGAGAAGGGCTCATGTGATCCCGCCTCCACAAGAGTGGTAGCAGGGAGGAGGCGGGGAACTACAGACCAGTCAGTCTTACCTCAGTAGTGGGCAAGATTATGGAGGCACCTTAAGGAAAGGATAGTGCAACACCTGGAATCCATAGGGCACAGGATCCAAGACAGCATGGGTTTACAAAAGGAAGGTCCTGTCAAACTAATCTCATAGATTTCTTTGACTGGGTAACCAAGTGGTGGACCAAGGGGGCAGTTGATGTCACTACCTTGACTTCAAAAAACCTTGACACTGTTCCACATAGAAGATTGATAAATAAGCTAGGTAGGCTAGGGGTGGGTCGAAGTTGGTCAACTGGGTGGCAAACTGGTTGACTGGCAGAAAACAGAGAGTGGTGGTAAATGGTATACAGTCAGAAGAGATGCAAGTCACAAGTGGGGTACCTCAGGGATCAGTCCTGGGGCCAGTCCTATTCAACATCTTCATTAGTGACCTAGCAGATGGACTAGAGGTAGGCTTGTCTGTTTGCAGATGACACCAAGATCTGCAACAGAGTAGATGATCCAGATGGGGTGGGCAGAATGAGAAGAGATCTGGATAAACTAGCAAAATGGTCAGAAGAGTGGCAACTGAGATTTAATGCAAAGAAGTGCAAAATCATGCACATAGGGAAGAGAAACCCTGAAGCCACTTATAGGCTGGGAGGAGTTGCTAGCAGTCACAAAGGAAGAAAGAGACTTGGGCATCATCATCACTGATGACCTAAAATCATCAAGCAGACCTCTAAAGCAGTAGGTAAGGCTAGGGGGGTGTTAGGGTGTATTAGTAAGGGGTATCCACAAGTTGTAAGAGGGTAATAATCCTCTGTACAAGACATTGGTTAGGCCCCATCAGGTACTGCGTGCAGTATTGGAGCCACACCTTCACAAGGACATTAACCAAATTGAGGCAGTCCGAAGGGCAGCCAAAATGGTGCAGGGACTGCATCAGAAGACATATGAGGACAGATTAACAGAGCTCAATATGTATACCCTTGAGCAAAGGAGGGAGAGAGGTGATATGTCAGACATTTAAACACCTTAGGGGCATAAACAAGGTGAAAGAGTCTAACATGTTTAAATATAAGAAAATAGCAGGACAAGAGGACACAGCATGAGATTAGAGGAGGCCGATTAAGGGGAATATGAGGAAATTCTTTTCACAGAAAGGGTGGTAGATGCATGGAATAGCTTACCACAGAAGTGGTGGCTATGAATACAGTGCAGGGCTTCAAACAGGCATGGGATAGGCATAAGGGAGCAATACAAATGACTATGAATAGATAGGTCACTGACAGAGCAAAGGCCGATGGCACATTTATAAGGTAGAAAAAGAAATGGGCAGACTGGATGGGCCTTGCGGTCCTTATCTGCCGTCAACTTCTATGTTTCTATGTTTCTATGAAGTACTCCCAGCCATGGAGCTCCTTGTAGGTGGTGGACACATTCACAGGGGGGAACAAATGTAAGGGCTGGCAGCATGTGGAGGTGCATGGCACAGACATCATCAGAGCACTACAGATGTGCCAGCTCCACATGCTGCTGGATGGGCCACCAGACTCACTGGCACAAGTGGAAGAAGCACTCGTGGATGTCCATGTCAGGCAGCACAGTGCGGATAGCCCGATAGGCGGCAAGCTCGAAATCAATGAGCATGCGGTGGGGACCGCCTACAGGGCACAGCTCTGTGATCTTCATGTACACGGCGATGTAGTCTGCGGCCATTTTCCTCACCATCAACACATACACTGCAGGCAGTACAGTTGCCTCATCCATGCCATGCAGCATGTATAGCTGCTGGAACAGCCTGGAGCAGCAGCGGAATGTGCCATCCCCAAGCCATGCTGGACTATGGCCCAGGAATTCAAGGTTCCTCTCGGTACTGAAGAGGAGGAACCTGTGTTCCATGCTGGCCTCAGCACCCTGTCCTGAATCATACGGCAGGAATGGCTCACCTGCCAGGGTTCTGATGTAGTCGTTGGGTATAGTGAGCTTGGACAGCTGCTGTGGGTCCACCATAGCATGCCTGCTGCTCCTCCAGACACGTTGTGCTGACCGCTTCAAGAGGGTTACAGGGGTAGGCATCCCCAACTGCCTCATTAACTCCAGAGCAGCATGCCACTACGAGATGTTGGCTCATCTCATTCGTGTCCCTGGCCCTCCACTTCACTGCTGCCCTTATCTTGCAGACCCCAATGGCTGCGGAGTCAGGCACATGGTTGTGGGTGCTTGTCAGTACCAGCGGTTCCTCGCCCACAGTGAGTGCACGGCCTCTGCATCTGTCCACTGTGTATCTGCAGCATTTCCAATATGTTCTTTCGCCCCTTGTCCGTTCACACTGGTAAGTGTACCCGGACACCACCAGCAGTCTGCGCCCCTTGGCGCTCTCCACATACTCCACTGACATGCCTCCTCCCACAGCGGACCTGTGTGTGCAGGTGTGGCTCACCTCTTTCAACTATCTGCCGGCACACCTGCTGATGCTGTGGGGGATGGGTCGGCATACTCGCTGTGTTGCTGTGGAGGAGTGCTCACAGGCTGTGCTTGGTGTGCAGGTTGGGGCATTGTACTGTCGACACAGCACCGTGCTTCCAGCACTAGAATATTTTGACAGTTCTTTCATAATAAAAACTGTTTATAAGGATCTAATACATTATGTTCTTTTGTATAAATCATATGAAGCACTATTCCCACATTCTGTATGACTTCTTGATGAAATACATATTTTTGTTGCAATAACCATGCATAGCATGATTGCCATAAATAGTACATAATCAAAATACTGATGACCTGTACTGAGCTTTTATGTAATGGTGATCTAAATGTTTTCCAGTGTACTAATACTAGATTTTGGTATGTAATACCATTAAAAATTGTTATGTTCCAATAGGTGGATAAACAGCCCCAAATATTCCTTGCATAGGGACACTCTAAAAACAAGTATTCTTGGGTTTCTAGATCTTCTTCACAACCAGGGTGTGGGCAATATCTGTCTGTCACTGGTTTATGTTTGTGTGTATTATGCACACCTAACCTCCCAGGTATACTCATCCATAGTGTATCCCAAACATACTGTGGTACTCTCGGGTTATACAAATACCCTAATGCCAGTCCGTGATCACCTGCATCACATCGAGGGAATTGTATTGATTCTGTGAAGTTGTGTAACATGATTTCCCCATATAACTGTTTCCTTGTGCATGTTGTTAAAAATGTATGTGTAATCTTCTATTGTTTAAATTTTATAAATGTCTAAATAATATAAACTGGTTGAAAATCCTTTTATTTTACTTTTCTAAGTGTGTTGTCTATCCAATCCATCCAAAGGGTTCCATGCCAAGCCTGCATGCTCCCACTTCACTGGGAATTCTGTAGTTTGCACAAGAAACCAATATCTTGGAATAAAAAATACAATAATAAAAAACTACAGGATAAACCACTCCCAAACCTCCTTGTTTTTTTTTTTCCTTAGATATGTGGTATTTCTTTTTACAGGGTTTAACCTACTACCCCACAGGCCTCTGAAAAAATATTCTATATAGCCTGACCTCCAATGTTTTAGGAAGAGGAAAAATACAGCTAACATACAAAAAAATAGGGAGAAGTAAAGTTTTTATTAACATTGCCCTTTTTACTTTTGAGATTTTTTTTTACCCTGACAGTTTTGCACCTTCCTTTCAGCTACTCCAACACATCCCATCCAATTCTTTTCAGCCATATCTGGTGTCCCAAAGGTGAGTCCTAAAATTTGTGCCTCAACTTTATTAATATTAACTTCTGGAACAACCCTAGGTAATGATCTGTCCGGGTCTCCAACTGGAAGGCCCTTGCTTTTATCATAATTAATCCTTGATGCTGAATACAAGGCATACTCATTAATTTCCTGCTTTAATTCTACCCCAGACATTTTGTTGGAAAGGAAAAAGACAGTGACATCAGCATAGACCATAGCCTTAATAGGGTGACTAAGTGCCATTAGTGTGATCCCTTGGATTCTCATATTACCTTGGACTTTCCATAAGAGGCAATCAAGGCCCAAGACATATAGTAAGCGGCTCATGGGACATCCCTGATGTACTCCCCTCCCTAACCAAACAGTGCCACCAAATCAGCTATTAATAAGTGGAGTTGCATAGGCTGTCTTATATAAACTAACTATCCAGTTTACAAATGTGTCAGGGATTCCGTAAGCTTTTAAGGTTGCCACACAGATAGGAGTGTGACACTCTGTCAAATGTTTTCTCCATGTCCAGGCTCAGGAGAAAACCAGAAACATCACCATTATACCCTCTTTGGAATAGCTCTCTTATTGTTAATACATTTTCTTGAATGTTTCTATCAGGGATTGCACAAGTCTGCACAGGACTTATACTAGCTATTTTAGTCAGATGCTTCGTCAAGACTTTTGTCAGTATTTTATAATCTGCATTTAAGAGACTGAGCGATCTCCAGTTGTGTATCATGGATTTATCACCTCTTTTGCAAATAAATATCATTAATCCTTATGACATAGTGTGTGATAAATGTCCTGCTGTCAGGGCAGCATTATACACCTCTGTCTGGTAAAATTCTGAACTGATTCCATCGAGTCGAGGTGCGGTGTTTTACTAAGAAATGCAATACTTTCCAGGATTTCTTGAACTGAAATTGACTGATCTAGTGCTTCTAATTCTGTTTTATCAATGGCAAGAATTTATAAGTCCTGGAAATAGGAAGGATCAAGTTCGAGTCCCCCACTGGTGCCAAAGGTAGAGCTCACATGTGAATTTATTACCTGTAGAAGTCCTATTTTAGAACTGACTGTTTCACCTGAGGATGTTTGTAAGTTGGTCATTCTCCTATGTTTTACCCTGTTTTTGCAATCTTGATATGGATCAAACATTTGTTTGGTCCGTTAAGTAAGAAATTGCATTTCTTGCTATAATGACTGTCCTCTACCGTATTGGAACTGTCTCATTTCTTTAATAAGGTTAGCTATGAGAAAATCATTCTCACAACCATATTGATCAGCTTGTGAAATTGCTTTTTGGAGTATAGCCCTCAACTGTAAACATTTCAAATATGTTGTAATTTGTTTACCTGAAAATTATTTGAGTAATTCTCTACATGCTTCTTTAGTCGCCTCACACCAGTTTATTATATTGTCAGACTAACATATAATAGATTCCATGGCTTGCCAAAATAGTTTCCATTCCTGTACAAATTCTGGGTCCTGTAGGACTTGGTTATTCACCCTTTTCGTGTGGGGTGAAGCCGTCTCCATCCTATTTTAATTTCTAATCTGTTATGATCAGAAAGCTCACTAGCCAACAAATTAGCTTGAGAAATATCTAAGTCAAAAGAAGTAAAAAAGAAGTCAATTCTAATCTTGACTGGCCCTTTTGAGAAGGTGAAACCTCCTGTCTTGTGCAATGTATGATAAGAGTCTTTAAGAAAAGGCTGTTATAAGATTTTGTTCAACCAGTTTGTGTTGCAAAACATTTTATCTGTTCTTAGACCTTTGTCTTGTTTCTCCAGTCCACAGTTGAAGTCCCCACCCCAAATCACCAATCTTGAAGTAAATAAATATGGCTGCATCTCTTGGAACAGTTCTACCCTCTCTGCCTTGGTTTGAGTGGCATAGATGTTAATTAATCGTAATTTAGTAGACTGGTAAGTGATGTCTAAAATTAGCACCCACCCTGGAACCAGGTCTACCACTTTATTAACTTGAAACTCTACCCCTGTTAATAGGATTCCAACTCCATCACACTTTTCAGGTCCCACTGACCATATAGCAGTGTCCTTTGTCCAGAGTCTATTTGCTTGAGTAATTTCAAATGAAGTTTTCAGTCTGGTATCCCGTAAAAAGATAATATCAGCTGTACTGTCTCCCAAAGTGGTGAATGTCAGTTGTCTCTTCCTAAAATGTTTTATGCTATTCACATTTTGTGAATGAAGCAATAAGGTGTCCATAGTGTAATATGTAAAATAAAACTTCCAGTCTCATGCTTCTGACCACTATAGCCCAAGTTTAACCCATGACCTTGTAACTCTTTGTGGGGGTTTACCTTCAGCATCGGTCTCCATTTCCTCTTAATCAGAAGGGGGGTAATGGATAGAGGATGCCAAAAAAGAAGTTTCTGTTTCATTCCCTTCTTCCTCTGAGTCTCCTCAATATTTTGGCATTCTTAAAACCTTATATCTGTTTTGTAATAAAAGTTTCCACTTTTTTTCTTTGGAAGTGGGCATGGAATCTTTTCTAGTCCTTTTTTTTTCTGCCATTGGGTCACACAACTGTGAAAGGGTTCAGGGCAGGGGGACATCTGGCTAGAAGTACCTGGGAGCTCTAAATCTGACCTCTGTCCTTGCTCAGCAGTGTTTTCTACCAACTTAGATGCTTGAGATGGAGGGGGCACTTCTGTCTCCTGTGCAGGTTGTATTACTGTGGTTTCAGAGGAATCCCCTTGAGCATCCTAAGGGGAAGGTGGGGTTCATGTCAGGAGCTGAGGTCTATATTTGGGCCGGAGTCTGTGCCTGTCTGTGCAGGTCTTCCATGTGCTGTTCTGATACCCTGGCACATCACTGTTGCTGTGCTCTTGGAACTATGTCTTACTGTGACATTCTAGTGCCTCAATTTTGTGCTGCTCAGGGATATTTTGCAAAGGAATGGCCTTGTCTATCACATAGATTACACTTAAAGGCATTTGTGCAGGTTGTAGTTACATGGTTGTACTCTATGCAATGCCCACATCTTGTGTTACCACATACTGTACACTGCTCAGGTGGGACAGGGAGCCACTCTTAAAACAAGATTTTGGCTGCCGTGGGTAAAATAAGATACCTTTGTCCCTACCCAGAACAAAACCATTAGGTAAATTAGCCACTCCAAAATCAGCTTGTAACAATTTTACCCAGCACTTTCCACCCCCCATCCAGATTTGTTCGGTATCTATGATAGGGTCTGGCTTATCCAGAACCTTACATCTCTGATGCAACCAATACAAAATATCAGAAATGTTGATACTGTCTGTGTGAAAAAAGATATTAACAGTATGTAAAGCAGGTCTAGTTAAAGGTATAGCAAGGAATGGCAACCATAAAGGTGTATCTTTCAACCTATTATATTGTTTCCAGAAACATTCTAAATTATGCACTTGTTTAAAACTAATGTTGTAGTTGGAATCCCTCACATGTATCATCGTATATATTTTGGAAGCATAACATTTTAAAGAATATTTAACCAACTTCCTAGCCATATATATCCTATCTGATGGCCTTTCTAGACCCCCCCTTATAAATGAGATGCACAGCATTGAGCCAAGGTGCTGTTTCACCTGTAGGCCTAAAAAAGTCTTTGAATTGCCTTGCTGGTGGCTTGTCCCACCCCGTGTTTGGGGGTTCTGGTGCATTCAGAGGTACCTCTCTTAGTTTTGGTGCTTCCTTGTTATCATGAATGCTTGAATTTATGTCCATTTCTTCCTCCCGCAATGGAGGAATGTCTGTTTGTAAGCCAGGAGGTCCATCCTCAATTACAGCATCCATCCTTATCCCCTCTGGGACTGTACTGTTATTTGGTAAAGTTTCATTAATGCCATTCATAATAACTGTCACTGGCTTACCAGGGGGGCATCCTATATTTGCTCCTCTGTTCACCATATCTGAAGGTCAGTTGTCATTTAGTGGTACCGCATACTTCAGTTCCCCTGACAGTGGCTGTTTCTCTTGTGAGGCTCTGTATCTCTGTACCGCCTTATCTTCTGCATTAGGGATCCATTCCCCTGTCTTCGATTGAATCCATCCAGCATTCTGTAAGGCTCTTTCTGGGTACCAGGGCTCAGAAATAGTTACTGTTACTCTTGTTATTGGAGTAGAAGTTTCAGTTGTTTGGTGCTCAGGTACATATGCAGGTGGGCATTGTGAAATGTCCGCGGTCAAACATAAAGAGGGTGTTGGCTGTACAGATACTGTCAAGCTGCTCTGAGTGCTGTCAGCGTTCTTTCCTGTAATAGCAGCTGTTTTGGCTACCGCTAGCCTCCTCTCTTCTTCTCGCAATTACAATAAAAGCATTGTCCTTTGTCTCTCATGAAGCTCCACATCATATGCAGAGTCTGGGTTTACTTCTGAGAATCCTAACAAGGGTACATTTTCCTGTCCTGCACTCCAGGTACTCATACCTGGTTCTTGCTGGGATCCTTGGGGCAAGTCAAAATCAATGTCTGAAAAAAACAATGATTTATCCTTAGTAAGTTCTAGGTCAGAGATTCTGGTTACAGGCTGAACTGCCTGCAGCTCCTGCATAGGTCCTTCTCCTTCCATGGTCAAGGTTTGACTGGGCTCCTTCATCCTTCTGCAGAGCAACAGTGCCCCATCAATGCCCTTTCCTTTGCTTGCTGTAGCTTTTCACTGGACCATCCATTGCAGCATCAAAAAACTCATCGGTCTCTCCAAATCCTATAGTTGTGGCCTGTTCAGCCAAGTTCAGATTTTCTTCCAGCTCCCTGAGTTCACCTTCTTTCCCTCTGTCTGGCTTTGAACTGGGACCTCCCCCCCATCCTGTCCACAAGAAGTGATAGCACCCCTGCAGGCAGAGTAGGGGAATTTCCCCATGTCCTGGGCAAATTTCCCCCATTCACTAAAAATAGCACTAACAGCTTAATCTGGTTCCATGTCAGTTGACTCCTTTTCTGATCAACCAAAACTAAATGAATAAGTAAAGATGGCATTTGCACTGTTATAAAGGTTTTTATTACCTTTCTCCTCTGTTGGATTCATGTCAGTTGCAGATTTATGGCTTTTCCATCTGCCCACCTGAATTCCAAAACTCATCCATGCCTCTAGTGGATCCCTGTGTGCTATGACCCTGGAGTGCCTCTATGATGCATGGAAGGCCACGGCCATCTTGTGCATGGTAGCCTTGTGTTTCTGGGTGCACACCAGAGGCCTCATGGTGGCGGATAGGTGGAGCAAAGGATATGATTTTCTCAAGCATGTGGCATGAATGCCCCATAGCAGAGGGTGGCAGAAGAAGGGTCACAGCATCAGCAGAGGCAGTCCTCAAGACTGGATACAGTGGCCAGCTTGGAAGTGATGCCAACCCATGCCACTTCCAGTGGCCACATTTGTAATCTGTAGCACACGTCTACCATAGTAGACAGCATAGGAAATGAAGTGAATGATGTTGTTTCCAGTGCCGTATTTGTAGTCCAATAGGACTACTAAATGGCAGATACCCAATCATGGGTAATAACAGAGGTAACCAATTGGCAGGTGAACCACATGAGGTTTGGCCCTGGCATGGCCCACTGACCACCCCATTTACTACAAAATGGATATACTATTCTCCCCCTAAGATACATGCACTAACAACATGACATACAGCAATACCCCAGTCACTGACCCTGGACCATCCCTTTCCATGTCTTTCAGACAAGATGGCAAGAACAAAAAAAGTACACAACTTGCAGTGTCCCACTGCCAACTGCCAATGTGACAACATTCTGTGCCTCATGTGCTGAGGACTCAAAAGAACAGTCTGACCTAGCATTCTCCTCAGAAGGCATTAGTGACATGTCACAAGACCCTGGAAAAGTCTATAAATGGGCCTTGTGTCCACTGGGCCTTATGCAGTTACCAAAGAATAAACAAAAATACAACTTGTAATGAGAAAAACATAATGTGATCTAACTGAGTATTGAACCCTGGCCTCCTGAATACTGCCCCAGTATAATAATAATAATAATAATAATATTAAATATATTGGAAATCAATTATATTTAAAATGTCATGAGATTAGAATTTTAAGCAATAAGTTGCAATAGTGTGTTGGTTGTAGTGGTTTAAATGCACACCCAGAGATGTCATAGCTTCATTTTCCTGAAGAAGCTCCCTTGACAGTGCAGTAGTGGGGCTTGGGTAGCATTTATTTCTATGAGGTAGGCTGTTGCAGGGTTTTATTTAACTTTAAAAAATTGATTAGCGTTTTGCTCATAAAAGTGCTAAAACTTTGTAAAAATGCATAGCTCTTGCCTCACTGTGTTTAACAAACACAGCACTTCTAGAAAATCTATATAAATACTTTCTGTATAATTAGAATTGTCCCAAGAAAAAAACTGTTAATCAATTATTTAAAACCCTGTGTTGTTGCACATTGCACTTATTTAGTAACTGTTTGATATGAGATGACTGGATTCTTGACTAGAAGAAGAGATCTTGAGGGTGGGGTGGAGGGGGAATAGAACAATTAGTAATTGGGGTGGAGGGAGCACACAGAGGGGAAAAATGAAACAAAAAAGAATAGAGGGGAGGGAGAAGGGGCTTAGATTCTAGGTGGATGTTGGTGTCTCTGAATGTACAAGTCTTGGAAATAAGATGGATGACCTGCAGGTGCTATTAGCAGGAGGGTGGGTGAACATAGCAGCAGTAGGTGATACTTTGGCCACACCACACCATGACGGGGACCACTCGATCCCTGGATATAAACTATACAGAAGGGACAGGGTGGTAGGGAAAGGGGGTAGCAGTTTATATCAGGTAGGGCGTAACATGTACAAGGGACAAGTCAGAGGAGGGGAAGGTAGAAGTATTGTGGGTTCAGTTACAGTCCAATAGAGGGAGAAAGGTGAGGTTAGGGGTGGCTTACAGACCATCCAACCAGGATGAGGAATGGGACAGGGAACTGAGCTCACAAATACTGGAAGCTGCAGGGAAAGAAGAGAAGGTAATAATGGGCGATCTGCAACCTTCCCAAGGTAGAATGGTTAATGGAATCACTGCTGAAGGAAAGGATTGTGGAATATCATAAATCCAGTGGGTTATAAGACCCAAGAAAACCATGGTTTCACAAGAGAAAGGTCATGCCAAATGAATCTGATAGTTTTTTTTTGATTGGGTGAGCAGGGAACTAGATCAGGGTGGAGCGGTGAACATGGCCTACCTAGATTTCAGTAGGGTGTTCGACACCATTCCATATAGAAGACTAGTAAGCAAGCTGGGTAGCTTAGGAGTGGTCCAAAGGTGGTAAACTGAATAAGAAATTGGATAGGGGCTAGGAGACAGAAAGTGGTGGTAAACAGAGTTTATTCTAAGAAAGGGAGGGTAACAAGTGGGGTGCCTCAGGGATCAGTATTGGAATCAGTCCTCTTTAATGTCTTTATAAGTGACATTATAGAGAAACCAAACTCTACAGTAGGGTTGACACTCGGGGGGGGGGGGGTGGAAAGGATGAGCAAAGGCCTGAGAAAACTTGAGGAGAGGTTCAGGGTATGGCACCTGGGTTTCAGTGTGAAAAAGTTCAAAATAATGCACTTAGGATAGAGAAACCATGTGGCAGAGTACAAATTGGATGGAATGGTATTGATGACCACCAAGCAGAAAAGAGACCTGGGGTAATCATCTTGGATAACCTAAAGGTGGCAGGCTGGGTAACAAGGCAGTAGCAAGGCCAAGTGGGATGCTGGGGTACACAGGAAGGGGTATCACCGGCAGAAAGAGGGAGGTGGTGTTACTTCTGTATAGATCACTGATAAGACCCCACCTAGAGTATTGTGTTCACTTCTGGAGACCACATCTCAGAAAGGACATACAGTGGAGGCAGTCCGGAGGAGGGCAAATAAAATGCTGCAGGGTTTACCTTAATAGCCATATGAGGAGAAACTAAAGGACATCAATATGTACATCCTGGAACAGAGGAGGGAGAGCGGAGATATGACAGAGACCTTTAAATATCTCACAGGAGTAAATAAGGTACAGGAAGAGAGTATTTTTCAAGAAAAAATGGTGCTCAAGAACAAGGGGATATGCTATGAAGATGGAGAGGTGTAGATTCAGGACACTTGTGAGGAAGTATTATAGAGAGAGTGGTAGATTCCTGGAGCAGCCTTCTACTGGAGGTGGTAGGGGTGAAAAAAGTGGCGGGGTTCAAGAATGCATGGGATATGCAAAAGGTAATCATAGTGGAAAGGAAGGGGGAGGGAGAAAGAGATGTAGATTGAGCACAATCTGCAGTAATAGTGAAGGTATGGAGAAATTGGCAGAATGGATGGGCCAAGCAGTACTTATAAGCCATTAAATTCTACATTTTTTATATTTCTATGTAGACTTAAATGTGCCAGCCACAGCATATGCCAGGAGTCATGTGCTTCTAGAGGTGTTGCAGAATGGGTTCCTGACTTAGACTATCACAGAAGCCACCAGGGAAGAGGCAATCACCAATCTAGTGCTCATGAATGGGGAGCACGTATAGGAAATAATGGTCAAAGGGCCCCTAGGTGGAAGTGACTATAGCACAGTGTGATTCCAGTTGGATATGAGCAGGGAAAACATCCCCATTAAGAACAAAATCCCAGATTTTAAGAGGATGGACTTCAGGAAGATGGGCAAGGTGCTAAGAAGGCACATGGTGGGCATCAGAGAAGACATGGGGGAGGACTAATGGTAGTCCACCATTAAGGAAGAACTTAGTAATGCCACAGAAGAATGTGTTAGGCTCAGAGGGAAGAATTCAAGGGTCAAAGCACACAACTGGTTCAGTTCTGGGGTCATCCAGGCAGTAAGGGAAAAGAGCTTAGCGTATAGGAAATTCAGAAAGACCAAGAGAGAGGGGGACAGGGAGATTTTCCTAACATTGGCTAGTGTGGCAAGTAGCTTAGTATGGTGGGCTAAGGCACGAAGGAACTGCAGATAGCTGAGGGAATTAAGAAGGAGATGAAGGCCTTTTTAGGTATATAAGCAAGAAAAAAGACAAGAAGGATGGGTTTGTTAGTCTTTATAAAGGGGAAGAGTGGGTGGAGGAAAATGGAGAAAAAGCAGAGGTATTGAACTTCTGTTCTGTCTTCATCAAGGAGAAAGAGGGACTGGTGCTCATAGGGTGAAGAAGAGGAGTAGGGAGAGAGGACCACTGATGTAGTTATTGAGGAGGATAGAGTGATGGAGGGGCTTCTAGCATAGAAGGTGGACAAATCACCAGGCCCAGATGGAATACATCCAAGGGTACTGAGTGAAATGGCAGAGGAGCTTGCAAGGCCACTGGTAGGCCTGTTCAATAGTTCACTGGAGTTAGGTGTGGTACCTCAGGATTGAAGAATGGCATATGTGGTGCCCTTCCACAAAAGCAGTCCCAAGGATGACCCAGGGAATTACAGACCAGCCAATCTAACCTCAATAGTCTGCAAACTCATGGTGACCTTATTTAAGGAAAGGTTGGTAGAGTATCTAGAGGAGTATGGTCTCCAGGATGCAAGGCAGCATGGGTTTATAGGAAGGAGATTGTATCAAATGATGTGACCGACTTCTTTGACTAGATCACTAATGCAGTAGATAGGGGCCAAAGAGTGGACATCCTTTATTTGAACTTCAGCAAGGCCTTTGACTCTGTCCCCACAAGAGGTTAATCAGGAATTGGCAGGTCTTTGTGTTGGGGAGAAGATGACCCGATGGGCAGAAAACTGGCTGAGGAACAGGACCCAGAGTGTGGTGGAGGAGTGGAAGAGTTATCTAGCATGAGGGAGTTTACCAGTGGGGTCCCGCATGGCTCAGTGCTTGGAATGGTATTTCTCAATGTCTTCATCAATGACATTGGGGATGGCATTAAGAGCAAAATGTGCCTTTTCACATATGACACCAAGCTCTGTGGGAAGATGAACACTGCCAAATGGATTCAGATGCTCCAGAATTATCTAAAATAGCTTGACAGGTGGTCAGGGATCTTGCAGCTTGGCTTTAATTCCATGAAATGCAAAGTTATGTATATTGGAGCCAAAAATTCCAGGATGGAGTACTACCTGGGAAGGGTTTGGGGTATATGCAATGGAGGAAGAGAAGGATCTAGGAATGATGATCATTAGTAACCTGAAGCACTCCACGCAGTGCAAGAAAGCAGCAGTGGAGCAAATAGAATCTTGGGATGCACAGCTAGGGGGATCAGCAGTAGGTGAGATGAGATTATAATGTCCTTGTACAGGTTACTGGTAAGGCCACATCTAGACTATGAGGTACAGTAATAGTGTTCACACCTCAAAATGGCTAACAGACTGCTGGAGATGGTCCAGTAGAGAGCAACAAAGATGATTGTAGGTCAGCAGGGTAAAAATATGAGCAGAGGTTTAAGGCGCTGAACATGTACTCCCTGGAGGAGAAGAGAGAGAGAGAGAGAGAGATAGGGGACATGATTGAGACCTTTACATACTTGAAAGGAATAAATAGGGTGGAAAAGGAGGGCCCCTTTAAACGAAGTGGCAGCTATAACACAAGGGGACACAGTGTAAGCTGGAGGGGGAAGGTTTGGGAGGGGGTTTAGGAAGCATTTCTTCATGGAGGTGGTGGTCAGTTGGAATTTGCTACTGATTGAGGTGGTCTCATTGAAGATGGACAGCTTTAAAAGAGGCTGGGATAGACATTAGAGGAAGGTAAGTGTTATGTGTGGAGTGGATGGAAAGGATGGCAGGACTAGGGGGGTCAGGGTCTGAAGCTCAAGCTGTAGACCTGCAACCATGAACAGACTAAACACACCAAATGGCATTATGTTGCTTGTTTCTTTGTATGTTTGTATGCATGTATGTTCGTATGTATATTTTTTCTATGTGCCTATTTGTCAAAATTAATTTTCTTGATAGCACTCTGTTATGATCCCATGTGTTTCTATGAATCTAGTAACAAGTATTTTTTTTTTGTTACTCAGCCTTCTCCTATACTCATATATGGTGTACTCCTGTTTTAGGAAGATTAGTAATCTTTTAGGGCATAGCTGGCCCTGCAGTGCACTCGATACCCACACCAGTTTGTTCTACCTATTTTGCTAAATTGTAGTAATTTAAGCTCTTGGAAGTACATTTATCCCAGCACAACCAAATCATTGGAGGGTCTTCTTGCACTTTTAGAATGCTTTAAAAATTGAAAAAACATGTTTTGCAAATTCATGTGAAGTAGTTCTGCATAGCTGAGTGCCACAAAGGGGAGCTAATGGGTTGATTCTGTATGAGTGACAATGCCCTGAATAAAGAAGAGGTGGTTAAAAAAAAAAAAGTGACCCAGTTTTTTGTGTTTTTACTTCATTGCCAATTTTGATTTTTATTTTAAACTGGCAGTTACTTTATGTGGCTGTACAACACTGGTGCACTGTCCATGGATGGGCCAGACCAGAAATGCAGGCATTACAGATATCACGAGGTGTACTCAAGGATGGGGAAGTGAAGAGTGGAGTGCCCCAGGGATCTGTTCTGGGACTTCTCCTTTTAAACATTTACATCAGCGATATAGCGGATGGTCTGAGGGGGAAGGTGTGCCTATTTGATGATGATACAAAGATATGCAATAGGGTGGACACCTCAGCGGGGGGTGGAGGACATGAGGCAGGACCTGAAGACGTTCTAGGAGTGGTCAGAGATGCAGCAGCTGAAATGTTATGCCTAACAGTGCACTGTGATGCAGGTAGGGAGTAGAAACACACGAGCAGGATACACCCTAGGAGGGGAGGCAATCAAAGTAAGAGAACAGGAGAGGGATTTGGGGATCATAGTCTCATCCAATCTTAAGGTAGGAAACAAATGTAGTAGGATGGTCAGGAAGGCCAATGGAATGTTAGCATGCATCGGCAGGGGCATTACTAGTAGAAGGAGGGAGGTAATAATGCCCCTCAACAAAGCCATGGTGAGGCCACATCTGGAGTATGGGATCCAGTTCTGGAGATCACACCTCCGCAAGAACATAGATGGGAGAGAGAGGGTTCAGAGAAGTGCAGCCAAGATGGTGCAGAGTATGCAAGTGAAGACATACGAGCAGAGGTATAAGGAGCTGGATCTGTGCATGCTGGCGACTAGAAGGGAAAGGATGACATGACTGAAACTTTTAAATATGTGAAGGGGCCCAATAGGGTAAGGGAAGGATATTTACTTAAGAAGAAGGAGGGGGCCAGAACTAGAGGGCATAACCTCAGACTGCAGGGAGGAAGATACAGAGGCAATATGAGAGGGAGATTCTTCACAGAGAGGGTGGTGGAGTCCTGGAACAGACTACCTGAAGAGGTGGTGAGCGCTGAATTGATGGAGGGATTCAAGAGGGCATGGGACAGACATATGAGGCTGAGTTTCTGGGGGAAGGCAGGGGCCGGCAGGTGTGTGTGTGTGTGTGTGTGTGTGTGTGTGTGTGTAGGTGGGGAAATAATGCAGACTAGATGGGCCGGTGTGGTTCTTTTCTGCCATCAAGCTTCTATAATTCTTGTGACAGGGTCTGTCCCTCCCACTGAGACTTGGGACCTTTTCCCCTTCTTAAACCACTGGTTGCAACCACGTTCCTGTTATTCTTTATGCTGTCCCTATTTTTCTGTATGGAGGCAGGCCACCTCCTTACAAAACTTCCCTCTCCCCTTTCTTATCCCTGCTGTTTAAATTTTCTCTTCATTTCCTGGTCCCTTGTCTATTCATGTTACCCTGAGTTCCTAAGTAAAATAAACTCTATTACACTAGCAGCACATTATGATTTAAAAGGCATTTATAAACTGCAGTTACTTGTATTATAAAGATAGGCTGAAGAAAAGCCTTTATTTAGTAGATACCCCAAGCAGTGCTCCTGGTTAAAAGTCTCTGTACTTTTAAAAACACCATTTGGTGCTCCTTTTGGTGAAACAAAAGGAATAGCTAAGTTAGTTTGCTTAGCTTCTGTTGATAAAAAGCTGTTTCTGTTTAAGGAAACACAGAGCAGAGCTGCAGCCAGTTGTTTTGCTCCTAAAAATATGTTTGGAGATTTCAAACCACAATTGAAGCCAAACTAACTCCTGTGCTTCAAAACACCTGAAAAAGGAAGAAATGGTAACAGGTTTACTGTGTTTTAAACATTTCTGTGTCCTGGCAAACCAAAGGTTTTGTTACTGCAAACCTAGAAAGAACTGAAACACTTAAACAAACAAGGAAGTTACCAGAATGCTGTTGCTGAGCTGCACCTTGGAAGCTAAGAGGAGGCCTGCTTGCTAGCAGCCCCTGCAGCAGAATGAGAGCCACTATAGGGAGTCAGCAGCCCCTAGTGGTCTATATATAAAAAGGACAAACTGTCAATCAAATGTTAGGTGACTGTTTGTATCAAATCCTTTATACAGAGTTTTTATCGTATAAAAAGTTCAAATGAAAGTTTGTATTGATGTATAAAACAAGATTATGCTAATGAACACTATTTTGAAAGGTTATTCATTGATTTTACCTTGTTCCAAAAGAATACTGGGTCACCTGACCTAGGAGGAGGGTATATAAACCCTACCTCTCCAGATGGCAAGTTAGATACGGTCAGTTCTTCCTGACCTAGCTGGAGGGAAGTTTCAGCCTGTGAGTGAAGAGAAGTCTTTGGAATTACCATTGATTGTTTATTATTTTGTTTTCTGTATTTATTTTTACTTTTTGGTGCTGTAAATTGTTTATGAAGTAATAAACATCCCACCAAACAAACAGTGGGTTGCACCTAAACTGCTGCTTCAGTGTACATTATTTGTCTGCCTGTAGACCCACCCTATAATAATTCTATGAATCTATGATTCACAGGATTAAATTGTGTCACAACAAAGAAGTTGAAATGCAGGTAGAAAAAAGGGTGTACTGACTGCTCAGCAAAACCGGCACAGCGATGACCATCACAGTGACAGAATTTGACAGAAAGCATCGGGTCACTGTGATTGTCCCCACTGATACTGTCACTGATTTGCCCAATGTTTCACCCCCTCCACGAGACAACTCTGACTCGGAGTTATATAGTTAGAAACCGGGGTGTGTGGGGGCAGAACCCCCCCCACATGGGGGGGATTGGGGGATGCAGCCCCCTTAGGAAACACACTCACACATCCCTGACAGTACAATGCCGACACTCGACATTATGTCTGTCACTGTCGGGGATGTCAGTGAATTAGCTGTCATCATGCAATAGGTAAACCGAAAAAAGATTTCTCAGACTTCACTGAGCATTTTATGTACAGATTCTGTTTGAGTAAAGAAGTAGGGGAGCAAATGAGTGAGATAGTGAACAGAAAAGTAGGCAGAATGGCATGCAGGCAGGTGGGCAAGATGTTGGTGGGAAGGCTGCAATATTGCTGGAATGAAATAGCAGTTGCAGTAAACGAAGAGGAACAGAAAAAAAGAAGACTGGAGACTATTACCAAAGATATATTGGCTAGTATGTGTTACAGTTTTTATTTTTAAAGCTGTGCAAAAAAAATAACTTCTTAAAGCATACAATTCTGAGGCTGGCAAGGGGATATTTGGGGTAGTGTGGAAGGCTAGCATCGATATGTTTGTCTTCAGGTATGCTGGCGAAACTGCAAAATTTTGACAGCGAAAGCCATTACAGAGAAAATTTCGATGGAATTTGAAATTGTTGCTGTAGTGGACCCATAGTCAAATTCATTCTTTCGCATGGCATTCTCCCCCTTCCAAGTCTAGTCAGACTCAGAGTTAATTATTTAGAGATTGAGAGCATGGGGAACCCCCCCCACACACACAAAAACACAGTGAACGTCTGGCAGGTGAACTTTTGCCTGCCGACATTACGCCTGTCACTGTATGGGATGTCAACAACACTGATGTTGAACTGACTTGGTAGTAGCGTTCCTTCACCATTAGTTGTGCTGAGATAAATCGAGGATGCGTTATGATTTACTGTGTCATATGATTTTTATTTTCATGAGATGTCTGCGACCTCTCCATCCTCATGAGTGACATAGCCATGAGTGTGGGTGTCAGAGGTCACAGACATCAAGTGATGATAAAAACCATAAGATACGGTAAATCATAACGTAACTGGTTTATACAATAAGTGTGTCTGCCAACACAACCAAAAACTGTGATTGCTAGTTTTAGTGAAGTTGCTCTGTTTTGAAAATTGTTCTGACCTACTTTTTTCATGAGCTGGTCCGGCTTTTCAACATCGAGTCATCGCATTCTAAAGCATAGACTGACTCCATTTTCATGGATCTAAGTTGCGTAGCAGTGTTGTTGCTATGCTAGTTGACAGACAGCTTTCATTTGGCTAGTGACAAGTGGCGATGTTACCTAGCAGCCTGGTTTCCATGCGGGCTGAGAGGCACGATACGAGATCCTATTGGGCCACGTAGCATGGGAAAATACTTCCCATTTTGCTTGTTTCACTACCTCTGTGCATGTCTACAATTTCGCAGCATTTACTGAATTATCTTATATGTTGGAGGGGTTACTGTACATGTGTGTTCAAAAAAGTTGTTATCCTTTATATTGGCAACATTTCATTTAAACTTATTCACTACTCTGCACTTACATTTCTGAAATTGGAGCAGGTAAACATTTGAACATTGGTTATGCACGCTTGATTGGACACTCTGATCATTGCTTTTCTTTTCACTTCCTTCTTGTGCGTATCGTGCAAAAGGGGTTTCGTGCTTGTTATTTTATTGGTCTTTTTTTGACAATTATGGCAGCAAGGAGGGAAACTGACACAGTCCCAGTATGGATGGCCAGAATAAATGCCGTCACAATTTCTGCTCAGCAGCCAAAGCCATTTACTGTTTGTGTTTTAGCCTCGCTGAATTCCTTAGCTTTTACAATGCCTTAACTACTATGGGAATTGTTGTCTTTTTTTTTAAATAGTTTAATGAGAGGCGGGGGGAAACCACTCTGTGTGTGGGCTGTCCTAAAACTGTCACTGCTTTGTTTTGAACATAAAGTCCAGCTCATCGAACTGCTGCATTGTGATTATGACAAACCTGCTTGTTGAGATATCAACTGTAATTAACCCTATTCATAAGATAAAACTGATATCTTATGAATCAGGTTCATCATCAGGTGGGATACAGTTTTTATCTACATCATTATACAGACATGCTTATTGTATAAAAGAATGCACAGTATATGATTCCCATCCAGCTCTTCTCAGCTTTTGAGAATGTATAAAATTCCCTACCAATTTAATAACTGCTGATACCAACTCTAGTTGTTTTGCAGGAAACTGGAAAATTACTTTAAGATTGTATTATCCAGATTAGTGTTTCTTGCTAAAAAATACAAGTCTATGACCATGCTGTGGCCCATGTATAGCACATCATACTCTGATGCTGGTGACCCAGTTCATGAGCTAGCCTGGGTCGTCAGTACTGGGTGACCTTGGATGAGGGAGCTGCTGGTGGGCAATGCTTTCATGACTGGGTAGGGTGGTGCAACACTTCTACTGCCATAGTAACATGTGGAAGGCAATAAATGGATCACCTATCCTTTACCTCTGCAGGGGAAAGCTTTGTATTCCATGAGGCCAGCAGAAGTTCTACTGTGCACTAAAAGGAAGGCAGCTAAAAGGACAGAGTAACTGAATAAAATGGTGCAGATAATCCCCAGCAGACTCTGAATGATGGCTGGTATGGTGGTAGCCAGAGATATGTCACAGTAAATCTCTATCTATATCTAGGTACAACACAGTGAATTTCATTGAAAGCAAATGTAATTTCTTGTGAGATATCCAGTACACTATGCCATATGAAAAACAAAACAAGAAAGCCTGTGCATTAAAAGATTTCCTCTAATTAACTTTAATTTGTGTCACTGGTGTGCTAGTGAAAGATACAGAAAGCAGCTTTTATTTGTGATTAAGTTTGTCAACATGTTTAAACACACAAATGCTAGTGATAGACTTATTTATTTGAAAATTGGTAGCAGGGAGAGGCATACAGAGCCAAGGCTCATTTTTAGGTGTGACCTGGGAAGGGAAACATAGTAAAGAACAGCAGCACAATGTGTATAAGCAAAACATTTGAGCAGCACACAGTACAACATTTGTGCAAAATAGATTAAATATTTAACAGTTGTATGTAAAGTATAGTGCAGCACAGTAAGAACACAGTTACACATACCCCGGTAATGCAAAACATCATGAGAAGCATATGCAAATCCCCATGAAGGAATTTGGACTGGCTCAACTTAAAGCAGAATTGTATGGTGCTGAAAGGCCTCACAATGCAACCAGCAAAGGCTGAGCACAGCAGACACAGACATGTGTGCCATATCTGTATCTCAGCCCAGAGAGCGGGAATGAGCTGGCCTTAGAAGGGTCTTACTTGTTTGGGTCATTGAGTGCCCATAGTAGAGAAGAGAAGAACTACAAAAGAAAAGAACCCCAGAGCAAATGACCTGAGGCAAGCATTACCCTGGAAGACCAGAGCAAATACCTGAGGCTAGAGTTTCACTGGAAAGGTATTGGCCATACAGCCACTTTTCAAAGAGAAACACAATTTCACACACCCCAATAATGCAAAGCATCATGGTAAGCATATGCAAATCCCCACAAAGGAATTTGGACTGGCTCAACCTTAAGTAGAATTGCATGGTACCAAAAGGCCTCACAATGCAACCAACAAAGGATGAGAATAGCAGACACAGACACAAATTCTGTCCTTATTAGGACTCATCAGTGTGCAATATCTGTATATCAGCCCACAGAGGGTGAGTGAGCCAGGCTTAGGAGGGTCTTATTTATTTATTTATTAGAATTTTGTAACTGGGTAAACCTGCTGAGACCATGCACTAACTTTTTAAGGGGTGACCGGGGAAACAAATACAGTACAATACAATACAAACCAGTGAATACAGTAGTTACAACCATGTACGAGGGAAATACAAGGATTTCATGGATTACAAAGTCTTATACAATGGGATAAACAAATATACAAAATCATTATTACCTAGAAAAAATATACAAATTTACAGTAAATATACATATTAGTACCTTGAAAATATATACAGACATATTTGCTACCTATTGTAGTAGTTTCAGGCATAAGATAAGTTTAGCGGAACAGGGCACAGTGAAGGCAGGGGTTACTTGTTTGGGTCAGGGGGAGCCCATAGTAGAGAAGAGAAGAACTACAAAAGACAAGAACCCCACAGCAAATACCCTGATATAAGGGTTACCCTAGAAGGGTATTGGCAATATTTATTTATTGTTTATTGAATTTTTGTTGACATGGTAAGCCCACTGGACCTAGAAATACCTTTTTCAGGGGTGACCGGGGGGGAGGGGGATACAAAATGGTAAGCAACTGAAATTGAACCAGATTAAGCTGTTGGCGGTATTTTTAGTGAATGTATATAGAAATAAATATAGCAATATTTCAAAGAGAAACTCAATTACACATACCCAGTGATGCAAAGCATCATGTTAAGCATATGCAAATCCCCATGAAGGAATTTTGAATGGCTCAAATTTAAGCAGAATTGCATGGTGCTGAAAGGCCTCACAAGGAAACCAGTGTAACCCCTTTGTTACCTGGGGTTACTAGAATCCCAGTAAGACCTAGTGGTAGGCAGGGAAGGCAGCTTGTGAAACTCCAGTTAAATGGGTTTCACACTGTCTCACTCTGTCCTCAGTCACAGCTGAGACTAGAGGGATGACATCATAATAGAATTGTCACAGCTGCATGAGCCACATTTGGAATCTTCAGCTCAGAGTAAGTTTAGAATCTTGGGAATTCAAAGTCAGTCTTCAGTTTGTCCTTAAGCAAACAAGAAGGACACCAGTAGTGTCTGTTTATCCCCTCCCTCTGGGGGGGTGAGGAAAAGTTCTTTGTGGGTTCCAGGGGCAATCCCCTTCTCCCACCCTGGGAAGAAAGCTGCCTGTTTTAATTTAAGTTCAGTCTGTTCATGTATAACAGCAAAGGTTACAGTTTTCGCCTGTGGGGCACCTGCAACGAATGGGTGAGTGTTTGGCCCCATTGGAAGGGCAAACAACTTATTTTCTTCAGTTGGATTTCAGTATTGGGACTGCTATTTGGGAGGACTATGTCAACTAGAACAAACAAATAGAGCAGTCATCTGTTTAAAGTGTTAATGGATTTAAAGTTCTCTGTAGAGGGGGTGCTTCAGGTCATCCACCGTCAATCTACATTTTAAAGTCTAAAGTTCTGTGTGTCTAGAGAAATGGCTGGGTATGGGCTGTGGGAGCTGGAGGTGGGAAAACCCCCCATCTTTAGTAACCAGGTCCACCTCTACGGATTTCTTCTGTGTTTTTGCTACTTGCCTCATGTGCTTGGCCAGTGATGGGGTGGGTACCCAGACGTGGGTCGCAACTTGAAAATCTCTCTAGGAGTCGCAGACTCTAAGTGGTGTGGGGAGCCACAGGATGGGAAAATTACTCCTTGTTGGATGGGAGTCTCCCTGTTTGATGGGAGTTTCGAATTGGAAGTACGAAAACAAAATCTCTCTAGGAGTCACAGACTTCAAGTGGTGTGGGGAACCACAGTTTGGGAGTCTCCTTGTTTGATGGGATGTCTTTCCAAGTAGAGTTTGGGTTCATTCGGCAAGTGGACCATCAGTCGAGCGGCCGGCAGGGGAGCCGGGCCAGTCGGGCTATGTATCCAATGCGCATGCAAAGTCCTGGCTGAGTGCCTGGTGGGTCCAAAGCCAGACAACTGTTGTATTGTGTTCATTCACCAAATGGACCACTGTGTTTAACCTCTAATCTGCATTACAGTTATGTAGCCCTTTGGGGGACCATACAGAGCTTTGTTTATGTTCAGTGAGTTAATAAATAAAGCCACACTGAAAAATCCCAATTCTGGTTCTGGACATTACAGTTATTGCTTCCTGTAGTTGGATTTACTTGGGTGCCCGTGCAGAGTAGTCAAACCTAGGTCTCTTGTGCCAGGTAACCTCATCCTTCCCCGAACCCGTAGAGACATATGTATATCCATGTTACAAAAATGGGCATATGCCTTACAAAAATGGAGGCACCGCTTTGGATTTGTTTGGAAGGAAGGTGCTTGAGGCAAGTAGGCTAGCATTTTGGCTATCTGGCAGTGGTAGCAAAAGTTGAAGCAATTTCCTAGTGTGTGCTGTGTGCTGTGATCTTGTGCTGCTGTTTAAAAATGCCAACTGTTTACCAAGGAGCTGTAAAGCCAAAGTGTGTGTCCTTGTCCTGCATCAACATAGTTTACAGCGTTTGTCAGTTTTAAAATAAAGTTCTGTGAAGGAAAGTGTGGAAAACTAGGGTAGCAACAAAGAAATTATGCCCTGGACGTTGGAAATGCTTTCTGTGCAATGCTAGAGACTGCAGAGTTAATGGCAATGTTACATGGTTGAAATGGGCTCCCGCCGTGGAGTCAGTTGAAAAAAAAGTGCATCTTTTCAGTTTAAATTTGCCTTCTCGACGATCGCCGTGAGGAGAGGAGCCCTCGTGAGGAAGAAGAGGCTCATTTGCATGGCGTCGTGTGGTTGGCCAGTTTGCCATTAGTCCCGCCCCTCAGCCAGCTCTTATGTGTCTGCTTCAGCATTCGAGAGGGAGACAGAGAGTAGTGCGTGTACTGGTAGTGGAGGAGCATTCACAAAGTGTTCAAAGTGCTGTAAACAGTGAAAAGTGACTTTTCTAGTTCAAAATCGGGCTCAACCCACTTATCGGTCGTGGGATCAGTGAATTGTGTGATTAATACTACGATCGCGGAGACTGCCCACCCTTTTGAAATCCGAGGCCTTCAAAAATCTGGCTGCAGGCCGTTTTCCTCCATTGCAGCAATCTGCTACCATAACAGTGAGTAAACGATTTAAAACTGCTCAAATCAGTGATTTTCAGTAATGCCATATAAAATGTGAGTGCAGCTGTATAGTAAGCTTTGCAAGTAGCGGATGTGTGTCATATCCTGGCAGAGTGCAAGTCTGTAAAGCCATTAAATGTGTCCATAGCAGTGAAAGTAGCCTTAGTTTAAAGTTTGCAGCCAGAGAGAGACTGTGGGTTGTAAAATAAGTGCAACACTAGTAAAAGCAGGCAATCCTGTGCTGAAATCTGAAGTTTTAAAAGGACTGTGATTAAATAAATGTTGCCAGCATGTGAAAGTCAAGGAAAATCCTGTAAATGTGAGAACAGCCAGAACAAAGCAAGTTGTGCAGTTTGAAATAAAAGTTATTAGTAGCTGATGTAAATCAGGTGCGCAGTGGTTGACCCAGAGTCTGAATGTTGATGCACAGGAGTGCTGCACCGCCATTACAGGGTGGGGTAGTAAAGTAAACACAGCAGCAGAGGAGCCATTTAAAGCTACAGAGTGTGTTCATTTAAAGTGGGACTTTCAGTTACAGTGAACTTTTGTTTGTTTTCTGCAGTTATGGCCTCACGACCAGCTCGTTACCGGATCATGCCGGGTTGCAGTAACAGCAGCAGTAAATAGATTGAGAGACATTGAAAATTGGTGCTATAGAGCAACTCCCTCCTGATGTGGCAATTCCTAATTATCCAGTGCGTGATGCCAGATGTGCTTGAGTGCTGGAAGGATGTCTTCATGATTCCTCACTGTGCTGGTTGTCTACAAAATGTGGCTTGTATAAAGTGCCTCAAATTGTTTGGCTCCCACATGGACACAACTTCAAGAATCTGCAGTTGGCAGCACACAGCATCAGGTGGAGCCTGTGGAGGAAGGTCCCCCGGGGGAGTGTGGCACAAAGTTAGAGAGTGCAGAATTAGAGACTGAATCTGAAGTTGAAGTTCTGGATGCTGGATCTCAGAAGGCAAGTTCAGATAAAGCATCAATAGACCCCTGGGTGGGGGGCCTAGACCAAGTCTCGAAGGTGAAGATGAGATGCGGGAGGCCTTTGAATGGGAGGTGTCGACCTCCGCTCCCAGTGATGAATGGATAGTCTCGGGGGTGAGAACTACTGCTCACTCCTGGGCTCAGATCCTCAGTGAAGAGGAAGATGAGGAGGAACCTATGTGGCCTTGTGAGAAAGGAATGGGTACACAGCCTCAAGATCTTGCCTCGGAGGAATGTGTTCAAGAAGGTGGTGATGCCACTGCCCTGGCTTCACCAGAAGAAGAAAATGAAGTCAGGGATCCATTTTTAATTTCATTGAGGATGCGAAGCTGGCAGAACCAGGACTGGCCACCCCCAAGCCAGGCCAGCGGTCTCAGATTGACCAAAGCAAGTAAACAGGAGAGACTGGTTCGTAGAAAGGCCAATGAAATCTTTGGTATGACCTTTCCTACATTTCCTCGGAGAATCTGGGAGGAGTTTGAGAACTGCAGAAAATCCTGGATCTGGGATGAAGCAATGAAACATGTGCATCCTGGGGCTAACCAGCATGCAAAGAATAGACTGTTCCACGAAAAGTATACACAGTGGAAGAGAGGCAGGACACTGTTTATGGACAGAGTGAGAATAGTGGACGGAGAGGGACACGAAGTCTCCCACTGTGTGAATTATGTGAGTTCAGATGGAGTAATAATTCAAGCCCCTGACCCCCTCTACTATTGGCCTCAGTGCAAGGACCTCCCAGTAATTAAGCCCGTGCCTACAAAATGGAAAGCCAAGCAGTGGTAGTCAATACTGCCACATCTACACTGTGAAGTAACCTTATTGAACCGCCAATATGAATAAACAAGAACTCAGGTGCCCCATATTCTTCAGTCCACAGTGTACTGCCCTATTCAGCAACCATCTACTGGTACCACCAGATGACTTCAGATCCAGAGGGACACCAGCCCAGCTGTTTGCCTGTTCATCGCCTGGTAATCGGATGACGCTGGACCAGCTGTTTCTCTTTTGTTCCTGTTCTAAGGTTCCTTCTCCAGTTATGACATCAGTCCAGCTGTTCCAGATGTGCACTCCTGTGGGTTCCTGGAAGATGTCCGCCCAGCTGTATCAGAAGAAATTCTGCCAGGGAGAGTCTTCGGCAGGGACCAGGTTGGTGATGTACGAATACTTCAAGAGGCTGGTGAGTCATCAAAATTCTTTTTATTCTATCTTTATGACATTGCAATACACACCTTACACTAGAGACTTCAAACAGTGTGTGAACTGTCCGCAAAGACTCTCCCCTTTGGGATTATGGCCTTAAAAGACTATGTTCACGGGGCTCCGGCCCAGGAGAGACTCTTTAATGGACTGGCCTTCGGGCCTTGTAGCCACTAGTGGGACATTTAGGGCATTCCATCCCCCCAAAGAAGTGTATTGTTATCAATGTCATTGCTGTACTTAATGTATATACTGTCTTTTCTACTTTTCTAAAAAAAAAATATATATATATATTTTTTCTTTTTGGGATTGTTTAGTGTTCTGTTTTTCCTGTATGGTAAGGGTGGTTGTTGTCACTGTTGTTGTTTAGGTAGATCGTAAATGCAGATTAGGTGTGTTTTTTTTTTTTTTTTTGTCTTTTCTTACAGGTGTTCCTGGAAGACAGAAGAGAAGACAAGAAGAGGAGGAAGGGCTCATCGGAGTTCCTCGTCCAGTGCTTGTGTAGAAATTAAAGTACTGTTTGTGTTCCTAATGTTGTAGTTACAGGCTGCCCAAGGTCGGGGAGGTCCCCGGGTTTGGTTTTTGTTTGGGATGTTATGTTAGAGGCAGATAGGTTTTCCCTAGAGGGTTAGGGGATAGACAAGCTGTGGTCCTCAGTGGCCATAGGGACTGCAGTGCTGATCTATCAGGGCTATGCTCTGGACGATTCTACCAGAGCCACTAGGTGTCCATAGTAAGTGGATAGAGTAGAGGCTGAAATGTCAGCTATAGGCCTCTAGGCCCTTAGTGTTGCCTACCTGTGCTCACACACGGTGAGGAGGGGCCTGATCACCCCTCTGCAGGTAGCACATAGGGTGGGATGGCCAAGGCTGGGTGCATAATGACTGGGGACAGTCATTTTCCTGAACAAGGGCGAGTGTAACCCCTTTGTTACCCGGGGTTACTAGAATCCCAGTAAGATCTAGTGGTAGGCAGGGAAGGCAGCTTGTGGAACTCCAGTTAAATGGGTTTCACACTGTCTCACTCTGTCCTCAGTCACAGCTGAGACTAGAGGGATAACATCATAATAGAATTGTCACAGCTGCATGAGCCACATTTGGAATCTTCAGCTCAGAGTAAGTTTAGAATCTTGGGAATTCAAAATCAGTCTTCAGTTTGTCCTTAAGCAAACAAGAAGGACACCAGTAGTGTCTGTTTACCCCCCTCCCTCTGGGGGGGTGAGAAAAAGTTCTTTGTGGGTTCCAGGGGCAATCCCCTTCTCCCACCCTGGGAAGAAAGCTGCCTGTTTTAATTTAAGTTCAGTCTGTTCATGTATAACAGCAAAGGTTACAGTTTTCACCTGTGGGGCACCTGCAATGAATGGGTGAGTGTTTGGCCCCATTGGAAGGGGCAAACAACTTCTTTTCTTCAGTTGGATTTCAAGTATTAGGGACTGCTATTTGGGAGGACTATGTCAACTAGAACAAACAAATAGAGCAGTCATCTGTTTAAAGTGTTAATGGATTTAAAGTTCTCTGTAGAGGGGGTGCTTCAGGTCATCCACCGTCAATCTACATTTTAAAGTCTAAAATTCTGTGTGTCTAGAGAAATGGCCGGGTATAGGCTGTGGGAGCTGGAGATGGGAAAACCCCCCCATCTTTAGTAACCAGGTCCACCTCTATGGATTTCTTCTGTGTTTTTGCTACTTGCCTCATGCGCTTGGCCAGTGATGGGGTGGGTACCCAGACGTGGGTCACAACTTGAAAATCTCTCTAGGAGTCGCAGACTCTAAGTGGTGTGGGGAGCCACAGGATGGGAAAATTACTCCTTGTTGGATGGGAGTCTCCCTGTTTGATGGGAGTTTTGAATTGGAAGTACAAAAACAAAATCTCTCTAGGAGTCGCAGACTTCAAGTGGTGTGGGGAGCCACAGTTTGGGAGTCTTCTTGTTTGATGGGATGTCTTTCTAAGTAGAGTTTGGGTTCATTCGCCAAGCGGACCGTCAGTCGAGTGGCCGGCAGGGGAGCCGGGCCAGTCGGGTTATGTATCCGTGAGCATGCAAAGTCCGGGCTGAGTGCCTGGTGGGTCCAAAGCCAGACAACTGTTGTATTGTGTTCATTCACCAAATGGACCACTGTGTTTAACCTCTAATCTGCATTACAGTTACGTAGCCCTTTGGGGGACCATACAGAGCTTTGTTTATGTTCAGTGAGTTAATAAATAAAGCCACACTGAAAAATCCCAATTCTGGTTCTGGACATTACAGTTATTGCTTCCTGTAGTTGGATTTAATTGGGTGCCCCTGTGCAGAGTAGTCAAACCTAGGTCTCTTGTGCCAGGTAACCTCATCCTTCCCCGAACCCATAGAGACATATGTATATCCATGTTACAAAAATGGGCATATGCCTTACACCAGCAAAGGCTGAGAACAGCAGATACAGACATGTGTTTTGTCCTTGTTAGGACTCATCAGCAATATTAGTATTTCAGCCCAGGAAAAAGGGAGTGAGGCAGCCCTAAGAGGGTCTTACCTTTTGGGGTCATGGGGAACCCATAGTAAAGAAGAAAAGATCTACAAAAGACAAAACCCCCAGAGAAAATGTCCTGAGGCAAGGGTTACCCTGGAAGGGTACTGGCCATGTAGCTACATTTTAAAGAGAAACACAATTGCACATACCGCAATAATGCAAATTCTCATTAAGGAATTTGGACTGGCTCAACTTTAAGCAGAATTACATGGTGCCGAAAGGCCTCATAATGCAACCAGGAAAAGCTGAGAAAAGCAGGCACAGACATGTGTTTCATCCTTGTTAGGACTCATCAGTATGCCATATCTGTATCTTTGCTTAAAGTTGAGCCAGTCCAGATTCCTTCATGGGGATTTGCATATGCTTCCCATGATGCTTTATATTATTGGGTATGTGCAGTTGTGTTTCTCTTTGAAATGTGCCTGTTTGGCCAACACCCCTCCAGGGTAACCCTTTCAACAGGGCATTTGCTCTGGGGTTCTTGTCTTTTGTAGTTCTTCTTTCTCTACTATGGACTCCCATGACCCAAACAAGTAAGACCCTCCCAAGTCTGGCTCACTCATTCTTTCTGGGCTGAGATACAGATATGGTGCACTGATGCGTTCTAACAAGGATGAATCACATGTCTGTGTGTACTGTTCTCAGCCTTTGGTGGTTGCATTGTATGGTCTTTTGCTACCATGCAATTCTACTTAAAGTTGAACCAGTCCAAATTCCTTCATGTGGATTTGAATATGCTTCCCATGATGCTTTGCATTATTGGGGTATGTGCAATTGTGTTTCTCTTTGAAATGTGGCTGTATGGCCAATACCCTTCCAGAGTAACCCTTGCCTCAGGGCTCTCGTCTTTTATAGTAAGAAACATCTAGCAAGTGCATCTTTGGAAATGGAAACAATATTTGTTGAGACAACAATATAGACAACCAATGATGGACAGGGAGGGTAATTAAGTCCCTTTCCTAATAACAGAGGAAGACAACTGTACTGGTGTTGAAGTTTAATCAAGGCAGGAGTGTAGACCCAGTTGAGTGCTTACTCAGGTGGTAACAGCTCAGCCATGGTTGTCTCATGAAGAATGGTAACAGAGACAGGTTGGCAGGGATTGTAGTTTCAGCTGGTGTCTGAGGGAGACAGGGGATTTGGAGAGGTGGAGGAAGGAGGGGAGTTGTATCCAGAGTGAAGGAAGTCAGCAGCAGAAGGCATACTGCCCAGCAGAGGATCGGTGTGTAAAGTAGCAAAAGTGCAATGGTCCCTGGAATGGAGGGAACAGGAAGCAGGGGTGGGATGGGAGAGTACAGAGGAGAGGTAAAAGGAAAGGGAACTAAACCAGTATTTGTATATGAAGGAGTTGCTGTGAGCTTGGTAATAAGAGGGCAGTGGGAGAATGGATAGGGATGAGTAGATGTGCAATGATGAATGCAGGGGAAGGAGTTTGTAGCCAAATGGCAGACATTGCAGAGGGTGTCCAGTCAGGCTAGGGAAGTGGAGGAGGATGTACCATAGATCATATCCTTATAGTCAAAAACAGGGACCACCATTTTTCTAACAAGATCCTGAAGACATATGGAGACAAGCAGTCTTCATTGCGATACAGGGCATTGAGCTTGGGATGGAGTTTTGCATGGATGGCATCAATGCAGGCTGAGAAGTGAAGCTTACTGTCAAGCCATACTCCAGGGTACTCAAAGGACTGAACTGCTTCAAGGGCTGTACCATCCAGAGTGGTGATGATGCAGGTGGCAGTGAGTCTGGCAAGCTTCTTCTTGGTACCAAGGATCATAGGCAGGTTTTTTTTCTAGTGTTGACTCTGAGTTGGTTGGATTGAAACCAGTGCAGTGCATTGTTGATGTTTCACTGGAGCAGGACTTCTATGGCTGAGATGGAGGGACTGGAGATGAAGGTGACTGTCATCTGCATTAATGTGGAGGTTGAAGTTGTTCAAGTAGATGGAGAAAAGAATGGGACTGAGGATGGAGCCCCGTGGGACCCCAGCCTGGATGGGAAGGGGAAGTGACAGGGTGCCTCCGACCTTCACTAATTGTTGATGGCCCATTTGATAGGAATGTAACCAAGCAATGGCAGGTGCTGAGAGGCCAACAGAACTCAACGTGTCCAGGCAGAGTGCATAGGACACTGAATCAAAAGCTTTGGCCAGATCAATGAAAATGGCAGCTATAATGTGCGCCAGATCCATCCCAGAGAAGACAGAGTCAGTGACATGCAGGAGGGAGGAAATGGTGGAATGTTGCTTCCAGAAACCAGGCTGGAAAGATGACAAAAAGGTAGAGGGTGAAAGGAAGATGAAGAGTCTAGAATGACCAGTATCTCTTGCAGCTTGGAGACGGATGGGAGGAGGAAGATACTCATCTGATTCAGAAACTAAGAAGCTGGTTTTGATAGTTTCCAGCTAGTGATAGCACTTCGAGGATTAATTTGTGTGACTGTCAGAAGTTGCAAGTGTGAAAATGATAATACAAGGTAACTACATGTTTTACAGTAAATTTAAACTTCAGGGCCTGGACCTGGACCCCAGCACTTTAAGTACATGGCTTCATCATCAGGGGATGATGCCAGATCAAACAGCTGCCCATCAAATTTGGTAGGGCTTTTAAAGTGACAGCGTTGTAAGATAGGCATACTGTATGACATCATTCATTTTAAGTGACATTACCAATATAATTTTATGAATAAATAATACACTGTAATGGCACAATTCAAAATATAATGTTCTGCTAAACACAAAGATCTGACTAGAATTAAAGTGACTCTACAATAATTATACAATATACAATATTTATCTTACAGTCAAACTGAGTGGCAATATTTGATAATTCAATAAGAGCCATACGTTTTATTTAGTTTTTGTTGATCGGGTAAGTGCACTAGACAGATTCTACCTGTTTTCAGGCACGAGCCAGGGGAGAGGGATACAGATGATTGCCAACTGACTTTGAGCCATATTAAGCTGTGGGTGGTATTTTTGGTTTTTTTACTTGTGAGAAATGTGCATGTAACAGAATGTGCAAAAATGCCAACACCAAAATTTACACATGAGAATCAGCAATAGATGGAAAATAGCACACATCAGAGTAGCAAATAAAGATCAGCATATAACTCTAGGAGATTTCATTTTAAGTAATCACCAATGTATTTATAAAGCAAACAATTATAAAACTACTGGGGGACTTCATTGTGAGGGGCATAGATTTGGGGACAGGAAGGGAGGGGGTGAGGGAGGTTAGGTGTCTTTCCGCTGCCAGAGATCAAATGGATGGGAAGTGGATCCTGAGGATCACTAGGGCAGCAGGATGGGAGGGAGAGCTGGATGTCATTGTCCACCTAAGGACTAATGACCTGGCTAGGAAAGAGGTTAAGATAGAGCAAGAGGAGTTCAGGGAGTAAGGGAGGGGTCTTAGGCAGGTAGCACACTCAGTGACATTTTCTGAAGTGCTGCCTGTCTATGACGGGGGGGAGGATAGGGTACTACATGCCAGGATCTGCAACTCATGGTTGAAGGAGTAGTGCAGAGAGGAGGGGTTCCGCTACATTGGGGTTAGGAGACCCACTTGAAGAGATAAGGGCCTATACAGGGGAGATGGCCTGCATCCATCCAGGAGGGGAACCACAATCCTCAGTGAATGGTTTAAATGTTACATTGGCGAGCATTTAAACTAGCCATGGGGGTGGCGGAAGGAAACAGGGAGACATAAACTGTCACCCTTCCCCACAAGCTGAAGTAGTCAGAAAGGAGAACCATAAGGGAGAGAAATCCCCAAGGGTACCTAACAACAAGGAAATCAAAATTGTAGAAATGAAGAGAGATATAAGATCAGAGGTGGCAAGGAGGGAAGGCAAACGGGAAAATGGGGGGTTGGCAAGCAGGGTGGTAGCAGAATCTTGAAGGTCATTTGTGCAAATGCTCAATGTCTGGAAAATAAAATCCAGGACCTAGAGGCCATATAGTACAGGCTGATCTGGTCATTGTCTCCATTACTGAGACATGATGCAATGAGAACCATGACTGGGATATTGGCATGCCAGAATACACTCTGTTCAGGATTGACAGGGTGGGAAAGAAAGGGGGAGAAGTGTCTCTTTATGTAAGAGATAAAAGCAACAGAGACACAGGGAATCTGGGGGGGTGAGGTACTATGGGTCACCCTAGAAATAGGAAATGGACCTGCAGTTCACACTGGCATGATCTACAGATGTCCAGCATGGGGGTGGGGGAAGAGTTGAATAAGGTTCTGGTGGAAGCCATCCAAAAGATGGCAAATAAGGGGGAGGTGCTGCAGGTAGAGGACTTCAATCTGACAGATGTAGATTGAAGCGTCCCAGCTGCAGCTTCAGCTAGGAGCAGGGACATCCTGGACTCCCTGCACGTGGCTTTCCTCAGGCAACTAGTAAAACAGCCTACTCATGAGGGGGCAATACTGGACCTTGTACTCACCAATAAGGACAGTGTTGTAGATGTCACGATGGGTGACAACTGGGAGACCAGTGATCACTGTATAGTGTAGTTAAATATAACCACTGTGGCAGAACCAAGCCACGCAAAGGTGAGGATCCTTGACTTCATGATAGTGGATTTTAAAAAGATGGGGGATTTCTCAGGGATGCCCTGGTGGGGGGACGGAGGACTTGGGTGGAGTGGAGGAAAAGTGATCAAAACTAAAATAGGGGATAGTGATGGTAAGAAACCTCTGCATCAGGCAAGTAAGCAAAAGCAAGAGAAAAAGGAGACTGTTCTGGTTCTCAAAAGAGGTGGCCATGAAGGTAAGGGCAAAAAATTTAGCATTCAGGAGGTATACACAGAGGAAGGAGGATAAGGAGGTGTATCAGGAAAAAAAACAAAGGCAGGCAGGGAAAACAATTAGGAATTTAAAGGCACAAATGGAGGAGAGAATAGCCAAGGCAGTAAAGAAAGGGGACAAGACATTTTTCAGGTACGTAAGAGAAAAGAGAAAAAACATGGGAGGGATAGTAAGGCTTAGTGGTGAAGGCGCAGAGTGTTTGGGGGGAGAGATAGCGGAAATCCTGAAGAAATACTTTTTCTCAGTGTTCACAAAGGAGGGGGAAGGTGAGAGACCACAGAAAAGTGGCAAGTGCATTGAAGGAAGGGAGGTGGACACTAATCCATTTACAGAGGAGATAGTCCAAATTTGAAAATGGACAAGGCAAGGGGGCCAGATGGGGTGCATCTAAAGATACTGAGAGAGCTCAGAGTGGTGCTGGCTGCACCTTTGATGGCCCTGTTCAACCACTCCCTGGAGACAGGAGTGGTTCCACAGGACTGGGGGGGGGCAGATGTAGTCCCACTTCATAAAACTGGTAGTAGGAAAGCGACTGGCAATTACAGCCCAGTCAGCCTGACTTCGGTGGTAGGCAAACTAATGTAATCACTACTGAAGGAAAGGTTTGTAGAATATCTTGACTCTAGTGGCTTACAAGATCCGAGTCAGCATGGATTCTTCGGAGGAGGTCATGTCAAACAAATCTGACAAATTTCTTTGGCTTGGTGACCAGCGAATTAGATCAGGGTGGAGCGGTAGATGTCGCCTACCTAGATTTCAGTAGGGCTTTCAACACTGTTCCACATAGGAGACTCGTAAACAAACTGTGTAGTCTAGGAATGGGTCCAAAGGTGGCAAATTGGGTAAGGAATTGGTTAGGGGACAGAAGACAGATGGTGGTGGTAAACAGAGTTCACTCTGAGGAAAGGAGAGTGACCAGAGGGGTGCCACAAGGATGAGTACTGGGACCAGTGCTCTTTAATGTCTTTATTAGTGGCATTGCAAAGGGGTTAGAAGTTAAGGTATGCCTTTTTGCATATGACACTAAAATCTGTAGTAGGGTAGACACTCCATGGGGGGGTGGAAAAAATGAATGGAGATCAAAGAAAGTTAGTGGAGTGGTCAAGGGTGTGGCAGTTAAGTTTCAATGCAAAGGAGTGCAAAATTATGCACTTGGGACACAGAAACCCATCGGTGGAGAACAAAATGGGTGTAGCAGTATTAACGACTACCAAACAGGAAAGAGACCTGGGGGTAATCATATCTGATTATCGAAAGTTGGTCAAACAGTGTGACAAGGCAGTGGGAAGAGCTAGTAGGATGCCAGGGTGCATAGGGAGAGGCATCACTAGCAGAAAGAGAGAGAGAGAGAGGTGGAGTTACCACTGTATAGATCACCCAGATGCTGACTGGGAAATCACAAATGTGGTGGCAAGACAGTGAAGACATGCTTGAGCTGTGAGAATATTCCTTCAACAGCTGATCAGGGAACCAATGGGGGAAGCAACTTGTTGGACATGGTCCTGACTAATGGGGAGATTGTGGAGGAGGTGCAGGTGGGAGAAGGCTTGGGTACCAGAGATCACAGTGCGGTATGGTTCAGGATCAGGGCAGGGAGGGAGACAAGTAAGACTAATGCGATAGTCATGGGCTTTAGACACACTGACTTTAATAAGATGAGAAAGATAGTTAGGGAAAAAATGGAGGGTACGGAGAAGATAGGGGCAGTGGAGGAACTCCAAGAAGCTAACAGAGGAGACATTCAGGAAGTAGTAGAAATGTGCATAAAGAAGGTCAGGAAGAACAAGAGGGAGAGGAGACCATTCTGGTTCACCAAGGAGGTGGCGGGAGCAGTCAGGGAAAGGAGGGCTTTCTGAAAATCTAAGAAGACACTTATAGAGGATGATAGGGTGGAGAATAGGGAGAAGAGGAGTCTGGCAGGGAGAGAGATTAAAAGGACAAAAGTAGCCACTGAGGAGGAAATAGCCAAAAGGGCCAGGAAGGGGGATAAAACATGTTTTAGATATGTGAGGGAGAGGAAACGATCATGGCAGGGGATTGCTAGAATGAGGGGGGAAGGAAGGGTAAACTTGGAGCAGAATTTCAAAAAGGCAGAGGCACTAGATGAGTATTTTAGCTCGGTGTTCATGGAGGAGGTGGAAGGCTGGGGTCTGATGCTAGCACCTAAGGGGAAGCAGGGTAAATGGGTGGATCAGAGCCCGTTCACTGTGGATAGAGTCAGAGCTGAGCTGGATAGACTAAAAATGGACAAGGCAATGGGGCCTCAATGGTTGTACCCCAGAGTGATTAAGGAGTTGAGGGAGGAGCTGGCCGCTCCCTTGACAAGGCTCTTCAACCTGTCCCTGGATATGGGGAGGGTGCCAGAGGACTGGAGAAGGTCTGACATAGTGTCCTTGCACAAGAGAGGTAGCAGGCAGCTGAAGGAAAACTACCACCCAGTCAGCCTCACATCTGAAGTGGGGAAAGTAATGGAGGCATTAATCAAGAAGAGGGTAGTAAATTACCTGGAGGAGTGTGGCTTGCAGGACAGCAGCCTGCATGGCTTCACCAAAGGGAAATCTTGCCAAACCAACCTAACTGAGTTCTTTGATTGGGTGACTCAAATAATTGAACAGGGAGGTGCTATGGATGTGTCCTATCTGGACTTCAGCAAGGCCTTCAACACCATCCCTCATAAGAGGTTGGTGAGCAAGATGGAAAGCATGGGGTTTGGAGGGAAAATAGCAGGCTGGGTGGAGGCCGGGCTAGTAAGGAGAACTCAGAGGGTAGTGCTTAACGGGGTGCATTCCAAGATGACAAGGGTGAGGAGCAGAGTGCCACGGGGTCAGTCCTGGGTCCAATCCTCTTCAACATCTGCATCAGTGATATTGCAGAGGGTTTCAGAGGGAGGGTGTGCCTATTTGCCGATGATACAAAAATTTGCAATAGGGTGGACACCCTGGAGGGGGTGGAAGACATGAGGAGGGACCTCAAGACACTTGAGGAGTGGGGCAGGAAATGGCAGTTGAGGTTTAATGCCAAGAAGTGTGCTGTGATTCACCTAGGGAGGAAAAACATGAAAGCGGGGTACACACTGGCGGAGAAAGGAAATCAAAGAATTAGAACAGGAAAGAGATCTGGGAATCATAGTCTCCTCAAACCTTAAGGTAGGTTTTCAATGTAGCAGGGTTGAGGGAAGGGCCAAAGGAATGCTGGCATGCATAGGGAGGGGCATTACTAGGAGAAGGAGGGAGGCTATAATGCCCCTCTACAAAGCCATGGTGAGGCCACAGTTAGAGTACGGGTTCAGTTCTGGAGCCCACACCTCCACAAGGATATAGATGCATTGGAGAGGGTTCAGAGAAGGGCAACAAAGATGGTGCAGGGTATGCAGGGGAAGACATATAAGCAGAGGTGAAAGGAGCTGAATCTGTATACACTAGAAACAAGGAGTGAAAAGAGGGACATGATTGAAACTCTTAAATATGTAAAAGGGCTCAATAAAGCAGGTGAAGGGGGTCGGCTGAGGAGGAAGAAGGGAGCCAGAACTAGAGGGAACAGCCTCAGATTGCAAGCAAATAGGTTCACGGGCAATGTGAGTGGGAGCTTCTTCACAGAGAATGTGGTGGAGCCCTGGAACAGACTGCCAGATGGAGTAGTGGGGGCTGAGATGGTGGAGGAATTTAAGAGGGCATGGACAGGCATATGGGACTGAGTATTGGGGAGAGGGTGGGGGCAGGCGGGGAGGGGGTATGTGAAAAGCTAGAGTTGGGCTGACTAGATCGACTGGAAGGGTCCTTTTCTGCCATCAAATTTCTGTGATTCTATGATTCTATGATCACTGGTAGGATCTCACCCACAGTACTGTGTCTAGTTCTGGAGACCACATCTCCAGAAGGACATAGACAGAGCAGAAGAAGACTGGAGGAGAGCAACTAAAATGATGCGGGGTCTGCATCAAAAACCCTATGAGGAGAGACTAAAGGACCTCAGTTTGTACACCCTGGATGATCAAATACCTCACGGGGATAAATGATGTTCAAGAGGGAAGTATTTTTCAGAAAAAAAAATGCTCAAGAACAAGGAGACATGCTATGAAGCTGGAAAGTGGTAGACTCATGAGATATATGAGGAAGTACTTCTTCACAGAAAGAGTAGTGGATGCTTGGAGCAGCCTCCCAGTGGAGGTGGTGGGGGAAAAATGGTAACAGGATTCAAGAATGCATGGAATAGGAATAAGGGAACCTTAGTAGTAAAGGAGGGGAAGTAAAGACAGAGATCAAGTTGGGCCTGCTGTATTACAGTAGGCAGCAAAAATGGGCAGACTATTTATTTTATTTATTTGCATTTTGGTAACTGGGTGGGCCCACTGAGACAATACAGTCCCTTTTTCAGGGGCAGCCCAGGATCAAACAGACAATTACGAGGTTTGTACATCCAATAAAGGTTACTAGCAAGTACAGTGATGGGGTACAGTGCTTTCAGAATGGAGAAAAGCAGGGTTAACAAGGAGATCTTCAACAAATGCAGAGAGAACCAATCAAGCAAACAGTGCAACAGTAGACAAAAATATTACAAAACAGTTAAATAAGGTATCGTACGAACAGCCCATAAGTCAGTGATGGATACAGCAATGCAGTATTCACATGAGGCTGGTAACACAAGTGGTAGGGGTGCTGTCATCTGAAACAAGTACAGTGGGAGAAGGCCGAGAGGTGGAGCATGAGGGAATGTTGGAATAGGGAGCAGGAAGTGCATGATAAAATCACATGCTGTAAGGAGTTCCAAAAGAACATAGTGGAGAAGTCAAAAGATCTCCTGCCTATGGATAACCATGGAGTAGGAGTTACAAGAAGGGGAAGGGAGGAGAACCTAAGCATTCTAGAGGACTGTCTGAGATGGACGATGTCTGCAAGACAGGGGGTTTAGGAGGTGAACCAGACTGTGTACAAAGCCAAGGGTTATTAGTTGGAGTATGGACTCATAAGAAGGCCATCCCAATGATGAAAAGACATCACAGTGGTGGTGATATGCGTTATCCCCTAAAGCAAACCTTCCAATCAGGTGGTAAAGTTGTCTAATGTGCGTGAAGATGATTGCAATGGTGTGGAAAACTATAGGTGAGAAGGGTGGAGGTTGCAACTTTGTGGCAAGAGACTGAGGAGAGGAACGGGAGAAGGCAGTAAAGTAGACCCAGTTTCTGATTAACAGTCATTGTAAGGAGAGCTACGTGAGTATCAAAGGAGCAGGAGGTATCAAGGATGACACCCAGGTATTTAAAGGATTGCACAGATTCAAGGGCATCACCAAAGTGGGAGGAGATAGTGAGAATTGGGTAAGGTTAGGGAGTTGAAGCAGGATGGAAGAATACCATACATTTGGTCTTTTTGGTGTTGAGAACTAGTTGGTTGTCCAAAACCCAGTCCTCAAGTGTATGGAAATCAGAACCTAGTGTTCTATTTAGCCAGCTGATGTCCTGAGAGGAGCAGTAGATGATGGTATCATCCTTGTAAATTTGGACAAAGGCCCCACCACAGCTGTTAGGCAAATCATTAATGAAAAGAGAAAATAACAATCGACCCAAAATGGACCCTTGCAGTACTCCATGGTTAAAGGATCTGAAGTTTGAGAGCACACCTGACCACTTAACCCCTTGAGAGCGGTCTGTGAGGTAATTGTAAAACAAGTTCCCTGCGCTCTGGTCAAGGCCCAGGGAGTGCAACTTCCAAACCAGGAGGTTGTAGGTAACCAGGTTGAATGCCTTCATTAAGTCCATGAAGACCACTCCAGTGACTAGGCCCTGGTTTATCGCACCAAACAGTTCGACAGACACCTTTACAAGGACGGTGAGGGTGTTGTGACTCTTTCAGAACCCATGCTGGAAAACAGAGAGAAGGTGGTATGAATCCAGGTATTCTTGGAGATGGTTGTAAAGGATTCACTCTTGGATTTTAGCAAGAGGGCAGAGGATAGATACTGGCTTGTAGTTGTTAACCATCAGTGTGGTCCCACCCTTATGGACAGGGACAACCACAGTGACTTTCCACCTATCTGGGACCATATCAGACAGGAAGGACCTGTTGATCAGATCCGGTACTGGATAGGCCAGAGCTTGGGCTTGAGAGTGACATAACCTGGGGAGCTATCTGGCTTAAGGTTAGAGAGGAACATGCATACTTCCTTGAAGGTGGCCAGCTTAAGATGGAAGGTCAGGCAGCTACCTGTGTCTACCAGTGGTAAGGTGAGAAGTTAAGGGGGGGCAGAGTGGGTGAAGAACGAGGTGTACTTTTGCAAGTCCATGAAAAACTCATTGAAGCCCTTAGCAATGGAAAGAGGGGTCGGATAAGATGGATCCTTTGGCAATGAGGGAGCTTGGTGCTTCATTGGACCTGCCTTTGATAAGTGAGTTCACTTGCTTCCAGAACTCCTTAGGGTTGCTAAGGATCTCAGCTTGTAAAGTCCAGAGATGGGTACACTTTGCTTTAACAAGTGCATGTGTTCCTTAGCTGCCTAGAGGCCTGCCAGTCAGAAGATAGATCGCTACATTTAAAGGTTTTCCATGCCCTGTCACAAGCTGTCATAAGCTTTCATAGCTCCTTAGACAGCAAGGGTGCTTTAATGCTTTTGGATCTGCTCCTTTTCAAGGGTGCATGGTGCTTGAATATATTGATCAGGGTTCACATGAAAAAGTTGAGGGCCTGGTTAATGTCACAGAGGGTGTGGATAGGACCTCAGTTAGCATTAGAAAGAGAGGCAAGGTCGGCTTAGACATTGAACCGAGACATATTCCTGACTAAAGAGACTTTTTTGGGGGGGGGGTTTGGGGAAGTTGTTACGCCATAGGCAGAAGGTTGGGGAGTAGTCACCGATACTATTAGACTAGGTGAGCCAAGCGGTCCTTATCTGCTGTCATATTCTATGTTTCTGTTTCTGTAAAGCCTTCATTACATTACAATGCATGATACAGATAGTCGAAACAGCCATTCATAGGGACAAAACTCCTAAAACAAGTGTTAGCTGCAACCAACAATGGCTGCTTTTGGATTTTCTTGTTAAATATGCAATATGAGCTAGAATGTTCATTTTGACAGGAGACAGGTTGACTTTTGCAGTAGCACTATGCCTGTGGCATATGGCATTGGCTGACTCCTACAGCTGTCACAGTCCAGTATCTTAGTGGTAACACAGCCTGTATGTAGCCATTATGATCTGGACAGGTGATTTGCATTGATGCATGCTGCACTGCTGTCAGTGGAGAGTTCAACCACTGCAAACAATTATACCCAATTGTATTTGGCAGCTTTGGTGGGTGACAGTACAGGAGGCCCAGTGCCCCTGAATAATCTCACCTCCTACTACCCATACTGGTGAGGACATTGAAAAAACTGCATTAATTCAACAGTTAGGGTTCAGCTTAAAGCAACAAAAGCAGGGAAATGTGGTGTTAGGGTTTCCAACCCTAATTTCCACCCCACGTCCCCCAAATAGCAATAGGAAAAAAAAAATTGGGTTTTGGGTCTCCTCAGTCTTGATGAATCAGTGGTGGAGTCTTTCTTATGAATTTCTGAGCCCTCTAGTCCCTGTGCTTCCATGTGTCTGCAACATCCATGCAAAAAGTGTGACACACACATATTGTCTAGGATTTAAAAAAAAATGACACCTGGCATGTTTATGAGGTGATGTGAAAAAATAACTATGTTGAAAGTTTGGAGTCCCCACCTCATTAACAAAGGCAGTGAAAATGTTCAAATCCCATCTGAAACGTGCTTTTGCAGAGTGACCACAAATTGGGATAATTCTACTACCCTTGGTCATGAGGTGGGGTCCCAAAAAGACCATGTTGAAAAGCTGATGTAAAAATATAAAAAAATTAAAAATTGACAAAAGTTATGAATAAAAGTTCAAACCCCACTGAGATACTTTAAACTGGAGTTACCTTATTTCTCTGACCACAGTCGCCAGTTCCAGCAGTAAGAAGTGTATTTAACAGGAGAGTGGCTCTGCAGCATGGAACATGTTAAGGAGAGTGTATGGGGTGTGAGTGATAGGTGCTGAGTGGGAGGATGGAGTGGGGTGGTTGGGGGTTCAGATTGGTAAGGGACAGTGTTCTTTTTTACAAGTCAAAAAAAAAAGCAATGAGGGACAGTTTTCTTTATTTCAGGGGACATTCCCACACTGGGACTTGGGCACCCAAGTTTCGGGCTTCTGTTTGGTGGCATGGGGGTGGGCACCTTGGTGCTGCCATGTATATAATGGGAAGGGGTGGGTGACCTGGAGGGGAGGTGGGTGAGGAGAAGTGATACTGGGGGGTCAAACTCCAGTCCACTTATGTAACAGTATATACTGTATTAATAACTTTTGTTTAATTACTTTAACACTTAAAGGGACACTTTTAGTTGACTTTTAGTGCTCCAGTTAAAAATGGTGCCAGTACATATAATTATCCTTCATATTATAGTCACAGTCCCTGTTTAAATCAGATCGCACATACATGTGTTTTTGTGCTGTTGTTTTTTTTTTTTTGTCTGATTGTATCATTTATCTTGTTGTGTAAAATTTTGAGCAGTTCATGTCAATCCCACATGTGCACTTCTAAGCTAGTGGATGAATGAGTTTCAATGTTTTAAGACATTCAAGTTAAACAGATATTTCAGTAGAGGACACTACCCCAAGACTTACACAGTGATTACACTTCTAAATTGAGCATTCTAACATGTTTAAATCAGTAGTTTGAAATATAAATCCCTGACTCTGGGCATACACAGCTGTGGTTTCCTTAAGTTTTCCATCAGGCAGCAGGATTAATCCCCCCCCCCCCACCTTGTCAACCCAGGGCATTGGAAAAAGTAAAGGGTCTATACTTTAAGGAGGGTTGAGGGTGCTCTCACAATACTACTATTACTATATTTAACAGCAGGGGATGTACAATTATGTATTCCTTTTGGGTAGGAAAGTCTGACTTATGTGTATCATATAATGCACTATCCACACTGGCCTACAGTAATTATGAGATTCAGCTGTGCAACCTTACTAGAAATGTGTGGAGTGAGAGCATAGCTAAAGGTATCATGCTGCAGATGCTGTAAAATGCAATACCACCCTGAACTGACAGAGAATGACTTCCAAATTTCAAAACATTCGAACATGTTTCTTCGATATGTATAATTGCAGTGGGCTCACTACCACTGCTCTGCACTGGCACACACAGCTTATGAAATTTAATTATTGGTAAATATATCCCTCTTCTAAATCCCGGTTCCCAAGACAATGTTTGTGTTTCCAATTGCTATATGTGAATACTAGTAAATACTATGTACAGTATAATGTGGCTTACAAAACACTATGACCAAATAGTGGTTCAAAGAAAAACATGGCCCTCATTTATGGTAAATGGCTATCATTGTCACAGATCAAAGTGTGCATCTCATGATACCTTCACCCATCTATGTGACAGGCAGAACTGCAGGTCATTGGTTCCTTACGGCAAAGTATACGTAGTACATCTGAGTCATGACCACTGATGTGGGACATGAACAGACATGCAGTCCATTGTGATGGGCTTTAAATGTTGTGGTGACAGATATTACGTTCATGTCTGCTGTATATTTAGATGACCCAGATGTGATTTAATGTTCTGTTAGGGGTTTGTGGAAGAGAGATAGAAAGTTACTGGGTATGATTTAAGTGGAACATAATCATTTGAACAGTTATGGTAATGATGTGTACATTTAGATAGACAGACAGACATATAGATAGATAGATAGATAGATAGATAGATAGATAGATAGATAGATAGATAGATAGATAGACAGACAGATAGAGTACTTTATTTCTATAGCGCCCCTCTCCAAAGACTCTGAGCGCTGCATGATATAAAACACATATTTAAAAACAAACACAATATAAAAATACAAAATACAACTGGGAGCATGCAATTATCTATCCATCCCATAAATCCAAATAGTTTTAAAACATACTCAATAAAATGTTTGCCGGAACAAATATGTGTTAAGGCCCTTTTTAAAGGCTTCTACCAAGGAGGCCTCCTTTAAATAACCAGGCAAGGAGTTCCAAAGGGTAGGTGCAGCCACCAAGAATGCTTTATCCCCAAATGCCGCAATCTAACCCTGGGAACTCCCAGGAGGCCTCCCCCAGCAGAATGGAGGGCCTAGGACGGACGGTAGGGGACAAGGAGATCTTGCAGATAGACAGGACCCCTTTCATGCTGGGTCTTATAGGTCAACAGCCCTATCTTGAAGACAACTCTCCAACGGAACAGCAGTCAGTGCAGTCGGTGGAGGACCAGGGTGATATGTTCACTCCTTTTCACCCCCGTCAACAATCTAGCCACAGTGTTCTGCACCAGCTGCAGTCTGCTGAGGTTGCCTACAGATAACCCTAGCTACAGGGTGTTATAGTAGTCCAACCTGGAAGTGACAAAAACAGGTACCAATGTGGTCAGGTCATTAGTCAGGATCATGGCTTGAATTCGGCGATATTCCTGAGATGATAAAACCCACTTCTCACCACGGCCGACACCTGATCATCAAGTGTCAGGACGTCATCCAGGATTACTCCCAAGTTCTTCACCTGTCTAGAGGAGGCTAGGGGCACACACCCCAACACTAGGTCAGGGGGTAACACCACAACCCCCTCCACCCCAATGACCTGGCTCCACAACCAGTACCTAAGTCTTGTCTGGGTTAAGCATAAGCCAACTGTGAGTCATCCACGACTGGATTTCCTCAAGGCAGCTGTTAAATACTGAGTCTGACACCTGGGTGTTGGATGCACAGGACAAGTACAGCTGGGTATCATCTGCATAGCAATGAAAACCCAGCCCGTACCACCTGATAACATCCCCCAATGGCAGTATGTACACTGTGAACAATACAGGTGACAAGACCGAACCCTGTGGAACACCACAGCACAGAGGCTTTGGGTTAGATGAGACAATTTGGCTTGATTTAGTAATTCCTCTTCAATTACTTATAAAATATTTGCAGAAGTAATACTCTTCAAATAATACCTAATCACAAGTCTCATCTGTTATACTATTTTACGATACTTCTCCTTAGCAAATTCAATCTTAGTATTTTATTGGAACTTAACTGTTTACCTTTCTAAAGCTAATACAACTTCACTAACACATTTTGAAAAACCTTAATTTTAAAATTTAATTTTAGAATAAATGAAAACTGGTGACTATGTCTCATTACGGTTTATAAATTAAATCAATTTATACATATTGGAAGGGGTAGTGTAAAAAGGTTGGTGCAAGTTGTTAACGGAATTGCGATAACTTCTGGGATATGACAGATGTTGTTGAGATGTTGGTGAGATACTGACAACAACAAAAATGGAAAGGGACCTGGGGGTAGTCATATCAGATGACCTAAAGGTGGGCCAGCAATGTGAGAAGGCAGTAAGAAGGGCTGGGGGGATACTGGGATGCATAGGGAGAGGCACCACTTTTAGAAAACAAGAAGTTGTTGGCCCTCTGTACAGAAAGTTGGTAAGATCACATCTGGAGTACTGTGTACAGTTCTGGAGAACCCATCTCCACAAGGACATAGACAGGGTGCAGGCTGTCCAGAGGAGGGCAACCAAAATGATGCAGGGTCTGCATCAGAAGACATATGAAGAAAGACTAAAGAAACTAAAGATGTATAGCCTCGAGGAAAGGAGGGAGATGGGGGACATGATAGAAACTTTCAAATACCTCAAGGGACTCAACATAGTCCAAGAGGGTAGCATCTTTCAGAAAAAGAGATGTGCAAAAACAAGGGGGCACAATTTGAAGATAGAGGGGGGACGACTCAGAGGTAATGTGAGGAAGTATTTCTTCACAGAGAGTGTTGTGGATACATGGAACAGCCTTCCTGAGGAGATCGTAGAGTCAAAAACAGTGGGGGAATTCAAGAATGTATGGGACAGACATAAGGCAATTCAAGTGGGGGGTAGGAGGAAGTAGGCTGTTGGTTAACTAGGATCTGCAGCTTATCTGTTAGGCAGGGAAATGGGCAGACTAGGTGGGCCAAGCGGTCCTTATCTGCCATCAAATTCTATGTTTCTATGTTTCTATGAAACAAACTTGGGAAACTAAGATTTTTTACAATATCTGGTAATGCAATGTTCATCCCATTCTTAGCCCAATGAAAATATAACTTCTTTAAAAAATATATTAAGCTGATTATCAGATTTACTGTAATTAAAATTGACTATGCTGCAATTTTACATTTGAGTTGACAGTATAGTTGGCAGTATTTCTCAGTCTAGAATTATACAATGTGGTGTGCCCCAGGGTTCAATCCTGGGGTCACTCATTTTTTCACTCTCTATGAATATGGCTCCCAGCATCTGCACACATAACTCCATGACTTCATATGCAGATGATGCCGTTATTTTCAGTCTGGGACCTCATCCTAATGATGTCCTTCAGAATGTTCAAACTAATTTTGATTATTTTCAGGACTATTTAATACTTAACCATATGGTTCTGAGTTCTGAAAAAAAAAAGTTATGCTTTTCTCAAGTGAAAAATTTAAGGCTGATGAATTTCAACCAGTTATAGAGAAGAAGGGGACTATTATTGAACTTGTGGATAATTTGAAATATCTTGGGATAATTTTAGATAGTAAGCTTACTTTTGAATCTCATATTAATTATCTAAGAAAAATAATACACCAAATGCTTGGGTTGCTGTACTGTGTAAAATTGTTCCTAACTGCTGATTCCAGGAAGCAACTCTCACATACTGTTTTGTTGAGTATCTTATACTATGGTGTAATAATCTATACATCCACTAGTAGAAATATACTCAGTGGACTCAAGGTAACTTATAATTCAATCTTCCGATTTATGTTAAATGCCTCATTTCGTACCCATCATTGTTTACTCTTTGAACATTCCAATAGTTTGTCCCTTGAAAACAGGATTCTTCACAAAATGAGTATTTTTCTGTTTAAAGTGATAAATGGAATACTTCTTTTATCAGCTGTTGATTTTGAGGGTCTGAAATTGTCTAACCATTTTGTTTTAAGACTACGGCTGTTTCTTGGGCAGGAGGATCGATCAGGGCATGGATCATCTTGCAGAAGGAAGTGATGTTTGAGGTTGGCAGGTGCTTTTTGAAATAGTCACCCTTGGCACTGTAGATTACCTTGGTGCAATTGTTCCTGAGAGATTTGTATTTTTGCCATGCTTGTGGGGATAGGGAGGATTTGTATAGTGACCTGACCTTGTCACAGGCCTTGTACTGGTCAATCAGTGCTGCAGAAATCTATGGGTGATGTTTTGACCACAGGGGTGTGATAGTCCCATATCTTGGATAGTGTAGATAGGAAACTGGTAAGTGCAGATTCCATGCTGGGTGCAGAGTAGCAGGGGGTCCAGTCTGCTTTGTTCAGGTTGTATAGGAGGATTTTGGATTATATCGAGTGTAATGGGAGAATGTTTAGGTATTTGGGGGCTGAGTGAGGTGGATGTGTTTTCCTGACATGATATGTGACACAATGATTGCTTAGGGCATCAAAAGTTCATGAACTGGATTGAACCATGGTACACCTTTCCCTGGCAAACATATTTCTCAGAAAATGCTTTTCCACAGTTGTATGACTTGGTGTATAGTGCCATCACAAAAGAGTTGCAACTCTCTGAGGTGAAGCAGGACCAGCAACCAAAAAATTGACTACATGACTGCTACAGCTCACTGGGCAAGTTTTCAGTCAGAAAGCAATATTCCTGCTCTACCATAAGTAGTAGGAAGCAGGCTGTATTGTGTGTCACCACTTTTGAAGAAAAACACACTGCTGTGAATATTTTGCAGGAGCTGAAACATCAGTTCTAGAAATGGTTTATCCCTTATCTCCATAGTCCATAGCCAGTTTTATATTATCAGATAATGGTGCCAACATAGTAAACGTTGTTAGAGATGGCAACTACCTATACATATCTTGTTTTGCACATTGTTTAAATCTTCTCATCCATGGTTTCTTAAATAGAAACAGAAATACTGAAAGCCTGTTACGTCTTGCTAGGAAAATGTATGGGCATTTCAGCCACTCTGTGAAAGTTCAAAAAATCCTGAAGGGGCTGCAGAGGTCAAACAACTTATCCTTGCATACATTAAAACAGGACATTCCAACCCACTGGAATTCAACATTTTACATGTTGGAAAGTCTTCCTGAACAGAAAAAAGCTGTACATGACTACAGAATGCAGAATCAAATAGGTAAAGTGGACATCATGTTCAGTTCCAGCAGCTGGACTCCACTGGAATCTTTGGTCACCTTATTGGAGCCATTTGTGGCTGCCACGTGATGTCATTGCAGACAGTGCAACTCTGAGTCAAATTCTTCCTCAAATCAGATTTTTTCACATTTTCCTTGATGACATAAAGAAAGACTTTCAGTCAAAAGACTACACCATGGCTGTTATGCTGGCAGATGATTAAGTCTCAGACTGTTGAATGATCAGAGAATAAATGCCATGTTTAAGAATGATACCTATGTGTTGGCTACATTACTAGATCCCGGCTTCAAGTGGAACATTGAAACCATACTTATTGCAGGGGAAGACATTGAGTATTGGAGAGATTGTCTGCTAACCAAATGTGACATTGCCCTACAGTACAAGTCACATTAAACTGTTCCTCCAGTGTGTTGTTTTAGCACTTCTGATTGAGTTGCATAATTGTTGCTGGATCCAGCACAAAGTCCTGCACAAACTGTTTCCTAAGAGTTAAAACTCAGTTTTGAATTGCATGGAACATATCGGTGTGTCCCGATGGCTGTGAGCTGATTTCCTGTCTAGTATTGTATAATTTCTTTTATGTAGTTTTCTACAGCTTTGAGTCCTTAATAGAGAGTTTTCCACCTTTAGTTTTGCTGCATTTTATTTTAATTGAGTAGTTTCATTTAGATTTAGATAGGGAGGTTTCAGCTCTTTTAGCTGATTTTATGCATTTTAGTATACAATGCCTATGAATTTTGCAGTGTTTCCTCTTTTCCATAAAAAATTCAGTGTATGTTTATGGTATGTAAAGTATGGGAATAGCATAATAGCATTTTAGCATTTTAAGCCAAATGAATATGGTTTGCATATCATGTGAGTTTCTTTAATATGTACCTTTAAGGAACTGTACCTTTAAGTAATTCTCCCTATAAATATGTGTTTCTTACTCACAAGACACCACCCCCTGATGACATGCAGTCAGCATGAAACTGGTCGGGAGTTTGCCTTGCTGTGTATCCTGTAGCCTGTAAGGCTTTGTTTGGTGTCTGTTTTATTAAATATGTCTGCTTTCTATGCCATATATTGAGAACTGAGTCTTGTTTTCAGTAGATATTTGTGTGGACTCGAGCACATTTACTCATGGAGGAGCTGTTTTTACTGATACTGACATCAATGTTCATACAGCCTACAGTATGTGCTACCGGTACTATCTGACTGTAAGTCTGTATAAGCGAAGCTGTGCACTGTTGGAAGAGTGAATACATCTTAGAACCATAGAAACATACTGTAGACTTTGACAGCAGATAAGGACCACTTGGCCCACCCAGTCTGCCCATTTCCCTACCTACTGGATAAGCTGCAGATCCTAGTTAACCAACAGCCTACTTACTCCTACCCCCCACTAGAATTGCTGTATGTCTGTGCCATGCATTTTTGAATTCACCCACTGTTTTTGAACCCACAACCTACTCAGGAAGGTTGTTCCGTATGTCCACCACCCTCTCTGTGAAACAATACTTTCTCACGTTGCCCCTGAGCAGTCCCTCCTCTATCTTCAAATTGTGCCCTCTTGTTCTTGCACATCTCTTTTTCTGAAAGCTGCTACCCACATGGATTTTACTGATTCCCTTGAGGTACTTGAAAGTTTCTACCATGTCCACCCTCTCCCTCCTTTCCGTGAGGGTATACATATTAAGCTCCTTTAGTCTCTCATCATATGGCTTCTGGTGCAGACCCTCCACCATTTTATTTACCCTTCTCGGGAATGCCTCCATCCTGTCTATGTCTATGTCTATGTCCTTGTGGAGTTGGTGTCTCCAGAAGTGCACACAGTACTCCACATGGGGTCTCACCAGCTGTCTGTAGAGAGGAATAACAACTTCCTGTTTTCTACTGGTGATGCCTCTCCCATATGCATCCTAGTATCTACCCAGCCCTTCTTATTGCCTTCTTACATTGCCTGCATACCTTTAGGTCATCTGAAATCACTACCCCAAGGTCCTCTTCCATTTTTGTTGTTGTTAGTACCCCCTCCCAATTATGTACTCTTCCCCTGGGTTTTTTGTTTCCCAGGTACATTACTTTGCACTTCTTTGCCTTGAATCTAAGCTTCCATACTTTTGACCATTCCTCCAACCTTGCTGAGTCCCTTCTCATCCTTTCCACCCCCACTTGTATATCAACCCTGTTGCAGATCTTTGTGTCATCTGCGAAGATGGATACTTTTCCTTCCAGTCCCTCTACAATGTCACCTATAAAGACATTAAGGAGGACCAGTCCCAGTACTGAACCTTGTGGTACCCTGCCAGTACCCCCGTTTCTTTGGAGTGAACTCCGTTTACTATTACCTTCTGTGTCCTGTTGCCCAGCCAATGTTTTATCCAGGCTACCACCCTTGGAACCACTCCCAGGCTGGCTAACTTGTTTATTAATCTTTTGTGTGGGACTGTGTCAAATACCTTACTGAAGACTAGGTAGGTCATGTCCACAGCCCCTCCCTGGTCTACTACTTTGGCCACCCAATCAAAGAAATCTATTATATTTGTCTGACATAACCTTCCTGCTGTGAATCCATGCTGCCTTGGGTTCTGTACCTCGCTGGCCTCTAGGTACTCAACAATTCTTTCTTTCAGAAGTGATCCCATAATTTTTCCTACCACTGAGGTCAAACTAACAGGTCTGTAGTTTCCTGCCTCTGCCTTGCTCCAACTTTTGTGAAGGTGAATCACATCCGCCTTCCTCCAGTCTTCAGGTACCACACCATCCCCCCATGATTTGTTAAAAAGGATAGTCAGTGGTGTCACTAGTTCTCCCTTTAGTTCTTTTAGAATTATGGGGTGAATTCCATCAGGCCCCATTGCCTTGTCCACTTTGAGTTTTAGGAGTTCTTTCAGGACTTTTTCTTCTGTGAATGGACTGGTATTGACCTCCCTATCCAGAGTGCTTCTGTTGTTTGGTTTAGGTACATCCCCCTCCTCTTCTTTTGTGAATACTGAACAAAAGTATTCATTCAGTATCTCTGCCTTTTCACTGTCACACTCTGCCTACCCCCTTCCCTTTATTAAGCCGCACTATCCCTCCCTTGGTCTTTCTTTGCTCACTAATGTACCTACAAAAGGTTTTATCCCTCTTCTTTACTGAGTTGGTTTTGGTATCAGTTTTTGGGAGTGCAGGGCACTATAGGGCATGCACTCCCATCTACCCATAAGTGTACATATATTGTAATGAACTACCATCTTCCTAAGGCCCTGCACTCCCAGTGTTGCATAATAGATGGCCCAACACTCCAATTACTGCATAATGGTATCCATATGTGGGCACGCAGGGCCCTGAACTCCCACCTACCGCTCATTGTAGAGACACAGCACAGCCCTAGACACATCCCAAGAAAGCCTTGTGCTGCAAATGGTGCAATATCTCAGTAACTGTAGCAACTTTGGAAAACATTCCACTGCAGTTGTAATGATGGACAGGTAACCTAAATATGTGCTTAATATGCCTAAAGGTATACTATGCTGCGCTTAGAGAAAAATCCATATCTCAAACCGTTTTCAAGATATTGGCTCCCAAAGGTGCTGCATTCAGCACAATTATCCTATGGGAAATTTCTCAGCTTCGGAATTCCATAACTATGTAACCAAACCAGCATAAGGTACATCTCTGGGGCATCCCCTTTCTACCCAGCAAATTTCAAGCCAAAAGTCCTAACTGTTTCTTTGCAGTGAAATGGCAAAGAAACAGCAACCTTTAAAAATCCCTGTTCGTGAGCTGTCAAAATCTTAGTTCGTGAGCTGAATCAATGTTCATGAGATGTCAAAATCCCTGTTCATGAGCCAATTCCTGTTCACGAGGTAGGGCCATCTGGTCGTCCCTTCACGAACAGAGATAGCTCACAAACAGGAATCTTGATACCTCATGAACAAGGATTTTGATAGCTCATGAACAGGGATTTTTAGGGCCATCTGATCATTCCCTCATGAATAGGGAGTTTGACAGCTCATGAACAAGGATTTCTCATGAACAAGGATTTTGACAGCTCATGAACAGGGATTCTGACAGCTCCCAAACAGGGATTCCTTTTTAGAATCCCTGTTCTTGATCTGTCAAAATCCCTGTTCGTAAGGAGAATCCCTGTTTGTGAGGTGTCAAAATCCCAGTTCATGAGCCAATCCCTGTTCATGAGACAGGGCCACCTGGTCGTCCCCACATGATCAAGGATTTTGACAGCTCACAAACAGAGATTTACTCGTGAAAAGGGATTTTGACACCTCATGAACAAGGATCGGAAGCGAGTCACGAATAGGGAATTTTGAATTAAAAAACAGCTGCTTTTTGACTAAACTAAATGGAACCAAGGCCATGGGTTTGTAAAGGGTGTCACCCTGAACAAAACCCATACTTTAATATCCACAAAAGACATCTGTGGGGCAAGTCACAACGTTTTGTTTTTTTGAAAAATTTTAAACAAGATGGCAGCTCGCGAACATGTATTTTTTTCATACAAACAAGGATTTAATGAATCCCTGTTTGTGATCTGTCAAAATCCCTGTTTATGAGCCCAAATCCTTGTTTGAAGCTGCACAGTTATCCAAAAGATGGAACTGAGCATGATCGGAACCCAAAATTTCAAAATTAAATAACTTTGGAACAGATTAATATTTTTTCACCAAACCAATTCTGGTTTATTCTTTGTGATAATCTCTTTCTATTCTCCTTAAAATATCAGGCCAAATTTTCAAACGGTGTGGCCGCAAGACAGTAAGGAAAAATCAGAAAAATGGTGCAAAAAAGAAGCAACTTTTACACTTTTTCACTATGTGCTACGCGAAATCTGCACATCTGATCTAAACAAAACCTGGTGCATCAAAAGAGCTACCCTTCAGGATCATGCATACTAAATTTCATGCAAATCTTTTGAACAATTGCAAAGTTATTTAAGTGCAAAATTTGTGATTTAACATTAAACTGCTTACTCAACCCTAACTATAATGGTGCAATTATGCCACTATCATCAATATATATATCTATATATATAGGTTCTTTGTCATATATATATATATATATGTTTTATTTTGTTAAGTTTTTATGGATGCTATAATGAAAAATGATATACTGGTATGCAAGTATAATTTGACATTGTAATTTATATAAGAGTATGCTTTATATATATATAAAATGGGTTTGTAAAAACTGAAAATGTTATTGGACAAACAGCATCACCTGACCATTGATTTAATCTCCTATTTAATCAACAGTTAGGCAGTCAATCTACTGTACATCCATGCTTTGTCTCTAGAGACTGAGAACCATTATCTCTCCATACAGAGGGAAGTTTAAGATTCTGAAAAAGTAAAGGGCAATGGACAGTAACGCTTGATCTGCAGACTATCCCCCAGCTCTACTCCCCAACATCTCAGACTTGTTTTTCTGGGCTGTTGTGTCCTGCAAAAGCAAGTTAGAAATGGGTACATGTGTGTGGAGCATGGATTTGTCTGCTTCCACCCTCACTCATTCTGTCAATCACAGAGCAGGAAACACTGGGGAGATGCAGAATGGGTGAAATACTGTTCATATAGCAGCAACACCATGAAAGCCTGTTGAGAGGCATTGGAGCCAATACTGTCTCTCTGCCTCTGACACATAGGAACTTGAAGCAAGTCTCATGACATGAGAGCAAGAATACTTTCCATTACAGCCCAAGAAGGAGGGAGAGCAGCGGCTGTGTAATAGAAGATCAGTCAGTGTTGCTAAAGAGAGAGAGAGAGCATGAGTCAGAGAGTGACAGCCAGAAAAAAAGCGTTTAAAATGCATTTATGTAAAACAAACTTCAAAGATCAGTTTGTTACTACATAAATTCTAAAGGAAATGTTATTATAAAAATAAACAATTCTATAGTTATGGGAACTACTTGTACATGTAGCAGGATACACGACAATGTCTCATATTTAAACAAGAAAAAGGTTTTCCCTATTTTTTTATGGAATAACCCATTTTATAAGCATGCTAACCCATGACAGGGCATGGGATTATGGGGAAATAATGCCTTTCCCAGGTGCTGTGAGGGCACTTAGCATGCAGGCTCATATGGCATTATGCATCATGCCTCAGAACGCACACGAGATGTGCATTAATACCCCATGCCCTGTTGAGGGTTATTGCTTACACATATATCTATTTGAGAAATAAGGTAAGTGTGGTTCAATGTATTTCCATTGGGTTTTCAACCAAACTTACCTTATTTGTCATACAGCAGCTGCTAGTTCTAGCAGTAAGTCATGCCTTCCATGGGAGAGTGGATCTTCACACTGGGACCTTTTCAGATTAGTGAGGGTGTGTGGAGAGTCTGGGTGGTACAGTGTGGTGGGTGCTCAGTGGGAGGCTGAGCTGGCGGGTGGGTCCTCATCACTGATGAACTTTCTTTTACAGATTAAAAAAAGACATTGAGGGGCTATTTGCTTCTTTTAGGGTTCCAAGTGACATTGTAGGGTGGGGGCTGCCACTAGACACCAGAGATAAACTGGATTTTTGCCACATTGGGCATGGAAGGATAGGGAGTGTTAAACACCATGGAAATAAACATTATGGGGGCAACAATCAGAGGGTGGAGGGTACCACTGAACACCAGGGGGAAAAAAAATATATATATATAAATGAAACATATTAATTGCAAAAAACTTTGTTAATATACTACTCAAGGATAAAATGACAAAAGTAGGGAAATGTGCAGTTAGGGTTTCCATCCCTAACAACCCACCCCAATCCTGCTGGAAGTAACAGGTGTGAGGTGTGTCTTGGGGTTGTCAACCCTAATGGTTACCCCATTCCATTCTTAAATAAGCTGAGATGGGTACAGTATATGAGAAAGGGGTGATCATTAGGGTTGACAACCACAAGGCACACGCCATAACTATTGCTTTCTGCAGGGTGAGGGTGGGGTGTTAGGGTTGGAAACCCTAATACGACATTTCCCTTCTTTTGTCACTTTAATGCTAACTAATTTTTTTTTACAATGAATTTCCTTACTTTTTGAGATAGTAAAATCATATCCTCATTTGCCTGTGGGAGTGCATTGCCTCCCAATCCCACCATAGATGTATACATGTATGTTGACATGGAAGAATTTCACCAAAACAGCAACCAAATTGTCAGTATAGCTTTGTTATAACCCCACCTCATGAACACTCAACTGAAAATGTTCAAATCCTCACCAAAACATCATTCTGTGCCACTGCAGCATCATGTGATGTAAAAAAAAAAACTGTCTGTTGAAAATCTGGGTGAAAATAGTGAAAATTGCTTATGTTACACCAGACCATAGTTAAATTAAATTTAAACACATGTGCATAACTTTGGCATTTTTACATATTTTGACCTCAAACTGTCAACATATCCTTCATATGACCCCACCTCATGAACAAAGGCAATGACAATTTTTAAATCATGGCTGACAGGTGATTTTGCCAAGTGACTGTGAAATTGAATCTTTGGAACGGATTTGTGAAATTCCACTGACATTGTCCATGAGAGGGATCCCCAAACAGCCATGTTGAAAGTGTGGTGTCAAAATTTTCAAAAATGGCCAAGTTAGGCATCAAAGTTGAAAACCCCATTGAAATACATTGAACAGCATTTACCTTAGTTTCTCATGTTGCAGTTGCCAGCTTTAGCAGCAAGACATGTCTTTGATCAGAGAGATTTCATATTTGCCTTTTCAGCTGTTCAGGTGAGCGAGGGTGTGTGGCAGTGTAATGGGGGATGTGTGTGGGGTGGTGGATGCTGAGTGGCTGGTGGGGTTGGGGGTCAGAATGGAGAGTGACTGTTTTCATTGGGTTTTTTTAGAAAAAAAAATTGAGAACCATTTCTTTTTTGCATGCACAGCAGCAATTGGGGGGGCACTAAACACCAGGAAAACAAAATACAAAAACAGGGACGGCAATTGGAGTGTGGGGGCACCACTAGACACCAGGGAATCATTTCAAAATATAGTAATGGTGATCAGAGGGTGGGGCCACCACTTGACACCAGGGAAACATTTCTAAAAGAAGGGGATGGTGATTGGAGGGTGGGGGGTGCCACTAGACACCACAGACATGTATTAAATTAATATGAATGGTGATCAGAGGGTGAGAGGGCCACTAGACAGAATGAAAATAGATAAAATGAACAGGATGTAAATCGGAGGGTGGGGGATGCCACTAGACACCAGGGATACTTTAGTAAATGTGAGCACAGTGAGTGGAGGGTGGAGTGCCACTAGACACCAGGGAAACACATTTCCCACTGATTTTTTGTAAAAAAACAACACCCAGATCAGGTGAAATGACCCCCAATTACCAGAACACATGTGATGGTTTCAAGTAAATATTGCATTTTTTTCAGATATTTTAATTTTGTTCCCCTCACTAAGTGACAAACGAAATGGCAGCAGTGCAAAAAAAGATTGGCCATTTGTGACAGAGGATTACCTGACTGTTAAAAAGGATTACCCGTTTGCGACAAAGGACCCTTTTTTGAGTGGGACATCTATACATTTTCTTAGAAAATAATGGTAACTTTAAAATTTAATAACTTTAGAATACATTAATATTGTTTCACCAAACCAGCAAGAGGTATACCTGTGAGGCAAGGCCTTTCTACCCTGAAAATGTCAGGCCAGAATTCCAAACCATTTTGGAGATACAGGTAGACAAAGAGACAGCAAAAAAACACTTAAATTATAAACGTTTTCAGACTTCATATCTTCATAACCTCACAACCGCTTTGAACAAAACTTGATACATCAAGAGACATGCAATAGGAAATTGAGCATGTAAAATTTCATTCAAATCCATTGAACAGTTGTGAAGTTACTAAACTGCAACAGCTGGGGTTTAACATTAAATTGCCTACTCAACCCTAACTATACTGACGCTACTGCACCGATATAATTATAAATAAAAAACAAATTAAAAAAATATAGAAAAATGAGGACAAAATCAGAGGGTGGGTGGTGCCACTGGATACCAGGGAAACAGATAAAAAGTACAGGAAAGACATGGAGAAGGCTTTTTTGACTTAAAGAAATCCTTTTCTGTTTCAACTGAAAAGGAAACTAAAAAGGATTCCTTGAAACGAAAAAGAAATTGGACAAAAACTAAGTCTGAAATCCATTTCCATGTCAACAGATCCTTATTCATCTGAAAGTAAATATCAAATGAAAAAGGATCCCTTGTCACAAAAAAAGAATCGGACAAAAAACTAAGGGCCAGATACTCAAAACTTTGTCCCGGGGCTAAATTAGCACTGTCTGGCATGCTAAAGTAGCCCGGACCCAATAGCCCACTATATTCAAAAGGGATAGCCTGGTGCTAAATCTGCTGAATATAGCGAACTAAGGAAGCCGAGCAAACTGGGCTAGGAGTACAGTGTTAAAATAGTTGAGGAATAAGACAGTTCTGAATAAAGCAACAGGCAAGTGCAAACTGCAACAGTAGCTCAGTAGACTCTGAAGCAAGCCAGTGTTGCAGGTGAAGAACATTGTGTGTGACTGCAAAAATATGTTCCACAGCATCTGCAGACAACAATGCAAGCCACACAGTGCTGAACTGTGCTATGCTGATGAGAGGTTTGCCCAGGCTGACCTGATTGCACAGTGTTAACACATTAGCAAATAGGTTAGCCTGGGGAAAAAGTCTGCTATATTCATAGTTCCCATGCAAATGAGCCTACTAAGGTAATCCATGGGCAAACAGGTACATTTGTATCTCATTATGTGCTGCTTAGCATACATTACCATGCAATTTACCCAGTGCTACTGCATGGAGCACACAGCTCCACCTTTTGGTCGGAATGGAAGTGCAGGCTGGAAGCTGCAGGAAATGGGTGTTTGCAGGCACATTTAGTGCATACACCTCACCCATGCATCACTGCAAGCAGTAACTATATATATATATAAATAGAATAATAGATAGCTTAGTGTGGATTACAAGCCAGTAATCCCATCGAGAGGTTCTGGGGACATAAGGAACCTCGAGAGCGAAGCTCGAGAGGTTCCCATGTCCCCAGAACCTCGAGATGGGGATTACTGCCTTGTGATCCACACCAAGATATTTGTTATTTTTTTTAATATATGGATCCGAGGTGGATTGTCTCACCTCCATTTCATGGATCCAGTCAGGGGTCTGTGTGCTGACAGGGTTGCTAGGAGCATCAGAATGTGGCAGTGTGGCCCCGGCCCCATTTTCTTCACTGTCTGCCGTGATACCCGTGACCCATTGCCACTGTAGAGGATGCATGGGAGACTGAGAGATACATAGTGGAAAATGGGACAGAGTAGTAGGTACATAAAAATACAGCTTCTACAATTATCGCTTTCTAGCATGGAGAGTGGCAGCCGCCATGTTTTGCGAGTCGTTCTGCCCACCCACACACGTGAAAGTGTCCAATTGGAAGGAACGCTTGCAAGACGTTAGAAGACAGATTTGCACCCGCGCAGTTCAGCTTTGGTGATAATACTATCATGAGGTCCCAAACGAGTGTATTACGGCACCTAAACGATACTATTATCACTCTGAAAGGTGGTATTATCACTCCAGGAGCGATAGTATTATCGGGATTTTTGAATGCTTTTCAATAGCATTATTTTAAGAATCCATATATTAAATATATATATATATATATATATAGAGAGAGAGAGAGAGAGAGAGAGAGAGAGAAAGAGAGATAGATAGATAGAATATACACACACAGATATATATATATATATATATAGGATACAATGGTGAGCTGTCAAATAAATGATTTATCAACACAAGTGCTGTTTGACCTCCGGTAACTTCATGAGTGGCGTAAGCCACGAGTGAGGTGTCCGAGGTCAAACAGCACAAGTGTAGATAAATCATTTATCTGACAGCTCACCATTGTATATTTCATTAATGCAATATGGATGCTTCTTATCAGTGCAGGAACATTTGGTTTTGACTGTTTATCTTCTTTTTTTTAAATGATAATTTCTGGGACTTTCTAGGACTTTCGGTTAACTTTCCTAGTGTATGTCCGCCAAGCATGGTGGTTGCTATTAAATGAAACACTACTCATTTTGTAGAGAACTTCTTGCTGAACAGATGTCTTGGTCACAATATCATGCTACCTTTTTTGTTTTAAAGTTATTCACATTTGTTTGTCAAAAAAGTGAAACAAAAATGGAATTTTATGCTGTTTTTTGCTAATTATAAAAAAAACTAAAAGGTATTTATTAATGAAATACCACTCATTTTGTAGATATTTTTGTGCTGAACATGTTTCATGCTCACAGTACCATGCTATCATTTTTAGTTTTAAAGTGATTCATATTTGTTTGTCGAAAAAGTGAAAATAAAATTCAATTTTATGCTGTTTTTTGCTAATTATGAAAAAAACGAAACGGTATCTATGAATGAAACACCACTCATTTTGTAGATATTTGTGTGCTGAACATTTTTCGTGCTCACAGTACCATGCTATCAGTTTTCATTTTAAAGTTATTTACATTTGTTTGTCTGAATAGTGAAAAGAAAATTGGGTTTTATGCTGTTTTTTTGCTAATTATAAAAAAAACTAAAAGGTATCTATAAATGAAACACCACTCATTTAGTAGATATTTTTGTCCTGAACATTTTTCATGCTCACAGTACTATGCTATCATTTTTCATTTTAAAGTTATTCACATTTGTTTGTCAAAAAAGTGAACAAAAAAGCTTTGATTGACAGTTTGCATTTATCCTACATATGTGGGATAAATCTAGGGTGGTTAGATTTATCCCACATATGTGGAAATAAACGGATATAATAACTGGTCAGCAATTTCTCTCAATGTACTGACCAGGTTGATATTTTCCATAACAACCATCTGGTTGTTATGACATTCATGAGCCATGCCAGTCAAACTATGCTGCTGCCCCATTGGCCAACATTATGTGTGTGGGCAGGCCAAACAGTCTCACAAACTGCCGGAGAAAAATTGCTGACCCATTATTATAAAAAATAAAAGATGGGGAAGGTGTTTCATATAAGAATTTAATGCATGCCCTCATTGTGGGATGCTTTGATAAACCCCTCGTGGTTTATGTAGCATCCCACAACTTGGGTGTGCATTAAATTCTCATATCAAACCCTTCCCCATCCATTATTCTCTATTTATGCAATTGCATTTGGTTCCACATCTATTGTATAAATATGTATATATATACACACACATATATTTACACAGATAGATAGCTACACACAGACACACTGCCTGTGGCCATATGTGCCTTGGAGTACACCCCTCCAACAACAACATAGTTACCCCACAGCAGTAGTGGCTGGAACACAGTGGAGAGGACCAAGAATGCATGGGCTGGGTGTACAGCACCCCTGGTGGGGGTGGGAGGCCGTAGGCTGTAGGCTATATAGGTTATGCAGCATAGCCATGCTATAGGGCACTGCGCAGACTGGCAGGGCCTGGTGGTCCTGTCCTGCCATCATGGACCCTATTATCTTGTGTGCCTGCTACATGCCATTGTATTCTAGAAGACTACCCCCCTCCACAGGCACAATCCCTGACACGCATTCACTGCAGTACTAGGACATATCCTACTGTTCCACCCCCCCCCACATGAGCACGACAGTTCAGGCCCCAATGCATGTGGTCCAGTATGGTTCCGATCAGAGGCGACAACCAAAGAGCATATCCTATTGGTTAGTGTTATGGTACCAGTGGGCCCTACACAGATCCATTTGAGGATGTTCATGAATGTTTAGTCTTTACAGAGCAAATGAATAAATAAATATTACTGGCATATAACAGAGGTGAGAGCCAGAGAACAAATCATATTGGGACGGGTTACAGTGCCGGTGGTTCCGATACAGTCCCTCACCCTCGCAGCATGCTCCCCAACTCTTGTTTCATGTCACAAGTGCATTCCACATAGTCCCCCAACCCCAGCACAATTCCTGACCCTGAAGCACTGCAATCCCTGGTAGTCTAGTGGCCCCCAATGACCCCCCCACACTGCCGAGACACATTCCAATCTGAAGCCGGGCGATTGAGTCAATCCTCCTTCATTTCCATGGCTAACTACTGACTGAGGTATGACTGACTCAGATTTGCATACTGTAATGAATGAGCAACTTGGTCATTCATTACAGTCTACAATTCGAGTCATACCTCAATATTTGATGACCATGGAGGGTGAGAGGAGGTTTGAGCCAGTCGTTGGCTCAATTTGGGGTGGCACTGCTGATTGGGGGGCACTAGACTACAAGGGTATGTGTACACTGCAGTACTACAGGGGTTGGGATCTCACTGTGGGGACCACTAGACTACCGGGAACTACTAGAGGTGATTGAAATGGGTGTTGGTATCATGACTGGTGTGGGGGGGCACTAGACTACCAGGGATGTGATAGAGGAGTCCAGAATGGGCATTGGGATGAGCTTGGGAGACCATCTGCCTGTCAGCAGGGACTACCAACCTGTGTGTAGTATGCTGTGGGCATGCATTGGGGGCTGGTAGTACTGCCTTCCCTTTTTGCCCAGTATTACCACCTGCTTTCTGGTGGCAGTATTGGGTGCTGCTCTATAAGTCGCACAATACACAGTGGCATGGTGCTGTTATTTTCAATATGACAGTGCACCGGCATGCATGGCCCCTCCCCTCAATACCATCTCTGCATACATTGTCTGTTATCATTGGCGCTATCACATAGCACAGGCACTACATGGACTTCTGAATGTTGCAGCTCGGTGCAAACTCAGCGCTATTTTGGTGCAACAGGTTTGTGCCCAGCGCTACACTTTGAATATCTGGCCCTCAGTCTCAAATCATTTTTTGTGAGAAGGGATCCTTTTTCATTTGAATGAAAAAGGATTCATGAAAAAAGCAAGAAAGAAGCAAAATCCAAAATCCTTTTGGTGTCAGTGTGGCTCAGTTGGTAACACATCTGCCTCTGTACCAGAAGGTCATGGGTTCTCATCCCACACCGGGATTGGACTTGCACCTAAAAATCGCTGGCATCCGAGTGCAGTATTGGGGGTGCTGTACTGCTGGGGTGTGCTGTCCTTTGGATGAGACATTAAACCAAGGTCCCTTCTGCCCATCCTGGTGTTGTTCTGGTGGGTGTCCAGGTGGAAGTAAAAGAACCCAAGGCACTCTTCACAAAGTGCAGGGAGCATTCCCGGTGTCCTGGCCAACATTCCCCTTCCCATAAACCAGTTCATGCAATTATCCAGGCTGTATGTGGATGAAGATGTACAATATGGGTGTCACCACACATTCAGTCACTTCACTACCAGTCTAGCATTGCTTGTAAAGCGCTTTGGGTACTGTATATGAAAAGCGCTATATAAATGCTGATTCTTCTTCTTTTTCATCACTCATGATACTTTTTCATTTGAACAAAATAGGATTCATGAAAAAGCATTAGCGAGTCATGAAAAAGGATTTTAAATTATTAAAAAGAGACATTCCAGGGTCATTTTAAAACAAATAAGTGCTGAATCCAAATGACTGAGCCCTGGTGAGCAACATACATGTCTTGGTGTTTGTGCACACCATCATTTTGGGGTTTTGAAACTTTTTTTATGACAAAAACAGAAAACAAGATGGTGGAAAATGAAAAAAGACTTTTCCCTTATGAAAAAGGATTGGCTCCAAATAAAAAAGAATCCTTTGTTGTTTGTCAAAATTCCTTTTTTGTTCCAATCCTCTATCAAGGAGAGTAAAACTCCCATTGAAAATAATGGGAAATTAAAAATGTTATAACTTTGGAACAGATTAATCTTTTTCACCAAACAAGTGAAAGGCACATCTGTGGGGCAAGGCCTTTCTACCCTAAAAATGTCAGACTAAAATTCCAAACCAGCTCGGTGCAGCGCAAGGAAAAAAAATCCACAAAAATGTTCAATTTTTTTACATTTTTTGCTAACTGCATCTAGAAATCCGCACATCCGACTGGAATGAAAGTTGACACTTCAAAAGATCTACCCCAAGAGACTGTGCATGCAAAATTTGGTGCAAATCTGTTTGAACAGTTGTGAAGATATTAAAGTGCAAAATGTGAGGTTTAATATAGAAACCACAGCTCAGCTCTAACTATAGGGGTGCTACCTCGCCCCTATGGTATATGTAACTTGCAAAAAACTGTGTTAATGCAACATTTAGGGTTCAAGCTAAAGCTTCAATAGTAGGGAAATGTGACTTTAGGGTTTCCAACCCTAAAAACCCCAATGCCACATCTAAGACAAATCAGGGCTGAGGTCTTCCTAGTGGTTGTCAACCCCAAAGCTCATCCTATCAGGTGTGCATATTTCTGGAGTGTATAGAATCAGGTGAGCTACAGGGTTGATAACCCCTAGAAGACTCTGCCCATGATTTGCTTTAGGGATGGCATTGGGGTCTTAAGGTTGGAAACCCTAAAGCCACATTTCCCTACTTTTGATGCTTTAGCCTGAACCCTAAATGTTGCATTAATGCAGTTTTTTTGCAAAGAATTTCCTTACTTTTTGAGATTGTTTAATGGTATCCTTATTTTCCAGTTGGAGCACAGGGCCTTCCTATGCACCCATCCTTTTAGAGATAGTGTAATTGTATCCTTATTTCTCTGATGAAGCACATGGAGGGCCCTGAGCTCCCATCCCTTCCTAGATGCATATATGTATGTTTTGGGGGAAGCACAGGGCTCTCCGGGCCCTGCTCTCCCATTTGTAGGACAACATCAACTGAACTGTCAACATAGCCTTTCTATTACCCCACCTCATCAGCTTGATAGTAAAAACTAACAAATCCCCATCAAAATGTCATTCCATGCTACCATAGTATCATTCCACACCAGGGCATGAAATGACATTTTAGGTAAGATATGAAAAATGATAGCTTTCACATTTATGAGGTGGTGTGCAAAGACATGACTAAATTGATAATTTGGGTAACATATTAAGAATTAAGGCACTTACTAGTGACTGTAGCAAGATGTCAACAGAAGCTTACAACTTCACCATTTTAGAATATTTTAACCCCAATATTCAGTATACCCTTCTTGTGACCCTGCCTCATGAACAAGTACAGTGAAAATGTTGAAATCCCAGCCAAAAGGTGATTTCACCAACTGACAGAGAAATTGCATTTCAGCAGGATTTGAGAAATGGCACAAACATTGTTCATGAGGTGGGGTACCAAAAAGGGTATGTTTGAAATTTGGTGTCAGAATCATGAAAAATGACAACATTATGCACCAAAGATGAAAACCCCATTGAAATACATTGAACTGCTCTTATAGCACCTTACTTTCTCATATAGCAGTCATTGTGTTTCCAACCACAAAATCTGTCTTTGATCAGACAGTGGATCTTCAGCATGGCACCTGTTTAGGTGGGGGTGTGGGGGTGGGGACTGAGGGGTGGTGCTTGCTGAGTGGGAGGTGGGGGTTGGGGGTCAGATCAGCGAGGGGCCATTTTTTTACAGGTTAAAAAAAAACATAGTGGGACCATTTTTTTATTACAGGGAGCACAACCAAGGGAGGGCAGGGGTGCCAGTAGACACAAGAGAAAATTGATATAAGAACAGGGATTGGAGACGGGGGGTCACTAGACATCAGGGAAACTATACAGGCAGTGAGGATGGGGTTTGGAGGACTGAGGGCACCACTAGACACCAGAGAACATTCATTTAACTGGGGGGACAGGGATCGGAGGGTGAGGGGGTGGATTGTGCTACTAGACACTAGGCAAACTATACAAAGGACAAGGACTGGAGGGCGTGGCATGCCACTAGACACCGGGGGATAGTCAATAGGGAGTGGAACAGCAAGAGGGATGTGATGCTGCTCCACTCCCTGCCACACTGTGTTTGTTTGGGAATTTCTCTTATTTCTATTTTTAGCTGAGGTCATTTTATTTTATTCTTGTTTTGAAATATCAAGTGCAAAGCACATTTGGTACATTATAACAGTTTGTTAATCTGGAGCTGTGGCTTGCTCGGGCGTTTCATAAAGTAGTGATATGCCCTGTATCCCTAACATGAAGGTTTTGCCTTTTTCCTCTAGAGTAGTTTTTTGTTCCAACAGAATGCTCTTAGGTTTGTCACAACAGATGGATTTTGCATGTGACTGTTTGTGGCAGCCTCCTTTTTTTCCTATCAGGGGCCCTGAGAATTCCATTGTGCAGGATGAAGTGACTAGTGAGTGCACTGCAAGTGTTAAAAAGCTCACTTTTATAATAAAAAAGGAATGCTACTGTTTCCCAAGGTTGGGGAGTCACAACGGTTAATTGATATGACATTGCTTCATCTGTCTTCAAGATTCTGTTAGGAAACAAACTTTGCACCTTTTGGTTTTTTGACCCACTCCTGATTTTAAAACGGGGCCAAACTTTATTTGTGGACCCTGGGACTGACCTAGCATGCACTATGATTCTGATGGCATGAGAAGCAAAGTGGTGCTGAGACATTCAGCCACCTCACATTGTTTTTTATCTTTTGCTTTATTCATTACATAGCATGTTGTAGCAAAATAACGATAATAACAGGGACAGCGATTGGAAGACGGGGGTGCCACTAGACACCAAGGAAAGGAGTTTGTCCTCAAGAAAAAGGATCTTTTTCATCATTTTTTTCATATCATGTGATACAAAAAACAATTTTTAAACTTAGAAAACAAACATTTTAAGGGCATTACTTCAACAGTAAAGTGCAGAATCCAGCAAAAGGAATCCCAATAAGCAAAATAAATGTGTTGGCTGCCCACCAGCATCTCAGTTTTGGGGGGTTACAAATTCCAAATTTGAATTTTAGGAAAAATGGAAAACAAGATGGCAGCTAAATGAAAAAGTATTGTCCACTCATGAAAACGGATGACTTCAATATGAACAAGCATTTGTCAATGCCGAATGTTGTTTCACTGGCATTGGCATTGGTAGTGCAGGAGTTAGAGATGCATGATAGGAATGGCAGTGAAGTATTGAATGGACGCCAACCTCACCACCACCCTGAAGAGACACATTTTCAACATAGACATTTTGGGACCTCCCCTCATGAACAGTGGCACTGTGATTTTGTTAATCTGTCCCAAAAGTTGATTTCCCACAGCGATCACGCCATTCTGCGCCACAAGTGTGAAAACACATTTTGGCCAGGATATGTAAAATGACAGCTGTACTGTTCATAAGGAGGTGTGAAAAAATGCCAATGTTGAAAATCTGGAGTGAAAATATTACAGATTTATGAAGGTATGAGTGTGCATGGAAACTGCACAATGCACACCAGTAAAACAGTCATTTTTTGGATTTTTTCACCAAATTTGTAACATAGGCTTTCTGAGAGGCCACCTCATGAACAGTGGCACTGTCATTTATTTAATCAATCCCAAAAGGTGATTCCATGCAGTGATCGCGAAATCACCTTTCAGGACTGGATAACTCCATGACAGTGACTGAATTCATGAGGAGGGTCCCCAATAACCCCATGTTGAAAATTTGGTGCAAAAATTCCAAAAAATGCCCGAGATATGCACCAAAGTTGAAAAAAATATATTTATGCCATTATACAGCTTACCAGCATCTCTTCAGTTCACGGTCGGCTTTGTAGAGTGCAGATGTGTTCCCGGTCCACCGAAGACAATCGCACCAGACTCTGGAGGTAAGTATGGGGTGGGGGGTTGTGGGGAGGTAGGGGTGCAGAGGGTGGGCGCGGGTTGGGGGAGGAGCAGGACAGATGGCGAGAGGCTGTTTTCTTCTTTTACAGGTTAAAAAAAGTCACAGGACTTTTTTTTTTACTGGGTCATTTGGCACACAGGGTCGGCTCCCAGCATGCCACCTGAGTGTTTGGGGGGCTAGCTGATGGGGGATAAGGCACCCCAATGGGAACATACCAAAGCGTGGGCTACAGCTGAGGGGGATTGGGCACCCTCCTCGGCACACAACAAATGGGGGGGCATTATGCCAATGGGGAGTGGGCTCCCCCAATGGCACATGAACTGGGTCAGGGCATGCCAATGGGGAATTGGGCACCCTCAAAATAGGCATTGTGGCAGGTGGTGGCGGCAGTGATTGCCACCATGTTTACTAGAATGCTTCACTAGGAGAGGCACATCGGGAGGTGTCGCTGCATGACAAACTTGGCTCTCATTACAGCAGACATTTTCTTTGATGTGCTCACCACATTATGTGTTGCTGGTGTGGTGCCTGCATGCTGCCTTATTGGGGAATAAGGGACGCACCTACTGATATGTGCCCTGCATTCGCCCACAGTGACTCCACCTCCAAAACTGCTACTACTGCAAAATGTTGGCTGGCGCACAAGCACGAGCCAACATAAAAATGAATTATTTTTTCATTTCATACAGCTGTTTTGAGGTACTTACTGAGCATGCTCAGAACCAATTAATAAAAAAATAATGTATTAAATAACTTTGAAACTGATAAATATTTTTTAACCAAACCATCTAAAGGCACATCTGTTTGTCAGTCCCTTTCTACCCTGAACATTTCAGACCAAAATTTCAAACTATCTGGGCGGTAGACAAATTCAAAGAAATTCCTTTCAAATCAATGGGGAAAAAAGTTCACTGTTTTCACTATCCAGATCTTGGAAACTGCATATCTGACCAAAATGAAACTTGGCACGTCCAGAGATCTACCACAGCAGACTGTGCTTGCAAATTTTCATGCACATCCATTCAACAGTTACAAAGATATTAAAGTACAAGATTTCAGGTTTAACATAGAACCCCCACTTCAACCATAAATATAGTAGCTGTACAGCGCCACTATAATATGTATTTTTTTATTCTTTGGTAACTGGGTAAGGCCCACTAGCCAGAAGTGCCTGTTTTCAGGGGCAACCTGGACACACTGGGGAGGTTAAAATACTTACTCAGAGTTAAACCTTATGCAAGTGGAGGTTGGGGGATCAAACCCACGTCTGCTAGTCATATCAAACTCATTCACAGCTCATTACTCTGGCCTCCAGACTAGACAGCTGGCCATACAGAAAACAATACCAGTGGGTACTGTATAAAGAAATTGCAAATAAATTACTTTATTTTCATCAGTAAGTGAGCTGGGGTAAAAATAAATCATTTATTTCAACTCCAGCTCAGAGAATGATGAACATGACCTAGTCATGGAGAAAAAGACAAAGGCGGTAAGGATGGGTATGCGGCAAAAAGAAATAAAGCCTTCAAAAAATGGAGGGTAATGAGTACCAATGCCCATAGTCTAGGTAAAAAGCTCCCCAAAATGGTGGCCTTGATGGAAGAGTAATGCCTGGATATCATGGCAGTCAAAGAAACATGGTACACAGAGAACCATGACTGGGATGTCAAAATACCAGGGTACACAATCTATAGGAGGGACAGGGAGGGAAGACGAGGAGGAGGAGTAGCTCTCTATGTAAGAGAAGAGATCAAAGCAACAGAACTAAAAGGTAAACAGGGAGGAGAGGAGGCACTGTGGGTCACCCTGGAGTCTGGAAATGGCAACACAATCTGCACGGGGTTGTATACAGACCCTCATCTCAGGGGGAGGAAATGGACAAGAAAATGATAGAAGGCATCCTTAGGATGGCAGAGAAAGGGGAGATATTGCTGATGGGTGACCTGAACATGCCAGATGTTAACTGGAGCACCTTTGCTGCAGCCACATCCAAGAGCAGGGCCATTCTCGATGCTCTACAGGAGGAATTCCTCAGACAGCTAGTTTTGGAAGGAGGGAGCAATCTTAGACCTGCTACTCTCAAATGGGGATGGAGAGAGGATCTCCGATCTTGAAGTGGGTAGCCATCTGGGAACAAGCGACCACCAAGCAGTGTGGTTCACGATAAACTTAGCTGTAGAGTCAAGTCATACAAATGTGAAGGTACTGGACTTCAAGAGGGCTGATTTTGTCAAAATGGAAGAGTGCCTCAGAAAAGCACTAGCAAACAGGCAAGAAGGTAGAGTGGAGCAACAATGGGGAAACATCAAAACCGCCATCACAGAGGCAACAAGCTTTTGTGTGAAGCAAATAAACAAATCAAAACAAAAGAAAAAAACACTATGGTTCTCAAAAGAAGTGGAGGGGAAGGTTAGGGAGAAAAAGATAGCATTCAGGAAGTATAAGGAAACACAGAAGGAGCAGGACAGAGAACTGTACCAGTTAAAGCAGAAGGAAGCGGGGAAGGCAGTCAGAATAGCAAAGGCCCAAACCAAGGAAAAGATAGCCAACTTGATTAAGAAGGGGGATAAAACCTTTTACAGGTATATTAGGGAGCAAAGAAAGACCAAGGCAGGGATACTGAGCCTAAATAAAGAGGAAGGTGTTTGGGCAGAGAGTGACAGTGAAAAAGCAGGGATACTGAATGAATACTTCTGCTCAGTATTCACAATGGAAGAGATGGGGGAGATGCCTAATCCAGTCAATAGAATCACTCTGCATGGGGGGGGGGGTGATATAAGTCCTTTCACGGAAGAAAGGGTTCTGAATGAACTCTTAAAACTGAAGGAGGATAAAGCAATGGAGCCTGATGGGATTCACCTCAGAATTCTAATAGAACTAAGGGAAGAACTAGTAACACCACTGACTACCCTTTTTAATAAATCATGGGAGGGTGGTGTGGTACCTGAGGACTGGAGGAGAGCAGATGTGATTCCCCTTCACAAAAGTGGGAGCAAGACAGAGGCAGAAAACTACAGACCTGTCAGTTTGACCTCACTGGTAGGGAAAACGATGGAATTACTTCTGAAGGAAAGAAATGTTGAGTACCTAGAGGCCAGTGGGGCACAGAACCCAAGGCAGCATGGATTTACAGCAGGAAGGTTATGTCAGACAAATGTAATTGATTTGTTTGACTGGGTGATCAAAGCAGTAGACCAGGGAGGACAACAGGACACAGAGGGTAATAGTAAATGGAGGCCACAGAGAAGAAAAAGGGTTACTAGTGGGGTACCACAGGGTTCAGTACTGGGGCTGGTCCTTTTTAATGTCTTTATAAGTGACATTGCAGAGGGACTGGAAGGAAAAGTATGTCTCTTTGCAGATGACACAAAGATCTGAAACAGGGTTGATGTGCAAGGTGGTGTGGAAAGGATGAAGAGGGACTTGGCAAGGTTGGAGGAATGGTCAAATGTCTGGCAGCTTAGATTCAATGCAAAGAAGTGCAAACTAATGCACCTGGGAAACAAAAACCCAGGGGAAGAGTACACAGTGGGGGGTGAGATACTGACAACAACAAAAATGGAAAGGGACCTGGGAGCAGACATATCAGATAACCTAAAGGTGGGCCAGCAATGTGAGAAGGCAGTAAGGAGGGCTGGGGGATACTGGGATGCATAGAGAAAGGCATCACCAGTAGAAAACAAGAAGTTGTTGGCCCTCTGTACAGACAGTTGGTAAGACCACATCTGGAGTACTGTGTACAGTTCTGGAGACCCCATCTCCGCAAAGACATAGACAGGGTGGAAGCTGTCCAGAGGAGGGCAACCAAAATGGTGCAGGGTCTGCACTAGAAAACATATGAAGAAAGTCTAAAGGAGCTTAAGATGTATAGCCTCGAGGAAAGAAGGGAGAGGGAGGACGTGATAGAAACTTTCAATTACCTCAATGGAATCAACAAAGTCCAAGAGGGTAGCATCTTTCAGAAAAAGAGATGTGCAAGAACAAGGGGGCACAATTTGAAGATAGAGGGAGGATGGCTCAGAGGTAATGTGAGGAAGTATTTCTTCACAGAGATGGTTGCAGATGCATGGAACAGCCTTCCTGAGGAGGTTGTAGAGTCAAAAACAGTGGGGGAATTCAAGAATGCATGGGACAGATATAGGCAATTCTAGTGGGGAGTTAGGAGGAAGTAGGCTGTTGGTTAACTAGGATCTGTAGCTTAGCCATTAGGTAGGGGAAAAGGGCAGACTAGGTGGGCCAAGCTGTCCTTATCTGCCATCGGATTCTATGTGTATATGTTTCTCATAGTAGTTCAGGCACGGAGGTGGGCAACACAGAGTCTGAGACGTGGGTGACGTCACGCTTCTTCAAAATCTGTACAGCACTATAAGCCCTCCTCAAAATAAGTGAGGCACTATGACCATCAGACAGAATCCATCTGCCCTGTCTGCTCCCCTTATTAGTTCTTACTTTCTTAGTAATTTTTTATTTTTCTTTTTACAAAAATACATTTTTCAAAAAGAAAAATATTTGTTTCGTTGTTAGATGCAGTATACTAGTGATATTTAAACTTTTTTTTTCAATTGTGTTGATTTTGCAAGAAAAATACATTGAAACTAATACCTAACCTAACCTATCACATTCACTAATATGTATTCTATTTATTGCCGGATGATCATGAGAACTGCACCTGCCTCATGACACTGCAGACTGCAGGCCATACTTTTTGTAGTACCCCCAATCCCTTTCTTGTTTCCTTTAGTTTTCCTAAAACTAAGAAAACATTTGCACTCTGCTGCTGCTGTCTGCTGCTGAATTCATTGGTCTCTCTCTAGCTGGCTCCACATCAAGTCATCGAGAGGAAATCCAGCATGGCACATACAGCACAAATCCCTGAAGCTCAAAACTGCTCATTCAAAATACTGGTGTGGATTTTGATGGAAATAAAGATTTTCTATTACAACACAACACCGCCATGGACCACCACTCTAGTGAAATTTTGTAACTTTTTTTCCCCTTCCCCAGCTGTATTCTGGATGCATGGTTTTTACTTTTATGACTTTGTCTGCATTGTTTCTGACTGTGCTGGTTTTCCTCTCGAGGACTTGACTTGCTACATCTCTCTCTCTCTTCCCTATATCTCTCTTTCAAAGGAAAAAACATTTTTTGGTTTTTACTGTGGCATTAAAGGACACTTAAACAAGCAATTTGGTGGGGGGTGCATAAAATCGTAATTGCTCCCATGTAATGGTAGAATCAGAGATGCTGATTTAAGTTATGCTACTGTTTACCTTTATTTTGGTGATTTATATTATTTTTGTCATAGATGGAAGCTGTCCAGAAATGTAAAGAAATCGTCCAATTAATACTGCTGACAATCCGCTGCTCAGCTCAGAAAATGGTGATGACATGCTGCCTGATAATGTCATTATAGCGAGTCTGCTCCACTTCTTGCATTAAAACCTATGGGCAGTGTTTTAAAATTCTGTATATTGGTAGTATATGTAAATATCAGCATGTGTATCAATACTGGTGAACAAGCTAAGTGTTGATACACATGCTGATATTTACATATATCACCAATATCCAGAATTTTAAAACACTGCCCATAGGTTTTAATGCAAGAAGCAGAGTGAACTTGCTACAATTACATTATCATGCAGTATGTCATCACCGTTTTGTGAGCCGAGTGACACCTTGGTAGTGGGACTAATCGAAGGGTTTCTTTACATTTACTAACATACTAAAATGCCAGCAGGATAGGCCTAACAGTTTTTCGTGTCTGCTTGTTTGGTCAGCCCCCAACCTGGGAGCTGACCTTGCTGCCCCCCTTGCCTTTTCTGGCTTCTACCTTCCCAGTTCTGGATATTCTCGCTGCACTGGATTTTGCTTCCAGAACCCTTCCTCTCCACCTGTCCCACCCCCTCTTGAACCTCTCCACCATCTCTGCCTCCACCAGCCCCCGGGGCAGGGCATTCCATGGCTCCACCACCCTCTCAGTGAAGTAGCACCTCCTCCTTTCTCCCTGAATCTTCCCCCTCCAGCTTCCACCCATGCCCTCTAGTTGCCCCCTCCTCCTTCCATTGAAGCACCCTGACTGTTCCTCCCCTATTTACCCCTTTCATGTACCTGTATACCTCTATCATGTCCCCCGGTCCCTTCTCTCTTCCAATGTATACATATTTAACTCTTCGAGCCTCTCCCCATAGATCCTGTCCCCCAAGCCCCAAATCATTTTTGTTGCCCTGCTCTGGACCATCTCCAGGAGTGCAATGTCCCTCTTTAAGTGTGGCTTCCAAAACTGCACACAGTACTTGAGGTGTGACCTCACCAAGCAGTTATACAGAGGGAGTATCACTTCCCTCCTTCTGGAGGTGATCCCCCTAGCGATGCATCCCAGCATCCTGTTGGCCTTGGCTGCTGCCCTCCTACAAGTCTCTGAGTTGTTCATTTTTTGACATCCACCACCACCCCTAGGTCCCTCTTAGCCATCAAGACTTGTAGCATTTCCCCCCTCAGGGTGTACACTTGGCCCGGGTTTCTGGCCCCCAGGTGCAGTACCTTGCATTTCCCTGCATTGAACCTCAGCTTCCACTTTCTAGACCATCTTTCCAGAGCCTCCACGTCCCCCTGTAGGGCCAACCTCCCCTCTTTCCCATCCACCTCCGCCCCCAGTTTTGAGTCATCCGCAAAGAGACTCATCTCACTCCTGATACCTGTCCTTATGTCAGAGACGTAGGCGTTGAACAGGAGGGGCCCAAGGACTGATCCATGTGGAACCCCACTAATGACCCTCCTTAGGGATGAGACTATCCAACCAACTACGACCCTCTGGGTCTGGTCCTGGAGTCAATTGTCTGTCCATCTGATCATCTGGTTCTCCACCCCCATTTCTCCCAGCTTATCTAACAGGCCGTCGTGAGGAACAGAGTCAAATGCCTTGCTGAAGTCTAGAAAGAGGACATCCACTGGTCTACCCAGGTCCAAGGCATTCATCACCCAGTCATAGAACTCCACTAGATTTGTCTAACATGATTTTCCTGGGATGAATCCATGCTGTCTATCAACCAGGCACCCTGACTTTTCCAGGTCCCCCCCTAGCCTCTCCTTGACAATGCCCTCCATCACCTTGCCCACCACCAATGTCAGGCTGACAGGCCTGTAGTTCCCTGCCAAATCCCTTGATCCCCCCTTGTGGATAGGCACTATATGTGCCACCTTCCAGTCCTGGGGCACCCACCCTGTCCACAGAGAGATGGTGAAAAGCTCCACCAGGGGTTTCGCCAGGACATCCGCAAGTTCCTTCAGCACTCTGGGATATAATTTATCCGGCCCCGGTGCTTTCTTCCTTCTTAAGGGACCTGAGGGCTTCCCTCACTCTCTCTCTCTGCTGTGATTTCCACCTCCACTACCTCTTCTCCCTGCTTAGCCTTCCCCCCTCCTGCCAGTGATGCCTCCCCCTCTCCCCAGACCCGCTGATCGGTAAGGGTCCCCCCTCCTCAGTATCACTGTCTCCTCCCATGTATGATGCAGCACCCTCATTTTCCTTGGTGAAAACTGAGGTGAAGTACTCATTTAGTACCTCAGCCTGCTCCCCCGGGTCTTGTGTCCACCTCTCCCCTGTTTTAATCCTGCTAATCTGCCCCTTCACCCTTCATTTTTCCCCAGTGTATCTAAAGAACCCCTTGTTCCCTCTCCTAATTTCCCTGGCCAGGTTCTGCTCCTTCCTTGCCTTAGCCACCCTCACCACCCTAGTGGCCCTTCTAGCCATCAGTTTATACTCCCCTCGATCCTTTTCACTGCATGAGCATTGCCTATAGGCTGCCTTCTTTCCCCACACCACCTCCTGGACCTCCCTGGTCCACCAGCAGGGTTTTCGGGCCCTACCGCATTTTCGTCTTACTCTGGCACAGGTGCTGGTAGCATTCTGCACCCCTCTCCTGATTATTTCCCACCTACTCTCAGTGTCCATGTCGGACCCAATCATATCCAAATGCTCCTTAAGGATCTTCCCCTTTCCTTAACATCCACCCCTCTGAAGTCAGTTACCTCCATCTTTGTGCAGCCTTCTACCCCTCCTAGGTCCAGGCAGAACCAGACCATGGCATGGTCACTCCCTGCCAATGGGTCCCTTACCTCCAGGCCCCCAATCTGGTCACTGTCTGCCAGGACCACATCCAGTACCTGCGCCTCTCTGGTCGGTTCCCCTACCTGCTGAGTTAGGAACGCATCTTGAAAGACATCCAACAACCTCTGTTCCCTGGCCACCGAGGATGTCATAGTCTCCCAGTCTGTTCCTGGCATGTTTAAGTCCCCAAACACCACCACCCTTCCTCTGCCCAATCTGCAGTGTCTCCCAACATCTTTCACCAGACATTTCAGGGAGCAGCTTTCAACTGTGACAAAAAAATTATATAAATCACCAAAATAAAGGTAAGCAGTAGCATAACTTAATAAGCATCCCTTATTCAACCATTACATGGGAGTATTTTTGATTTTAATGCACCCCCAAATTGCTTGTTTAGTTATCCTTTACATACTCTGCAACGTCTGCACTCTGAGTTGTCTGCTGTTGAATTTGTTGGTCTTTCTCCCCCCCCCCATGTCTCTCTCTCTCTCTCTCTCTCTTCTCTTTTTCTTTCTAAGGAAGAAACATATAGTTTCATTTTTTTTGAACTGTGGAGTTAAGTACTCTGCAACATCTTCCATCTGCTGTTGAATTCATTGTTCTCTCTCTCTCTCTCTCTCCTCTCTCTCTCTCTCTCTCTCTCTCTCTTTCTAAGGAAGAAAAATGTAGTTTTTTTACTGTGAAGCCTCCACACATGCACAACTGTCTCCTTTCAATGCAAAGCCCCAAATGAGCTGGCTACATTGTTTCCTACAGGACATCCTGTGGTGGCTGACACACAGGATTGGCTAAACCATGAGTCAATCACAAACAAAAGACCCTAACTGGTTGGATCTCTTCAGGGCCGCAGTATCATGAGTGTTTGCCTTTGTTGGTCATGTGACAGTCCAGGGACTCTGGCGTATTCGACAGAGACTGGGAAAAATACTTTTTTTTCTTAAATTTCTGTACCTGCTCAGCTGTCCCAGGAACAGGCTGCTGCCTGTAATCTGCCGGACCAGACTAGACTGTACTTCCAAACTGGGCCAACATGGCAACTTGGGTCAAGCCATAAAAGGCTTGGTATTCCGAAACAGAGCTGAGTCATCCTGGTCCAGAGAGTTTTGGAAATGCAGCAGAGCCAGTTCACCCATACCTAGTTTATATATCATTTTGATATTGTCCATCAACCAAATACCCAGATAGTGCCAAGAGGAGACTCATAGTTGCGAAACACTGTGTTTCTTTATTCTACTGTGCTGAAAAACAGCTACTCACTTTTTACACACCTGGAATCATACACTGCTAATGCAAATTAGGTCTTGAAAGCTCTAAAAGATTCTAAAAAGTCAGATAATAATGAGATCTTCATAATAATTTGAGCAATGGTAAGGGGCAGCATTTTGTTAGCATATTAAAAAGTCTGAAGCTAAAACCATTATTTGCAGGCTACATAATGGGAATCATAATTATGTGGCTCTAAATGTAAAATCTCTGCCCACTTATTAATCATATACTAATGAGCACTGAAAAAAATCAGACTGCTTCTCTTTTAATGAGGTGGCTGTGTTTACTGATATCTTTCTAAACCTGTAAAGGTTATGAGGCTTATGGAGCTGATAGATTCTCTATCAATGGTTTAAAACCTCTGTTCCCTTGTTAAACATACTGTATATCTGATAGTGCTGAAATAAATCAGCCTGCTTCCCTCTAAATTATTCGTACTGTCTTAACTGATACATTTCTAAACCTGTGAAAGGCTGTAAGGCTTATACAACTGTTAGATTCATTACCAAAGTTTTGTAATGTTTTAAAAAATGCTAAGCATTTGTATGCTGATTTCAATTAAAAAAAAGTGTAGCATTTGTAAGCAGAAGGCACTATCTAGGGCCAACGTGGAAGCGTATGTGAAGTTAAACCATTTGTTTATTCAGCTACTAGATACTAACGTGAAACCTTCCTGTGCATTTAAACAAGTGAAAACATTTGCCTTCTTAGCATAAACAGTGTGCTCAAAAGTTTTTCCCTTAGATTTAAAGCTGACAGTACATGCTAGTACTTCCTTATACCTGCAGCCAGTGTGCAGTGTGCATTGGTAGATGATGCCAGTGGGCATGATAATGTCATGCCATTGCCAGTGCAACCACCCATCCATGCAATAATTTAATGGTCTCTTCACTGCAGGTATACTTATTCTTATAAAATCAGAAGAAACTAGCTTTGCATTTAATCCTTTGAGCTGTAAAGCTTTGAAAGAAAAAATGTATTAAGATTATTTTTGCAAAAGGACATTGACCTCCTTCTCCTTCCCAAGTGGGAACTGAGACTTTTTTTTTTGTAACTTGTCTTTTTATTTAAAGATCTTAAGCATGGTACATAGTCTATTAGTTACAGGTAGGTACATCTTTCATTCTTAGGACAATAAGAAAGTGAGGTCTAAAATCATCCTTATAATCATTACAATCTTCTTATGTCATTTCCAGATCATATTACTTTATTTACCTTCTTCCTATCTAAATCATTCCTAGCTCAATTCAATGGTGTCCTTGGAGTCCAGGGTTTTACTTCCCTTCACTTTAACCTATTATCTTCTCCTTCTTTCCTTCATTATCTAATCTTCTCCTTCTATCTCTCTACTCCACCTCTGGATCTCTAGGAATCTCCCTCTTCTTTGTACCATGTCTGTACATCTTATATTCAAACATATATTTATTAATAATTACCATTTTATCTAATACACTAATATCTACTTTTTAACTTTATAACCTTCAGCAGGATGTGTCCATGAGTGATTCTTTCTTCTCCAATCAGCCTTCGGAATACCCCCTGTCTTTTCAACCCCCACAATTCACATCTTACTCTCCTTCTTTCTGTTTTATTATCTTGTTTCCTCCCATCACTATCTCTCTTCCCCTCATATCGAAGTTTGTGTCTTTTCTTGGATGTATTTATAATAGGGTAGCCATCTAGCATTAAACCTTTCTATCCTTAACTGAACTTTTGCTACTATGCTTTCTAACTGCTTAATTCTTTCCATATTATGTTCCCAGATCCCTACTGTGGGTGAAGTCTGTGTAAGCCACCTCTGTGTAATTGCTTTTGTTGCCGTTGCCACACAGATATAAAATAAGTATTTTGTAGTCTTTCCTTATCAAATCTACCGGGGGGAAGCACAAGACCAGATTTTCAAACTGAGGAAGTAGGTGTAGCGCAAACATTTTCATTATAATTTCTTTCAAGTCGGCCCAGTACTTAGTTAATATTGGACATCCCCAAAAAATATGGAAGTGCGAGCCCACTCCCCCACAACCTCGCCAACATTTGTCTGAATGCTGTCCACCATAGTGCTTGGTTATTGTTGGGACCTTAAAAAATCTAATGCCCACTTTCCATCTAAATTCTCTCAATTTTGTAGACTGGTAGTTTTCTGTATACCCTCCCAAATCCCCCCCCCACCCCCATCTTACCGGTTGGATTTCATACCCTATCTCCTTTTCCCATTTTGCTTGTATATTTTCTCTGTATACCCTGACCTCTCCTTGACACAACAGAGCATACATTTGTGCTACTATCCCCTTTGTATCCTTTAACAACATTCTGCTTTGTATCATAGCTACCTCCTCTGTTAGGGGGCAAGCCACCTCTGCCACTCCTATCTCCCCCACTATTATATTTCTACATTGGAAAAATCTAGATAATTCCTTCTGTGGCAACTGGAATTCTTCTTGTAAACTCAAGAAAGATTTCACCCCTTCCCCTTCCACCATATGGGCCAGAGTTAATACACCCTTCCTAACCCATCCTTCCAGGGAGACAAAACCCTTCTTACCCACTATAGATGGTATGTATTCCAACAGAATTTTCAGCCACTGGCATTTCCCACTTTTGTCTGATCTGGAGCCATACCCGGAGAGTTTGTCTCATCTAGCAATTCCTGACCTCGGTCAGGTTTGTCTTCGTTATGGTCCGCGGGAGTACCTGCACTGGTAGACTTATATGGGCTCTCCTTTCCAGTTGTCCAGAGGAGGGCAACTAAAATGGTGCAGGGTCTGCAAGAGAAGCCGTATGAGGAGAGACTAAAGGAGCTTAATATGTATACCCTGGAGGAAAGAAGGGAGAGGGGGGACATGATAGAAACTTTTAAGTACCTCAGTAGAATCAACAAAGTCCAAGAGGGTAGCATCTTTCAGAAAAAGAGACTTGCAAAAACAAGGGGACACAATTTAAAGATAGAAGGAGGGTGGTTCAGGGGCAATGTGAGGAGTATTATTTCAGAGAGGGTAGTGGATGCATGGAACAGCCTTCCTGAGGAGGTTGTGGGGTCTATAACTGTGGGATAATTCAAGAATGCATGGAACAGACATAAGGCAATTCTTGTGGGGGTAGGAAGAAATAGGCTGTTGGTTAACTAGGCTCTGCGGCCTATCCTGTAGGTAGGGAAATGGGCAGACTAGATGGGCCAAGCAGTCCTTATCTGCCATCAAAGTCTATGTTTCTATGTTTCTTTCCATCTCCACCCAGTCCAGGGGTTCGTTCTGTATTAAGAGTTTCAAGAGCGGCATAATTTGGGCTGCATAAAAGTATGTCCGCAGATGTGGCATACCCCCTCCCCCCTCTTTTTTAGGCATTGACAACAATTGTTGCCTGATCCGGGTTTTTTTTTTCCTGCCTAGATGAAACTAGCTAACTCCTTCTCTAAATCTTTCCAATCCTTACTGGGTATGTCTATCGGGAGGGTGCCAAAGAGAAACAACCGATGAGGCAGGATGTTCATCCCAACAGTGTCTATTTTCTGAGTAAACCCTAACGGTATTAGTTTCCACCTGTCTAGGTCTTTCTGTATCTGTGTTTTTAAGGCCCCATGGTTTAATTTATACAAATCCTTCATATCATATGGGATTTTAATTCCTAAATATCTTATTGGCTTTTCAGTGTACTTGAAGGGTGTATTTTTTTTTAAATCCTGATCCCACTCCCCTGAGATTAATTTCATTTCCATTTTCTCTTGGTTTATTTTATATCCTGACATTTCGACAGATTTTTGTATCAGGGTTAGAAGATGAGGTATGGCCTGTTTTGGGTTAGACACATAGACTAATGCGTCATCCACATAGAGTGTTATTTTATTTACTACCCCTTCTACCATTATACCAGTAATTTTAGGATGTCTCCTTATAGCTTGAGCCAGGGGCTCAATACTGATTGCGAACAGAAACGGAGACAAGGGGCACCCCTGTCTAGTCCCTCTTTGTATCTGGATCTGCGTAGATACTACCCCATTTACTTTCACCCTTGCCGTGGGTCTATTGTACAGTAACTTTATCCAATTCAGGAATTCATCCCCCAGACCCATCTCCCTCAAAACAGCAATCAGAAACTGCCAATTCAGGCAGTCAAATGCCTTTTTGGCATCTAGAAAAATGGCTAGTCCCTGGTCTTTAAATTCTGTCACCCCTGTGATGACATTCGACAATCTCCGGATATTATCTGCCAGATGCCTCCCTGGAATAAATCCCATTTGATCTGTATGAATTAGCTTAGTGATTACTTTCTGTAACCTATTAGCCAGAATCTTGGTCAAGATTTTACAGTCCTGATTTAGGAGGGAGATGGGTCTGTAGGAGGTGCACCTATCCCTTGGCTTCCCCTCTTTTGGTATAACCATTATAATTGCTGAATACCATGTTGGGGGAAGGGCCTGTTCCTCCAAACAGTTATTGAAGACTTCAGTCAGGATGGGGGCAATGGTTCTACAACATTTAGTGTATAATTCACTGCTGAACCCATCTGGTCCAGGTGCTTTCCCCTGTTTCAGTTCTCTAATTACCTGGACTACTTCCTTCTGTGTAATTTTAGCTCCTAATCCTATCCTATCTTCTCTACTTAGTTTTTGCAACTCAAGATCTTTAAGAAAATGATCTATCTCTTCCTCCATCTGTTCTGGAACTGTCGACTCTGTGTATAATGTCAGGTAAAAATTCCTAAAGGCCTATGCAATATCCACCGGTTTACTTCGTCTCTCTCCTGTTTTCTCATCTATTATTATATTTTTAATCGTACGGTTTGCTTCCTGTTGTTTCAACCTGAATGCCAGTGTATGAGCTGCCCTATGCCCCACCTCTGAATATTTATATCCCAGCCATCTTATCCATCTCTCTGCCTGTTTCTCTTCATATTCATTTTATTTCTTTTTAGCTAATTCCAATTGTTTTAACCGTTCCCCATCATTAGGATCTTGTTTATGTTCCATTTCCCTTTGTTGAACCTCTCGCAAGAGTCTTTCCTGAGTAAGACTAGCCAGTTTTTTATTCCTAGAAGCAATACTTATCAGTTCACCCCTAACTACTGCTTTTGCTGTATCCCATCTGATTATAGGTTGCCAACCTTCATTCTCTTTTGCATAGAAGATTTCCTTGAATCTATCCTCTATCCTTTTAATTGTGGATTTGTCTGTCAAAAGAGGGACATTCAGTCTCCAAATAGGGTATCTCTCTTCTTGTTCCACCATCAGGACAGTCTCAACCAGAGCATGGTCCTAGTTGGTGATCAAGTGTGTTCGAGATCCAGAGGTCATATACATGTATGCCTTTTGGAGGAGAAATAAGTCATTCCTAGAATATGACCTCTGAACTGTTGAATAGTAAGTATAATCCCGTGTTCTGGGGAAATGTGCTCGCCACACATCAACAAAATCTAAGCTTCTTATCAAACACTTAAGCCATTTAGTCGCTTCCCTGTTTGTCTGGGAACAACCTGACGATCTGTCCAAAAATGGGCATGGCACACAGTTAAAATCCCCCCTAGCAATACTCGTCCTTGAGGCAGTCTTACCAGTTTGTCTAGGATTTCTTTAAAAAACTACCCCCTTTAACATTTGGAGCATAGAGATTGACAACATGGAAAGGGACATCCAAAACAGTACCAGATGTTCTGACATATCTCCCCTCTTTATCCGTGTCTGTCTGGTTGACCATGAGGGGACACCCCCTTTTCACTAAAATTGCCACCCTCGCTTTCCTCCCATCTCTGCTCAGTGTGGCATATACATCGCCCAACCACGACTGTCTTAATTTCAAACCCTCTGTTTCCCTTAGGTGTGTTTCTTGAAAAAGAGCCACATCGCATCCCATTCATTTCAATTCAGTTAAGATTTTCATCCGCTTGACCGGGGCATGTATTCCTTTCACATTGTATGTTATTATTTTAAGATTAACCATTGTCCTGATATATCCCTTTCCACCTTCTCAACCTCCTTTGTAAATTTCTCATAGAACCCCATCCTGCTTTTACCAGTAAACTTACTAAACCATTAAATAAATATCGTTTAACATATTTCAACTTTGTAGAACTTTTCAACATCGTGGCAGCTGCTTCTCAGAGCTTGCCTCCCCCTCTTAAATCAATCCCCCTTCTTATGCTTCCTAGGTGCCACTGCGCATTTCAGCTACTGTTATTAATTTCCCAGTAGCTCGTATGGGTGGGCTCACTAGCCACTGCCCCGCCTATCCCTTAATAGGGATTCGCTCTAGTTGTTCAACGAAATGGCAGCAGTCCCCCAGTATTAACGCCCTCAGCCAAAACTAATTTTCAGCCGAGAATGAGTTAGCAGCAGCCCAGCCTTAGCGCCCCCCAGCTGATTTTGCCTTCTAGCCAACATTTACCTCATACCATTTATTAAGTCCATTACTCAAAAGTCCGAAGTCTCATATGTAGAAACCTGTGTCTTCTTAATCCCCTCAAGAGCTTCTCCCCAGTCTGGCCTTTCGCTTCCCCAACTTTCAGACCGTCTCTTCTGGTTCCCTCTCTGAGTCCTCTCGAATCTCCTCTCCTTCGCAGATGTCCTTCTCACCCCTCCTTTCATTTTTCTGATTCTTGGCTATCCACCGCATTGAGCATCCTCGTGAGATCTGGCATTAAATATTTAGGCCACAACCAAGCAGGGCTCTTTTTCTTCCCTCGATTCACCAGGCTCCATGCTCCTTCAATGAGTTTCTGCTCCAAAAGGTCGTAATCTAGATTCATGATCACTATTTGTTTCTCCTTCAAAAATGGGACCTCATCCACCAAGGTCGGGTATACTTTGAATGAGGAGCCCATATATACTTTCAATTTTGGTGGGTAGTTTATCTGAGCTTTGATTTGGTGTTTGTCTTTTAATTCTTTTATGACTGCTCTAACTTGGCTCTGATGATACTGCAGTTCTGTTGAGAAATCTTGGTCCAGAAACACTTGTCCCCCTGCAAATGTGAGGTTTTTAACTTACCAAGCTTCTTTTAATATGTATTCCTTTTCTTGAAAATTCAGCATTCTCACTACCCAAGATCGTGGTCTGGCATTCTTGTCTGTCGGCTTGGGCCCCAGAGCTCTATGGCCCCTCTCAGTTGTGAGGGAGAAGTCTGAGGGTATCTTTAGTAGCGGTCTCAGCACATGTTTGATAAAGTCTGCTGTAGTGGGATAACCCTCCTCTTCCCCCTCCTTGATCCCATATATTCTAAAATTATTTCGTCTTGCTCTATTTTCTGAATCTTCCATTCAGGTATGCATTTGCCTTTCCCTGTGTAAGAGATGTATAATCAGTCTGTCCGCTGCATCTTGTCTCTCTGTAGTTTGGGTTACATGCCTTTCTACTCCCTCGACCTTCTTATTTATATTTTTAACTTCCATCTTAAGATCTGCGATCGATGTCTCACTTTTTTGTACAGACTTGAGGATTTTAGCCACTGCAATTTCCATTGGTACTTCGGGCTGGGAATCTTCCTCATTGAAGTCGATCGATGATACCGAGGGGGACCGTACTCTCGACATGGTCGCAAGGCATTCCGTGCCTTTCTGGAGAGTGAGCTGCTTTAATTTATTACTTTTTTGGTCTTGCCTCTACCTTTTCGGCTTAATTTGTTTAGCTGACATTAAAACAGCCTCCGATTGTCTACTTCAGCACTTTCCTAGTCAAATGAGGTAAAAAATGAGTTTTAGACAGCTGGGGAGTCTGGAGCTCATTCTTCTAGGCTGCTACCATCTGGGTGACATCATCGGAAGTCTCCTGAGACATGTTTTAATGCACAGAACCAAAGGCTAGTTGAGTCACAGTTATTGGCCACCTCAAAGTGCATACCCATGAAGGAATAAATGTTATTATTTTTGATGTCACAAATATGTTACTGGATGCAGACTTTGACATTCCTCACTGTCCTTTTTACATATCTAGGTTTTCAAAGGAAAGCAATTGTAAATCTGAAAAATAACTCATTGAACACTGGAAAATGTATTTTAATTCTGCAGAGGCATCCACCACAATTCATTTCATATTCTTATAAATCTGTCCATATCTACTAGTGTGACCACAAACAAAAACAAAACTTCTGGGCTTGGTGGTAACCCAGTGAATGCATGTGTCCCCCCCCCCCAAATATGTCTGTGGTTAGTATAGTCCTTGGTGTTCCCAGCCTAGCTCAATACAAATTGTGGTGGGTCATGAAATAATTTTGACACATTACAATATGATATAACTTGTTATTTTTTATTATGCTTATAATTCTTTGGTGATGAACAGTTGTCCAGCAGCATAAATGTAAGGGGCTATTTTGCTACAGTATTTATCTTTCACGAGATCAGTAAATATTTACTATTTAAATTGTTAGCTCCCTGATGTGCACTATGTAATAATGACCCACTCTTACCCCTCAATGACAGATGACTATATAGATTAGAAGTCTGTTTTGTGTACTCCATTTTCATTGAGCTGTTGCACTGTAAGGAATTATACTGTATTAGAAACTGCCCAAATGGAATAATGAAAAGGAGACTTGCTGAAGGGCACTGTTAGCACGAATGATCATATTGCCTGCAGATGACTTCTGAAATATCTGCTCTCGGTTTTCATATCTGGTGTAATATACAAGTTAAAATCTAAGAAATCAATAAAATTATCATTAATTTTGTGTGTGAATGTTGGATTTTAAATCATTGTTATTAGTCCAACATATGAGACACTGAAGTGACTCTTGTATTAAAGAAGCAGGCCCCCTACTCTTTTGCATGTGACGGAATCAGCACTGAAAAAGTTGCAATTTGTTAAGGAGTATGCAGAGTCAGGCATGGTTGGCTTTAACTAGATCACTGAAACACCCAGGATATCAGAAGAGTAATGCACCACCCAAGCCTGAAGGTCTGTCTTATTAGCCAGAAGGCTGTAAATGTTAACGTGGGCAAATCTGATACCCTTACATTCTGCCCATATCGGTGAAGTACTATGAGGGTTGATGGGGGTTTAGGATTGGGTTTGATGTCACCAGACAAATGCAGGTGGATTTCCATGGTGCAAGGTGTTGGCAGTGTTTGTGCAAGACATCCAGGGTAAGTGGACAGGAGATTTCTGCCAGAAATATGCTGTACAAGGAGTAAAACTCTTCTGTGCTTCAGGAGCCAGGAGAAACTGGGAATGTGGCTGGGAGACACAAGCACATTTGAGAAGCAAAACTCTGAGATGGTGACAAGGGCAACTGGGCCACTAGAAAACTAAAGAGTAGGGAAACAAAGTCATTTAGTAAAAAGTTAAATACTAGAACTACCCCCCTCCCAAGAGTTTAAGGGCGACATCAGGTGCATAATAAGATATATAGGGACCTGGGGGGGTAGCTGAAATTGAATTCCCCAGAATCAGGGGCAAAATAGATATCTGGGAGACCCAAACAGCAGCTACTGTATGTCAGCAACCACAAAGGTACTACAGAAATTAAAACATGGGGTGACCTGCATATTGTTGCAGATAAGCTAGAGCCTTAAATGCAGTACAGAAATGAGCATAAAAGAGGATCCAAGTAGTAACTTTACAAGGAACCACACATGCAGTTCAGAAATAGGCATATAAGACCCAAGTAGCAAGTTTACATAGACCCACAAATGCAGCACAGAGCTAAGTACATAAGGTGACCCATGTAGCAAATTTAACTGTAGCTACATATGCAGTATAAAAGTAAATATATTAGGTGACTCATATAGCAGCTCATACCAGAACCACAAATGTAGTATAGTAAGCATATGTGATGACATGAGTACCAATTTTAGCTGGAACCACCAATGCAGTTTAGAAATAAGTATATAAGATTACCCTAGTTACAATTTTAATTGGGACAACAAATGCATCCAGATACAACTCACAGAAGTCTCAGTAGGATGGGTCAACTAAAGCCTATAACACTGTAGTGAACCTTTATTGAAGGCAAATAGAGTGGCTGCACCACTCTTAGATTAAAAGGGAACGGGGAACAGAGTTGCGAACATTCAGACTGGGGAGAAGTGACAAGTGGCATACTCCAAGAGTCAGTGTTGGATTCCATATTGTTCAGGACGGCCTTTTGTGCAGATGATTCAAAGGTGGGACTAGTAATATAAACAAGCAAAGACAGCATCACAATGCAAAAAATAAATAAATAAATAATTTAACATTCTGGACCAGTGGACAAAAACTCAGACATGAATTTTAGTCCCGAGAAGTGTACAGTGATGCATTTTGGAAGAAACAACCCCAGAAACAAACAAGGAAAGAGACCTGGGAGTAATAGTAATTAACAATCTCAAATGGAGAGATCAGACCCAATCAGCAGTACTGTAAATAAAATACTGCAATGCATCAAATAAAACATATGAGAGCAGAGGGAGAGGTTCTGATGTTGTTATGCCAGTCACTTGTTAGGTTGAATTTAGAATATGTGGTACAATTATGTAATAGTAGATTTTATTTCATTATGGCAACCTTGCCAGAAGGCTCAGGTCACCTTTACAAAATATAAAAGCAAACAACAACTTATAACAATATAAATGACTACTCAGTGTAAATAAATATAAATTAAACATTCTAACAAATAAAAATATACCTTATAAATCTGAACAATAAAACTCCTAATCATAGCTTAATCATGACTTAGTCCCTGAAGGCTTGTAGGAAGGAAAAAGACTTAAGCTTATATGGAATCTGAAAACCAAGATGAACATAACCAGAGATAACAGAGTACAGAGAAGGTTTACTAGAATGTTCAGAGGGAAGGAGGAAAAGCCATTTAAAGTAGACTGCAGTCATTGAATATGTACACACTTCAGAGAAGGCAAAGAGATGATATTCATATGCAGAGCCAGTAGAGATCAAAGCTTATCAAAATATTGCCCCTAAATCCTACAGAGATACAATCAGGGATGCACAGCTACCAGAACATTGGGGAGCACCTCAAAACTGCCCCCCCCCCAAAAAAAAAAGAAAATACTGGTACACACAATGGGTGATAGCTGGATTGGATGTCTAACCATATGAGACAATGAATTGTAATACCATAACCTAGATAGATTTGTGGATTCAGTGCTGTAACCAGATTATTACCTATGAGAACAGACAGGCAATTCATAACAGCTATTACCTATGTATGCATATAGTCTTTACTACAATGGAGCAAGCCACAGTGCAATGCAGTAACTTGCAATGAAACATGGGTTGGGAAAAGGAGATAAGGTAGTTGGTCAAGAACCATTACCTGACCATGAATTAAATCTCCTATTAATCCACAGTTGGAGTGAATGTCCCTGAGAAAATATCCCTGCACACGTCGGCACTCATTACTAGCTGGTGAATCAAGCAACACAAAAAGGCAGGCATTAAAATTGGGAGACAGTGAAATTTGTCAACCCATGATGTTGTAATGCCTCAGACAGTCCCCGGTAGTTTTCAAATCCACTCCCATGACTGCCATTCCCAAGTATGATCCTACCTCCTTTCCCCCAGCTGTGTCAAACAGTTTGTATTGTGGCCATGAGAAAGCAACCAACAGAGTTGTGCTTCCCCTCTGCATTTTTTGTCAGCAGTCCCTGATATCGGGTCATCAGTGTAAATCTGCCACCAATGGGAGAGAGCTGCAGTTCAGCAGCTAAATGGGGAAACAGGCAGTGGCACTATACAGCAGTTTGCAGCACGGTCATGTTGAGAGAAAGAGAGAGACAGACAACACTGTCCTCCTCAATAATAAATATACTGCGAGAGGCTGGCTGTGCAAGAGGGGCATGACTGCAGCAGAAGGGACAATCAACAGGAGTTGAGATCCCAGAAGCACGAGAGAGGCACAGACAAAATCCATGAACCAGGAGACAGCAAGCGAGAGAGCTGCAAGTGTTTAAGTGCCCCCTCCATTCCTGTGCAAACTAGTTCTTAATCCAAGGGGGAGACAGGCAGAAGCAGATGCGAATGTTTGTGTTTCCACTTCTGTCCCCTTCTGAACCATTTGTTAATGTAGAGTTATTGCGGGCACTGTGGTACGAGAGAGACAGAAAGAGAGAGAGAGAGAGAAAGAGAGAGAGAGAGAAGGCAGAGAGAGAGAGAGATATCACTGTGGTGCGGTAATTCCTGACAGCCTGTCATCTGCTGCCATTTCCCCCACCAATGTTGTCAGAGAAAGTGAGAAAGCCTGAGAGTCTGTCAATTCACTGCGGGGAGAGATAGAAAGACACTGGTGCTGCAAAAGTCATCAGGGCAGAAGGAGAGTGAGGGGACAGAGCACATGAGTAGCAGCATTCTGTAGCCATCAAATAAGCAGTGAGAGTTTTGGAATGTGTTCTAAGGAGTGTGTGTCTGTTTGTGTGGGAGGACTCAAAATAAAGCCTTTTTAATGTATTTCAGTGTATGTTATGGATAACAAAGGACAGAAATATAGTAATAGTATATTTCTAGCATTTGTGTGATCATAACATAAGTAACATATGCATTACCTGTTGGGGACTAACTTTCAAGGCAACAGGATACTGTAACATTTCATGTATTTGAACAGGAATAAAAGCCTTTCTGTTATTTATTTATCTGTTTTACAAAGAACCCATGTTATAAGCACAATAACCCACTCCAGGGTATGGGGTTATAGGGATTTTATCCATGCCTCGGGTGCTGTGAGACACTCTGCCTCTGGCCTCATGCCTCACAATGCACCTGAGACATGGACTAAATCCCTATAACCCCATACCCTGTCGTGGATTATTGCTTACATAAATGACGGCACAAAATACAGCAGTAAAAAAGGCTTAATTGCCACTGAACTATACTGTTCCCTGCAACATACTGCAGCATTTTGTGATATACTGAAGTATTACTGCAATTGCATCCTGGCTGGTGATGCTGTATGTTACAACGTTAGACACCAGAGAAAGCAGAAGCTGGATATTACAGAGAAGATGGCCACCTAACTGCCTGGTTCTTCACTCATAGAGCAATTCATTTACAGAAAGTCAACTAATTCTGAAAGAAATACAATAAATAACACCTGCCAGCATCATAAAAGATGTCGAGCATACGTACCAGAAAAGTGCCCAAATCTAGCAGCCAAGTTACAGACACTGATGGACGGGGATGTAGAGACAGCATCCACAGCATACATCAGGCTGCCCTCTCCAGTGTATATGTCTGAGGAGGAAGAGGAATAGGATTCAGCTGGAAAGGAACAAGGAATGGTGGTAACAAAATTAAATAAATTACTAAAAATGATAAACCAGATTGAGATCTCTATCACAGGATGACAGTAATGGACAAAAGGGTCTCAGCCACAACATTCAAGGAGCTTGTGGCTCCACAAAGACTGACAAAGGAGTGCTATTATAGCTACTGAAGCAAGAGCATTGGATGCAAGCAAAACTAGATGATATTGAGATCCACAGCTGGCAGAACAACCCCATCAAACACAAAGTTAAGTGGGTGCAGAGGTTTCATTTCCAATGGTAGAGGACCTGGTGACCACATCTGCCACTCAGTACTGAAAATCCTTGATATAGCCAGCCTCAAAATTGAGCAGGTGCATCTCTCCCAGAGCCTCCAGCCAGTGAACCCACAGGTGAGACCAAGATCTGTAGCAATCTGCATACAGGAAGGCCCTCTTCACCAAATGATCCTCCAGCTGGCGTGGAAAATGAGTGTCATACTGTTGAAGGGTCAGAAAATATTTTTTTGAGCAAGACTTTTCAGATGCACAGAATGCTAAATGCACAATGGTCAGGGATCTAATTAAAGAATTGTGGGGAAAAACACAAAAGTTACAACTCGACTTTCTGGTGGGGGTAAGAATAATTACTGAAAAAGGATCACAGAGCTTTGAGTCAGTGTGGTTGAAGCCATGCCTCTCTTACAAGATCTAAGGATTTCTTGTGAAAAGCTTGACATGGAGAGACTTGAACAGTCCCTACTAAATCAAGTTAGCAGAAGTCAGGGAGGCTGCACAGAAAAGGCAACTCAGCAACATTTCTCCCACCCAGTATAAAAGGGGACCTGTAGAAGGACAAAGGGGACTGTTTTTTATCAGAATATGGAAAAATGGGTCTATGTAAGATATATACCTTCACATTACTGGGGTCATAGTAAGTGACTGATGATGTTTCCACAGATACAATTGCCACACATTTCTGACAGACACTATGGTTGGTGAATGCAACTGAAGATCTTATACCATTCTCTACATTTTTGGATTTGACTGACTTGGATTGTCAGATGTGAAGAATGGCTGTGGGAACTGTGTGCCCAGTTTCAGTGCTGTGATGCATGGATTCTGTGTTCATTGAGTCCTCGGATTCAAGAGGAATTGTATTCTGAAGTCAAACATATTAACTGGTTTCCTGGACTTAATACTTCTGACACTGTCTAAGCATAATTCTTTTTGTTGAAGGGGAGTTCATAAGTGTTGGTTTGGGAGGCAGGGTAAATACTAAAACTGGGAAAAGGGAAAAAGAAGAAATTATAAACACAAAACAGAAAAAAGCTGGTATCGTAAAGGATAAACTAGGGGGATAAATGACTGCATTACTGGAAGGAAGGAATGGTTGACCCAGACTTTTGCAATTTATTAAATAAAAAAAAAAATAATGGTTTCTACTAAATATGCAGTGTGGCTGGCGGCAGTTCTGATGGTGCCCTGCAGGGGCCCTCCCATTTGGACCAGACAGTTGGAAAGAATCAAGAAGGGTATCACATAGGCCAAACTCCTGACAGTCCAAAGTAGGGAACCTGAAGAACTACTGTCACCCGCTTGTCTTGGTGCAGTTGAGGTCACCTTAATGAGATGTACTACCAAACTATAAAATGGCCCATACATGTACAAAGAAGCAGATGAAACATAATGGATCAGATTTAACCTTGAGAACAAAGCATAGAAAATACTGACCTCAGTTAGGACTGAGGCCCTACAACACCCTTGTATTTAAGGCCTAGACAGCAGATCCTCTTGAAGGAGTGGCCAGGAATGTATGTGGCTCCTTGAGATGACAACAAATAAAGGGTGCACAGCATTTCCAAGGTATTGAACCATGATGAAGTGTTCATGTGCTGCTGGGGCACAGGAGATGTAGTGGAGGCTGGAAGGGAGACACACAGTTATACCACTCAGCCGAGTGGCCCTAGTGCTGGTACCTGCTGGCTGAAGAACTCTGCATACAACCTGCCACCCCCTGACCAAGAAAAGCAGTCACAAGCCCAAACCAGGCTCTCCACTTCAGCTGAGTGGCCCTGGCACTGCTACCTGCTGGTGGCCGGACCTCTGCATCCAGACCACCACCCCTGATCAAGGAAAGCAGCCACAAGCCCAAACCAGGCTCTCCACTTCAGCTGCGTGGCCCTGGCGCTGCTACCTCCTGGTGGCCGGACCTCTGCATCCAGCCCTCCACCCCCTGACCAAGGAAAGCAGGTACGTTTAGTCAGTTTCTAGCTCAGAGCTGTCAGGCTTCAATCCCTGTAATTGGACTGGCTCCTGGGGACTGTGGCTGCTTCCTGATTGGATGCTGCAGATCCCCATTGAGAAAGAAAACATCTTTTTCAAAACACAGCTTGACCACTGCCTTGCTGTACTGCTCTCTGGACAGTTTTTTCTGGTGAATAAACTGCTAATGTGGAAATATTTTTTTTTCTCTCCTCTTGGAATTTTCTGCTATTTAGCCTGCTGTATTAGCTAGGCCTGCTTCTATACAGCTTATGACTTGCACTGCTGAATATTTTTACTGCTTAAACATTTTACCTTTAAACTATTGCACTGTATATGTAGGAATTGCCTAGCACATTATAGCAGAGTTGTAGCGAACTTTGACTGCCTAACATCTATATAGCTTACTGCTTGTACTACTGAATTTTTTCTGCTAATTGCCCAATATTGTAGAATAGCTAGAACTGACTACTGCCTGCTGTTTTTCTGCCACACTCTTTTCCCATCACGGTTCCTCTCATTCTTCCTCAGGCTGCCTTCTTTGCTTCCCTCTTTCTCTTGTTTTTTTCCCTTTTTATTTCTTTCTCTCTATTCTACACAATGTTTCTTTGCCATCTACTGGACCCCTGATTCCCTCTCCTGACACCCCTTGAACCAGCACATTCTGTAAATATTGCCTGGCATTTTGGGCCATCTTCTCTACCCATTGCAGACTACCCTGAGTCCTCTCCACCACACACCTCCTTCCCAGCTCTCTCTGGTCTCATTTAAGGGCCCCCCCCCAACCTCCTGAATCAGCCTTTTGTTTTGCTAAATTCCCACCTGGCACCTTTGACCAGACCTCTCTGCAGGAACCTTCTCTCTCCCACTATTTGCACCTACTTCTGCTCTGAGCACTAAATTGGCCAGGGCCCTCCAACCAATTTACTTGACCTTTGTCTTTGACTTTTTAATTAACGGCCCTCCTTTTTTTTTTCTGCTGTGTTTTAGCCACAAGCCCAAACCAGGCTCTCCACTTCAGCTGAGTGGCCCTGGCACTGCTATTTGCTGGCGGCCAGACCTCTGCATCCAGCCTGCCACCCCCGACCAAGGAAAGCAGGTATGTTTGGTCAGCTCCTAGCTCGGAACTGTCAGTCTTCAGTCCCCATAATTGGACTGGCTCCTGGGGACTGTCTGCTTCCTGATTGGATGCTACAGATCCCCATTGAGAAAGAAAGCACCTTTTTCAAAACACAGCTCGGCCACTGCCTTGCTGTACTACTCTCTGGACGGTTTTTAATTTTTGCCCACCCCTTCTCTCTCCTTTAGTAAGTACACTTCCCCAGTGATCCCCGCCCCCTGAGGCCTCACACTAGTCAATTACAGGAAATCTTAAAAGGGGCTCTCCTTTCTGTAATTTCTTAAAGGGGTGATCCTCTATCGGACTCCACATAAGGACTCAAGGACTCTGAATAGCTTCTATGAATATTTGCAGCCTCCTTAAGAAGGCTGCTGCATTCCAATGCTGGGTTACTCAGCACCAACTGGACATTGTTGCACTCGTCGAAACCTGGTTATCCAAATCCACTCCTAATTCCTTCGTCTCCCTCCCTAGTTACACCCTTTTTAGGGAAGATCGGTTAGGTAAACATGGAGGTGGTTGTGCTGTTTACATGTGTGACTCCCTCCTTGGATATGCACTTCCACCACCCAAGCTTGATAATGGGGCACAAGCCCTCACGCTAAAAATCACCCCCAACCCTGGTAAGGGCCCACTCTTTCTCACCGTTACCTATATTCCCCCCCCCCGAAACCAAGACCTCGCAATTCAGGTGCTTGCTGACTACCTTTCTGGCCTACCACACAAAATGGCCCAGATAATTATTGGTGACCTGAATATCAACTGGCTCTCTGACACAGTCTCCCAAACCAGAGATATCTTCTCTGCCCTTGACATGTCTCAGCTTGTCACCACCCCAACTAGATTCAACCCTCTACTGGCTCCAGCACCCTCCTGGATATCACCATTACCAACCACCCCCAGAGGGAGCTCAATATCAGTGTACTTCCCAGCTCACTTAGTGACCACTCCCCAGTCATATTCTCTTGGTCTGCTGCCAACAGCAAACCTGTACCACAAACCACCCAGAGACATTGCCTACTCCCAGGTGGCCTGCGTCGCCTTAAACTGTACCTCTCACAACTGGATTGGTCCCCAATCAGACTTGCACTGTCCATAGACGAGGCATTGGATTTTTTCACTCACACTTTTACACTGCCTGTGACCTCTATGACCCCCTTCGCTACAAATCACACCAAACAGCTAAGCACACTCTGTGTTACCCTCTCCCTCCTTCACAAATTTAAAATGAGAGATAACCTATGACACATTGCCGTGGAATCTGGCAAGCCAGCTGATAGGCAAGCATACAACGCTGAGCCCAATAAGTATACTTGGGCCATTCAATAGGCAAAAGCCCAGTACTACCAATCCGCTCGAGTATCCTCCTGGGGATCACCTAGAAACTTTTGGGCTAATGTAAAGGAGCAGAATGGAAAATCCCACTCCCCACCCTCTTCTCAGCTCTCCTTTAATGGAACTGTCTGCTCTGACTCCCTTGGCATTGCAGACTGCCTAAACCACACTTTCTCAGACCTGAGTTCAGTCCTGCCCAGTAACTTATTTGACCCCATCCCAGTAGCACCCCTGCTCACTCAACAGAGACCTCCTTTCTACCTATGTACCATCTCCCCGTTGGAGGCTAGAACCCTTCTGCAAAAATCCATTAGTAGTAACAACCCCGGCACTGACCTACTGGACACTACACTACTTCGTCTGACATTGGATGCTATCCTGGTCCCACTTACCAAGCTGCTCAACTGCTCTCTGTGCCTGGGGCAGTTCCCCAGCACATGGAAAACTGTCATCATCACTCCCATCCTAAACAGTGGTGATCAAGCGACCCCGGGTAACAATCGACCTAGCTCCATCCTTCCCCCACTCTCTAAGGCCCTTGAAAAAGTAGCTGCCAACCAACTTGCCGAATACCTGGGTATGCACAATATCCTTTGTCCTGGACAGCATGGCTTTCATGTAGGTCACAGCACCACAACTGCACTAATTGAATTCTCCAACTTCCTGCACTCTGCTCCTGATGCTGGAAGTCCTGTCAGTGCCGTGTTCATTAACCTCTCCAAGGCCTTTGACATGGTTTGCCATCCCATCCTGCTTGACTCCTCAGATGCCTTGGTTTCACCCCAGGCCTCCTTGCATGGTTCACCAGCTACCTCTCCACCAGAACTCAGTGTGTAAAAATCAATAGCACCCTATCTGACACACGACCAGTCCACTCTGGGGTTCCCCAGGGCTCCATTTTAGGTCCTCTCCTCTTCAGTCTCTACCTCAACTCCCTTCCCTTGGCCTGCCCAAGTAAAATCCTCCTCTATGCAGATGTCGCTGTGTTCTTCACCTCTGACCCCAACCCCAACACACTCCATGCCACCCTCCAACAAGCTTTTGATAGAGCTAAGCATTGGTTCTCATCACAAAGGCCAGTCCTGAACCTAAAAATGACCAAAGCTATGCTCTTTTTGCATCGCCAAAGCAAAGCCAGTGGTGCCCCTCTTGTGATACTGCCTAGCACACTAAACCCCATTGAGCAGGTTTCCTCCTACAAGCATCTAGGCATGACCTTTGATTCGGCACTCTCCTTCCATTCCCATATCAATGCCCTTTCTGCTGTCACCAATGTCAGGATTGGACTGTTATACTGCCATAGCGGCTGCCTACCACAAGAGGCCCTAAGATTGGCAGTCACCTCCTCTGTCCTGTTGCTAATCGACTATGGGCTGCCCATCTATGCTGCAGCCAACAACACTGAGCTATCAAGAATCTGGCTGTCTACAAACAAGGCCTGCAGGCTAATGCTTGGAGATCCACACGTGTCTGCTGTACTCCACCACCAATTTGCTCAACCTTGAAGAAAGACTCCGCTTCCAAACCTGTCTTCTTATAAAAAAAGACCCTGCTAGGGCTGTCCCCCCCCAGGGTTCACTTTCTCCCTGCAGCTTGCTTCCCCCTCAGTCTCCACCCACAGCGCTGACAAACCTCTCTTATTGTGCCCAGGGTAAGGACCTCTATGGCCCTGAGATCCTTTTGCTATTTGGCTCCCTACTGGTTCAATTCCCTCCCAGTCAACATAGCTGACTCCACTAAGCTTGGTCCTTTCATGGTCTCCCTCAGAAGCCATCTGACAAGCACTCGCTGCTGCAACTGTGCATAATCCCCCACCTGCCCCTAACCCTCACCACTAGGCTGGGTCTGCCCTGTCTACTTTTGCTGTATATGCCTGGTGTCTCAGGCAACATCTGCTGACTAATGTAATAAAATATCTCTGGTTGCTGCCTGACATGATACTCATGTACCTATATTATGACTACTGTGATCTACCTATTACCAAGCTTGTACCACCAGTGAATGCCTGTAACACTGGTTGCTTTTTTAATTGAAGTGTTATGTACTGTACTGTTTTGTTTGCTGTGATGTATTGCTCTCTTGACGAGGTGCCTTTGTAAATGAAACTTTGACTCAAAGGTCTGTAAACCAATGATCTAATAAATAAATTAATAAATAAATACTCTTTTTCATTTGAACTCAAATGGGGTTTGGCCTGGTTTGCATTTTTGGTGGGCGTGGGAGCTGCTCTTCCTTGGGGGACTCACCAGAGGTTCCTCAGCCACCACTGTCATGGTCTGGTCATAAGGGCAGAGTTTGAGTAGCTCTGGGGTGAGGGGTTCACCAAGGTTTAATTACTCAGTGTAAATTACAGACAAATCAAGCCTACACCCAATGAAGATAACTGGTATCCTACTGAAGGGGTGTCATTTGTACATCTAAGTCTTAATCACCTGGGAGGAGGCATGAGTGGTGTAAATAATGTTACGTTACAGTTTGACAGTTAATATTTTTTATATTTTTTTTATGTGATTGCTAGACAGGACAAAAAAGGAAATGAAAGTGTTCAGTGCTTTGGACATGGAGTGACTAATCTAAGTCTGGGAACACTGGTAATGAACAAATTGCTTTTGACTATAGTTATTTTTGGGCTATGTTTGTAGTATTTCGCAAATATGTTGTGCCCATTATCTCATTCACCTACTGATTATCCTTTAACTGGTATCTCCCCTCACCATTTTTATTATATAGTATATGGTTATCCGCTATTGCATACACATTTCCATACAAATAATTGAAAGGCTTGCCTGTAATTCAGTGGCCAAGCAGACAGCCACTCCCACTTCCTGAGCTATATAAGCCGCACTGTGAAGCATTTTGTCTTTGCAGCAGGAGGCTATGTTGGTTTGTCTTCTAAGCTGGCTGGGGCCTAAACTCCCCGCCCCAAGCCTGCTGTTTCTGTGTGTCTCTGCTGGACTTCAGGCTTTGTTTTCCTGCTTCTGGTTTGTATCTTTCTTCCGGCTGTATGCTTCCCTGTGTTTTGTTTCTTGTTTTTTTTGGGCCTTCCCTGTTTTCTGTTTTGCTGTGTTTTGGTTTCCTCTTTTGGGGGGGCTTTTATTTTTAAAACTCCTAGCATACTGCTACTACAGAGCTCATTCTGCTTACTTTCAGTTACAACTCTCAATTTACTGCACTGCAACTGCATACCTACTCAGAGCTCATGCTACTGCTTTCAGTTACCTACAACTTCAGCCACTGCTGCTTACTGTTTACTTTAATTACTATTGTACCCAGTGCCTGTGTTTTAACACTGTACTCATTTAAGTACTGCTGTACAAGCCCACTTGCTTCCTGATGCTGCACTGTTTACACCCATTCCTATTCTACCTTGTTTACTCTGAGGTTAGCTGAAGCTCCTGCTGAGGCTATTAAACTAGTTTTTGTATCTGCATGTGGTTCTCGGCCTTTCATCGCTTCCTTATTTGTCCTACGGTGGGGACTAGGAGGTGTTTGGGGGGTTGTGGCCTATGTGGTTAATTAATTTTGTTCTAAATCCTGTCTTCGCCGCCAAAAATCCTCAGAGTTTGTCACCTTGATTTGTCTATTCATGTCTGGCTGGCTTGCCCCTAACTCAGTGCTGTTTACTTGCTATACAGTAGTTATGCAGGTCCACCTATTACTACTGCTACTGCTTACTGACCTATCAGGTCCCCACTTGCTTACGCAACCATTGCTCCTTGCTTATGCAAACCATTGCTTTATGCCTAGTGCCATCCCCTCGGCTTCGCCTGGGATTCTACTGCTCTCAATCTGCATCCGACCTTGCAAGGTCTCAGCACTCAATGCAGCTTACAGTCTCTGCACACTGTGCTCTTTCAGCTCACCAGCTTTACAGCTCTCAATCAATTCTAGGGCATGCCAACCATTCTAATCTGGCGCAGGTTCCTGCAGTCGACGGTCTCCCTCTGCATTTAGTCCACATTATCGAGCATGTCCAACTTGGGGCGGGATCCTTCTCACCTGGCCCATAGCTGGGAATGTCCTCACCCCGGGCTTGGATTTAGCTGCCTGCTACGCGACAGCAGCTCCTGGTGTAGAATTTAAGACTAGTGGTGAAGGGTGGTTATGATGATCTCCTTTGGCTCTAGTGTTCCACTATAACGGTTAGCCATTGACTTTAGTGGTTTCCCTAGCAAGGCACCTTCAGTGCATTCTCCCCACGACTGCCTCTAGTTCACCTGGTTTGATTTAGGGTGGGTAGGCCAGATGAGTGCCTCAGCAGTCGTTGCTCTTCTCCTGTGCCTTGGATGCTCGTATTGTTGCAGAGTTTTCTCACAACCTTCCAAGACGTTCCTGCTAGAGGGTTTGAATGAGAACCTTCCTCCAAATTGGAATATTTTCCAATCCCTTTAATTTGGTTTTCCAAATTGCAGCTGCAGAGCCGTCACTAAATACATTTTCCCAAGCCTGGAGGGAAGGTGACCTAGGCCTTGGATCCCCAGAGATTTCCTCCTCCTTATAGAGTTTTTTTTTCTCTCCTCCATTGCCTCAGGTCATAACACTTAGCATTGCTTTCCCCTAGTTTCTTTAGGTAGGTTCCATTGTTGGATGGAGGTGGAGGATGTCCTGCCATTCTCTCTCTCCTTAGGGGATCCCCTACTCTCAATGCAAGCCATCACTATTCTTCTCTACTACTATGTTCCAGTTACTGCTTCTACATCACTGTTACTGCTTGCTTATACACATCATGTTGCCTCTTTTGGGGATGATACTACATTTCTTTTGGGGATTCCTAAGGTACCTTTAGCCATGGGAACCATCCCTTGGCACCTTTAGGGGCAGAACCCTCTCCGAGAGTTCCTTGCTTCGTACCCCTACAGGGTGGTAATTCCTCTGGAATAGACAGTGCGAACGGCCACAACCAAAACTAACACAGTTACACAAGCATAACACTATACTAGCTGCATAGGTCAGTGAATTGAAAGGCTTGCCTGTAATTCAGTGGCCAAGCAGTCAGCCACTCCCACTTCCTGAGCTATAGAAGCCTCACTGTGAAGCATTTTGTCTTTGCCCCCACCATCCTCCCCTCATCCTCCAGCAGCAGTGCTCTCTCCTTAGATGGATTCCTAAGGTACCTTTAGCCATGGGAACCGTCCCTTGGCACCTCTAGAGGCAGAATCTCTCAGAGAGTTCCTTGCTTCGTACCCCTGCAGGGTGGTAATTCCTCTGGAATAGGCAGTGCAAATGGCCACAACCGAAACTAATGCAGTTATACAAGCATAACACTATACTGGCTGCGTAGGTCAGTGAATTTCCTTAAGGTACAGTTAAAATGCCATGAAAAGTTGTTGTGTTATTGTTCTGATATCACAGTGATACAATAGCTTGTTAGCTCTGAACCATCTCCATCTCTTTCACCTCGAGTGCACCAACATTATCTTTTCATGTGAAGTTATACATCAGAGGTAGCATTAACGGCTGTGACCCAGCAGTAAGAGAGAGATCATTAGGAGGCAGAGGAGGCTAGAGCAAGAGTGTGTGACTTACTCACCAACCTGAATTACTACTTCTGTGGCTATCTCTAAAGGACCAAGGTGAAAGGCTGGTGAGCGGCAGATTGAGCAAAGCTGAAGCCACACAGTAAAGCCTCACCATTTCTGTAAGTAAAAATGCTCAACATGAGCTTTTCTAAACAAATAAACATAATGCTAACAGCAAAACAAATCGGGGGTACTTCAACCAGTAGCATGAACTGCAGTTTGTGTGTGCATGAGTGTGTGTGTGGGGGAGGGTGAAATTTTAGTATATTGTGCATACTCGGCCAGCAGTTCACAGTTTTTTTTTTGTGAAGTATACCATATGCTATATAAAACATTGTATGGCCAACAATACACAACACGGCTGTGTTTGCATCTTCAGGTAGAGTTGACTTCGGGGACTTCCTGAATTTCGCTATCGAGGTCCCTGTGATGTCATCTCAATCATTTAATGGAAGCACAGCCTTGTTGTTTATGGTTGCCCACGCACTATTCTATATGTGTTGATTATGAAGACTTCAGGATTATTCTTTAGGCGATGTCAATCCTCCACATACAGTAGTACATTTGCGTCAGTGCCACTGAGGAAAATGTACAATGGGGAGACGGACATCACCTAAAGTCTACTCCTGAAATCTCTGGGTCTGTGTCTTACAGAGTGGGCCTGGTACAGGCCTGTAGGGGCACTGCAGTTCATATCGCTGACCCGGGGCCTCCCAGGGTCATGCCATATCCTGATATGTGTGGGCCACATCACTATAGCATTTATCTAGCAAACTAGAAAAAATATAGTCAACATCAAGAAGACCTTGCTATTACCATTTCAAGATCCAAATTAATTCAGTTTTTGATGGGCTACTTATTTCAATCATTAAAACAGTTCAGTGAAGTCAGAAGTCTATGATATGTCGTATTATTCCAATATTAACCTAGCAGTAGTCAGGCATCTAGTGACTACAAAACCTACCTGGTTACAATAGCATAACCTGAATTGCTCAGTCAAAACCACTTGGTCAGGGGCACTTCAGACTGAATAGCGACAGGGGTAGAATAGCATTCAGCAACTACTGTTACCCCTGTTGCTGTTCAGCCAGATGAGGAAGCTGGACAAGGGGAAAAAAGTGTAGGTGTTGGCTAAGCTGCCCCAGTGGCAGAGCGGGTTGAGGCAGCAGTAGCTTGGCCTGCATAAAGCAGAAGACCAGGGTTCTAATCCTGGTCTCCTAACTCAGCGAGTGACATCTTTTTTTTGTTAAAGGGCCATGGAAACAGTAATTCCAGAGCCCCACTAATTGTAACTCTTCCCAGTGATCCGCTCCCCCTCGGAGTTGGATCTTTTTGTTACGGGGGGTGTGAGGGCAGCACCCCACTGCATCGGGGGGTGTTAAGGGCAGACCCCCCCACATAAAAATAGAATTGTGATGTTACTGTTTGGCAATGGTAGCGGTCATCGCTGTGGTGTACGATCACTACCGTTGGCACTGTCCTTACTGGTAGCATTGTTTACTGCCACTGTTGTGGACAGCGCTGTCAATGTGGCGCTTTTATGGATGGCGCTTTTCAGACCTAGTGCCACAACAAAATAATGTATGAACTGGGAAATTAGTAGAAAACAATGGGTTCACAGTTGAGTTTTGGTCTTTGTTTGGGCCCTGGCTCTGTGTACCGTGTTCGGTTCTTAGGCATCATACCATACACTTAGCTTGTATGCTGTATGAACTGTGACACTTGCACGCACATCGAATGACATTACAGTGGCAGTTTGCTGTTGCTGCTGTAATGTACCCACAAGACCATGGCACTGCTTTAACTGGGTATTGCACCCCACCCTGAATCAACTCCTACCCAGAGTTGATAATCCTAAAGGACAGGGGATACGGGGGCAGAGGCCGCAGCATGGGTGGTTCGAGGGGCCCAGCCCCCCCCAATAAGACAGTTTATTTGATGGTTTTATGCCAACCACAACTTGTGGTTGACATAAATCCATTGCTGTAACATTGGTCGACAACACTGTTGTCTAATCGGTGTCATGGATACCACATCAGAATGAGAGAGACATATAATTCTTTAATAACATTGACTCTTTTTAGAAGTTGTGATTATCATGAACAGTTTGTTAAAGCATAGATTAAAATAATCGATCTGTACCACTAATATGTGACATGATGACACTATCACAAACATTCCCCGGCAATGAACTATGATGTCAGGGTGTATTCCAAGATTCATTTTACAACTTTCCAGCATTAGACCACAGACAGCCTTATTTTAGAAAATCACTGTGTAACGTGACCATATGACATTCAGGTGTATAAACAGGAAATGCTGGCATGCTAGAACAGAGTTTTTGCATGCAATCTAGTTTAGGGAGTCATTGTTTGGTTGCTAAGCAACATATAATGGTCAGTGTCTGGTCAGTACTGAACAGATGGCTCAGTAACTGAAGGATTAGAGGGACATGTAATGGCATAATATTTATACTTTTTAAATAAAGTATTATTTGAGTAATTCAAGCAGTGAACAGTTAAGTAGAAATTAGGGATGGGCTACCTGATGGATAGCTACATCAGATCGTGCATGTACCTATGTTTTTTAGAGGGGTAGGGTAGTTTGGATAAAGTACTACCCTACCCAGCATATCAGGAGTATTTGCAGGTCTGGTATTTGGGGTGTGTAACATTAAGTATAATGGGTTGGGTTCTGTTTAGGTAGCAGTAGCTGACATTAAGGAGTGGGAGTCAGGACTCGGGACATGGATGTGTGAATTGCAACAAGCTAAACAGTCACTGACTTACCTTCTTGTGCAGTCTACTCCTGAGTCCTGACTCCTACACAGCTCAGTTTTCAATAAAAAAGTAAAAATGTATTTGATTTCTCCCTTGGTGTCATTAGTGATCATGTGACTGACCACCACTTTCAGCTTCAGTGCTGAAGAACATGTGATCTGACATCTTCCACATCCAGTGCGGACATGAGGTCCAATCTTCATACAGGTCCACCAGTGTATAAAATAATGAGATCTGCCTGATGAGCAATGCAGTTGGGTCGCAGTAGAGTACCGAATGGAAAAGAGACGTCTTTAGCACAGGGCAGCAGAGCCAGCCATTAGGGAATTGTAGCAATAGGTATAGGGATAGCGATGAGTCCATTATTAGAGAAAACAGAAAATAAAACTTAGAGAAGAAGACAGAAATACAGTGCACTGAAAAAGAAGAATTAATCTTGCCTTGGTCAGTGAAGCAGCCCATGGAGGTGAGAAGGTGAAGGCCTAGGAGAGGAATGGGCCTGAGGGAGCATGCTGCAGCAGCCAGGCTGGCTTGGGTGCTTTCAAGGAAATAAACGTTAAGCTCTATCTCTCAGACAGCTTTAAGTCAGCAACTGGGCAGTTTTTCTGGCTGACCCAGCAGAGACGGTATCAGGCAGCAGCACACAAAAAATTATTAGTTAAGTGGCAAGCCATCAGTTACCTACACTTGTCAACAGTTGCATTATTTACTGAATTATTTATTTTTTTAATATGTGTCTAGGATTACAAAGTACCTTTAAGCCAAGGCTCTTTTACAAAGGTTCCACATCATGCTGGTTACAGGGTAACAGACACTAAAACATAAAACAATTACAGGTACATGGTTTTAGACAGTAACTTTGCTTGACAAAATCAGACTGAGCGATGAGTAACTCAAGAAACAATAGGATGAAGAGGGCAAGAAGGGGAGAGGGCTGAGGGTAGGGGAAGGCATAGGTGTAGAGGGTCAGGGTGAGGCAGCCGAGAGGCCTTGTCAGGACAGACACAGGGCAAGTGCATTAGAAGCTGAATTGGACAGGTAAGTGCAAGAAGAGAGGGCAGAAACTTACACCTATAAGGTCTGAAGCAGCATAGGGAATGAAGATGTTATGGGGTGCAAGCACAAGTGGAGGTGCCAGTTATGGAGTGGCGGAGCTTTTTTTTGAACGCTCCAAGCATTGCTGTGGATGAGGTGTCACTAGAGAGCTCATTCAGCCAACTTGAAGCCCTGTATGCAAATGACCTTTGGCCTTGGGACGTGTGGCAGTGGGGGATTTGAAGGATTTGGGGCTTAGAGCTCCTGGTGTTGCGGTTGGTGATTTTGGGTTTGAGGAGGGTGCTGACTCCTGGTGGTGCCTTTCCCATCATGATTTTATTAGCAGTGATGCAGGTTTGGTGTTTGATTCGGTTGTTCAGTTGCAGCCAGCCTGTTTTGGAGTAGAGGTCGCAGGTGTGGGTGAGATGGTGGGAACCAGTAACGAGTCGGCAGGCTTGACTGAGGGAAGTTGAAACACGCCTGAGAGATGAGGTTGTGGCAGATCCATAGATAATGAGACTGTAGTCAATGATGCTGATGATGGAGCTCTGGACAGCCATGGACAGAGCTTCTGGGGTTAGATGTTTCCTGTGTCAGAATAGTAGGCCCATCCTGGTGTTGGCTACCTTTGCCACGCTATTGATGTGTGGGACATAGGAGAGATTACAGTTGAGGGTGAGGCCGAGGTATTTGAAGGTATGAATTTGTTTGAGGGTGATTCCTTGCTTGGTTTTAATGGAGAGCTGATATTGTTTGTGTTTGTTTTGGGAGCTGCAGAAGATCATGGTCTTTGTTTTTTTCTGGTTAAGTTTAAGTCTGTGTTTTGTGAACCAGTTTTCGACTGCAGAGAAGGCCTGTTGGAGGTTACCTTGTAGATGGACTGGATCATGGTGGGATGCCAGGATGACAGCATCATCCATGTAGAGTAGGATCTGTTCAGGGCAGGATTCTGGCAGTGAGTTCAGGAAAAGGCTGAAAAGGAGGGGGCCCAAGATTGAGACCTGTGGGACACCAGACCAGACTGGTCTTTGGTCTGAGAGTGTGCCAACAATTCTCACTCTTTGGGAGCGGTTGTCTAAGTAGCTTTTGAACCAGTTCACCAAGTTAGGTGAGAGCCCTGCTAGTCGAGGCTGGGCAAGTAGGAGATTGTGGTTGACGGTATCAAAGGCTTTAGTTAAGTCGATGAAGGTGGACCCAGTAAGATGACTGTTATCGAATGAGTGATGGATTGCACCAGTGAATTCAAGTAGCTCCATGGAGGTGATATGACCTTTTCTAAAGCCATGTTGCTTCTTGCACAGGATGTTGTGATTGTCTAGGAAGTCAGTGAGCTGGTCTGACACAATCCGTTCTAGGACCTTGGAGAGTGGAGGTAGGATGGAAATTGGACGGTAATTCTCAGTAGCTGTTTTGTCACCACTTTTATGAATTGGGGTTACCGTGGCAGATTTCCATAAGTCAGGGAACTGGCTGAGGCTGAGGAAGAGGTTGAAAATCCTGGCCAGTGGTCGGAGTACTTCTTCAAGTGTGAGTGATAGTAGTTTGAGGTCGAGGGAGTCACTGCTGGCTCTGGAGTTGCAAATGGCTTTGGTAACATAGCTGCGGACTTGATGCATTTTTACTGCTCTAAAGTAGAAGGGAGGGTGGCTGGAGGTGGCTGGGGGGGTGGTAAGGAGAACCACCTCATCGAAAAAACCCTGTGGGAGTACAGCACTGAGGTCCATGAAGGTGTCATTGAATGTATCAGCAATGAGATTCTGGTCAAGTGTAGTTTCACCATTTATGCTGAGTACTGGCAGGGGTGATTTAGATTGCTTCCTGGTGACTTCTTTAATGTTATTCCAGAAGTCCCTACTGTTGCCCCATGACCTAATGAGAGCATTATGGAAATAGGTGGCCTTCGTATCCCGATATAGTTGGTGCAGTCATTTCATGCACATTTATAGTTAGCAATATAAACTTGTCTCCTGGTGTTTCTGGCAATCTCCCAAAGGTGGTCTTGAGCTTTTAGTCATCTAAGTAGGTCTCCAGTGAGCCAGGGGTTACCTAGGGCTTTGGCCTGCACTTCCTGAAGGGTGAAAATATGTTGCATGCTTGGTTGAAGATCCTGATGAAGTGTTCCCGTTGAGGTGTTCACATTGGTTGCAGTGAGAATTAGGGACCAATCCTGTTGACAAAGGAAGGTTTTGAGATGAGGTAGCTTGCCTCTAATTAGAGCCCGGCTAGTAATGGTTTTTTGGGGGGGCTTGATGAATTTATTGGACCAGGTTAGATTTTCAGTTCTGAAGCAGACAGTCCAACAAGCATATTGAGAGAGAGACAGAGAGAGCATGAGAGAGAGAGAGAGAGAGAGAGAGAGACAGAGACAGAGACAGAGACAGATACAGAGACAGAAACAGAGACAGAGAGAGACAGAGACTTTTTTTTATGTAAAAAAAAGAACAAATATGTAATATTTTTTTTAAATGAGAGGACTTACTTGGTTATCACCCTGCCTGAACAAATGCCAAAGGCATTTTTTTGTATGATTCACTGTGCACATTGTGCAGTACAGCACTCAGTCACTCTAGGTGCCCCAATCCCTGTCACTGTGACGTAGCCAGCTAGTCTCTCCACTGCAGTTAATGAAACAGCATTATGGCTGTATTAGGCAATCATCTTAGCCAGGGCTACTATTTGTTAGGTGCCCCAAGCTCTATCATTTGTTACAATGACACAGCCAGCAATACTCTCTGTAGCACTTCGTAATGGCTATATTAGGCAATTATCTTAGGGCCACTCGTAGGTGCCCCAAGCACTGTCATTTACTACTGTGACATATCCAGCTATATTCTCAACAACAGTTAGGGAATCAAAAAGCCTTTTATGGGAATATTAGGCATTTTTCTCAGAGCCATTGTCTGCTAGGTACCTTGAACTGTGTCATTTATTACTGTGGCATAGATAGCTAGACCCTACTGCATTTAATGAATGAAATATCCTTTTATGGCTCTATTAGCAAACCTTCTTAGGACCACTGTTAGGTTCCCCAAACCCTATGCTTTTTTTACTGTTACATAGAAGCTAGACTGTCCACAGCAGTTAGTGAAACAAATAGCCTTGTACAGCTATATTAGGCAATCATATTAAGGCCACTGTTTGTTTAATGCCTCAAGCCCTGTCATTTATTACTGCCACATAGACAGTTAGACTTTTCACAGCAGTTAGTGAATCAAATAGCCTTTTACAGCTGTATTGGGTAATTGTCTCATTGTCTAAAGGCTACTGTTAGGTGCCCTGAGCTCTGTCATTTATTACTGTGACATAGACAGCTAGATGCTCTGCAGCAGGTAGTGAAATAGCCTTTTATTATGTTGGCATGCTTGCACAGCCAACATCTTGCGGTAGTGCAGATTTGGAGGCACTGTCACTGTTGGGCGAATGCAGGGCACGCACCAGTAGGTGCATCCCATATTCTCCAATCAGCCAGCTGTAGGGGTTGACACTCTGCCTAGCTAATGAGGCAAAGAGATCAGAGAAAAGGTGCATTGCAATGAGAGCAAAGCTCTCATGCAGCGTGACCACAACATGCTTCCCCCTACGTTCAGGCAACATGGCGGCAGTGACTGCCACTGTGGTCTGTTAACCCCCCACTTTATTGTGTGCTGATGGGGGTGCTCAATCCCCATCAGCATAATGTAACCCCCCCCCTTTTTTGATTTCCAAGGGGGTGCCCAATCCCCTCGGCATCATGCACCCCAACAGTTTTTCTTTGCTGATGGGGGCTCAATCCCCATCGGCATGTATCCCTTCCTCCCCTTGAATTTTGCCAACAGGGGAGTCCACTCCCCGTTGGCATAATGTGATCTCCCACCCCGTCGCCCCGCTTTTTTTTGTTTGCCGAGGGGGTGCCCAATCCCCCTCGGCTCCTGCGCCCTCCCCTTTCCTTGTTTACTAATGGGGATGCCCAATCCCCTGTCGGCTAAAGCACCTACACACCCACACACACTCAGGTGGCATGCTGGGAGCCCACCCCAGCATGTCAAAGCACCTATGAAAATGAAAATCGTCCCCCAATGTCTTTTTTTTTAATTTTAACCTATAAATCAAAAATGGTCCATCGTAGTCATCCAACCCACCCTCCCACAACACGCACCCACCCATTGCACACCCTGCATACCCACTCCCCTGCCCTCACCCCATACTTATCTCCAGAATCTGGCGCGATGATCTTCGGTGGATCAGGAACACGTCTGCACTCTTCAAAGCCAACCGCGAACTGAGGAAATGCCGGTAAGCTGTATAATGGAATAAATAGGGGTTTTTCAACTTTAATGCATATCTCGGGCATTTTGGGGAATTTTTACACCAAATTTTCAATATGGGGTTTTTAGGACCCCTCCTCATGAATTCTGGCACTGTGATGTTATTAATCGGTCCTGAAAGGTGATTTTGCAGTCACTGTGCCGAATCACCTTTCAGGACCGATTAATGAGATGACAGTGCCACTATTCATGAAGTGGGCTCTCAAAAAGCCTATGTTACAAATTTGGTGGTCAAAATCCAAAATAATGGCTGTTTTACGACCGTGTGTTGCGCATTTGCTACGCAGGCTCATAACTTCGCGAATTCAAAATATTTTCACACCAGATTTTCAACATTGTAATTTTTGTACACCTCCTTCAGAACAGTACAGCTGTCATTTTTCACATCCTGGCCAGAATGTGTTTCTACAGTTCCGGTGGACTATAGCACACTCACTGTGGGAAATCAGTGTTGGGGACACATTTTGAAAATTACAGTGACACTGTTCATGAGCAGAGGTCATAAAATGCCTATATTGAAAATTTGGTGACGATCCTCCATAAAATGACTGTGTTATGAGCGTGCGTTGGCAGATTGCACGCACACTCATAACGTCATGTATTTGTAATATTTTTGCTCTGGATTTTCACCACTGGTATTTTTCCACACCTCTTGATGAACAGTACAGCTGTCATTTCACATATCCTGCATAAAATGTGTTTTCACACATCCGGTGCAGAATAGCACAGTCGCTGTGTGAAATCACTTTTTGGGGCAGTTTGAGGAAATAACAGGGACACTGTGGATGAGCAGAGGTGCCAAAATGCCTATTTTGAAAATTTGCTACCAAACATCCATAAAATGACTGTTACAAGCGTGCATTGCGCATTTCCAACGTACCCTTGTAATTTTGCAAATTTACAATATTTACATGCCCCATTTTGGATTTTTACACACTTCCTTATGAACTGTACAGCTGTCATTTTTTACATCCTGCCCAAAATGTTTTCCCGCACTGCACTACCAAAGACAGTGCCAGCGAGACAACATTCGGCATTGACAAATGCTTGTTACATACTGTATTAGGCATTTATCTAAGGGCCTCTGTTAGGTACCCTGAGCCCTGTCATTTATTACTATCTCATAGACAGCTAAACTCTCTGCAGCAGTTAATGAATCAAATAGCCTTTTAAGGCAGTGTTAGACAATTGTCTTAGGGCCACTGCTGGGTACCCTGAGCTGTGTCATTTATTGCTTTGACATAGACAGCTAGACTCTCTTCAGCAATTAATGAAAAAAGTAGTCTTTTGTGGCTGTATTAGGCAATCATCTTAGGGCCTGTTCTGAAGCAGATGGTCCAACCAGCATATTACTGTGACATAGACAGCTATAATTTCTGCAGCAGTTAAAGAAACAGATAACCTTTTATGGCTTTATTAAGCAATTGTCTTAGGGCCACTGTCAGTTAGGTGCCCCGAGCCCTGTTATTTATTACTGTGATATAGACAGCTAGACTCTCCAAAGCAGTTAGTGAATCATATAGCCTTTTATGGCAGTATTAGGCAATCATGTTATGGCCACTGTTTGTTAGATGTGTCAAGCCCTGCCATTTATTACTGTCACTATGACAGCTGGACTCTCTGCACCAGTTAGTGAATTAGATAGACTTTTACAGCTGTATTAGGCAATCTTCTTAGGGCCACTGTTAGGCACCCTTAGCCCTGTCATTTATTACTGTGATATAGACTGCGAGACTCTCTGCAGCAGTTAGTGAATCAAGCAGCCTTTTACATCAGTATTGGGCAATCATCTTAGGGCTCCTGTTTGTTAGGTGCCAAAAGCCCAGACATTTATTACTGTCACATAGAGATCTAGACTCCCCTCAGTGGTTAGTGAATCAAATAGCCTTTTATAGTGGTATTAGTCAGTCTTCTTAGGTTCACTATTAGGTGCACTGAGCCCTTCATTCATTACTGTAACATATCCAGTTATACTCTCTGAAGCAGTTATTGAAACAAGTAGCCTTCTACAACAGTATTAGGCAATCGTCTTAGGGCCACGTTTTTTGTTAGGCACGCTGGATCCTGTTATTTATTACTGTGACATAGACATTCAGACTCAAGACTATTGAGTGTTATTCCCTGTACTGTTTGTGATCACAATTATTGTGTCTATTATGTCTACTACTTCCCAGTTTGGTAAGTCTACTAAAAAGAGGCACAGTGTTGCTGCACATGCAACTATTACTGATATGGAGAACATGAAACACAGCACTATTGAATCAGAACATAGCGACAATACTAATATCATCATGACCGGCACTAAATGTCCAGCAAAGAAAAAGCAAGTTGGCAATGAAAGGATAGAAGAGTTTCAAACATAACTGACTAGAGTTACTTGTAGAAGTAGTGAATGTTTTGCAATATGTGCAAAGATACTACCAGCTACTGAAGCATCATACAAGGAGGCATCTTCATCAATTTTAAGGACATAGGCAGGGTGGAGGCCATCCAAAGGAGGGTTACCAAGATGGTACAGGGTCCACATCAAGACTCCTATGAGGAGCGGCTAAGGGAATTAAACATGGAGGAGGGGGGGTTGATTGAGACCTTTAAATACCTCACAGGTCTGAATAAGGTACAAGTGGAAGGTATTTTTGTGAGGAAAGTGCTTTAGAACAAAGGGCCACAATATGAAGCTGGGGGGATAGGTTCATGAGAGATGTGAGGAAACACTTCTTCACAAAAAGGGTGGTGGATGCCTGGAATAGTCTTCCAGTGAAGGTAGTGGGACCAAAAACAGTGAAGGGATTCCAAACAGCCTTGGATATGTACAAGGGAATCATAAGGGATCGGTAGGGAGTGGAAGAGCAAGTGCTGTAGACCTGTAAGGGCCTATAGCCTAAGTAATGCATCAAAGAAAAAGGGCAGACTGGATGGACCAAGCGGCCCTTATCTGCTGTCAGTTTCTATGTTTCTATGTTAACCGCAGATGCTGAGGAAGCAAATGCTGATAGAGATGGTGATAGTGGAGACTGGGAATGGGATGGCACAGGATATGTCCCATATAATGACAATGGCACTTTTAGTTCTTCAGAATCTAATGGTGGAGATGATGAGGTTGGTACTTTGGATGAGGAGGTAGGAGTGGAGGCTGCTTTAAGGAATAATAGGCAAGTGCAGAAAAAAAAATTACATGCTAAAAGTAAGCATAAGAGAATGAATAACAACTGTTCATCTCAACAAGGAGATGGCAGTGGATTGGTTCCTACATATCCTTTGAATGGACAAACAAAAGTGCCAAGCAACCTGACGCAAAGCAAAAAAAGTAAATCTTTGGTGTGGAATTAATTCTATTAACAATGCCACACGTACTGGAACTTCTCTAGTTATACACTCTTGTAATGTCTTGTATAATTACTTGTTTTGTTTGTTCTCCATCTCATACTTTCCCAATATGTATTGTTCATCTGACGTGGAACCTATGAAATGAGCTTGTTCTCAAAGGTGTTATCCGAAATTTTAATAAATAAATAAATAAAAAATATATTGACCCTGCAACAATCATAGCATCAGTAATGGAAAAGGGACACAGTCTGGAACATCAATAATGATGCAACATGCAAAGGTAAAACACACAGCTGAGTAGGCCAGCATAAAAAGGGCCAGTGTGGTTACTATAGATGGTGGTGGAGGTGGTGGTGACAGTGACTATAGTGATAATGAACTGGAAGCAGTAAGTGACATTGAATTACATGATGTGTCCTTGCAGTCTTTTCAGACAAAGATAGATTGTTTTCTGATGCCATCAAATAAAGGATAATCCAAAAGTTGTACTACCCATGAGAAAGGAATGAAAAAAACGCTCCCAAACAAATCAAAAATATCCTATCATTGAACATTGAAAGAAACTGTTGCAAGGACATCACAATTTACTGCAATCATCCAACACGCCATCACTTAAATAGAGCCATTGCAGAGTTTTTGGCCGATTATCAACTCCCTCTTGATTTTGTTGCCCAAAAAGGTTTTCTCAAGTTCATGCACTGGACTGAACCATGGTACACTAGTCACTGTCGAACATAATTTTCAAAAAAAGAGATTCCACAGTTGTATGACTTGGTGTTTACTGAAGTCATTGAGCAATTGAAATGCTCTGAGGTGAAGCAGGTTTACATAACAACAAATATATGGACCACCAACCAAAGAATTGACCACGTGACTATCACAGCTTTTTGGACAATTTTTCAGACAGAAATTAATAATCATCTCCACTGTTCTGTAGTCAGCAGAGAGCAGGCTGCATTATGTGTCACCACTTATAAGGAAAATCACATTGCTGTCAATATTTTACAAGAGCTGCAACACCAATTTCAGAAAAGGCTTACTCCATATTCTCTATCTCCAGGGTTCATTCTGTCAGATAATGGTGCCACATATTGTAGTCAAAATCATTAGAGATGGCAACTACCAACACATATCTCATTTGCACATTGTTTAAATGTTCTCATCCATCATTTCTTAAATGGAAACAGAAATGTTGAAACCTGTTAGGTCTTGCTAGGAACATATGCAATCATTTCAGCCACTACATGAAAGCACATAAAATCTTAAAGGGGCTGCAGAGGACAAACAACTTACCACAGCATAATTTAAAACAGGAACTTCCAACCCACTGGAATTCAACATTTTATGTGTTGGAAAGGTTACTTGAACTGAAAAAAAAGCTGTACATGACTACAAAATGCAGAATCGAATAGTTAATTTAGACATCATGCTCAGTCCCAGCAGCTGGAGTCTGGTTGAATCTTTGGTCACATTACTGAATCTGTTTGAGCTGCCACACAAGATGCCAGTGTAGGCAATGCAACTCTGAGTCAAATTATCCCTCAAATAAGATGTCCTCACATTTTCCTTGATAGCATCAAGAAACACTTTCAGTCAAAAGAAGGCAGTGTCACAAATTTGCTCAGCCGGTCAGCCCTCTACTCCCAAAGTGCCAACATCTGAGCGTAGGATTTGTGGAAAGTTAACAGTACAAGGTAAGCCTCTTGTCTGTTTTGTGGGTTCGAGTCACCTTAGTCTCAAGTTCTGGAGGGATTCAAACTGATAACCTTTTGTTAGCGTACCCAATTATCAGGCTCAGATAATTCTGTCTTCAGGGGGCCAGATATCTTTGCCTATGGGCACCTAACCAGGTCTACAAAATGAACCCTTAGAACTCTATGCAAGACCTTAGAGAAGTCTATCCATTTCCCAGTTTGGTATAACAATAAGCTGATACACAGTGTCAACTATAACCTTTAAAGCTCCACTTACATAAAAAGAAATTTCAAGGCAAATCAGTCAGTTTCCATTTTAAAATATATCTTTACTCTAAAATAGATAAAAAATAGGAAACAGTAAAATACAGAACAAAATATTCCAAAAACATACAAGTCATTAAATAAAACAGGTTTAAACGTGCAACCTAAATCTCCTATCCACAGAATATTTATCTCCTAACAGTGCTTGATGTTGCTTCTTCAGAGTCAGATAAAAATGTATCTCTATGAAAACAGAATCATAGTTTAAAAGCTGGATTCTACAGTCCCTTTTGGATGAGGTCACTTTACTCCTCCCTATCAGGATATATTTAAAAAATTATCTCTATAGGAAACAGGATATCCTTATAAGGCAGTAAGATCCTATGACCTCAGCATAACTTAATTTCTCAATAACTCTTTGATGTAAAAGGGCCATTCTGGTCTTCACAGACCTCAAAGGCTCTTTGATGAAATGCTGGCTTCCCTCTGATGACACCCCCTCACACATGCATATTGGACCACAATGCAGTCTGGGACCTGTACATTAAAGGTCTCTTTGATGAAATGAACTGGCTTTCTAGGAGACACCCAAAACACAAGCATGCTCTTTCCATTTTGACACCTAGTATAAAATCAAAGGATTTCCCTGAGGATGTCATGAATGGCTAATTGTATTTCCTGGGATCAAAGCAAATTGACAAGGTAATTGCATTTTAGAAATCTGCAGTTTAAAATACCTCCTGTCCTTTGAATTTATCCCTGGGGGTTTTTGATGTGTCAGTTCCAGCAAAACAGCATGTTCTCTTGACACAGTCCATCACACATTGTTTTATATTTACAAAAAAATATGATACAGGGATCAGAACCAGCTGTCCAAGTGTGACAGGCAGTACTGCTGTAATATGGGCAGACGACAGGAATCTCAAACTGTCACCTGATGAGAGAATAAACACTATATTTCAGAATTAAATATGCATGTTGGCTACATTGCTAAATCATTGCTTTAAGGGTAACACTAAAGCCATACTTCCTGCAGGGGAAGACATTGAGTATTAGCATGATCTTCTGCTAACCAAATTCGACACTGCCCAACCAACACCATTAACTGATGTACAGGAGACACAATCTACTGAATAGTCAGATTGTGTCTCTGGCACAGATGATAGCACATCTATAAATTCTTCAAAATCTCCAATGTCATCAGCGAGGGAAAGGACAACTACAGCTACTTCTTGGGATGCCTGTGGTCAGGATTAGAAAGGCAAATCAGTTCTAAGTATTCTGTGACTACATGGACTAGTATCATGTAAAGGGAGTGTAGCTAGTTCATCTGGCAGACTGTTAACCGTCCTACGCAAAGCAATGATCCAGGAGTATTTTGCACACTATACAGTGATTGGTCTCAGGGAAGGTCCATTACTCTACTGTAAACAAAAGAGAATAATATGGCCAGATGTAGCAAATCTTTCAATAATGTACCTTAGATGTCCACCTTCAAACATGCATTGAGAATGTATACTTACTGCAGCTGGAGGAATAGTCACTGACCAAAGAACACAGCAAAGTCCTGCAAATGTGGAATGGCTGACATTTCTCAAAATGAATGGTGACAATTTCCCAATTGTCCCAAACACTGAATTATGCAATTATGACCCTGAACATGAGCAACAGACTGCAAACAATGATGCCAAATATGATGACTAGGTTGTATAAGGAAAGAAAATCCTGTGTGGAGTGGTATACTACAAATTTTGTTACTTAACATTGCAAACGTCTCTTTATCAGCAGTTGCAACTGTCCCTCTGGAATATATCCTGCCATGATCACAGTTCATGGACAAAAAGGCATGTTTGTCATTTTTCTGACTATGTTGGCAACATTATCTTGCATTTTCTTTTTTATTTTTCATATTTACTCATCAAACATGTTTTTGACATACTGCTTCATTCCTCCTCTATATGAGCACTGCACAAATTCTGGAAGGAATGTAACTTATAAGCCTTATATCGTAGTTATTATAACAGTTTCTTACATTGACATCACTTTCCTCTCAATTTTGTTACCATTCTCCTTAAACATGTACTACAGACCAAATTTGCTATAACCACTTCCACCTTGCCAGCCACCTGTGCCACACTGCTCATGGTCTTTTCAAGCATCATTTTTTTTATCTTTTGATGCCTGCCATGGGTCAAATTTTTGGAAACAGCAGCAAGCTCACTCACAGCAGCTTTGCCAGTCTTGCCTGATTCAGCAATGCCCACCATGGGTATAATTTTTGGAAACAGCAGCCTACTCACTCAGAGCAACTGTGCCTTACCTACTTGCATCAGCAGTTTCACAATGTGATCAATTTTTGCAAACAGCAGCAGGATCTCTCACAATGGCTGCACCAGTTCTACCGGATTCAACAGTGCCCGCCATGAGTATAATTTTTGAAAACATCAGCAGGCTCACTCAGAGCAACTGTGCCTGTCCTACTGGCATCAGCAATTTCACCATGGGATTCATTTTTGCAAACAGCAGCAGGCTCACTCACAGTGTCTGCACCAGTCTTACCTCTTTCAGCAATGCCTGCCATAGGTATAATTTTTGGAAACAGCAGCAGGCTCACTCACAGTGGCTGTACCAGTCCTACCTGATTCAGAACTGCCTACCACGGGTATAATTTTTGTAAACAGCAGCAGGCTCACTCAGAGCAGACGTGCCTGTCCTACCTGTATAATTTCTGAAAACAGAATCAGGCTGACTCAGAGAAGCTGCACTTCTTGTGCTTGCCTCAACAATGCCCGCCATGGGTATAATTTTTAGAAACAGCAGCAGGCTCACTCACTGCAGATGTGCCTCTTGAATCTACCTCAGCAATGCCCACCATGGGTATTATTTTAGGAAACACAGCAGGATCACTCAAGGTGGCTCTGCCAGTCATATTTGCCTCAACAATGTCCACCATGGGTATAATGTTTTGGAAACAGCAGCTGGCTCAAGCAGAGTAGCTGTACCTCTTGCATCTTCCTGTTTCACACAATGAACCAGTAGACAAATTTGTTATTTAACCATGAAAGGCTCTCTGCTTCACTAACTACTGCAGACACTTGGTCTGGCAATGTCACATTAATAAGAAAAAAAGTCAAGGCATATCACAGTGGCCCTATAGAAGAATGCCTCATATGGCTGTAATACTAAAGGATGTATTCTGTAAACAGTGGCAGACTTGATCAGAGTATCTGTGCCTATCATACTAGACTCAGGACAGATCTTTGTAAGTAGTTTTCTTTGTTTAGGGCAATCAGAAACAGTTGGTTATATCTAATATGCCAGACATGTAATTGAAACAATATAAAAGGGTAACTTTTAGTCCAGTTTAACTATTATAAGAAAGTTTTGTATGCTGGTTCTTTTTTATGTGATTAACATGTATAATGCCAATACCATGTGCTGTATGGATGTGATAGCAATAATGCCATCATACTTTATTTCTACAATAGATACTAGATACACAAACCTGTCTATATTCTTAAATGCTGGTTAGTTTTCTCTGCGCCTGATGAAGAGACCTGAGAGGTCCTGAAAGCTTCTGTAAAAATTGCCAGTTAGTCCAATAAAAGATATTACCACAAAAAAAGTATAAAAGATACTAGATAAGTGAAAAATTTTATGAGTGGCTTAATTGATTTCCAGAATTCTGTCACAGAGTTTGAGAAATGAGTTTGTGCAAGTACATAGCACCCCTTGTAGTCTACGCCCTGCCAGGGGAACACAGAAAAAGATCATTATGGCGACATTCACGGTAATGGTCCTTTTTCTGTGTTTCGCCTTCCCCCAGTGTTCCACCCCCTTCCCTGGACCAACTCCATCCTGGAGTTGGGATCCTAGAGTCTGGGGGGGTACGGGGGGGCAGAGCCCCCTGCATGGGGGGGTGTTGGGGGCACAGACCCCCACAGAAAACAATGATAGAAGAGGTAGCACATTACCTGCATTGGTATTGTGCCATTGCTGTGGGGGAGGTCAGCATTCTTGCCGATGAGATATCTTGGTGCTTCCTTGCAAGTATGGATATAATAATTGGTCCTTTAAAATTATTTGTACTTATGGCTGCATATACTGTAAGAATGTGATTATTATTTTTGAATTATTGTTACTGCTGTATGGCTAAACTATTAAAGTGTGTGTCTGTCTGTCTGTCTGTCTATCTATCTATCTATTCATTTCAAAAAACTTTGTTAATGCGCTATTTAGGGTTAAAGCAAAAAAGTAAGAAATGTGGCTTTAGTGTTTCCAACTCTAACACCCTACCTCCACCCTGCAGGCAGCAAACCAGGTGTGAGGTGTGCCTTGGGGTTCTCAAGCCTAATGCTGACCCCATTCTATCAGTAAAGAAGCTGAGATGTGTATAGTGTTTGAGAATTTGCTAAGCATTAGGCTTGAGAACCCCAAAGCACACCCCAATCCTGGTTTGCTACTTGCAGGGTGGGGGTGGTGTGTTAAGGCTGAAAACCCTAATGCCACATTTCACTACATTTTTTTGCTCTTTAACCCTATTAACAAAGATTTTTTGTAATACAATTTCCTTACTTTTTGAGATAGTATAATCATATCCTTGTTTCCCCGTGGGTGTGCAGGGCACTCTGGGCCCTGTGCTCCCATATATCCCTAATTTTTCACATAGTTTCATCATGTTCTTATTTTCCTAAGGAAGCACAGGTCCCGGATACCTCTTTAGATGTGTACATATATGTTGCTGTGGAAGGGCAGGGCCCTCCAGGCCCTGCTCTTCCATTTGTAAGACAACAACCAAATTGTCAGCATAGCCTTCCCAGTACAGTTCCTGTGCATGGAAGGAGAGTAAACACAGTCCTCACCCAAGAAGCAAATCTAATGGTATGCAAGTTGTTCATCATTCTCCACAATATCTTTTTTTGTTTCCATTTAAAAGTTCAGTTTCCGAGTCAAAACATAAAATAAGTCACCAGCAAATGAAAAAAACAAAAATTCTCTCAGAAGACAGGATTTGGTTGAAGCACAGAATTCTATTTTTGCATTTCATACAGCTATCTGAAATACTTACTGAGCATGCTCAGAAGTCAAAATTGAAAATTTGAATAATTTAAAAACATATTGCTATTTTTTTCACCTCACCAGCAAAAGGCACATCCATGCACCAGCCCCTTTATACCCTGAAAATTTGATACCAAAATTCCAAACCATTTAGCCTGTACTCCTCTTGACCCTGAACGGGTGATCCAGTCTGCCTTAAGCCGTCCAGTGATTCAACTGTCTCCAGGACATCTTGCAGTGTGGATAGCCCCTCAAAAGCTGCCACCTGCACTACTCTCTGCTGCTAGGAACTGAGACATAGGAACCCATGAATGGGCACTCCACTCCACCTTAAACCCTCCAGTGATCCAGCTCTCTCCAGGACATCTTGTGGTGTGGATGGACCCTTAGAAACTGCCACCTGGGCTACCCTCTGCTGCTAGGAACCAAACCAGAGGAGGCCCTGAACAGGCTTTCCACTCGGCCTTAAACCCTCCAGTGATCCAGCTCTCTCCAGGACATCTTGTGGTGTGGACAGCCCCTCAGAAGCTGTTGCCTGTGCTACCCTCTGCCACTTGAAACCAAACCAAGTACAGTGACTCCCTGGACCAACCAGATCCCAGTGCTTTTTTGTCCAGGCTGCCTAATTGGCTGGCTCCCTAGCTGCTGCTTTACTATTGGACAGTTTAATTTTTAACTTTTCTGGCATCTCCTACTCTACTCCTTCCTACTTTTCTGATTTACTCCTTGTTCTGTGCAAAGTTTGCAGTATTTTACAGTTAAGTAGCATTACTTCCAAAGTTTATACTTAAGTCTAACTGTATTTCTGCCAAAGCTTATAGTTAAGTCTATTGGTATTTTCACACTGTATTTACAGGCTCAAATACATCTTCAGAGTGTGTAGAAACAGAGCTGTCCTAGGTGCTTTTGTTCAGTGATTACAACTACTTTAGGAATTTTTACTAGTGTGTTGTTAGCTAAGTTATTTAACCGAATGCCCAGTATATCTCTGGTGCTCTTCTTTGCCATTCTCTAGCTACTCCCTTCCCACTGCCCAAGTGCCTCCCAAGCTTCCCGAATCACCCTTCCTGCAGTTACATATTCTCACCTCCTCTGCCTGAGTGCCCTGTAAACACCAATTATCAGCGACCCTATTGTCCTGATAATTTTCCTCTGCCTTCCCCATCCTCAGCCCCTGCTGTGCTCTTGTCCTGTAGCCTAATCCTTACCCCTGCCCTAAAATTCTAGCCTTTACTAATCTCTGCTGTTTCTGTTCTCTCTCCAGAGGAGGACCTGAATGGGCGCTTCACTCCACCTTAAGCCCTCCAGTGATCCAGCTCTCTCCAGGACAGCTTTTGGTGTTGACAGCCCTTCAGAAGTCACCTCCTCCACTACCCTCTGCTGTTATTTTCCCCACCAACACACACTATCTGGTCAGTTTCATTTATAGCTCCTGGTGTCAGGTGATCTGTTTCTCTTGTGAATTACTAAGTACCTACTCTCCCCTTAACAGGTTATATTTATCGGCCACTAGAGGGCCTTATACCAAAGTCAATTCATCTCAGCTTCTCCTAGAGCTCACTGCCTTAACTACTGTCCTATTCCTTCTTCTCTTCATTGTCCTACTCATCTGCAGTTATACTTTTTAAACCTACTACTCTCTTACTTCTGGACAATTTAACCCACCTCCTCCTCTTACAATGCAACTCTGCCTCTCCACTTTCCCCCTTTTATTGCTCCTAACCCTCTTCTAACCTCCTACTTGCACACTACTCACCCATACCAAACAACCCAACTACACTCCCTACCCCACATCTCCAGTCCTCTACTTTCATCCTTGCAGTCACTCTTTCTTCCCCTCCTGTACACTGGTAACATTTTCCTATCCTCTCCCATGCTTCCCTATTTCTGTGGCAGCTAATTTTGCCTTTCTTCATCTTCTGCTCTCCTTCTCTCCCACTTCTTACTCCTAAAGGTTCCAGGCTTCTTCCTCATCCACTGTGCCCTAAGATTCACTTCTGTATTCTAGCTCATCTCTTGCTCACCTCAGGGAATATCCACACCAACCCTGGTCCGATTGCCTCTTGTACACCGGGCACTTCTTCAGCAACTGCCTCTCCCTCCTCCACCCCCCCGTTCTCCCAAAAGGTCTCAAGATCCTACATTTAAACATCTGCAGTTTACAACTAAAAATCAACCTCCTGCAAACCATGGTCATCACTCTAAAACCTGATATACTAATTATTATGGAAACATGTCTAAAGTACACAATCCCTGACTACTCTGCCTCCATACCACTGTAACCGCTAGCCTGGAACCTAGTCTCGGAGGCTGTAATTTAGCGTACTCCACAGCTGGCAGCCCAGGGGGTGGTAATATATCCTACAGAATGCTGGTACCATCTGTTCCCTAAGTATGGTAGGTTATGATGTCACATTGTCTGATTTAATCTACTATGCTGTTATGTGTGGGTAAACTTACTATGCTATTATGTGTATGTAACTTACATGATCTGTAATATACCCATTACCCTATTCTAATGTATGCTTAATCTACTATGTACTCCTGCCAATGTATGTACCACTGTGTACTCCTACTAATTGTATGTAATCATTGTCTGTAACTAATCCGAGTCACTCCTGAAAAAGGGACATCTGGTCTCAGTGAGCTTACCCAGTTATCAAAATATAAATAAATACCAGGTTACTCCATCCTAATGCAAGACTGGGCCGGTAGGAGTGGTGGTATGGCCATGTATATTCTCACCACCCTCCAATATTCTACTATTTACTCAACCTCCAGTCCTGCTACCCATGATGCTCTAGTCATACAAGTGGCCCTGCCCTTCACTCTTCCCATCTTCATAGCTGGTGACTATTGTTGCCTAAACAGTCAGATCTCTTTTGCACTTGACCTAGTAACCTCCATCTCTGTCCTTTCTCACTCTGGTAACCTATACAGCCTGAGTGATTTCAATTTAAATTGGCTGTCACCTAAGTCTACCAAAACACATAATGAAATAGGAGCCCATAACCTCACCCAGCTGATCTTAGAACCCCCCCTCCCCAAACCACAAGACACTAAATCAATCCCTGCTTGATTGGGCACTCACCACCCATCCTCATAGAATTATCAAATCTGGTATCCTTCCTGACTGTCTCAGTGACCACAGCCCAGTCTTCATAGTCAGGAAAGTCCGCAGGCCAAAATCCACACATTAAACCTTGCAGTTACATTCTTTTAACTCCTTGGATCTTGAACATCTTCCACACAACCTTAGCCTCTCTAACTGGACACTCCTAGCTTCCATTTCCTCTGTTGACCTGGCCCTTGCATACTTTAGAGGCATATTCCTAGATATTTGGGACACTTTCACCCTATTTAAAACAGAGTCGGGGCAGTCATATTCATGATTAATCCAGAACTTTTGTCCTTCCTCAGGGCATGAGATCATGCTCAGAAGCATCATAAATCAACCCAGCTTCCTAGTGACTTCACCACATACTGTATGCACTGAAATGCCTGTACCAAGGCAACAAGGCTAGCAAAGTCTGAATACTTTAAAATGGCCTCCCTCACAAACATAACTACCCCATCAAAATTCTGGAAGGTGACCCATGCCCTCTTTACACCCCAATCTTACCCTCCCTCCCCTGTTCTTAAAATAAACAACACTCTTGTGGCTGACCTGTGCACTGTGGCCACAGAATTTAACTCCTACTCCACCTCATGTGCTGCTAAGTGTCTAAAGTCCCTCCTTTCCTAACCCCCTATTCTCCTCTAATAACAAAACCCTCCCTCTCCTCCCCCTTCCCTTCTCCTTCTCCACTATCACCACTAATGATGCTTCAAATGCCCTATTTGCTATCAACCCCTCAAAAGCTTCCTCCCCTGATGCCCTTAACCCCAAACTCCTCTCTCTCAGCCCCTGCCATTGCTTATCCTTCTCTCTCTCTAATTCTAAACCTTTCCTTCTCTACTGCCTCTGTTCCTACTTCATGGAAACATGCTGTGGTCTTTCCCTTACCTAAGGGTGGGGACCCCTCTTCCCCTGGCAACTATTGCCTCATCTGTCTCCTCTCTACTCTTGCTAAACTCCAAGAACACCTGGTTCTGTTCTAGTTAACATCCTTTCTATCTGACTCTTCCATTCTCCATTTTCACCCCATTCAGATCTGGTTTCAGGAAAAACACTCCACTACCACCTCCCTGCTCAGGCTCACTGAGTACATCCTTACCAGGATGGACAATGGCCTCATCATCTCAACCATTTTTGTTTACCTTGCCAAGGCTTTTGACACTATATCCCACTCACTTCTCCTAGACTCTCTCTCATCAGCTGGCTTGTCTTCTTCAGCCACTAGCTGGTTCAGGGCCTACCTCACTGGTAGAACTCAAACAGTTAGGCTCTCTGATGTCACCCCCCTCCCGATTATCACAGGAGGCCTACAGGGCTCAGTGCTTGGTCCCTTAATATTTTCAGTCTTCCTTAATGACCTGCCATCAGTCTGCTCCCCTTCCTCCTCCATCCACATATACTCAAATGATACAGTCTTGTATGCTTCTTGCTCAAGTCCTGCTGAGGTTACATTCAGCTTGCAGCATGATTTCAACCATGTACAGCTCTGGTTTGCTAACCATCAACTCTTCCTGAATTCCAGGAAGACTGTCTCCATGACCTTTTGCACTAGGCAGAGACTATGCTCCCCAGCCTGCCCACTTTCCACAACCTGGATGGGAAGATCTTAGAGGACACTTACTCCTTCAGATACCTTGGGATTTGGCTGGATCAACACCTCAACTTCTCTGGACATATTGATGCTGTCCTGAAAAAACTGTGCCCCAAGCTTGGTGCCCTGTTTAGGAACCATAGCTGCATCCCTCCTTTGTCTAGACATAAACTTGTCCAGAAGATGATCCTCCCCATTTTCAACTACTGAAATGTAGTCTAAGCTGCTACTCACAGATCTACCCTAACCAGATTGTACACCCTATTCAACTCCTTCTGCCATTTTGTCCTTGATGCTCCCTCTTGCACTTATCATTGAATCTCTGTCATGCCCTGTCCTTCCTCCCTCTCACAAACAGATGCCTCTCTCACTGTGCTAAGTTCACCTCCAAACACTGTCTGGGTAGGCTCCCAACCTATCTCTCCTCCTCATTTATCACCCCTCCCCCTCCCTCTCACTCCCTTAGATCTACTGACTCACACACTTTGGCAATCTTCCATTCTCTCTGTACCCCTTCCCCCGGGTCACACTGGGAGATGAGCATATTGTTCAGTGTGCTTTTCTGGTGAAGCATTTCAATAAATAAGTAAATAAGTATACAATAATCACCACAAAAATCTCTCAACATTTTTCATATAATGCCAATACAAAAAAGGGACTGAGTCATAAAAAAAAAGTTATCCTCAAGAAAAAAAAGGAATCGGGCCAACTGAGCTACAGAACCCAGCTAAATGAGTAATGATTAGCAGGTTACATGTATTGCTTGCTCAGCAAAATGACATGTACCTGGGTTATGAAATTTGTATCTGCAGCCAAAAAGGAAAACAAGATGGCAGCAAATGAATAACCATCCTTTACCTCACAAAAAAGAATCAGATCACTTACTGAGCATGCTTTGAAACCACTACGTAATGTGTAAATAATTTTAATAATGGAGCAATATTTTTTCACAAAACCAGCAATAGGTACATCTGTGCACCAGCCCCATAGTACCCTGAAACTCTGACACCAAAATTCCATGTAGTCTAGCTGCTATGCCTCTTGACAAAAATAGTGTAAGATTGACACTGAAGTACTCGCTAGGCATGCTTAGAAACCAACATTTTAAATCTGGATAATTTCTGACCAAATTGCTGTTTTTTCATCAAAGCAGTAAAATGCACATCTCTGGAGCAGCCCCTTTCCACCCTGAAAATGTCACTCTAAAATTCCAAACCATTTAACCCCTGTACCTCCTGATAAAAAAGCAGTCTAATAACAAACACCATGAAAAGTTTTGTATGACGCAGTAAGAAAAAAGAAGCAAGAAACAAAACCACACACTATAATCCAATAAAAAAAACAGTTTCTAACATGCTTCTCCAACACCTAAGAGCAGAATCCAGCTAAATTAGTCACGGGGGGGGCCACTAGATACCAGGGAAATATAAATAACCTAAAAGGACTGCAAATGGAGGGTGGGGGGATATCACTGGACACCACAGAAATTTACTTTGTTGACGGGGACAGTGATTGGAGGGTGGGGTGTGCCGCTATACACCAGAGAAAATGATGCTGCCAAACAAAAAATAATTTTCCTTCATAAAGAAGCAAGAAAGCCATGGAAATAACACTCTGGACACTTAATAACACATGTGACTTGCTTTTGGGGACCACTTTAGCTGAATTCTGTGCTTAACTGTTGGAACAATGCCTAGAAAGGTTGTTTTTTTAAGAGTATAAGTCTTTTATTTTTTGTGACTCTGGAGTCATGAAAAAAGATTTATAATCTTACAAAAGAAACATATCACAAGCATTTATCCAACACTTCAGTGCAGATTCCAGCTAAGGGGGTCCCCATAAGCAAGTTACATGCGCTGGTCATTCTCCAGAATGTCATTTTTGTACTTTTATAAAAATTAGAATTTGTAGGAGTAATCGGAACATAAGATGGCAGCAAACAGAAAAAGAGTTTCCCACTCATGAAAAAGGATGGCATCAGTATGAAAAAAATTATTTTTTCATTTCATACAGCTATTTTGAAGTGTTTACTGAGCATGCTCGAACCAATTATTCAAAGTTTCAAAATTAAATAACTTTGGAATAGATTAATACTTTTTTTTTATTCAAACAAGCAAAAGGCACATCTGTGGGCTACCCCTTTCTACCCAGAAAATTTCAGACCAAAATTCCAATCCATCTGGGTGCTAGTCATCTTAACAGAAAACCCAGCAAATCCAGTGGGAAATAACTCCTGCAAATTCACTTTTTGCACTATCCAAAACTTGTAATCCACACATCTGACCAGAACAAAAGTTGACATATCCAGATATCTACCACAAGACCATACATGCAAAATTTCATACAAATCTGTTGAATGTATGCCAAATTATTGAAGTGCAAAAATCAGGGCATAAAGTTAAAGTGCCTACTCAACCCTAACTATAGTGGCACTACCACAGCACTACAATATTAGTTAGTGTTTAGTAGGCACTTCAGTGTTCATATAATGCTGATACAAAAAAGGAACAAAGTCAGTAATGGCATGAGAGAGGGGAGTTCAGTAAGTCAAAAAGAAACCATTTTGATTTACCATACTTGGGCATGCTTTCCACCTGGTTTAAATGACTCAGTGGAAGTTAAACATGTAACAAAAAAAATAAAGATTTGTATACACACAGTGCAGATTAATTTATTTAATTTGGCTGATGTGATATAAAATTAAACAACAAAAACTGGATATTTGTTTCTATCCTTATAACTTGCAATTGTCAAGGACTCTATCACCCCCCCCCCCATCATTGTCATTTTTTTTTTTATAAAGTAATGGGTTTTTGGAGTTAACTATATAATCTGAATTTCAAGTGAATAGAGCTAAAGAAACTAAAAAAGTCAGACCTGGGAAATAATAGTACTATGTTTATAATGTTAGATTCTCCAGCCATTATGTGTGGTGTGTTTGTTCTGTTTGTATTTTGTACTTTTGAAATAGTCTAGATTAGAATAATTGATTAAAATGGATTTGGGGTTGTTATATACATTTTTTATGGGTGTGTTTGATTTACATTTTAAATGTGTAGTAAATGCTATTAAGCAGATTACAGGTAACAATATAATACTTTTATAAAATAATGATTCTTGAGAACTGTTTGTTATTAAATAATTGAGTGCCAAAGATTAGAAAAATTTATATTAATATTCGATTTAGGCACTTAATATTCTCTCTCAGATCTGCAGGTATATGTACAGAGTACGTTATTAAGAAGAATAGATTAACACACACTGTAAATATGAAGACAATGCAGTCATTTGACTAAAACAGTGGGACCTAATTGAATTAATTAAAATGTATTATATATCTTTTGATTGTGGATGTGATTAACTAATGCATTATTGTTAGAACCAGTGTGTATTAGTAATACTGATGTTGAAGGTACTTATAATTAGTCTCAGTTTTCTCATACACTTTAAATAGTTTTACTTAATTGCACTTTAACAGCCTGATGTGTATTAGTACATATATATATATATATATATATATATATATATATATATATACCCTGCATCAGCCATGTCTTCTTATGCCTCTGATGAAACAACACTGAGCTGTAGTGAAACATAAGGTTTTTTTTACTGCTCTTCCATTTATTGTGAACTGTCCTGATGTGCTTTTTTGTCGATGTGTTCAGTACCAAGACAGAATTTTTATAAAACAATTTAACATTAAAGAATAAGTTACTCATACCTTGGATATCAAATTGATATTTATTTAATTCCTGGTACAACAACAAGAGATGTAATCTCACATTTTTAAAATGGGGATGAACTAAATAGGTGGGTGCATTCAATGTGTTTTGACTTCAGTGTTAAACCCCAATATTTACACTTTAATAACTTCACAACCATTCAACAGATTTGCATGAAATTTGACATCTCTTGACTTGGCAAGCTTTATTTTGGTCAGATGTGTTGATTTCGAGAAGTTAATTTTTCTGGACTTTTTTCCCCATTGGTTTGAATGGATTTCTGTCAACGTGACTAGTACCCAGATGGTTTGGCATTTTGGCCTGACATTTTCTGGGCAGAAAAGGGATGGGCCATGGATGTGCCTTTTATTTGTTTGGTGAAAAAAAAATAGTAATCCAATTCAAAGTTATTTAATTTTGAAATTTTGAATTACTGGTCCTGAACATGGTCAGTAACCACTTAAAAATATCTGTATGAAATGAAAAATAATTATTTTTCATATTGACATCATCCTTTTTCATGAGCGGAAATCCTTTTTCATTTTGCCACCATCTTGTTTTCTGTTTTATCCCTCAAAATTCTAATTTTGTAAACCATAAAAATGACATTCTGAAGAGTGATGAACACATGTGGCCTGTTTATCCTGACACCCTTAGCCAGATTCTGCACTTAATCATTGGAGAAATGCCCTTGGAAAGTTTTTTTTTTATATTAGAAATCTTTTTTTGTGACTTGTGGTACAAAACTAAATCCTATTTTGTATCATGAATCAATAAAAAATATCATTTTTCATGAGTGTTTACCCTCCTTTTCATACTTTTGTTTCCCCTGGTGTCTAGTGGCACCCCCCACCCTCTAATCACTGTCCCCAGATTTATTATTATTTATTATTATTTCCTGGTGTCTAGTGGCATCCACCACCCTCTGATCATCTTCCTCCTGTTTTGTTGATAATGCCATGGTGTTTAGTGGTACCCCAACCCTCCAATCCCTGTCCCCATAGTTATTTTTTATTTTCCTAGTGTCTAATGAAACCACCCACACCCCAGTCATTGTCTACCTATTTGTTTATTTTGCTCTTGTGTCTAGTGGTAGCCCCCACCCTCCAATCACCATCCCCATAAATTGTTTCCTTTTCCCTGATGTCTAGTGGCACCCCCACATTTTGATTGCCATCTCATCCTGAAATGAAAAACAGTCCCTCAATGTTTTTTTAATCAGTAAAAAAGAAAATGATCCTTCACCAATCTGATACCCCCACCTCCCACTCGGTACCCTCCACTTCACACCCCCACACACCCTCCCTCACCTGAACAGGTGCCAGGCTGAAGATTCACTCTCCTATGGAAATGGGGATTTAAATAGCCATTGCTGGTGAACAGCTCAAAGGCAGACTCTGCACCTATTGGGCTGTGGAGGTTCTCTCCCTGGTTCATGGCTACTGGCTGTCAGGGCTGGTAAAACAGTGCAATAGATTGTGCCACTGCTTTACTTGAGTTAGGAGCAGACAAAAATGCTTTTGGGCTGCAAATTAGAATGCTACCCTCAAGAATATGCTAGCTGTCAGGGCACTGAAAGCAGCCTTTTCATAGCAAATCCACCACTTACTGTTAAGGTTGCTGAGGTGCCATAATTGTGAAGAGGATTGCTGACTTGATTTGATTTTGTTTTAAAACCATTTCTCTCTACCCCCACAGGTGTTGGCTGGCTGTCAGGGCCGGGAAAACAGACTAGAAAACAAACTGCTGCTCACCTCTCTCCCTATGCAGGGAATGAGGTTGGGACATTTAGAAAGTAAAATGACTCTTACTTGTAGGTAGAGGTTCTAAAATAGGCTGTAACTTCACTGATTATTTTTCTGCAGTAGAGAGGGCACCGGAGGACCCACCTTCCTTCCCCCTTTCCAACCCACCCTGTGCTCATCACAATTTACACATGCCATACCATGATTCTATTTCCTGCCTGGAAATAGGAAGGGGCAGGACACTTTAAAAGAAGGAGGGTAAACAAAAAAATAAATACATAAACCTAGTTCAAGCTTTTCTTTTCAAACAGACAAATCAAACTCAAAAATGGAAAGTGTCAACTGCCAGTACCATGGATCCCTCTTCAGCAAAACATTCTTCCAGGATTAGGTCACTGCCAAACATGCAGGAGAAAAGGTGATCTAAAAGTCCAGCTTTGGGCTGCATGGACTGAGATTACCCACCTCCAAAACAAATTATTGTGTTGCAGACATTGCAAGAATAATCCTTCTCCATACCACCAATGCTGTGCTAGCACACATCTCCCCAGTGGAAAACTGGGCCCTGTGGATAGCAGGTGGTCAACAGTCATGGAGGCAGGACCCAAAAACTAAACACAAACTATCCAGAACCAATACAAATGGCAAACATGTACCTGCCTCTAACATCTGTCTCTGGCAATGAGACAGATGAGGAAACAGGTCAGCACCAGTCCAAATGCATTACAGTGACATACAACAGTGGTAACACTTAAAAACAAATACACACAAAAAAAGTCATCATAGGGGACTCAATGATTTGTGGTGTGGATCCCCACCTGATGTAAAAAAAATAGGCAGACAATGGTGATAGTCAGATGTCTCCCAGTAGCATCAGCAAGGAGGAACACTGACCACATTGTCAAAATAATATGGAAGGAAGGAGTGGACACGAATAGCCTAGTCCACCTAGGGACAAATGACATCACTAGCCACACAGTGGGAGAGGTAAATCAGCACCTAACCCAGCTAGGGGAAAAACTTTTCTCTTTCATCCAGCCTTGCCTTTTCTGAAGTTCTGTCTGTATTGGAAAAAGGAGGAAATAGGCAGAAAATCAGGGAAAAGGAAATACGCAAACTTAACATCTGGATAAGGTACTGGTGCCACACAAAAGGGCACCACTTCATCAGAAACAGGCAAAACTTCTGGGAAAGGGAGTTCTTTAAGTTTGACAGCTTACACATCATAAAGGAGGGAGTTAGAACACTGGGCCAGAAATGAGATGTCCACACAGGACATTTAAACTAGCCACGGGGGAGATGGCAGTAGCTCCTGTATCAAATCATAGGGCTCTAGTTGTCTCTCCCCTATCAGCTAGCACCACAGAACACAACTGTGGGAGTGTTACAGAGGAAATGAAGCATACAACTCAAAAAGGTTCCAGCAGTTGTGCACAAAAGGTAAAAAGGGTAACCAGCAGGGAAGGGGCATTCCTGCAGACAAATTTGGTAGTCAGGTATGGAAAGCAATGTACACAAATGCATGCAGTCTAGCAAAAAGGATCCCAGACCTTACTGCCAGAATAGCTGAGGCAGGACTGGACTGGGTGTTTGTAACTGAAGCTTGGTTTAACGATAACCACACTTGGAATACAACTATCCCAGGGTATAACCTATTTGGGAAAGACATCAAGGGGAAAAAGGGGGGAGAGGTAGCTATTTACAAAATGGAGGATATTAAAGGTACAGAGATACAGGGGGCACAAGAGGAAGCAGAGGCCCTGTGGCTTACAATGGGGGTTGGTATCAAGGCACTCATCTGGGTAGGAGCGATACTGTATATAGACCCCTTCTCAGAAAGAGGCAAGGGAAAAGAAGATCCTAGAAACCATTCTAAAGATGTCAGATAAAGGGGACATTGTGCTGGTTGGGGATTTCAGTCTACCAGATCTAAATTGAGGCTCCCTCACGGCTGCAGCAGAAATAAGCAAGAGGTACCTAGACCTAGTATTTACAAATAATAATAGGGTCTTAGACATCAAAGTTGGGGGCCAGCTGGGAACAAGTGACCATCACACTGTATGGTTCAAGGTAAACAAAACACACCAGGCACTCAGAAGTGAAAGTCCTTGATTTCAGGAAGGCAGATTTCAATAAAACGAGAACCTGTCTGAAAGAAAAACTACATGATGTGGCTGAAGTGGATGTGGAAAAATACTGGGCCCAGTTGAAGGAGGCACTTACAATAGTCACATTACAATGTGCCAGACAAGTTAGCAAGTCTAAGAGAAGAAGAAACCTACTTTAGTTCTGCAAGGAGGTCACAACCAAATAGAGGGAAAATAAAAGTGCCTTCAGAAAGTACAAGGAATAAAAAAAGGACAGTGACAGAACAGAGTACAAAGAAATACTGAAAGAAGCAGGGAAGGCAATAAGGATCACAAAAGCTCAAAAACAGAAGAAAAGATAGCAAAGGGTGCAAGGAAGGGAGACAAAACCTTCTACAAATACATAAGGGAAAAGAGGAAGTGCAGAGGAGGTATCATTAGAATTGCAAAAGATAGGCATCTTATAGAGGATGACAGAGAAAAGGCAGAGGCACTAAATGAGTACTTCTGCTCAGCCTTCAGACAGGACAAAAATGGCAACAGACCTTCCCTATGCAGTAAGGATAATCTTCCAGGAGGGGCTGACATGAGTCCCTTCATGGAGAAAAGAGTCCTGGAAGAACTCAACAAGCTGAACGTGGAAAAAGCAATTGGGACAGATAAGATACACCCAAGAATTCTGAAAGAGCTTGGGAAGGAGCTGGCTGCTCCCCTAGCAAAACTCTTCAACATGTCACTGGAGAGTGAGGATGTTCCAGAGGACTGGAAAAGGGCTATGGTGGTGCTGCTTCACAAGAGTTGGAGTTAAGTGAAACCTGGGAACTATCACCCAGTTAGCCTCAGCTCAGTGGTGGGAAAGCTGATGAAATCCCTGCTAAAGGAGAGGATACTGGCATGTTTATAAGCAAGTAATTAATTAGACCCAAGGCAATATGGCTTCTCGGTGGGCAGGTTGTGCCAGACAAACCTGCTCGACTTTTTTGACAGGATCACTAGGACAGTAGACCAGGGGGTGCAGTTGATGTGGTCTACATGGACTTCAGCAATGCCTTTGACTCCGTTCCATACAGTACGTCGGTCAGTAAACTGGAACACACTGGAGTTGGCCATGAAATAGCACGTTGGGTTAAAAATTGGCTGAATGAGAGGTCTCAGAGGATATTAGTGAATTGTACTCTGTCAGAACAGGGTATGATGACTAGTAGAGTACCACAGGAATCAGTGCTGGGACCACTCTTCTTCAATACATTCATCAGAGACATTGCAGATGAGCTAGAATGGAAGGTGTGCCTGTTTTCAGATGACACAAAGATCTGCAACAGGGTAGATACACCTGATAGGATAAAAAAAAATGGAGTCTGATCTGTGGAAACTAGATGAGTGGTACAGGAACTGGCAGTTGAGGTTCAACATGAAAAAAATGTGAGGCTATGCACATGGGAAAATGCAACCCAGGGATAATATATTTAATGGGAGGGGAACAGTTAATAGCTACTAAGCATGAATGTGATGTAGGGGTTATCATTTCTGATGACTAAATGGTGAACAAAGAATGTGGTAAGGCATCACTGAAGGCTAGTGGCATACTGGGATGCATAGGGAGTGGAATCACAAGTTGGAGACAAGAAGTGATTATGGCACTTTTCACTTAAAAAAATCAGGCACTCACCAGTATTATATTGAAGGACTCCACCAGATAAATTCATTTAAAACTTTCATTGCACAAAATAAAAAAAAAAAAAACACCATGTGGTACATGCTTGATGCATTTCAGAACCCCATGTTCCTTTCTCAAAAGCTGTTGTACCACCATTGAACAAACTCTTTAATACTAAAGGTATTATACAACACATTATGACATCATTGCTGACATTTCAAACGAATTGGTGCAAAACCATCACTTGTAGTGCAACTTCAGTTAAAGAAATAATTAAAATCAGGCTCTTTAGTAATGCAATAAACACTCTCACAAGCTCTATGGTTTCATAGGGGTAATCAATCAATAGACCTCAGTCCTTTAAACCTTGCAATTTCCTGGTTTAATTTAAAATTTGAAAATGTCATCCCTGAAATGCCTATCCAGCCCATTTTTGAAACTATTCATGCTGGAGCTCCTCACTACATCAAGTGAAAGATTGTTCCATAATGCCATCACTCTATGACTGAACCAGGATTTATGCAAGTTGAGATTCCATGTTTGAAGAATGAGCTGCTTATTGTTTCCTAGTACTGATCCTCCAAAGATTATTCCTAAGTCCTATTTCTGCTAAGAGATTATTATCCTCCATCAGTCTACAGTATATAGTAAACATAGGTCTCCCCTAGTTCTTCTATAATGTAAGAAATATAGATTGAGGGATGCCAACCTTTCCTGATATGTTTTTTTATTTAAACCCTTTACAGATCTAGAGAGCCGTCTTTGAACCCCCTCCAACAGATTGATGTTCTCCCTATTCTGCAGAGACCAGACATGGGCACAGTACTCCAGATGAGGCCTAACCAAAGCACTATAGAGGGGTATAAGTACTTTTGCATCCCTACTGGCTATGTGTCTGAGGATACAGTTTAAATTATAATTGGCTTTCTTAGTCTGAACCCTGGTGAACTGAAAAAAGGCGGTGACAGTTTAAAATTGAGAATATATACATCTCTCATACTCTGAGAACAAAAGGGAAGGGGTGGGGGTATATGTGAAAAAAAGGGCAAAATGACCTGAAAGAAATGGGGAGGAGGGGTTGGGGTGGAAGTGTACAACTGAAATACACAGAATCACATAACAAATATAACCATAGCACAAATGCAATACATGTTATGGTACAAGCTAAATTAGCCCTATATAAAATGACTCTAGTGATGTCATAATGTGTTGTTTGATACCTTTAGGCCCAGATATTCAGACTGCAGTGGGCAGTGGCACAAGCCTGTGTGCAATGCAACTGGGCTGCGCTGGGGCCAGTACCAGGCGAAATTCAATGGTGATGCACCACGGCGCAGCACCGTTGAATAAGGCAAGGTCGGCATACATACTGTGCATGGCACAGTGGCACTGCGCTAGCGCAAGCCACAGATAGGGAGCACAGAGATGCACCAGTGCAAATGCAGTTGTGCTAGGCGCATCACCTGTGATATTCAGCAGGGGGCATGCAAATGAGACCATAATATATGCAAGGCGCAAATTACCCCATTTGCACGCCTTGTACAGGGCAGGCAGGAAACTTGCACCTGATGCCCTGCACAGCATGACATGTGCTGTGGGGGTCCCAGGGCATCTCCCACACTGTAGCTGTGATCGTGTGGTATAAATCACTAAAGATAGCCCTGGTAGTCTAATGGCCCTCCCAGTCCCTGATGCATTTAACACACCCATCCCTGGTGGTCTAGTGGTCTCACCTCACACCCAAGTCCCCGATTCCCCAAAATAAGATATGTAGACATCCCTAGTGGTCTAGTGTACACCCCCGCCCATTGCTGTGATCGTGGTATGCACCCATATTGCAATGTCCTGGTGATCTAGTGGCACCCCCCACCCCACTGACCCACACAGAACCCTTTCCCACCCCACTCCCCCCATCATCGGTGGGCGGCTGCAACCCTCCCGTAGACCACCCAGCTGCCCGCTGAATGACAGATACAGTATAGGCTGTAAGCCCATTGGTCCCCAGTGTGAACCAATGGGCTTGCAGGGCATACTGTACAAGACAGTCCAGAATATGTGAATGGAGCCATTCACAGATCTGGGACTGTACACTAGACCACCAGGGATGGATGTGTTACATACACATTGGGGCATCGGGAACTGAGGGGGCCACTAGACTACCAGGGTTATCTTTAGTTACTTACACCACGTGATCATGGCTATGGGCGGGGGGGTTCCACTGGACCACCAGGGTTGTGTGTGTGCTTGTGGACAGAGTTCTGGGTGGGCGGGTGGCCACTCATGGCTGGGCTGCTGTGTTGTACCCTACAATACAGCAGCCCACCTGTAGGTGGCTGGGCTTTGCTCCTACTCTGCATGGGCTCAACTTTGAGCCCCCCTCTGTGGTGCAGTACAAGGGTGGGCCAGCATATGTGTCGCACATCCCGGGCTGAATGTCGGGTTGTGCCACATATGCATGGGCATGCCCTCTGCATCTGCGCCGCATACAATTACATTGCACCACGGTGCAGCGGGACTTGCGGTACACCAGGCAGCCTTCTGAATATCCCACCGGGGTGCAATGCTGGGTTGTGCCGGGCACAACCCCTTTGAATAACCCGGCCTTAGTATTTAAGTGTTTATTCAATGGTGGTATAACAGCTTTTGAGAAAGGAACCATGGGGTTCTGAAATGTGTCACGTATGTACCACACGATGTTTTTTTTTATTTCGTGCAATAAAAGTTTTAAATGAATTTGTCTTTTGGAGTCCTTCTGTATAATGCTGGTGATTGCCCGATTTTGTAAGCAAGAGGAACTGTCTTTGATCATGAGCACCACCATCCCAGTACACACTTTTTCTAACTTTCTGTGATTATGGCACTGTATAAATCACTGGTGAGGCCTCCCCTTGAGTAGTGCATCCATTTCTGGAGATCACACCTCAGGAAAGACATAGATCGATTAGAGATAGTGCAGAGAAGGGCAGTGCAGATGGTGCAGGGTATGTATCGAGATCCATACAAAGCAAAACTGAGATAACTCAATTTAAACTCCCTGGAGCAGCATGGGGTAGAGGGGATATGGTAGAGACATTCAAATACCTCAAGGGTATCAACAAGGTCCAGGCACAGGACTTTTTTCAGGTAACCAGCTGAATCAGGACTAGAGGACATGATATGCGACTCCAGGTTGGCAAATTCAGGGCCAAGATAAGAGACTTCTTCACAAAGTGGGTAGTGGAATCATGGAACAAACTGCCCCAGGGGGTCATGGGAGCAAAGATGGTAAGCGAATATAAAATAGCATGGGACAGGAATAAGGGGATCCACAAGAATACAACAAAATGGGGGGAAGGGAGTTAGCTGAAGCCACAGGCAGACTAGCTGGATCATGCAGTCCCCATCTGCCAAATAAAATCTATGTTTATGTTTCTATGAAAGACATGTCTTCCTGCTAGAACCACTGACTGCAATATGAGAAAGCGAGGTATGCACAGTTCAATGTATTTCAAAGGGGTTTTCAACTTTGATGCATAACTTAGACATTTTTTCATATTTTGACCAAAAATTTTCAACATGGCCTTTTTGGAGCCACACCTCATGAACAGTGTCAGTGGAACTACGCAAAGCTGGCCAGAAAGGTGATTTTATGGTCATGTGGTGAAATCACCTTTCAGATGGGATTTGAAAATTTCACTGCCCTTGTTCAAGAGGTAGGGTCATAAGAAGGGTATGTATAAATATTTGACATCAAAATATATAAAAATGCCAAAGTTATGCACATGCATTGCAATTTTGCTATGCTTGCTCATAACTCTGGTAATTTAAAATATTTTGACCCAAAATTTTCAGTATAGCCAGATTTTTACACCACCTCATGAATGTCAAGGCTCCCATGTTTCAAATCCTGAACAAACTGTGTTTTCACAACTGCGGCATAGAATAATGTTGCGGTGGCACAGAATCACCTTTTGGTGGGGATTTGGAAATTTTCAGTATTGGGTCCTTAAGGTGGAGTAGTAAGAAGGCTATGGTGAAAATTTGGTTGTAGTTTTCCTAAAATTGTAAGCCCAGGGCCTGAAGGGCCTTGTACGTGCACAGCCTCAAACATATGCGCCTCTATGGGGGGATGGTAGCATAGGGCCCAGAGGGGCCTGTGCTCACACAGACACATAAGGATACAGTTACACTATCTGAAAAATGATAGATTGATGGCAGTGCAGGGCCCTCGGAACCCCGTGTTCCCACAGGCAAATAATAATACAATTATACTGTATCAAAAAGTAAGGAAATTCATTGCAAAAACATTGATAATGCACTAGTTAAGGTTAAAGTAACAAAAGTAGGAAAATGTGGTATTGGGGTTTCCAACCCTAACATCCCACCCCAACCCTGCAGGCAGCAACAGATGTGGTGTGTGACTTGGAGTTGTCAGCTCCAATGCTTACCCCATTCTCATATAATGCACACATCTCAGATTATTTACTCATGAAACGGGGTGAGCGTTTGTGTTGACAACCCCAAGGCACGCCCCAAACCTATTGCTGCCTGCAGGATGTGGGTGGGGTGTTAGGGTTGGAAATCCTAACTCCACATTTCCCTACTTTTGTGGCTTCAACCCTAACTACTGCAGTAACATTTTTTTTTGCAATGAATATATATATTTAAGTTATGATGGTATATTCTTTAATGCACTCTTTTAACTGCTGATTGTTATGGAGAAACGTTGACTTTTAATCCAGTAATGTTATTTGTAAAAATGTAGTAATACAGATTATTAGATGCAACTAATTACTTTATAGCATTAGCATTTAATGAGTTATGTCCAGTGTTAGTGTTTCAATAACAAACAACTTTAATTTAACTGCCTTAATGGTTAGTTCAGCCCTGAAGAAGAGGCTTGATCTCTCAACCTTGGCTTGAATTCAGCGGACCTATAATATGTGTTTGGTCTGTATCAACATTACATTGATGTGAATTACACCTTTTAAAACTTGGTGAGTGAATCAATTTTCCTAACTTCAGGATATGATTATATGGCTCACTAGGAACAGACTCCTACAGGTATTTTTTTTCTTCACAGGTGCAGCCAGACTGGTATTCAGGATTACAGAGCATATAATGCTTAGGACAGCCTGGGTGGGCCAGGTATATGCCACCTCATACCCTTCTTATAAGAATGTGAGGGTGGCAATACTAATGAAATAAAAATTCTGCACTTGAGGATAATTACACTGAGATCTCAGACTATTGGAAGTGTGTTCACATCACAGTAGAGATTTGGGGAGAGCGATTTCACATCTTTAATGTTTATGCTACCAGCTAGGACTATCCATTTTGTTAATCCAAGACTTTAATAAGATTTTAACATGTGGAGATGAGATTATCTTAATCAGAGGGGACTTTAACTGCACTACCCCAGAATAAAAAGATCAATAGGGTGTTCTCAATGAAGTAAAGTTTAGGGTAAAAATAGGCATTCATGGCACAGTCAGATATGATGAATGTCTGGAGGGAAGAGAATGGTGGTACTAAGAACTACAGCTTCTTCTCTCCAGTCCATATATCATATTCTTGCATAGACTTGCTTATGCTTACTTTGAGCTCACAGAATCATAGGTGTCACATATGCCCAACAATGAATTCAGATCATGCTGCAGTGGAAATTGAACTTCGACTGGATTTGGGAGTGAGGGGGGATTCTTTGTCTGTAGGTTTAATACCTCTTTGCCGAATGATAAAAAAATTATGGAACACATCCAGGGAGAGATGGGACAATATAAAGTCACTCACAGGTAGAGGTGGGCGAAGTGGCCAACATTTGCTCCGAGAAGCAATTCGCGGAGTAATGCAGAATCCACGAAGTAATCCGCAACATGAAGCGAAGTATTTCATGTCATAATACGGAATGTGAAGTCCATTGATAATAATGACTTTGCATTAATCCGCCTTCCCCCAACCACTTCTGCATCAATTTTAATGCCAAGTACTTAGAAATGAATGTACTTTGCATCACTTTGCATTGTTATTAAGCTCCAAAGTGAATTTTGCAGTGAACCATGGGATTGCAGGTCACATGGGCTCTAGATTGTTCTGCATAGCCTCAGTTCTGTGTAGAGTGTGTGTACTGGTAGCTGGCGACAATTTGCCTTCAGAGCTCTGTGATTCAAACCCTCTAAAAGCTGTTAAAAAAAGCCTTTTTGAGACAATTTTTGCTCAAAATTTAGTACATCGATTGCAGGAAACCATCCTGTACTCATATCATTGAGTGTTTATTGTTTGTGTGTGGATTTTGAATGTTAATTTAGAACATTCAGTCTGTGTACTGACAGACACTTGAAGTGTGCTTTTGGGGAGGGGTGTATCTGTGGTGAAGGTAGATTAACTTGGAGAAAAAGGCAGCCTTTCTGTTTTGGTTATATTTTTCTTGTATAACTGTTAATGTACACACAGTGATATTTTCAATAATTCTTGACATGTTTTGTTGTTGATTGTTGTGGTGTAGCAGTGCATATTTTCAGTTTGTTTAAAAGATTTGGTTATATTCCTGAAGTTTTCAATTTGCTATGCATTACTTGTAGTGTGTGTGCGATGCATGCCATCAAATCAGATACATTTTATTGTGCCACAGAGTAATTGCAGCAGTGTGAACCTGCTATCAATTGCACCTGCATGATTTGGTACTGCTTTGTGGTGTCTTGGTTTTGGACTGTTACTGCAGTGCACTGCACCCCCTCCCCCAACCGGTAAAAGGTATACTTTTCCAGATTGGATTGTGACTTGTGAGCACTGGTTAAGGTGTTGTTATGACTTTGTGTCTGCATCTCTTTTTGATTGTGCAGTGCAGTCTTAATCTGTCAGTGCTTTTGCATCTGTTTAGTGCCCAGTCTCCATCAACAAGCTACAGTTGTTTTTTTTTTTTTGGCTTCACATCCACCAGACCAAACTGAAAGTTCAGAAATGTAAATTTGTTTAGAATTTTCTTGGTGATTCCCCAAAATGCCTGCAAAGAGACATGCAAGCAAAGCTGTTTCTGGCCATGGCACTGCTGCCAGTGGCAAAATTGTCTGTGGACATGGTAGCATGCAGAAGTGCATAGTGGATGTCAGTAGAGGGATTTCTCCATCAATGTTTTTTATAGCGCAATCTGTAGCTTCACTCATAGTTGAAGGAGACAATGTTGTCTCAGCTGGTGGTGATAGTGCAGTTTCTGCTGGCATGAGTATTGCTGCCTCAACTTCCACTTCTGACCAGCTAACCATTTCAAAAAATATAGTTAAGTCTAAAGCTGTGACTGACAGTGTAGATGATGTCATACTCCCCATTAACATTCCCATGGTAGTTGAACATGATTCTGATCCTGTCGACGATAACTCATAATGTCACATTTCTTCCAGCTCTGTTGAGGTCATGCCTTTGCCATCCAATGATTCAAAGTGTGGCACAAAAATATTGGGTGATGATGATGCTGTGGTTGGAACATGTTCTCCACATGACAGCATCCAAGCTGAAAATGTGAATGCGGATGATGTTGATGAATAGGATGATGATGTCAGTGACCCACATTGGGAACCAGAGAAAAAGGAAGTCAAGGTGGCTGTGCCTTGGTCTGTTGGTGTTAAATCCCCCCTTCCTCACAAAAATTGTGATTTAGTGGTTCCGGTTGATGATAATGATGATGACCCAGGAATAATGCAGTGTCAGTGGCTCAGTAGGTAGCACACTCACCTCTGAGGCTGGGAGATCAGAGGGCTGTGGGTTCAGTTCCCACATCTGGCACTTGGGTTAATATCCCAGTACTGACGCTGTAGTGCAGCAGGAGAGGGATGCTGCATTCTGAGGTGCTGTCTTTCAGATGAGACATTAAACTGAGGTCCCATTTGCCTGGATTGGTGGTAGTTCAGGTGGATGTTAAAGATCCCATGGTGCTTCTTGAAAAGAGTAGGGGAATTTCCCCGGTGTCCTGGCTAAATTTCCCTCATTCACTAAAAATACCACCAACAGCTTAATCTGGTTCAAGGTCAGTTGGCATTCATCTGTATCCCCCTCACAGGGTCATGCCTGAAAATAGGCAGGATTTGTCTGGTGCACATACCCGGTCAACAAAAACTAAATAAATATAAAATAAATAAATAATCATAGGTAGTCATGGTAGCCAGTTGGAGTCCAAGTGTGTGCAGCCTGAAAAATCATGTAGCACACACCACATTTCAGGGGTTAAAAAAACTGGAGTCCAATAAGCAGCATTAGGGACATGTTAAACATAGGGGATCACAGTCCCTTGTTTGAGATTTTTTTGTCCAAGATGCAAATGATGAATCAGTTGCAATCTGCCAGCTTTGCCATGCATGTTTTAGTCGAGGTAAAAGGGGGAGTCATCTGGGCATGGGGGTCCAGCATACACATCTTAAGAAGAGGCACATGGCACTGCGGACCCGGCACCAGATGGCAGCTAATGCCATAGTGGGGCATTCACCCCCATCAACAACCTTACTGAGCATCTTATCTCCTTCCATGAGTGTAAGACCAAGCAGGAATGTCTGCAATAGTGATGGAATAATACCAGAGGATTGCTGCAGGCATGAAGAGGGGGAGGAATATGATTTAGAAATCTTGTCAAGTGGTGTTCAGAGTAGCAGTGGTGGTGGTCAATGCAGTATGTCTAGTGCAACTGGTACATCAACCCCTGTATGTAAAATGGGGAAAATAACTTCATTTATGCATTTATTACCTGTGCACCTCTCTTCATCACATGTTCATACCCCACTCCTGGCCATTCGCAGAGCAGAGCCATTTGTCACATCCTGTGCAAAACATGTAAGTCAGCCCACGTTGGAGAGTGTTTTTGCCCGTAACCTCCTGCCTGCCTGAAGCATGTGATTTACACTGTGCAAGCCATGTGATGTGTGTGGGCTGCCTGTGAATTCTCACTCCACCTTACAGTGGAATAAGGTAGAGTGCACAACATGAAGTCATAATTACAATGCAAAGTGGCAAAGTGACGGTTTAAAATGGTCACTTTGTGTAGCGGAATACTAACACGAAGTGGCCACATCGCATCCACTTTGAGGGCTGAATTTTACTTTGCTGCATCTCTACTCACAAGGGGACTGATACAGATCCTAAATGGGTGTGAGAAGGGCTGAAGGTGACAGTTAGAAGGAAGATTATTGCATATACAGTGGGGGAAAAAGAGAGAGATTCTGTATACAGAATAGATTGGCACATTATGCGGAATAGTTGCAGCAGCTGTATATGGCAGATCCATGTCAGAGACTGAAGAAGAGCTCAAAAAATGTGGAAGAGCTACAGGGTATCATAGACAGAATGACAGATGGGAAATTAAGATTCTTAAACCAACTCTTTCATGACAGATAGATAGATAGATAGATAGATAGATAGATAGATAGATAGATAGATGGATGGATAGATAGATAGATAGATAGATAGATAGATAGATAGATAGATAGATAGATAGACAGATAGATAGACAGATAGATAGATAGATAGATAGATAGATAGATAGATAGATAGATAGATAGATAGATAGACAGATAGATAGATAGATAGATAGATGGATAGATGGATGGATTACAGCTAAGGGTTTTAGTGGGGCGCTGGAGTGAGCAGCCCTGTATTATTTTTAACAGCTGTATTGCAGCCACAAAGCTTTTAAAACTAAACATTTGTTATTATCTTTGCACAGCATGGCATACCTCTGACTCCCACTTTACAAGGGTCCAAGGCACTGGACAAGCACTTGTGCTCTGGGGAAGTGCTTTTCAGCTACCAAATGCAGTTTAACCGGATCTTTTAAGGGTGGTTTGCCTGCATTGTCTGCTGGCTATGGCATAGTGTTTTTCATGGGTTGCCATAGATATTTCTGATGTCACTGGGAACATCTATTTAAATGCTTGGCCTCTGCGAGAAGTTTATTGCAGCTAAGGGTATTAGCAGGACGTTGGAGTGAGCAGCCCTGTATTCTTTTTTAATAGCTGTATTGCAGCCACAAAGCTTTGAAAACTAAACATTTCTAATTAGCTTGGCACAGCACGTGTACCTCTGACTACCACTCCACAAGGGTCAGAGGCACTGGACAAGCACTTGTGCTTTGGGGAAGCACTTTTCAGCTACCAAATGCAGTTTAAACTGATCCTTTAAGGGTGGTTTACGTGCATTGTCTGCCAGCTAAGGCATAGTGTTTTTCAGGGGTTGCCATAGATATTTCTGATGTCACTCGGCACACCTATTTAAATGCTTGGCCTCCTTGAGCAGTTTATTGCAGCTAAGGGTATTAGCAGGATGTTGGAATGAGCAGACCTGTATTCTTTTTTAACAGCTGTAGTGCAGCCACAAAGCTTTTAAAACTAAACATTTGTAATTAGCTTTTTACAGCATGGTGTACCTCTGACTACCACTCCACAAGGGTCAGATGCACTGGACAGTAGCTTGTGCTTTGGGGAAGTGCTTTTCAGCTACCAAATGCAGTTTAAGCTGATCTTTTAATGGTGGTTTACCTTCTTTATCTGCTGGCTAAGGCATAGTGTTTTTCAGGGGTTGCCATAGATATTTCTGACATCACTGGGAATGCCTGTTTAAATGCTTGGCCTCTGCGAGTAGAGTCAAGCACGGAGCAGAAGTAATCTGGGCACAGGCCAATGGCATCTGTAGGTGTCAGTAGAGGAAGTGTGGAAGTGGGGCCACAACACCAGGTGAGGTACAGGTACAGTACACAACAACTTGTGGGATAGACACAGTATTAGACATGGTTAATAAAAAGGACAAGGCTAGTGTAAAGCAAAATGGGAGAGATATACTAGCAATATTGCACAATGGAGGTTCAATAATTAAATGTCATACCTGCCACATGTATAGCCCAGGTAAAGGAATAGGTAAAAGTTGCAAGTATGAATGTTATAAATGTGAGACAAGTCTAGGGAAATGTTACTTACGGAACTACAAGAGATGAAAACACTCACAGATATGCATACTAGGGTATATGAATATGACATTTCCCCTAAAATGCAAATCATTGAGAAAAGAGGTTGAGAGAAAACGATGAGTCCAGTGAGCCCTAGTGGACAATACCAGGCCACATAAAATGTAGAGAAGCCTGTTTAGATCAAGGAGGTAATAGAAAATGAGTGACTACTAGGAGAAAACAAAAAGTAACTGCATTGTCTACAGGGGGACTCTGACCCAATCCAATTAACAAATGAATTCACTCTCCTTCAAGATACCATGGAAATTGATACCAATAGTAATGAGCCTCCAGGAGGTGTCTATGAAATGTTTGTTATTGGAGACTCTATAATTAAATACTGTGACTAATACGTATGTAGGGCAGGCAAGAATTCTGCCTTACTGTGTTACCCTGGAGCAAGGATTAATGACATTAGGGATAATATACATATATCCACAGTGGAGGGCTTCAAGAGAGGGTGGGAAAGACACAGAAAGTGGATGTATCAGATGATGGCCTGGCCCACGGGGGGTGGGGATGGATGATAGGGGTTTCTGGAACACAAGGGGGGGAGGGCCTCGGCACCCAACTAGGGATCTGAGGTTCGAGCAGACTCCGATAGACCGTAAGGCCTAATCTGCTGGCAATTAGTATGTTAGTATGTTAGTATAATATTAAAAAAATCCATATGCCTAAACAATCATCTATTATATTGCACGTGGGTACAAATGATGTGTGATATGAACATGAAAAGGACATTTGCTGTAACTTAATTAAGTTAGCTGAACAACTGATAATTGATGGAGTCCAGATGGTAATTTCAGGACTTCTCCCAATCCCTAAGGCACAGAGAGAAAGGAACAATACTATTTATAGAATCAATGTTAGGCTACAAAACTGGTGTACATATGAATGTATTACATTTAAGGATAACTGTTCTAATTTTAACAGCAAATTTGAATTATAGTGCCATGATGGACTTCATCTCAACAATAATGGGACTGAAGTACTGGCAAAAAAAACTTTCTAAAAAGTTGGGAATGTATTAATCTAAACTAGAAAGATGGGAGATAAGCTGTTCATTATCTGTTAAAAAACCTAAGGTTAATAAACCAAAAACATACCGACATAATAGTCAGAAAATTAATTCAATCAATGTACTTAAATTAAATGCTAGAAGTATGAACAATAAGTTAAATTAGCTACATGCAGTTTTATCCACCCACAAACAATAGGATTAACAGAGACCTGGTGGAATGCTGATAAGGATATTTGGGGAACTAATATTGAGGGTTTGCAATTATACAGGCATGATAGGATTCATAAAAAAGGTGGAGGTGTTGCTCTGTATGTTACTAACCAACTAAAGACTAGAGACATCACTGATAAAATTAGAGTGAAACAATCCAATGAATCCATTTGGTTAAAAATTGAAGGGGGGTGTAGTGAATCTATCATACTAGGTATCATATATCATCCACTAAATGGTATAGTTGAGAAAACAAAAGCCATTATCTTGGAGATAGAAAAAGCCTGTGACTTAGACAATGTTATCATTATGAGAGACCTAAACGTATGGGAAATTAACTGGGCTAAGGAAACTGCATCTTCTGGAATAGCAAAACAGTTCTTGGATAGCTGTGTTAGAAATAATTTGAAACAACATGTTCAAGTGCCTACAAGAAATGCTCATATATTAGATCTAGTAATTTGTTCAAATACACTCCAAATTGAATCTTGTATGGTGCCCCCCCCTTGCAAATAGTGACCACAATTCTGTAAGATTTAAAGTGAAATTTGAATATATCCAGCAAAATTGCATTACCGAAATGTTCTTATATAAGAAATCAAATAATGAGAACATCAAGGTCAAATTAAAATATATTGATTGGGATCTTTTGTTAAGGAACACAAATGCAGAGGAAATGTGGTATATTATCAGAACATGTATTCTTACTACTGCAAATGAATGCATTCCTAAAATAAAAAAAATAATAAATAGCTGTAAAAGACCAAAATTGCTAAATAAAAAGAATAGAAAACATATTAAAAGGAAAAAGAAACTGCACAAATTACATAAAAATACACCTTCAGCAATTATGTTGAGAAATTATAAAAATAGTGTAAAAAGATGTAAAACAGAAATTAGGAGGGCAAAGCTTGAAATGGAAGTTTCCATAGCCAGCAATGCAAACAAAGATAATCTTAAAGAATTTTTTGCATACATTTCATCATTGAAGAAACCACAATCTCGAGTTGGACTGATTATACACAAAAATAAAACTATAACAGATAATGAAGTATTATAGAAACTATTTAATAATTATTTTTGTGAGATTTACACTAAGGATTCAAAGTCAAATGAAGTTAAGAAATTAATCAAACATGGTATTATAATAGATGAAGCAGATATTAAAAAATGAATTATATGATTAAAAAGCAATTTTTCTCCTGGACCAGATAAAATTTCAGCAAGATTACTACAAATAATGATTAATTACATTACAAAACCATTAAAGATTATATTTGAGCAATCCATGGCCACAAGTACTATACCACAGGATTGGAAAATAGCTCATGTTGTGCTAATTTATAAAAAGGAGATCAAGCAAGAGAAGAAAATTATAGACCTATCAGCCTTACTAATGTATGTTATAAAATTTTAAAATCTATTATTAAAGATCATTTATCCACATCTGTGAGAGATTGTGATAGCCTCCAGCATGGGTTTAAACCAGGGAGAAGCTTTACAACTAACTTGTTATGTTTTTATGAGAAAGTCTGTTCCATTCTAGATTTAAATATTCCATGTGACGTTATCTACCTTGATTTTGCAAAAGCATTTGATGTAACTCCCTATTGGGCAATTATTGAAAAACTTGACAACTTAAGAGTTGACCTTGCACATATAGATGGGATAAAAGAATGGTTGTATGGTCATGCCCAGAGAGTGGTAGTGAATGGCCACCTGTCGGGGCTGTGGGTTGTTACTAGTGGAGTGCTACAGGGTTCCTTGTTTGGCCCAGTGTTGTTTCAGATCTTTATTGTAGACTTGTCACAGGATTTAATAGTTGGGTGTCAAAATACACAGATGACACTAAAATAGGAGGCCCTTCCAGTACAAAAAGTGAAGTGGAAAGTATTCAACATGATCTCGACAGAATTAATTAGACACAAAAATGGGGAATGAGATTGAATTTAAATAAGTGTAAGGTCTTACATATGGGGAAAAATAATATTAAATTTGATTATCACATACAGAATTTTATAGTGCCAGAAGCAAGTGGCGAGAGAGATTTAGGAATTCAAATTACCAATGAGTTTGATAGCCTAGCACAAACCACAGAAACAATAAAAAAGTCACTAGAATTATTTAGACAATAAAAAGGAACATCACCTCAAGAACTGTTGATATGATGAAGCTCTATTTAGGGTCTATGTGCACCCACACTTAAAATTCACTAGTCAATTATGGAACCCCTTTAGGAAGTATGAAATAAACAAAACTGAGAAAGTTCAAAAATAATTTACTAAGAGTATAAAGGTGATGGAGATGTTTAGTTATGTAAAGAGACTGAGGCAATTAAACCTATTAGCCCTTTCTACCTGGCGTATATGGGGGGGGCTTGTTATTGGATGATATTATGCAGGATATAACACTTATTACTGAATTAAATATTGAATATAAGGATACCTACATGCAAACACGAGGTCGTCCATTACAAATCAGGGGAAGAAAGTTTTCACATATCAATCGGAAATACTTTAACACTCTTAGAGTGGTGAATGTTTGGAATTGTTTGCCATTGGAGGTGGTGATTAGTAAAAGTAAAAGGGGATTTAAGGAGAAATTAGATGTTTACATATTGGGAGGAGGAAGATTTTAAGTATTATTGAAGTGCATAGGAGCATATATGGGCAACTGCCTTCTGGATCTTTACCATCTGTAATATTAACCTTAGGATAGATAGATAGATAGATAGATAGATAGATAGATAGATAGATAGATATTTTATAAAGCGTCAATTTCCTAGGACTCTGAGTGCTATACATAGACAAAAATCCACATCCAACAATAAAACCATACAGATAAAAACATATTCATACAATAATTAAAGTATAAAATCATATCCATCATCATTGTAATCAATGAATGATAACATGGCAGTAGGGCTGGGGAAAATTTGCAATTTTCTATTTTGTGGAACATTCATGAAATTCCATGAAATATTGCAAAATGTTTTAGAATTTTCTAACATTTTTTAATTGGACATAATTCAGTCAATATTAGAGAAAGTCACTGGAAATGTGACAAGGTTATTGATTTGAGGTGACCCTAAAAGGGTGCAATGATTCATGGCATTTGCATGATGGGAGGAGAAGTTATAGTGGTTCAAAGTCTGGTAATTATTTATTTGAAAATTTCAGAAAACATTTCTATGCTTACAACTAGCCAACTTTGGAGTTAGATAATTGAAGACGTATATGTATTCCTTCATGTAAGAGTCATGGAGACTGCTAAATAGAGAGATATTTGGTAATGTAAATTGTAACTTTCAGGCATTCAAAATTTCACAATTTATTTGTTAAACTGTGTGAACATTTTCAAAATATTTGGATGTTAATAGATCCACTGCTATTGCAGGTATACACTCAAGATTTAGCATGCATACCAAAGTAAATATGTCATTGAATTTAATTAAGATGGATAAATGTTTGTTTAGTAGGTTAAAATTTATTGTCGATACTTTAGAAATGTCTAAATGGTACAATCAGCTCAAAAATTCATGGGTGCATAATAGATAATGCTGCTAGAATTCTACTTGTGTAATTGAACTTTCATAAAGCACTTAATCTCCTCTGTATCACCTTGCCTGAACTAGTATCATAGCCCTACAATTCCCCTACTACAGTGGCACCCAGCATCCTGTTTAATCATGAGTAAATATATCTGGATACTTGAATACAGAATACAGAATGGTCTACGTTGCAATTAGTTATAAGGCTTGGCATCACATGGTGCCACTATTTTCGAATATTAAAAATATATATTGTTATTTACAGGGTTGTTAAAGAGTCAGCAGGTGGCACTGTACACAAACAATGCTGCACATATATTTGCTTCAACAAGTCATTAAGCCAGTGAGCTCTAGTGTTACCTGGCATATTACAAGAATTCAGGGAAGTGCACAGTGATGTCCATGACAATTCTTCATGGTTCATCACTCAAGATAGTAACCTGACTCTTGGCACCACATTATTTTTATTATGGAGCCTCCTATGAATGCTAACTTATTGCCACTTTATCTAGCCTTTACCTTCCTCTACAATGGTAACTGAAGAGTATAACTGGGCAAAATGGCTTCAACAAAAGTATCACAACATGCTACAATTTCACAAAAGCTCATGAAATTCAACTTTAATTAGTAATGTTATTTTGCAATATTAGGCTGCTTATTACTTGGCCCGTCTTTAAGCAAGAGATTTGAGAGTTGACACACACAGACTTCTTTTTCCATATTGTTTTGTCTCCCTGTTGGCAGCTTGTCTCTAAGGGATATATTTTGTTTACAGGAGTATATCCGGATCAGGCTGAACAAAACCATCATTCAGTTGGCTACAAGGTTTTTCTCCATCATTTTTTTCTCACATCTCCCCTGGTGGGGATGGCACCTCTGTGTGCCTTGCACAACCACAGTTTTCCCTGTGGCAGGAGAAAGCTCCCTGTCTCAGCCACAGGGGTTGCTGTGTTAGTAGAACCCACTGCCATCCTTCTCTGACCAAGATGCACTGCCAAGCAGCAGCTGATTCAGCCATGGCCTGCCTTCCAATGTAAGTTTCCCAGCTCCCTTCTGAACCCAGAATGACACTCTGCTTCTGGGCCATGGGAGTGGCCAAAAAGTCTGATATTTATGGTCAATTAAGCTAACAAAATTGGTGATAATCCATTCTCTAGTTTTAAAGTTATAGGGAATTAAAATTCTGCAGTTTACACAACTGTGAAATGTAATTTTGAAATTGTTTAAAGTTTGAAGGACTATAATTCAGTCATCTTTAAAGATAGAGATATGAAGCTTAGCACACTTCTGTATGGGATTAGGTAAAGTCAGCATACCAAACATGGTGCAATTTGGACTAACACTTTTGAAATGCGATGAATATTACTGCAATCACAATTGTGACAAAATATCACACAATTTTCATGGAAATTTCCCCAAATTTCATGAAAGTGAAATCAGCATTTTACCAAAATGTTACTGGCAGAAGACAAATTTTACTGATCCCAACATGGCAGGCATATTATTGGCCTTTTGGTTAAGAAAAGCAGCAGCTTCCAGATATTTATTTATTTCGTTTTTGTTAACTGCATAGGTGCACTAGACTGCAAAGTAGCCTATTTTCAGGCACAACCCTGGAGGTTACAATACATATGGGTGGGAAAACAACAGTGAGATACAAGGCATAAAATGGGTTACAACATGTGATATAATAAAAAATAAACATAGTAGTCAGGTAACAACAAAAACTGAGGCCAGGAGTAAGGCAACAACCGTAAGGCAGCAGTAAAACAGTACAGTTCCAAAGGTAACAAAGACAACAGGCCAAGGCCCCAGAAACACACCACACAACAACCTTTATGCAAAAAAGTAGGGGATAAGTGCTTGGGAAATAACTAGAATAAGGCAAATGTTTCAGAATAACATGTATGGAGATGTGCCACAAATTCATGTTTCTGCGTCGGGTGGGCTGCAAACCAATTAGATCTCCCTTTGATACTGCTGAAGGCTTTTGTATGTATTTTTAAGAACTGTATAAAAAGACATGCATAATAGGACAGTGAGGAAGGTATCAAGGGCATCCTGGCCAGAATAGAACTTCCAGCCCTCTCAGAAAAGGGCCAGGGTGGGCTAGAACAGCCCATTTCCGCCACAGAAATTGAAAATGCAATTAACGGAATTAAGTCCAGAAAGGCACCTTGCCCAGATGGCTACAACTCAAATTTTTATAAATCCTTTAAAAATGGGTTGTTACCTGAGCTCCAGAAGGCAGTTAAGGTTGATGAAAGTTAAGAGGTGCTTTCCATAATCCTGGAGAATGGCACACATCTCCATGCTTCCAAAGCCTGCAAAGATTATAGAAAAATGTGAATCACCTAGACCAATTGCATTATTAATCACAGAAAACAAAATTTTAACAAAAATTCTTGCAACAAGGGTTGACAAAATTATTAAAAAATCTATTCACTATGACCAGCCAGGGTTTTTCCCAGAAAGACATATTACAGCAAATGGGCTAGAATGTCAGCCCTTCTGGGACTAAGTCCCACTCCGTAGTGTCTGGAGCGGACTGAAATCTTCGCACCTGCTGATATCTGTATTTCAGCCCACGCTGCTGCTGGAGATGGTATGCTTGGTCCCACTAGGCATACCATTTTGACACAGCTGCAGTGAAAAAACAGATGTAAGTTGCTGTGTATCATGGAGCCAGTCCCACAGCTGCACATATTACAGGGGCTGTGAAAATTCTGTCCCATATTAGAATGTGCCTCTCCATAATACTGCACATGGCATGGTTACATCTTGAGATACCCAGGTATTCTTCACAATTGACATGGAAAAGACTATTAATAGGATGAGATGGAGGTTCTTTGAGCAGACCCTGAAAAGATTTAATTTCATGCCACATTTTTGTGTGATGGGTACAGGACCTAGCTGCTATCCTAACAGCCCAGGTAAGAGAAAATGGGTTGATTTTATATTCCCTGAACATTCCATGGGTTTTAAGGCAGGGCTGCCCCCCTCACCACTCCTCTTCACATTATACATGGAGCCAGTGGCTGAACTAATCAAATCACACTAAAAGCAGTTGGGTGGTGTGGAAAATAGAATTTTGCATTTTGTGGATGGCACCATGCTGTACCTTAGAGATCCCCTAGTGATGTCACTATAATGAAGGGAATTCTAAAGGATTATGGGTCAGTCTTTGGCTTTACAATTAATGACTCTAAAACAGAGGTACTCCTGCTTAGTAGCTCCTTACCTGGGGCCTTAAGAAACCAGCTACCATATTGCTGTGTAGCATCCAAATTTACATACCGCATATTCAGATTGTTGCTTCCCTGCAGCAGTTACTGTAACTGATTTTAACTGTGGTTCCATATTCAAACAAAGTTTGACAGACCTGTGGAGATGGGTACAAATACCTTCTTCCTTAGTGGGAAATAAGAATCTGTTAAAATGAACATACGCCCCAGAGTATAGTTCTGTTCAGGACACTACCACTACTCATTCTGGCTTGTGACTGGAATTTGCTCAATAAGGCAATACACTGTTTCCTTTGGGGAAATCTTAAACTTAGATTCAGGTTCTCCCACTGCTTCTATGTCACCTCATCATGCTTGAATTCCCATTGAACTCCCATCTATGTCTGAACTTTTGTGCTCTGTTGTATGTTCCCTTCAAGAAGATTCTTGGCTTCTTAAAAGATACCCCTGTTGGTTACTCTCTTTATGCCCATAAGCAATTATGCCACTTGCTAAATTTGGATCCCTATCGTGATATTACCCAATCCATTCTGGGAAACCTGAATTTGAAGATTGCAGGGAAGGTATTGTCCTGTTCCACCTGGCTCTCCCTGGAGTTTTTGTCAGTTGATCATTTGTTGCTGCCGGCAAACTGGTTACAAACTGGTTACATTTGTAGAAGCTGAACAGAAATTTAGCTGGCTGGCCGTCTTCTATGTGTTTCAGGTATTTACAACTTAGACATATGTTGTTTTATCACTTTGGTGCAGGTGTCTGGTCTAGAAAATACTGGGACATATTGTTTCCTTTGATATTGGTCAGCCCTACTTCCCACACTATTGCCTTTTATCATGCATGGTTAAGGAAGCTTCTCACTAGGAGGAAACCTAGTATTTTTATTCTTGGGATCAGGTTTTCCCCTCTCAGGGAAGTTCTCATAATTGGCTCTGTATCTGGAAGGATATACATAAATATATTAAATGGGACAGGTATTGTTTCATGCAGTTTCAAATTTTGCATAACATATTTTACACACGGATTAAACTTTGCAGAATGGGTAGGATGGCCTCAGACTTATGTACCAAGTGTCAGAGGAAGCAGGGTCCATTATTCCACATTTTCTGGACTTGTGAAAAGGTTATGCCTTTTTGGGGGGAGATTAGATGCCGTTTGGATCCTTTATTTGGGCTCAATCAGGCTTTCACACCTGAAATCTGCATATTGGGGGAATTTGTTGAGGCTTGAATTGGCAATCAGAAACCACATATTGTGTTAATATTGGCCTGTGCCAAGGAGATTATTTTTCATCATTGGTGTGACCAGACCATCCCTACTTATGTGGAATGGTATCGGGAAATTCTTTTTGTGCTGCGGGCTAAACATATTACTGCAAATATGTCACATTCTAAAAAGAAATACAATCAAGTATGGGGACCCCTTTTTACTTTGTTGACCCCAGATGCTGGATGATGGTCTGTCACTTATTATTCATTATATTCATTACTTATGGTTTCCACACCTCATGTCCCTGGGAAAGGGTGGGACATGCTACGCTTGAACCTGCATATCAGCCTTGCTACATGTTTTTTTCCTCTCAAGATTAGGATGCTCCTTTTTTGGTTATGTTCTAGCTATTATCATTTTATTTGATTTTTGAATTACTCCAGCCTCTGGAGGGATGGGAGGGGTTTGTGAGTGGGGTTGGTGTGGGCAGGAGGATTGTTACATTCATAACTTAATTGGGAGGTTAACTTGTTTTAGATTACGCTTTTTGTAAATGTTGTCAGAAATTCAAAAGAGATGCACCGCAGCACATCTGAGATATGCCGGCGAATCTTGGAGATGTACACTGGCGCAATTCAGGCAGGGCAGTGATGCCCCAATGTATCCTGGATGTGCTGCACCACCATGGAGGTGCTGGAGACTGAAAATAATGATATGCGGCATATCTGGAAGGGGCGTGTAGCTGCTTACACGGCGCATCCCCATTCACAAAGCAAAATGAATGCACAAACACAGCACATACACAGCACATCCACCCATATGCGCACTAAGGAGATAAGTATAAAAGAAGAAGATTCAAGTGCAAGCCCCTAGCAGGCAGCCTGCAGGATAGCAGCAGCAGCAGCAGTAGTATCACCAGCAGCAGCACCAGAGAGGCCACCCAAATGGATGGAGCACCATTCCTGATGGTGGGCATGTTAATAGGGATGAGGAGACAGGTAAACCAACAACATGGTGGTGGAAGGCAACATAGGTGGCCTGTCCCACAGCGGTATCATGCCAGAGTAACATTCGAACAACTGACAGATATAGAAACAGTTGGCTGACACCGCCTGAACAAGCCAGTTCTGAGGCAGCTCTGTGAGCTGTGCCATGATGAAATGCAGGCACCAACCAGAAGGGGTCATGTCATATTTGTGGAGACCAAGGTGACAACAGCAATATTCCTGCTTGCTATAAGCACCTTCCAGAGGCCAGCTGGAGACACCACTGGCATATCCCAGCCATCCAAGTCCTGGATCCTATTGCAATTCCTCACCGCACTGCTCCCACATGCTTCATAATTCATTTGATTCTCAAGCACATAGGCAGAGTGGACAGAAGCTATGCAGCAATTCCACAGGGTGGCACGCATGCCGGGTGTCATAGGGGTCACTGATTGCACCCATGTGGCAATCCGTGCACTACCTGGCAACGAGGCGATGCCATACATGAACCAAAAGGAGCTCTATTCCATAAACTTCCAGATGGTGTGGAATATCACAGGGTGCACCAGCAATGTCTGTGCCACACACCCTGGGAATGCACACAATGTCTTCATATGGCACCAATCGGCCTTGTGCCACCATTTTGAGACTTGGGATATCTCCAGTGTCCACCTAGTTGATGAGTGGGGTATGAAGACATGCCCACAAACAGCACACTGTTGCAGAACATATGTCAGTAGGTAGTGCATGGGTGTGAGGGCAGTGACAGGGACTGTACAAGGGCACATGCCCATGCTGGACACTGGAGGTGGACACGCCAACAAGATGATGCATTTAATAAAGGGGACAGTGCAGCAGCACATTGCAGCATGGGAGGTGAGGTGATGCAGAACAGCAGGCATGTGTGATGGGGCGGAATGTGCCACACACACCTACACATGGGCAACAGCAGGGCAATGGAGGGCTACCAATGCTTTACTGGACAGGAGCAGTCAGCCTTAGAAGTGGGCATTGTCATGTTCGGGGAAGATGAGTGCAGCAAGGACACTGCAGTCATTGGTGAAGGCACGAATGTGCCATCCCAACATGGTGGTAAAGTGTTGTACAGGGAGATGGGCCACAGGTACAGAGGTGGACAAGGAGTAGCTGCACCAGTGTGCAGTGATGGATGGAGGGCTGTTTTACACAATGCACATGCATGCAGGGTACTAACAGATTGCTTTGTCCCCCCACAGGTGATGCAGCATATCCCCTCTGAGCCTGGCTCCTCACCCCCTACCTCCATCCCGGCTCAGAGGTGAAGGAGTCGTACAACGAGGCACGCATCACTACATGCACCATCATCAAGTGATTCATCAGCATGCTGAAGATATGCTTCAGGTGCTTGGATAGATCTGGTGGTACCCTACAATACAGCCCAGAGAAGGCCTGTGGCATATTCCTGGCCTGGTGTATCTGCACAACATGACTACTAATCATGGAATAGCAGTTCAGGCTGAGGATGACAACACTTCCATGGAGAAAGGATGAGGAGGATGATGATGCAGAGCAGGGGCGCTGTGGAGGAGGTGGGCAGCAGCCGCTGGGTCTCAGTGACCCATGACTGGTCACCAGGTCCAGGTGGCACAGGGAAACAGTAGTGGAGGAGTATTTCGGGGATCAAAGGTGAGTATCACAGGTGGGCAACACACGACAGCCCCCCACGTCCACACACACACACACACACACACACCACAGGTGGGGGTGGGGAATGACACACCCATGCACAAATGACTACCACCCAGCAGACACAGAGTGCATCCATGAGGGGTGACAGCAATGCACAGACACACACACACATACAAACATAGCAGGCCACACATGGACAGGGGGCGCGCATGGTGTCTGAGTTGGGAATGGCATGGATCAGTGTACATCCACCAGCACACATGCACAGTAGACACAGGGCTGCACTCATCACACCAGTGCCACACAGCACAACACCGGTTGCCCCGGTCATGCGCAGTGCACCACACAGGAGTTGTACCAGGGCAGACGTGTGCCACATCATGCGGCCCCAGGCACTGTCAGCCTAGTGTGTGGGCCACAATGGGTGCAGATTACAGGGGCCATGGGGGCAGTCTACCCTGGTGTCAGCAGGAGCCATCAAGGTCACCATGGTCATGTGGGTGGCCACACCCTCACCTGGTGGTCACTGACTCAGTGCCACTGGCCACAGGAGGGGTTGTCCACCACCCCTGGTGGGGTACTGAAGGGAGACCATGAATGAGTGCTCACTGGTGTGTCACCCCTGATACCCAGGTTGGATCCGTGAAGGCATCAGCAGCAATGGGTTCACCTGACGCTGTGACCTGGGGGTGCGGCTGGTACCCCATCATCCACATGGTGCACTGTTGACACTCACTGCCTTGAGAGTGAGTGCAATCCACTCCAGGGCAGTGGTCATCCCCACTCACACTAGGCATACCTGTACCAGCATCTGCACTCGCCATGCAGCCAACAACTCATGCTTCATGACCAGCTGCATCTGAATGCCCCTCAGCTCCACCCTGAGGAATGTCTTCTTCTCCACGGTGTCCTGCAGGAGGCGTGCATAGCCCTCAACCTTGTCGAAGGGGAATGCAACAGGGGGGTGGCACCAACAAACAGGAGGGGTTCTGGCCTGCTCTGCCACATCCACTGTAGGTGGATGCCACACAGCAGGCTGCTGTTTTGGTGGGGACTGGGCATCGGCAACCACTGCATGTCCAGGGACACCTGCATCATGGTACCCTGCTGCCTGTTGTTGCACCACAGCACCCTGCTGAACAGTGTCAGCAGTCATCGGCCCCACAGCAGCACCAGACACATAGCCACCAACAACTGCCCCCATGTCTGGTTGTGTTGGCCCTGTGGGTGTACATGGGGCCACATGACTGCAAATGCAGCATGGTGCCACCTGTGCATGCATATGTGCCTCAGCCAGGCCGATGTTGTCCACGTCCCCCAAATCTGTGTGGCTTCAACATCACTGTCATCATATTCCCCCTCTGTTCCAGATGCCAGCACTAGCAGGTCATCCACAATGTTTACCCTGTCCACAGGATCCTCATCATTAAGACCCAGTAGGTTGAGCAGCCATGTGCTACCATGGCCATCAGCTGTGGCACCACCTGCAAAGGGGTTTGATGGCCCTTCACCATCCACCACTGTGTCTGGGCTGTGGTGGTGTTGGACGTACCTGGCATGGGATTCACCACAGCCCCAGTTAAGACATGGTGTGATGGTCTAGCATCCTCCCCAGCCAGGTCATCAGGGAGTCCCCTGGACCTTGCAGCACCCATGAGGTGTGATGGAGCTGAAAGAGAGAAAAGAAACATGGTTAGTGACATGTGTCAATGGTGTGTACAGACAGGTATGAACAAGAAGACATGAACATGTGCCATATGTGTGCCTGACATGCCACACAGGTGAGTGCCACCCATAGGTGACACTGGCACGACCATGCAGCAGCGTAGGCAGACATGCACTGTGGCCAGTTCAGTTACTTAGGAACATGTCTGGGACAGCACATCACTGAGTGGTGGCCCCCCAATGCACACCACCTGCAGGATCAACATCCCAAGCAAGCATCCCTCATCCATCCCCAAGGCAGCGCCCCCCCAAGGTGCTGCATAGGGATGGCGTAACATGTGTCAGCAGCACACTGTGGATGGACAGGGATGAATGTTGACATGCACAGTGCACATCGACACATGTGCGCATAGTGGGCCATGGTGGAGCATGTCAAGGCAACCATAGCATGCACACACAGACCTGCACAGTTATTGGAACATAAATACTCACAGTGCTGTGATGAACTGCCACCAGTCTGTAAACCGCCACTCGGAACACCCATCTGCATGGTCCAGCCCATGCTGGCTACCAACCTCTCCTCATTTGGGGTGAGGTGCACCACTGTCTGCAACCCACTCCCTGTCACCCCAGAGAAGCTCTGATGGTGGCCATCTTATCCTTCACCCTCTGCTTCTTGTTGTAAAAGTGCTTGCAGCACTCCTGTGTGGTCTGGTTGTATATGCCATGGGCATTCACATGCCAGGCAACCTCCTCCCAGAGATCATCCCTGCACTGATGGCTGCTACCCCTGGTGGACAGGATGCTCTGCCTAGGGAAGTAGGTCTCCAGCAGTGCCCTGTCCTCATCAGATGTAAAGTTATGACGTATCCATCCCACTGCATTATCCTGTATATACATTGTGGCTTCTGTGGGTGGAAATATGCAGGCATCAGCACAGTTCAGGCAATTATGGATGTGTGCCAGCAACATGGCTGGAAGCAGCATAGTCATAGCTCCCTGGATGCCCTCAAAGCCCCACTATCAGATGTTGCTGACAAGCCATACATGGTAAAATGTAAACAGACCTACCTTCAAGGTTGCAATATCTGTCAGTCACCTGTGGAATGGGGAGGCACATTCAGAGGCCTTTATGGCCAGGTGCATGCAAATGAGGTTAGAAGCAACTGTAATAAGATGCAAAGCAGGTGAGATGCCCCTGAATTAGGCAATGAACTGATTTGAGAGCATTGTCTGTGAATTGCATAATTGCCCCCAGCTTATCTCAATCAGCAATGTGCAACTGAGGCATTAGGTGCATTCCCCTATGGCACATTCCCACGCATGCACAGTTGCATTGGGGGCATTTTCTGAATGTGGCACAAGTCGCATGGCACATCCTCATGCATGCGTGATGTGTCTTCAATAGCATGCCATGAATAGTGCATCTTGTTCTGTGTTGGCGGTAGCATGATTGCTCTTAGCAGCACTTGTCAGTTTATATGCCCTATTGGATTTGTGCTGCATGATTCATGTTGTGTGGGTATGGCACATCGGTGCGACATTGGGTCTATGCGCCCCTGCAGATCACAACACATGCATGGTGGTATGCACTATCCACAGTGCACTGTGAGTGGCAAAGTGTGCCATTCACAATATGGTGGCTCCACTCAAGCTATGCAAGTGTGACCAGGGTGTGACACCTGACTCTGGTCTCCTGCCAATATTGTGAGTGCTGCGCATGTGCGGTGATGTGCAATTAGTGGCAATCGTGCATTGCCACACGACAACCATGTGATGTGTGGACTAATGCTCAATGGCCTATCATGCATGTAGTGCAAATAGACCATAGCAGTCCTGCAGTTTGGAGTGTCCATACCTGCCACAACAGCACTGCAGATAACAATGCCGTGTGCCCAGTCAGCTGGACCCAGAGCCATGAACTGGGGGGAAGTTGAGCTTGCCAACCTGGTGGCACTGGCCATGCCACGTGATGGGCAGCTGTTCGGAATACAGGATCTGCAAGAGCCATGTCCTGCTGTGTGGCCAAGGGTGGCAGAATATCTGGTGCACAGGACTAGTGTGTCATACATGGGGGGAGAAGTGCAGGCAATGCTATGGTGACCTGCAGTTGAGGGACCCAGCCAGCTTTGTAGCCTTTGAGACCAGGCACACAGGGGTGCAGTGCCACGCCCAGGTAAGTCACTACAACTTACATACACTCTGGCAGGCAGATAGTCGGTTCTGAGGAGGATGGTGCAATGTGCACTGGTGCGCAACCACACACACACACACACACACACACACACACACACACACACACACACACACATGAGGGATACCTTGCTGGTGATGCTTCGGGTTGCATTGTCACTGTGGCAGGCGCATTGTGGTGTTGACAATGACACATCACACTTTCGTCAGCACAGTGACATAGTGGGCAGTCTGGGGTGGTGTCTCTTACTACTTGCTGCTCAGGGTGCTGTTACATTGGGTCACTGAGGAGGTGGGTCCATCACTGCATGCTGGCACCAGTAATGTTGCTCGGTCACTGAGTGGGGGTGGGAGGTATTTGTACATTCCTACTGTCACCTCATGGTGCTCTTTGCTTGTGTTTCCATCTCAGGACTGGCAGACAGGTGGAGGTCTGCAGCAATGGTGGAGGCCAGAGATGCTAGGGCCAGTGGAGGAGGCTGAGGGTCTGACTGTGAGGGTGCAGACAAGTGCACTGCATGTGCTTCCACTGTGTGTTCATCGGGGGGGGCATGCCCAGAGTGAGCCATTGCCTGCCACATGTGCATCTGTGTGCTGCATGTTGCGCACACACATGGGGTGTAGCCTTGGCAGTGTGTGCTAGGGCCACAGTGTATATGGCTCCTGTGTGTCTGTCCACCATGTCCGCATCTGCTCAGGGCCATGTGCACACTGTGGTGCTTCATTGGTGGTCAGACAGGGCCTGCAGGGTTGTGCAGCTTGTTGGTATCTGCACATGCTGTGTGGGACATGGCTGCATGCCCCTCTGCATGTCACTCTGCATGCACATGAGGGCCTTGTGCTGCCTCAGTATCATTGCACAATCACTGTGTGGCTCTGTGTGCCAGCCTGTTGCTGGTGTGCAGTGTGCATGGCAGACTGTTGGCCATTGCCTTGGGGGTTGCCCCATCACACTCACATGGTGGTCAGGGGATGAGGAGGGACACAGTGTGGACCATGGCATTGAGTTCTTGTTGTCTGTGTCTCCACTGTAGATCCATGGAGAGTGCATCCTGCTGTGTTGGGGAGGAGGAGAGGGAGGATCTTCATTAAGCCAGCAGGGATTCAGCTGTGAAGGGCAATAAGGAGGACCATGGCTCCACTGTACAGGAGGCAGGGGCACCTATTATGGGCAATAACACTGCTTGTGCGGGTACTTTGGGCAGGGTGCAGACCTAGTGGATGCAGGGCTATGCCCCATCATGGACAGTAGGCCACTGGGCCCTTTGTAAATAGCCCCTTGTTTCACTCTCTTCTACCTTCTATGGCCATCCCCTTTCCAAGCAATCTTCCCCTGTTACTACCCCCCCACACACACACACATACCAGCACTTTCTGGAGTTACCCTGTTTATTGTTCCTTTGTTAAGTCCCACACCACCCTATCCCTGTTATTGGTTATTTATTATGTTGTTCATATTCCTGTTCCTTTTCTTTTACCTGCATTAGTAAATATTTTGATATTGTTGACAGTGTCTGTGGTCATTCATTTTACTTTGTGCTGGTGCCTTGTTGTGCTTCCTAGATTCCACAGTACCTTTGTTCCCATTTGCACATGTGCCTCTGTGGTAATGCTCATCAATGTGCCATGCTCACCTTTTATGCACACTACAGTGTGTGCCCTCCATGTTGCGTCTGGCCTGTTGGGTGGCCTTCCCATGTGCTGGCTTGCACAGTGCCCCTGTTCTGTGTGTAGTGCATGATGTTTTGTTAAGCTTTGGTGATCCCCTGTTGCTGGGCTGCTCTTCTTGCAGTCCACAGTGCCTGCAGGAATGTTCCTCCTGTGCAGGGCACAGCCTTCTGTCTGTGTGCCATCGTCCCTGTTCCCCTGTGTGCACCTCTGTTGCAGCTCCCATGTCCATCCTGCTGTGCTGCTGTGCACTGGGACAAGTGTGGCTGCCTCTGCCATGCTGACCAGTGCACCTCTGCTGCTGTGCCACACCTCAACAGTCACCCCTGTGCATGGCATCCGTGCCTGTTGGTCGCCTGTGTTTTGTGTGTTTCTGTGGTGCTGCCAGGTGTCACCATGTGTGCTCTCTTTGTGCACCTCATCTGCTTTGGGAGGCCTCTCTCTGGCCCTTTGGCCCTGTGCCAAGTCCCTGTTGGGCTGTTCACCAGCAACCTTTATGACACTGTAGTCTTTCCCTGTTGCTCTTCTTTCCCTTGCTAACTTGCTCATGATTCATTGTTATGTGGTCCAAGCTGCTCCTTCACATCCTGGTTGCACCTGGGTAACTAAGATTGTGCCATGGCACTTCAGTGGTATTCACAGTGGGGATACGCATGGTGCATCTTGTGGTGCATCCTTCTGTGAATACCACTGTTTGGACATGGCACATCTGCTATGCACTGGGGGCAACTGCTTTGTGAATCCTGACCTATATGTTTTATGTATAATTAGTTCAGTATTCATTTTCTGACCAATGATCTGTATTTTGCATACCATCTCTTTCTTTAGTGTTCATGATTCTTGCTTTCCAAACAAGTTCAATAAATGTTATTAAATTAAAAAAAAAAAAACAATCTTAGGCTCAAGGTGAGATACTCAAAACACCTAAACTAAGTGTGTGTGTGTGTGGAGCGGTTGGGCCTACAATATTTAAAGACATATTACCAGGTGGCTATATTCTACCAGTTTTAGACTGCTAGGAAGCTAATCATGGCAGTGGGTGCATGGAGATAGAGAAAAGTACTATAAGAAGGTCCAGTGAGGTAACCATTCTATCAGCTCAAATTCAAGACAAGCAGGTAAAAGATCAGATAAACCAGTGGCTTAGATAATTGGTGAGAAACCTACAGTTAGTCCTAAACACTCTGTGGTGGACTTGGGGAATTCAACCTTTCTCACAAATTAACCATCATGGTGAGTTTGAACCATCAAGATTGGACACTGGCTACAAGAGATGGGAAATCAAGGGATTCATATATTTTAGGAAGATCCATTATTTTTAAATCAGGGCTTTTTGTTAATTCAGATGAGAATAAAACAATACAGATCTGCATCTCTAACATATTACTACAACATCTAGAAGGGGTTTGAAAATACTTCTGCACTAAAATGCATTTAACCCGCTCGATTTAGATACTTCAGGGCATTGAGTAGCAGTGAGTTCAGAAAGCAAAAGACAAATGAGAGGAAGAAATAGGAATAGCACTTCCCAAAAAGAGTGGGATAGCTTTTGGAAGGTAGTTCAGCCTACTTTTTCTTACTCCAAAAACTGAAAGGAATATATGTGAAAAATAGTCATCAGGCATTTCCTCATCCCCACACGTACAGTACACTATGCACCACAGAATGATGATTTATGCTTGAGGGCTGCCATGAAAGAGATATACACCATCACATCTTGTGGGGCTGCCCAGTGTTTAGAGGTTTCTGGAAACTGGTCCAAACTAAAATAAGGGAGATGCTAGACCTACATATCAACCCCCAATTTGAGCACTTCATACTGGAAAGCATCCCATTCAAATCAAATCCAAAAGGAATAAAATTATGTTCATCATGTTATCAGGGACTGCATGTAAAACTATATAAAAAAAAAGCGACTCACCCCAAAGAGCCCAACCAAAGCTGATTGGATCAGGGTACTTAAAGGAATACATATAATGGAAAGTCTAATGGTGGTCTAATGCCTAAGAAGAGATCAGTTCAACACCACCTGGTTGCCCTATATGCACTGTCTGGAGAAAGGTTAGGGGAGGTCAGTTTTGTCACAATCAGCAGCCATAGAGAAGTGAAGGCTGGGCCTCACAGTTTCACCTCTTATTTAATTTGATTGATGAAATGGTATTCATTAAGAGGAAAGTCTCTGTCTAATTCTTCTTGGATCATTACCCAATGTGATCCAACAGTTAACTTTATGTTTTTTTCTTTAATTTAGACTCCTAAATATTCATTTTTAAATAAGAACATAGTCACCAATGAATGGCATGCTTGAGATGAAATGTACTGAAAGAACATTTTTATTACTGCATAAATTGCATTACTCTGTGAAATTTCAATAAAGAAGTTTTTTTAAATAAAAAATAAAATCAGAAGTTAACAGGCCCAGCTAGCACTGGAGAGTAGCAGCATTCCAGGAAGTAAGCAGGTGCAGTATACCCTGTCATCAGCTATCTGCTTACCTGATGACCCCAGTGTGACACCAGTTATGCTCCTTCCTGAAGTGCAGAGGACTGCTAGACAGAATGAACTTTCTGAGAGGGAAAGTGGACACACTCCCTTCAATGGATAACATGCCCAGTTGGTGAAATGGAGTTCTGAAGGAGTGGCTTCCTAAGCTTGACCAGTCAGTCCAAAAAACATCAGGCAGGGCATTTTAGGGAGGGAATGGTGGTGGTGGATGGAGAGTGTGAGGAATGGCAAACAGACTCACCCTGTCAACCACTTCACAGCTTTGAAGTAGAAACCTATGAAATCTTCTGCGGCTGGAACACTCCTCAGACTGGACTTCAGATATGGTGTGCTTTGATGTGGACACACTCCCTTCAGTAGATGTTTCATCTGACTGGAACAATAGAGCTCTGTGGGAGCAGCTTCCTAAACAGGACCATCAAATCAGAAAGAGTTTCAGCATAGAAACATAGAAGCTCAGACTTTCATGGCAGAGAAGGACCACTTGACCCACCAAGTCTGCCCATTTCCCTACCTATTGGATAAGCTGCAGATACTAGTTAATCAACCGCCTACTTCCTCCTATCCCCCACTAGAATTGTCTTATGTCTGTCCTATGCATTCTTGAATGCCCTCACTGTTTTTGATCCCACAGCATCCTCAGGAAGGCCATTCCATGCATCCATCACCCTCTCAATGAATAAATATTTCCTCACGTTGCTCCTGAGCCATCCTCCCATCTTCAAATTGTGACCCCTTGTTCTTTTTCTGAAAATATGCTATCCCTCTTGGACTTTGTTGATTTCCTTGAGGTACTTGAAAGTTTCTATTATATCCCCCTTTTCCCTCCTTTCCTCAAGGGTATACATATTAAGCTGTTTTAGTCTCTCTTCATATGGCTTCTGGTGCAAACCCTGCACCATTTTAGTTACCCTCCTCTGGACTGCTTCCATCCTGTCTATGTCCTTGCAGAGATGAGGTCTCCAGAACTGCATGCTGTACTCCAGATGGGGTCTCACCAACTGTCTGTACAGAGGGACAAAAAATTATATTTTTCTACTGGTGATGTCTCTCCCTATACATCTCAGTATCCCCCCAGCCATCCTTACTGCCTTCTCACATTGCTTGCCTACCTTTAGGTCATCTGATATGACCACCCCCAGGTCCCTTTCAACTTTTGTTGTTGTTAGTCCCCCCATAGTGTACTTTTGTCCTGGGTTTTTGTTTCCCAGGTGCATTACTTCACCCTTCCTTGCATTGAATCTAAGCTGCCATACTTTTGACCATTCCTTCAGCCTTGCCAAGTCCCTTCTCATCCTTCCAACCCTCTTGTATATCAACCCTGTTGCAGATCTTTGTGTCGTCTGCAAAAATGCATACTTTTCCTTCCAGTCCCTCCACAATATCACCTATAAAGACATTAAAGAGGACCAGTACCAGTATTGAACCCTGCTGTACCCCACTAGTAAGCCCCCTTTCTTCAGAGTGGACTCTGTTTACAATTACCATCTGTGTCCTGTTGTCCAGCCAATATTTTACCCAGGTTACCACCCTGGAACCCACTCCCAGGTTGGCTAAATTGTTTATTAATCATTTGTGTGGGACTGTGTCAAATGTCTTGCTAATGTCTAAGTGGGCTATGTCCACAGCCCCTCTGTGGTCTATTACTTTGGTCACCCAGTCAAAGAAATCTATTAGATTCATCTGACATGATCTTCCCAATGTGAATCCACGCTGCCTTGGGTCCTGTGCCCTGCTGGCTTCTAGGTACTCAACAATTCTTTATTTCAAAAGTGATTTCATCATTTTCCCTACCACTGAGGTCAAACTAACAGGTATGTAGTTTTCTGCTTCTGCCTTGCTCCCACTTTTGTGAAAGGGAATAACATCTGCCCTCATCCAGTTCTCAGGTACCACACCATCCTCCCATAATTTATTAAAAAGGGTAGTCAGTGGTGTCAGTAGTTCTCCCCTTAGTTCTTTTAGAATTTTGGGTGACTACCTTCAGGCCCAATTGATTTGTCCACCTTCAGTTTTAGGAGTTCTTTCATGACCTTTTCCAGTGGCAGCTGGGGGGAAGTTGAGATGAACAGCAGACAGACTCACCCTCATGGCCTCTTGCAGCTATCAATCAATCAATCAATCAACATCTTTATTTATCCAGGTGGGCACCATTGAGCAAGGCTCATTTGCAAGGTGGACCTGGTCACGAATACATCAAAGTACAGTACAGAAGCAGATATACAAAAAGCAATAATATACAAGGAAGAAAAAGTATCCAGTGTATACAGTACAGTACAAGGTTGAAATAAATAAAAAAAATGCATTATTTTACAATTGAAGACGTCAGCAGATGTACAATCAACCATAGGCATACAGGGGTTATAAGCAGAGATCTTTTGAGTGAAGCAGCCGGCAACTACACCTATAGGGGAAAGAGGCTGTGTATGGGGTGACAGGTTAGAGAGGTAAAGAAGAGGAGGGATATATTACTGAGGACTGGGGGAAAATTGAGCTAAAACCACAGAAAGTGACAATGGCTGTCGTACACTTGTTTATTATGATAATGATGGAGGAGGGGTAGATAATTGGGACACTACTATGGATGAGGTGGGACTTTAGCCAGGCTGGAGTGGACAAGGAAGGGTGGGTGCAGCAAGAAGAGTTAATAGGAAAAGAGTGAGAGCCAGAGGTAGAAACATAGCAAGCGTCAGGATGGAAAGGAGGAGTTGCAGAATTAGTGGGCTAGCAGTGCAGAAAACATTTGCAAGGTGCTTTCATGTAGCGATCATAGAGCGCCTTGAAGATATTCAAGCTGGCAGGGCTGCTCAGCTTCAAGTTTCTTTATAAACCATTCCACAATGTGGGTAAAGAGAAGCTTAGAGCAACTTTGCCGAAATGAGTTTTGACCCTTGGAACTTGGAGGGCAGTTAGGGAATAGCTCCTTAGAGCATAGGAGCCTAACACACTCTGGGGAATACAGTCTGAGACATATGAGGAGAGCTTGTTGGTCACCGCTCTGAAGGCCCATAGGGTGGCATTTTTATTCCTTCTATAGTGAAGGGAAGTCCTGCCTAACAATGAGCACAGGGAGCAGTGGCGTGTGGAAAATGGAAGGCCAGTAATGAACCTGATATCTCTGTGGTAGAGGGTGTCCAACTTAACCAGTGCAGAGGCACTGCAGTGGCTGTAGAGCAGGTCTCCGTAATCTTTCAAAGATAGGAAGGTAGCTTGAACCAGTTGAATCTTGGCATCCTTTGTGAGTAGGTGGTTAATTCTATAGAATAGTCCTAATCTTTGCCTTAGTTTCTTCTGTAGTTCTTTAAGATGGTCAGCAAAGGAAAGTTTATGATCGAGCCAAACTCCTAGATATTTGAATTTAGCTACATACTCTAGTGTTTGTCCAAGAACAGTGGTAATTTGTGGGATAGCTCCCACCCCCAGCAGGAATTGCTGCATGCAAGGAGGGGGAGAAGAGCATGGCTTTTGTCTTTTTCGCATCGAGCAAAAGCTTTTTATTTATTAGCTGGTATTATAGAAGGTTAAATTCAGCTTGGAGGTCTTCACGGGCTGCTTCTGGTGTGGGACGACTCAAGTACAGTACAGTGTCATCCTCAAATAAGTGGATGTTAGCTTTTTTGATGGGGTCATTGATGTTGTTAATGTAGACTGCAAAAAGGAGGGGACCAAGGATAGAGCCCTGGGGCACACCCCTCAGCATAGGTTTTAATGGAGAAAGATCACCTATGAAGCAGGGAATTCTGAAATCTTCTGTGGCCAGTATCTTCGTCAGGCTGGATTTTAAATTTGAGATGCTTTGACTTGGGCACAACCCCTTCACTGGTTAATCCACCAAACTAGTGGAATGGAGCTCTGGGGGAGCAGCTTCCTGAGCTGGACTACTCGGTCTACAAGAGCTCCAGCAAAGCATTGGAGGTCACAGTCAGTATAGGGAGGCTAGGAACAGCAAGTAGACCCATCCTCTTGACCCTTTGCAGCTCCAATGTGAGAAACACCAAAATCTTCTGTGGCTGGGACCTTTATCAGGCAGGAGTTCTAATCTGAGGTACATTGACTTGGACATGTTCCCTAATTAAACAGATAGCATGCCTGACTTGCTGAATAGTGTTTTGGGGAAAAAACTTCCTTGACCTGGAACACCTGGTTCAAAAGGTTTCCAGAAGTGCCTTTGAGACAGCGATCAGTATTCTGTCATCAAAACTGCAACAAATTCTATTTAATGCTCACCATAGATTATGTAACATTCCCACAAAAGTAAAGGAACACTGTCAACCCTTTTTGCATTAAAGTAGTTCAAGATGACAACCTGCATTTTATGATTGCTTATCATCTCTAAAATGTATTGATGTTGCTGACTCTTTTGTCTGCATTCTTTTTTAGTAAAACTAAAATGCATGCTAATTGTGTAATTATACCCATTTGTTAGGTATTCAAGCCAATGATTACAGTGGAAATGAGGAACTGCATGCAACAGAGCAAAGTTTATTGAACTAACCCAATATAGTGCATTAGCCTCGGCAGCCCAGCTTACAAAAAATAATAATAATTATTAATTATCTCTCCTTGGGAGACAAATCAGACGGTGTGAAGCTTTAGTACTTATGTCCATACAAGGTAATCTTTGCTAGATACATTATTGTATTTTTTCCAGTCTGAGACTGCATGTTTTACACGCATAGCTCTTGCTACTGTATCTCTAATTTTGTTTATGCTCATCATTTTGTATGAGCTGTGCACACGGTACTAGCTACAAACTCTGTTTTTGCATTAGCAAGGACATTAGCAAGAAAAGCAGAAAGCCTTAGAACAGAAACTATTCTCATCAACCATTTTGCCTTCTCCTATCAGCACTTTATACCAAATTGTCATATTCCTAAACAATCTTGTTACATTTCAGAGATTAACTTTTAGAAAAGTAAGGTGCCATACATTTTCAGGAGTAAGCCTTGTGCGGCCATCTGAGACAACATTTCCATCTGTGCTAAATATATGTTCACAGTAAACACTAGTGGGAGGGTAACTAAGAAGCTTAATAGCAAAGGCAGACAGTGCAGGCCGTAGGCAGGATTCATGACACTCGTGAAAAGTCCCGCAGCTGCAGGAAAACCTCATGCGCAGGTGGGTTGCCACTTGCGGATCCGCAGGTTACCCGCAGTGGTGTGTATTCACAAAGGTGGAGCTGAATTACTACTGGCTCCATGATTTACAGCTGCTTGCGGGTGCTGCTGTCATGGATAGCACCGCAGCTGCGGGAGGCTACTACAGCTAGTGGGACCCACGGTAACACCCTCCACAACTGCTATAGCTGTGAATCAGATGATCCGCAGCTGCTGCAATTTTGGAGTGCTGCTGGGGTTGCGGAGTGGGACTTAGTTCCACAACATGTTGTGAATCCTGCCCTGAATGTTTTTCTTTTTCAGCCAGTACTCAAAAGGGTAATCAGTAATATTAATGAGTGGTTCTCATAAATAGTCATCCACAATATTAGACAAGGATAAAGAAGGTGGCTCTATAACAGGCAGTTTGAATGATTAGTTTCCATGAGTTTTGACAAAAAAGTGTGAGTCATCTGTGTGCTTGTCAGAATTACATGCCTTTTTTAAGGACCATGAAAGAGGACATGGTACAGGGCTACCCAATGTTGATGAAAGAGTACATGGTAGCACTAACTTGAAATTATTGTGGTCACCACCAATAGCTGTTGCATCTTCAGATGCAGCATCCACATTCAGTGATTCACTTGTTTTGTACAATACCGGTGCACCCCTTCAGGTCAACACCCCAATGGTAAAACACGAAAAAAGACCATTACGGCGACAATTGCTGTAATGGTCCTTTTTTCATGTTTTGCTTTCCCCCAGTGTTCTGTCCCCTCCCTAGACCAACTCCAACCTGGAGTTGATAATCCTAAAGTCCTGGGATGTGGGGGGAAGTGTCTCCTACACGGGGTATTTGGGAGGTGCAACCCCCCACAGAAACACTTGTAGAAAGTGCAGCACAATACCTGCATCGGTACTGTGCCATCACTGTATGGAAGGTCAGCATTGTCACTGTTGACCTCCCTTGGTACTTCCGCCAAATACAGTCCCATCCTTTTCCTGTGCTAATTGCTGAAATCAGCATGTTTTTGTACTTGAGATAAGAGTCACTGAGATCTGAAGGAGGCAGCGGTTGCAACTTAAACTGAGGGTCAAGAAGAGTCAAAAGAAGAAAATTTTTATCTGTCATGATATTGTGAAGTCTTCTGCAATTTTGGAATTGCTGTATTAGTCAGTCCTTGAAGGATACAGCATTTCTGTCTCCTATTTATTCAAAACCTCTACACAGCCACCTGAGTTCCTTGTTCAATAAATTTATGATGGGAACAACCTGGCTTAGAGTAGCATTCTCTTTGCTAAACTATCAAGTTGCTTCCTCAAAGTGAGTTAAGAGCAATGTAAAGTGGTCCATGAGGCCCCACTGGAATCAATTCAGCACAACACCATCTGCTACGCTGTGCTCCATGGTATATTTCTGGACTACCTTGTTTTGTGTGAGAAATCTCTCACACATGTAAAATGCTGAGTTCCATCTTGATGGAACATCTTGTTTTAGTTGCTATGTTGGCAAGCTGTTTTTTTTTTCTGGAGTTCAACCACGATACCATGTGATTTTGCAGAGTGACTAAAATGGCCATATATTTTCTTTGCAGCTTCCACTACTTTTACAATACTGTTGTCCCTGGAAAGGAAAGCTCTTCTAACTAACAATATTGGTGCCATTGTCTGAAACAACAAATTCAGTATGGAGTCCCAGGGGCTCTAGCCACTCAGAAATGTCTTCATGCAACTCTTCCAAAATATTATCAGCAGTGTGATGCTTACAAAACATGCTAACACAAAGAGGTGCCATTATTTGTCTACCTTCCTGTTCACTGCTGCTTGTGATGGTATTTGAAGATGACCGTGACACCCAATGTGCTGTGATGCACATGTAATCAATGGTTTGACAACATGTCTGTGGTCAAGTGCACAGAATCACATTCACTGTCTTGAAGAGCCAATTTTATTTGACCTTGCATACATTCATACATTTTGTGAACAGCCACAGTTGCAAAATATTTACAGCTTGGTATGTAATAATGTGGAGCAACATCTTTTAAAAATACTCTAAAACCTTCATTCTCCACCACAGTTATTAACTGATTATTTTTTAATGTTACTTGATGTGATCTACTGTAGGCAGTTTTTTGTTCAAGCATCACAGTAATGATCTGCTGTTTAGTTCTTGCTGGGGGCCAAAATGACAGGATTGCACTGTCGAAGCTGTAGCTTGTATAAATACTTTTGCCTGTGAAGTCGAACTTGTTTTTTTTTTCTGCCCTATCTCTCAGTCTCTTCACCACCACTGTTGTCTGCAGGATTATTTTCATCACAGATATATGTCCCTCGCTCAGGACTGCTGTCCAGCTGAATGGTTGGATGTGCACTTTATAAATGCCTTTTTAGTGATGTTGTCCCGAGTCCCTCACTGCTAACTTCTGGATGACAAAAGATGCAGACAGCAACACATTCACTTGTGGGACTTGTATGAAAATAGCTCTACACAGCAGAGGTGAAAAGTTTTGTCGTCATGCCAGGAACTGCAGCAGTTTTGGTAGCAGTTGTTTCTGACCCTGATTCATGCACACTGTGGCTGTCCCCAGAAGAGCTACCTTGATTACTTATTGTTTTTCCACTACTGGTTGTGGCTGGTGGTGGTGGTGCTTGCTGTATGTGTTTTTTTCTTTTTGGGTGGGGGAGCTCAAGTGGCATCCTCTATCTCATCAGTATCACATTCTGATTCATCACCTTTGGAAGAGTGAAACTGTGATACATCGTGATCGTGATCTTGTTCTTGTACATTTACAACCTCTTCTTGATCATAGGTACTGCTTTGTGATGAAGGAGCCCAATATGCATGAGTGGCATATTATGGAGTGTCATGTCTAGTGATACTAGATGGAGCCATTTTCTTCAATACTGATTTTTTAGGTCTAAGTGTTTTGGCTACCTGTTTTTGTGTTGTACTTTTATCTGATTTTTCTGGCAATGCTGACAGTGCTACACGGTTTCATGTGAAATGGGCAAGTGCAAAGGACTGACTACAAAAAGGCGATGGCAAAAAAGAGCAGACATAAACAGTGACCGGGAAATAACAGCGATCATCGAAATGGTGACAACACTGCTGCAGTTAGTTTCTGGGTGGTGGCAAAGGCCCCACACCCCTACTGTATATAATCAACACTCGGGGGTAGGGGGAGAAAGCCATAGCTTGCCATTTTGATGATCACTGTTTTTCCCAGCCGCTGTTTGTGCCACACTGTTTTGCCGTTGCTGTTTTTGCATTCTTGATTTTGCAATTGCCCTTTTCATGAGATACCATGCTGCACTACTTGATCAGGGGATTCATCAACATTAGTTTCCTTTTCTGATTGTGTTGCTTCATAATTTTCTGGTTGTGTTGCTTCATCTTTTTCTGATTGCATTGCCTCATCTGTTTTTGGTTGTGCTGCTTCACTTTCAACAATTGTATTAATGATATCTTCAGCAGTAAATGTCCATTTTATTTCTAAATTTGTTTTCAGGAAATATGTTTATTATTACTAGAGCTGTGTGAAAAAAAAATCCACTTCTGGAATTTCTGTCAAAGTCATACTTTTACTTCTGTGAAAGTACGGAAAGCAAAAGAGCAACTTTCGCTGAACATTTGCTGGATGGCACCCTACAGCATAGTATTTACATCCTTGAATTCCTGATGTCTAGTGCCTCCCCCCTAATTGGCCACTGATTGCTGCCTATAAACCAAATTTCCCTGGTGTCCAGTGCCCCCTCCCCAAAGCCCCACTTGAAATAAAAATAAAATTCCCTGGTAGCTAGAGGTCCCTTCCCCACCAAATCACTCGCCCCACAAATAAAATGTACTTCCCTGCTGGCTAGCTGTCCCTTCCTTCACCCGATTACCTGCCCAACATGGACATCAATATGCCCTGGTGTCCAGACTTCAGTGTACCCCCCATCCCGATCCCCTGTGTAGTCTTTATATGAATGAACATTTTCCTGGTGGTCTAGTGAACCCCCCTCCCTATCTCCGATCCCCAGTAGGTGAAGCTATTCCCAATCCCTGGTGGTCTAGTGCACCCCCAACCCCAGCAGGCAGTGTCCCACCATCCTGCTCCTGGCATATCCCTTCACTCTCCACCACATCCAGACTCCCACTGAGCTGTCAATGAATGAGTATGTGCTTGTACAAGCCTGAATGTGACGCCCCCACTTCACAATCTGTATGGCACAAAGATGACCATTCAGGGCTGCACAGATATGGGCAACACAGAATCTGAGATGTGGGTGACACTCCCCTCTCAAAATACGTGAGGCACTATGTGGCTTAGTACTAGTTCAGGTACAGAGATTGGCTACACAGAGTCTTAGACCCTATGCCCCCTTTATAATCTGTATGGCACTAGGGCACAGAGATGGGCAACAGAAAGTCTATGGCAGTGTGACCTTTTAGGGCACCAAAGAGATGAGCAACACAGAGTCTGTGACATAGGTGACACCCCCCTTCAATTCTATGACACTGGTTCAAAACATTCAAAAAGCTTTATTAGATCAGCACAAGCCATTACTATTTAAAAACCATCAAATACATACATACAACATATCAATTACACATTAAATTTGCATAAAAAGAATCAAATCCAGTAGAATATTTAAAACATCTTAGTACCCAAAAGCTTACTTTTACTTATTCATTTTATTAATGAAAACATATTCTGCTAGATTGTTTACAATTATGTCATCTTGTACTTTAAGTAAAAATTTCAGAGGATCCTCCAACATATACTGTACTGTAAGTTAATTCTCTCCATATACTATGTATCCATTTGTTTTGAATTTTTCTACACCAAAGGCATTTCAACAGTATGTGATCTAGATTTTCTGTGCCTCCCAGAGGACAAGAGCAGGAAATTTCAGCAGCATTGGGGATTCAGGCAAATCTAGAGGCATGTATATTATATGGGAATGTCTCACATTTATAGCTTATATATGCAGTTCTTCTTGTCAGATCCTAGATATATTCCAGATAAAATTTGAAGCTGAACCAGATGTCATTGGACACATGCCAAGGGGAAAATATGGAACTTTAAATATCCTTTATGTCTGTATTTTGGTTGAGATTCTTGATTTTGTTTTGAGATTTTGTTTTGTATTTTTTGCTAATGCCTATGCCGTTTTGGAAGTATTTATATAAGTAAAGAACATTATTCTCTTTTATTCATGAGAGCATTTATGGGAGTCAAGGAGATCTTTTACACCCCAGACTTTTTCACTTTTCTTTTTCCTCTAAGCAGATATGTAATAGGCTGCAAAAGGAGGCTCTGGTTCATTTAATCCAGTATCCCATAATAAGAGAATCAGTCAATGTTTTATAGCTGTCTAAACTAAGCTCCGCTTTAATATAGGGAGTGGGAATAGCTTTTATAAGACTCAGAGATAATTTCAGGGAGGTCAGGGAATATCCTTCTCATGTTCTTTTAGAGTACTCATTGATTTCACAACTGAACACTTGCCACAAGTGCCCAGGGCTTCCTTTCTCTGGGTATCGGTAAAATACAATCTTGAGTCTGTAGTCAGGTGAGACCCCTTCCTGATTTCTGTGCTGGGTGGGGGACCAGGCATTATGAGACCTTTGGGGCTGCTCTCAGAACCCCGATTGTGTCTTCTCCCACATGGGTGCAGGAACCTGATTCAAACCCCTCAGACCCCCTCCAGAGACCTTGTGTACTTTTATCTTACTTTAGGGCCCCAGATTCCCTTCCAGGATCCTAGTTTCAGTAGCGTGTAGTACATTAGCACTAAACAGGTGTGATACAGATTGAATAATTACAGATACAGATTTAGATATTTGGTTACAGGATAACTACAAAAAAATCAGAAAATACATCTAAAATGAACTAGTGAATTAACTGGATAATTTCTATCTTTTCTGTAGAGAATCAGAGTCCCAAAAATAAGTGAGTTTTGCAAAGTATCTCTTTCTCTGTGCTGTGTCTTAAAGTCCTAGCTTTTCTTACAATGGTCTTCAGTGTCTCTGACAGTTTTCAGTGTGTCAGGAAATTTAGCTTCTTCTCAGAGTTTCTGTTTGAGAGGGCTTATATGGCCATTTTCTGCAGTCTGCAAAATTGGCCTGTGATTGGCTAGTGTCCTTAATATTTCCAGGTACAACTGTTCATCTCTAGGCCAGCAGGGGTCTCACTTGCTCTTTCCTGAAGTTGCAAGTAAACCAAAATTATCAGCATTTTGATTTCCTACAGTCCCACTTCCCTGGCTGGCTTTTGATCTACACTACCTTACTGACATTATTAAAATGGAAATAGAATGTGGCAGTTGGTAGAGAATTTAACAATAGCTTCCTAGACTGGGTGTCTGCAGGATCCTGCTCTAAAGTTATTTCTCTTTGAAATTCAAAGTGTTATAAACAGATGAGATGGCCCTTCCATCTCCTGTCATTTATGGAATTATCCCCTTTGATCAGCTACCTTATTGGAATTTAACTCCTGTTTACCTCTAAGCAAACCTTTGTCCTAGGCAAGGGGAGATGTCAGGACACTGAAATACACAACTCTTCCCAAGTACCCTTGCAGTATAATGGGCATCTTTCCTGACAAACCTGATGTCCTGGCCATTTTGGAAATTAACCATAAAACAATACAGAGAAATATGACAGCAGTATGACTATCGTCACACCGAGGCCATGTATGGAGCCCATATCTCAGCCCCATAAAGCACTTCTGATACTAATTTTGTGGAAATAGTCTGGATCAAAGTTCTGATGGTATTATCTCTATAATCATAGCTGAATTTCTTTAAACCAGTTGCAGTTTTTTTTTTTTTTATTTTAAACTCGGTATTCGTTATATGGGAAAACCATGAGTCATTGGAGGATTTGTACTGCTAGGAGTTTTCTAATTTCTCAAGGCAGACTAGCATTTGTTATTTTTTTAAACTGAAGTCCAATAAATTAGTTTGTGTAAAAATATATATGAAACAAACAAAAATAAATGCTCTCATTGTGCCCCCCTGCCTAAGTGGCTTAAGTCCCTCCGCCACTCAGCCAGAAATATAAGCTCACCTTTCATTTCTCTCTTTTCCTTCCGCTCTCGAGGAGGTGGTGAGGGATCTTGGAAGTAGCCCTCCCCCATGCTGATGTTGGATCCATTAAAGCTGGTATGAACCCACCACTGAACCCTTGTGTTGTGTGCTGAGCCATGGTCGAGTGACGTATGCATAGCGAGGAAGAAGGACAGTCGGACTGTTTGTTTTTGGCACCAAGTTTTGCCCCACAGATGCTCCACGTCAGCTGCCCCACAGCTGCCACCACCACTCTTGGTGAACTCTGCCATAAATATCTCCTTACAGATCATTTGATTTTTGTGTTACATCCAGTCAGTGAGTTTTTCCATTTGCAGTTTATCTCCTATCACCACTGGCTGCCACTACTGAGTCATTCTCACACAAGCTGTAAGCATGGTTTTGCTAAGCATGTTAATAGTTGCTACTCTAGTGCCTCTAGTTGCTCTCCCACCCTAACTATACCCTGCACTGATGTCCTACTGCCCACTTTTAAGTAACACAGCCACCTGCTCACCACTATCCACCATTTCCACAGAAGGTATGCAACTTGGGACCCCCCCTCCTCCTTTGATTGGCTGATCCCTCCATACCTCCACACTCCTTCCATATAGGGTTGCTTGCTCCAAGAATAAATGTTATACACACATCTTCATGGACATTCCTGTTATCTTCTGACCACTGGAAGCTCCTGTCAGACTTAGCTAACGCTAAAATATGGCATACCTTGCTGCTTCTACTAGCTGGGGATATAGAGTCAAACCCCAGTCCTACCCCACCCTCAGCCCAATCTGGAATCCTCCACCAGGCTCAACCCTTTCCCCCCTCAAATCTCCATGGGGGATACTACTAGCCAATCTAAATATCAGTAGCCTTCTGTCCAAAATTACCCTACTGCAACCAACAGTCATATCACTACACCCTGACATCATGGTTATCTCAGAGAACTGGCTAAAGCCCCACAACTTTGAAGTAGAAATCTCTATACCTGGCTATACCACAATCCATCGGGATCACCCCAGTAACAAAAGGGGAGGTGGAATAACCATGCACATTAAATCTTCCCTCCAGTTTACCACTATCGTGCTCACACAACCCATGCAATCCATCAATGCTGTGATGATCAAACTTTCTCTCTCCCACTCAAGGCCCGTCTATATTGTTGACTCCTACTGTTCCCTGATTCCACCCCATCTGCTATCATAGACCACCTGCATGCCATCATATTGCATGCCATGGAGGGTGAACTAGACATCCTAGGAGACTTTAACATAAACTGGCTCTTCAATACTAGCAGGAACGTTCGTAACTAAGTGTGCTAAACCTTACTCAGCTGATAACTGAACCCACATGCTTGAACACTAAAACTCAAAACCATACTCTCCTGGACTGGGCCCTTACCTCTCACCCACACCGGATACTCACAGTAGGCTTACTACCTGACTCCCTGAGTGATCACCACATGATCTTCTCAGTGAGAAAACTATTTAGACCAAAGGTCCCACCCCCCAAAACCCTCATTTCCAGACCCTATAAATCTCTGGATATCACATTTTTGCACAATGACTTGGCAACTACCGACTGGTCCTTTATCCCCAGTGCTACCTCTATCGACTCCGCCTTAGAATACTTCACAGACAAGTTTTCTTGCCATCTGGGACAGACATGCTCCTATCAGAAGGGCTTGGGTGAGGGGTGCACACCTGCCCTGGATCTCTGCTGACATCTTGGCACATCTCAGTGCTAGGGACCGGGCATGAAAATCCTTTAAAATCACAGTCTTCCCCATTGACCACCTAAAGTATCGCTCTCTCTGTAACACATGTACAAAAAAAATACGCCAGGCCAAAGCAAGTTACTTCAAAACCTCTTTCCACGCTAATATAAACCACCCAGCAAAATTCTGGAAAGTGGTGAAGTCGCTCCCCCCCTTCCCAACCTCTCACCCTATCGTTACCTCTGGTGGTACCACTGTCACTGAACCTCTTGCAGTAGCCACAAAACTCAACTCCTTCTTTACTAAATGCACCTCAGCTCTCCTGGCCACCTTTCCACCCTCTGTCAACCACTACCTCTTCCCCTCCCATGGCCAAGCCAACACTGCAAATACCACTTTCTGCTTCAGACAGGTTACTCTGCCAGAAGTACTCAAAGCCCTGCTTGCCCTAAATCCCTATAAGGGAAAGTGCCCCTCCAGACTTAATGCAAAAATGCTTTACCTGTCATCACCTGCCATTGCCACTCCCCTGGCCTCTCTCCTAAACCTCTCTTTCATGCTTGCTTCAGTCCCATCAAACTGGAAGCATGCCCAATCAGGCTCAATAGGCTCCCACAATTGAATACCGTCAGGCTTGCTCAATTAGTGGTGCAAGAAGGCTCATGGCTCGCAGTCACTACCATTTTGAACAGATTAGATATACCTACTAAGTCCATTTTTAAAGTTTACCAGCTAAAGCACTTGTTAGCAAAAGAATTTGGACTGGTCCCGCCTCTTTCAGATAGAAAAAGGTTCCAGGACTTGTTGATATCATTAATGGGGCGTCGACATTCGGTATCCAATATTTATAAAAGCTTATATGATTGCAAATATCCTGAAGTATTCATTCCGAAGACATATTGGGCAATGTATTTCCCTAGGCTAGAGATAGATTGGGCGGCTCTTTGGGGAAATGTTCACAAATATATTACGCAGGATAGACTGCGATTGGTACAATTCCATATCTTGCATAATATATATTACACTCCCCAGAAGCTCCACAGGTTCGGCCTTATAGACTCCGTTTCATGTTCCAGATGTGGGCAGGAGGAAGGGACGCTGTATCACATATTTTGGTCATGCCTGAAAGTTTCCACTGTCTGGGGTGATATCCGACAGAGGATGGATCCTCTCTTGGGCCTTTCCGATCTTTTCACACCGGAGATATGTCTGTTGGGAGACTATACTTCCATATCAGTCTCACTTATAAGATACTACATGGCCTTAATTTCATTATCAGTTAAAAAGATTGTCCTTCGACATTGGAAGGATAGTGAGGATATTCCCTTTTCGGAGTGTCTTAAAGAGATGTTGGCCAGTTTAAGAATGGAGAAAATGGTGGCTAGTTTAAACAATAGATTGGACAAATACAAACGAATTTGGGAACCCTTTCATACGCTGCTATCTATTTAGACTACCTTTCCAAGTAATCATTCAGGTGATTCTGGTGTATACTGCAGATAATCTGAGCTGTGCTGAGGGAGGGCTGGGTGGGGAGCAGTCTCTTTAACATCTACATGAACAATTTACATGTGTACTTCTATATGTTGTGTATGGAGCTGCTCTCATATGTAATGGTGAAAACTAATAAACTTTGAATTACAAAAAAAAGACTGGAAGCACGCCACCATCATCCCATCCCCAAAAGCAGTGACCCTTCCTCCCCTGGCAACTGTCACCCAATTTCTCTCCTCCCCATTCTTGCCAAACTCCAAGAACATCCTGTTCTCTCCCAGGTCTCCTCCTTCCTTGACTCCTGCTCATTTTTCTCACCTTTCCAGTCTGGTTTTAGGAAGTCACACTCCACCACAACTTCCTTCCTGAGGCTTACAAATTCTGTCCTTACTGGCATGGACTTAGGTCTCATCACCTCTGCCATTTTTACAGATTTGGCTAAAGCATTTGATACCATATCACACCAAATTCCTCCTGTCCAAGCTTGCTCAGGCTGGGCTCTCCAGCAAGGCCACCAGTTGGTTCCACTCCTACCTTGTAGGTAGGTCCCAATCCATCAAAATTGGTAATATGACCTCCTCTTCCCTCCTAGTCTTCACAGGTGTACCCCAAGGCTCAGTCCTAGGCCTGCTCTTGTTCTCCATCTTATTAAATAACTTACCCACTGCTTGCCCACACACATCAATTCACATGTATGCAGGTGACACAGTCCTGTATACGTTAGGCCTTACTACTAGTGAGGTGGAGTCCAGACTCCAGCAGGATTTCACTAATGTCCAGCTTTGGTTCCACCCAAGCCATCTAGTTCTCAATGCCAAGAAGACTGTCTCGACCTTCAGCACCAGACAGAGACTTTCTAGGCTCCTCTTCACACACACTTTCCACACCCTGGATGGGAACCCCATGGAGCTCTGCAACTCCTTTAGATATCATGGGGTCTGGCTTGACCAACACCTTGACTTTTATGCACATATTGATGCCATTCCCAAAAAGCTACACCCCAGACTAGGTGTTCTATATCATAACCATGACTGCATCACACTGCCTGCTCGCCGGGCAATTGTGCTGAAAATGATTCTCCCTATCTTTGACTACATCGATGTGGTCTACAGTGCCACTCCCAATTCCACTCTTGCCAGGTTGTACCCTCTGTTCCACTCTTTCTGTCATTTTGCATTCAAATGTCCACCCACCACTGCCACCTCTTCCAGTCACTTGGTCTTCCTCCCCACCAAGACCGAAGACACTCACACTATGCTAAGATGGCCTCCAAGTTCTGGGACCAGTCCCTGCCCCCATATATTGCAGCAGAACTGACTACTCCCACCCCCACAGCCTACACACTTAGGCATCACGACTCCAGCTAACTGACTGTTCCATATATGTCCTCTGCTGCAAGCCAAGCAGCCTTGAAATATCAGATGCCAAAACTATGGAACTCCCTTCCTGTGGCCATTTGACATGCCCCATGCTCACAGCATCTAAACACACTGCTCAAAGCCCACTTCTCTCCTAACTGTACATGTATCTAAGCCAGTTCCCACTGTAGGCGGTGCTCCTTTTCCCCACTGGTCGCTAGATAATATGTGTTGCTGGGACCTGTCTAAATTGATTTTGCCCTATTTCACGGGCTAAATGTACTGTACTGTACTGCACTGATCTAACTGTATGTTTACCTGTATGTACTTGCACTTTGTTGTATTATTATGTATATGTACCCCCTTCACCTTCCCCCAGGATGCATATGGAATTGAGCAGTACTCTGCTCAGTATGCCTTCCTGGTAAAACTTTTAAATAAATAAATAAATATGGTAAGACCCAGACAGGGATATTTTTTAACAGTGCCTATATAAAGACTTCCAATTTTCCATCTCATTGTGGTTGTTAAATGCCCCTTGTTGAAAACCATTGCCTTGCTGTTGTCCTGATTGATTGACAGGGATAGTCCTGTTGTCTCTTTGACTAAACAGTCAAGTTTCTTTTGTAGCCCTGCTGGAGATAGGGCCAGGTGGAGAAGATCATTAACATATACCAGACTAGTATGGGTGAAGTGCAAATTTTAGGTGAGTCAGGTGGCTATGCTCCAATGGCATTTAATAGGCTCTCCATATAAATACTGAATAGTGTGTGGGCTAAAGGACAGCCCTGATGTACCCCTTTGTTAATCAAAAATGTTTCTGAGACAGTGCCATCTGAGCCTACACTAACCTAGACCCAGGCTTCGCTGTATAGTGCTGATATGACTGATGTTAAGGCGTAGACAATGCCTTTGTCTAATAATTGTTGCCACTACATGGTTCATGAAATAAAATCAAAGGCAGAAGAGAAGTCAATGAAGGCAACATACAATTTATCACCCCCTTATAATACAATGTTTTTTGCACAAGTGTCGTAGTACAGTATGTAACTTTTATCCATTGTGGAGCAATATTTTCTAAAACCAAATTGCAGAGGTCACAGTCCACCATTAGGCATAAGTTGTTCCTGCAGTCATAAGAGAATGACCCTCGTAAATATTTTTTCTGAAGAGTCCAGGAAACTAACTGGGCAATACATTTTGGGTTTGGATTTGTTGCTCTTTTTACAGATTGGCATGATTTTTGCTTCTTGCCAGGTGTTTGGACAAAAAAAATTCCTCTTTTATACATATGTTAAAAACCTGCAGAAGTAATCTGACCAGAATGAGGGGCTCTGTAGGAGGACCTCAGCCAGAATATGGTCAGACTCTGGGGCGTTTTTACATTTTAAATATAAAGGTGCAGTGCTCACCTCTTCTACGGTATGATGAGTAATTTGGTAATAAAATAAATGAGGAGACTGTGACCATTTAATGGGTCATAAAACAAAGAAATATAATGCTCCACCCATATCTTAGCTGATATGTAATTATCTAGGGACTTTTATCAGTTTGTTGTTCTCTTGGCCACCGGAAGCCACAATGCCTTTGAATAATTTTTTTTTTATAGTAATTTCTAACGTGGTTTCCCACTGCTTTTTATAATATTCCTTTTTCTCCTGCAGAAGGTTTTTGTGAAATGTTTGTTCTCTATTTAAATGTCTGTAGTTATCCCTTGCGGGTTGCCCCTTAGTGATCTTAATAATTTTCTGTAATTTTGCTTTCTCCTCTCTGCAGGACTCGTCATACCAGCCTGTGTTACCTCTAGTATGAATTCTGTGTTGCATGTACATTAAGTTACAGAGATCAGTAAAAAAGGTTTTAATAATTTTTACAGGACTATTCCTGTATAGCCACTCTGCTCAGCCTGCAAAGACAAATTTTGGAATGAAAGAGACACTGTAAGGATGTTAGAAGAGGTTTCATTTGTCCACCTCATCCTCTTTTTATTTATTATTTCCATTGTTGATACTGTGCGTCTATTCTGGGTACTTACTAAGGCTAATTATGGAGGCAGTGCATTGACTAGAGGAGGTGGTCACTATCAGTTCTGTTGATGATTTGAAAGCAAGATCATATCTCAATGGGGCCATCCCAAATTGCATAGTCAATAGTGGAAGCTCCCAAAGTAGAGGAGTATGTCAGGCTTCCCTCACTGTCTCCATGAAGTCTACCGCTGAGAGGGTTAGAAGTTATTTTACTGCATAAATTCAGTAAGGTTAGCCCCAGCTTGGTTTGTTTTGGTAACTAAAGATTTTCTGTCTGGAAGGAGCTGGAGTTCACAGAGAGAACTGACAGAAAAATTGTATAAGAGCCCATAAAATACTCTAATTCTGGCATCAAAGTTGCCCACAATGAGGATAGAAGTCTTCAAAAATTTCTGATATAGTTCCTCAAACAGGTTGCCCAAACTATCCCATGGATCCTTGATGGTAAACCTGGAATAGGAAGAAGGAATATACAGATTCACTAATACAAAATGAAAATTACTTGCCTTAATATTTAATGTTAGGTAAAAATCTCCAGAGTTCACCAAGAAAGGAGAAAATATCCCCTCTATTTTAACCAAGAAAATGAGACCTCCTGATGCTCTACCCAGCTTGTAATCTTTTTTAGTCATGACTTGAAAGAGTTTGAAATTATTTGTCTGTATATTTTGCCCTTCAGAGTGCCAGGTCTCTTGGAAGCAGAGAATTTAGTGGGGATAGATATATTCTTACCAGTCCTGATCTACTTTTTTTGTTATAAAGTTTGCAATATTCCATGATAAGATCTGACTTCTAGTTGTATATGCAGAGAGCTATTATCTGAGATAATAAGTGGTTGGGTATAGGGTTGAATTGCTGGTCATTGATAGCCATCTAAGGCTCTAAATCTCCCCCAGAGAGAAAAGTTGCTTACTCCCAATAACCCAGGCTTGTTCCCAAACCCAGGTCACCAGTATAGTATTCTCATTTTCCATTTGTTCCTTATTCACTCTGTAAATTCATAGAATACCTAGTTTATTGGGGAAGGTACTAATGTCAGGTGCCAGAGTGCCTTTGCTACATGCTGGACATATTCTAAGAGGAGCAGACTGCCAATGATAAGTGCTTGATACCCCAAGGGGAGCTTTGAAAGCTGGCAAAGGGGTCTGGCTTCAGAGTGGGCAAAGGGGTAGAGACCAGTTTTCTCTACTATGAGTTGAGTCTCGAATTCCCATTCCTACTTCTTGTATCAATACACCTTCCTGTATGGTAGTGGTGGAGCCTGCAGCTGTGTTTTTGGTTTTAGGAACTTTTTAACCTGTTTGTATGGGGGATATTGGCAGACACAATGCAGATTACTTTTGACCCCTTATCTTCTACGGCTTCTGCTTGGTTGTCCCCTTTGTGATATTCTGGAGAAGAGGAGTAAATGCTTTATTTTAAAAAATTGGAGCCTGAGGATTGATCTTTGTGCTCTGCTTGAGTCTTCCTTTTTCCTTCCATTCATAGATGTTCTTTTTTCCTCTTATTCCTTGGGTGAATCTCTCTCATAGAGGACAGATCTGGGAAGTCAACGGAGCTAAAATTGGGTCCTATAGGAGTCTTTGAAGCATTACTTGAGCTATCAGGGGCAGACATTGAGGAGGACTTATTTGGAGGATGCAACTGCTGGAAATTTCTAAGGATGTCAGCCAGTCTAGCTCCCTTTATGGCTAGATCCTCCTGTATAGTATCCATCTCGTTCAGAATGATTACCAATTGCTGCATGAGCATGAGGTTCACAGCGTATGGATTACTCATCCTTTGGATGATATTGTCTCTGAGCCAGGACGGAAAGTAGTGGAGAGGTTCCACTCTATCCTCAGATATGGTGACAATATAGGAATCTTCTGACAGTTCATTCTGGATTTTGGTTTATGCCAATAATTCAGGTGATATATCTGCTCTACCCTCCTTCTCTCTTAGGGTTGCCACCTTTGGATGAGGCAAAAACCGGATCCTAAGCTCCGCCCTAGCCCCACCCCTTTTCATGACTCATCGTGCACTGTTCCTCCAATAAAAGACAACACTAAAAGCAGCAGTGAAATAAAAATGTTAAGATAAACTGTACTGTGCGCCTCTTAAAGTTACTTTGCTAGGTTCTTCCTAATTATTTATTTATGTATTTATTTATTGACATTGGTAAACCAGATAAACATACAGAGATAAAAGAAATCTAATTTATAGATATGATCTGGGGGGAGAAAAGGGAAATACTGTAAATAGCATACAACAGTATACATACTTTATATCTTTTTCTGCCTCTATTTCCTGTTCTTGTCCACAGTACTATTTCAAAGCCAAAGAAGTGATCATACTTTTTTCTTGTGGGAAAAATAATTTCAAACATTTAAAAATGCCTAAATTCTGTTAGAGATGAAAATGTTTACCAGCAAATGAAAATGGAGGACAACTGGCTCTGTTACTTTTACAAAAGGTAGGGGCAGTTTTGCTGCTATGACACTTTAAGATGCAGTGGAAAGATTAGGTTAAGTAAGTGCTAAAGGTGTTAATGGCCATAACTTTACACCTCACAGGGTGACTGCATTCACAGACAAAAGGCTACACTGACAACAGAACTTGTCTGTTTATTTATTTGATATATCGGTTTACAACCTTTGAGACAGAGGCTCATTTGCAAAGGTACCTTGTCACATGTAAGACAGATGGAAACATAGAGTAGGTATAACAACAATTACATTAAACATGAGATACATGGTAAAACAGTGGTTACATTAAGCATGTGTTACAGACATTTGTCACAGACGGTATTTACAAGATTGGAAGTAGGTATTTTCTGACATTATTTATAACCTTTGGATGACGATATTTACAACATAACAGCAGTGAGGCATTATAAGCTTGAGAAGGCATCTAAACATAGTAGTCAGACCTAATCATGGGTTTGGTGTTAAAGATGGAGGTTGCAGTCCATAATGGACTTTGTCAGAGAATATTGGATCAGAGTGGGTAAGAGAGTGAAAGAATTAGAAGCAGTTGCATGAGCGGATATTGAGGAGGTGGTTGCGAAGAGTGGTTTTGAAATGGGCGATCTTGGGTGCACTAGTGATGGTGCTTGGGAGTGCATTAAACTATGTGGGTGCCCTATGGAGGAAAGATCTCTGGGCAAGGGAGGTTTTTACCCTGGGCACAACCAGAGGAGCTTTCTCTGAATTGCAGGTGAAGATAGTGGGGGTTCCAGGCTGAAGAGATGCAGTGACCCCGGGGGGGAGAGTCCGAGCAGTATTTTCTTGGAGAGTAAGCAGGTCTGGTAGTGGAGCCTTCCATCAAGGTTGAGAATATTGGCAGAGGTATAGAGTGAGCAGGTGTGAGTGAGCCAGGATGCACCTGTAAGGAGCCTGCAGGCCTTGTTTAGTATGGCCTGGATTATCTGGAGTGTGGTGTTATTTGCTGGACCATATACAGGGAGCCCATAGTCCACTAGAGACAGTATTGATGAGGTGATGGCAAGCCTAAGGGCGTGGAGGGGGAAGGCAGCCCCTGTGTTGGTAAAGGAGTCCAATCCGGGTGTTTGTTGCAGCAGCAAGGGTGTTTATGTGGTCATGGAAGGTAAGGGCTGAGTCGAGGGTAAGACCAAGATATTTGTAGTTGGATACCTGCTCAAGAGGGTGCTGGATGCTGGGGAGGATGCTGAGCAGTGCATTCTTAGCTCTGTTTTTGTGATGAGAGAAGATCATTGACTTTGTCTTTTTTAAGTTGAGGACCAGCCTATGGTCCTTAAACCAGGTTTCAGCCTGGGAGAAGGCAAGTTGGAGGGAGTTGGAGGGAGTCCCACAGTGGTGTGGGTTTGTGATGTGAGGTGAAGAGCACTGCATCGTCTGCATATAGTACGATTTTTGTGGATCAGGCCTTTGGTAAGGAGTTTCGGTAGAGGGACAAAAGAAGTGGTCCCAGGATAGAGCCCTGGGGCACCCCAGAGCAGACGGGTAGTGTGTTGGATAGAGTTCCGTTAATTTCGATGCATTGGGACCGGGCGGAAACGTAACTGGAGCACCAGACCAGGGAGTCTGTGGAGAAACCAAGTTGGTGGAGTGAGTTGAGAAGGAGAGGGTGGCAGACTGTGTCCAAGGCCTTGGATAGAAGAAGCCAGAAGGTGAAGGAAGGAAACATATTCAATTCAGTGCTTCAGAGTAACTGCTGCACATTTTATCTTGGCTTGTCTGACTGTCCTGTAGCTGGGTGAAGGGTGTTAATTGCTACGTGATAACTGGAGGTGGGGCTTAGTCACAGTTAAAGCAGCAAACAGAAGTTCATCTTCTCAGAAGAAGCCAGAAGGTGAAGGAAGGAAACATATTCAATTCAGTGCTTCAGAGTAACTGGTAACTGGTATTTTTCTTTTAAACTTAGATTGTAGGCTTGTAGTGACACTATACTTTCTTTCTGTGTTGTCTTTACTTATAATTGTTTTTGGGCTGTTGAAAATTTAAAAATAGTGGTGGTGTAATTCTGTGCTGTCTTTAATTGCTGCAATTTCGCCCCTCCCACCCCTTCCCCAACTCTTAATTATATGCCCTGATAAATCTGATTGACAGGAGCTAAACACAGGGTATAGTAAGAGGTGTGAAGTAGGAGGGGATAGGGAAGAAGACCACCCTCAGCACGACAAGTTTTTTGACTCATTTATTTATTTATTGGTTTCTTTTCCTTAAAAATATATATCTGAGGATCAGTTACTGGATTTTAGTACAGTAAATAAATAAAAGAGAACTATGAGAGCTTCAGTAGCAGATAAGTAGTGGAATTGCAGTATAATGTGGGAGTGGTGAATGCAGTGGCTGGGCAGCCATATTCAGGCAGACCTTCTGGACACTGAGGTGCTGCCCTCTCTGCATGCATCTCTGGGACCTGGGATGAGGTAGCCAGACTCAGAGTGGAAGTAAACTGGGTCAGGAGTACCATCACCCCTGTCCAGGAACCACCCAGTCCAATGCAGCTGCCTCAAAGGATGCTGAGAACGAGGAGCACTTGGATGATAGTGGGCTCAGGGAGGGTTAGAGCAGTCAGGCAGAGGCAGAGGCACATCCCAGATCCTATTCCTCTCAAGAACTCATATGCCACACTGGCAAATGAGGACAACCAAATAGAGGTACCCAGGGAAGTGGAAGGAAAGGATGTGGAGGTTAGGCAAGGAGGTGACCTCAGTGGGGAAAGCAGTGGACCCCAGAGGAGGAGGAAGCGAATCCTGGTGGGGACTCCATCATAAGAGGGATCCAGCTAGGAACACAGGAGGGAGAGGCAGGAGGTGAGGTGCCTACCAGGTGCCACGGCATGGAGGGATGGAAGGAAGATACTGGGGATCACTGGGAAGGCAAGACAGGAGGGTGAGCTGGATGTCATTATCCACCTAGGTACTAATGACTTGGCAAATGGGGAGCCAAAGGATAGGAAGAGTTTAGGAAACTGGGGAGGGTCTCAAGCAAGTAGCTACTTCTGTCACCTTCTCAGAAGTCCTACCTGTGAGAGGCAAGGAGAGCATAGGGAGTGCATGCACCAGGAACTTTAACTCATGGTTGAAGAACTGGTGCTGTGAGGAAGGGTTTGGATTCATTGGTGACTGGGGACCCATCTGGAGGATGGAGGTTTGTTCAAGCTTGACTGCCTTCATCCATCCTGAGGGGAATCCAAGCACTCAATGATAAGTTTAAATGCTACATTGACAAGCATTTAAACTAGCAAAGGGGGTGGCAGGCCAGCAAGGATGATACCTACTTGCTCACCCCCCACAGCTAGTAATGGAACCAGTGAACCAGAGGAGTGGTAATCTCTGCAAAGCAGTGTGCAAAAGATGGAGATTAATGTCCAAAGGGTGGATAAGCAGAAAAGGGGCAAAATTCAGCAGAAGGGCAGACAGCAAGGAGAACCAGGGATAAATGACAACCAAGGAAGGGCTGGAGTAGAACAGTGAAGCAGTCTAGGAGGTCAAATCATGGAAAGCCATGTGCAAATGCCAGGAGCCTTAGCAACAAGATGGAAGATCTGAGGCTGTCATGGTACAGTCAGACCTGGACATTGTGGCCATCACTGAAACCTGGTGTAATGATAACCATGACTGAGAGAGTGGCCATACCTGGCTACAACATATTCAGAAGAGACAGAGCAGGCAGGAAGGGAGGAGGAGTGGCACTGTATGTGAAAAATGACATAAGGGCACACAGATCCAGGAGGAACAAATGGGGAGAGATACTGTGGGTTAAGCTGGAAAGGAAAATGGGGCCAGCCATCCGCACAGGTGTGGTCTTAGACCACCAGCCCAGGAGGAAGAAACAGATAGGGAGTTGATGCTAGCCATCCAAAGGATGGCAGACAAGGGTGAGGTAGTACTGGTTGGAGACTTCAATATACCAGACGTGGACTGAGCATCCCAGCAGCAGCATCAACTAGGAGCAGATTTATCCTGGACTCCTTCAGGGTGCCTTCCTCAAGCAACTGGTCATGGAACCAACTCGGCAGAAGGCAATACTGGACCTTGTGCTCACAAACAGGGACAGTGTGTGATGGGGTAACAGGGTAGCACCTGGGTAACAGTGACCACCAGTCATTGTGGTTTGAAATCACAGAAAGAGCAGAACCAACCACACAAAAACACGTATCCTGGATTTTGGGGGCAGACTTTGGGAAAATGGGGAGATGCTTGAAAGAGGCATTAAGGGAATGGGACAGGAATCAGGGATTGAGGAACAGTGGGCAGTATTTAAAATGGGGATTATAAGAACAACAGAATTATGCATTAGCAGGTTAGCAAGAGGAAAAGAAAGAGGAGACCATTATGGTTTTCCAAAGAGGTAGCAAAGAAAGTGAAAGCCAAAAGATTGCATTCAGACAATACAAAAGACACAGGCAGAAGGGGATAGGAGAAGTACCAGGAGAAACAAAGGAGGCAGGAAGTCAGTAAGGAAGCCAAAGCTCAGACAGAAGAACACATTGCAAAATCAGTGGTTAAAGGGACAAAACCTTTACAGGTACATAAGTGAAAAAGAAGGACAAAGGGAGGGATAGTGAGACTGAAGGGGAGGATGGGAGCCACGTGGAGGATGACACCAGTAAAGCTGACATATTGAACAGGTATTTCTGCTCAGTCTTTACTAAGGAAGAGGGGTAATGGGTCTGAAGGAGTACAAGGGTGAGAATGGTGCAGAAATGGACACAAGTCCCTTTACGAGAAAGGGTCCTGAAGGAACTGGAAGTAATAAGAGCTGATAAAGCAATGGGGCCAGAAGGGTGCACCCAGGGTCCTTAAAGAACTAAGAGATGTGGTGGCTGAACCTCTGGCTATCCTGTTCAGCCAATCACTGGAAACAGGGAGGTACCCAAAGACTGGAGGACAGCAGATGTAGTCCCTTATACAAAAGTGGGAACAAAGAAGAAGCAGGGAACTACAGACCAGTCAGCCTCACCTCGGTAGTGGGAAAGATCATGGAAGCACTACTGAAGGAGAGATTGGTGGAACATCTGGTTGTCAATGGACTACAGGACCTAAGGCAGCATGGTTTCACAGGGGAACGTCATGCCAGACCAACCTCATTTAATTTTTTGACTGGGTGACCAGGAGGTGGATCAGGGAGGGCAGTGGACATGGCCTATCTGGACTTCAGCAAGGCCTTTGACACTGTGCCACATAGAAGACTATTACACAAACTGGGGAATATGGGTGTGGGCAGGACAGTAGTGTGGTGGGTAGGTAACTGGCTGGGTGGCAGGACACAGAGGATGGTGGTAAATGGCTGTCACCCACAGAGCGAAGAGTGACCAGTGGGGTACCACAGGGATCAGTGCTGGGACCGTCCTATTCAACATCTTCATCAGTGACATTGCACAGGATATAGAAGGCAGAATTTCACTGTTCGCTGATGACACAAAGCTCTGTAACAGAGTAGACACACCAGAGGTGTAGACAGAATGAGAAGGGACCTGCAGAAGCTTGAAAAATGGTCAGGGGTTTGGCAGTTGAAATTCAATGCAAAGAAGTGCAAGATAATGCATATGGGGTACAAAAACCCTTGCACAATATATCAGTTGGGGGGTGAGGATATAGAATGCACCAAGCAGGAAAGGGATCTTGGGGTTGTCATCTCTGATGACCTCAAGGTAGGAAACAGTGTGACAAGGCATCAGGTAAAGCAAGTAGGATGCTGGGATGTATAGGCAGGGCATCACCAGCAGGAAAAGGGAAGTCACACCTCGCTATACAAGACACTAGTGAGGCCCCACCTGGAGTACAGGTGTACAGTTCTGGAGACCACACCTACGTAAGGGACATAGACAGGGTAGAAGGTTCAGAGGAGGGCAACAAAGATGGTGCATGGGTTGCATCACAAGTCCTATGAAGACAGGTTGAAGGAACTGAACATGTACTCCCTGGAGGAGAGGAGGAGAGGGGATATGATAGAGACATACAAGTATCTTACAGGGAGGAACAGGGTGCAGGAAAACACTATTTTTAAGCGAAAAAGATGTTTCAGGACTAGAGGGCATGGGATGAAGTTGGATGGAGGACGATTCAGAGGAAACATGAGAAAGAATTTCTTCACAGAACGGGTGGTGGACAAGTGGAACACCCTGCCAGAGGAAGTGGTGGGGGCTGAAACAATCACGGGATTTAAGAATGCATGGGATAGACATAAAGGAATTCTAGAGGTCAGGGGTAAGGGGAAATAGACTTCTAGGAAAACAAACTGAACTTACAAGCTCAAATGGGCAGACTAGGTGGGCCATAGGCCCTTATCTGCCGACACTGTCTATGTATCTATGTATCTATGTATCTATGTATCTATGATAGGTCTACGAACACAGCTCCTGCAATGTTACCGGCGCCTAGGGAGGAGTGCAGGAAGTTGGTGAATTCTAGGAGGGCTGTGGTGGTGCTATGGCCTGAATGGAAGCCATGTTGCTCTGGGCATAGGATGTTATACTTGGCTAGGTATTCAGTAAGTTGGGCGGCTACCACTTTTTCTAGTGCTTTGGGGGGGGAGAATGGAGATGGGTCGATAGTTATTAGAGGAGGCTTTGTCACCACTTTTATGGATGGGGGTAATGACAGCTGTTTTCAGGCACTAGGGAATTGCCCTAGGCATAAGGATTTGTTGAGCAGGTCTGTTAGGGGGACTAGGACCACGTCGAGGAGTAGTCGAAGGAGCCTGGCATCTAGGGGTTCATTTATAGGGTTATTGCTGTTTAGCGCTTTTTGTAGGTAAGGATGAGCTTCGTGAGGGGATATTGTGTGCAGGAGGAAACAGGGATGCTGCAGGGTTGGAGGCAGGTATTGGGGCACGGAGTCAAAGAAACCGCTAGGGAGAACAGTGCTAAGATCTGAGAAGGTGGTGTTTAGACAGTTTGCTATGGTGAGTGTGTCTGTGGAGGCAGTGCCATTTATTGTGAGCTGGGAGGAAGGTGGGGAGTGAGATTTCCCATTGAGTTCTTTGATGTTATTCCAGAAGGTCTTTGCAGACCCCCACGTGGTTGTGAGAGTGGATTGATAGTGGTCTACTTTGGCCTTACGGATGGCTCGAGTGCATTTATTGTGAGTGGCATTATTGGAATGTCTGTCCACCAACCTGCCCGATTCTATGGCTTTGTGCCAGAGATTATCCCTGTCTCTCAACATTTGGAGTAGGGAGGGGGTTATCCATGGGGCATGTTGCCTTTTGGTGCGGAGTTTGGTGAGTGGAGCATAGAGGTCACAGGCCTTGGTGAAGGCCTGTGTAAACAGGGTGAGTGCAATGTCGACACTGGGGGCTGTATTAATGGGGGACCAGTCTATCTGCTTAAGCAGCTGTTTAAGTTTTTTTAACCCTCCTGAGTGAAGATGCCTTCTTAAGGTTGTTTGGGCTACGGGTTTGGGTGTGGAGGAGGTCCATTGGAATAGGATGGGTGAGTGGTCACTTAAGGTGTCGGGAAGTACTTGTATATCCTGGATTTTGTGGGGGCGGTTAGAGATAAGGATGTCCAGGAGGGTGCGGGTACCAGTAGATGTGTGGAGTCTGGTGGGTTGGGTAACTAACTGGACCATGTCAATGGCCGAGAATGAGTCCTTAGTTGGTGCTGCAGAGGGGCCAAGCCAGTTGATGTTGAGGTCCCCTACTAGTGTCCGTTCTGCATTGTGTGGTAGGGTAGAGAGGTATTCGGTGAGGGATGTGATGGCAGTCTTTTGGTTCTTAGGGGGGTATGTAGGTGACTGTGAGGTATAGTGGGGCCCTGAAGGGGTCAGGGGTGATTTTTAGGGTGAGGGCTTGTGCTCCATTTGTGAGTTTGGGAGGTGGGAGCACGTGACCAATAATGTTGTTGGCGATGTAGAATGCACAACCACCCCCCACACTTTCCTACCCTGTCTTCCCGATGTAGGATGTATCCGGGGAGTGAGACAAAGGCGTCGAGAGTAGATTTGGAGAGCCAGGTCTCCACTAGGGCAATGATATCTGGTTGGTGAAGGGTTGCCCAACATTGAAGCGCTGTAACCTGGACATGTAGCTGAAACAATGAGTGATATGATGACATTCGTTTCAAAAGTATGTGAGCACTCAAAATGGCTCAAAAACCTGACCAGCACAGAGCAAAACCGGATTACCTGATAGGGACCCTGAAAACCTGATCACCAGGTAAAAACCTGACAGGTGGCAACCTTATTCTCTCTATGCAGGGATTTGAACTTATCAAGTTTCATCAGTCGAATAATGGCATTTTGAAGCTTCAAGAAAACCTCATTCATAGTTGTTTTGGGAGATTTCTTTTCAGAAGGTTCCATATTCCCTGTTCTAGTGACCTCAGTAAGGGACAGAACTGGCAGTTGTAGAAAACTAGTAATTAAGTCATTTGCATTTTTGTTTAATTCCTGACCCTTTTGATTAGACACAAGGCTGCCATCTAATGCTGTGGATCTAAACATTAATAGGGGGTATTTCACAAGGGAATCAGATAGCTCATTGACTTTCCCATTCAAGTTCTGTGGTGCCCCCAATCATTCTGGGAGTGGAGGTTAGATACTTCATGTTAGAATGGTTTTTGCATGGGATATTCTGTGGGAAGACTTCCTTGGGTTTTAAGTTTACCTTATTAGTAAGGTGTTTGGTTATTTTTGGTTGTGATATGCTATCCACAGGGTGTTATTTATCGTGCTTCTTCTGTGGGTTAGACATTGTTTTAGTTCTCATTTGCTTAGCCTTCTTAGAATTTGTATGATGGTTTTCCCCTTAGTAAGGCTCTCTTCTCCACTATAGTCAGAGTTAGTTTCTATGGCAGAAGCCAATTGTTCTTTTAATTGTGCCCTTGTAAACACCATGTTGTATCTCCTCCTATATGTGTGTGTGTATGGGGGGGGGGTCAATCAAAAGGGAGATCAAGATTTGCCATAAAGAGATGATGTTTTCAGAGGTCTTATCAATGGCAACCAGTATTTAATGCACCAGCAGCACTAGTAGTGGTTTTGTCGGGTTTAGAAGAAGCCCAAATGGTCTGTAGGATGCACTATCTATGGAGTCCCAGTTGTAAAAACAAGTGTAAAAACTAGAATTGGTGCTTGTACTTAACAGTAAGCAGTAAACACAAGGATCAAAGGGGCATTCAAATTATGACATTTGAACTGGCATCTATAGCAAAAAGACGCTTAAAACAACAAGCAAGAAAACAACTGTGGCATACGTGTCACACTGTGTCTCCACTCTGTGTTATGTAGTACTGTCATTCCAGGATAACCCAAAACTCCAACCTTGAGAGCTAGTCAAGTTTTAACAGAGTGAGGAGCATAAGAATATATGATATTGAGTGTAATAAATTAAAAATAGAGCATCTCAAGCTGTTTGGAGCTGTTAAAACTATTAAACGTAATGTACTGCTATACTGTAATACTACTATTATGAATAGTTATATGAGATTAAAACAATCACTGGGCTAAAAGACATAGTAATTCTCCAGAGCTAAGCACTTCACTTAGAGGTGTAATGTGTTATCATAAGCAACACCATACTCTTAAAAAAAATAATAATAAAAAGAAAAGATTGTGGTTTCTGGTAATGAGACTAAGAAATTAGGAAAAGTAGAAGCAGTTTCTTGGGCATTGACTGTTCAATGGGGAAGCAAAGGTGAGTGGTGTCACCTATTAGAGGAGTTGCAGCTGGTGTTATTGCTGAGTCTGGTGAAAAACAGGAGGATAATCTAAAGTGATGGAAATCAACACACCTAGAAGGCACCAGGTTATGTGAGCTAAGGAAAAGAAAAATTAAATAAACTGGTAGTGATGCTGGCATTCCAGGGCCAGATAAAAGATGGTCACTGGGTACAAGGAACCAGCCGCAAGCAAAGTCTGTATACTTGCACTGAGTGTTCCTGCACCAAACTGACAGCATTTTTAAAAACCAAAATAAAAACTGGGTTAAAACTGAGCCAGAATGAAAAACAAAAATTATATGAATTAACAATGTAGAAATCAATAAAAATGTAGATACATGTAAAAGCAAAGCTGTTAAAAGTTCTAGCTACAAGTAATAATGCACGGACCAGAAAGGCTGTAAACAAGGGGAAACAGTACTAACAGTTGAAAAATCCCTTGACAATATGAGGGAATATAAACAGCAAAAAAACAACAACACACAGGGAGGTGAACCAAGATAAGCTGTATAGAAAGCTACAGTAAAAACCACTGTTCAATGTGTTCAGTTTTTTTTCCCAGCAAATTGTCTAGGTGTAAGTGTTTCCCTCATACTTCTGACTTCTGACTCTGTTGGAACACCTTTAGGTGGGAGAGTCCCAAGTTGTAGAGATGCCCCGATTAAAAATAAAAATGAGATGCTGGGGAGTATCATTACAACTTTATTGTGTTAGTATATTAAATCAGTGCACTGCATCGACCTAGGTATTCACCCCCCCCCCAAATGGCTGTCTATCAGACACCTGCTAATCCAACCACCACCGTAACTTGGTCATCTTCCTAGCTGGCTATAAAAAACACACAGGGCAGTAGCACTAGCCAGAGAACAACAGCACAAGAACGACTGGAAAGGCAGAGTACCGACTAAACTTGTAACGATGGCATACCTGTTATAGATGGAAAGTAAGCATGTACTGAGCCCTATTCCTGCAGCTACTCCATAACTGTTTAGTGTGCAGTGTCCATCTTTGGAAAAAGGTGTGTACACAACAAATGAGAATTCTCTAAGAATCCACCCCTCTGGGATTTCAATAGGACATTCATCCTCCACATACCCCTAAGGCACAGTATAAGCACCCACCCTCAAAATTACTGAGGAACTATGCCCTTCAGTCATAGTTCTCCTGTCCTTTCTGACTCTGTTGAATTTGACAGTCTCTCTCTGAGTAACAAAAATGTGTGTTTCATCATTTTACTGTGGAATCTGCAAAGTCATGACTCTGCTGCTGTCTACTCTGCACTCTGCTGTTAAATTAATTGGTCTCTATCTGCTCTCTCTTCCTAGTGAAAAAAATCATTTTAATGAGTACTCTCATTCTGCTGCAATGTCTGCAGCACTTTGTTGTTTTTTGCTGATGAATTGGTTGGTCTCTCAGAGTGTCCTCTCCTACTATCTCTCTCTCTCCCCTCCCATCTCCAAACAAGCTTTTTGCCTTTTTTTGTTCGGGGGGGATCTCCACACACTGACACATGTCTGTCTCTGTTGACTGCAAACCCCCAAATACATTTGATACTCAGTTTCCTTGGGATGTCCTGTGGTGGCTGACAAAGAGGAGTGGCTAGAATATATGTCAGTCACAGAATAGAGACACTCATTGGTTGGATCCATTCAGTGCCCCAGGACTGGGTGTCCAGTTGTTGGTCATGTGACAGTCCAGGGACTAGGGAGTCTTCGGCAGAGATCGGGCGGGGGACACTTTTTCCTGCCTTTTCCATGCGGAACTGGTGCTGAGAGTGTTATTCCAGACCAGGTGAGACCACACTTCCTAACCAGGCCAAATCGGCATTCTGGGTCAAGCCACAAAAGGCTTGGTTTTCCTGGTCAGAGCTGAGTGGACCAGAATCCGGGAGGGGGGTGGCCAGAACTGCATCAGAGGTGGCTCGCCCATCCCAAGTTATAATAATATAAGTTTTTATTTCATGAAGTAAAGAACATTGAATGGAAAAGTTATTCTGAGGGAACAGTGAAAAATATGATATATACTTTTAAAGGCATAACAATAATAATGCTTATAAAGAAGTTGCATAATTTAAAAAGAGCGATTCAAAGGTGATGCCCTGTTCTGTTTGTCATGTTTTCAGCAGTCAGCCCTGTTAGAGACTGAAAGTGAAAAAAAAAGCAGATAGCCACATAGGAGGTTACTCCATGACATTTATAAGGTGAATGATATTTAAATTCATTATGTGTTGTGTATATTGCAATAAATAATGATATTATGAATACGTAATACAACATGGGAATGCAATAATGAAATTGATAGCAATTCTTAAGATTTTATTTTGTAAAAAGAGATTAAAAATTAAAGAAATATTAAGAGGAAAACATATATTAAATTATTTTTTGTTAAAAATAGATCATATGAACATACATATAGAAATGGTCAAAATCCACAAATTGTGTTACGTGAAATATGCATTTCATGAACTATTTAACGGGAGTGAAATTACACTGGCGAAATTCTGCATTTCGCCAACGAAATGCAGAATTTCACCAATGAAATGTGGAATTTTCTGGCAAAAGGTTGCATTTCGCCTGTGAGTGGTGAAATTCTGCCATTCATGGGGAAATTCTTTATTTCACTAGCAAAATTCCACATTTTGAGGGTGAAATTCCACATTTCCCACCTGCAAAATATTTTATGGAATGTGTGAATTTCACAAAATATGGCTGCAAATTTCACTATTTTGCCAGAATTTAGCCAGCAAAATTAAATTTTGCTGCATCTCTACATACATATTTATTTTATTTTTTATTTTTTTTTATTTTAGCTTTTGTTGACCGGGTAAGTGCACTAGACAAATCCTGCCTATTTTCAGGCACGACCCGGGGGAGGGGGAAACAGATGAATGCCAACTGACCTTGAACCAGATTAAGCTGTTAGTGGTATTTTTAGTGAATGAGGGAAATTTTGGCCAGGACACTGGGGAAATTCCCCTACTCTGATGGTGCATGGCCACCAGCAGGAGTGCTGGTCAGCTTTCCAAGATGGACGCTGTAGAGGAGCTACAGCAAGTTCAGTCTGCAAATGTGAAGGAGACCATAGACAAGGATTCTACAAAGGTTACTTTTCCTTCAGCAGAGCTAGAAGATGTAGAGTTATTTCTGGATGCCTTATCTTCTTCTGATGATTCAATAGTTCCTGTAAGCCCTACAGAGCCTGAAAAAGTAAAAATGCTGCCTTTAAAGTCTGTTCAGCTACTTTCTTGTACAAAACCTATAGATGGTGTTGCCCCTTTAAGACCTGCACTGCCTGTGGATGATGTCATGCTACTGAACACGGAAGGGATTCAGCTGGAGAATGGTGTTTCTGCTGTTTGCAGGAGCAATGGCAGTTCCAAAGATCAAAAACTTTCTGCTCCAGCACAAAAAACAGGTCAGTTGGGGGTCTCCCTGCCTAGCACTGAAGCGCTACTTGTTTCCAATAGTTTGGGGGATTTGTTGGAAGTAGGGAAAATGGACTGCAGCAAGATAAACAAAGAAACTGAAACCAGGGAAAGTATGTGGTGGAACTGCCCCAACACTGACTAAACAAGCAGGGTTTGTTTTTCTTCTTCCACTGCTCAGATTATTTATCAAAACAGCCAAATGAACAGGAGGAAGCAACTGTTTTTCTTTTAGTGACCGAAATATGGGAATGCTTCTACATCTTTGCAGCAGGTTAAATGTTCTGTTCCTCAGCCCATTATGCCTAACTCTGATATTGTGGCTTCCTCTTCTACTCATGAGAGTGACTGGACTCCTGCTTCAGCTTTAATGGCAGCAGGGTGGAAACAAACTCCTTCAGGAGAAGGGGCTGCTGACTTAACCTGGGATTCTTCATTTGACATAAACTCTCATTCCCCTAAGTGGAACCCAGAAAAGCCTGTTCAATCTGCTAAAAAGGGGCTCGGACTCTAGGGATTTGGTTCATAATATCTCTAATGATACTGTTAGTCATGTTTCTGCAGAGTCTCATAATGCTGTATCTGATAAAAGACCTTTATTATCTGACTTATTTGCAAAAACAAAGCGTGAATCCGCTCCCAGAAGATAAATTCGCATTAGATATAAAGAGGCATGGCTGAAAGGCCTAATAGAAACTATGTTGGGAGACATTTAATTAAGGAATCCTTGCATTTTCTCCTAGAGATGTGTTTGCCATCATCAATATTTCAGGAGAGGATAATTATGATGCAGTTTTAGATCAGCTGCCTTGTTAGAATTATTTTGGATTAGGTATTCCCAGGTAAAGTTCTCTCCCTTTGGTCCCTGCTTGTGATTATTCCTCTTCTCAACCAGCCATCAAGTTTGTTACAGTAATGTTCCGCAATGAAGGGGTGTCAGTGGATGATATTACATATTGGTTGTCCAATAAATGTGATGTACAGGGGATCCAGAGCCTATTTTAGACTCAGAGGGCTTTTGGACAGGCGGATGGAAATATAAGGTCAAATTACGACACAATGAACATGGTTTATGCATATCCCAAACTCCTTCTTACTAGGCCGTGATAGAGGTGTTTGTTTTATAGTGGTCAGCTCAAGGGCCTGCTATAAATGTGGCTCACGGACGCATTTGTCTAGTGTTTGTGATAGTCCTAGATGTGACAATTGTGACGAAATTGGCATTCACTAATTCAATGTTCTAACCTAACGAAATGTGATTTATGTGAGGGTAGTTCTCATACATTCAACACATGTCCGTGGGCTGCAAAAACAAAGTATCAGGGAATTGTACTGAACAGTTTTACAGAAAGCACAGGAAGACCTATCTCTCATTCGCCTCCCACTTTTCCTGGGAAACCCTCTGATGTAAGAAAACCTGTAACTCCTGTGACAATGAATTTAGTTCTACCCTCCCTCTTCATCATTGTCAAGGCCTGTACAGCCTAATAGTTCTGCTTTGCAGGACCCTCTGCTTGTCCCAAGTGTGAAATCGGGTGGTATTGCTAAGACTTTAGATCAGAGCGTGAACCCCCAAATTGACCCTCTCTCTCTCTCCTAGAAGGTCCATGAGGAATGTGAAATCAGTACCTGATGCAGTTACAGATTCAGTGGAAACTTCTAATCCTTTCTTCTTCTTTCTTCTTGGGGATACAGCAATGGATGTTGTGGATTCGATTCCAAATCTCTACCCAAGACCCCATGGAACCTCTCCAAGGTTCTTATAAGGAAAAGAAAGAAAAGAAGAAAAAATAAAATAAATTCTTCTTTTTTTGGTACTCATATGGGTTTTCTGTGGCTTTTTGAATGTTCATAGCATTTTAAATGGAGCTAAGCGAAGGCTATTTTTCATATGTTGCATAATTCTAGAATTACTGTTTGCTTTTTAAGAAACTTGGATGTTCTCTAAAGAACATGTTACTGCCTTTAAAAGGATTGGCCTTGGGGCCCTTCATATTGGTCATTTGGTCAGGATAAAGCTGATGGCATTGGTATTCTTTTTTCCACCTTCCAGTTTAAACTTCATAAATTAATAGACTGCATTCCAGGGAGGGTTTTGATTGTGGACTGTTTTCTTGAATCTGTCCTATGTAGACTTATTAATATTTATAATCCACAGGTAAAAACAGCCAGAATAAAGTGTATGAAAACTATACAACCTTTTCTGCTCACTACCAGGCAAGTACTGTGGGGTGGGGATTTCAACTGTTCTCTTACTGACAGGAGATCTAGTGGAAAAAAAATGTATTGTGATGCTAACTTTTTACAATCTGTTATTAGAGAGGCAGACCTCAGAGTCTGCAATACTTTAGAATCCAACCCCCCTAAAAATACATTTTATAAAGGGAAGACTGGTACCTGTATTGATTACCTTTTCACCTCCAAAATATATATATATTTCACAGTTTTCTAGACAGCCTTTTGAATTTTCAGACCATCTCCTACTTAAAATTGTAATAGAAATCCCAGTAAATTATAAGCCCTACAAAAGTAGATGGCGACTAAATACCTCATCATTACAAAATGACTTTGTCAAACATTCTATAGTTCAAATTCTAACTGCCGCCTATCGGTGCAAAGTTTATATTCGGACTTAGGGATCTGTGGGAAGAAACTAAACTAGACTGCATGGATTGGTTTAGAACTTATGGACAAAAACCCAGAACGATAATTTTCTTCATTACTCACATTACGCTCAAAATTACAGTCTCTATTAACTAGAGCTAACACTTCTTCAGAAGATTTATCTCCTTTAATTAAGCATGTTAAATTACAGATGAGGAAGTTTCAATATGATAGAGCCAGATCCCTGCAAGCCTTAATTAACAACTACACATCCAAAACAGTGATAGGGGACCCCTATAGTTTGTGTAAAACTGTACGAGATAATTCTACACTAGATTGTTTAGTCAGTAATTCACAGTATTATACTGACCCTTCGGATATAAGTCGTATTATATTCCGACATTTCCAAAATTTGGGTCCTCATATAGACTTACAAACTGACGTCTTTCAGGATTTTCTGAAAGGTGTTACAGGCCCTGTCATTGATGCCTCAATGGCAGCTGTTCTTTCTGAACCCTTTTCTTTAAAAGAAATTGTGGATGTTATTTCTAAACTTAAGCTTAATGTGTCTCCTGGGGTAGATGGGTTATCTAATGCCTTTTATAAAACTTTGCAAATGAGCTGGTTCCCTGTTTAGTTGGTGTTTTAATTCTTTCTTTCTGGAGGACAGATCTATCCTGCATTCACAAAAGGGTTAAGTTTATATCTTTAAAAACAGGAGATAGAAGTGAGATCAAAACTGGAGACCTATCACATTCTTAAATTCTGACTATAAAATCTTTGCGATGCTGCTTAATAACAGACTTCAATCTTGGGCTACTCTAGTGATTTCTCCAGTTCAGTTCTGTGGTGTTTCAAAGATGAATACATTCGGTACTTTGTTATATTAGAGATTTTATTGAAATATTACATCATAGCAAACAAACTGGTATTCTACTATCATTAGACTTAGAAAAGCCTTTGATAGGGTTAGTCATTCATTCCTTTTCCAAACCTTGGCCAATTTTAGGAATGCCCCCTGAGATTCTTACAATTTTACAAAATTTATATTCTAATTCAATAATCTGTCCAGTTATTAAAGGGAAAATTGAGAAAGGTTGGACGCTAAAAGCTGGTGTCAGGCAGGGCTGTCCGCTGAGCCCTTTATTATATATTTGCTCCTTAGAACCCCTTATTAGACATTTACAGTCGGTTTCTGGTTGGGAGGGTCCAAACATTCCCTTTTCTGACTCCTTTAGAAATATACAAGTTTTTGCGGATGACATCTGTTTATTTTTTAAACAACAAGGCCAGCTGGAAGTTTTCTTTGTTATTTCACAGGTATGCGACCTTGTCAAACGCCAAAATTAATTTTCAAAAATCTAAAGGGTTGTTAATAGGAGTGAATACATTAACCTCCTTTGTGCACAGAACTATTTAATTCACTACAACACCTATTTCCATTTTAGGGGTTCTGTTCAGTTCCCAAAATTTACCTGAGCAGAATTGGCTTGCAGTTTTAAATAAAATGGATAATAAAGTTCAGAGGTGGAAACATTATAAATTCTCGAAACTGAAGAGAGTTCAGATTTTTAAACAATTCCTGTTACCTTGCCTACAATATTTGGCATTTCTGTACCCTGTCCCAACTAACCTGGAAGTGAAACTGTACAGTATTAGTTTTCAGTTTTTTTGGGGAAATAGGTTAAATCCCATTAAAAGGTATTATACTTACCTGGATAAAGTCAAGGGAGGGGTTGGGATGGTAGATCCTGTGGTTTTCTGTTCTCCCTTTTTCTTGCTTTTTCTTTTTGGAACTGTACTTTAACCCCCAATATTCCAGAATTTAGCTGGTTGAAATTCTTACTATCCAAGTATTCATTGAAATGGATTGGATTGGCTCCAAAACCTAATATTTCTTTTCTACTCCCCTTTCTTTTAAACCGATTGTTCGGAAATTATATATGTGGCAATTGTCCAAATCACAAATTATTAATTCTCCAACAAAACTATATTCCACTATTATTTCTCAAATCTATCCTCATTCCCCGCATTTAAAAACTGCCAGGTACTATGACCCATCTGGTGTTAGCACAATTAAATAACCCCGCTTATTCTCACATGTGGAGAGGCGAATGGCTGATAATGTATGGTTGGTTACAAGTTAGAGGGACAGCTAAGTATAAAATGAAAGAAGAAAGGTTTTGTCCTTATTTAGAGTGTACGGCACAAGAAGAAACCATGGAACATTTTTTATTCATTGTTCTTTTGCCTCTAAACTATGGGTGTATTTGGCAACTATCTGGCACTTCTCGTGGTTGAAACATATTTCTTATGAATTGTTAGTATTGGGATCTTTACCCCCATGTCTTGCTACATTTCATACTTCGACTGTACAAATTTTCTTAGCATGTCTTAGATTTTGTTTATGGCAAGTTAGATGCCAGTGGTTTTGTATCAAAAAAGCCAACTTTTTAGGCTTCAGCCACTATGTTATTGTGAATTAAATAAAGTATATCTAAAAGATGCTCAGATTTATGGGACTAGGAAAGTTCAAATCTGGTGGAAGGGTTTCAGCATATGATAAAATTTAAATTACGGATTACTTTCTTTTCTTTTATGCTTTTGTTAAAAGATAACTGTGTATCACTTGCTTTTGTTCAGTTCCTTTGTTGATTTGTATAAGCTTTTGTGCTTTTGCTGCTGTTTTTCTTGATGTGTTTTTTCCATGCTTTATTTCAATAAAGAAGCAATTTACCCCCTACTCTTTTCGATAAGTGCCATGGGATCTTTAACATCCACCTGAACTGCCACCAATCCAGGCAGATGGGACCTCGGTTTAATGTCTCATCCGAAAGACGGCACCTCAGAAATGCAACACCCCTCTCATGCTGCATTACAGTGTCAGTACTGGGATATTAACCCAAGTGCCAGATGTGGGAACTGAACCCATAGCCCTCTGATCTCCCAGCCTCAGAGGTGAGTGTGCTACCTACTGAGCCACTGACACTGATATGAACATATGTCATAGACATATGACATATGTCATATGTCATAGAAGAAGGCTATTTATTCTATTGAGTCAGCTCATTTTGCAGGGTCACTACTAACCCTGCCCCCCTTCTGGTACTTCTTTCCACCCTATCTGCTCCCTGAAGCCCCATAGTTTCCCCTTATGCCTATCTCAAGCCCTCTTAAAGCTGCTTACTGACTTCACTGAGACCACTTCCTCCTGCAGCACATTCCATTTGCCACCACCCTTTCCATGAAGAAGTGTTTCCTAACATCCCTCCTAAACCTCCCCCTTTATAGCTTTAGACTGTGTCCCCTCATGGTTTGGCTGTCTCTTAGCCTGAGGAGACCCTCCCTATCCAGCCTATTTATCCCCTTCAAGTATTTGAAGGTCTCTATCATGTCCCTCCTCTCTCCCTCCTCTCTTCCAGGTAGTAGATCCTTGGGGTCTCCAACCACTTCTTGTAAGACATGCCCTGCTGACCCGCAAACATCTTAGTTGCTCTCTTCTGTAAGGCATATGCAATATTACTGAGAAAGCTGTCAGGTTTACAAGTGAAAAATTGAAATGAACTATGTGACATTTTTTTAACTATAAAATATGAATAATTGAATTTTAAAGAGATTGGTGAGCAGCATCTATTTCAAGACTAGTTTTGAGATTAAGTGTTCTGCCTGTGGTCTTGTACAGATGCCTCCAGCCTTTGTTCTTTTTTCTCCTGAGGGGCATACTGCATTTGGAATACAAGGCACAAGGATCCTGCTAAGGGGTAGGGAAGGAGATATATATGATTAAAAAGTTGCAGGCAATTGCTGGCCCTCTCCATTGACTCCATATTAATTTTCACCAAATAACTACATTCAAATGTACTCCAAAAAGGTATGCAAATAAGACAATTGTTTAGATTAGTAAAATACTGTTTGTAGAGATGGAAGTATTGAAATACAGTAATAACTTACTATATAGTGAGGTTATTGGATAAGCTAAACTGGGTATAGTATATAGGCCCCCGGGATGGGTGATGTTCTGGAGGATGGTTTGCTGGACAACATCATTGCCCAGTGTGGACCAAAAGGGGAAGGAGTGGTGTTGATAGGGGACCTTAACATGCCAGGTACAAACTGGGGAACCATGTCCTCTAAGGTGGCCTAGGAGCAAAGACTGCTGGACGGCTTCCAGGATGTGCTCTTAACACAGCATGTGATGGAGCCCACAAGGGAGGGTCACGTCCTGGATGTGGTTCTGGCAGATGGAGATCTGGTAAGGGACCTGGTAGTAGAGGATCCCCTGACTGGGAGTGACCACAATACTGTCTGGTTTCAAATAAGCATGGGGGGGAGATCTAGGACACTAGCAGTGGACTTCAGGGGGGCAGACTTTGTGGGCATGGGAAATATTCTCAAGAATCACTTGAAGGGGATTACATCAATGACAAATGTAGAAAAGAGATGGGAGGTCATAAAACGGGGACTTCATGAGACAGTCAGGACCTGCGCTAAGGTGAAACGTAAGGGAGAAAGGTCACATAAACCATGCTGGTGGTCCAGTGAGGTTCAGATAGTGGTCAGAGAAAAGAAGGTGGCCTACAAAAAATAAAAAGCAATAAGAGGGGATAGGGAAAAGGAAATGTACCATCTTGCATCTAGAAAAGTCATCCGGATGGTGAGGGGGGCAAAGTCCATTAAAGAGCAGCGGCTGGCACAGGGGATACATGGAGGGGAAAAGGGGTTCTTCTGGTACATTGGGGAGCAGAGAAAAACTAAGGACCATCTCGGCAGATTGAGATCAGAAGAAGGATGGGTGGAAGAGGCGAGGGACCAGGCAGAGGCAGTAAATGAGTACTTCGCCTCTGTGTTCACTAGGGAGGGGGATGGGATATCTACAAAGCAAGGTATGATGGGGGATAGAAGCGGTAGTGAGTGGGATCAGGGGAGCAACAGAAATGGAGCAAGAGGGAGGGAGAGGTACCCCAGGGTTGTCACATCAGGATAAGGATAAAAAGGCCAGTAAGGTGGAGGGGATGGATGATGCTATCTCCATGGAAAGGGTATGGTTAGCCCTCAAGGCCCTAAAGAAAGATAAATCTCCTTGGCCAGATGGCATTCATCCGAGAGTACTATGGGAATTGGCGGACATACTGGCTGCACCCCTGGTGGAGCTCTTCAACTGGTCACTTGAGACAGGGAGGGTACCTAGGGATTGGTGAGAGGCACATGTGGTGCCAATCCATAAAGAAGGGTCGAGGGAAGTACCAGATAACTATAGACCCATCAGTTTGACCTTGGTGGTGGGAAAATTAATGGAGAATATACTAAAGGAACGATTGGGGGTGTACTTGGAGGAGGTGGAAGGTCTGGATAGTTGGCAACATGGGTTTGAGCCAGGTAGATCATGTCAAACCAATCTTGTGGAGTTATACGAAGGGGTACCATCAGAACTGGACAGGGGTAAGCCTGTGGATGTATTATTCTTGGACTTCAGCAAGGCGTTTGACTCTGTCCCCCACAATGGTCTGGTGGAGAAACTGACAGGGTTGGGAGTAGGCCCTTTGATGGTCAGATGGATTGAAAACTGGCTAGCTGGACACACCCAGAGAGTAGTGGTCGGTGGGGAGCTCTTGAACCCTAGAGAGGACAGTAGTGGGATACCGCAGGGCTCGGTCCTGGGTCCGATCCTGTTTAATGCATACATATCGGACATCAGGGAGGGTATAGGGTGTGAAATGAGTCTCTTCACTGATGACTCCAAGATGGGAGCAGTAGTTGATGGGGAAGAGGGGAGGTTGGCCCTGCACGGGGACCTGGACACCCTGGAAAGCTGGGCTCACACATGGAAATTAAATTTCAATATCACCAAGTGCAAGGTGTTACATCTTGGGCGGGAACCCTAAACACAGGTACACCTGGGAGGAGCACCGGAGGCCCCAATAGGGAAAAGACCTAGGGGTCATGGTGGATTCATGTATGAATAACTCTGAGCAGTGCAGGAGAGCGGCTAGCAAGGCAAACAGGATGTTGGGATGCATTGTAGGAATCACCTCTAGGAGCAGGAAATGATTCACCGCTGTACAATGGACTGGTTAGACCACACGCTTGAGTACTGTGTACAGTACTGGAGACCACACTTGAAGAGGGACATACAGCTCCTGGAGAGGGTACAGAGGAGGGCAACTAAGATGATACGAGGACTAGGGGGATTTGACATATGAGGACAGACTTGAGGAGCACTGCCTGTTTTCATTGGAGGAGAGGAGAGACGGGGGGGGGAACATGATTGAGGTCTTCAAGTACCTCAAGGGAATAAACATGGAGGAGATCTTTAGACTAAAGCAGGGAGGTATCACCAGAGGGCATGGTTTGAAGTTGGAAGGTGGAAGGGTGAGGGGGGAAAAGAGGAGGAGGTTTTTCACGGACAGGGTGGTGGACCCTTGGAATGCACTGCCTGGTGAGCTGGTTCAGAGATCCACAGTGAAGGGCTTCAAGAGAAGGTGGGACAGACACAGAAAATGGATGTATCAGATGATGGCCTAGCCCAGGGGCGGGGGGAAGGATGATAGGGGTTTCTGGAACACAAGGGGGGGAGAGCCTCGGCACCCAACTAGGGATCTGAGGTTCGAGCAGACTCGATAGACCGTAAGGCCTAATCTGCTGGCAATTAGTATGTTAGTCTGCTAGTAAGTGAAGGAATAGCATGCCTGTAGGTTATGATTCCACTCTGAAGGCAGTAAAGAAGAAACAGAGTACAGAAAGAGTGTGACTTTATTTTTTTTTAAAAGGAACTGTAATGCCACTCTGTTGCCCAGAAGAAGTGCATTGTGCATCTAGGCAGGTGACCAGGTTCAGGAGTGAACCTGCATCTCTGTAGCCTGATTATCAGGCCTGAAAGAATGTTGCACTCAGCAGTATGGTTCAACTGGAAAGGGCTGGCACCATCTACTAGCACCACAGTCACCCCTCACAGCGAGCCATTCAATCTACTCTGTCTTGCTGACTAAGTATAATTCTGTGCCATCACTGCAGTGGCCTTCGTCAACTGTGGTGTGTGTGATGTTGGGTATGAGAGAGAGAGAGGGATTTTCAGGGGATAGAAACCAGGGGAAGAAATCTCTGATGTTGCTGAGGATGATGCTGGCTAGCACTCACATGCTTCAGTGCCATTAATTCCCAAGAACCTAAATGGAGCTGTGCTGTCCTGGGGCTAGTGGCAGTTGAGGATGGGAGGTTGACCAGTCCAAGGTACAAGGCTTCGCCGAAAGGAGAAATAATCTATATAAAAATTTAGAAAAACAAAACACACAATTGTCCATAATCATGTCATTACCATTTCACTATCTTGATAGTAAACTGTACTTAAAAAAATATATACAGGTCTAATAAAACAAGGTAGAATATGTTATGAGTGTTATGACCTTGTTTTAGGTACCAAAACCCAAACTTCGTAACCAAATGTGTGGAAGGCAACCTGATTTACTTTATAGTAGCCCAAGTGCAATTCTTAATCTCAGTGTTTGGATCTCACATAAATATTATAATGTGGGTTTCACAGGACAAGCAGAAAACAAGAATCCCATACTATATCATTCAGTAGGTTTTATTTGAAGGAACAGACTTAAAAGAAAAAGAGGACATATAAGCAACTATCAAATAATTAAGCAACAGTGTCTTTCAATTGCATTTGTACCAGTGAACTCCTGTTAGGAGATTATGACATTGCGGACTGTCTTCTGGCTTCCCCTGGTGTGTGTGTGTGTATGCTAGCAATTGTTCCTTATTAGCTGATAACCACAATACAACAGTCCCAATTTCAGCTTGGCATGTAACCAGTCCAGATTATGACAGTTTGTACAGTTTTTATGAAAACATACGCACACATTAGCCACTCGATTAATCCACAGACCCCCAGGTAAAATCTCACTCCCAGCTCTTTTAGCCTCTAGCCAAAAATGAGACTTTAGCTAGGGAATTTGTTTAGCAAGGACTTGCAGTCACTGACAAACATTTATTTATACCTGGTTCATGGAGAGGAGTGATGCTTGCTGGCATACTCTCCCTCGATGGTCTCACCGGGTGTAGATGTTTGGAGCTGGTGGGAGTCTTGTTCTAGACAACTTGTCACATCATGATTTTGAGGCATGGTAAATGGCACAGGAGTCTACATGCTGTTGTCTTTCTCTTAGCTGAGTTGCTGCAGAAATAGTTTGTTGTTTACAGATGACATGATGATAGTATCAGATGTCAAGAAATACCACATCTCTTGATGGCATTAGATGTTGAAATACTGTCTTAATGGCATTATTGTTTGGACATACCATATCTCTGGATGACATATGAATGTTCAGAATACCACCGTTGAGAGCATTGTTGGTTGTTAAGCAATACCATAATCTCTCTTGAGAAATGGTCATATTTTTATGCAGCACAAGTTACAGAGCAAACATTTCTGTCTCACATCATCAGACACTAAAACTGCTAAGCTGAAATGTGCTTACATTTCAGCCAGAAATGTTTGCTAATCATGGTTTTGCCTATCCTTAAAGAGTCAGAAGCTCAGCTAAAAAATAAGTGTAATAACTCCACATCTAATGGAGATGGCCAGTTATTTGCCATAAAAATTGACGAGTTATTATGGCAAACACGCACACAGTGCCTGCAGCTGTGATCTCGAGACACTCTTGAGTGTAGCATTTACGCAGATGGCAGTTGTACTCTCTAAATGCCATCATGGAAAAGAGTGAGTGAAAGATCAACTGCCCCATCTAAACATCCAAACTAACCTCAGTTTAAAAAGTAGAGTACAGTAATATGCAGTTCAGTATAGGAGTCCGATTCAAAGCCCCATGTAAAACCCGCTGATAAGACATAGTGCAAAACCAGAAACTGAAATACTCCTCACAGGCTGCTTAGATTAACAAAAAAAACTCCACTACAAGATTATGTTATGGGGGAGGTACCTCATCAAAACACAAAACAAAAGTGGCTATGAAAGTTTAAAAAAATATCTTAAAGCAGCACCCTCCACTGTTATTTGTGTTTTCCTACTGGAGAATAATGGTAAAGAAAAAATGATGGCCAGAAATTATATAATATAAAGCATGGGGTGGTATGTGATTACTCAAATTTAATGCACACCCTTGGTGTAGGATGCTTTTATAAGCTCCTTGAGCTTCGTTCTCTGAGTTTATGTAGCATCTCACACCTCAGGTGTACATTAAATTCTCATAGTGCACACCGCCCCATGCATTATTCTATATACAGTCATTCAACCATAACATTACAGCCTGGTTTTAGCAGAAAATGGTGGAACAAGTTAAAATTGTAATACTTCCACACTAGAATTGTTAAGATGGCAAAATTGTCTTCATGATTATGATCAACTACAATCAGTACAAACTTGATATTAACCACATAGATTACTGAGAACAGTTAACAGCTTCAAAATAGCAACAGGTAATATGCAACATGTATCATGAATGGCACTTTAACCATCTTGAATTGCCTCTCATTCCTTGACTGACCCATGAAGGGAAGTGATAGGAAAGTTTCAGATTGGTTGTATTAGTGCCAGAGATACTTTACAAGTCCTATCACTAGCGATTTCATTTAGGACAAAACGCAAAGAATTCTTCCAGTATTTAACATTAGCATACTCAACTTACTCAATGATTTTGCTAACTTACACTATAACTAGTAGCTTGGTTACACCATTAACATGAAACTGTCCTAGCATGGTGATTAGTGTGACCTATTCCACAGTGTTACCACTTACTCTGCTGGTGGTACGTAGTCAAGGTGCTGGAGCAAACCTTGACTGTAGTCATTACAGCAGTAACCAGCTCACCAGGTCTGGACCTTAGTTCTACGGCTGACCTTTGTTAAACACATAGTCAACTGTTGTAACATCTGTGCACTTGTTAGTAAACTGACAATGGCAGCTGCAGTACCCTCAATATTATGCAAACAGTTTGTGGGGGTTCTATGATTAAGGAAGACCTGGAACCATACTCCTTTTAGGGCACAGTCCCTCTGGACCTACCTAAAGGTCTGAGTATAGCTCTGCTCTCCTGGCAGTACTGGATTTTTAATCAGGGCTGCATCTGCTCCTTGTGGCCTATTTTCATTGTCCAGATGTCATGTTAGACATCCATGGCCATGAAGTGTCTTAGCTTCTGCTAGCTTGTCCAGACTCTAATCAATAAAGGACATGAGCCACTGGGATGGTGAAACCTGTTTATATTCTATTATCATCCTCCATTTACCAGTGTGTTTAATAGCCCTTCCAAAAAAAGCACAGGCTTTCCTTTATCACTTGTGAGTACTATAGTTAGGAAAATATGGGACTGCTGTATATAGACTGTCTTAGAATAAAAGGTGTTAACCTTTTTCCCATTTATTTTTGTTTGCCACAGTTTTGTACATCCACATATATCCTTTCCTGGATATCTGGCATTCCCTATTAACTGGGGAGAGGAAGCAGTCTATGATTACTTTCAGAGAACACTTTTCACTTACTTTTCACCCAGAATGCACTGCAATTATTGACACAGTGGGGCTTGGGTTTGGTTAGAGTCTTGTCGGAAGGCATGCATGTGAACATCCCTGTTGCCCTGTTGCCTCTGGATGTGATCCAGATAGCAGAACCACCACTGGAATAATGGGGGGCAAAAAATTAGAGAAGGGGATATCTGCCACCATATACAGGATTAATCTGTCTTCAGCACTACTGACTGTGTGTCAGGTAATCCACCAGGACAAAGGAGGTTGCTCCATGTAACATCTGTGTGCATGACCTTACATCTAGGACTAGGAAGTAGTCCAGCCTAACTAAAACAAACTTTGGCCAGAGCAGATAGGGCTGCAGCTGAGGAATTTCAGGTGAAAATATTGAAAATTACCAAAGTTATGAGCCTTGATTAGCAAAATGTAATGTAGGCTCATAAATCTGTTGTTTTGTAATATTTTTGCACGAAACTGTCAACACAGCCTTGTTATGACACTGCCTCATTAAAAAGGGCAGAATAAATGTTAAACTCCTGCCCAAATGGTGATTTGTCACAGGGACTGCAAAATCAGTGTTCGGAATGCAATAACACATTTTGGTCAGACGTTTAAAAATGGCAGCTGTCACATTCATGAGGTGCTGAAAAGAAATGGCTATATTGAAAATTTGGGGAAAAAATACTGAATATTACCAGACTTATGAGTCTGCATTCCCAAAATTCAACATACCATTAGCTCATAACTTTGTTGTTTTTTAATATTTTTTACATCAAATTTTCAACATTGCCTTCTTATGACCCCACCTCATAAACAAGGACAGAGAAAATTTTCAACTCCTGCCAAAAGGTGATTTAGCACAGGGAACACAAAAATCACCTTTCAGGACAGATCTGCCTATTGACAGCGCCATTGTGTATGGGGTGGCATCCCCCCCAAAAAATTTTGAAAATTTGGGACAAAAATATGCAAAAATGGCCAAGTTATGCCACTAAGTTCAAAACACCATTGAAATACCTTGAACCGCATACCTGTTTCTTCAGTTCACAGTCTGGCTTTGAATAGTAAAGGCATGTTTGCGGTCCAGAGAGTATTATGGTGTTGAACCCTCAATAGATAATTAAGGGATTGTTGGGGTGGTGGTGGGTGCTGAGTGGGAGAGTTGTGTGTGGGGGGTAAGGAAAGTCCACAAAAGACATCGATGGACATTTTTTTTTTTAGAAGTTAAAAAAAATGAGGATTCCTGCACTGGGGGAACTGGGCATCGCCAGTGCCATGGTTATGTTTCTGGGGGAGGTAGTGGTGTGGTGGATACTGAGAGGGAAAGATGAATGGTGACGTTGGGGAGAGAAACTATTAATACCTATATATATATCTATATATACACATATATAGATATAGATATATATATATATATATATATATATATATATATATCTATATATCTATAGATATAGATATATATATAGAGAGAGGGGCACAAAGCCACTTACTCTGCCATAGTCCCTGTATTTTCATTCCACCTTCAGCTCTGCTGGAGAAGGCCCTTGACCAGGGCACTTCGGCCTGCCAAGGAACAGCGCCGGGAGGCGGCCTTACTCTGCCGCAGTCCCTGCATCTTCATTCCACCCTGCAGCTCTGCAGGTACGGCCTTCCTAGTGGCTTTGCTCTCTCCCCAGCACCTGATTGGTCGGCGCTGACAACCCAGGCTTCTGATTGGTTTTCTTCCTACTCCTCTGCTGATCTTTTGCTGTATGCCTCCCAGCCCGAGTCTTACCTTCAGTCTCTCCCATCTGCCTAATTGTATTTGTGTGTTCCTTGCTGTAACTGTGAGCCTACCATTTGAATCACTGTATATTGCAATGTGCTTGACTATAATGTAAGGAAATTGCTGCTTAGTTTAGAATTATTTTGTCTAGTTTAAACTGAAAAGAATTTTTTGTTTCTCTCTTTCTCATTTCTATCTTTTCTTACTTATTTCTCCCAGGCTGGCTCTTGGTACTTATTAAGTGCCAGACTGGTTAAGCTAGAATTTACAACTCAGTCTGGTATGAGCTGTTTAAGCTAAACCTGAAAGAATATATATATATATATATTTTTCTCTTTTCTTTTACTCTCTCTGTCAGGCTAACACATAGCACCCCAACCCTCCCGGCCTCTTGGGGCCATCCCCTTGCTATTTTAGTACTCCTTTTGTCACCCAATTTGCTGCTGCTGTCTTCCTGTTCTTCACTTATTGTCTGACCCACCATCCAATTGCCTATAAAAGTTCACCTCTGTTTCTCCCCTCTCTCTTCTTATCCTAGGAGAAGGCCCTTGACCAGGGCACTTCGGCCTGCCAAGGAACAGCACCAGGAGGTGGCTTTACTCTGCCACAGTCCCTGCATCTTCATTCCACCCTTCAGCTCTCCAGGTATGGTCTTCCTGGTGACTTTGCTGTCTCCCTAGCACCTGATTGGTCGGTGCTGACAACCCGGGCTCCTGATTGATTTTCTTCCTACTCCACTGCTGATCATTTGCTGTATGCCTCCCAGCCCAACTTTTAGCTTCAGTCTCTCCCCTCTGCCTAATTGTATATGTGTGTCCCTTGCTGTAACTGTGTGCTTACCATTTGAATCATTGTATATTACAATGTGCTTGACTGTATAATGTAAGGAAATTACTGCCTAGTTTCAAATAATTCTGTCTAGTTTTAACTGAAAAGAATATTTTGTTTCTCTCTTTCTCATTTCTCACTTCTTTTCCACTAGTGTCCATTTTTCCATTATCAAGTTATACTATTCAGCCACTAGAGAGACACAATCTTTCTCTAAAGCGATCCCTGACTATTGTTCATACAGAAACCTTCATAAAATATAGTTACTGCCTCGATCTGCCTCGATCTGACCAGCCCCCCTCCACGCTCCCTGCTTACAAATTTCTTCCTGTTCCTAGATCACTTATTCATTAATTTCTCTGCCTTTATGAGCAATGCATCCCCTATTCTCTTCTCTGCCCCTTGTTCTGCTCATATCCCCCTCTTTACCACTTTCACTTGCTCACTACCCATCTATTCCTAATAACTCTCCCAACCTCATCAGTTACTGTCTCCAGTTCCCCTTTCATTGTGCTTGTGTGCCTTCTTCCTCACTCATCCACTCCCTTCTCATCAAAACTCCCAGCCTGCTTGGTAGCCCATTCAAAATCCCCTAAGCTCCACTTTCTCATACTTGCCCTCCTCTTGCTCTCCACTGGGGATATCCACCCCAACCCAGGCCCTATTGCCCCTAGCTCCTCTGGTGCTTCCTCCTCTACTACCTTCCCCAACTCTCTTCTCTCAGTCCTCCCAAAGGGCTTAAAGATCCTACATCTATACACCCGCAGCTTGTTGCAAAAAAAACAGACCAGATTCAGACAATGGTTTGCACTCTAAAACCAGACATTCTAATCATCTCAGAAACTTGGCTAAAGAGCACTATCCCAGACCACTCAGTCTCCATTCCTAGCTATTCACTGGTAAGGCAAGACCGTAACCAGAACACAAATACGATGTCACTCTGGTCTTCAATAATGCTACAGTGAGCTTTAGTATCGAATAATCAGACAGATTTTATTGAAGACCACTACACAATCGTGCTCCTCTAGCTACCCAGTGCTTTGACTCCTCTCGAGTTTTCCTCAGGAGTCGAAGTGCTGGGTAGCTAGAGGAGCACAATTGTGTAGTGGTCTTCAAAAAATTTGTCTGATTATTCGATACTAAAGGCTCACTGTAGCATTACTGAAGACCAGAGTGACACCATATTTGTGTTCTGGCTGAGGATTTTCATACGAGCTGGCTGCTCATTTGGTGAGCACTGGACACATTTGCTGGTTGCGGCTGTTGTCTTTTTGGATATACTTAAGGCAAGACCGTGCTGGCAGGGGTGGCAGTGTGGCCATATATGTCCTAGCCTCCATTCAATATTCCATCATCTATTTATCCTTCAATCCTGAGACCCATGATGCCCTAGTTATCCATGTGACCCTCCCCTTCACTCTCCCAATTTTCATAGCCGGCATATACTGTTGCCCAAATGTCCATCCTTCGGTCAGGCTTGACCTCATAACCTCCATCACTTCCCTTGTTTGCTCTGGGGAACTATTCATCCTAGGTGACTTCAATATAAATTGGTTGTCATCTAAAACTACCAAAATTAAAAATGAAATTGGACCCCAAACCTCTCCCAACTGATCTCTGAACCCACCCTCCCACCCCAACAACAAGACACAACAACACTCCCTACTCAATTGGGCCCTTACCTCTGACCCCCACTGTGTCATCACCTCTGGCATCCTTTCTGATGCCCTCAGTGACCATAACCCAATATACATAGTTAGGAAAGGCCACAGAACTAAATCACCACACAAAACCCTACAACTATGCTCTTTCAAGTTTCTTGACCTTGAACCCCTCCTGTGTAACCTTGCTACTTCTGACTGGTCCCCCCAATGTCCTTCCCCTCAGTTGATAAGGCCCTTGCCTACTTCAAAGAAATCTTTCTTGCAAACTGGAATGCCTTTGCCCCACTCAAACAAATTAGAGTCAGAGGTAACCACTTACCCTAGATAACCCCTGAACATCTGGTCTGCCTCAGGGCTAGAGATCAAGCCTGAAAGCATCAGAAGCTACCCAGCATCCTAGTGACCTTGCAAACTACCGCATGCTCCAAAATGCTTGCACAAGGGCTACAAGTTTATCCAACTCCAAATATTTCAACTCTGCCTTCATCACCAACATAAATGCCCCTTCAAAGTTCTGGAAGGTGGTTCATGCCCTATTTACCCCCTCATCTTGTCCACCACCCCTTTACTTTAAGTAAATAGCTAACTAGTGTCTGACCCACCAGCTGTAGCTAAAGAATTTAACTCCTACTATCCCTCCTGCACCACTGAACTACTGAAATCCCTCCCCTCCTACCCATCCCCACTGTCTACTGGTGTGCCCCCATCATCACCCTCCCACCTCCCCTTTTCTTTTGCTGCTGTAACCCCAAACAATGCCCTTTGTGCCCTCCTCACCATCAACTCCTCTAAGGTGCCTCTCCTGAGGGCCTTGACCCAAAACTCCTCTCCCTCTCTGCTTCGGCCATTGCCTATCCCCCTAAATAATCTTAAATCTCTCATTCTCTACTGCTTCGGTTCCCTCTTCATGGAAACATGCAGTGGCCTTCTCTCTCTACCCAAAGTGTGTGACCCCTCATCCCCCAGCAACTATCACCACATTTCTCTCTTCCCTACCCTTGCCAAGCTTTAAGAACACATTGTCCTCTCCCAACTCACCTCTTTTCTATCTGACACCTCCTTTTCACCCCTTTCCAGTCCTGTTTCAGGAAAAAACATTCAACCACCACCTTTTTCTCCTACGGCTCAGTGACTCCATCCTAACCAGGATGGACAATGGCCAAATTACCTCTGCCATTTTTGTCGACCTGGCTAGGTCTTCAACACTGTCTGTCACTCCTTTCTCCTTGACTTACTCCCAGCTGCTGGCTTTTCTCATACTGCCACAAACTGGTTTAAGGCTTACCTTATAGACAGAACCCAGTCAGTAAAGATCTTGGATGGCACTTCCCCTTCCCTCCCGATTAGCACTGGAGTCCCCCAGGGCTCTGTATTAGGGCCTCTCCTATTCTCCATCTTCTTAAATGAACTTCCCTCTGTCTGCTCCACATCCTCTGTTATACACATGAATGCCAATGATACAGTCCTGTATGCATCTGGCTCCTGTCTTGATGAGGTTACAACCAGCTTACAGCAAGACTTTGACATGGTTCAGCTCTGGTTTGCTAACCATCAACTATTCCTCAATGCCAAGAAGACAGCCTCCATGACCTTTGGCACAAGGCAGAGACTCTCAAGGCTTAACTCCCTACCCATTTTCCACACCTCTGATGGGACTTTACTTGAGGACACATCCTCCTTCAGGTACTTAGGTGTTTGGTTTGACCAACACCTAAACTTCTCTGAGCATATTGAAGCCATCTAGAATAAACTGTGCCCCAAGCTTGGTGCCCTGTTCAGGAACCATAGTAGCATCCCTCCTACTGCTAGGCATGAACTTGTTCAGAAGATGATACTACCCACTTTTGACTACTGTGACATAGTCTATGGTGCTGCCCCTAAGTCCTCCCTGGCCAGACTGGACACCTTCTTCAATTCCTTCAGCCGCTTTGCCTTGGATGCCCCCCCCTCACACCCACCACTGAGATCTTTATCGTGCCCTACCCTTCCCCTCTCTTGCAAATAGGCGGCTCTCCCACTGTGTTAAATTCACCTCTAAGTACTGGTTGGGTGAGCTCCCTTCCTACCTCTCCTCCTCCTCCTTTATAACACCCCCTCCCACCCTCTCATTCCCTTAGATCAACTGACTCTCACACCCTGGTAGTCCCCCGCAGATCCACCCAAATTGGCCAATCCGGTTACTCTCACAGCCTCCCAAAAATCTGGAATTCCCTCCCCCCTCAAATCTGGTACTCATCCTCAGTGTACTCCATCAGCTCTGCCCTCAACAATTACCTTGCTCCTAGCTGCTCCTACCATGTCCCTTCCTAACTCCTTCCTGTAAGCCCTGGACAAACTCAACCCCTCTACTGTCACCTTCACTTTACCTGTGCACACCCACCCAGATTCCTAGCTTCCCCCCTTCCCCCAAATTGCTCCCCCTTACTAGCCTCCCTTGAACTCTTACAGAATACAAGGGGCCTCGAATGGTTTCCATGGGTCCCTCTCCTACCCCTCAACGGGGCTTGTAGCTCTCATCTACTCCTTCCCCCACCATCCTGAAGGGGTCTGTATGGGACACTTCCTTATCCCCTTCTCTCTGGTCAGTGCAGTGCAGGGTCCTCGCAGTCTGAAGTGGTCTCCAGGGATATGACTCTTCCCCACCCCACCCACCTCACCACTGCCTCTCTTTCTTTCTTTCACGTAAGCACTTGTTTCTAATTAACCCAGAACTTATTATTGTCCACTGTTTTTACCTATCATGTGCAACACTGTTGTAACACTGTTCGTAATGTCTACCTTACAACTGTATGTTAATGTTAAACTTATAACTTGAATGTTTACTGTCTCATTCCTAATGTACCCCTTCCCCCCAGTTCACAATGGGAGATGAGTGACCTGTCACTCAGTGTGCCTTCCTGGTGAAACATTTCAATAAATAAATAAAATAACTACATAAGCGTGATAGTAGAGGTAGGTCAGTAAGAGGATTTGCGATGGGACACTGGAGGGTGCGACTTTTGGTGTCACTCTTATGTTTCTGAGTGCTGAGAGGAGAGTCGGTGGGGTTATCTATAATTTATAAGAAAAAAACATTGCCTGTTATCACACACTCCGCAGTGTCCAAGATGGCCACCACACTCTACTGTGACATGTGCAGAGTGTGGTGGCCATCTTGGACATGACTGAGTGTGCCACGTTCCTCCATGGATGCTGTTTTTTTTTTTTCCTTTATAGATATCCCCATCCAACCCTCCCTCTCAGCAACCACCCCCTCCAGAAACATAAGTGTGACACTGGGGGTGCCCAATCCCCTAGTGTCACAATCAGGACGCTGCCAATTTTTACTGGACAAAATAGTGTACTGCAATTGGAAAGAATGAGTGGAGTGTTCCGTGGATGCCACGGAGCTGGAGGTGACTGTGATGCAACTCCAACATGTTCTGTCAGAAGGAATCACACGCGCTGAGTCCTTTTCTCATCACAAGATGTCTGCAGGGCTACAACCACTGCAGTCCAATAAAATGGTGGGATAAAGCAGTACCTTAGAGCTCTAACACATGTACCCTAATTGCCTATTTCCTAAATAGAAAATTCCCAACTTTACTTTGGTTGCCACAGCTTTGGGGTCACTTGCCACCTAGCATGCCTTGGGTATAGTAAGTTTTACCCTCATTAATACCTAGTACAACTTAGGTGATGGGGTCACCTTTCAGGATTGTATTAACCTTCCAAGTGCATGTTTATGGAGACATTTCTTTACCAGGATTTCCATTTTCATATGGAGAGGTTCATCACTCCTCTCAACCATACATAGATTGCATAATGATTACTTTGGTATTAGCAAAACTCCAAAGCCTTAGCAATTAGTTTAAATTTCTCTGACATGTGCATTCAAGGAACAACCTTAAGAAAAAATGCTTTGTTACGGCATAATTATACTATATCAGGCTGTTAATATTCCAGTTCCTATGCACCTGATTTAAAAACAGGCTTTTAGAAATGTGGGGTTTTGTACCCTTGCAAGGATTTTAAATCCTGTCTATATTCACTACAACAGTAGGTTCTGTGCAATTATCAAGAATGGGGAGTGGGTAGAGCCTCCTTAAACTTGATTTTTAATTGCTGAACCTATACATGTGTGTGTGTGTGCGTGTGTGTGTGTGTGTGTATGTGTATGTGTGTAGGGGGATGAACCTGGTAATGCATTAGAACCCTAGACTCTCCCAATTTTTCCTTTCCTTCCCTTTAGGTAGGTGATTACAAAGTATCTTGAAACCCTTTTTTCTTTTAGACTTCAAATGCTGTAACAGAAAATAGTTCTCCCCTCCCCTCCTGTTGCATCTGAAATCCAGACAGTAGCTTGTGAATTAGTAACCTGTGGAAGTGGTGGGGGTGGGGTTTGCAGTTATTCTCTGAGACTAGCTTGCTTCAATAAAATTAAAAATGCAATTTCTGAATGAAGTCAGTGTCACTTGAACAATTAACATCTGGATATTTGTTGATTAAAATGACATCTCTCTATCTCTCCCTCACTAGCTGAGATAGATGTGTTCAAAAACATTCATAGTAATTCAAAGCCATTTCTGGTAGTCTTGTAAATGAGAGAGAGAGAGAGAGAGATTAAAAACACTTCATTTTTGTGGTATAGCACAGTTCACATCATATCTAAAGATCAGGGGCTCAGTTTTCCAAGATCAGAGAATGACACAAGGTGCTTGCACCAGAAAAGAATGGCACAAAGAGCAAGCTGCATCAAAAATTGTATAAATTCTGATTTTATAATGATGCTTGCATCTAAAGCAAAACTGCCTATGTGAAAGTGCCTTGCACCAGGCTTGCATCAAAAAAATGAGCGTGCCATGTTGCAACGGGGCTTGCATCAAAAAAATGATGCACCATCCCCCTTTTTTGATTTTCAAAGATGTAAGCTGTTGACACTACAATGAAGATGCCTGCTGCTCTTAGCCCAGGCACGGCTGGTCTAACTCACACTGGTGCACATAACAGTGAGGGTAGGTTATGTAGTGAGTTGGCTATAGATCCAGTATTTCCCTGCCGGACAAGTTTAGCACTTTTTGGGAGGCTCAACATGCCATTGTCTTGCCATTTTATCCATGTTATTTTTTAACTCAGCTTGAGTCATTTCTTGCCCCATGCATCGTCTTTTTGATGCAGTTTCAGTCAAACTCTTGCCTCGTGCATTGTCTTTTTGTTGTAGCTTGTGTCATTATTGCTCTATCACTCATCTTTTTGACTCAGCTTGAGTCATTCTCACCTCCTGCATTGTCTTTTTGACTCAGCTTGACTTATTTTATCCGTGTGGTCTTTTTGACTCAGTTTCAGTCATTCTTGCCCCATACATTTTTGACTTAGTTTGTGTCATTTCTGCCACATGTGATATATTTTTGATACAGTGGACCTCTTGCATCATTTGGGGGGACTTTGTCACAGAAATTGCTTTCCTTGCAAAATACCACACACAGTATTTGGCACACCTGGATTTACATACGAACATATGAAGAAGCCAGCAGAAGAATGCCATTTTGTCTATCTAGTCTGCTCGTACTGCAGGGTCCATAGCTTGAGCTACTGTCCCCGCACCCACTCCTCCCATCCTCCCTGCCCATGATCCTTACCTTCCCTGTATGCCTATCACAGCCTCTCTTGAAGCTATCCACTGTCTTCAATGAGACCACCTCTTCTGGCAGTGCATTCCAAGTGTCCACCATCCTCTCTGTGAAGAAGTGCTTCCTGACCTCTCTTCTAAACCTCCTCCCCTCCAGCTTAAGACTGTGCCCCCTTATGTTATGGTTGCCACTTAGCTTAAAGAGACCCTCCTTATCCACCTTATTTAACCCTTTCAAGTACTTGAAAGTCCCAATCATGTCCCATCTCTCTCTCCTTTCCTCCTGGGAGGACATGTTCAGTGCCCTCAACCTCTCCTTGTATGCCTTACCCTGCTGACCCACTATTATCTCTGTAGCCCTTCCCTGGACCTTATCCAGCAAGATAATGTCCTTTTTGAGGTGTGGGCACCAGTACTGAACTCCATACTCTAGATGCAGCCTCACCAGAGACCTGTACAAGGGTAGTATAACCACCTCTCTCCTTCTACTGATCCCCCTAGCTATGCTTCCCAGCATCTTGATTGATCTTACTGCTGCTTTCTTGCACTGCATGGAGTGCTTCAGGTCACTAGTGATCATCAATCCCAGGTCCTTCTCCTCCTCTGATGCAGATACCTGGACTCCACCTCCTCTCTCCAGACCTCTTCCATCACTGTGTGTGTGTGTAGGGGGGGTCATTGATCTCCTCCTCCTCTCGGAGTCTTTGGGCCTGCATGCCCACTGCCCCCTCATTAGTTTAAATTAAGTGTAGTGGTTATGGATTTCCCCAATTTTTTCTTGCGTACTCTAGAATCGTCCCTACTGAGGTGTAGCCTGTCTGGTGAAAAGAGTGCTTCGTTTGACCAGGTCTCCTCCCAGTCCCCAGTACAGATGAACATCCCCTCCATAGACCATTTCCTCAGCCAGTAAATAAAATAATTTATTCTTCTTTTCCTGGCTGTGCTGGCCCTTGGTACTGGTATCACCTCCCTCAAGCAAGCTAGTTATTTGATGAACCTTGCATCTGTCTAAGGGCCCTTTGAAAATCTGGCCCCAGATCTTGTATCTAAATTGGCCCATGTTAGGATGCCATTTTCTTGAAAGAGCCCATGCCCCCATTATGCCTAGTTATGAGTGTTATAACCCACCACACTGCAGTGACCAAGAGAAAATACAATCAGTTTACATTTGTAAAGCTTAAGATGACATAATCATACAACTCGCAACAAGGCAAAAGTATTTTGCAAATATGTTGGTGGATGCTGTACTCTTTATAATATTTGATAAATACTTTGGTGTTAGTCTTTTCTTTGTCCTGCCACTGGGAGGGGGAGGAGGGCAAAAGGCATTTTCTTCAAATTGGTATATAACCAGTCCAGATGATGGCAGCTTATACAGTTTATACATTTAGTAAGAAAACATGCTCACACATTATCCACTCGATGAACCTGCAGCCCACAGGGAAAATCTCGCTCCTTGTCCTTTTTAGTTTCTTGCACAAAATGGGACATTAGCTGTGGGTTTTAGTTGACAAAGGCTTGTAGTCATTGACAAACATGGTCATGGAGGGTGTGATGCTTTGTGGCATTCTACCCCTCAATGGTGCAATCTGATTTAGATGTTTGGAGCTGGTGGGAGTCTTGTTCCTGAATGACTTATCACAGCAAGATTTTGAAGCATGGTAAATGGCATATGATTTTACATGTTGTTCTTTTTCTCCTGGCTGAGACTGTTGCTGCAGAAACAGTCTGTTGCTCACAGCTGATATGATGATGGTGTCAGATGTTAAAAAATACCATATCTCTTGATGGCATTAGATGGTAAAATATCATTTTGATGGTGTTGTTGTTCACACATACTACATCTTTTGATTAGGGCTGCAAGTTCTACTCAATCAAGAGCATGAAAGTGATCAGACTCCTGCAGTTTGAGCTGTCCTCCAATGGGTGAACATATTGTGAAAACTAACAAACTGGTCCACCTCAAAGACTGTGAAAAAGATAAAACTTAGTAGCAGAGTACAAAAACAAAATAAGAAAAATACATACCGGTCCTGTAGTGCCATGCATACTCTAACAGCATTAGTCAGTGACAACTGATGAAACCACCCAGCCCATCATCACTTGTCTCATCATGTCATCTGGAAGAAGGAAGCAGAGGAGTAATGTCTACTGCTATTGGAGGATGTTTTATCCTCTTTCCCAGGCTACAGAGACCTAAGAAACCATTGAAACAGGTCACAAATGAGTGCCATGAGTGACCTGTAGCACTTACTCACTGCATGCTTGCCATTTTCTGGCAGTGTGTTGAGCAGTTGAAATGAATGGAAGGAGCAGCTTGTTGCCCCCAGCTCTGAGATGTCCCACTTCTAAGACAGCATGTGTGTTCTCTCTGGCAGTCCAAATTTATTAGTTAAAGAGTGAGTCAGGGGACTGGTAGAAAAAATACATCTTTAACAATTAAACAATGATTAAGAAGAGGGAAGGAGAATGGGGAAGCAGGAGTAAATGGTGTACGGTAGGCCTGTGTTCAGTGTCAGAGGTTTCTCAATCTGTCAGTTATCAGACACAGACAGAGGATCAGTTTGTTCAAAACCTCAACTCCGAACAAACATAGTGATTCTCAAAATGGTGCAAAAGTATTTTTTTCACAACAGCTTATAACAAAAGGTAAAAATAATAACAGCTAAGCAAAGCACTGCAGCAGTTCAATTCAAATCACTGTAGACAGTACAAAGGGTATGGTTATTACAGTCACAGCCTGTAAAAAATAAGATAAAAACAACAAGCAGAGAGAGAGAGAGAGAGAGACAACAAAAACAACAAGCATTTGTCAATGCTGAATGTTGATTAAGTTGGTGTGTTGAGCTCACTCACTGCCCCTCTGTCACTCGCTCAGTCTGTTTCTCCCAGTGCTGCAGGCTGCTCTTTTGTACTGGGATCCTGCCTGCATTGGTACCTTGTTCTGCCCACTAAGAAATCCACAGCTGTCCTGACAGACCTGCGTTGAGGTGGCTCACTCCCCCTCTCTCACTCGCTCATTCCGTTTCTCCTGGCGCTGCAGGCTGCCCTTTTGTACTGGGCTCCTGCCTCTGTTGGTGGCTTTTTCTGACCACAAAGAAATCTGCAGCAGTCCCAACTCAGGTCTGTTGAGCCTGCTGACTCCCCATCTGTCACCCACTCATTCCGTTTCTTCCGGGGTTGCAGGCAGGCCTTTTGTACTGGGCTTCTACCTGCGTTGCCACCTTTTTCTGCCAACAAACAAATCCGCAGCAGTCATGATAGGGCTCCATTGAGCTCGCTCACTCCCTTTCTGTCACCTGCTCATTGTGTTTCTCCTAGCACGGCAGGCTGGCCTTTTGTACTGGGCTCCTGCCTACATTGGCACCATTTTCTGCCCACAAAGAAATTCACAGCTGTCCTGACAGAGCTCTGTTGAGGTCGCTCACCCCCCCGTGTCACTCACTCATTCTGTTCCTCCTGGCGCTGCAGCCTGCATTTTTGTACAGGGCTCCTGCCTCTGTTGGTGCCTTTTTCTGCCCACAAAGGAATCTGCAGCAGTCCTGACAATGCTCTGTTGAGCTTGCTCACTCCCCATCTCTCACTCGCTCATTCCATTTCTGCCCACATTGTAGGCTGCCCTTTTGTATTGGGCTCCTGCCTGCGTTACTGCCATTTGCAGCAATTACAATTCAGTTCCGTTGAGTTCGCTCACTCTCCCTCTCTCACTTACTCATTCTGGTTTTCCTGCCACTGCAGGCTGCCATTTTGCACTGAGCCCCTGCATGCATTGCTACCTTTTTCTGTCCACAAACAAATCTGCAGCAGTCCCAACAGAGCTCCATTGAACTCACTCACTCCCCCTCCCTCACTCGCTCATTCTGTGTCTCCTGCCACTGCAAGCTGCCCTTTTGTACTGGGCTCCTGCTTGCATTGGTGGCTTGTTCTGGCCAGAAAGAAATCTTAAGTGGTCCTGACACAGTTCCATTGAGTCCCCTCACTCCCCCTCTCTCACTCACTCATTCCGTTTCTGCCCGTGCTGCAAGCTGGCCTTTTGTACTGGGCTCCTGCCTGTGTTGCCACATTTTCTACCCACAAAGAAATCCACAGCAGCCATGATAGAGCTCCATTGAGCTCGCTCACTACCGTTCTGTCACTCACTCATTCTGTTTCTCTTGGCACTGCAGGCAGCGCTTGTGTACGCGGCTACTGGCTGCATTGGCACCTTTGTCTATCCACAAAGAAATTTGTAGCTATACCAACAAAGCTCCATTGAGGTCACTCAGTCTCTCTGTCACGCGCTGTTCTGTTTGTCCTGGCGCTGCAAGTGGCCCTTTTGTATGGGGCTCCTGCCTGCATTGGAGCCGTTTTTTGCCAACAAAGAAATTCACCGCAGTCCTGATAGAGCTCTGTTGAGCTCACTCAGTCCCCCTGTCTCACTCACTCATACTGTTTTTCACTCTGCTGCATGCTGGCCTTTTCTACTGGGCCCTGCCTGCATTGAGGCCTTTTCCTGCCCACAAAGAAATCCACAGCAGTCCTGACAGCTCTCCGGTGAGTTTACTCACTCCCCTCCCTCACTTGCTCTCTAGTTCTGTTTCTCTCAGTGCTGCAGGCTTCCCTTTTGTACTGGCCTCTTGCGTTGGGGCCTTTTTCTGCCCACAAACAAATCCAAAGCAGTCCCGACAGAGCTCAGTTGAGCTCGGTCACTCCCCCCTCTCACTCGTTCCATCTTAATCTGTCCCAAACACTGATGTCCCACAGTGACCGTGCTATTCTCCGTCAGGAGTATAAAAACATATTTTAGCAAAGATGTGAAAAATGACAGCTGTACTGTTCATAAGGAGGTGTGAAAGAATGCCACTGTTAAAAATGTGGCAAGTAAATATTACAAATTTGCGAAGTTACAAGGGTGCATGGAAACAGTTGAACGCATGCTTTTAATACCATCATGCTATGGAGTTTTGTCACCAAATTTTCAACATAGGGATTTTAGAACCTCTGCTCATGAACAGTACCACTGTCATTTCCTTAATCTGTCCCGAACACTGATTTCCCACAGCGACCACATTATTCTGTGCCGCAACTGTGAAACCACATTTCAGTAAGGATGTGAAAAATGACAGCTGTACTGCTCATAAGGAGGTGTGAAAAAATGCCATTGTTGAAAATGTGGCATGACAATATTACTAATCTGCAAAGTTACAAAGGTGTGTGGAAAGTGTGCAACACACACTTGTAACACACTCATTTGATGGGCTATCATCACCAAATTTTCAACATAGGCATTTTAGGACCTCTGCTCATGAACAGTATCACTGTCATTTTATTAATCTGTCCCGGACAGTGATTTCCCACAGCAACTGCTCTATTCTGACTGGAACTGCAAAAACACATTTTGGCCAGGATGGGAAAAATGACAGCCACTCTGTTCATAAGTAGGTGTGGGAAAATGGCAATGTTGAAAATCTGGAGTGAAAATATTATAAATTCGTGAAGTTATGAGCTTGTGTGCAAACTGCGCAATGCATGTTCTTAACACAGTCATTTTATGGCGTATCGTTACCAAATTTTCAACATAGCCATTTCAGGACCTCTACACATGAACAGTGTCACTGTCATTTCCTTAATCTGTCCTGAACACTGATTTCCAACAGCGACCATGCTATTCTATGCCGGAAGTGCGAAAATACATTTCCGCCAGGATGTGAACTATGACAGCTGTACTGTTCACAAGGAGGTGTGACAAAATGCCAGTGTTGAAAATCTGGCATGAAAATATTGCAAATTCATGAAGTTATGAGCGTGTGTAGCAACTGTGCAGCGCACGCTCGAAAAACAGTCATTTTTTTAATTTTTTCCACCAAATTTGTAACATAGGCTTTTTGAGAGCCAGCCCACCTCATGAACACTGGCACTGTCGTTTCGTTAATCGGCCCCCAAAGGTGATTCCACACAGTGACCCCAAAATCACCCTTTGGGCCTGATTAACGCCATGATAGTTACAGTATTCATGAGGAGGAGTCCCAAAAGCCCCATTTTGAAAATGTGGTGTCAAAATTCAAAAAAATGCCAGAGATAGGCAGCAAAGTTGGAAAAAATGTATTTATTACATTATATGCTTACCGGCATTTCCTCAGTTCGCGGTCGGCTTTGAAGAGTGCAGACGTGTTCCCGGTCCACCAGCTCCGGAGGTAAGTATGGTGTGAGGGGGTGTGGGGAGGCAGGGTGCGCAATGGGTGGTGCGGGTGGGGGCGAGAGACTACGAGGACAGTTTCCTTTTTCTCGTACAAAAAAAACGAAGACTTCATGGGACCGCTTTTTTTACAGGGCCATGTGGCACACTGGGGTGGCTCTCAGCGGGCCACCAATGGCTTTCTTTTCTTGGGGGGCAAGCTGTAGCTGATGGGGATTGGGCACCCCATCGGCAAACACCAAAGGGGATTCTTTGTGCCGATGGGGATTGGGCACCCCAGTCGGCAAACAACAAAGGGGGTTCTTTGCTGATGGGGATTGGGCACCCCATCGGAAGACAGTTAAACAGGGGGATTGCTTTGTGCTGATGGGGACTGGGACCCCATTGGCAAACAACAAAAGGGGGGGATTCCTTTTTGCCGAATGGGATTGGGCACCCCGTCGGTAGACAGTTAAACAGGGGGAGGGCTACATTATGCCGACGAGGAGTGGGCTCCCCTGTCAGCAGAAGAACATGGTGGAGGGGGGTTAATATTGTTTGTGAACATGGCGGCAACCTGCCGTCATGTTCACAAACAATATCAGGGTTTTTACATCCCGCCCTGCAATGACAGGTCGCTCCCTCATTGCAGCAGATGGCTTACGCTGCAATGACGAGGCAGCCCCTGATTGCAGCAGCTAAATTGTCACAAGTTGGTGCAAACATTCCAAACTTGTGTCACCATCAGCCTGCCATAGCATTGGGGGAAGTGGGGCAAGCTTTTGCAGGCTGTGGGGGCATTGGCCACAACAGTGCCCTACCTCCACAGCCTGCTTCTCAGCAAGCTGTCCCAATATGTTTCTTGCGCTGCCAGCGATCAGCATAAAAAATAATGTCTGTGATGGACTGGTCTCTCTTATTCTCATCCTGAATTTGGATAATTAATTGGGAAGGCTAGCAAATAAATACCAGCCTAGTAGTAAATAAATATTAACCAAAGATTACTTGTTTTAGCTGTCCTGCATAGGGCACTGTAATTTCAGTGGATTGCATAAATCCTTACTAGAAATTCATCCCATCCAACCCTCTCATATTGAAGATTTAGTGCTGTGCTGGTGTAGTGCTTTGTTTATCATATATAATAGTCCCTCATTGGATTATTCACACTTGATGCACCCACTAGGTTTAAGTGCCCTGTTTGTGAATAAATGCTCATTATTCCAGTTTATTGCCCCACTTGGGGTTATTCTCCTGTGTTCACACTAGATGTAGCCACTAAGTGCTTTATTGCTGTCTTTGGGAATACATTTCCCAGAATTCACAGCTACTTGAAATATCCATTAATGCTTTTTTGAATTGCTTGGAATAAATGTTCTTGTGTTTTACTACTTATCCTGATGCACTCATGCATATCTTTATGGCCCACGGCCACAGCTATGAGGGAACTATCTGTGACTGTGTCCAACAATAGGGAGATAATTTAAATTATTTTAACAGGGAGTAGCTCAGTGTGTTAACCCGCTGGGCTGCAACAGATCTAGAAAATACTAGATGTCAGGGATGATATACCACACTATTTTTCAGCATCTCTGTGTACTAAAACTTCTTACAAAATGGGTAGAAAATGTCCTGTGTTTTGATTGGCTAAGAGGTACCATTTGCCATGTCCTTATCAGGACATATACTGGCAACTGGCACTACTTATGCCAACTAAAACGCAGCACATTCTAAAATCAATGCATCCAACGGCTATCCCGCCGAAGCTCCAAGCATGTCATGGTACCACAAGAGCTACGGCGGGAGAGCAGTGCCACCAACAGAGATTGTTTCTGTCCCTGTCCCACCCCTCCACCAAACAACAGTTAAAGTTGAAATCATCACTACCTTTCAGTGCTACCGTTTCTGCACTCAGTTCCACAGCTGTTGCAAGGGCTATTCAAATGGTCCAAGGCTCCTCGGTACCAGCAGCTCCACACATGCATATGTGAACACCTAGCAGCTCCAGCACTCTGATCTCCGATTGAGAGTCCCCCCCCCCCAATATGAAGCCATTGACAGTAATTAAATGTTTCTTCTAACTGTACTGGCATCTAGTGCACATTACCAACCCAATCATAATACAAAGCCGACCGCAAAACCGGAAATGTGTTGCTCAGACGGCAGCTCAGTCAGTGGTTAGGCACTGTAATCACGCCTTCCATCCCCAAATGTACCACCAGAAAATAGTGGCATGAACAGGCACAGAAGCAAACCTCCTAAAATAAAATGGCACAAATATGAAAATTATTAAATCTAGCCGACCGCAAAACTGGAACTGGCTCAACCAGATACGAAGCTACCAACGGGTCAGACATGTTCACTTCCCACCCGTTCCCACTGAAATCTGGTCATGTCATACTCAGGACAAAACACAGCCTGATAATTTCATGAAATACAACAAAATCTAAAAATAAAATGTGTGTGTTGGAAGGGGCAGACACCAATGCCCTCTAGTGCCTTCCTTTTGTATATCTTTACAAATACTGTTCAAAGACAGGGACTATTTTTCTATTTTTTTATTTAAATTAGAACTCTTTTTTTAAACTTTTTTTTTTTGCAGAGGGACCCATTTTATAAGTGGAATAAGACTTTCCAAGGTGTGGTTTATGGCCTGGTAAGAGCACTTCCCAGGTGCTAAAGGCACTCGGCGCAAGCGCCTCGGCCTCATTACGCACCTGGGGCATGCTCTTATCAGGCCATAAACCACACCTTGTCATGCCTTATTCCTTACATAAAACATACCCTTCTTAGTACTGCATGTGCTGTATGTTCCCAAACATGCAAAATACATGTGTGACATTTAACTATGTTGAACCAGGTAGAACATGGTTATATATTGTAAAACCTGGTCATACCCAGCAGAACCTGTTTTTACATGGTAGAACCTGGTTATATGTGGTAGAACCAGATAAAACCTGGTTCTGCCTAGTAGAACCAAGTAGAACTTGATAGAACATTCTGAGGTTCTACTCAGAAAGTTCATGAGGCAGAACTTTTAGAGGTTCGCATAGCCCTACTCTTGATGGGATGAGATGTTCAAAACATCACAATTGATGGCATTGTTGGATGTGCTTTACTGCACTGAGAAAGTTGTCTGGTGTCTCTGACATATGCCTAAGTTGCTGATTACTCAACACATAGAAAGGAATGTGTGTGCCTCAAGGGAAATCCCAGAGGCCTGCTGATCAATGAGCCAACCATAGCTTAGCAGTTAGAGTCCTGGTACGGTACTCCTGGATCCTAGGTTCAAGTCCCAGTGGGAGTCAGACTTTTTCTTTCACATTTCCATAATTTCCATAGCTGCATGTACTCCTAACCTGAAAGTAGCATCTGTCCTGTAGCGGCATTTATAAAATATTTTAGTAAAATCCCACCAAATGCTCCTGCACTGTACCTACACCATCCACATCTCCCACAAACCTAGCTCAACAATGAAGAAGTGTGGTACACTAACAGGTTCATGGGAAATAACTTCTTGGGCTCCCTGATGAAAAACTAAGCATAGAAGCTAAGCTCATCAACACATACACGAACCATAGCACATGATTTACCTGTGTGTAGATTCTGTCCAATGCTGGTTTGGAAGCTCAGGAGGTAATGATGGTGATGGGCCATCAATGAGAGCCCAATCAAGCTTCTTACTGGTGTCCAAAGCAAATAGATATAAAAATGTGGAGCACCCTCTTGCAGGCAACAAGCAAAACCAGGAAGCTTTGGATCAGTTAGCAAGTGAACTAAGCACAAGCAGAGCTACAGCAGGAACATGACAGCCTAGCACTTCCCTGCCACCTAGAGGTTCGAATGAACCAGCCACACAGCACAGTCATTTCAACCCAATTAATTTTGCATTCATGTGATCTGTCAATTTTACACAGTACAAAAAATAACAGGCTACACTTTTTATTTTGCTGAACCTCACTAACAGTGTAGAACATGAGTTCAACACTTATTTGTTTGAAATTATTAATAAATCAATATTTGTTTGTATGAAATTTAAAATACTTGTCTCTGCCTTTATTCTCACCATGTTTGCCGTTTTCTAAGTGCAATTATACTCCAGGGTGAGTGGTATTAGGTATGGACTGATTGTACTATTGCACCGATTGTATTTGCTATCGCTGTTATCCCTGCATTGGATAATCTGTTGATGTGTCTGCTGTTTTATTTTGTCCTGATTGTACCTTTGCATTTTGTACCTGATTTTTATCATTGCTGTGTTTTACACTGTACTTTCCTGGGTCATGCCTGAAAATAGGCAGGGTTTTGCCTAGTGCACTTACCCGGTTATCAAAAGCTAATAAATAAATGAACACCGAACCTTCCAGGGGATATAAGGTCTTCCATCAGTGGCTTCAGGCCTCATTACACCCCTGGACAGTCCGGTATTGCCCAATGCCACCTACCCTGTTGGGTATTATTGCTTACATAACTTAAAGGAATCCCATTATGGTGCTTGTGTTCACTGAAGCTAATAACACTGCAACAGTAAGCACCCGCACACGCGAGGTGTGCAGACTAAGCCCGGGGATGGTAAAGGGCTAAGTCTGTTATGCCTTTGAGTGAATGGCGCCTGTGTTTGTGGTTAGAAACAGGCTTGGAAAGAGGTATGGTGCCTCCACCCATGAGGTCCTTATAAGAGAGTGCTGCCAGGGAGTTTCCCCTCAGGAAATAAATATAACCCCCACCCTCTGTAACAAGAAAGACAACCCAATTCCCTCCCCACTTATCACTCTAAGCATGCAAATAAACAGCAAGGTAATATTGGCAAAATATGTCAGCAGTTGCAAATAAATAACCAATGGGTTTATTTTGAGGTTGGAAAACGAGGTATGGTTCAAGAGAAAGGTAAAAATAAACAAAGACAGCAGTTTGCATCCATCCCCAATGTAAGGCATGTCTCAGCATATCTCTCACCACTGGTGCACCAGTTAATCCATACTCTCTCTGGGAGCTCCCAATTACAGTTTGAATGTGCACACAGTTGCAGGCCTGTGACAGTGCAGTACCGTGTACATTTGGTTGTTGGCTGCAGCTGCTGACTGGCAGATTACACAGCTGAATGGACAGTAAAACAGTTGCTCCTGGTTGGAAGTTGTAACAGGGCTTGATTCTAAAGTCGAGTAAGAATGGCCAGAAAGTATCTAGCTAGTTAGCTAAACAATAGGAATGATACGTTCTGGGGGTAAAACCCAGAACTCACAACCTTTAGATGGCAGGCTGGTGCTGTTTCCATCGGAACAACTCCACTACTTAGATGCATGATGGTTGGATGGTCTTTTCTTTAGGCTGGATACAGGTACAGTGGAACCAATGTGCTCCTGTTGGTGAAGGGTACAGGCCATGCTGACTTTGGATGATGGTAGATCTGTTCTGTATGCTGGTTACAGCTGCAGCAGACCCAGTGTACTCCTGGGTGGCAAGAGGAGTGGGACATGATGCTCTGGACAACAATGATCCTATTCACCAAAGAAGGAGACTTGCTTTCATCCACTCCAACAGGCAGGCATTCAGTTGGGAACTCAGTTGGTTCAATCCCCTGTCAGGATAAAAATGTAACAGCAGTAGATGGCAGTGGCTCACCACCTCCCAGATGCAGAGCAGCTTTCAAGGAAATGCATGGTCTATATTAATGCTAGATCCCAGGCTCGGCACTCTAGCTGCATCAATCCTCTTTTCTAGGGTTCTCAAGTCTGTTTTTGAGAAACATTTTAGTCAGACAGGAATAACAAGTGAGAGATATTCACGAACACTCTCCTTTCCCAAGAGGTTTTATTTTAGACAAATCTACTCTATTTGCACATCTCTCCCTGGTACAGAAATCCAAGGATTACATTTCAGTGACTAGTATCTCATGCATTAGTCAGTATGCTAAACCTCTGGTTCTCAGTGTCTGTCAGTTCCAGGGGAAAAGCATGCATATAAGATCTAAGCAATCTTACAATTCAGAGCTTTTCGGAGCTGAGCTCCAATTAGATGTTAGCTTCACCAGGAAAGATGTATTTAAATGTTTTGCAGACCTCAAATAGTCCCCAAACTGACATCAGTTCTCCAGGAACAGAATGTACTAATTTAGCTGTTTTGCACTTTGTACAGCTTTCAGAGCTGCTTGAAACTGAGAAACCTATTTTTTGTGGGCTCCATGACCCTGAAGGTATTTGAGTGGCTGGTTGAGTGAAGAGAGGTGGCATTGTGCTGGTCAGGGTGACAAGGGCACTGAACAAGCCTGCAGAACAAATGACAGTATCCAGTCCAGCTCCAGGTCTGCAGCTGCAGTGTGGAATGGAACTTAGGTGAAGGAGCAATGCAGAGGAAGGTGACAGCAGTGCTCTGAAGAGAGCCAAAGACAGAACTCCTTTTAGAAGGGGGTTACACAGTGATTTTCAACTGTAAAATACATACAGTATTGCAGTCTCATTGCATTTACTTTATACAAAATCTCTTACTAGCAAAAATATTTGCTGGGTTTCCTGTTTTAGAAATGGAAAGTGAGCACAGTTGTGTTGTTTTAAACCTATGTTGACTATTTCCAATAGAGTTTATAAAGGACTTGAACACATATAGAATACTTACTCAATGCTATAATTTGAGATTTAGTAAATATACTGTAGCTTTGAGTGGTTTCCTTTTAGAAAGCCTGCAAAGATTTTGGGAAAACTTTCAAAACAATGGTGCCTTTGCACTAACGGGAGGGAATTATGCCCCTGAAGCACTTAACTCACCTGCAAAGCTCCACACCTGTGGACAAGTGCACACCAGTGGCATGCATAAGCACCGGCCACCTGTCTATGGCCCTGCCCCCCCGGCACACAGGTTTGCACAGGGCAGACAGAGGTGGAGTTGTAGTCCCAGGTAGGTGGCCAGTCAAATGGCTTGCCTTGGACCCGGAGTGGATCCCCCATGCAGGATGGCATGGCACCAGGGTCGAGCATTGGATGCAGGGCATGGAGCCACAGAAGCACCTGCAGACCATGCGGGTGGCTGACAGTGGTGGACCAGCCCCCCAATCCTGTCCCAGAGGCATCCCCTGACAGGAGCACTGCCACTCCCCACCCCAGCATGGGGCAGCACCCACCCCAGACCCCCGATTCCCACCTGCTACCCATGTAAAGTGTGGAACCCCTACCCAAGCAGTGAGCTGACCCCACACACAGTGGGGAACCATCCCCAGGACATTGGTACCGCTAACCTGCAAACATTCATGAACCCCACTGATGCACCTACCACACCACCCCAGGACCTGGCAGGTGGTGCCATGGCCATGGGTCAGCTGGTGGCAATGCCTGCCACACACCACCCCCGCTGCCTGCTCTGAGGACAGGGCATACAAGTGCAGGGGGGTCTCTGTGCAGCAGGGATGTGGAAGGGCCTCATGGATTGGGTGCAGGTGCCTAGATAGATTTGCCTTGCTGGGGGGGGACTCTGTGGGTGCGTGGATATGGCCGTTTATGGCCGTTATGGCAGGGTCCCCCCAGTGTATCCTTTTCAACTCTGCACCCCCTGCGTGTTGCACTGTGTGTCTTAGTGCATGGCACATAGTGTAGACACACCCCCTCCCACCCCCAGCGCGTTGCTGTCCACGCGACCAGGGCATCAGGTGCCTAGTGGCCGTGTGACCAATTTGGTGAATGCAGTGCAGGTGGCGCAATGGGTGAAGATTGGCTACGTTCTGCACATACATACGTGGCTCATAGCCACTCCACTCCTTCGTGCATAGGGGCTATTGTACAATTGTGAAGTATTTGTATTACCTCTATTTCCAGTTTTGTCTTCTTTTATTCATTATTACTAAAGAAATTTGTGTGGGAACAGGATCCTAGCCTTTTGTACTTCATCTGCTCCAGCTATCTCTATATGATGTCATAATCTCTTGCTTGGGATTAGAGATGTGCAAAGTTGGTAAGTCACTTAGTTAAGTACTTGGTGAAGTTTCCTGACTTTCCAACGTACAATGTGTAACTTCACATAGTTTTTTTGCATAGTGAAGTATCTACTTTGCATAGCAAAAACTATGTGTAGTGGCACTAAGCCAGTGAAGTTGCTGGTAAAGGGCCACTACACTGAATTCATTTGCAAAGACCTTTGTGAAGTGATTAGTTTCTTTGTCATTTCTGTAACAAAACCCCAATAAAACCACCCCAACCTTTCAGTCATGTCTCCCACTGGCCTTCCACCACATAACCTGTTTTGAAATGGTATGCTCTCACATGTCCTGAGATGACAAATAAGCACTCACTCTGATGGGGGGGGGGGTCTGTTTTACAGGTTCTTACTGGTACTGCCAACTGCAGTTTGAGGCTTTGGGAGGAGGTGAGGTATTGACATAAGGATGGTGTGGGATGTGGCTTATGCCATGGGCTAAAGGGACACGCGGGGGGTAGATGGGGAAACCTGCTTTTGTGGGTGGAGGGAAAGGATTAGACTACCATGGTGTGGTTTACTTATATATTCACTAAAAATACTTACTTATACTTATATATTCACTAAAAATACCACCAACAGCTTAATCTGGTTCAAGGTCAGTTGGCATTCATCTGTTTCCTCCTCCCCCGGGTCGTGCCTGAAAATAGGCAGGATTTGTCTAGTGCACTTACCCGGTCAACAAAAGCTAAATAAATAAATAAATAAATATTGCAAACTTTACTAGGTACACAAGGGAAGAGGGAGGTGGAGGCCTAGCAGGGGGATGGGTGGAGGGATGCCATTTTAAAACAGATAGTGTGGTAGGAAGGGGCAGAACACATGACTGAGAGGGTGAAGAGATGTTTTAAAACTTAGAAGTAAAAAAAGAGCAGAAGAAAAAAAAAGCACAACAGTGAACAAAGATGGTGAGAGGTTTGGGGTCTTCGCAAAGTCTTTGCAACATCTCTACTTGGGACACTGAAAACAGTTCCATTGTAACTTTCTGTGGTTCATAAGTAGAAGATTATGACATCATGTATAGACAAGCAGAAGTAGCAGATGAAGTCAAAAGGACGGGGATCCTGTTTTCCTGCTATTGTCAGTAATATAGAAAGAAGAGGACATAAATGGAGACACTATGCTAAATACTGTAGAAACAGAACTGTATGTAAATATTATGCTTTTTGTCACAGCCTCGTCAGTGTAGATTTGCTTTTGATTTTTTTTAAATTGGTAACCTGCAGAAGCATCTCATCAAAACTGTGTTTCCTACTGTTACTCGAGGAAAGGGGGTACAGAGTGGAAGAGAAATACAGTACAGTACAGTAGAGAGAGTAACCCTAATGGCAAGACTCCATTACGTTTGAGGAACTGTAAGTACATTATATGTCTGTAATAATATAAGTAAAATACAGTTGTGCTGAGGTCAGGGATTACGTACCCAAAGAGCACAAGGCATAAGAACAGTTAAATATGCAGAAATCTAATACCTAAACAACTTGGGAAGGGGAGAGTTTGTGAGATACTTGCAGTGAGTAGGCTAAGGTAGGTTAGTGGTAAGATCATACTAGGATATAGTGTGCTTTGTGGCAAGATAGTGTATGCCCTCCGCACAAATTCTGCCATGATGATGTGTTGCACTGAGCACTTGCAGATTTCAGGGTAGGATCTCATCATCATGTTAAGTTTAAAGTCAGTAGGGGACAGAACCTTTGCTGGAGTAGGAACAAGGACATGGAACGCTTTGCATCTGAAGGTCTGCTCTGTGCCACCTGTGAATTGCTTTAAAAATATTCTTATAACATGGCTGTTCATGCAGGCTTTTGGTGACTAATGACAACTGCATTATGTTATTTACATTTCATAACTGGCAGTATTTAACATGCAATATTTAGAAATGTTATATATTTGTGTAAATACATTTATGTGGCTGTTCAAGAAATAAGTTTTAATTGCATATTGTAACTACCTATATTTTGCAGTGAACCTAGGAAAAGCCCATAAGAATACAAATCTATCTGTCTATCTGTCCTTCCCTCTAACTATCACATTCAGATTTGCATGCAGTTCAGATTTTTAAAACAATTTAGGAGACTTACAAATAACCTTGGAAACTGAGGCCATCTACAGTATCTACAATGTAAGTATAACATAGGTTAATACTAAACCCTCCCCTGCACTGTCCCATCAATATGCCTGAATCCTGCTTCTGTAGGACTACCTACAGTGAAATACTACTTGCCCTTTCAATCCTTAATACCCAATGTGAACTTGACTATGTCTATCACAAATTATTTTATAGCAGCGACTGAATTGCCATCAGACGATAATAGATTTTTGACCACTACTGACCTGGGCTTGATTAGAATCCAGTAACTCAAAGGATTTAGGACCAATAATGCACTGTCAATCCAACAAACCTTTAATAAGTCTTTGCAGGTGCCATCATAGGAAGGCTCGTCTGGGTAATAAAGGGAGTCCACAGCATTCTGATGAGTGATGGGTACTGTCTTTCTATAAATGCTTTCTTGGGGCTGTACTGGGCAAGGAAGCATGCATGAACTGTACAAGATCAAGTTGCACTACAAAGTCTCTGTGTCTCCATAACAATCAAGTATTCTATTATCTTAATGATACTAGGGATGAAGTATTTCCTGGTAAAATAAAAAATAGTGGCAAAAGGCAGGAAAGGACACCAGGAAGCTGACAGATTCATCTTAGGCTATGCCATATGCAATTTTATTAAAAACAGGTTAGTAACACAGTATATTACTTTTATGAGTCATTTTCTTTTAGACTACTTAATAATTTATTTGGTAAATTGCATGAATATTGCAAAGGAAAACCAAAGTTTCTTTTATCTGTTCTTGCCACTAACTTTCCTGGTCAGATTCCCAGCGAAGGATGCTATCATGCAGTGTGAAGCTGTCTTTCTCTGCATTGATGTATTTAGGTTACACCTCCTGTAGCAATAGCTGGTAAATACCACCTTGTATTACATGAGAAAAGGAATAATTATGTATAATTTTCTCATCTTTCCAATAATGAAAATCATGTGTTGTAATTTTCATGTTATACTTTTAGTTTTCATTGTAGTCTATAGGGTTAAGAATTCCTCCAAAACAGGTTAATGATGTTTTTGAAATCCACTGCATTATTTATCAAACAAAGGATACAGAGAATAAAGATAAAGAAATAAAAGGTGCATTGTTAAGAAAGATTTGATAACAGACTATGCAAAACTATCCAAAAATTGCCAAGCAAATGTAAATACCAGAAATGGCAGGATTCAATTATTTTACTCATTTCAAACATCAACCTGTTCATTTCTTTCACTTCACCTGAAATTTCCTTCTCCCAGTAATCCCTGTTTTAGTGCTGCTCTGTTCAATATGTTTACATTTGTCGCTGTCACTAAATTTTTGTGTCACACTGACAACAGTATTATCCTTGTGACCTACAAGTACCTTTAACAGGTTTTCAACAACCATTAGCTGTCATTGTCATGGATATTCCCTATTGAATACATTCCTGGCTGAGTCATTCAGACAGCTCCTAATGTCCCATCCATTCTCATGCTGCAGTGCACATATTTTGTAGTGGCTGAAAGTGTAAGTCTGCTGTTGTGATCTATAATTTAAAATTCATCATGTTAATGTTGCCTTGCTCGGCTATTCACTTAGAGTAAATTCTGTTTCTGAAATTCATGGGCTCTTTGATTATCATGAAAATGGATCTCCAGAAAACAAGTTATAATTAAGAATGCATCCTAGTGATAAAAGAGCATGATCTACTGTACATTTCCTTGGTTACGATAACCATCTGATAATAAACTAAGCCATACAATGGCAGTTAACTATTTATTGTTAACCTGTTTTACAAGTAACCAGACTTTTAAACATTTAAATACAGTTATTGTTACATTTTAGCCAGGATAGTCTAAAAGAGTCCAATGATTGTGTCCTATTATATAGGCCCCTGCTTTTATCTAGTTTTACAACCAGGAGCAATAAGATACAGAGAGGTCATGTGGCTTCCTCTGAGTAATACTGGGAGCTACTGGCTAAGGCTGGACTGAAAGCTGCCATCCAAGGCCACCTAAATATCCAGTGTTAAGCATGCTTACGTATAGAGCTGTTGATCAGGGTTCCTTTTCTAGAGGATACCACACACTGGGAAGCAGGGTGTGCTCTTGGAATCTGAATCAGGCATCTGTCTCAGGGTAGGTGGGTGATGGACTCCTGCGGAGCAAGGCTACACCTTTTGTCCCAGGGGGAGAGGAGCCCTACAGATAAGAAAAGGTGCTGTTTAACAACACCCAATGGATGATGTATCGAGAGTGACTGACATTATGACATGATCTGATAAATCTGATTACATCTAGATTGGGGTTCATGCTGTGAGGGATAATGGATGGACTTGTTCTAAAGCATTCCCTAACCATCTGGAGCAGCTACTGGGCATGCCCCATTACAGAGATGGGATGGGCTGCTTGGTGACAAGCCTGCTGATTGGTTACTAATTGTCCCCTTGTGCACAAAGTCCCATCTGGTTCTCTGAATCCAATGAGAAAGAATGTTCTTCTTGGTTTGCCCCTCCCTCTAGGCACCCTAACATGTGTAGGCAAGTCACAAATGGAACACTAAAGGTGAGAGGAGAGCAGTAAGGATGATTAACTGGGCACAGTGGCAGGGACCCCACTCAATCCTAGGATGGGCAGAAATTGTAATGATTGAAGCAGCTCATGGACCAGTGATGTAGGGGAACATGGATAAGAAGCAGATAGTGAAAAAAAAAACTAAACAAAAACTAGGATCTACTTGTTTACAGTTCTGATGTAACCACTCAATCACATTGCAATCCAGTAATCCCAGAGCTCATTAAAAACCTAGTGACTAATTATTATCCTGCGAAGCTGAGAAAGCAAGGAAGAATGAGTACTGCTAGATGGAGTGAAATGTTAGCAAAATGATTTAAGATATAAGATGAATATTTAAGCAATAAGGCATGACCAGGGGTTATGTTAATGGTCTGTTAATCACCCTCCAGGGGTGTAGTGTGGCACGAGGCATGGCCGAGTGCTACATCTAGAGGTGATTAACTGACCATTAACATAACCATGGAGTCTCTTATGCTATTATGACAAAAATGTTTTTTTTTAATAGTGTTAAACCTTGTTCAGTATATGCTTAGGCTGTACATGTATGTTAATCAAAGATTAACATAGGTCTGATAGAATGTTTGCAGCCAATCAGAAAGCTCTATGTCGCAGACCCTTTTTATAATTATGGATATTACACATATAGATAACAATGAAATTATGGGGACTAATGCCAAAATTCAGAAGAGGTGCAGAAAAACTATTTTTTTATTTTATAAAACCGTCATGAAATTGTTGATATTGATATTAAAAACAAAGGTGTGCTGAACCTCTGATAGTGAAACCAAGCCACCCCGAATGCATGTGGCTTGGTTTTCATGACACGCAAGCTGAACCTTCCAGCTCGGTTCAGACCTCAGAGCTGGGGTTTTTTTCAGCTCCACTTCTGCTCCACCAGCCTCCAACATGCTTGCCTGTCATGTGACAGATTTAAGAGAGGTCAAAAGTTACAGAAAGAAGTCAGCATGCAACAAGATACCACTGGTTTGCACATGCACAAATCTGAGTATATAGAGGAGTGTGGCTCTGATGCCCATACCATTACACATCAGCCAGCAAGGACAGAGGTCAAATTTACTGAGAGAGAGACAGGGACTGTCCAGGCAGGAAGGGATCTTGTCCATTGTGAATCTCACCCACCTCACCACAACCAATGAGAACAGAAAAAAGTACAAAATTCAAATAATACAAAACCACCCCTCAAAAAAAAAACAAAAAAACAAGAGGGACAAGACTGAGGAGTAGTGAACCAGGACTGTCTGTGTGTATGTGTGTGTTGGGGGGGCGGGCACCGCATACCTGAAGAGACTGCAGGAAAAACTAAAGACCTGTTTAATAAGGCAGCTGCAAAATTAAAATTAAACTTATTACCAAGTTTTATAACCTAAAAAGACAATAGGACCGGAGACAGTGTGTGTGTGTGTATGTGTCTGTGTGTGTGTGTGTGTGTGTGTGGGGGGCAATGGGAGACTGCAGTGCTGCTCTCCTAGCCCCGAAGTGTCAGCACAATACAGCACACTACTACACAAGAAGAAGTTTAGGAACAATGCACAGCACAAAACTGCATTAAAAAAAATTAAGTTCCAAGAAAATCAAACAAAGAAATACAATAGTTCCACTTTTTTTTTTTTTTTGTTAAGAGCTGGCTGACATCTGTGACTGAACTTATCCAGTAGACGTGAGTTTGGTACCTTCACTGGAATACTGTGACTCTAAAGGCACTTTCACACACAGGTTTTTAAAATGAAATAAGCGTTACCTGCAGCGCCGTTGTGCTCTGATGTGTTTTTAGGATCCCTTTACACTCCGCTAGTTTTCCGGCAGCTCCTACCTCCATTTGTGTTTCGGCAACCCCACAGAGCTTGCTGCTCTATTGCTGTTTGTGCACTGCTTCAGAATGGTTGTTTTACACAGCCTTATGAAACAGAACACAACGGTGCAAACCACAAAAAGCAGAGCTTGCGGTTTGGCCGAACGTTCGCCTATGGAACGAAACAGATGCACTTTACACACAAGGGATGTAACAAAATGCTGTTTCCATAACAGTTATTCCATAACATAAACCTGTGTGTAAAAGCGCCTTAAGGAAGTAACTGGACTTAACCACCCCAAAGCTCCCAGCTTGCAACTGAAAACCTAGTGTACCTAGTGGAACTAACCTGGTTAACAATTAAAAAAATGAAACAGTTAAGTACACAACAATCAGATCCAGTAAAGGGCAGGCTTGCATCATGTGTAAAATAATAAATTGTGCAAGCAGAGCCAGTAAAGGCTTGCATATTGCATCATGTGTGAGATCTTTTTGGGGGAGGGGACAGCCGAGCAGTTGAGTAGCCTCTATCTGCAGTGTCACCAGCCATTTCCCACATGAGCAGGAATCAGAACAGGACTTGTATTTTTTTTTTTTGTGTAGTCCTGTAAAAAAATAAAGTGTGCAGGCAGAACTAGGAAAGACTTATGTCACGTGTGAAACCTTTTTGGATGGAGGGGGCATCTCTTGGCAGTTGCATAGTAGCCCTAACTTGCAGCCTTGTTAGCCAGTTCATAATTATATCTTGCCTTGAGGCATGCACTACTCATCATCATTGTCATCTATTTCCCAAAGGTGACCGGGGAAGGTACTATGGTTAGATACTGGGGGGTTTCTTGGAAGGGAGCTGGCTTAATTTGTGATCAGCAACTGTTATTTGGAAAAATTCTTGTATATTAAAATAAAGATGGAAGGGAGTAGACCTGTGAAACAAGTTTCCAAGACAAAGACAGCAATTATGAAGAAAAAAAACAGTCACAAAATGTGCTTCTTCCACTGTAGTAGGCGCATCCTCTTTACTGACTGAAGCATCCTCATGCTCTGAATCCTTGTCTTCTTAGATCCCGTCATGTTTGTCTGTTGCTGCAGGTGATACCCAGTTAATGAATACAGGCCAAGTAAAAAGCTGCAAGAAAAGCTTGGGTACTGTACCAGCAACTAAGAAAAGTAGATTTGCCAAAGGTACAGTTATTAAAAAAAAGAGAGGCAGCTGCAGGCAATACACATAGTGGAAAGGAAAGAATAACCACATGCATACATTGTGCCACTTTCTCAAGATTCTACCATTTCTCATTCCTCTGTGAGATCTTCAGAGTCAGACCATGAGGATAGCAATGGCAGTACATACATTCCTGAATCAGAGGCAGTGCATGATTGGGACTCTGATGATGAGGGCTCAGAGCCAGAGGAACCTTTGAAATGCCAGACCAAAGAACCTGGGGGAAAAAGTCATCAGAGAAAAGGTAATTAGAATCAGTGAAAAGGATGTTATACCTGGCTTGCCTATCTCCTCTGCTGAGGGAGGGCTTTAGACCCAATCATCCAGTGAGGACATTGAGGAAAATAATCAAAATATAGAAATTAATATAGACATGTCAGATGATACGAACATAGGAAAGAGCCAGCAGAAGAAGGCCAAACTGGTCTATCTAATCTGCTCGTTAGTAATGCAGTGGCCTTGCCTTACACCAATGACACTGTACCCCTCTCCACTGTCAATCTCTCCTCCCTACCCCCCCCAGTTCCCCGGGTTCTCTTTCTGCAGATCCCAGGCCCTCTTAAAACCACCCTCTGTCTCCTGTGAGACCACATCCTCGAGCAGTAAAATCCATGTGTCCACCATCCTCTCTGTGAAAAAATGTTTCCTAACATTCCCCCTAAATGTACCTCCCAGCAGCTTCATACTGTGCCCCCTCTATTGTCACTTAGCTTGAAGAGACCAACATTATCCACTCTATTCCCTTCAGGTATTTAAAGGTCTCTGTCATATCCTCACTTTCTATCCTCCAGGGAGTACATTCTCAGGGCTCCTAGCCTCTCTTCATAAGATTCCTCTTGATGCCCCCAGATCATTTTGATAGCCCTCCTTTGTACCCTCTTTAACAAGCTGATATCCTTCCTATGATATGGGCTCCAGAACCTTACCCCATATTCTAATTGGGATCTCACCAGTGACCTGTACTAGGGCAGTATGATCTCACTCCGCCCTACTGCTGAATCTCCTGGCTATGCACCCCAACATTCTGATTGCCTTTGTTGCAGCTTTTTTGCACTGCATGGAGTGAGTCAGGTCACTGGTAATCACCACCCCCAGATCATTTTCTTCCTTCGTTGCTGCTACCTGGACTCCCCCTAGGTAATACTCTGTCCTAGGATTTCTGGCCCCAATGTGCATCACTTGCATTTCGTGGCACTGAAGCCAAGTTGCCAAATCCCCAACCATCTCTCAAGTTTCCTGAGGTCCTGCTGTAGGTCCTGTATCTTTTCTACTGTGACCACCCTACCACAGAGTTTGGTGTTGTCCTCAAATAGGCACATCTTGCCCTTAATGCCTTCTGTAATGTCATTTATGAAGACATTGAACAACACCGGCCCCAGCACTGATCCCTGCCGGACCCTGTTGGTAACCTTCTTGGCACTGGACAACTCACCCCCCACCACCACCCACTGATTTTTGTTACTTAACTAGCTTTCTACCCACCTTGTCATTTTCTCACCTACCCCATGATCCTTCAGTTTAATGATTAGCCTCCTATGCAGCACAGAATTGAAGACTTTGCCAAAGTCCAGGTAAATTACATCAACCATTTTGCCCCCATCCACCACCCTGGTGAACCAGTTGAAAAAGTCAATCAGGTTCATCTGACAGGACAAAACTGTGCTGCCTCTCATCCTGGAGACAATTCTCCTGTATGTACCTTACCAAACTCTTCTTAATTATGGTCTCCAGGAGTTTACATATGAATGGCATCAAACTAACCAGCCTGTAGTTCCCCGGATCATCCCTGGGTCGACTCTTGTGAAGTATCACATGTGCCCTTCTCCAGTCCTGCAGGACCACCACATGTGCCATTCTCCAGTCCTGCAGCACCACTGCCGACTTCAGGGACTGATTGAAGAGGACTTCCAGAGGTCCCACGATCTCCTCAGCTAGCTCCTTCAGAACAGCTGTGTGCATGCCAACAGGTCCTCGGGACTTGAACACTTTCAGTGCAAGTAGAGCCTTCCTCACCCTATCCACCTCTATTACCACATCTATTGACCTCCCCCATCTCTGCCAGGTGGTACCAGCCCATCTTTTTCCTTAGTAAAAACAGAGCAGAAGTACTCATTGAGTATCTCCACCTTGCTTACATCTTCCTCCACCAATCTGTCCCCTTCCTCAGCTTAACAATCACATCCTTCCTATCTCTCTTCTCACTTATGTAGCAATAGAAGGCTTTTTCCCAAGTCTCAATTCCCTCTGCTATTTGCAGTTCTTTCTGTGGTTTTGCTTTTTGCATCACCTTGTCCACCACTTTAGCTTACCTCAGGTATTCCTCCTTATCCCCCTCATCCTATATCTCTTGTAGGTTGCTGTCTTGTCTCTTATCACCATGGCACCCCCAGAGTTGAACCAGATGGATGATGTGGCCCCAGATTTCTTCCCACTGAACTTAACACAGTCCAGTGTTGCTGCTAGTATTGCATCCCTGATGACGGCCCCGTGTCTGTCCACCACCATATCTGTTATGATTCCCTCTAGATGCTTCCTCAGCACCTCCTGCATTTTCTGGAAATCTGCTTTTCTAAAGTCCAGGATTTTGCTTTTGGTGGAGAAGCTTTCCCTTCCCATATCTAAAGTGAACCACACTGAGATGTGGTCGCTACATCTCAGGGGTTCCATGACCATTATCTTCTGCACATGCTTCCCATTTGTGAGCACCAGATCAAGTCTATGACCCTCCCGGATAGACTCCATAACTTCCTGGGTCATGAACCCTCCCTGTATCACTTACAGGATCACTGGGTAAAAAAATCACTGGACAACAGGATGCAGAGGGTAATAGTAAGTGGAGTCTACTCCAAAGAAAGGAGGGTTACTAGCGGGATACCCCAGGGTTCAGTACTGGGACCGGTCCTCTTAAATGTCTTTATAGGTGACATTGGGGAGGGTCTGGAAGGTAAAGTATGCCTCTTTGCAGACAACACAGATCTGCAACAGGTTTGATACACAAGGAGGGATGGAAAGGATGAGAAGGGACCTGGCAAGGCTGATGGAATGGTCAAAAGTATGGCAGCTTACTGTAGATTCAATGCAAAGAAATGCAAAGTAATGCACATGGGAAGCAAAAACCTGGGGAAGAGTACACAATTGGGGGGGAGATATTAACAACAAAAAAAATGGAAAGGGACCCAGGAGTAGTCATATCAGATGACCTAAAGGTATGCAAGCAATGTGAGAAGGTAGTAAGGAGGGCTGGGGGGATACTAGGATGCATATGGGAGCAGCATCACCAGCAGAAAACAGGAAGTTGTTATCCCTCTGTACAGACAGTTGGTGAGACCCCATCTGGAGTACTGCATGCAGTTCTGGAGACACCATCTCTGCAAGGACATAGACAGGATAGAGGCATTCCTGATGAGTGCAACTAAAATGGTGCAGGGTTTGCACCAGAGGCCATAAGATGAGCGATTAAAGGAGCTTAATATGTATGCCTTCAAGGAAAGGAGGTCGAGCGGGGCCATGACAAAAACTTTCAAGTACCTCAAGTGATTCAACATAGTCCAAGAGGGGTAGCATCTTTCAGAAAAAGAGATGTGCAAGAACAAGGGGGCATAATTTGAAGATAGATAGGGACAGCTCAGGGGCAATGTGAGGAAGTATTTTTTCAAAGAGAGGGTGGTGGATGCATGGAACGGCCTTCCTGAGGAGGTAGTGGGGTCAAAAACAGTGGGGGAAAGCAAGAATGCATGGGACAGACATAAGGCATTTCTAGTGGGAGGTTGGAGGAAGTAGGCTGTTGGTTAAATAGAATCTGCAGCTTATCTAATAGGTAGGGGAAATGGACAGACTGGGTGGGCCAAGTGGTTCCTATCTGCCATCAAAGTCTATGTTTCTATGTTGATTCCTGGCACAGGATGTGGCTGACATGCTCCAGTCATCATTAGGCAGATTAAAGTCCCCCACCACTACTACCTCCCCTTTCACTGCTGCTTCCAGCAATTCCTTATATAGTTCATTGTCCTTTTCATCTTCCTGGTTAGGTGGCCTATAGACCACCCCCAGCCTTACCTTCCTTCTTCTGTTGGTCTGGAGCTGGATCCTTAGCAATTCCACTTTCCCCTGCTCATGCTCCTCCTTACTGCATTTTATCCCCTCCCGGATGTAAGTAGCCACTCACCCTTTGCCTGACACTCTGTCCCTTCTGTACAGCTTGTATCCTGGGATCGAGAGGTTGCAGTCATGGTATGTTGTAGCCCAGGTCTTGGTAACTGCTGCCACATCCACCTTCCCCTCTGCTAAGAGGGCCTGTAAGTCTGACATTTTCTTACGAAGACTGCGAGCACTGAGTGACACCACCCTCCATCTAGACTCCGCACCTTTCTGCCTAGTACCTGTGTTTTTCTTGATCTGCCAATCCACTATACTACCCATCTTACCCCCAGTCCATTATTGCCCTCCCTTGTCATTACACCCTGCCTCCTGATTTTTACTTCCTGTGCAGGGTGGAGGTCCACAGATCTCCCTGTTATGAAGCATCTGTGCTCCATGGGCCACATCTCTGCCCCTCGGCAGTTTAAACTTGGATCTTTTTCCATGTATTCCCGCAGCTTGTCCCTGAGTACTTTTGAACCCTCATAATAGGTGCAGCCTGTCTGCTCAATAATACCCCTTGTCTGACAACTTGTCACCCCAATCTCCAATACAATTGAAGCCTTACACTGGTTCCTTAGCCAATCATTAAAGTCCTCAATTATCCCCTTTCTAACTGTGCTAGCTCTGGAGACTTGTATTACCTTTGAAAAGGGTGTAGAGCTCACTTACTCCCTGTTCTTTGCTATCTCTATGAACCTGCTCTGCACCACCGCCTCCTCCTCTCCTGCTAAGTCATTGGTTCCTAGGTGGATGACCAAGTGAAGTTTTCTACCCACTCCTACTTACCACATCCCTAATCCTAGGTTCCACTCTCCCTGCCTCCATTCCCGGTATACAAACAACCTATTCCTTGGGTCCCCCCTTTCTCCCTCAGCAGATGCATTTACTTATGGAATCCCCAATAATAACAACCCTTTTATCCATTGCAGGCCTGTTATTTGAACTCATGTACACACTTGATGGACCAGCCTTATCCCCTTTCATCTGCTCCCTGCCTGACATGGATATATCTCTGTCTTTACCATCAGTGTACACTCCTACCGCTTCTCCAACCATCTTGCCCCCATCTCTTCCTGGTTACCTTTGCTATCCACCTCACTGCGCTCCCTATTCTCTTACCAAACTCTATCTTCCCCACCATCCATTGCTCCACCCAGTCTAGTTATCCCTCCTTGCCTGCTCAAGCTACTCACTCCTCCTGCCCCATTGTCTCCATCCTCTGTCTCTGTGCTTTCTTGATCCTCTGTTCTCCCTTCCTCTATGCTGGCCAGTATTGCATACCTGTTTGATGAGGGACCCCATAATGGAACATTCCTCTGTTCCACCACTCCTTTTCCCTTCCTCAGTCCTTGCTCTGATCCTTCTATCCACCTACCATTTCCCCTAACCACCTGCCAATGCCCCGCTCTGACTTTGTAGTGTCCTTGAGGACGAGGAGGAGGTGTCTCTGGACACTTTGGCAACACCCATACTTCCATTATGTGCCTGTTGTCTAAATGCTGCAGTACAGTCTTTACCTGACCATTCCACCACTGTTCTTCCCCCCAACCTCATCCCCTCTCCTTCCACCTCCCATCTTGGCCATCTTATCTCTGCCTTGAGTTGCTCAAGAGTTTGGCACACAGGGCAGCCCCCTGCTCTCCACATTGTTCCCAGAAAGACTGTAGCCCCACATCCATTGCAGCTAACCACCCTCCCTTCCCTATCCAGCCCACTATATCTTCCCGCTTTCCATCTCCTCCAACCCACCCAGAAATCATGCTATTTGTACCAGCTCTTAGGTTCCCACATTCTTCTCATCTAGTATACACCAGCCCAGCTATGCTTCTCTGAAGTATCTGGTTCTTGTTTTACAATTAGGTTGACCCAGAGTTTTGCTGCAATCCCATTTTCCTGATGGTTTGTGAACTTTTGGTTTACCTTGACCCAGCCCAAACAACAAACTACCCCTCCTTCAGTCCTCATACCATAGCTTCCACCTCTTCACCTTCTATTCAATACTACACAGCAGTATTTAAAGTACACCCTAGATAGTGTTTTGATGCAGTCCCCTTTTCTTGCTGGCTAGTGAATGTTTGGTTAACCTTGGCCAAGCCTGAATGACAAAGTACTCCTCTCTCAGTCTTTCCAATGAAGTTCCCCCCTTCTACCTTCCATTCACACCCACACAACAGTATATAAGCACACCCTAGTTAGGGTTTTGCTGCGGTCCTGTTGTGCTGCAATATATTAGGCAATACAATATATAAGAAGGCTAAGAAATTATTACAAGTACATAATGATGAAAAGAATAAAATACAAAGATTAAGACAATGCAAAAATAATAATGTAGACAACTAGAAGAGTTAAATGGCTACAGCACCATATAGTCCTATATATGGGTACACAGACTGTAAAATAGTAATGATATAGTTCTGGGCATTTAAACATGCAAATGAATGAGGTTATTCAATGACCTACAATAACTGACCAACAGAGAGACTGGAGTTGAGTGGAGCAGAGTGGCTGGCAGACTGGCTGATTCCAGCAGACTTGAGGCAGACAAATGTCCTTGCATGGACAGGCCACTTGGACAATGCTACTTGCTAAAGCAGTGCAGATAGCCTGATTGGCTGGATCAGCAACTAGTCTGAGGGTATTGCTGAGTAGAGATTGCAAGTTCCTGCTGTTTCTTCTGACAGCAACTTCAGAAGGAATGACGACTGGTGGAGGGTTTTTTGGTTGCAATCAGCCCTTACGACCCCCCAAGCAAACTCCTGCAGTGTCAGCTGAAGAAGAACACAGTCGACTGCAGAAAAAACACACATAGTCCATCGTGGGAGGTAATATTTACATCCTCACAGCCCAATTGGCTGGATCAGTAGCTGGTGGGAGTGTTCTGCTGAGTAGAGATGGCAAGTCCCTGCTGTTGGACAGGATTGAGGGATTCTAGCTGATACATTTGTGAGTGTGTGTTTGTAATTGGCTGTGTCTGAACTTTAAGTTCAGGCATCATATTACAGGGATTAGTGTAGTCTGAATGTGAGATCTTAACTGCCATTTCAGTTTGATTCTTCATTTAGTTGGTGCAGGAGGGAGGAATTCTGGCTGGTAAGTTTGTGACTGTGAGTCTGTAATTGCATTTGAGATATTTTCTTAACTGCCATTTCTGTGTGCTTTTCCATATACTTTGGGCAGGACTGAGGCATTCTAGCTGATTCATTTGTGACTGTGTGTTTGTAATTGACTGTGTCTGGACCACAGTGAGTGGAGTGAGGAACCACTGCCAGAGGACTCCTTGGCTGATTGCTTTTGGACACAGCCTGTGGTGTAGTTCATCCCAGCATGAGCCCTACATTTATAGGGTGAGTCCCATAAGGCCTTGAAACATCTTGCATCCATACAGGAAGTAGCGTAGGGAGAAAGCATAACAAAAAACAAAAGAAAAAAACAAATATTTGGGGGATAAAAAATAGCCATCTTAAGAAGGCAGTTGATTGAGGTGGGAAACAGACATGATGGGAGTGGTGCAGTGCAGTGGTTGTGGAGCAGCTGTCTTCAGGGAGACTTTCTGGAGGCTGCAATGCTGCCCTATCTGCAGGCACCTCTCTGGGCTGAGAGAGGAGGTTGCCTGTCTCCGAGCAGAGGTGGCCAAACTGAAGGCAGCATCCACCCCCACTCAGAGGCCACCAGGTCCACAACCTGTACCTCAAAGGATGCCAGGGAAGAGGAGTGCTTGGACTATGATGGGCTCAGGGAGGGTGAGAAAGGGGGGGTTGATAGCACATTCCTCCCAACTGGTCCCGCTTAGTAACCCCTACACTGTTTTGGAGGAACAGGAAAGCCCCACTCAGGAACCCAAGGCTGGGACCAGGGAGGATGGAAGGGTCCTCCAGGATGGAGCCCCAGGAAAGGGAGACAGGGAACCCCAGAGGAGGGGGAAGAATCTCCTAGTGGAGGACTCTATTGTCCTGGGAGTGGAGATAGGGACACCTAGTGGGGGAAGGAAGGAGGTCAAGTGCCTCCCAGGAAGCGCTGTGTGGAATGATGGGAGGTGCATCCATAGGATCATTATGGCAATCGCTAGGAGGGAGCAGCTGGATGTCATTGTCCACCTGGGGCTGAATAACCTGGCCAGGAGAAGGGTGGAGTTAGCCAGAGTCCAGGAGGATTTCAGGAAGCTGGGGGGAACCTGAAACAAATAGCATGCTCTGTCTCATTCTCAGAAGTGCTACCTATCTAGGGCACAGGGGAAGCTAGGGCACTCCACATCTGTACCTTCAACTCCTGGTTGAAGGATTGGTGTGGAAGGGAGGGTTTTGGCTTCACAAGGGACTGGGGCCTGACCTAGGCAGATGTAAGCTTATATAAGGAGGATGGCCTGCATCTGTCCAAGAAGGGGACCATGGTGCTTTGTGAGATGTTTAAATGCTTCAGTTGTGAGCATTTACACTGGCCAAGTGGGGAGAGCCAGGATGGTCAGGGGCTTAGGAACACCAATAGGAACATGCAGGAACATATGTTGACTACAGGAACAGCTAAAGCAGGCAGGGAGGGGCAGGCAGGGGAAGAATGCATAATGAGTGGTACAGGGGGGCAAGAGCACATAGGAAAGAAAACAGGGGTGGGGGAAGATGCTGGAAAGGGAGAACAAGAGCAGAGGGAAGGCAGACTGTAAAACATGGCAGGTCATGCTAACGAATGCCCATAGCTTAGGAAATATGGTTCCAGACCTGGAGGCATTGTTGGCAGATGCAGACCTTGACATAGCAGCAATAACAGAGATGTGGTACTCTGCTAATCGTGACTGGGAAGTCAATGTACCCGGCAATACACTGTTCAGGAGGGACAGGAAGGATAAAAAGGGTGGGGGAGTGGCCTTGTACATCAGAGATGGTATAAAGGCTGCAGAAGTTTAGGAAATACAAGGGGAGGCTGAGGTAATGTGGGTCACCATGGAGCCAGGGAATGGAACAGCAATACACACAGGGGTGATCTACAGACTTCCGGCACAGAGGGAGGGAGTAGACAGGGAACTAGTAGAGAACATATATGACATGGCAGCTAAAGACGAAATCCTGCTACTAGGGGATTTCAATATGCTAGACATGGATTGGGCCACCCAGTTGGCTGCTTCAGCCAGAAGCACAGCCATCCTGGAATCCCTTCATGGGGTTGGACTCAGGCAGCTGGTGCATGAGCCAACCAGGGTCAAGTCAATTCTGGATCTGTTATGAACCAATGGTGAACCGAGTCGAAGAAAAACAGGTGGAAGGGTAGCTGGGGTCCAGTGACCACCACATGATGTGGTTCAGCATGGAGACATGGACTCAGTTAAGCTACACAAGGGTAGGAGTATTAGATTTCAAAAGGGTGGATTTCACTGAAATGGGTAGATGTATAGAAACAGTCATGGGGAAGGGAAAGGTAATAGAGGGGATGGAAGAACAATGGGAGAAACTGAAAGGATCCAAAGTGGATATAACAAACCAATGTGTTAGGATAGTGGCGAAAGGCAAAAGAAGAACAAAACCACTATTGTTCTCCAAAGAGGTGGGGGACAAAGTCAGGTCTAAAAGGCTGAGTTTCAAGAAATATAAGAGGAGCCAAAGGGAGGAGAATAGGGAGGTGTCCCTTGAATGTCTAAGGGAAGCAGCGAAGGCTGTTAGGAGGGCAAAGGCGCAGACAAGAAGAGGGCTTAGTACGGTCTGTAAACAAAGGGGATAAGTCATTTTATAGGTACATCAGTGAAAGAAGAAAAACCAGGGGGGGGGGGGTTTTGAGGCTCAAAGGGGAGAAGGGAGAGTGAAAGGAGTAGGATCTGGACAAGGCAGAAATACTGAACAAATACTTCTGTTCAATATTCACTAAGGAGGGGAAGGGTCAAGGACTACAGTTCAGTTGCAGAGGCAATGGGGGGGTAAGTGGACACAAGTCCATTCACAGTGGAAAGAGTTCTGGAAGAACTCACAAAGCTGAAGGTGAATAAGGCCAAGGGGCCAGACGGCATCCACCCGAGGATATTAAAGGAGCTGTGAAGGGAATTAGCAGTGCCTCTGATGGCCCTGTTCACAGAGTCACTAAACACAGGTGTCATTCCAGAGGACTGGAGGAGGGCACATGTAGTCCCACTGCACAAAAGCGGCAGTAGGAAGGAGGCGGGGAACTACAATCAAGTCATCCTTACCTCAGTGGTGGGAAAGATCATACAGACATAGCTGAAAGAAAGGATAGTGGCACATCTGGAATCCAGCCATGCTCAGGATCCGAGGCAATACAGATTCACAGCAGGAAGGTCATGTCAAACGAATCTAATAGATTTTTTTTATTGGGTGACTAAGGAAATAAATCAGGGCGGGGTGGTAGACATCACCTACCTAGATTTCATCAAAGCCTTCTACACCATCCAACATAAAAGTCTGATTAACAAGATGGGTAGTCTGGGCATGGGAGACAAGGTGGTGAACTGGGTTAGGAACTGTTTAACAGACAGGAGACAGAGAATGGTGGTAAATGGGGTACAGTCTGGGGAGAGGGGGTGACTAGTGCAGTACCACAGGGATCAGTACTAGGACCAGTCCTGTTCAATGTCTTCATTAGTGACATTGCAAAGGGGCTGGAAGCAAAGGTGTGCCTGTTTGCAGATGTCACCAAGATTGCAACAGGGTGGATACTCCAGAAGGGGTGCAGAAAATGAAGAGGTACTTGTAGAAGCTTGAAAGATGGTCAGAGATGTGGCAACTGAAGTTCAATGCAAAGAAGTGCAAAATAATGCACCTGGGTAGAGGGAACCCTGGGGAGTGCTACATGTTGGAGGGAGGGGAGCTGACAGTCACCAAAGAGGAAAGGGACCTCGGGGTTATCATCTCTGATGATCTTAAGGTATTAAAGCAGTGCACAAAAGCAGCAGGGAGGGCTAGTGGCATGCTGCGGTGTATCGGCAGGGGTGTCACTAGCAGAAGGAAGGAGGTGGTGATGCCATTGTGTAAAACATTGGCAAGGCATCACCTGGAGCATTGCATGCAGTTCCTGGGGGCCACACCTGCTCAAGGACATAAATAAGGTGGAGACTATCAAGAGAAGGGGAACTAGTCATTAACCTCAAAATTAGCCTCAAAAAAACAAAGACAATACTCTTTGCCCACCACCAGAACAAAGTCAACAACAACCCCCTCCAAATCCTCCCCACCACTCATCAACCACTTGAACAAGTTTACTCTTACAAATACCTTGGGATCACCTTTGACTCGGCCCTCATTTTCATGCCCACATTTCAGCCCTCGCTTCTGCTGCTAACGCTCATCTTGGCATCCTCTACCATCACAAGGACTGCCTCCCACCTGATACCCTCAGACTTGACATTACATCCTCAGTAATGTCCCTTGTCGATTATGGTCTTCCAGTCTATGGTGCTGCTGACTCCACTGCCCTCAACTAGATTCGACTCACCCTAAACAAGGCTTGCAGACTAGTGACCAGTGTTCCTAGGCTTACCCACACTTGTCAGCTCTATGACATGGCCAAACTCCTTAGCCTCGATGAATGCCTACACTACAAAACTTGCCTACTAACTAAGAAGATTGTACTTGAGCTCTCATCCCCTGGGGTTTCTGCCTCCATCCAACTTACACCTTCCAGAGTCACTACCCAAACCTTTGACAAGGTTGCCTTACTGGTACCTAGAACTACGACCACCCAGGCACAGAGGTCGTTCAGCTACAGAGCCTCGTCCTGGTTCAACTCACTCCCTGCAGCCATCTCCAACACCACCAAAATTATCTCCTTCAAAACTGCCCTACGAAACCAATTGTTCAACACCTGCTGCTGCACCTGTCACTAAGAGATGCTCTGCTGCTCTCAAAACACTACTGACATAGCCCTCTGGGCCGAACTACCCCTCACCCCACCCACCCCTCCCCGTGGCCTCCTTCTCCACTGCCAGTTCCTACTGGTACCAATCTGTCAAGTCTGAAATTTTTTTTAATTAATTACTCTTTGTGTTCAAGCAACCACGTAAAACTATGTTATTCTGTATGATTGTATTCTGTACTTATATTGACTCTGTATGTCCTCTCTGTGATGAGATACCTTTGTAAACGAGCCTCTGGCTCAAAGGTTGTAAATCCGATTATACAATAAATAAATAAATAAATAAAAAGATGGTGCAGGGCTTGCACCACAAAACATATGAGGAGAAACTTAGTGACCTCAATATGTACTCACTGCAGGAGAGGAGACAGCGGGGAGACATGACTGAAACTTTCAAGTACCTCAAGGGTAAAAACAAGGTGGGGGACCTTTTCCAATGTAGAAAAAGTACTAGAACAAGGAGGCACAATATGAAATTGGAAGGGTGTAGATTAAGAAGTAATGTGAGGAAGTTTTTCTACACAGTAAGGGTAGTCAACACTTGGAGTAGTCTGCCACAGGAGATAGTGGGGGGAAGCACAGTGGAGGGGTTTAAGCATACCTGGGACAGGCACAAGAGAAGCTTGAGAGGGGATGGAGTGATGAAAAGTCATTGATCACATAAGGTCAGTGGCCACATACAATGTATAGGGCCTATGGGCAGACTGGATGGGCATAGAGGTCCTTATCTGTTGATAATTTCTATGTTTCTTCTGCCAGCAACTTCACAAGGAACAATGACTGGGGGAGGGGTTTTTAGCTATAATCAGGCCTCACGACCCCTCAAGCAAACTCTGGCAGAGCCAGCTGAAGGAGAACACAGTTCACAGTAGAAAAAACACACACAGTCCATTGTGAGAGCCAATATTTAAATCCCACATGTCTAAAAAGTTGCAGCGCCAGAGGTAAATTGGTGTTGCTCCTAAAGGGGTTGGCAGTCCCAGCAGTAAACAGATCCAGAAGTCAGGAGTACTCCAACCACAGTCCGTGAACAAGTAAACTCACAAATCCAGCTTTTAAAGCAAGAATCAGCTTTATTGTCGGAGAAGGTACACTCACCAAAGAAAAGTAGTTACCTCTCAGTGCTTTACCTATTACACAGGCTTCGTCAGGAGGTTCTCTGACAATAAAGCTGGTTTTTGCTTTAAAAGCTGGATTTGTGAGTTTACTTGCTCACGGACTGTCCCTGGAGTGCTCCTGACTTTTGGATATTTAAATCCCCACAGCTCAATTGGCTGGATCAACAGCCGATGTGAGGGTCCTGCTAAGTGGAAAAGGCAAGACCCTGCTGTTTCTTCTGACAGCAGCTTCACAAGGAATAATGACTGGGGGAGGGCTTTTTAGCTGTAATCAGCTGTCATGACCCTCGAGCAAGGGGGATCCAGAAGTTATCATGATTCAAAAGTTGCAATGTAAGGGGACAAAAATGAAAAAGGCATCCTCTTCCATTTGGAGTTTTTTCACCTTGACCCAAAGAACAGTATGCGAGTAATATGCTGTTTATGTAAGGCCTCTTCAGCAGAGGAAGACAGGCAAGCAACCTTCCCATATCAACCTTAATAAGACTTTAACAGTGAATACATCCACTTCAGTGGACCAGGAATAAGTCACAAAGTGACATGGCAGGGGAAGTCACACAGGTTAACGCTGGTACTCACACTGATGGTATAGCTAAATTTTTCCATATAGAGCACAAAACCCCTTAGGCTCCAAACAGGACTGTGGCTACATCACCCCCTTTAGCTGTTAGGTCTTTATCAGAAGCAGAAAGCTCCTCAATTGAAAACAGAATGAGTTCTTCTCTGTCTCCTCCAGCATTTTTTGGGGTGTCAGTCACACCTCAGAAACAATTAACGATGCAGCAGGCTTTTAAATGGAAAACTAAATATGAACAAAGCTATCCAGCTTCTTAGCAGTTAAATAAAGCAATATCTGAAATGACTGCACTGTACATGTGCCCATTTTCTATTGCTGACTCTGTTGGGTTTCAAGAGGTGATGACTTTTGCTGGCCCTTAGTATCAGCTGCCACCACAGACATAGTTCTCCAGAAAGGCTGTGCCAGCTCTTTATAGGGAACTGCACCAGAATGTAAACCGTGCCTTGCAGTCATTGGCTATTGAAAAAGTTCATATAATGACAGATATGTGGACGAGTGGTCAAACAGCAGACTACATGACCGTCACCGCCCACTGAATATCATTTTCTTCTTCAATGTCCTCTGGCACAACCAGGGTTCAACAAAATCCTCAAAAACAGGCCACCCGCTGTATTGCAAGCTTTGACAAAGAAAATCACACTGGTGCAAACTCTTACCGGAGTTAAAGGAATGATTATCAGAATGGCTTTCCTCTAATGGCCTTTCCCCAGGATTTGTGGTTGCAGACAATGGAGATAACATTGTGAAAGCATTAAGAGATGGTGGATTTCTGCATTTATCATGTTTTGCCCATACACTCAATCTAGTAATATAGGACTTCCTCCGTGAAGACAGGCGTGTGCAGAATAGTGTGCAGAATATGTTGGGTGCTGCACTAAAGATGTGGTCACTTTAGGCACTCTGCAAAAGCTTGTAGAATTTTGCAGGAACTGCAAAAACAGAATAGCTTACTGATTCACAAGGTAAAACAGGAAATTGCTACGAGGTGGAACTCCACCTTTTACATGTTGCAGAGGTTCCAAGAACAGTGCAAATCAATGTACCATACACCATGGACCACACAGTAGGGAAAGGGAATTTTCAGTCACCTCTGGACAGTGTAATCTTATAACATATTTATGTTTTTTATATATTTATTTAGTTATTTGGAATACACCTTTGATCACACATGCTTATTTACAGCGGTTCCATGTCAAGGAAAATAAGAGGTATAACACAAAATCAACCAAAGACAAAACAAGTCATGCAGCTCTCTTGTAGCATAGGCAGCTTAGGCAATATGAGTCTGTATGTACAATCAAAGACAAATGATTGTGGCTCCATGGAGTCTATTGAACAATAAGGGGTTAAAGACCTATAAGATGTCTAGATACAGTGTGAACTTCATTACAAGTTAAGGAGAACAGAAAGTTTAGTCACATTAGTGTTGTAGTAGGAGCATTTGACAAGTAGCAACAAGTTCTTTTCTCTGTGCCTTCTTAAAATGGACAAATTTGGGGAGTCCAACATGGGATTTAACCAGTGAGATGCCTTTACTGCAAAGGAGCTCCTAACCAGGCTTGTTTTCCAGAAGGGAATTTCCAGAGCATTCCTAGTCATACTCCTTGAGGTGTAACTGTTGCTAACTGGGTGAAACAGGTTACAGATAGCAAGAGGGTAAGGCCTAACAGTGCTTTTTGGGGCAAGCAGGCAGGTCTGGTACCTTATTCTGTCCTGTAGGGGGATCCAGTTGGTTAGGTGTAGAGGAAGCAGCTATGTGCAATCTTGTCTGTACCTAGTGCAAAGTGACAGGTCTTGATGAACACCAGCATTACTCTGTTGAGTACAGTGTCACTTGCCATGGCATAAACGGGGAGGCCATAGTCTAGGATAGGTGGATTGAGCTGAACACCATGATCTGATTTTGGTTATAAAGTTCAAGTTATTCCGCAACAGAGCTCCTAACTTGTGATTTGTAGGGCTGACAATGTTATCCACATGCTGGGTGAAGGATAGAGAGTCATTCAGGATAACACCTAGGGATTTGAAGGAGTCTTACCTGTCCCAAACTAGCTCCTTTTTCATTAAGGATGATAGGGGGAGAGACCTTTCTTTTCTGTTTTGGGTCTGAGAATAACATGGAATTAGTTTTTTTGAAATTTCAGACCAGTTTGTTTTACATGAAGGATTTCTCCAGAGACTTAACATTTTCTTGGAGGACAGTGCATAATTTTGTTTGGTGTGAACTACTCGCGAATAAAACAGCATCATCAGCATACAGTACCACCTTAGCTATCTGGCAGGCTTCCGGCAGGCTGTTTATGGATAAGCCAAATAAGAGGTGGCCCAGTATTCAGCCTTGAGGGACACCTACCGAAACACTTTTAACATATGAGAGATGGCCATCTATCTTCACCAGCTGCAAGTGGTTGGAGAGGTAGCTGCAAAACCAGGTGATAGTATCCAGGGAGAAGACAAGTATGAGGAGCTTTCTAGCAACAGCTTATGGTTGACAGATCAAAAGCTTTGGTCAAATCAATGTAAATGGAATCCACCAGGTGACCGCCATCATGGCCTCATGCAAGAAATTGGTGTACTCTATTAGGACTGTGCTGGTGTTCTAGTGCTTCCTGAAACCATGCTGCTGGGCACACTGAATGTTATACTTATTTAAGTAGTTGACCAAGTGGTAAGATAATATGCATTCAAGGACCTTGGACAGGGGGGTTGAAGCAGGGGTGTAGCCAGGAATTTCAGAACTGCACACCAAGTTGGAGTTACTGCTATCCACCCCCCACCCCCATTGAGGTGAGCTACCTCTCTCCCATCCATGCCCCCTCACCCAATGCATCATTTTCTGTATTATATACAAGCACACCACTAGCCACACCACCAACAGGTGTTAGAACAGACTGGCCTTTGGTTACAATATTGCACTGTGACCAGCCTATGTACCTCATCATCAAGGTACTCAGTCCCACAGAGGTCCATTCCCACCACACCATACATGCCACCACATCAACTGGTTTCAGACTAACAGACTGGCTTTGGATTACAATGAATATTTCATTGTGACAAGACATTGTACCACATCAAGGTAGCCAGTCCCACAGAGGTCCATTCACACCCACCACTAGCCAAACCACACCACAGGTACACACACACACACACACACACAAAAGCACCCAGCAAAAATCAGTCATACAGCAACTTACACAGGCAAAAACTCAAACTTACCAGGCAGTAGATTACAGTAAAAGGCTGGGTAACCTCAGTTGCGCTACACCCCAAAGAGCCCCATACCACCAAAGCATGGCATGTTCGCTCTTCCACTGAAAACCACACAAGCAGGCAAACACACCAGACAGCCAAGCTCCCACTCCAACCAAAATGCAGTCATATGCTGCAGCAGCCCAGGAATGGCCACAGCAACAAGTCGGCAACTCAACTTACCAGGCAGTGCATTACAGTAAAAGAAGGCTGAGTAACTTCAGTGATGCTCGGGTTTTGCTTCCGGTACCGTAACCACCTACCATCACATACACAGAAAGCCACCTGTTGTGCATTGTGACGTAAATCCACAATGCTTGTATGGGACATATTTCTTTCCCCTCATCTTTACCTTCAGCCTTCCAGACACCAGATGTTCAGTTCTTGAACCACAGCACTCCAGATGTTACCCTAGTTCCTGAACCCCATGCAAGACTGCCAGTTGTTACTTTGGCACAGCTCAATTGCTGAATTCCATTATGTGTTTGAAAACCTTCTGTCTTTGCATGGATCAAAGTCTTTGAGCACACGATCTACATCAGTTTCAATGTCTTGATGTATATGCAGAACGACAAGTCCCGTAAGGTGTTCTTTGCTCATGCTGCTTCTGAGCCATGTCTTGATCCTCCGCAAGGCACTGAATGATTATTCAGTGCTCACCACACTGACTGGCATAGTGACCAAGATTGATAAGGCGGCATTTAAGTTGGGATACAGATATGGATTCAGTTGTTGCAAGGTTGTCAGAATTGATTCTGGTCTATCTGCCAAAGGTACACCACACCACTTTGTGTTCCATAGTTCCAACTCAACTTGAAGCTCTTCTGATCGGCTTAGGTCCATTTGGTAGGCAGCAAACAAGTCTGCCATTTGTGCCTCCTGTAGAAACCCAAGTTTTTTTGGTACAAGGTACTGGGCAAGAAAACGAGGGCGGAATTCGATTAGCTGTGCCTGCAGTTCAGAAATCACATGGTCTAAAAAGCGAATAAATATGTTACGCCTGCAGTATTCTTCAGGAGTAGCAGCATTGATATTGTTGCATTGCATTTGCCTACCACATCTATGGGGCACAGACTCTTCAATACATGCAGTGTCTGCCAAAGCCATGATATTGTGATACAGCTCCACAAACGTCTTCTCTGAACCCTTCCTCATGTCCTTCAGTCTGTGAGTAAGTGTGAAGGTTTCTTCAGAGGCCTGTTTTAGATCAGTGCTGACCCATTGCAAGTAAAGATGGAGTGGTTTTGTTCTGGTCAAAACAAAGTCCACACTACACAGTGTCACAAGGAAGTCAAATCTCAGTATTGCAGCCAATAGTATGTCCCCTTCACTGTCATATTCAGCTATCTTTTCTAGACTGTTGGCTACCACCAAAAACTTGTCTTTGAATCTTGAAAGAGAATCTGTTTGGCTTATCCATCTGGTGTTTCCAGCTGTAGGAATTGAGGATATACAGTCTGCTGGCTTATCACCATAGTCAGATGAGAGATTGCGGAATTCTCTGCGCTCCGACAGAAAGGCATTATGGCACTTATACGATGATTTCAGTGTTGAGATTATTTTCTTAGTAGTATAAAACATATTTGCTATTTGTCTTGTGGAACATGAGTGGACAATTGCAGTGTTCAGGCTGTGAGCCTTGCAAATAGTGTACATTGCTTCAGGGGCCACTGCCTTGATCTTTGCTTGCAAACCGTTGAACTTACCACTCATGTTGCTGCCTTTGTCATAGCCTTGTCCTCTCATCAGAGTTGGATCCATGCCCCAAGCTGTTAACCACTGCAGGAATAGTTCTGTGAGTCCATGACCGGTGCTGTCAAAACCTTCTGTGAATTCCAAAAAGTCTTTACAGATGTCGACGTTCCCGGAAATGTCACGATGTACATAGTGCACAGATAATGAGATCTGTTTCTTTGTGGATATGTCCGTAGTACCATCTGCTATGAAGCTGTGCCACTTTGGTTCCTTTACATTATGCAAGATTTTTCTCTGCACTTGTTGTCCCTTTACCTTTATCAATTCATTTTGAATTTGTGGTGACATGTATGTGCCATTCCTTGGAGCTACTGTGATGTGTTCTTGTAGCTCCGGATCCATCTCCGCAGTGTACTGTACCATGGCATTAAAGTTGCCAAGCACACTAGATTTGCCTCTTAATACAATGTTTTGCCTTCCACAAAAGATAATAATCAGACATATGCAACGTAGAACATGCACGGTCCTCTCCGTTGTCTTGTTGCTGCACTCCTGAAGAGATTGGCTTGCAGTTCTCAACTTCCCTGCACAAACCGAGAGAAATGCATCTGCTCTAGCAACAGCATTCCCTTGGTCCTTTGCTTTGCTGTGCATTTCCAGAGTCTTCTTCCCATTGGACCAATCCCTCATTGGTGTAGATACCAGAATCATGCAACTGGAACTGAATACAAAGCATGGAGCACAGAATTCACCATCCAACTGCTTTGAATATCTTGCAAATCTGTAATCATGCAAAAGCTGTGCATTAGAATGCCTGAAATGCTGGCTTGGACCTTCAGGACCTATCAGATACCCTGGAAAGTGAAAGCCTGGTGGTGGTAGCCACTGTGTTTCCAGAATTTGCTTCTTTTCATCATCTGTAAGATGTGCCCGATTAAAATGGCCAAGGTCTTCAGCGCTACAAGGATTCTGATCTGGTTCCCGGGGGATGCTCTTAGTTGGGATGTCCTCAGTGACCACTTCTTCCAGTGGACAGCTGGTAGTCTGGAAAGCTTCAATGGTATGTTCTTCCAGGGAACTGTTCAGATTCTGGATAGCCTCCATCAAGGTAACTTCATCCAGGGAATGGCTGTCAAGGGTAAGTTCTTCAGTGGCGTCCAATAAATGACAGGTGACATTAGCTTACTCGAGAACAGCATGCAAAGTTGAAACTTCAACTTGACTTTCATCTCTCAAGAGTGGTGCACAATTGTCCAATGCATTCTCAGTGGTACTTCTGTGCTGTGGCTCCATGTTGCCAACCCTGAAACACACAAATGCTCGAACTTTAACATGTACTGCGCCAAATAATTGCCAGTGCTCATTATAAATACCATGCATTGTCAAGTATGCATTTCTTACCCAGAGGCTGATGAACCTCGAGTGAGGAAGGACTGCATCACCCTACACATTTTTGCAGTTTCCTCCATTCTGGCATGTTTTGCCTTTCGGACATGTGCACCAGATGGCGGCTTGCATTTTCCAGCCTCCATCTTGAGAATGAAGAGATTAGCTTTAGAAATGCAAGAATAGGACACCATTGGAAAGACATGTAAATACAGCAGATGCTTGAAGGGGAGGTTGAAGGACTGTACTGTTCTGTACCTTGATGTAGTGGAAAAATTGTTCAGTGAAGTGTAGCTTCTGACCGACGTGTATTCAGCGCAGCTCCTGTGTAACCACAGCTGGCCCCTGCCTTTCATAAGGCAAAAAAAATAACTAATTAATAGCCCAACTAGTACAAAGCAAGAATGTCTGACAAGAAATGCAAAAAGGAGAACCAGATGTAGTGGCAAACCAGATGTACTGGGATATTGACGATTGGCTGCTGCCGCTGTGAGTAATGGTAGCTAGGATAATTATAATTTTAGGTAACCATTCCTCTATTAAGTTAATCCAAAGAGGGTACCGTGCCTCAACTGAGCGTAATATTTTTTGAAAAGATGGCAGCAATTACTAATAGTCAGTTCATAATGTACAGGTGGCAAGGCTGGGAACCCTTATTACCAACTGCATTCCAAAGTTTTACAATGTTATACAATATGACGACATTGGTTTATAATGCTTATAGAATCAGTCAATGGCATAACAAATCCGTACAATCAGGATTCCTGTTTCAGAGGTCAAAGTGCTGGTGGATTCTGTATCAGGCTAGTAAGTTTACTTTAGCCTTGTGGGCTTTGTAGTGCAGAAAGCAACATTTCAGTAAGTACACCAGCTGGGCCAGTGGAAATGTCTATGGGCCTAGTGGATTTTCCCAGTAAGTAGCCCTGTTGGCTACTGACTACCAAACTATTTTGACCCATTTTTCTGAGAACGCTTTTCACAAGTCCCTTGAGACTCCTCTGATGAGACAGCATATGAAATCAACAGTTCTGTATGACTGAAATAGATGTTCTCTTAGTGACTACAATGGCTGCTACCTGCAGGACATGCCTGTAGCAACTGAAATCCATGGATGCCTGTGCAGTGCTCTTGCCCATGAAACTCCTACCAGTAAACCCGTGAACAGTCAGCACCAGATTGCTTAATATGTTGCATTTACAATTGTCGTCATTGACACAGCAGGATGTTTTTATGTGACTGTTGCAGTGCTATGAAAGGGCCCCATTGCATTAAAGACTGATTATTTGTTTAGAGTGTTAGCCCATGACAGAATAAATGCTTTGATGCATTATTGTGTTTCATTATTCAACTGTTTGCACAAGTTATTTGAAAATAAAATGACTGAGGTTCCATGACAACAGTAAGTATTGGTTTGCAGCATAGCAGAAGCAGGTACTGTAAGCAACCCAATGCATTGCTTGGGTTAATGGAAGTCATTCTGGCCTTTGGGAGTTTAAATACTGGTGTACTCCAACAGCACTTGCCTATTACCTTGACCCCGCTCCTGGTACACTTGTGCACTATGAGTGCTGCTAGCATCAACACTGTTTTGTATGTTTATATGTTCTTTTGTATGAATTTGGACATGTAATGTACCCAATATTACATTGTGGTTTATTGAACAGAATACCTTGTGTTCAAACTGCTACAAACATGTACTACCAACGTACTATTGTAACTTGTTCAGTGTACCCTCCTGGGGAAACATTTCAATAAATAAAATAAGCTAACATGTTGGAGGAACTAGGAACACCACAGAACACTGCCATTCAGTAAAAACACCAAGCACTTAATCTGGCTCAACGCCAGTTCATATTTATCTGTATCCCCTACCACCAGGTCATGCACTGAAAGTAGGCAGCATTTGTCTAGTGCACTTACCCAGCTGATAAAGAAAAGCCATTGAGGCATTGGAAAGTTAGGGACTAAATCAAGGGTCCCACCTTGACATTAGTGATTTAGCTTGCTCACGTTGGAATTCCAGTCTGAAATGTAGAGGACCCACTCCTCACATGGAGCTTACAGTAAATATAGCCAAGTTTGGCAGTGGAAAGTTTAAATGTGCTATGTTGGGTGGGGGTGTGTGCTAGTTCTTTTGGATTGTTTGTATGCCACAACCCAGCAGCACCCCTGGACGAAATGTAAATTCTAGTGTGTGAAGCAACATAAAAGGTTTGAGCATGCTAAGTTTGGATTTGAGTTTTAGGAGTTTGTGGTGCTCCTTCTTGGCATGCTCCCTTTGAATACCTGTGTAAAATCATTGATGGGAGCACAGTGTATAAGATAAGCCAATTAGACACATTAGCCATTGAGGCATTGGAAAGTTAGGGACTAAATTAAGGGTCCCACCTTGACGTTGGTGATTTAGCTTGCTCACATTGGAAATCCAGTCTGAAACTAAGAGGACCCACTTCTCACATGAAGCTTAAAGTAAATATAGCCACTTTTGGCAGTGGACAGTTTAAATGTGCCATACTATGTGTGGGGGAGTGCACCGATTCTTTTGGATTGTTAAGAATGACTACACAAGGCCACAAAGTCATGTAGGACAAACTGCAGTTATGCCCTTTTACAGGTCCTTGGTAAGGCCTTGTCTAGACAACTAGACAAGTATGGCATAATGGCTGTTGGCAGATTTTATAGTGTGCTAGTATGCTGTTCCATTATCTTGCAGCACTTCAGGCTTGTGCTGAAGTCCTGTAGAAGGTAAAATTTCAAGAACATCAGCTGTGCCAATACAAAAGTCTGTGGGGCTAGTTGACTTACCAGTCACTAGCGACTGCAAAACATACTTTCACCCCTGGTGGTCGAGTACTGTCACCCACACCTCAAAAAGGACATTAACCTGCTGGTGAAGGTCCAGAGGGCTACAAAGATGAGGGTAAGGCATAGGTGAAGAGATTGAGGGCACTGAACATGTGTTCCCTAATGACATGCAATAGCGATAGACAGAGGACATGATTTCACCTCAAGTACTTGAAAGGGATAAATAAGGTGGTTAAGGAGTCTTTATGCTGAGTGAGTGGCAACCATAACCATAGCCATAGAATGCACTACCCAGGGAGCTGGTAGAGGTGGAGACTGGATGGGTTTAAGAGGGGATGGGACAGGTACAGGGGGAGGGTAAATCTGACCAGGCCCAATTCAGGTGGAACGACTGGGGATGGTATAACCCAAGGGGGAAGGGACACCAAAATCGGCCCTCAATGCGGGTGCTGAAAATCGAGCAGACTCAAGAGACCATTAAGGCCTTTTCTGCTGGAATTTTAGCCATGGCACCTGAACTGAGATCAGGGATTGTATGGTGACTCAGGGAGGACTAGGGATGGGTAGGGGAAAAAATAGATAGGGTGGTACAGAGATCGGGTGGCACAGAGATAGGAAGGAAATCAGAGGCTGGACAGAGTCCATTGTCAGAAGGATGGGCAACGACAGAGTAGGGGGAAGGAGGGCTAGGCATCCATATTTCGGCCAGAGGGAATAAGGCCAGAGGGTAGGACAGATGAAGTTGTCATGGATAGATGGAGTTAGTCAGGTACAGGAGTGTGAGGCTTGAAGGTGGGAGCGCAGTGGGAATTTAAAGTGGGCAAGCTTGGGTTCCTCAGCAATGTGTGGTAGGAGTGAGTTAAGCTAAGCTGGGGCACGATAGAGAAAGGAGCATTGTCCCAGGGAAGTTTTTTCTTGACAACTGCAAATTTAAGCTGCCAAACATGTTGTTCATCATCTTTAATACATTTCTCAGACTAGGAAATGTTACGACTGTCAGTGAACAATTATTTCTATCCCTCTATCCTGTGGCCTCATGCGCAACCACCCAGGCGTGAGGTTATTTCAGCACAACCCACAACCTGGACCGCATTATTGCTATTATAAGGGATACCACCTGTTCTGATTTTCGCAGGACAGTCCTAATTTGGGCAGCTGTGTCCTGCAAAAAAAAAACATGAAAAATACTACATGTCCTGACATTATAGTAGAAAAAATATTTTCTAACTTTCCACTAAATGTTGCAGAAAACTATAATACCTTAACTAAAATACCTTAAAATGATAAGAAACAATAGAAGCAACTAGGAAACTACAATACTTAGCCTTAATTCTGATTATATAGAGGAAAACAAGTCTGTTGCATTGGCAAAGGTTACGTACTGTCCTGTGAAAAATCATGTTTCAATAAGAAATGTCCCACTTTGGGCTTCTTAAAAGGTGGTAACCCTAGCTATTATACAATGGCTTGTTATAAATATAAAAAACCTTTACAAAAATGTTTTTAGTAGAGTTTTAATGAGACAGTGCATCAGTGCTGACCTGCCTTTATGAAGATAAATATTCTTAAACATACTACCATCAGGCATCAGCACTTCAGTTACATCCTGACCTGCCACCATAGAATCAAACTGCTGACCTGACACCATTATTACGCAACACTAACCTGCGGTGCATAAAACTGCTGACCTGTCTTGATAAAAATAAAGGACTACCATCAGCATCATTGTACAGCAGTAACAAACATTCCTTTTAAAATCATTATAGGTAGTTGTTACTGCAGTCGTGCCATGGTTACACAACACAGGTATCCCAGGCCCCAGCATTGTTCTAGGTTGGTTGATACGGAGTTAACTGAGCAGCAACACTTGAGAACACAAAAAAACGGCACAAAGAAGTTAAAGCAGGGCAGGATTAAAAAAAAACTTTGGACTACAGGCTACAGCCAGTAGTCTCCATGGACACAACACATAGAAACATAGAAGTTGACAGCAAATAAAGACCACAAGGCCCATCCAGTCTGCCCATTTCTTTTTCTACCTTTTAAATCTGCCATTGGCCTTTGCTCTGTCAGTGGCCTATCTATTCATACTCATCTGTATTGCTCCTTTATGCCTATCCCATGCCTGTTTGAAGCCCTGCACTGTATTCATAGCAACCACTTCCTGAGGTAGACGGTTCCATGCATCCACCACACTCTGTGAAAAAGAATTTCCTCACATTCCCCCTTAATCGGCCTCCCTCTAATCTCATGCTGTGTCCTCGTCCTGCTATTTTTCTTATATTGAAACATGTTAGACTCTTTCACCTTGTTAATGCCCTTAAGGTGTTTGAATGTTTTGATCATATCACCTCTATCCCTCCTTTGCTGTAGGGTATACATATTGAGTTCCATTAATCTGTCCTCATATGTTTTCTGATTGTCTCTGCCCCTGCCCCAATTTGGTTGCCCTTCTCTGGACTGCTTCAATTTTGTTAATGTCCTTGTGAAGGTGTGGCCTCCAGTACTCTATGCAATACTCCAGATGGGGCCTAACCAGTGTCTTGTAAGCAAGCAATAATGCCCGACAGGGTGGGTGGTATTGGGCAATACCGGACCGGCCGGGGTGTAATGAGGCCCAATGCCACAGGCGGAGGGCCTTATAGCCCTTGGCTGGTCTGGTATTGCCTATACCACCCACCCTGGAGGGCATTATTGTGCTTAGAAAATGGGCACAGTAAAAATAAATGGCAGAGAAAAAAATTGTTAATGCAATAATTAACTGAGATTAACTTTTGTAATTAAATAGTTCCCCCACCTGTACTGGAACAGAGAACTTTGTTCTAATGGAGATGCTGTAGTTAAGGAAATGAAAGCATAACTAGTGGAATGCTTTTGGTGCCACTACAGCACAGTTTCTATTTCTACAATTGCCCCCCCTTCCCCATGGAACAGTTTCGTTTGCAGGCCTGCCTTTTGTTGTTTTTTTTTTTTTTTTTATATTGGGGAGGAGAAGAGGTGCAGAAGAGTTTTGAACAGCGATCTGGCAGAACGGGAGAATGACAGGTACCTCTGAAGTATTTCAGATGTGGCGGGAGTCTTACCCCTCTGTTGTGATGCATTACAAATTAATTTTAAAAAGAAACACAGTCAAAGTGTAACGCTTTTTTTTCGATTACGGGGAGACAATGCGACAGAATGTGGGAATAACGCTAGGAAAGCAACTGTGGTGCTGCCAAGAAATACTGGTGACATCTTGGAGGATATGAGCCATGATTTGGGGGATGGGGTTAAAGTTTTCGCACTTCTGGAGGTGAGTGGGCAGTGACCTCTTCTGAGGGAAAGGGGGGCTCTTTGGTTTGACAGCATGCTTGGCAGCCAATTAGCAAGAGGAAAAAGCCACTGGCAGTGAAAGTTGCTGGCTGCTGGAGGAGCGAGACGAGCACAGTGCTCTGTCTCAAGTATGTAGAAAGTCGTGGGGCATGGGGGTAGAATACGGATTTCTAACTAATAAAATTAAAGTTACCATAAATATGCGAAACAAAGGTTTTTATGTGGTTTTCTTTGACAGTTGGGACTGAATTACAGTGTTGGGTTAATATCTCTCGCTAAGTGAGAGATAAAAATGGCGGCGATTTCAAATACTGTTTGTTGGTTTTGGCCAATCATTAAGCAGGATGCATGCAAGGATTCATGTGTGGGTGAAGGAGTACTTGGGCTGGCACTTTTAATTTCCTGGACATCTATTGAAAGTTAATGTACCCCCCCCGGCAGGGGTACCAGCCAATCGGATGCCAGGAAACAAAAAAGCCCATTTTCTAAAGAGGGATCACTACCTCCCTCTTCAGACTTGATGCCCTACTAATACACCCCAGCACCCCCCTAGCCTTACCTACTGCTTTAGTGGTCTGCTTGGATTGTTCAAGGTAATTTTAAAGCCAGGAGTCGGGAGAAGCACTGGGGATTTACTTAATTTGAACTTACAGCAACTTATAACAATTATTTACTAGCCACGTCCATCTTTGAGCTGCCAAGTTGCACCAATGCACCTTGATAAATAAGTAAGCCTCCCTTCCCATTCCCTCCCAATCCCCCCTTCCGTTGCCAGACTCTTGAGACTTGACTGGATGCCAAGACTGACTGTTACAAGTGAGCTGGGCCACCCAGGGCTCACTCCTCACCACAGCACAGTACAGCCACACTCAAAGGGGAATGTCCATGTACAGTTGGGCCCCACCTCCATGTGAAGTAGGGCACAATTAGCAGATGCAGTAGAAGAAGTTAAACTTACTCGCTTCTAAGTTATTTCAAATATTATCTGGTTGATCCTGCCCACTCCTTGCCCAGGCATTTTAGGAAGCAGAGCCCTCCCCATCACACCCACAAGCACCTGCGGCTGTCCCCGTCATGACATTTCAGGTGGGGAGATATTATATACACACACACACACACACACACACACACACACACACATATACACACACACATATACACACACCAACACACACACACACACACACACGATATATATATACACACACACACACACACACACACACACACACACACACACACACACGCACTTAATATGTGGCTCCTTTGTAAAATAGCTCTGGTTTGGAGCCTGGACATTCATGGGCATGTCTAATACACTTACTGGCTAACAAGTGCCCTGCCAGTCAGTACTTACTGGCTAACAAGTGCCCTGCCAGTTGGTACTTGGTCTCGGTGTAGCCAGGACACTCATCTGTTCTAAACTGGAGCCATCTGAAGATTTGGCAATATAGTAATCTGTATTGCCAAATCTTCAGATAGCTCCGGTTTAGAATTGTAGTGTCTTGGCTACACCGAGACCAAGTACCGACTGACAGGGTACTTGTCAGACAGTACTTGTATCAGACACTATCAATGACTGGTTACAGGTGTCCGCTGAAATAGAAAAACATTCGGAACTGAAAAAGACTTTTAAAACTTTTAAATAGCAAATGTATCACATCAGTTAGCATGCTGTAACACAAAAGACACATAAAACTTTAGCAGCTGTAAAAGTCGAATTGAGCATGGGTGTTTCTGCTTTATCTTACAGCACTGCGGTTTGGAACGTGGATACAACAGCTGACAAAAAGCAAGGTAGATTACGGCAAAGTGGGAAAAAAAATCAGAAACACCACACTACCACAATCCACTGACTTGTATGTGAAAGAACTGTGAGATTTGTGCACAGATAGGATACTAGAAATTCAAACGGCTTTGGTAATAATACAGCATGCCAACAGACTATGTAGACTAAACAAGGCTGAGATTGGTCACAGTCAATCAAGCTCAAAAAAATGGAATAGGGACACAATGACATATAAAAACATTTTTGTATGACTTGCAAAATGTTTGACAACATTGCGATTTGCTTGTAAGGTTCACTAGTGACCAATGTCCAGATGCACAGATTGTTAACAGTTCCCCTTTAAGCAACTTACTGTTCCCTCACCCCAGGTCACACCTGCAACAGGCAGTGGCTCAGTGCATCTTTCCCAGACATCAATTTACATGTAAACAAACACTTACTGTAGAAATGAGCATCGACTCAGTGTACCTTTCCCAGTCACTACTTTGCATATAAACACCTACTATAGAAACAAGCCTTGACTCAGTTTGTCTTCTAGTCACCAATTTACATATAAATACACCTATGAACAAGTTTTGGCACAATGGGCCTTTCCAGGTCAATAATTTGTTCATAAGTAAAGAAATTCACCTGCCATTATCCATATTTAGTTTACTTCATCCCTTCACACAAAACATCCAAAACTTAAAATTTAAATACTGTACATTCTGAGAAGTAACTGGGCATCCCCTAGAACAGTGTGGGCCCTCCTTTGGGAGGCTGGCCTCACCATTTGAGAGACACTGCTCTATGTGAGGGGTAGATTTGCACCAGTCTTCCCTTTCTCACTCTCCAAATGGAGTTCCTCCAGCAATTAATATACCAACCTATTTATTTAATACTGATGTACTTAAGTATGTGGCACATCCTTTTTTGTGGCTAAACAATTTAATTTTCCAACGGTTACATAACTGTGCAGTATGTTTTTGTGTTTGATTAATTTGTTCCTTCACTGTATTTATCATTCTTTTTGCTGAATGATAAAAAATGAACCACTTCTGCTTCCTGCCACACAAATGATCATATTGATACTTTTTTTAATTCAACACATAATATACAGTTACAGGTAGTGCAATGTAAATACTAAATACTAAACAGTATGAAATTGTTCAATGTTTCGGAAGCAGCTCAGAACTCTGCCACATGCTGTGATTCCTTTATTTGTAGCTGATATAATACATGTATGTCGTCAAATCCTTATAACCACCTGACTTTGATAATGTTTGTAAACAGTGCAGCAGAGATAAGCAGCCATGCAATACAGCAAACTAGACCAAAATTCTGATTTATCTTGTGTTTGTTGGTCTCAGTGCCCATTGCTTAAACTGTAGCTGCCATTTTTATACCTTGCAAAAATAAAATGTGTGCCAGCATTTAAGTATCCAACCAGCCACTCATTCTCACAGAATACTGTGCTTTATTGCAAATATGCAGCTCTAAATTTTTTGTAAGAATCCAAGGGTCCACACAATGTTTTTAAACTGTCACACAAGGGATTAGCAGCTGACTAGGTGCTGCCGTTACCTGGCACTGTCACTGATAAAGGCAATTTGGCAAACGCACTGACTACACACTGACTCAAAACAAACCTCCCACGACCATGATCAGACTGCTGCCATAATATTCTGTGAAGAATTTCAGCTTGTAGTGTCCTCCACTCTGAACTCCACATTCCCGACTGACCTCAGATTCTACATACAAGTTATAACACCATCCTGACTAGGGCTGGTGGTGGGGGGGTGGAGAAGAGAGAGAGAGAAATGACTGACCATGACGGTGACGTGCCTGCCCACCACAAGTCCACAACAATTAGTCTCAGGCTCTTACCTCAAGTCACTGAACTTGGATTAAGGAACTCACTCTCCTGCAGCAGTACAGCTCAGTCTCAGCCTAGGACAGTGAAGCGTATCGCGGGTGCGACTCTCGACTTAAGTTCCACTTCCAACAATACGACACTCCTCGCCCGCCTTACGGCTCACTCTCTCTGTCTGAAAATTAAAAATTCACAGACTCTTAGTGGCGGTCGACAGCAGAGTAAAGCAGCGCAGCAGCAACTCCTTCAATGCCAGAATTTGGAAAAATCCTCACTCCCGTCCCATTCCGATACAATCTCTGGACCTGACTCATCTCTGGCTGCTGGTCTCCTGTGTCTTCAGACTTCTTGAGCAACTCCTCTCTCCATCAACAGACTGCACTGCTCTTAGATCAGGGCATTTAAGGAACCCACCAGACCATGACCCACCCCTCACAAAACACTGCCATGCCTCCTGTGTTGGCAAGCGGACCTGATTGAGAGACCAAAACATATTCTCAATCAGGTTCTCATGAGGCTAGTATGCAATCACGTCACTCACAGGCAGACAGCTTAAGTTTTAGAGACCCCTCCTCCCTCGGGAAGGACAAAGAGTGTCTGGGAAAGCCCATGGAAAAAAAACCCAAACAAAGGAATGCGGAGCGAGTGACAGACCAGCTGGCTCCTGCTACCCCAACTGATAGCTGCAGCATGCCTTGGCATGTCTGGCATATCGGTAGCTACGCCCTTGGGTGGAAGGTTGAAATGGGCCTGTAGTTAGTAGAGTTGGTGCAGTCACCACCCTTGAAGACAGGTATAACTAGAGTTGTTTTCCAGATGGCAAGGAGGTGGGAAAACTGCAGGAAGAGAGTGACTATCTTGAAGATGGAGAGAGAAAGTTCCCCCAGGGCCAGCAGTTTCATGTCTACCACATCACTCCCCACCCTAGTTTTACCAAGTACTCTTTTAATATATCTGAGGGTATCTGATACTGAGATGGGCTAGAAACAGAATTTGGGTAAGCCCAGGTCTTGGACAGAGCTGGCCCAAAACAAAAGCTATTGCTGCCTGGTGTTATTGGCAGGGTGGGGGGGGAGACGAGCTGAAGTCAGTGAATGCTGACTTGAATTTGTTAGCAATTTCAGTTGGGTCCGAGGTTACAGCGCCATCAATGTTGAACATTTTAGGGGGTGCTTTATCACTTCTAACCAAGAGTTCTGTTATATTATCCCAGAATTGTTTCCCATTACCCAAATTTCTGGTTTGCCTTTCTTTGCAGTGGGCAACCTTGGCTTGCCTTATTCTTCTATTGCACCTGTTTTGAGCTTCATTGTACCTGTGTGTCATCCAGAGAGCCAGTTGCTCTTGCTCGGTGCCATATGTTATCCCTCTCACACATTTGTGTTAATAGGTCAGAGGTGAACCAGCCTGATGCAGTGCCACAGATAATACTTTTTTTTTGGGGGGGGGGATATTTGTCACAGACTGCCATAAATTGGTTTAAGAAGCAGTCAAGGGCAGTGCCAATATGTGGGATAATGTCTAGGTAGCTCCAATCAGTGTCACATATTCTTTAAACTCCTCAGCCCTGTCTGCATAGGACCCTACTGGTTTTAGTATGGAGTGGTGGTTTGGGGGTTTTAGCATACCATAAACATTGAATAGGGGAGTGGTCACTGATTGAGTCAGGTAGGATAGAGACATCATAGACAGTGATGGGTGAAGTGAGCGAAATTCTCTTTGCGGAGTAATCCATGAAATTCCACCCATTTCGCAGAGCGAAATGCGAAATTTCGCCTGGCGGAGTGGCAAAAGTTCTTCCAGCGGAATGGCAAAATGTTGCCTTCCATGGTGAAATTTCACCTTGCATGGTGAAATTCTGCCTTCAGTGGTGAATTTCACCTGTGGAAGGCGGAATGTCACCCACGGAAGGTGAAATTTTGCCATGGAAGGCGAAATTTCGCCTTATGCAGGAAAATCTCGCAAATTACTCTACCAGGCAAATCTGGCCACTTCACTGGCACTTCACCAATGAAATTTACATTTGCTGCATGCCTAATTGTAGAGTCTTGTGGGGGGGGTAGCCAGGATCTCACCCTTATGTCAGTTGCTACAACCATTTAAGGAAGGAACATGTGAAGTGAGTGCTGACAGTACTGCCATATCTCAGGTCATTCCACTGATATGTCTTCTCATGCAGAGACTGAAAGGATTCTGAGAAACAGTTGAAGAGCAAGATGGAAGAAGATGTGACACTCTTGCCGAAAAGCTGTCTTTTTGGTTAGAAACACATCACAACATTGCCTTGATTTTGGAATCTGAACATTATTAATAGCAACAATGTTGGATACATGTTTCAAAATCAGTTTGCCAGTTCTTCTCAAGTCTTGTAGCATAGACCTCAACCATTATAAAGAACTTCTCGTTTATAAAATCGCTCTAAAATTACAAGAAACAGATCCCAGTGAAGGTAGTATAAGAAAATCCTTGCATTATGAAATGGAACTCACGTGCAGTTTGTCTGATGCCTCAACAGACAACATTGGGCAGGACTGGTTGACACAGGTAAAGACACTGCTGTTACTTCTTCTATCACAAGCTACTCAGCAAGCGGTGTGGTGGATGACTTTCAAGGATCCCAGAAAGATAAATGCTTGAGGCGATCCACTTCAGTATTGGCATGAAAAGGGTGCAGTGTCCCTTTACTATTTAAGTTGCCCAGCAACAAGCGTCTATTAAGAAAGAATATTTAGCACTGCTGGCTATTTTGTTAGTAAGAGGAAGAGAAAACTCCTTCTAGAAAATTTTGACATTCTAGCTTTTATTAAATTAAACTATGGTGTATTTTCAGGGTACTCAGGAGCACTTCTAAAACACTGCTCTGACAGCAGTGATGATGAGTCTATTGGCAGTGATGTTGAAGAAGAATATGTTAAGAAGATTAATACTACTGGGTACAAAGTAATGTTGCTTCAGCCTGTCTCTCATGTCATTGATGCCCTGTCTCATGTCAGTCACCACTGTGTTTCTTCCAGTGAACTGCTGTATAGCAAGGCTAAAAAAGCTAGGGGCTACTTTCTGACTCTATGGGACATATGAAAGAATTTCACATATATACGTCTGTGTTTTTTTTTCAATCTTTTATTTGCAAGGTTAACTTACATTTGTAAATGACTTCATTGACAGCACTTTCTGGTAGATGGTTTCCATTTGTGTACCATATGCCAAGTCTCTATATTTCTTGGATAACACCTGACCCCTTTTTGAGTTCTGACTGATCTGCTGTTCTTGAATGAATAATCATCTATGAAAGAAAAAACACACATAAAACACTACATAAAAGTGGGTATTCTCTTTCACAAATCACAATGCTGCCTCAATCTGTCTACATAATTACCAATTTAGTGTTCATGTTGTTGTACTACAAAACAAATGAGAAATGCATGTGCATTCTAACTGAGTAAAAAATATGTTGAAACTGTGAGGCCCATTGCTGGCAACACAAACAACAAAGTATGCTTATAAAAAAAATCTGTTCAAAAGGGTAGGTGGGAGAGCCCACTCCGTTGTACTCTCGGTGTGTACATGGTCATTGACAATGCTACCTCAGTGTGTATATATAATTCCCAGTTTATTTTTCATAACATTGTACTACAACAGTAAATACATGCATACATACATAAGTAAATGCAACACGAGAGAACTGTATTTACTGTCCAAATATTACAGCTTTCAAAGTGTAGTTTCAAGAATTATAAAAATATTATACCAGATTATTTTTGGAAATGGTCTGAAGATTGGTTGTTCTCTCTAAGAATAAACACATTCTTTTCTAGTTTAAAGGTGTCAATTATTTTACATGTTGGTGTGATAAAATGAAGCAATAATGCATCACAGGGCATGTGTCATGCTGGAATAATGTCATATCTCAGGTGTTTGAGGCATGTGGCTGCAAGCCAAGTGCTTCCACCACCTGAAGAGCAACCTTATTCCTACATCAACACACACCCTGGAGTACATTATTGCTATGATACAAAGGTTCATTTTAACAGAATACAATAAAATGAAAACCAAAATCATTTTTAGAATACTTTTTTGTTGATTTATTAGTGTGGAAGCATATTTAAAAAAAATGTCCTCTTTTGTGTTTCTCCAGGAAGTGGTGCTGGTATCTGTCACCTGGTGTTCTGTGTGTCTCTTTCCACAGGTCTCTTTGTGTCTGTCTGCATATCTGGTGCACTTTCCCCATTCTCCCAAGCCAGTTTTATGTCCTGGTTCTCAGAAACAGCTGTAGATCAAATACAGTCTGTGGTAATAATGTAAGTAGGGAAAAATAGGCAGACTGGTGGGCCAAATGGTCCTTATCTGCTATCAAATTTTATATTTCTATGTTTCTATTTCTCTGTTATTCTCCAGGTACAGTTCACTACAGAAGGAATATAAACTGCGAAATGCAGTAGTTTAGTAAAGCACATACTACACAGTGGGGATCCCAACAATTTTTGGGAGCAGAGACATTGTGGAATGCTATTTTCTTTATGTGCAGGACTAAGGGAGTGAGCAGGTTCAGAAGAAGGGCACAGGGTCATAATGTCCTGGGCAAAATTATGCACTGCAACAATGCTGCACACAAAGCAGCATGCATCAAAATAAAGTCGATACAATATGCTGATCAGAGCACACTGTAGCAACAACTTAGTTTTTGCAGGGGGCTCCACCCCTTGCCTCTCACACCCCTGGGGGGGTGGATGTCAGGGGTAAATAAAAAAAACTCGGGTTGGGTAAATTTTTTTTTCTGCCCCCCAAAAAAGCCCTAGCTGAGTGGGACCTGGGGAGATCTGAACCATAGCCCTAGGTCCCCAACACTGCAGAAGGCAGGTGCTCTAGCCACTCCACAATGGGAACAGCTCGGCCAGACACCACCCCAACGGCATCCTTCACCTTCCCTGCTGGCAGCCTACAGCGACAAGGGTAGTGGCTTCTACCACACACTGTAAAAACCCCTGTCACTGTAGTGCCATTAGCGCTTCTTACAGCACTGTATTTAATGTGTGGTTTTATCCATGCTATCTTAACCCAGTACCCAGAAGAAGAGATTGGTGTTTTTTAATAAGTACCAGCAAAGGAAAGCATTAAAAATAAAACCGTGTTTGAATGTAAGGGTGGGTTGTAGAGGAAAATGGTGATCAGATAATGTATGTGGTCACAGCTACGGTATTATTCATTCTGTACCTACCAGGCCCTCCTTGAAAATGAGCTTGCTCAATCGAGTTTCACCTTGCTAAATAAAGATTGATTGATTGATTGAAGCCACTGCCACTGATTGCAGTTGTTAATTGAAGCTACTGAGAAGAGTGGATTCTTGTATTAAATGTGGGAAAACTTTTAACTGGAGCAATTTGAACTACAGCTTTCTTGTGCTAGTAAAGATGAGGAAATGTGTTTGGGTAGAATGAGTGTTTATTTCTATGTGGAAATTTGTGATGGTATGGGGGTGGTGTACATGTACTGGCAAATTATCTAGTGAGGAGTGGTGATATGATTTTTCTGTGTCATGCAGTTATGTGTTTACCTGGATTTGATACAGTGATGCTATTGACAGCATCACTGAGTCTGGGCCACACTGACCAATCAAAATGTAGGAAATATTCCTGTCATTGTATACTATTTAAATGCAGTATATGTTGCAGCTGTTGAAATGTAATATTATTTTGTTGAAAATATGTGAACACATTATAGGAGCTATGCATAATTTGTAAAGCATGTTATACAATCTGGTTGAATGGTTCCAAGCATAATAATACTGTGCATTACATTTTGCTTAATGTAGCCAATGAAATCTGGCAAGTTTTCCTTCTAAAAAGTGTCACTGCTTACCCCTGCTGATTGAGAAAAATAAAAGTTTTTATTCTATTCTCAGAGTTGCCAGCATATGTGTGGGTAGAGGCATGGAGGGAGCAGAACTGAAGTTGATGTTGATGCAATTTTAATTGTTTGGCACTCTACATGACAAAATGCAGATGGTTCTGTGATGACGCATATCTGACTACAAACATTACACACTATAAAGCCATTAAATTCTATTTTTATATTTTCTGTCCCTTTTAGCATGATATTAAAAACATGAGCATATTGTAAACACATTAAAAACTAGAGTTCAAAACTGGGAGTTTCAAGGTGCAAGAAATGTCAGGCATAAATGGAAGAAATGGACAGGTTGAGGTATGAAATGTGCAAAATAATTCAGCCCTGTCTTGCTGGTAATAGTGTTTGCTTAGCAAACCTTGAGATTGCTTGAGCTAGTCTATGTTATTAAAACATTCTTCAATCATTTTCTTTTACTACCTACTTTATTTTTATTCTCTTGTTTGTTTGATAAGTGATGTTTTGGTTTTCCAATATGCCATCAATAGGTTTTGGAGGCATTCTTAACCCTTTCACTTTTAATGGTTACTAGCATATACTGTACCTTATCAGTTCAGCTTAAACATCATTGACTCAAGCACTCTGACCAACACAGCATCTGTTTGCCCACTAGCTAAACTTAAATACTTTTATATCACAGAATGCAGTAGTTCCAAGTCATCTGCATTCACCATATACAGGTCAGCTGTACACATTTCACAAAGAGATCAATGCAGGTGTAATACATTTTTTTTAGTAGCATTAAATCACCACATGGGAGACACTGCATACTTGAAATAGCACTAAGACCACTACATCATTATATATGTTAACTCAACTGAGCAATGAAAAATGTTTTTCCAAAAAAGCTAATTTCAGTTAAAGTTAAGAAAAATATTTCCATACCCCTCAAATGTACTTGTCTAGATACATCCTATGCTGTGCACCATGAGACTTTTTTATTTGTTTGATTCTAACTCTTGTCATGTCTATTAGAAAATTGTACCACCTAATTAAACTGGAAGATGCCTGGAATCTTTTATAGTGCAAAAAGGAAGGGTCAAATACTTTGCACAGTTTCATTGCTCTGCTGCTTTAAGGATTTATTACAGATCTCACGGCCATTTTAATGGGTAATTTAAAGAACAATGTTGTCACATTAAAAATTTAAAATATAATTTCTGATGTTATTTTACAGCTGACAGAGAGCAGAAGTTGTGTTTTGGTTTGGTTTGTGGCACAGATTCTGTCCTGAAACTTAATGCAGAGGATATCAATGTGGTGAATATAGTCCAGGTGCTGGTCAAGCTAGGTGACCAAGTATATGACATGATTTACATACTCAGCTGTAGAACCATGAAGGGTGGTTATGTCAGGGAGGTGATGAAGAGAGATTGTGGAGCCTTTTCTTAGTGCTGAAGAGCATGGCAGTGGTCTTCAATATGTTTCACATTTATTGTTTTGTTGCTTGAGTGGAACCAGTGATGATCCCAATGTGGAGATCTGGAAATGTCTCAGTAGGAAAAAAAGGAGGCTATAACATCACCCAGGTAAGCAGCCTGGAGGTGACTGAAAGTAAGATGTGAACCAATTAACTGCTGGGAAAGAGAACTGCTTTAGATAATCTGATCGGGTAATGGGGTGAGTATTAGTATCAGAAGCTTTGTTGTAGAAGAAATAGCAATAGTGAGGTACCTTCTGTTCATAACTTTGTAAATGCAGTCTGAGTTTTAGTAGAAAAGTTACTACGTATTGGTTTCCCTAAAGGAAGATGCATAGAAATTATAGGCTTTAAGGTAAGTTGTGACCTGGACACAGGCTTGTTTGTAAACTAATGTAGCCGATGTAGGTTGCAGGAGACTGGACATCAGATTTTGATTTAGGAAGTGTCACCTTTGTGAAAGCAAATCGACTTTGCCAGTTCCCATGGTTGACTTACAAAGCTAATTAGCAAGGCCACTGATTTACGGTGATTAAAACAATTAAATTCCATTTTCAAGACTTAACATTCAGGAATTTTACTGGTGATTGTTACTCTAATTTCCAGATTTTACCTGGATTCTGCTATCATTCTTTCAGTATGTGCATAAATAATCTGAATTAAAGAAGGCTTAATACACAGAGCATTAAATAAATCAAACTGAAAATAGTACAGGAAGGAATTAAAAGAAAAACACACTTTTTTATAGATTTACTGATCTGATAGAAAATGCCAGATTCCATGAAATCTTCATTTTTACAGGTCTTCAGGCAGCCCTAATTCCGTAATTTTACCGGATTTTCCAGTAAAAACCAAAAAACAGTGGTCTTGCTAATTAGTGCTGAAGTGGAGAAAGTTCATCAGGTCCATGATGGGAGAGACATTAGTAAAAGTAAGTATACTAAGAGCTAGTCCATTATGGCTACCACTGTCATCAGAAATAAGGGAATGATGGAACGTCAGTGCATGTGACTGGGAAACAGGTGTGAAGACGAAAGGAGGAAGAGATGAAGGGGGACAGTACAGAGCCTGACACATGAGATAATGTGACAGGGAGGCTGTGTGTATCTCTGCACTGCAGGTAATACATTTATTAAATTGGGAAGCAATCTTTTATGGTTCAGAGATGGTTCAATGTGGCTATTCATAGAAATGGTATGGCATTTTGGGGAGGAGGGTTTAACTGGTTATTGACCACTTTCCAGGATTTTATGTTTTTGTTTTAAAATTCTGCTGGAAATTTGAGGAAAATAGCAAACCTAAGTCAATTTATGCACCTCCAGGAAGGACAGCTCAACTATTTGTAAGTACATTCATTGGGTCAGCAAGATCACCAGATGCCCTCTATTTATGCCGTATAAGTTGCGTTCATGATGCTTGAAAAAGGCAATGAGCTTAGGGAAGGAGGGTACCATTTACATGGGATTTTATAAACTAATCATGCCTGATACACACATTATTTAAAGATTGATGATTGATTGTTTTAATATTGTTGATCAGAGGAGGCACACTAAGTGGAAACTCAGTTTCAGGTGCTACCTAAACAATCAGAGTTACAATAGGATAAGGAAATCAGAAAAAAATGAAGTGTTGTAATCAATGAAACTTAATAGAAAATAAAACAACTGTAAGTACAGAACATTGAAACAAAAGGTGGGGCCACAAACAATATTATACTGTACTATGTTATCCAATAAATATGAGGACTAGAGTACACGTGGAGGCCAATATATATATGCAAGGTACTGCACTTTGAAGCCAGAGACCAGGGGAGGGATTATCACTTGAATGGGGTACAGTTGGGGGGCTCCAGAGAGGAGAAAGACCTAGGAGTGATCATTACAGGGAGCATGAACAACTCTGCTCAGTGCAGGAAGGTGGCATCAAAAGCTAACAAAATGCTGGGGTGTATTGTGAGAGGAATTTCCTCCATAAGGCTGGAGGTTAGCCTCCCCCTGTATAGATCATTGGTGATCCCCACCTGGAGTACTGGATGCAGTACTGCTGCCAATTCCTGAGGAAAGACATCAAATTGTTGAAGGGGGTGCAATGAAGAGCTACAAAGGTGATACAGGGATTGGAGAGCAAGCCCTACAAGGACAGGCTGGGAGACTTGAACATGTATTCAATGGAGGAGAGGAGAGATGGGGGGATATGATAGAGACCTTTAAGTATTTGAAGGGGCTAAACAAGACCAACACAGAAGAGATTTTTCAGATGAGAAGGGGGAGGGACATGAGAGGGTATGGACTGAGATTGTCAGGGGAAGATTCAAGAGGGAGATGAGGAGACATTTTTTCATGGAAAGAGCAGTGGACAAATGGAGAATCTTACCAGATGAGATAGTGCCCTGTAAGATGTTGGGCAGTTTCAAGAGGGGTTGGGGACAGGGTAAGGGTAAGTGATACAGGGAAGGGGGGTTGGAGGGGCAGCTGCAAGATGAGGGGCTAGCTGCAAACTTGAGCAGACTCAATAGACCACGAGGCCTGTTTCTGCTGGAAATGTTGTATGTTCATGTGTATATATATATATATATATATTTATTTATTTATTTATTTATTTATTTATTATAGTGGCGCAGTCGATCCACTATATTTAGAGTTGAGCTGTCACTTCTATGTTAAAGTTAAAATGTTTGTGCGTTAATAGCTTTGGACCCATTCAACAGATTTGCCTGAAATTTGGTATGCACGGAAGAGCATGGTAGATCTCTTGATATGCCAAATTTTGTTTCGGTTGGACTTACGGTCTTTGCACTCGAAAATGCTGAAAAATGCAAAATTATCCAGTTTTGGAGCTCATTTTTGGGATATTGTCCATGGTGCTGTGTGGACGATGTATGGTGTGCTGCTCTGTGAAATGGCTCATTTGAAAGAGCTTCACTGGCTGAACATGCTGCTTTTCATTTGGTGAAAAAATATTGAGGCATTCAAAGGTCATAGCACTTTTAAGTTCCCATCATAAGTCAATGGGAAAATTCATATGGTTATTTTGTGAACTAAGAATGGGGTTTTGCCCATCTGGTCCTTCCTCATGATCAAAGAATTTGCAGGCTCACAATCAAAGATTCTTTCATTCTGAGGGAGGGACTGGATGTCCAGATTTGGAGGGACCAGATAGCCCAATTTTAACAACTTTTAAAATTAAATATCTCAGAAATGGTTTGGTCTTTTAACTTGAAATTTGGAGGGTGTTGACGGGATGTGCTGTAGATGTGAATTATGGTGCTTAGGTGTCAGAAAATTAATTCATTGCAGAGATATGGCATGGCGCAGTTTACATTTTGCGGACAGCGTTTTGCATTGTGGTAGTGGCTTGAAATTTATAGGGTAGCTAGCCTTACTGCCATGGATGTACTTTTCAGTCATTAGGTGTGTAAAACATAAACAGGTGCAGAATTCTACCACTCTGACCAATGAAAATCTCAAACTTTAACATTTTATATCTCGGACACGATTTGGTCTTTTAAACTGAAATTTGCAGGGTGTTGAGGGGATGTCCTGTACATGTGAATTATGGTATTTAGGTGTTGGAAAATTAAGTTGCTGCAAAGATATTGTGTGATGCACTTTACATTTTGCGTATAGCGTTTTGCATTGTGGTAGGCACTTTTAATGTTAAACCTCACATTTTGCACGTTAATAACTTTGCAACCATTCAACGGGTTTGCACAAAATTTTGAATGCACAGTCTGGTGTGGTAGATCTCTTGATTTACTGCACAGTGTTTAGTCGGACATACAGTTTTTGCACAGCGAAGTGCCCAAAAATTCACTTTTCGCCACTTTTGCACATTTTTTGTCTGTGGTGCTGCGCGGACACTGTTTGGGCTATTGGTCTGAAATCTGGGATGTAGAAAGAGCTTGAGCCAAGGAATATGCCACTTTTTGTTTGGTGAATAAATATTAATCTGTTCAATAGGTATTACAATTTGAATTTCCCATTATATCCTATGGAAAAATGTATATTTATTTTTGGAATGTTAATGCGAAAGACCAGATGGCCCAAATTGGGATGACCATACCTCAATAATAGTTGGGTATTTTTACTTGAAATTTGCAGGGTGTGGAGGGGATATCATAGAGATGTGAACTATGCTGCTTAGGTGTTGGGGAAATAATTTGTTGCAGAGATATTCAATGAAGTAATTGCCATTTTTCCCATAGGATTACACTGCAGTCTGTGTCATGACTTTCGGCACTGTTATCTCAGAAACAAAGCGAGATACAGACTTTCTGCTACAGATGGCTTAGATCACCATTAGGTGATCTAGCCATTGGAAAAAGATTTGACATTGTAGAGTAAACCTGCAGTGGAATTTTGTTTGTACATTGCACAGTTCATGAGATATTGTGAAAGTACTGTCACAAGGGTTGAAAGAGTGCCTATCCAGTGCTTTTTGGTGCCCATAGCTCGGAAACTATGTGAGATATGAGTACGGTATCTGCTCTCCATTTTCCTTATGACTTGCTGTTGTAACTCAGGAGGTGTGGATTTGTTTTCTTACACAAATCATGTGTCCTAGCCAGCCAATGTTATAAGGAATATTGGAGCAGCACTGTATCGTGATTTGTTTTTACACCTGCCTTTATATGTCCAGTCTGTGCTTCCATAAGGAATAACTACGTGATAGAATGAGTAAATTAAAATAAAGCCAGACAATGAGCAAATGATGCTACACCCCCACCATTCACCTACTGTGAAGAAAGAGCACAGATCACAGACTGAATATGGATCTTTTGGAAAAAAGATCCTCAAAATTAATCAGGTACTTAGTCATTATTGTCTAGTTTTATTTGTTATTGACATTGAAGAAAAAATAATTATCCATACACTTGGAGGGCCTGTTTTTACAGTTATTACTTTTTATTGAATATTTTCAACAAGAACTTTATAGTACCATTATATTCATGGAACTACAATAAAAAGAGGAAACATTCTTAACTGGCTATTAGTGCAAGAAAAAAATAGTCTAGTATTGCCATAAAAATGACATGCCTTTATTTATCAAAACATTTAAAAACTGGGATGAATGGTACAAAAATTTCCCTCAACAATTTTGCACCCAAAGTGCACTGATAGCCAGTTAAGAGGGTTCCATGTCAATTCACCTGAATAGGGAACAGCACAGTAACAAACAGCGCATCAAAAACAGCGAAAGGTAATACCAAACTGGTAAAATACACCTGAAAGCAAAATGGTGACATCAGAAAAGGTCGCACATTACCACACCACAGAAATGCAGTCAATCTCGGCTGTGCAGGCCGAGGGGCGGGGATTAACTATTTCAACCTGGGGGACACAACTGGGGAGGGCACAACTCAACTCGGAGGGTGGGGGTGATTTACTATTTCATCTCCAGGAGGGATGCAACTTTGAGGGGTGAAATCAGGGAGGGATTTACTATTCCAACTCAGGGAGGGACACAACTCAGGGGAGTGCAATTTGAAGGTGGGGGATTTACTATTCCATCTCTGGAGGGATGCAACTTGGGGGGCACAACTCAGGGGGTGGGAATTTACTATTCCAACTCTAGGGGATGCAACTCAGGGGGTGCAACTTGTGGGGCGGGGCAGCTTACTATTCTAATCCTGGACACACACACACACACACACCCACGTATGCACACACACATGCACACATGAACAAGAGTCCCAGAAATGAAACCAGTTCTGCTGGGTGTACCAAGCCCATTAAGAGGCTGTAACAGTAACCTCTACTCCAGGCTGCCAGGACAGCTAGCCAGCACACACTGGTGGACTTCAAATACTCAGCAGGAACTGTGCTATAACATCCGTGTGGTAAAAGCATTCCATATACGCAGTACCAAACCAGCGCTATAATCTCTCCCTTGCTCATAAACCTTTCGGGACTTTCACTGTGTGGTATTTGACATGCTGTAATTACACTAGAGGACTTGTCATGCTACCAGTTAAGAATGGTACCCTTTTTTATTGTAGTTCCATTTTATTGTTATTGTGGACACACTGAAGTAAAAAAACACTGTTGAGCACCTTTGTGTTTGTAAAGGAGTTTACACCATTATATTTGTACAATCACAAAGCATACAGTACCAAGCATAAGAATGTTTCAGTAAAGAACATACAGTAAAAGAATAATCAAAGTGCAGTTTTTCTATATCCCAGAGGGAAGATTATAAGACTAAAGAGGTTGACCTTTCTCTAAATATACAGAGATTTTCAGACCTCAGGTTCTAGATGTGGGCCCATTTGGGGTCCACTTTGCAAAGGGGAGATAATATATGCGGGGTCCACATATCATAATATTGGTGCAGAGTGCCTTTTGCTATGTGGGATATTCTGGAGAGTATCGCCATCTGCTGAACCAAGTGAAATCATTCATGGATCTGAGGCACCTCTGTGGATCTCCATCTCCTGAGCTGCAAATGTTTTGCCTCCACCCAGCTGAATGCTCCAACCTACCAGATGGTCAGTGTAGTGGATGCAGAAGGGGGGTATACTCATCAGTAACAGTTGAGGCTTGAGTGGAACAGAGTTCCCCACTACAGACTCACAGGCAGCTAGCACCTCTTTTCATTAAATTTTGATGGATGAGCAGCTCCAAAGAATGTGAAAAAGCTCACCTCCAGGGGAGCCACTGCTCCAGCACAGATCCTGAGGAAGGAGGCCCATGGTACACAATTAAGTTGGTGGCTGGTACACCCTATGGGGAACTTTATTTTGTAGTCAGAGGCTTCTGCTGTCCATACAAGTTATATGGGCTGCCCACCAGGCATTTTCACAATCCTGAGTGGTGATGGGAGAGCGTAGCGCAGATGCCCAATAATGTTAAGTCTTCTGAGTTTGGCCAGGGATGGAATTATTAATCTGGGACACCCAACCTCTGGTTTGGTCAGGCAGGACTGATTGTCTAGTCAGGGAACAGGTGGGTCCTGCAGGTGGGAGGGCTTGAGAAAGTGCACTTCTCAATTGTAAATACCTCCAAACATCTTGTGTAGGGAAGGGTGTCGAGATTGTAGGTTACTGAAGGTGTTGAATGTTAAGGTATCTGGGATCAGGAAGTCTTTCAGATATGTTATGTCCTGATGTAGCCAGCTGGACCAGATTATAGTCTGATTGTCGAAGTAGGCCACCAGATAATCCCATAGAGGCAGCCATGCCTTAAGTGTGATAGAGATTTTGGTGGCTTTGGACAGCCAGTGCCATGACCGTATGAATGCTAAGATACTGCTCCTTTGGCAAAAAGTGTGAGGAAGAGGAGAGTAAATGTAAGTTAGCAGTGGGGAGAGATAACATAGTAGGGTTTCTATGAGCAGTCAAACTGGGGGAGTAAAGGATGAGAAGAATGATTGATTGGTTTGTACTCCTAGAAATGCTTTATGGTAACCTTGAAACCAGGGGAGATTCCAGATCCCGCTTTTCAAATGAGACTGTTATTTGACTCTACTAAGTCAAAGCACTTTATCAGCCCACAGAAAGGAGCCCACTAAAGAGTTAATATTGGCAAACCAAGTTGGGGAGAGATTGAATGGCAGGTGAGAGACGGAGCAGAAGATTTTGGGAGTGGCCATCATTTTAGCCAAAAAGATCTTACCCAGCTAGGGAAAGATGCAGCTGTTGTTAATGGTCAAAATCCTCTTTTAGTTTCTGAAACAGCGGGTTGAGATTGAGAGTTGAGAGTTTAGAAAGGTCCGCTAAGAGGTAAATACCTAAATACTTGATGGAGGATGAGGACCACCTGAGCGCTATCTGCAAGAATGGGGTTGCTTTGCATTTAGCATTAAGAGGTAGCACCTCTGTTTTTCCTTGGTTAACCTTTAAACCCAAGAGAGAGGAAAATGTTCTTAAGAGGTAAAAGAGGTGGGGTATGCCTGATGGTGCCTGAGACTGTAGCACTAGGAGGTCATCCGCATACAGGCTAGTTCACAGGTCTGCCCCTGCAATGAGAATACCATGTATTTCTGTATGTTCCCTGATGGCAATAGCCAGGGGTTCGATGGCCCAAATGAATAACATTGGGGAAAGGGGGCAGCCCTTTTGAGTGCCTTTTTGTAATGATAAGGGGGCTGACAGTGTGGAATTGGTGAGGACCCATGCCACAGGGGCCAGATAAAAGGTTTGCACCCAAGTAGAAAAATGGGACTAAAGCCCTTATATTAAAGGATTTTGAGAAGGTACCCACACTCTATGGAATCAAAGGTCTTTTCACAATCAATTGTAATAGCAGCATTAGGGGAAGGGATCTGATTAGCAGCCGTGATAATGAAGATGATGGAGTGGATGTGATCTAAGGCTAGTCTACCCTTAGTAAATCCTGCTTGTGCTGGATGTATAAGTTTTGGAAGGATCTGGTCCACTGTGGAGTGCTAGGGCCTTTGCCAAGATCTTTGCATCTGTGTTGATCAAGAAGATGGGCTAATAATTGGCAGGGAAGTGGGGATCTTTACCCTCTTTGGCTAATATCATTATTATGGCTTCTCTAAAGGTCGGGGGGATCTGGACATATGCAATTCTGAGAACATTCTGTGTAAGATGGAACTGATAATTGGGTTCAGATGTGTTTACAGGTTGCCAGGATGCCATCCCCACCCAGTGATTTATTTTTATTTAGGGAATGGATGGCCTTCTGGATCTTTGACAATGCAAACAGGGACTTGAGAAGGTCCCTGTGCTGGGGAGAATCCTGGGGTATGGGTAGTTTAGACAGGAAGGTATCAATCTCTGGGTTATTTCTCATACCTGAGGAGCTGTACAGTGCTTTGTAAAACTGTTATTACTTTGCTAATATCTTCTGGGTTATCATGGGAGGACTCTGTGCTGTCATGGAACATGGATATATGATGTTCAGCCTGTTGTTTTCAAAGCCAGTTGGAGAGAAGTCAGCCTGTGTTTTTCCCACCTTCCCAATATCTATGTCTGGTGTGGAGGAAAGCCAGTTCCACCTGTCTGATAAGCAGAGAATTCAGCTGAAGGCAGATACCATTCAGTTCTGCCAGGGTGGCTTTTGCTTGTGATGGGATAGAAGCAGCTTTGTATTCTCATTATTTCTGTAACAGTGCTGTTTCTAGAGATTTGAGTTTTGATTCCCTTTCCCATCTGCATTTAGCTGCATAACCCATGATGCTGTCTCAAAGGGTAGCTTTAAAGGCCTCCCAATAGGTGGCCATGGATACTTCCCCATGTCATTTTGCTGAAAGAATCTAGTAGCCTCTTCAGTAACCCATTTACAAAAGGATTTATTTTTCATGAGAAGAAAGTCTGTTCTCCATTTCGAGGCTGTAGGAACCTCTGGGACCCAGATCACCACTGAGACCAGAGCATGGTCTGAAATGACCAGAGGTTCTATGTCACAAGTTAGTAACTTTTGGACAAAGGGTAAAAAGACCAGTAGCATGTCCAACCTGTTGGCCAGCCCATGGAAGGGGAAATATAAGTAAATTCCTTGACCATAGGGTTTATGGCCCTCCATATGTCAGTGAAAGAGAGAAAGAATTCATTCACCATGGCTCTCAGGGCTTTAGCTGCTCGAGGGTGTGGTTCGGTGGTCTTCATGGACCTGTCAATGTCTAAGGGTATGGTCATATAAATATCCCCTACTATCAGACAGGGCAAGGGGGGGTGCAAAGTCAGGGATAGCCTGACATAACATATGGAAAAAGCTTGGGGATTCAGAGTTGGGTCCATAAGTGGACCCCAAAACTAGGATACCCTGTGGGGTACTAAATGGTACAAGTATCCAGCACCCTTTGACAACCTGTTCCTGCTTCTCTTTAGTTCATATAAGGATTTAAGGAGGCACATTGAGACCCTCCTCTTTTTGCTGTAGGTGCACAACTGTGTGTCTCCAGACCCACCCAATCCCTGCATAATGTATTTATTTATTTGTTTGTTTATTTATTTCATTTTGTTAGCAGGGTAGGCCCACTGGGCCCAAGAGGTTCCTTCTTTTTCAGCTATGACCAGGAATTAGTTACATAGAAACCTGTTGGATTTACAGTAGGCCATTTCAGTAAGACAAAACAATTTTTGATACAAGCATGAGAATCCGAAGTGTCTTATATTTTAGAGGAACATACCAAGACATTTTATAATTAAATATGACTAGCCAGGAGGTGGCTTCCAACAATGACAAAGTTTTAATACAAGCTACTATGGTTACAGGTACCACACATCAACCCACACTAATCAGTTTAACACTATTCATCTCATGTAGTTGTGCATTTTTTTGCTTTTTTAGCTGGGGCTTTTTTCTCTTGGGCAGGGTAGGTTGCTAGGGATCTATTGCTGAAGGTAATTTAGTGGCTTCTAAGGGGACCACTTTAGTCTCTGTCAAGAAAGCAATTTTTGTATGCAGTTTCTTGAGACGTGAGAGGACCTGTTCACATTTAATATGGGAGTTCTGTCCTCATACCTTCCAGGTCACTCATTTCAGATCAGCAATAGAGATGGGAACATAAAACCTTGGAAGCATGGGGGTGTATATAATCGAGTCTAGGGCAGTAAGAGGCAGTAAAAGGCAATATAGCGTAGTGGTTTAAGGCTCTGAGCTGCAAATCTGGTGTCATCCAGCAGACCAGACCTGGGTTTGAATCCCACAGCTTCCACTTGCATACTGTGTGACCCTGAGCAAGTCACTTAACCTCCCTGTGCTCCCAGGTTGCACCGGTTAAAAAGCTTTCAGCTTAGTGTGCTACTCCTTGTTAAACAACTAAAAAAAAAAAGAAAAAGAGTCAACCATATAATGAGAGCCTAACAACTATGCAGCAGGAATCAAGATGCCAAGGGGACCCAGCAGACTGTATGTAATGCACAGCAACATGCATCCATTGGGTCACAGAACAGCTCACTGAATGCATTTTGCTAGGCACAACAGATATAACACACATAAATAGTCTGCTGCTCAACAAGAAACTAACACTAAACAACAAGTGTGCAACCGAAAATAGAATCATAAAACTTACAATCATATTTGCACCTGTCACTAACCAGAGAGGTATGGAGATGCTCGGGCATAAGACATCATGATGGGAGTATAGCCCATTAAGACTGGCAGCCTTTGGGCAGCCAGTGGTCCAGGGATTCAGATCAGGAATGAAAGCCATAAACTGAACTTGAGTATGGCAGTCTACACTCAGCCTGCCACCATCAAATGTACTTAGGGTGGGAGGGCTTATTCATACTGTATATGTGTCTGTAATAACACAGCAGTAAGGCTCAGGTAATTGGGCCCAGCTACTGACAGGGTATGGGGAGTGGGTAGACTTGGCAGTGGGGCTTGCCCCCCCAAGGGGGCCATACAGGAGGTAGAAGGGAAAAGTGCCAGTAGGATATGGAGGGAGAGGGTGGTATAGCCCTCCAAGCTGTGTGAAGGGTAGAGGGAGTAGAAAAGGAGGGGGGGGGTGTCTCTGTTGAGAAATTGGGCTGAAGCCCTACATAATCTGTGACTGTATCATTCAGGAAAATAAGGGTAAGGGAAAAAAGAGGGGGCCGGGAATGGGGAGGAACCAGTCATGAGCCAGGAGACAAAATACCTAGGCAAGAGACAATTCATTTGAACTAGTAAAACATAAGGTTCCTGAAGCCCTTCTTATTGCCGGGGGTACCTTAAATACTAAGCCCAGTGTGGGCAGTGTGATATCCTCTGAGGTGTGTTTGTTCCCAAAATGAGTTTGTGCTGGTGGAGCCGGAACTCTGATGGGAGTGGAACCTGATATCAAAGTGCCATACTATGGTTCATACTATACTATGGAATGTGAGGCATTTGGCTCATTTATGCTCATATACTACATTCATAAGTAATATCTTAAAACAGCTCCTGATTGAATATACTTGTCTAATTTTGATTTAAATTCTGTTTTTGTTCTGCTTATCACCACCTCTGTAGGCAGAGCGCTCCATGCGTTTACAATTCTGGAAGTGAAAAAATGCACCCACTTATTACTTTTAAATCTTTTTCCCTTTATTTGCAACAGGTGTCCTCTGGTTTCCATTTCTCCTGATTTAAACTCAGTGTCTACTTCAGTTAATAGTACTGGGTCCTGCATTATGTCATACATGAAGCAGATATCGCCTCTTGTTCATCTCATCTCCATGGACATTAAATGAATGACCTCAGTTTCTCCTTATATTCCCTTCTATCTTGCCCTTTTGTCATTTTTGTGAATCTTCGTTGTATTCTTTCCATCTTAATATGCTCATCTTTTCTGTAGGGATTCCATAATTGAGAGGAATATTCTAATTGTAGGCGTACATAGGCTGTGTATAGGGGGATCAAGTTTTTACTGCCTCTGGATATTATATTTTTTTCTAATTGATTAAAGTATTCTGTTAGCTTTTGATATTGCATTGGATGTTTGTTTTACAGTGCAAAAATCATCTCTCATTATTGTACCAAGGTCTTTTTGCCATGTAGAGGTTTCTAATGGAGCCCCATTTAGAGTATATACGTACAAGGGGTTTTCTCTATCTAAATGTATTTACTTTGCATTTACTTTTGGTTAATATCATACCCCATTTTTTTGTCCATTCTGAGATTTTGTTTAAATTATGTTGCATTGTTTCGGCATCTGATGTTGTTTTAACTTGTACACCTATTTTCGTATCATCAGTACATTTTGATACCCAGCAGATCAAATTGTCTGATAAATCAGCAAAACATATTTGAAACAAGATGAGTCCCAAAACCGAGCCCTGCAGGACCCCACTAGTGACCTCCCCCTCCTCCGAGAGGTGTCTATGTACCCTTACTCTCTGCTTCCTAATGCTGAGCCACTCTCCGTTTATTTATTGATTTAGTTTTTGTTCACTGGGTAAGAGCACTAGACAAATTCTGCCTATTTTCAGGCATGACCTGGGGGAGGGAGATACAGATGAATGCCAGCTGATCTTGAACCAGATTAAGCTGTTGGTAGTATTTTTAGTGAATGGGTGGAAATTTGACCAGGGCACCGGGGAAATTCTCCTACTCATCAGTAGGGGGACCCTTTGCTTAAGACAATGGCCACTTCCAGTGAACCTGTGGAGGAGATGGACATTTCTAGGGTAGGGGAGCAAGCCTCCTCTCCTACCTGTGTTAATCTAGAGGCTCAGCATGATGGAGCACAAGATTTAGATAATTTGAAAGTTGGAGCTGCAACTCCAGATATTTTCTGGTCTACGGAGGATTTAAGCCACACAGATGGTACTTCTTTAAAAAGAGGAGAGGAGTATATCCCGATTTCAGCATCCACAGAAACATTCTTTCAACAACTGCTTGAAAATGAAAGAATTTGGCATTCAGAGCTTAAGCGTGACCTGAGGGATCAGATTATGAAATTGCAAGCTGGAATGCAGTCTGTCTCTCCCTTGACAGGATCTCATGACAGCATTCATGACGCAGCAACATCAAAGGCTTTGGCCCAGGCAGGGCCGGGTGAGTCAGTCTCTAATAATTCTCCTCTGGCAAGTGAAGTAAAATTTGAATCGGCTGACAATCTGTCCACTTCTTTAGGCGGGTGCCTACTGGCGACAACAGGAATTCCTCCAGTTATACCTGAAATTTGTCCCGAGGTGAAATCTCCTCAGCGTTTGTCCGGACAAACAGAATGATTCTATTTTCAGTATTTCTCCCTTAAGAGAACCCCTTACTAGGGCTAAAGGTTTTGTATTAAAGCCCTTGACTATCGGGATGTCTGAAACAGGATCTCCCTGTACTAACCCAGTAACTATAAAATATCAGCATGCACCGAATGTACAGGAAGTTTTTTCCTTCAATAACAAAGAGAGTGGACTGGCCACAAACACAAAGGAGGATAATAAAAAGAAATGCAGGACTGCTGTAACTCATGCAAAGAGGCATTTATCTTCATCTTCCATGTCAGCCCCCAAGAAAATAGTAACAGCTGATAATGTGCATAAAAAACCAGCAGGGGAAACAACTACAGACAAAATAAAATCTGTTTTTGCCTTGGAAGAAGGTTTAGAACCTACAGCTGATATATGGTCCCCCAAAAAAGCCCTTAGTGGGGCAGGTTGGAAATTTTCTTCAAATGGTATATGGCTTCCCGACCCAGGTTTGGAACATAAATTACATTTTTCTCAGTCCTCTCCTGCTTGGCATCCTGGGGGCTTTTCTAATTCACTACCTGATTCTCAGATTTTGCTAGAAACCCCTCTGGATATAAAGTACCCTGGTCCAGGGAAGGTTCCTGGTCCTCAGACCCCTGCTCAGAGAAGTAATTCTGGAGAAGCTTTTACCACAAGTGAACTTGCTAAAACTGAAGCTCAAAAGGATAACATTGAGGATTTAAAGGGTGGCCCTCATGACTTCCCGCAAGCTCAGAAACCTCTTTTGTCTGACCTATTTTCCAAAATAAAAAAAGAGGCTACCCCTCGAAGGAATGTGGTATGGATCCACTATAAAGGGGGCCTTGAGCACCGACCTGACAGGCACTATGTGGGGAAAAAATTTACTAAAGGACTCCCTACATTTTTCTCCATGAGGGGCTTTTGCCTTTATCAATATCAGTGGGGAAGATAATTATGACATCAGCTTTTTCGGAAGAGATGCAATCAGGTTAAATTCTCGCCCACCTGGACCCCCTTTTTGGTAATTCCCTTGACTAAACCCCTAGTTAAATATGTAACAGTTCTGTTTCGGAACGAGGGGGTCCAAGTGGATGATATGACCTATTAGCTCTACCAGAAGTGTGATGCTCTAAGTGATCCAGAGGCTATTTTAGACTCCAAGCAATTTTAGACAGGCAGTTGGAAATACAAAGTTAAATTATAGCAGTCAGATTCTGGGATCTCCCATGTTCCTTATTTCTTCATGTTGGGCAGGGATAGAGGTGTGTGTTTTTACACTGGTCAGCCTCGAGCATGCTACAAGTGTGGCTCTAGAACCCACATTTCTAGCTCTTGTGACAAACCACGTTGCAACAATTCAATCAATCAATCAATCAAAATCTTTATTTATTCAGGCGAACATCATTGAGCATAGCTCATTTACAAGATGGACCTGAGTGGTCATAACAAAAAAAGGTTACAGAGTGTATACAAAAACATGATATTGAAATAGCACAAATACAAACATTTATGAGTGAGATAGATGTACAATTATTTACATATATACAAGGCAAAGGACAGTAAACCAAAAACCTATTAAAGGTGAGAAACAAACAGTCTGGTAGGAATAAGGCTTGGATAATGGTACATGGGTGGGCATATATGTTTGAGGTTTGATGTGGAAAGGACCAGAGGAATGATAGAAGAATAGGGAGGAGCTTTAGAAGGGGGGGTTGGGGAGAGACAATTGTGGGGAAGTGGGGCACATCGCCCTTAAATGTGCCTCCCCCACCAAATGCGATTTATGTGAAGAGACTGGACACTTTTTTGGTGAATGCCCATGGGCAGTCAAAAACAAAGCCTCATGCAGGAGTCCAGATCTTTTAATTCAGCATGCCTATGATCTGATACCCCATTCATATCCTGTATCCCCTTCCACCCCTATCCCTCCCTGTCCCACTCAACTGGTTTCCCTTCCTCTCCCAGTTCTTACCTTAGTGAAAATTGCGCCCCCCCTTCCACTCGCAGATACCACTACTGATGCTTCTTTGGTTCCAGTTTGTTATCAGGATCCTATCATGGGGGAAGACTCTGCAGAGACTCCTGTTCCCCTTCCTAGGATTTCCAAAAACAGATATGCTTCCCCTCATGAGTCAATAGAATCTATTAACCACTTTGAGGTTTTGGCTTCTGAAGATGGTACCTCTGATATGGATCAAGCTGAGACAGTTGATCTACCTCTAGCTGCTCTCCGTAGCCCTTTCACTCCTGAACTGGTGGGTTATAGGAGAACAAAAAACGAAAAGACGGAAAAAACAGCTTAAGCTGCAATCCCATTAAAGGTGGGATCAGTTGATATTCATAGTTTACTAAACCCTGTAAAATGCCAGGCAGTTCTGGATTTCATTCAAGTTTCAGATTTTGATATTTGTTATGTACAGAAAACTTGGATGTTCTCTGAGGATCAGATAAGATCTTTCCAGGGAGAATGGGCTTGGGCCCTTCATACTGGTCCTTTGGGTTGGATACTGTGGATGGGGTGGGTATTTTATTTAAAGGATATACATTTTCCCTCTCCAAACTAATTGATCTAAGTCCTGGAAGGTGTTTAATTTTGGACGGGTTATGGCAAAATATGCATTTCTGCTTTATTAATATCTGTGGGCCCCAATTAAAGTCAGAAAGGGTAGCTCTTTTTCATGCAATACAACCATATCTAGTCACGTCATCCATTATTATATTTGGAGGAGATTTCAATTGTCCTTATGGGAAAGGAGGGGGGCCCTCTTTAAAAAAAGTTTATTGTGATGCTAATGCCTTGTTTCAGGTTATAAACCTTGCTGATTTGATAAACTGTAACACATTTCAAAAAACTGGGCCTAGTTTTACTTACATGAGGCATAAGTATTATACTACTACAGATCACACGTTTGTGTCTAGGAACTTACCACATTTTTTTTTCACATTCAACCCACTGAATTTTCTGATCACCTAATGTTGGTTATTGAAACAAATTGCCATCAGAAGAAGCAAATTCAAATGAATCATTGGAAACATAATTCTTCCGTGCTAAATGACCCCCAGGTTCAGTCAGAGATCCATGGGTTAATAGCAGCCAGGTGTTCTGTTAGGTTTCTTTATTCAGATGTGATGGAACGGTGGATGGACGCTAAGGCAGATTTTAAATCTTGGTTTCAGAGGTATGGCAAAAATTCCATAAATAATAAATTTCTCAAATACTTGTCCTTAAAACAACAATTGTTTAAACTATTTACTCTGGCAAACATTTCCAAACTTGATTACTCTTCTCAAATATATAATTTAAAAAAGGAAATGTTGCCCTACCACTATGATATGGCAAATTCAGTTCAGGTTATGTTGCAATTTGGTACCCAAAAAATCCCCATTAAGGGACCCTTTTTTAGCTTCAAAAAGCTAAAACAAAGTATTCAAATGGATTCTTTGGTAAATTCAAAAGGGCAAACAGTTCATTCTGTGGGAGATATTAATGAGACTATAGTCTCCTTTGTTAAATCTCATAGTCCCCTAAACCCTCCCTCAGAAGGAGCTATTCAAACATATCTGGAGTCTACAGATAGTTGTAATATGTCAGTTGAAATACCTGCTATTCAAGGCAGCTTTAGGTCTGCAGAAATTGAACAAGTAATAAAAATCCAAAAAAATGGCGTCTCTCCTGGTGTGGATGGTTTGCCATTTGAATTCTATAAAACTTTTAGCCCCAAGCTTTCTCAAAGCTTAGTTGTGGTTTTTAACTATTTCTTTAAGGTAAATAAAATACATCCTGCCTTTTTGACAGGTCTTTTGATATTTTTGTTCAAAACTGGGAATAAGTCCTCTCTCCAAAATTGGAGACCAATTAAAATTCTAAATTCCAATTATAAAATTTTTGCACAAATTTTAAATAATCATTTAAAGTCCTATGCTTCATTGGTCATTTCCCCTTACCAGTTTTGTGGGGTACCCTCAAGAAAAATTCAACAAGCCCTAATGATTGTAAGGGACTTGATTGATTTTTTATCATTAAATGGTAAGTTAGCTTTTCTGGTTTCTATGGACCAGGAAAAAGCATTCAACGGAGTATATCCCCCTTTTTTGTTTGCAGTTCTTAAAGCTTTTTGGATCCCTGATCCTTTGATATATCAAATTAAACTATTATAATCTTCTACTATGGTACATCCAGTAATTCAGGGACAAATGACTAAGGGCTTTTTGGTACCTACTGGTGTCCGGCAAGGGTGTCCTCTTAGTCCACTCCTTTATGTCTTTGCCCTGGATCCTCTTTTAAGGAAATTAGCAGTGTCCCCCTTGTGGTCAGGTACTGAAGAATCAGGTTCAGGGAGAGAATTACAAGTGCAAGCATATGCAGATGATCTCTGTTGTTTTTTCTTAAATTCAACATATCTAGTCCCTATATTATAAGAAATTCAGCAGTACTCTATCATTACAAATTCAGAAATTAACATTGGGAAAAGTAGAGCTTATTTTTAGGAGCAGGTGCTCCCTCCCCCAATACTTGTGAAGGAATTCCTTTTTCTGCTGTACCCTTAAAAAATATTGGAATTGTTTTTGGTCCCCAAAATTTACCTTCTTTAAAAGGGGATTTAGGGCTACAGAAAGTTGAAATTGAAGTGGGTTGTTGGAAACATTGGAACATGTCCAAAATTAAGTGGGCTAATGTAATTAAACAATTTTTTATTCCTGTTTTGCTTTATGTAGCTATGATTTTTCCCCCTCCTAGCCATTTAGAGGTTAAATTATATAGTCTGTTTTTTCAGAAATAGGCTTAACCCCATAAAACAGTGTTTTACCTATCTAACCAGAGGAAAAGGGGGTCTTGGTATAGTGGACCCAATAGTAATTTTCCACACATTATTCAGTTCCCAAACTGTGAAAAATGGGTTGATTATATCTCCAGCCTCCCACAATCAGTGGACTCAGAAGATATTATCATGATATCTGTCTATGTGGGGAACTGACCCCGGCTATCAATTTACCTTTATAAACCTGAATATTTTCACCCAGTAGTGACTAAATTATATAAATGGGGGATTTCTAAGCAATGTATTATTCTGAGTTCTGGACAGCAATTATATAACTCAGTTATGTCTTTGGTCTTTCCAACAGAACCCACCTTTAGGAACTGCCTTCCTCAGAATAATCATCAGGTTTTAGCCCAACTTTGTAATCCTAGGATTCCCCCTTTAATGTGGGAGCACCTGTGGCTTTCAGTTTATGGAAGAATAAACGTTAGGGGGAATGCCAAACATAAGGCATTAGAGGAACGGAATTGTCCTTATATGGGCTACATTGATAAGGAGGAAACAACAGAGCACTTTTTATTTGTTCATTTTCTAAACCTTTATGGGCCTATTTAGCATATGCATGGAATATGCAATGGTTAACTAATATGACTTATGAATTTTTAGTTTTAGGTCATTATGACCATTTAGGTGCTAATTATCATTCAGAAACACTAGCAGTCTTTTTATGTTGCTTAAAGTATTATTTGTGGCAAAGTAGATACCAATGGGTACTTTTTCAAAGGATGATGCCTTATGACACTGTATGAATTTTGGTCTCACAGGCAATGACAAAGCAGTATAACTTAGATGTGGGGTTTCATTCTACTCAAAAAATATTTTGGTGGTGGAAGGGTTTTTATATTTTTATAAAACACAAATGAAAGAAATAGGAATTAAAATAAAGTTTAAAGTATAACAGTCATTTTATTATTAGGAATATATTAAATAACCTTTAAATAAACTAGGTAAAACATGAAGTTAAATATGGTATAAAAGTTATTTATTTTCCTATTCTTTTTCATAAAATTGTTTCTTATCATGTGATGTAACACTTATGATTATTATGTATTTTTGATATTATTCCAATAAAAAATTCCCCTACTCATTTTGAGAAGTGCCATGGGATTTTTAACAGCCACCTGAACTACCACCAGAACAGGCAGATGGGACCTCAGTTTAATGTCTCATCTGCAAGACGACACCTCAGAAGTGCAACATCCCCCTCATGCTGCACTACAGTGTCACTTCTGGGATTTAACCCAAGTGCCTGGTGTAGGGATAGAGCCCACAACCTTCTGATCTCCAGGCCTCCCAGTCTCAAAGGCGAGTGTGCTACCTGCTGAGCCACTGATACATTCGATAATTAAAGTATCAACCTTGGCACTTTCTAGTTTTTCAGTCATGGCCCAATGAAGTGCCAGATCAAACGCCTATGTGTAATCCAGATATATAATGTCACATGGTATATTTTTTATCTAATGAGTCACAAATCTTTTCATAAAAGCACAGACAGTTTGTAATACAACTTCTACCCTTCTTGAAGCCATGTTATCTGTTATCACATTTATCTACTATATTTGAAAGTCTGTCCTTAATAATACTATTGAATATTTTGCAAACCACACTGGTTAAGCTTATTGGTCTATAATATTGTACCTCTTTAGGATTTCTTTTTTTTCCAAGATTAGCATGACATAAGCCAGTTTGCAGTCAAAAGGTATTTTCCCTGTTTTTATTGATTCTTCAAACAGGTATCTAATTGGCATTGCTATATAATCAGAGATTAGCAGTAACATTTTTGCAGAAATTTTATCTGGACCTGGGGAAGTTTGAGTTTTTAAATGTTTTATTTTGGCACTTATTTCTTCCAATGTAATTTGTATATTTCCTTTTTCTTCATTTGTCTTTGAGGATGATATTTTATTATCTTTGGAATAAACTTCACAGAAATAGGAATTGAACATTTCTGACATTCCTTTCTTTTCCTTTATAGTTATATTGTTGTGTGTTATTGGGCCCATATTGCTTCATGGCTTTTTTAAGGAGTTTATGCAAGAATACAACTCGTTATAGTTGTCTTTTTTTGGTTTATTTGCCAACATATATTCCATTTACCTTTTTGATTGTCTTATTTTTTGCTAACATTCATTCTGTGCTTTTTTGAGATTTTCATAAGATGTGCCACTTCCTAGTTGATAATACCTTGTATATAGTTTTTTTTTCTTGATGCGTTTTTTGATATTTTTGCTCATCCATTTAGGGTGTTTTTTGGTTTTTGTTGTTTTTATTTTTATTTTTTTTATTTTTGGAATTGTTTCATTAACTATATTATGAATGATTTCTTTAACTGTTTCCCACATCTCTTCTGCTGTTTTATTTTTCATTACTGTATCCCAGTATATGGTTTTTAACATTTCATTTAATAACTTAATATTTGTATTATTATACAAATATATTTCCATTCAACTGTTCTGTGGCATAAATTAATATATTATATTAAGGCATACAATTCCATGGTCACTGTTTCTGGTGGGGACCCTACCATACACTCCTTAATTTTAATAGTTTCAGAACAAAGCACTACATGTAGTATGTTTTTGTCTCTAGTTGGGTGTTTTACATACTGCTTCAGACTATTTATCAGACTTATTTTAAGAATGTGTCTGCTATTTTTGGAAGAAGCCATGTTAGTATCTCAATCTTTATCATTGAGGTTTAGCTCCCCATAAGTACAAGGTTTCCCAATTCTGCAGCTTTAATTATTTCTTCCAGTATTCTTTTTGTGGTTTCCACTAGACTACTTGGCAGATGGTAGATTATTCCTACTATAACAGGTTCTATTAATCATACAATTATTTTAATCAAGATTGTTTCATTAGAGCAATCTGTCTTAATTTTGTGTGAAATATCAACTGCCTTAATTGAAATTTTTTATATAAATAGCAACCCTTCCTCCTCTTTTATGAGTCCTACTATTCTTCTAGAGTTAGTATCCTTCTATGTTAATACCCCATTGCTCATTATCATCTGTCCACCAAGTATATGTTATTCTTACTATTTCTGTGGGACTAGTATTTAATGAATTCATCAAACTTATTATTCATGCTTCTTGCATTAATTAACATGGCCCTTATTTTGTGTGATCTTGCTGTATTATTTTTATAACTAATTGGTTTTATGTTTGCTTTCCCTGTTTTTACATCATCCTTACTGTTCATGCTTCTTGTGTTAATCAACATGGGCCTTATTCTGTGTGGTCTTACTGTATTATTTATATAATTAAGTGGTGTTATGTTTACTTTCCCTGTTTTTGCATCATCCTGGTGAGAGTCTCCTCCTGTATTCAGTTTAAAATGATGAGATGTAGGAATTATTTGAAACTGTCAGCAAGAATTGTGTTACCTCTTGTACTTTAGTGTAACTCATCTTTGCAGTACATTTCTTTTTTGTTATGAAATATTTCCCAATTATCAATGAAGCTGATACCTTTCTCATTTCAAAAGATAGAATTAGCACACACTCCAAAGACAATGTCCATACACCGATTTAAATAATCCCAAATATTTATTTGCGTTTAAATGGTACAATATATTCCAGAGATAGGACAAACTCACTGGCAACTCCAGCCCCTCATCACTCCCCTTGATGAAGGGTTAGTTTGGACCTGAAGCACCAAGGCTAAAGTGGCCAGTGAGTTTGTCCTATCACTGGCAGGTATTGTACTATTTAAGCTCAAATAAATCTGTGGGATTACTTAAATTGGTGTGTGGACATCATCTTTGGAGTGCATGATATTTCTGTCTTTTGTATTGTTTTGGGGTTGGCTACCTCTTTAGACATGCACCCCCCCACACACACACACACACAGTTTGCAGCATTCCTTGGAACTTTTGTTTGCTACTTATCTTTCTCATTACACCAATTCATTAATCTTGAAATAATTTTGTTAATTGTACTATTTATGTCTCTATGGGCTCTAGGAGTAGGGAGGATACTTGAAATTGCTACCTTGTGGCCATTGTTTGGCAATTTGTCACCTAGGGTCACTAAGTTTAGGCAGATGTCTTTTTCATGCTTTTTCCTGATATCATTCATGCCCACATTGAGACTCTTCAACATCCAGAATTTGGGCCCTGGGGTAGCAAAGTAATCTTATATCCTCACTATCATCTTTACAGACATGTGAATCACAATACCTGATAAAGTCTCCAAATATAATTCTCTCACCTTGCTCTCCTTCTACTTCTATATCTGTTTCTTCTAAGTCATGTGGTGGGCTGAATCTAATAGAGGTTTCTATTTCATTTACAACCCATGTGTTTTCCCTATGTTTTGATTTCCTTCTTATCGTTGCCTGTTTTCTGTCCTGTTCCATATATTCTCTTGATTTTTTTGATGTCTGCCCCCTTTCAGTGGGACTTTGGGTACCCCTCATTCTTTTACCTTTTCTTCCTTCTATAATCCCAGTTTCACTGTCTATTGAATTTACAAATTCCTGAATATTGACTATTTCTTTCATTTCCTGCACTTCCTTTTAAGCTTCTTGTTATTCTGAAGTGTTTGCATTAATGCACATGTTTGACAAATATGTTCTGTACTATTTTTGGGTGTTATTTTTGGGGAGCACATTCCTCATTGCATATATTTTATTACAAAGCCCTCCTGTACTAGTAAGGCAAGGATATCCTCCACATTTACCTGTTTTACCATTCCCTTCTATTACTACCATTTTCAATAAGAGCAAACTATGTCTCAGTAGTCATTGGTATAATCACCTGCTATTTTTTTTTTTTTTTTAGCTGGTCCTGCTCTTTTTTGTAATAGGTGTAACCTATTGTTATAATAGGTTTGTCTAAGTAGTGTTGTTCTTTATTTCCTTGGATTAGTTAAGTAGCACTTACTAACATGTTGTTTGCTTATATTTTATCCCAAATGTCTGACCTCCTTACCCTTTTTCCTTGGCTGATGCCAGCAGATGCTGCTTGCCTCTGCCAGTGTCGCCTCCATGCAGCACTCACCGCCACTTGCCAGGGCAGCAGATTTATTCATGAAAAACCAGAAGTGCTGTCACATACATTTCTGTTCGATTATGAATTAAAACAGTGTTTTTTGCACTTTAAGTCTCTTAAACAGTGAATTTTATCACTGTCCAACTGTACCAGAGTGTGCAAAAGTCCCCTCAGTTTACTGTAGAAGCAGCAGAAGAAACTGTTCATAAAATTCAGGGAAAACACCTAACAACACTGCATATGTCCACTTATGTATTCTGTGCTTTCCCTTCCAAGTCCAGTATCCTCATTTGGGTTTGTATATATAAAACATTTAAAAAAAGTGTTTATGCAGACAGCTCTGCAAACACTCAAGAGCCTAGGTATCAGCCCTTTTGGTGCCTTCACTAGCTAGGGCATCAGCTTTAATCATGTAAAACTGAAAGTGACATCACAGACACTTCAGATTCAATCGTGAATTAAAATAGCATTTCTCGTACTTTAAATCTCTTAAGATGTGAATATTATCACTGTCCAAGTGCACTAGAGTGTGCTAAAGTCCCCTCAGTTTACAGTAGAAGCAGCAGAAGTAACTGTTTATAAAATTCAGGGAGAACCACTAATAACACTGCATATGTCAATCTAGGTGTTCTGTGCTTTCACCTCCAAGTGCTATACCCTCCTTTGGGTTTGTAAATATAAAATGTTTAAAAAAAATGTGTGTGAAGACAGCTCTCCAAACACACAAGAGCCTAGGAATCAGCCCTTTTGGGCACAAGTGCCATCCAGTTATAATGTAACCACTGGGGTAGTGTCCCTTCCCAAAGGAAATGTCCAGAGAGAGCTGTCATACTGTTCCTACAGGTTGGGATGCAAGCGTCAGCAACTTGTGCCAAAACAGCAAGACTGTTTTGAACCCTTTCTGCCCTGGCCTGGTTGTGGGTCTGTGGGGTCTTTAATTTTGGTAGAGTCTCACCAGTGTCCCCAAAATAGTTTTCAACATGAGGGGAGGTGGAATCCTTTGAATGTATGTTTATGAGACAATGGAGAGATGCCTGGGGTATCATGATTCACACAAAATGTGCATGACAAATTATTTAAGCACCTCTCCTCATACAGGGGGGATGATATAAATAGTGCCCATTGTAGATAGGAGTGATAGCCACCTTGTGAATCTTAGATCCTGAGAGCTCATTATGGTGAGACTGGCACTCTGGTGGGAGTTGAAAATGTGTTGATGGAATGCCAATGACATACAAAGATAATCACCAGTGTGGTGTCTCTTCCTGGAGTAGAGTTCAATCTTGGGCTGAACATGCTATGCCTGAAAAACTGAACAGGAATATGAACAAGTGTCTTTCCAGCAGAAATAACTCAAGCCATAATAGCCCTGGCCCAAATGTAGATCCCACAAGCCTGTACCATCAAAAATGTAAACAAGATACTCAGAGAGAGTACTCACCAGGAGGAGAAGGGAAGCAGACTGGAATCTGGATGTTTCATTAGTTGGAACCCTTTTTTACAAGGTGAGTTTGTTGCACCTTCCATGTCCAAGGTAGTGAGCAGAGGCAAAGGAGTAGTAGCTGCCCGGTCCACACAAGATCGTGCTGCAGGGCCTGGGTGTGTTGCATCCTGGTGAGTTGAAGGTTCTCTCCCTGTTCTGGTGATGGGATCAGTATACAGTACATAGCCAGGGCTGCAAATCTGTTTGCAGCAGGTATAATTCCAGGGCTAGTTGATGAGGCTGGAGAGCCAGAGTTTCTTCTCTGGCTACGGAATCTGGCTAGGTCTCCATGAGGGTCTTTTCTGCTGGCTCCACAAGTCCTACACCTACTCCTTTGTTTCTTCACCAATTGCCAGGGAGGGTCTGCAGTGGTGGAAGGCTTCGATTCCTTGTCCAGATTGAATGAGGCATTCATCCAAGCTTCACAGGCAGGTGCCAGTTGATCACAGGACAATAGGAGCAAAGAAGTGCTCCACTGCTTCAGGTGATAAAAAAGTCTGCTGTACTCCATTGTGGGTCACATACAGTGTAACTGAATAGTACATATTATATTGAGGGCTGAGCTGTGCTAGTGTCTTATGGGCAGATCTAGAGGCTTATTGGTGATGATAGAGCTCGACCAAGAAATCTTTGAATAATCTTATGGTATGGCCCTGACATATTGGTAGACCTTGCTCCCTGGCTATATGCAGAATATTCTCTTTGACCAGGAAGCAAAGGAGTTTGGCTATGATCAGCAGGGGAGGGTGGCCCTGCTTAGGCCTCAGGGCCAAGCTTCTGTGTGCCCACTCAAATTCAATAGGTGGGCAGTCTGGAGCATTCAGTAGTTGGGGCTGTGTGCATTGGAGGAACTGCACCATGTCAGAGTTTCTGTCCCCTCTGGGAATCCTACAATGTGCAGATTATTGCATCTGGCACAATTTTGTAAATCGTCAATTTTTTCCAAGAGGTAGCAGATGGAGGAAGCTTGTTCCCATAGCAGGGCCTGCATGGTGCTGGTGGTTTCTTCAACCTAGGTGAGGCATTGTTCCACTAAGGAGAGGCATTCCCCTAGTTGTGAGAGTACCTGGTTTGTTTTGTCTGTTGGGATTTTTAACTCTGCTGTGTCCTGGAGCACCTGAGCTAGCATGTTGGTGATTTGCTGCAGGTCTCCGGGGTCTGAGATTGGGAGTCCATAATTGGTCCTAGGTTGTGGTATATGGGAGCTGAGATGGTGGGCTAGGCCTGATTTTTACAGATGTGCTGTCCAACAGGTGAGTCAGCATTTCACTTCTAAACAGGATCAATCTGTCACTGGTCAGATGCAGATCTAGATCTTGTTGAGTTTTGCTGAGTATAAAGAGATCTTCAGACAGATGCTAGTGGATTTTTATGATGGTTAGTGGTGGACTCGGTTTATGCAGACCTCTTGCTTGTTGGCTAACCACACCCCTAACCTCGGTGGCACTTTGAAATTGATTTCCTCCCTATAGCACAAACAATGAAGAACTAGGTATGGTCCTTACTTTCTAAAGAAAATGGTGAGATCAGATGCAAATCACACATTCACAGGTGAGGAGATTGTGTGGCTGACAAGCAAATGAACATTTCTTTCAAACACTGTACAGTTAATTTCACAAGATTACAATTTACAACTGAATTCTTTTTATTTTCCTATTCAAAACTTGACTGACAGTCTGCCATTTAAATTACTGGGTGGCTGGTTGACAAATACTTGTTGTTTGATCTTCAGTACTGCCAAGTGAACTTAAATATCTTGGCTCAAACCTATGTGGCAATATTGTAATGCCATTTCTTTGTAAATCATCTTGGAATACAGATGAATCATCAATATTAATATCATGTGCCATTTTTCACATGCGGCCACGCCACCACCAGGACATAAGAGACGTCACTTCCTTTCTACACTGCCATGAACATGGATAATCAGGAGGTGGCATGAGGACTGGTAATGGAGACTTCAGTAAAAGCCATAAATTGTACACTAAAATCATAATAAAGATGCAGACATGTATTTAAAAGTCTTTTATTAAGTCTAAAATGGAAACATTCTACTCAGACTCAGAAATTCCACAGAGCTGATCACTGTACTGTGGAATAATTACATGTATTACAGAATAATCCATTAAACTGCAGAATAAAAGTCCTCAGAACTGTCTTTCTGCAGTTCATGTGTATTATTCTGCAGTTCAACAAAAAAATTCCACTGAACAGGGTGAAAAACCACCAAACAAATTTGGAAGATTCCGATCTTGCCAATGGTGGAAGTTCAGAAAATTTCATGAAATTTCACAAAAAGTTCCATGAAAGCAGAATTCACAGCTTTTGCCCAGCTCTACTTATGCTTGACCTCATGGGCTGGGGGTATTTGAGAAGGTGTTCTGAAAAATGACTGTCCAGGAACTTTATGAGCGATTTAACTGTTGAAATTACTAAGGGTTTGGAAAAGATACAGCTAAATAAAATGATCAAGTGTTAAAGTATAATTTGCAATGTATTGATTTAACCTTTATTCCAATTATGTTTAAGAGTCACAGAAACTCTGAGTGCCTAACAATAAAAGCATAAAAAAAAATCTTGTTTTGCATATTATCAATGTTACTCCCTCGGTAGGTTCCACGCTCACCTCTAGGGTTGTAAGATTGTAAGGTTTTTTATTATTGTTTTTTTGTCCCCCGCAAGGAACTTGTACTAATACCCAGTTTTGACACTGCAGTGAAACATTAGAGTGGTGTTTCACTTTAAGATGCTGTCCTCCAGAAGAGATGTTGAATTGAAGTTTCTTCTGCCCATGTTTGGTGGCTGTCCAGGGGAATGTTAAAGATCACACGGTATTTATCATATGAGTAATTACATGGATCTGCTGCAGAATATTGCCCATCAAAAGAAAACAATACAATACAGATCTATAAAAACATAAATAAAATGTGGATCACTTGGAAGTCTGGGTATCAGTCCAGTAACAGGAATACTACTAGCAGCTGTGAACCAGCATACATTTCCTGCACCCTTTGAGTGCATGGCTCCAGTAAAAAGCTTGGTCCTTGACAGAATGCATCTTTATCTCAGGAATCACTGGGAAACTTTGGAGTGACATACTCCATTATTAATGTTTTATTTTATTTAGAAATGTGTTGCCAGGAAAGGCACACAGGGGTTGGGGATGGGAGGTGGTAAAGGGACTTGCTCAGGGTCACACAGAATTGAAGCAGTAGTAATGGTATTCAAATGCAGTTCTTCTGGGTCTCCAGGATCACAACTTTATGCTTTAAATTCTATATTATATAGTTTACAGTATTTTGTGAATTATACTCAACAGGAACACTGCAAGGTACATATAGTTTATTAATATGGCCACATAGGTTTTACAAATATTTTTTTTTATGTACTATACTATTAAAATATATGCACTGTTTTATATTTTACAATGTTCTATTTAACAACATCATGTGCCTAGTAAAACAATTTAAGACATCATACTGTTATGTCTTTATAGAATGCCAAGAACATCTGTAAACTAGTATAATTTTAACAGCAATTCTTTCTCAGCTTCACTAAAACAATCTACAGTAGCTGGCTGAACACAGGCATGACAAAATATTAACTGTCAATATACTGAATACATTAGCTGCATGCCTAATTGTGGGAGCTAAAATTAAAACTATATTTCAACTCATGTCCAGACTCCTATAATGATGGATTTTCCCTCATTAGTGCATAATGTGGGAAAAGTTATCAAGTTCTAATAATCTTATAGTTCATTTTTGCTACTGCTCAATGTATAACATATCCTGAATTTTAAGCAGATCAAACCAGTATATACTCAATTAAAATTGCAACAATATCATACAGCTAAAAAATGTAATTTTCCTACTGTAAAGACATTAATATGACTATCACTGCTATAGCTCACAATGTCTAATGATAAATTGTTACCTTAGTTTAATAAACTGTGCCCTTGAACTGGATTTGAAAACATTGATTTTGAGGAATAAAGCCCATTTTACTTGAACTACTAAAGGACCAGATGGTGCACATCACAATTGGGTGCATGTTGAGCAAATCTGGTTCACAAAGTACCTTTTATCCAACATAATGTAACTTAGTAGAAAGAAAAAAGGCTCAGGAACAGGGTAGAAAATAAGAATAGTTATTATATATAATAGTAATGTACAGTACTTGAAAGCTGAAGAGAGAAGTATTTTGCCAGATGGTTCATTCCATTATATGGCATTCTAGTTAGTTATGATGTCAAAAAGCAAAGTACACCCAACTGGGCAGTAGAAGGAGGAGACAGGTAGTCCCTAAGGGATGCATGCCACTTTTAGGGTGAGAGTGCCATGAATACCAATAATTTGCTGCCCCATTGTCCCAAAGAATGTGGGGACAAGTAGCAGCATCACTCTTTGATGTCATCAGACATGTCATTGGGTGTCAAAATGTCTTTTCCATCTTGTCAGGTTCCTTTGCAGAAGAAAAGTTTGCAATAGACACTGTTAATGATATGACACCAGGGCTGGTCAAGGAAAACAAACTGCTAATGGAAACATATACCATGTGTATTATATTTTTTATTATACTGTAATTAAAAGTGTGGCCACATATGAAATATAATCTCCCTCAAATAATGTGCAGTTCCACGAGGTTGTTCAAAAATAGTTTTGCTTTTCATTATTCAGGTTTCTTTGTAAATACTGTCTTTTTCCACCCAATATTATTTTTTTTATTACATATGGATTCTGAAATTAAGAGACATCAGCTGAGTGGCAGCCTAGAATAAAGCTTATCTAAAACAACAAAAAGCAAAAAATGTACTCACTCTTACTGGTGCATATAAGAGATGCCAGCTACAAACATCAATAACAATTATATGCACTAACTGGAAACAGTGGATATGTAAAGGATATGACATGGCCCCAGGAAAAATATCAGCGATAGTTTTCACAAGTGCTTTTGACCTTATGACATCAATAGTGGTGGAACCACAAGTGATGTCATAAGGTCAAACAGCACAAGAGAAAAAAAGACAATATTTTTCCTTGGGCCATGGCATATCTCATTTATCCAACACTTGTGTTACATATATAGGTTGTTTAGTTTTAAGATGTCTTACTTTGTTTTGGTATGTTGTTGCAGTTTTCTCGGGTGGCTGAGTGGTACGTGACATATGACTCATGTGACGCTATATGTGTGTCAGTATGTCAGTGTATTGGTGCAGTCGCAAGGATGTAGTGGGTCTGATGCTGAGGAATTAGCAAGGATTAGTGTGAGCAGCAGCAGCTGTTTCTGAAGCCATAATATGGAGCCTGGATGTCAGGAGGAGAAGCAGGAATGTGCCAGTCACAGTGGAAGTTGGGTAAAAGTGGTGAAGTGGCTCCAATGCAGAGGAACTAGTCAGGATTACTGAGAACATGGCCAGCTGTTTCATAAGCCAGAATGTGGAGCATGGATGTTGCCAGTAACAGGAATGCGCTGGTCACATCAGGGTCTGGTATGCATCTCAAGGTAAGAGGAATCATTTGCTTTCAGCTGCTGTGGCAGGATCAATTTGGCAGGATAGGGAAAATATTGTTATGAGGGAATGATTCTTTGTAAGGCAATTTGGTTGAATCACTATCTGATCCAGGTAATATATTAAAGGGTACCTAAGCAAGCAGTTTTTTTAAAACTGCAAACTCCAAAATCTGGCTTCATATGGAGGTAAAGTAAAGGCTGATGTTTACATGTATGCTAAAATTGCATTTATGTAAATAACATAAATGCAGTTTCATAGCTTTTGAAAAATGTAAACATCATCCTTTCACATTCAAAAAACAGCCTTGACTTCTCCCTAAGATGTCTGCCAAGTGTGTTAAGTGATGAGTCATGATGACATCATTTGAGCCAGAGACAGAGATCAACATATATTTCTATAGTGCTAACTAGTTCTTCTTTCTCTCTTTATTTTGAATTGTTGTACCAAAATGATCAACACCATGTATTACCTCATGGATTATTTCAATCAGTACACATGTTAGGCTATGATTTTGTTCATTTTGCTTACTTTAACTTGCAGAAAATGCCTTGCAATCCAGCTGATTTTTTCTTTGGCAGACTGCATTACAGTACAACACTTCAAATACCTGATGATCTAGTGGCTATATGATGCACTGAATTGTGTTTTTTGTGAACCAGGAGAGACACACTAAGCTGACAGCTTGTATACAGGTGTGGCCTAGGAGCACAAAGAAGTTTAGTGACTTGCTTAGGGTCACACAGCAAAGTACCGGTCTTGTTCAATTCCAAAGCTCATGCTCTCTTGTTAATCCACAAATAAGGCTTTATTTTTCCATGTGAACCCCCTGCACCTAGCCTGCCTTCTGTTGAACACCCCCCACCATCCATACCCTGTCCTTAGTACTGCCTGGGGACGCATATGAGCTTGAGGTCTCATGAAGAGAATTATCACACCTCAGATTGTAATCTTGTACCTCAGAGGGTTGTACGCATCATAAGCTGGCACTGTTAAAAAAATGCCTCTCAAATCACTCTCCAGTTCACATTCTCAATGTCTGACTTCTGCTCCCACAGTAAATATTAAGTGGATCACCACCCTTCTGCACAGTGATGGTAGTATGTACAGTTCCCTGTTGTGTTCTTCTCTCACCTTCCAAGCAATTCTTCTCCAGTAATTTTCTGTGCTCTACTCCACAATATGAGTTGGCTGGCTACCACCCTTCCAAATCATGAATGAGCTATACACAACTCCCTCAATACTGTCCTAACAAATGTCAGCATCCCCCCCCCCCCATAAACTCCCTACACTGAATTCAAGGAACAGTTTAGGTGCAGCCCTGCCACTCCGAGCATTTGTCATTGTTGGCTACTGTCTTCCACAGTCAGGTAGTGAGCACAATGCTGGCAGTCCCACATTTCAGATCTCACAGTGATCTGCTCAGTGTCCTCCTTCTTGTCTTCAGCTAAACTGAATATAGCTATACCCTGCTGGAATGGCCTCTTCAGTTCCTCTCTGGCATTCATTCTTCTCACCTGCTCCCCACGCCAAAAACTGGTGAGTTCACTACCCTTCCACATCATGAATGTGGTTAGTACAGTCTCCCGTGTTATAGTTATATAGTAATAATAAACATGATCTTCTGTAAGCCAGGCTGATAGCAGCATGGCACAAGTGGAAAAATAAGCTTTCCTACTCATATAAGATCAAAGCCGCCTATGATTAGGCACTATTAAATGACGTGCATAATGATGTACACACCTGTCATTTAATAGTCCCTAATCAAAGGTAGCCTAGATCGTTTAAGGATAGGAAAGCCCATCATTCGCCTTGTTCCCTGCTGATATGAGCCTGACTTCCTGGAAAGATATTTTTATATTTGATATGTCAAAATAAAACAGGAACTGTACTACTTGCATTCATTATGCAGAAGGGTGATGAGCTCACCAGTTTTCGGTGTGAGGAGGAATAGTGAAGACTGAATACCAGAGGGGAGCTGAGAATGTCACTCTTGCAAGGTACTGCTATATTCAGGGACGGGGTAAGACAGAAGGGGATAAATATGTGCAGATTACTGTGAGAAATAAGATGTGGGGCTGCCAGCACCTTGATCACTACCTGACCCCATTGTCCTGGCCAACATTCCCCTTCCTATAAAACCAGTGCATGCAATTGTCCAAGGCTGTGTGTGGATATCAATGTATGGAACAGCTGCCACTACACATTCACTCACTTCACTATCAGTCTAGTATTGCTTGTAAAGCACTTTGGGATACAGTGTGTATGAAAACCACTATATAAATGCTGACTCTTATTCTTCTTATTGTTATTTCCCATGGAAAAAGAGGACAAGAAGAGCATATATTTGAATTTCGAGAAGGTATGAACTCTAACATTGGACTGCACAAGAACGTTGCTACAAAAAAGTGGTGGCTCTAGGGGGTGGTGATGGGTGTGGCTGCAACCCCCCCCCAACATAGTAACGTACTTGCTTGCAGCTGCTGCTGCATTTCACTTTGTTGAATAAGTCTGATTTATTGATTGTACAAATGTTTACATTCAAACTATGGATTACATTTGTAGGTTCTGTCAAAAACGTACTAGAAAAGAATAATAGCAGAAAATATAAAGGTTTAATAAAAATGTTAAAAAGTGCATATTAAGCATGCACACCACCCCAGCACCCCCATTGTAGCGTCCTGGATCCACTATAACCACTAGACCACCAGGTTATTCAAGATTTGTTCTGCACTGTGGTTTGCCACAGAAAAAGTCGATTGGATTAAAACACATTTTCAGCATGTTAAAGTAAACAAAATGAACAGAACCATAGCCTAACATGTGCATTATCCAAAGTAATGCACATGCTTTTGACCATTTGGGTGGTACAATTCTATACAAAGGGAAAAAAAGAACTAGTTAGCTCTACAGAGAGCCATATGTCTCTCTGACTTTGGCTCAGATGACATCACATTTGGTGGCCATTTTAGGAAGCAGGTAAGACAGTTTTTCCTAAATTGGAAGGCTGATTTTACAATTTTCAAATGCTCTGGAACCACATTTAAGTAAATTATGTAAATGTAGTTTTAGCATTAATGAATACAGCAGCCTTTCCTTTAGTCACCTATGGAGTCAGATTTTTGAATAGTTTGTTATCAGAATGTTGTTTAGGTATCCTTTAAACAGACAACCAGAGAAGACAAAACTGCTTTGAGGCAGTTTGAACAGAACTGAAACTAATGGGTGGGAGCCAGAATGCAAGTAAGCATTTGTGGTTCTAAATTAAAACTCTGCTGCTGGCTCTCACCAATCAGGACCTACAGTGAGAATGTTTTGTTTCCAGGGACATAGAGTGAGAATATTTCAATATTCTCACTCTAGGTCCAAAGGGAACAAAAATATCACTGACATGTGCCCTTAAATATCCTCACAAGCATAAGACAAATTGGAATATGTCATATCAGAGCAACAAATATGTCTAGTTCTGCAGTTTATTAACTAAAAGAAAATAACACAATGGCTGAAACATGCTAGGAATCAGGACCTGGTCCAGTCCTGATTCCTATCATATTTTGTCACTGTAGTTCCATCAAATCCACTACTTTTAGCAAGCATGTGCAATTGTTGTTGAGTAAAGCTTACCCTGAAGGCTTCCGCTTAATTGACGTGATCAGTCACTGGTATTGGGCAGGAAAACAAAAAAAGAAAAATTAGAATGGAAATTAAATAAGAATATTTAGGACTGTATTAAAGCAAGCACACTAAACAGTACAATGGGGGGATAAGCAGAGTGCATACAGCACACATACAGCACGTGCCCAAATATCCATTAACTATGGTTCCTATTCTAATGCTGCCATTCTGATTTCAGAACTGCTGCTGCATGGCTCAGCCATTCATATTCATAAGGCTTGCAGAGCCACCTCCAGGCACTGCTTAGATGATACAGACTGGAACTGCATGCTTTTATTTATCAAATTGGGAACACCAAGCTGAGTCTGTGTTCTTTAAGCTGCAATGACCAAAGGTCAGCTTCAAATTAACCTGGGCACACCAATATTTATTTGCCTAGACCTCAGCTTTACCATGGGGGACTGGAAAATGCATTTGATGGTATGTATGCATCCTATAAGTAAAATGGGGATAAACCAAATGTTGCAGTACACTGCACTTATTAAAATCACATATATTGAGAAGACAGAAGGATATCAACTTGCTGGAGAAGGTCCAGAGAAGGGTAACCAAAATGATCCAGGACCAGCAGAGCAACACCTATGAGTAGAGGCTCAAAGGGCTCAACATGTACTCTTTTGAGGAAAGATGGGAGAGGGGTGACATGACTGAGACCGTCATGTATCTTAATTGTACTAACAGGATGAGCACTGTGTGCATCATCGGTCTAAGCAGCAACAAGATCATTATGGGGCAGAGTAAAGTGGGTATGCGGGTTCAAGAGGGAGATGAGGAGGCACTTTTTCACCAAGAGGGTAGTGGCCAAGTAGAATGAGCTGCCAGAGGAGGTGGTATCCCTAAAAAAAGATGGGTAGCTTCAAGAGGGGGGTGGGACATAGTGAAGGGGAAAGCAGTGGGTAAAAGGAAGGTCAATGGGGAAAGGGAGAAGTTGAGGGAGGAAAGAAGAGAAACAGGGAGGGGGCTGTTCACTCTGTAAATAAATTGAGAATTGCACACTCAAGCACACTATATAGACTGTGAAGCCTTTACCTGCTGGTCTGTTTGTGTATTCATGGTTTAGTCAAGTACTTAGAGTCAAACAGTAGGGCCCATCATCTGACTGAAAGGGTTAAGGATATGTAAGGGAAGTTTGAACTGCTGTAACTACAGGATGAAAATTGTTAACTGTATGAACGTTTTCCTTATAATTAGTGCTGGTTACTTAATTTCCTAAGATGGTGGGCCCCATCCTCAGTTGTACTGCGAGGCAGTGCACAGACAGTTTAAAGAAATGGTTAACCATTACAACACTTACCATTTGTACTCTGTATAACAAAAGTGAATAGCTCACGGGGAGAAGTCATTCCTGAGACTGTGTCAGTGCAAGTGAAGAGGGGATATGAAGTTTGAACACACTAACATGCTGGTGTGTGACACTCACAGAGCATATTTATTTCAAACTGGTGACTAGGAAAGGTATATTGAGCTAAGGTGCATCATCATGTGTGACCCAGATAAAAGGGGACAAAGGAAGGTGATGCCATGGTAATAGCAGAGAAGTCCAAAACATTGATAGAGGAGTACAGTAGGCAAACATATGGGTATAATGTTCAAAAATAATAGGCGATAATATAACAAAATTAGTCAGAGACAGAACTGTGCTAAAAAATATAACTGCAGAGTAACACTAGGAACAGGAGCTGAAAGGAGTGAAATATATGCTAAGAATTTGCTAAAGAGCAATGTGGGAAGGGTGAGGTGAAGGTGAGAGTTGTAACATGGCAGAGTACCAGTTGTGCGATCCAATGCCATGCATCTAGTCTGGGGCATCAAGGGGTACTGCTGGAAGGACCCCCTTACTGGGTCTCCTTTACCTTGTTGTATACTTCAGGGCCAGCTACCCTTGCAATTCCTGAGGGCCAAAGGCCTGTTCTCTGGTGCACAGTAGACCCTCTGCTCCTCAAGTTCAGAGAACTCCCTAACATCCAGTGGGATCCCCAAGCCCTTTTCCACTGCCAATTCTAAGCAACTTCTGTGTACTTCTGCTTCCTCCAGTGTTGGCATTACACTGAGGCTTGACAGGGCTCAGCCATCACAGCACTGAAATGAGCCTTGTAGCTCTTGTGTCACTGCTGTTGACTTATAATGGGAAGGAGGGACCCTTTATAAGCCATGGACCCAGGAGCCATCATAGCTCCCCAAATTCCTACAGTGTAATTGCAACTCTGTTTCCCCCTTCACATGCTGGCTGATACCTGGAGAGTCTGTTGCAGCTCTATGATACCCACATCACCTGCATGTATCTGTACCACTGCGTACTAGCTGTACTATGAGCTGTCACACATCCATTCATGAAGCTTTTATCTTGAAAACTAATAAAATATATAATAAAACTAGAAAGAAATGTGTTTCTTCTTAGAAAGAACAACCACTAGAACCATCTGATCAGTTCCAAAAATAATCTTATGTTCTATTTTTTTAATGTTTGGAACTACATTTTGAAAGCTGTAACATCTGAACAGTTAATACAGTTCTCCTGTGTCACTACATACATATATATGTCAATATAATGTGGCAAAACTGACAGGACTTTAGAAATGCAGTGAACCATTCTATTTTTTTTTATGTCACTGTGGAACATTTCTTTTTGTTATATCAGTATATGTTCACTGTGGTGATTTATTAAAGATATAAGTATTTGGCTGACTCCAAGCTTTCATAAAAAAATAAAGTCTCTAGCCATAATGGTTCCAAAGTTATCACATTTTAAAGAAAATACTGTATATTTTGAAAGATCTAACTTTGGAACCATAGTCAAAGTCAAAGTCATCTTTATTTATAATAAGCATATGTCAATGCCAAATGTTGTCTCGCTGGCATTGGCATTGGTAGTGCAGGAGTTAGAGACACATAATAGGTATGGCAATGAAGTATTGAACTGATGTCAATCCCACTCCCACCCTGCAGAGACTGACAGGCATTGGGGTGTGCCTTAGGGTCGTCAGCTATAACACTCATGCCATTTTACCTCACCCTAAGCTGTAGACACTGACAAGTGTCGTGGTGTGCTTTGGGGTCTTTGGGCCTTATACTTACCCCATTCCATAAGGAAATACATTGAGATGGGTGCAGTATAGGAGAATGAGGTGAACTTTAGGGCTGAACACTACAAGGCACACCTCAATGCCTGTCACTGGCTGCAGGATGGGGGTGGGGGGGTTGAATGGAGTGAGCATTACAACTAATGATCCCAAGTCACACCCCGACGCCTGTCAGTCTCTACAGGGTGAGGTGTTACAGTTGGAAACCCTAATGCCACAGACATTTGTTGGTATTTTCACTCCAAATTTTCAGCATGGGCTTTTTGTGACCCCACCTCATGAAGAGCGGCACTATCAGTTTGTTAGCCGAAAGGTGGTTTTGCACAGCGACTATGCTATTTGGTGACACAGACACGAAAACACGTTTTGGGCAGGATGTGAAAAATGACAACTGTATTGTTCATGAGGAGGTGTAAAAAAATGGCAACACTGAAAATCTGCAGTGAAAATATGAGAAATTGTTGAAGTAAGTAAGTAAAATTTATTTTTTTTTAACACTTTTCAAAGCCAAAGTCAGGAGCATGCATAGAAACTGTGCAACACACGTCTGTAACCCAATTATTTTTGATATTTTTTTAACCATATTTTCAACATAGGCATTTTGGGACCTCCCCTCATGAACAGTGGCACTGTGATTTTGTTAATCTGTCCGAAAAGTTGATTTCCGACAGCAGCCATGCCATTGTGCGCCACAGCTGTGAAAACACATTTTGGGCAGGATGTGAAAAATGACAGCTGTACTGTTCATTAGGAGGTGTGAAAATCTGGCATGAAAATATTGCAAGTTTGCGAAGTTACAAGGGTGCGTGGAAACTGCGAAACGCATGCTTGTAACACAGTCATTTTATGGACTTTCATCACCAAATTTTCAACATAGGCATTTTAGGACATCTGCTCATGAACAGTGTCACTGTCATTTTCTTAATCTGTCCCTAAAACTGACCTCACACAGTGACCATGCTATTCTACGTCAAAAGTGTGAAAATACATTATGGCCAGGCTATGTAAAATGACAGTTATACTGTTCATAAGAAGGTGTGGAAAAATGCCCGTGTTGAAAATCTGGAGTGAAAATATTAAAAATTCACAAAGCTACGAGCGTGCGTGGAAACTGCGCAATGCACACTAGTAAAACAGTCATTTTTGGGATTTTTTTTCAACAGATTTGCAACATAGACTTTTTGAGAGCCCACCTCATGAACAGTGGCACTTTCATTTTGCTATATTGGCCTAAAAGGTGATTCTGAGCAGTGACCGTGAAATCACCTTTTTGGACCGAATAATGCTATGACAGTGACTGAATTCATGAGGAGGGGTCCCAATAACCCCATTTTGAAAATGTAGTGTCAGTATTCCCCAAAATGCCAGAGATATGCACCAAAGTTGAAAAAAAACCCTATTTACACCATTATACAGCTTACTGGCATTTCTTCAGTTCACGGTCAACTTTGAAGAGTGCAGACGTGTTCCCGGTCCACTGAAGATCATCGCGCCAGGCTCCGGAGGTAAGTATGGGGTGAGGGGGTGTGGGGAGACAGGGTACACAGAGGATGGGTGTGGGTTGTAGGAGGGGGCAGGAGAGACCGCGTGGGACCGTTTTCTTCTTTTACAGGGAAAAAAAAAGATGAGTGTTGGTTTTCTTTTTTTTCAGGTGTTTGTTTGGTACACTGGGGTGGGCTCCCAGTGTACCACCTGTATTACAGGGAGGGGGTCTGCAGAAAACAGGGAGTGGGCCCCCCAATGGCATAGAAACAAGTGGGGGATGGCATGATGCTGAGGGGGATTGGGCACCCCCTTGGCACACAGCACAAATGGGGGTTGGGGACATTGTGCTGACGGGGAGTGGCCTCCCCTGTTGGCAAATTAGACTGAGCAATGGAGACTGAAGCTGACAGGGACTGGGCCCCCAGTTGGCAATGAAAGACTGTGGGGGGGTGCATGATGTTGAAGGGGATTGGGCATCCCCTCGGCACAGCATTGGAATGGGAGGGGGGGCATTATGCTGATGGGAGTGGGCTCCCCCATCAGCAAATAAAGTGGGTTGGGGCATGTCGACAGGAAGATTGGGCACCCCTGAAGTTGGTACTCTGCAGAGTCAGTGCCACCATGTTTCTCGAACTGCTTCACCAGGAAAGGCACGTCAGGAGGCATGTTATTGTGCTGCCGTGTGATAAGCATGACTGTCATTGCAGCGGCACTTTTCTTAGATCTGGTGGCCAGTTTAAATGTTGTTGGTGTCGACGAGTGCATGCTAGCTTATTGGGGAATGAAGGATGCATCTACTGATGCGTGCCCTGCATTTACCCACAGTGACTGCACCTTCAAATCTGCTACTACTGCAATATGTTGTCTGGCACGCTAGTGTGAGCCAACATAAAAAGTGCCTTTCAAATACCAAGGAGCTTATACATTAACTAAAAAACATAATCATTAAAACACACATAATCATTCAAAGCATTAAAATTCATAAAACTACAATACAATAAATATTAGCTTCAGAATCTGAATATACCAAGCTAAAATTAAATTCAGCAAGAAATGGGATATGCTAGGTTGAACAAACACATTTTAAGTGCTATTTTAAAACCCTGGATGGTCAGGCACTCTCTTACATGATAAGGTAGAGAATTCCACAGGGTCAGGGCTGCAAAAACAAATGGTTGGGCCTTCGATGACTTTAAACAAACCCTGGGAATCTCTAGCAATCCCTTGTCAGTGGATCATAGAGGATGGAGGCGGGGTGGTAAGGGCGAATGAGATCTTGCAGGTAACAGGATCCCTGAACATGTAGGGCTTTATAGGTCAATAATGTGACCTTGAAGGTGATCTGCCACTGTACTGGCAGCCAATGTAGTCTGTGGGGCACAGGTGTTATATGACTGGTCATAGAAGTACCAGTTAATAACCTCACTGCCTCTTTCCGCACTAGCTGCAAGCGATAGATCTCAACCCTTGATAGCCCTAGGTAAAGGTCATTGCAGTAGTCAAGGCAGGAGGTTATGAAAGTATGGACCAGTGTTGGAAGATCATCAGGAGGAACCAGATGCTTCACCCGGGTGATATTCCTCAGATGATAAAAAGAGGATTTGACAATGGCTGACACCTGAGATTTCAGGATCAAGCTGTCATCAAAAATAATGCCAAGGTGCCGCACCTGATTTGAGGTAGTCAGCTGAACACCTCTGAGTCAAAGGCCAGAGGATTGTCTTGTCGACAAATCTGCCTCCCAATGATCTGGGTCCACAATCGACACCTCAGTTTTAGCTGGGTTCAACCGCAGCCAGTTGGCACTCATCCAGTCCTGGATTTCAGACAGACAGTTGTTAAATACCGAGAGGATCACATCCTGTCTTGCACAAAGGACATGTACAGCTGAGTATCATCTGCATAGCAGTGAAAACTCAGACCATACCGCCTTGTGATCTAGGGGCTAGAAATGTTTTTTTTAATTTTTAATGAAAACTTGGAGTTGCCAGCTGAGTGTTGCAGAAGGCTGCAGTGCTGTTAAGCACCTTACCTCTCAAATGCCGGTGACCCAGGTTTGGGAACGAACTTAGGTCATCAGGGGTCAGCTGGGGGAGGAGGGACGAGAGTAGTTGAAGTGGTCATCTGGAAGCTTGCCTTTCCTAGATAGGGTAGGTAAGCCATTCCAGCTCTTTATTTCCACCAGGTGGAGGCCTGATGGTAGCTCTGATGCTCGGGAGGCTGTCATAGTGGCAGCTGGGTGGAATGGCGCTGGTGGTTCCAGCACGCATACGCTCCTCCACACACATGTGCGAACAAGTTTGGAATAGTCCCAATGGGACAAAAAACATCAGTGGAAAATTGACAGATGGGGCTGGGCATCAATGAAGCCCCCAAGGAACTGTGATCTGCCCTGGCAGAGCCTTAGAGGTGGCTGAAGAGGAGGAGGTAGGTGGACGGTCATCGGTGCCTGGTGACAGGGCTGATACCCTGCCAAGACCCTGCCAAGTCCCAGCCAAGGAGGATAAATTACTGATGGAAAACAGAAAAATGAAAGCTTGGTGCCCAGTCATTAAGAAGTGGTGTTGATATTATATATTTATTATGTAACAATAGTAATTACGTAATCAATATTAAAAACAGGCTATTTTTTCTAGCTGTATCACAGTACACATTTACATCATGACAGAACTGTTGTTTTGTAAAATAAATGTTAGTGACACACATTTTCCATAATGATAATGTATATTGATATACTTTTTTAATATCAACATGTAAAATTCCATGATGGTTTCAAACAATAAAATTTAAAGTGAAATATTATTTTGGATTTATTTTGAAGTTTGGTAATAGTCCTCCTAATTTAATTGGTATCTATATAAGTGTAGCACCCATAAACATTCATCTTATACCTTAAATTGCATGGCTTATATTTCACTGTCCTCACCAGCAGTAGCAATTCATCCTCACTTTTGCAGCCTTTGGCTGCAAAAGTGTCAGAAGATAATTTTCAATGCACATGAAAGTCATTTTTTTTATGATACCTTTCCTTCCACCCATGTCTTATGCATCCCTCTCTGCCTGGCCACCTCCCAACTCTATCCTTACCTTCTCTTTCACTTACACCACCTTCCAAGGGGTCCAAACAGTGCTATTTTCATGCTATGTGCATCCAGACTTTTCCTCCCTGATTGTGCCCACACATCACTCAGGATGCAACAGTAAGGGACCAAGATGATTTGCCAGTCAATGTGTTATGCCATGTCAACATGTGTTTTAGATCCGGAGCTTCTCTGGAACCCTTAGTCCTAGTCACCTGACTGGCTTCTGATGTCCCTGACTTACTCCCAAACCTGAGTCACCATCATCATGCATTGGAGGCCTGCTGCTGTACTATTACATATTAATTTATGATAGGGTTGCCACCTCTCAGGTTTTTTATCATGCCGGATACAGATTGGTCAATACCAGCAGGAACATCTGCCAGAACTAGATACATGGTGGATTCCCTGCAGGGGGAGGGCCTCAAACAACTGGTACAACAACCTACAAGAGACAGGGCTATCCTAGATCTAGTACTGACTAACAGGGAAGGGATCACAGATCTCCAGGTAGAAGGTCACCTGGGGGCCAGTGACTATCACACGGTATGGTTCAATTTGGCCACTACATCTAAATCATCCCATTCCAAGGCAAAAATATGGGACTTCAGAGGAGCTGACTTTGATAAGATGGCCAACAGAGTTAAGCTAGCCCTGGCAAAAAGAAACACAGGTGAGGGGGTACAGGCAAAGTAGGCAAGCATTAAGGATGCAATACTTGAAGCAACATCCCATTGTGTTAGACAGAAAAGGAAGTGCAAAAGAAGAAGAAAACCACTTTGGTTCTCAAATACAGTAGCAGAAAAGGTCAGAGCCAAAAGGCTGGCCTTCAGGAAATATAAAAGAACACAGCGGGATGAAGATAGGGAGGCATACCAAACTGCCCTAAGGGAAGCAGGGAAAGCAATAAGGCAGGCAAAGTCCCAAACTGAGGAAACACTAGCACGAACAGAAACAGAAGGTGACAAGACTTTCTATAGATACATTAGTGAAAGGAGAAAGTCCAGAGGGGGTATTGCTAAGCTCGATGGAGAAAAGGGGGCATGTGAGGAGGAGGACCCTGTAAAAGCATCTATCCTAAATAGATACTTTTGCTGAGTATTTACTGAAGAGAAGGTAGGGCAGGGCCCACAGCTCAGCACCATGGTCACAGGGGGGAGGGAGGTGAGTACTACTCCCTTCACAAAAGAAAGGGTCCTACAAGAGCTCGCTAAGCTCAAGGTGGATAAGGCAATGGGACCTGATGGCATACATCCCAGGGTACTTAAGGAGCTAGGGGTGGAACTAGCAGAGCCATTAGCAGAACTATTTAGTGAGTCTCTGAGCACAGGAGAGGTCCCAGAAGACTGGAGAAGGGCTCATGTGATCCCGCTCCACAAGAGTGGTAGCAGGGAGGAGGCAGGGAACTACAGACCAGTCAGTCTTACCTTAGTAGTGGGCAAGATTATGGAGGCACTCCTTAAGGAAAGGATAGTGCAACACTTGGAATCCATAGAGGCACAGGATCCAAGATAGCATGGGTTTACAAAAGGACGGTCCTGTCAAACTAATCTCATAGATCTATTTGACTGGGTAACCAGAGTGGTGGACCAAGGGGGAGCAGTTGATGTCGCCTACCTTGACTTCAGCAAAGCTTTTGACACTGTTCCACACAGAAGATTGACAAATAAGCTGGTTAGGCTCAGGGTGGGTCAGAAGTTGGTCAACTGGGTAGCAAACTGGTTGACGGGCAGAAAACAGAGAGTGGTGGTAAATGGTATACAGTCAGAAGAGATGCAAGTCACAAGTGGGGTACTCTGGGATCAGTCCTGGGGCCAGTCCTCTTCAATATCTTCATTAGTGACATTGCAGATGAACTAGAGGGTAAGCGTGTCTGTTTGCAGATGACACCAAGATCTGCAACAGAGTAGATGATCCAGATGGGGTGGGCAGAATGAGAAGAGATCTGGATAAACTAGCAAAATGGTCAGAAGAGTGGCAACTGGGATTTAATGCAAAGAAGTGCAAGCTCATGCACATAGGGAAGAGAAACCCTGAAGCCACCTATAGGCTGGGAGGGGAGTTGCTGGCAGTCACAAAGGAAGAAAGTGACTTAGACATCATCACCACTGATGACCTGAAATCATCCAAGCAGACCTCTAAAGCAGTAGGTAAGGCTAGGGGGATGTTAGGGTGTATTAGTAGGGGTATCACAAGTCGTAAGAGGGAGGTAATAATCCCTCTTTACAAGACACTGGTTAGGCCCCATCTGGAGTACTGCACACAGTACTGGAGGCCACACCTTCACAAGGACATTAACCAAACTGAGGCAGTCCAGAGGAGGGCAACCAAAATGGTGCAGAGACTGCATCAGAAGACATATGAGGATAGATTAACAGAGCTCAGTATGTATACCCTTGAGCAAAGGAGGGAGAGAGGTGATATGATCGAGACATTCAAACACCTTAAGGGTATTAACAAGGTGAAAGATTCTAACGTTTAAATATAAGAAAAACAGCAGGACAAGAGGACACAGCATGAGATTAGAGGGAGTCCTATTAAGGGGGAATGTGAGAAAGTTCTTTTTCACAGAAAGGGTGGTGGATGCATGGAACGGCCTACCTCAGGAAGTGGTGGCTATGAATACAGTGCAGGGCTTCAAACAGGCATGGGATAGGCATAAGGGAGCAATACAGATGAGTATAAATAGATAGGCCACTGACAGAGCAAAGGCCAATGGCAGATTTATAAGGTAGAAAAAGAAATGGGCAGACTGGATGGGCCTTGCGGTCCTTATCTGCCGTCAACTTCTATGTTTCTATGTTTACCTGGTGGGCAGGTGTTCAGGGTCCGTATCAGGTAATCTGGTTTTGCTCAGTGCTGGTCAGTTTTTTGAGCCATTTTGAGTGCTCACATACTTTTGAAACAGATTTTGTCATATCATTCATTGTTTCAGCTGCATGTGCAGGTTACAAACCAGTTATGTTGTCAATATAGCCCTTTGTTTGTGAAAGCAGTCAACCTCAGAAGTGTAAAGTATGGGCATTAAAACCATTAGCACTTACTTAACCTAAATCTTTTCCACTACATCTTAAAGTAACTTAGCAGCAAAGCTACCCCCACCTTTTGTAACAGTAACAGAGCTAGTTGTCTTCTACTTTCATTTGCTGGAAAACATTTTCATCTCTAACAAAATGTAGGCATTTTTAAATGTTTTGTTTTATTTTTTCCTCAAGAAAAAAGTATGGGCTCTTCTTTGCCTTTGAAATAGTACTGTGAACATGAAAAGGAAATTGAGCCAGAAAAAGATATAAAGTACACATTATAGGAAACAATTTCTTTATTATGTATTTTTATATGCCATGTATACTACTGTATGCTAGTTACAGTATTTCTCTTGTCTCCTTCCCAGATCATATCTGTAAATGAGAATTCTTTTATCTCTGTATTTTTATCTGGTAAACCAATGTCAATAAATACATTAGTAAATAAATAACCAGGAAGAACCTCGGAAAGTAACTTTAACAAGTACAGTACAGTATTTTAATATTATTGTTGTACTGCTGCTTAAAGTGTTGTCTTTTAATGATATAATAAATGCCTTTGGAGGAGGAGCAATGCATGATGAGTCATGAAAAGGGGTGGGGCTAGGGGCAGAGTTTAGGATCCAGTTTTTGCCTCATTCAATGGTGACAACCCTAACATATGAGAGTAGGATAGAAGAAGGCTTTAGCCCATCTTGACGACTGCCCCCTACTTACTCAGTTGTATTACCTCACCTGTTTAGATTTCCTTCCTTATATTACTGTTTAGCCCCCTTCCTGAGCCTTTCAGGTTTCCATGTGTTAACTGCACTTCTTGATAGACCCTCTTACATCCCCAGTACTCCAGTACTCTTTCTGAGAAATCAAACATTTTCTGATGGCCTCTAATCTGTTCACCCTGGATTTACTTATCATGCCTGCTTACTGCTAACTCCATTTTCTTTAGACTTATATCTAGTTTTATACACAGTTCTGGAGCCTTCAAGAAGCCATGTATGGTATCTCCTCTCAGCCTTCTCTGCTATAGACCAAACATACCAACATTTTAAAAAATTTTTCCTTGGGACATATTCCCATCTGCTCTCTTCTAGATCATCTCCAGCCTGTCAATAACTTACCCATGGTATGGAGCCCACAATTAAAAGCAACACTGCAGTTGTGGTCTCACAAATGCCCTACACAGTGGTGCCACAATGTCCCTCAATCTGCTTATAAACTTTTGCCTACTTTATTTATTTATTGAATTTTGTTGACCAGGTAGGCCCATTGAGACTAGAAGTCCCTTTCTGAGGAGGACCGGAGGGAGGGGGGAATACAAATGGTAACCAACTGAAATTGAACCAGATTAAGCTGTTGGTGGTATTTTTAGTGAATGGGGGAAATTAGGCCAGGACACCGGGGAAAGTCCCCTACTCTGCTGCTGTTGCGCTATGGCCAGTAGGGGGACCGGCCATCATGATGGCCACTTGGGGCTCCGACATGGAGCAAGATGATGTCCTGGGGATAGGGGAGTTGGTCTCCCTCCCTATCTCCGTTTTGAGGGAGGCCATGACTACTACACCCGGTGGAACACCGGGAGAAGCTTTGTTGCACCAGGAGAATGAGGCTGCTATTCGTGAAGTTTGTTTTCTTACCGTGGCAGATACTGGGAAGGACTCCAGAGATGGAACATTTCAGGATTTGGCTTTTGGCGAGGCTTTGGCCACTTCTAGTCTGGGTTTGCAGGCTGCCGAATGAGTCTCCCCCTCGGAGGCATGTATACGGGCTTCCCATGGCCCAGATCCAGTGAATGATGTCAGCCACGCTCTGACGTGGACTGACGAGATGCTGCACTGTATTCAGGAGCACAGTGGGAACATGGAAGTGCTTGCAGCATAACCTCGAAGCATTGCTCAGTCGTTGGGAGCAGGGGAGACTGGCAGTGGAGTGCAGACATGCATGTGCCAGGAGTCTCCCCTCAGCTCCTCCACGCCGACAACAGGATCTGGGTCTTTGTCTCCGGAGACAGAAGGAGCCAGGCTGAAGACTGTTTTACACCTGGGAGATGGGATAGTGTCACCAGCTGCTACTACTCTTCCAGGAGAGACATCTGTATTTTCAAAAGGTACTGTAAACTCCAAGGGGATGACTAATGGTGTTATGGGGTCCCACCAGCCCGTTATGATGGGTTTTGTTGTTCCTAGCCCTTCTGGTTGTGGGTTTGATTCCCACCTGTCGGCATCAGGGCTTACTATTGCTGCAGCACTTAGGGGTGCAGGGTGGGAGAAGTCCCCTTTGGATGATTCTTGGACCTCCCCTGCACGACCCGGCCCTGTTCCTAAAGGGGATTTATTGGACATTACGGACCCTCTTGAGGTCCCTTTGGGCTTTAGTCTTTCTCAGGCACCTTCCTGGCAGGTTGAAGGAGTGCAGGGTTCTGCACAGGGGATATTGCAGCATACTGACTTGTCCAATGTTGGAGCTGTGTCTAATACCCCCCTATTGCCCACTATGGTTGGTCCTTTGTCTCTACCTCCTCAGTCTCCTATTGATATGGTGGGGACTGGGGAACACTCTCTTTCAGCAAAAGTATCTGGTATGACCCCTAGGCCCTCATCTTCAACTGCTTCAGATGGAAATAGGAACTCTGACTTTGCCAATTCAGCTTCTGGTCCTTCAGTTGGACCTCAACGGCCTAAGACTTTTGCTGGTTTATTCCATTCCCCTCCTGAACAGGCCAAATGGTGTAATGCTATCAGGCTTCATTATAGGGGTGGGCTGGACATATTTTCGGATCGTCTCTATGTGGGAAAAACATTGATAAAATCCAGTTTGCAATTTTCCACCTCTGAGATTTATGCATTAATACATACTTCTGGTGATAATTATTTCGATGTTAGCTTTAAAAATGCTTCAGGGTTGGATACTTTTGGGAACCGTTATCAAGCTGTTCATCATACCCCATTGTGGTCCCCTTTTTTTGCTATTCCCCTTACGAAACCAACTGTTAAAAATATTACGGTTTTGTTCAAAAATGAGGGGGTGGCAATAAAGGATATTGTACGGTGGTTATCTTCCAAATGTACTGTTTTAGGTTTGCCTGATCCAATCATTGATTCCGAGTTTTTCTGGATGGGGGGTGGTGGAAATTGCAGGTTAAATTACCTATTGTTAATGGGACTATTCAGCACTTGCCAAGTTGTTTTTACTTAGGTAGGGATCGGAGTTTTGTATTCTATCAAGGGCAAGCAAAATCTTGTTTCCGGTGTGGGGCCCAGACCCATCTCAGTAGTGCTTGTGACCAACTTAAATGTTCATCATGTCTCGGCTCTGGTCATATCAGTCTAAATTGCCCGCGCCAAGTGTATTGTAATTTGTGTGAGGAAACCTCCCATACTTTTAAAGATTGTCCATGGGCTTCTCATAATAATCCTCCGAGACCTACTGATTCACAGAATGAGACGGTGACTCAGGCCCAAAGGGCAGCTCAGGCTAGGTCCCAGGTTCGGCCTTTTGCTTCTGCAGTGGTACCTCCCCCCCCCCCGCTGAATCTCCTTCTTCCCAGATGGATCTAGGGTTGGAACCACCACTTCTGATAGTTCCCCCGTCCAGTACAGACTTAATGTCTGGGGACTCAAGTTTACTACCTCCTGCTATTACTTTTTCCTCAGTATTCGATGAGGAGCAGGCCCCGGCCTCTAGTACATCGGCTTCCCCATCTGTTAAGGACAATATGCCACCTCCTGTGGATACCGATTGGGTCCCAGTGGGGAACAGAAGGGTAAAGAGGAGCTCATTGATGAAAGGAGTACTTCTGACTTCTGTAGCCCCCCCCCCGATGTGATGGTTACAAACCGGTTTGCCGTTTTATCTAAACGAAAGCAAGCTGTGGATACTGAGGACAATTCAGATGCATCCTCTGTTGTGTCTTCCCAAGTTGAGTTATTAACTGATTCTGAGCAAGTTCCTGGGGATGTCTAGCTTAATAAGAAAAAACTATGTAAGTTAAAATCCCCAGGCAAGGGTCGAGGTAGAAAAAAATCTTGATTTACTCTCTATCTAATATGGGGGACATTGTATCTTTTGGGAGCTTAAATGCCAATAGTCTCAAAAATGTTAAACGACGACGGGTCATTTTTTCCTTTCTTTTGTTTCTGCCTTTACATATTATTTTTTTACAAGACACTAGGCTCCATTCTCTGCTAGAGATTGGGCAGGCACCTAGGGATTGGAGGAATGGACTGTCTTTTTGGTCCTTGGCTGAGGATGTGTGTTCTGGATTAGGGATACTGGTACAGGGGGTGGATATTCATGTTACCAGACTGATTGACTTAATTCAGGGTCAGGTATTGATCTTAGACATTATTCTCCATCAACAAGAATGGAGGTTTATTAATATTTATAACCCTCAAGTCAAAACTCAGAGGATTCACATGTTAAAACAGATTCAGCCATTTCTCCATTCATCCAAATTGGTGATTTTTGGAGGAGATTTTAACTGTATTCTGTCATTTTCTGATAAAACTAGACTTACCCAAAAATTATATTCTGATTCCAATTTCCTTAACACTTTGAACGTCACTGCTGACTTACGGGATGGGGCCTCTTTTAGTATACTACCGCTGGAACACACTTTTCACCGGGGTAGATTTTCCACAAGGCTTGATTATTTTTTTATTTCTCACTGGTTGGCTAATGTAAAGTATTCAGTTCTCCCCTGTGAGTTTTCAGATCATTGTTTGTTACTGTTGCACATCGGTTGTCCCAAAAACAAACCTGTAACACATACCTTCTGGAAGATGAATATATCTGTTTTAGGGGAGGAAGGCAGGTGGCAGGACCTGTCTAGGCTTCTCCAAGACAAGGTTTCTGTATTTGAATTACATGATAATCCATCCTTTTGGTGGCAAGATGCTAAATCTGATATTACACAATTTTGTAAACGCTTTTCTAAACAAAAATCTTCAGAGCGCTGTTTTCAATATCTTAGGTGTCGACGCCAATTACAAAGACTGTTGTCTTGGCAATCTGAATGGGGCCTAGATTATTCGGCACAAATCCAGCAGATTAAAACAGAGATGCATGCTTCTCAGTATGAGAGAACGACATCACTATTTCTTGAACAAAAATATGGGAGGAAGGGCTCTGCTAAATTAGTCAATCCCTATGGTAGTAGCCACCAACAGGTTGCATCTAAATATATGTCTTCTTTAGTTTCCCATTCTGGTGCCAGGATTGCCAATAACCAGAGCATTTTGGAGGAGGTTTCCTTCCATACTAGGTCATTATATGGGCAGGTTTATGAATCAAATACCTGGGACGGCTTTTTGGGTTCCTTAGAGGTTCCTCTTCTGTCGCCAGAGTGTATTACGATCTAGAGTCAGCCTGTTACCTGTGCCGAAGTGGACTCCGTTATTAGTTATCTGAAAACTATTGTCACCCCTGGTCCTGATGGTATTCCCAACGAATTTTATAAAAAGGCTAAATCCTTGTTGTTACCGTATTTAACGCAGGTTTATAATGTTATTTTACAAGGCGTCTTACCTATTCCCCTCGCATTTTCTGACAGCTACTTGATTTTTTTATATAAACAGAAGAATGATAAAGATAAGTTGGATAACTGGTGTCCTATTAGTTTATTGAATTCCGATTGGAAAATTTTGTGTAAAATAGTCTCCAATAGACTCTCTCAGATGGCTGCCCAAGTGATTTACTCTACACAGATGTGTGCAATTCCAGGTCGTTCCATGCTCTCCAATTTGAAAATTTTGAGGGAAGTATTTGATGGGAATATCACACAGGGCTATGTTTTTTGTTTGGTCCAAACCAAGGCTTTTGAACAGGTTCCACATCATTATTTATTTTCGGTATTGAAAAAGTATGGGGTTCCTGAGGTTTTACTTGACTGGATTAAAATTTTGTATCAATCTGCCTGCACAATGCCATTGGGTAACAGTTTGCGAGGCCCCCATATCCCTATCAAGAGAGGGGTCCATCAGGGCTGTCCTTTAAGTCCCCTGTTGTATGTCTTTTCCATTGATCCGCTACTCCTAAAATTGAATGGGGAGGGGACCATTAGACATATCTCTGTCACACCAGACCTTATCTTTCCATGTGCTTTGGCCTATGCAGGTGACATTTGCATTCTAGTAGCAGATCCAGCTTCTGGGGAAAGGGCAATTGAGATTGTCCATTCCTTTTCCCGAATTTCTGGATCTGACTTAAATACCCAAAAAAGTGTGGGGTGTGCTATACACCTCCCTTCACAGGCAATATTACCGACGATTGGAGGAATTGATATTCATTCCCAGAAGATTTGTGTTTTGGGGGCTATTTTTGGTCCACTTGACACAGTGTCGTGTAATTGGATTTCCGCAATGGACATAGCTGAATCCAAAATTGTCCGATGGAAGCGGTTTCCTATGACCCGAAAAAAATGGATTTTTTTTTTACTTAAAACTTGTATTTTGCCCTTATGTTTACTGATTAGTTATATTTTTCCTCTCCCTTGTTCCCTTGAATCTCGGCTTTATAATTTGTTTTTTCAGTTGCTTTGGGGTACAATCGGTATACCTTATTGAAATATTTAAAAAAATTAAAATATGGAAAGTGTCTTATTCTGTGGCATTATTACAGCATAGAAAGTGTTTATACTCCTCTATACTGCAAACCATGTTCTTGGTGTCGTCATGTTTTACGGTACCCTGTGATTCCCAGTGTTTAACTAAACAATTATTGGAAAACAGGATTCCAGCGAAGATGTGGGATATCTTGTGGTTGTGTTGTCACAACAAATTTAATGTTAAAGGAAATCAGATGCATAAACAATTATCAGAATGGTACTGTGTTCGAGACACGTGTGTATGTCAGCTGGAATCTATGTCGCACCTTTTTTTTGATTGCCCATATATTGCCCCATTATGGTCTCAGCTGAATCAGTCATGGAGCTTACCTGTGTTCTCAGCTTTAACATATTCTGAATTGGTTTATGGGGACTTTGGACCGGGTTGGAAGATTTTTTTTCAAGGAACTTTGTGGGTTCTGTTTGCAGTATGCAAATGGTGCATTTGTCACAACCGATGTATGTTTGTGTTACAGCAAAAAAGGGTTTCCTTGACTGCCCTCAGGGAACATATCAGAAGTGACATTTCTAGCATTTATTGTTCAGAAAAAAAAAATGTTTCCAGCACCTTTAGTGGCATTTTGGTGGAGAGCATTACCTTTAATTTTGTTTGAAGGGGTTACTTGAATATAGAGAACTATACTAAACCACAACCCACTTTTTTTTTGTTTGTTTGACACGGGTAACGGGGGGGGGCTGTTGATTCTGTATTGAGCCTTTATTTTGTGCCTTTCTTTTTATTATTAGTTTTCACCTGTACAAACAATATTGTGATTTTTCCTTATTGTTTCTTCTCTATATGTATTATGATGTATGCATATTGTGTTATGTATTGAGTTTGTTTCGTTTTCTTATTTTATTTTCCAATAAAAAATTCCCCTACACTGCCTGTAGGGGGACCCCTGGGCTGGCCTGAGCTATGGCCAGCCCTCCTGAGATTTTGAGGGAGATGGAGGTGGATCAGACTGCTGCTCAAGACTCCTCTACAGCTCAGGCCTCTGTAGCATCTACACTTGTGAATGGAACTGAATGTATTCTACCTGCTATGGAAACTGCTACAGGCGCTGCACCTCTGAATGATTGGGGACTGCTGCCTGCTTCTCCTCTAATGCCTTCTGCTATGGGTGAGGCTAGGCCTGGTTTGTTTGTTTTTTCTCATTTAGACCCTGCTCAGCCTGTCCCTGTTAAATTCCACCTAAACTTTTACGAACTGAAAAAGAAAAACAGCTACAACGTCTACGTGAGCTTGATGATGCTCTTCTTGTTCTGCAACATTCGCTACTGTCTGCCACTTCCACTATCAATGAAGTTGTAGTGCAACAGCAAGCTTCAGAGGTGGTGACTCACCTGATGATTGCCTTGGCAGGACCGGATGGTGTAGCGGTAAACAACAGGAGGTTGCCTGCTATGCTTTCTGAGGCTGGCAGTTCTGATGAAGGTTCCTCTGTGTGTCAACAGCCTCCCAGCAAGGAGCACATACAAAACCCCCCAGAGACCATTGCACCTGCGTTTGGGTCCAGAAACAGCTTCTGCGGTTCTGACTGGTGCAATGAAGCCTGCTTCTACAGAGGCGCTGGTTCCTCTTCCCATGGAAGGTGCTTTTTCCTTCACTGATAGACCATGCAAAAAAGACGGGGGAGATTTGATGGACACTGAACTGGAGTCACTTGACTGGTCCCCTAAAGTAGCACTAGAGGGTGCTGGTTGGACACAAGATCACTCTGGGAACTGGTTGCCTAATCCAATGGATCCTTCTTATCAAGGGATATTACAGAATTCAGCTTCTCTTGTGGCCACCAACAAGACTTTTCCAGAGAGCTCTTCCATACCCGGGGGTAACTTGCTCATTGACTCTATGGCGCATACTAATGTTGTTACTATGAATGTTGCTGATCATGACAACGTGCAGGTGGTTGGTGTTGCTTTAGGAGACACTGCGCATCCTCAGCTCACAGAACCTGAAAGGGATGAGAAGAGAGGGAACACTGGGCAGGTAGGTAGTGTTTCTGCTGACCCTATTTTTAAAATGTCTGACCTCTTTTCAACCAAAGGTGAGCCAGCCCCTCGGCATAACGCAATCAGACTCCTGTACAAAGGGGGTCTCGAGGAGCTTCCTGGCAGGGTATACATTGCTAAGACTTTGTTGAAAACATCCATGCATTACTTTTCTTCTGAAATATTTGCCCTTATTGGTCTTGGGAATGGTAACTATGATGTAAGTTTTAAAAGTATCTCTAATCTTGACTGCTTTTGGGACAGTACCAGGTACTTAAAAATATTCTGGTGTGGATCCCCTTTCATGCTGTTGCCCTGACCAAACCACTGATAAAGACCATAACCATCATGTTTTAAAATGAGGGTGTCCATGTGGAGGACATCTTGTTCTGGTTGCATCAATGCTGTGAGATATTGGGGAAACCTTTGCCTACCCTAGATAGTGAGCAAATCTGGGATGGGGTTGGCATCTGAAAATTAAATTGCATTCCACTGATTCTGGGTCTCTGCATCTTTCCAGTTCCTTTTTTTTAGGTAAAGATAGTGGCTCCATTTTTTATAGTGGTCAACTAAGGTCCTGTTTCAAGTACAGTTCCAGGGCACACCTTAGTTCCACCTGCGATTCCCCCCATTGTAGCCACTGTTTGGGGTTTGGTCATGCTTCTTCTGCATGCCTTAATCTCTTCAAGGGTAACTTGTGTGAGCAAACGGGTCATGCCTATTGGCGTTGTCCCTGAGCATCCCACAATAGGGAAGATTGTCCATCTCATGAGGGTCTGATTAATATCACCAAACACCAGCATACAACGAGGGTTGCTGCTCGGGACTTACAGACTACCTTAGTGGTGCCTCCCCACACTCCCCCCCCAGTTGTGATACCATCAGTGGACCTAATGGACGTCTTGGACAGTGCCCAAGACCCGGCCACATCACAGGTCATAAGAGAACCTTCTGAAACTATTGCTCACTCTTGGCAGGTAAATCTTGAGACAGAACAAAGGTTGATGCCTCCCCCCCTCCTGAGGTTAAGGAGGAAGAATTTCAGACAGTAGCACAGAAAAAAAGACCTAGATCTAAGAGGGCAGGGGTTCAGAGATCCAAATCTAACCTGGTAAAATCTGGACAGGGTTCAGTGACTTGGAAAACTGGGAACAGATTTGCTCCTCTTCCTACTGACAGTGTAGTTTGAGATTCAGAGGGGGAGGACTTGGACATTTCTTTCATTGCCTCTAATACAGATATGGAGGAAGGGGGAGAAGGTTCTATAGCCAAGCATACTAGGCAATGTAGAGCTTCTAGACCACCTTGAGTCCCCTTTGTGTTTCATCCAGTTTTGTCAACCTTCTACACTATAGCTCTTTTAATGCACCAACTCACTATTAGTATAATTAATATTAATAGTATGAAAGGTGAGAAAAAAAGACTGGGGGCTATGGGGTATCTGAGAATTCTCCGTAGTGACATCATTTGTGTACTGGATACCCGATTGAAGACTAATTGAGACTTGCAACAAGCATCTCGCCTGTGGACTTTAAGTCCTTCCTTCTGGTCTTCTGGCACCGATGTTTGTGATGGAGTAGGCATTCTTTTTGCTAATTTTCAGTTGAAAGTCTCCCGCTTTATCAATATCCACCCAGGCCAAGCTCTTCCCTTGGATATTTCTTTCTTTTCTAGTAGATTATGGGTGATTGCAATATTTGCCCCGCAGACTAAAGCTCAGAGGGTCGCTATATTTAAAGAGGTGCAACCTTTTTTGCATACCTCTCGGTCAGTATATTGGTTGGGAGATTTTAATTGTGGTTTGTCTAAAGTTGATAGGGGCCTACAAACTGAGAAACTGTTCTCTGATTCTGTTGCCCTACATAAAAGTTTACTGCATGCAGGCTTGAATGATGCCTATCGGAGGCTACATGCTAAATGGGGGTTTACTTATCAAAGAGGTCCACTGAAAACTAGAATTGATTTTATTTTTATTTCCTTGCTGCTGCAAGTACAGGAGGTTTACCTTTCTACTTGTGAATTTTCTGACCATATGTTGCTTACTTTACGAACCCAATGTGGCTCTAGTTCACATTGCAAGGAATCCTACTGGAAGTTAAATTAATCTGTTTTGGTTGACCTCCCTCTGCAAAAGGCATGGAGGAAAGAATGGGCTGTGAGATTTATGTGGTAGACTGCTATGTAGACTTGATGGACTGGTGGGAGGATACAAAACTATCTTGGTGTCAATTTTTTCAGCGACGTGTGCATGCTAGGTCCACATCGGACTATTTAAAATATCTTCAGATTCGACATCAGCTGTAACAGGTCATTTCCAAAATGGAGACCACAGGTCAAGATTTAGATTCCCAGGTCCATACCTTAAAAACTCAAATGGCTTCTTTTTATTATGATAGGGCCAGGACCTTACAGCAGGAACTTTGGTTTGGCACACAGACTAAGAAGGGGTCTTTTGACCTTTTTAAAGAGACTAGAGATAGGACTGTGAAAAGAGTAATTACAGGGTTGGCCTCCCCAAAGGGAAAAGTGGTTAGTAGCCCACATGACTTATTGACCATAGTTGAGGATAGGGTTATGGAAATATTTAGCTTACCCCCGAACCTGATATTCATGACATTCTGGCTCCTTAGATTTACTGAGAGTCTCTGAGGTTGATGCTCATAACCTGGTTAAGGCAGTATCCTTGGATGAAGTGAAAAGTGCTTTCACAACTATCCACTTGCACAACCCCACGGTCAGATAGCCATAGCTCTGGTTATTATAAAACTTTTATTGACAATCTCTCTCCTGCTTTGGTTATTTTGTACAGTCATCTTTTAGACAATTCTCAGTACTCAGCTTCCATGCAGGATGCAGTCCTTGTCCTTCTCCATAAAAAAGGGGCCCATGAGGAAATTGGGAATTGGAGACCATTGTGTCTCTTGAATTCTGATTTGAAAATCTTGAGCAAGATTTTACTTGCCAGACTCTCTGTTGTGGTCCCTTACTTGATTAGTCCATTTTAAACCTGTGCCTTGCAAGGTAGACAGCAACAGGATAATTTAATTACATTAAGGGAATTACTCTATAAGGGGACTGCAGAAGGGAAAATGGGTTATATTTTTACTTTAGACCAAGAAGAGGCCTTCAATAAGCTTTCTCATAATTTTTTATTTTCTATGTTGTTGGGTTTTGATATTCCAGATACCTTTGTTTACTGGCTCAAGGCGATGTATGGTGCATCCTTTTTGTGGCCTAACATTAATGGTTGGTTTGGGAGGGAGGTAAAGTTTAGAAGGGGGGTGAAACAAGGCTGTCCTGTCAGCCCACTGCTCTATGCATTTTGTATACACATATTGATTCGATTGATATTGGCACATGATCAGATAATAGGGCTTACTCTTCTGCACTCTTTTCAGGTAACTGTATTGGCCTATGTGGATGACCTGGTTTTAACCCTTTCAGATTCCTCCTCTGAACTGGCTTTAGTAGCAGTATTGGCACAGTTTTCCTTTTTGTCAAGATCTAAGATAAATTTTGGGAAAAGTAAGGGTGTTATTTTGGGGAACACAAAGTTGCTTGACACAGGTTTCTGGGCAGGGTCATTATTACAGCAGATACTATCACTATCTTGGGAGTTGCTTTAGGGCTGGGAGATGTTGCTCATTTGAATTGGGAACTGAAGATACAACAAGTGAATAGGATGGTTGCTAGTTGGAAGGGTCAACAGATCTCAAAAAGAACAAAATCTGGTCAGATCCACCACGGCTGTATCATGAAGTTAGTGAAGTTGTGTGGAATTGTTAAGAAGGTAAGGAGAAACAACACAATGATTTGTAAGTAGTAAGATTTGTTTTAGTTTATGTTCTAAGGAATGCATACACGTTATTAGGAAAATACATGAAGGTGTACATTTTAATGGAATGAATAGAAAGAACTGTAGGTTTACAAAAGAACCCCAGAGCAAATGCCACTGATGTACAGTATGTGTTATCCCAGATAATATTGGCTACAGCCAAATTTTAAAGAAAACACAATTGCACATACCCCAATAATGCAAAGCATTATGGGAAACATATGCAAATCCCCATGATGGTACAGAAGGTGGCAGTACATGAAAAAGTAATGGCTGGCATATGTTCAGCCTTGAGATTATTTGCACAGTTTTTTTTTTAGAGAAACAGGGTTTTTGTCCATGAGGTGATGTAGGTTATATTTAAGCAATGTGTTGATGTCAGGAAGTCAGGTGTAATGATAATGGACTGTTAGCAAAGAAAATGTGATAGAAACTTTCAGAGGGGTGGCCTTTGATAAGGGCAAGGTAGTTATGCTTGTGATAATGGGACTATAAGGAAAGGATGAGGTCTATGCAGAAGTAGAGTACAAATATGCACAGTTTCATAAGTATGTGCTCAGAGTGCAGGCAAATGTGATATGCAGATTTGTTTTAGAAACAGGTAAAAATACTGATACATGCAATTGATGGAAAGATAGATAATTACATAGACATACAGGCCCTGTCCACACTACACTCAAAAAAGCTATAATGGATTCAACCTGTTACAGACTGTAAATGTTACAGTGTGTCCACACTGTTGGTGAACAGTGTGGATAATGGTTTGAAAACATTACAGCCTGTCCACACTGAGTGCGATAGTGTATGTGGTCTCAACCCTGTAGCAGCAGTGCACATCCCATGGTGCACTCAGTGATGACAGCTACATTTTGAAATGCCCTCCTACATGTTCTATGGAGTACTGTGTATATGGCACAGTCATATTATGTAAATAACCATATTTCACTGTTATGAGACACACTTATGATGGGGAGGTGACAGAGAGGTTCAAGGGAGGGGGAGATCTTTATGATGGAATCGGGGGCTACATCACTGAGAGGGAGGGAAGGGGAAGGAGAGAGAGAGGGGGGAGACATGGCATCTGTTCTGCCAGTATTAGGGCACCTGGGTACAACAGTTGTTCATGTACTGCTGCTGTATGGCTGAAGGAAGACCCTCTACTACTGCCTTCAGTGTTCCTCACTGCTCCACTGTACACAGTGCCACACATCTATTGTCCACCACAGCAGTGCTCCATGATGCACTCAGGAGTTCAGCTAATTTATGTCTTCACTACTGGCACTGCTGTGCAGGTAGTATTGCTACCATGTCACACATGGGCAGGCAGGGTACTCCTAACACTTAGCATAGTGAGAAGAGTAATCAAGGACAGCACATGGATACCATCAGGAGGTGGCCCTTAGGGAGGCAGGTGCAGACAGAGAGGTAAGTTAGGTGGGGACATGGGGTACACCTGGTGGGGTGTGCATACAGCTGTCAGGTTATTGTGATATGGAGGCATCCCAGTATTGCAGCCTACACCCGTGCTCCACACTGCCATCTGCATATGTCCTGGTAGCCTCTGCTCTCCCTGCATGCAGTGAAACGGTGCTGCAATGCATGCAGGTATAGTGGGAGACTGGAGGCTACATGGTGGAGCATTTAGACACAATTGCAATTAAAAACTGATAAAGGTGTAACGCTGTAAATAAGAGTGAAATAACCATGCTGGTATGCACACCACAAAGTGGTTCTTGGAAGGATACAGATTGGGGATGGCTCAATTAAAGGAGTAGTCCACCTAGAATTTGCAAAAACATGTGTTATGCAGAGTGTTTTGATTTGTATGTAAAGTCCTGGTGTGTCCTTCTCTCTGTCTGCTATTAGGAGTTTTCCTAAATTAGGTTGCTAGCTTTAGGCTAGTTTTATGACCCCTGGGGATCTCCATCACAAACAAGTTTATTGCCTTCTGCCTCCTATAATGCACCCTGTCTCAGGTGACAGTGATGTAGCCAGACCCATAGATTTATCATATGCAGTGCTTTTTAAAATCAGTTCTCAACAGCAGAGCTTTGTAACTGTTCTTATCCAGTGATCACAAATGGCAACAGTTGCAATTTAGCAGATGCCTGAGAGCTACCAAACTGGGGTTTCTGTAAGAAAACAGCTCTAATTCACTATTTGTGTTTTTTGGGCATCATGTCTAGCTAGCAGTAATATGAGTTTTCATTTTAAAATTTAATTTCATCAAACTATGCACAACAATAAAAAGCACAGAAATTGCCCTAGATCTTCACTTTTATAATTAGTAAAGAGTATAGCAGTTTTCTTACAGAAAACTCACTCAGTTAGCTTTAAAGTATTTACTAAACTGTAAATGTAGGTACCAGAATGTTTTGTTTTTGATTAGTGGGAGAGGCACACTAAAGCTTGTTTACAGGTGTGACCTGGGAGCACAAGAAAGTTAAGTGATTTGCTCAGGGACACACATTATGCATGTGGAGGCTGTGAGATTCAAACCCAGGACACCAGGTTTGCAGCTCAGAGCCTTAGACAACCGCGCAATACTGCCTTCTCTATTTTAATAGGTAGAACTGGCAGTTAGTTCTGATTTTGTTCTGTGACATGATTTTCATTTGTTTTTTGGTTACAAATGTGAAGTATCTTTTTAATAAAGTATACAAAATATGTATGTGCAAGTTATTTAGGTTGGTGAATATTTGTTTTATTATTTGAAAAAGTGGGATACACTAAATGTGTAGTGCAATGAATCATTGTAAAATGGGATAAAATGTGTAGCTGAAATAGTCACTGTCATCCTGTTGTTTTCATACTATTCCACACACAAGAAAAAAAAGTAACTTTAAAGTATTTTGCAGTTTCTAGGCTGCAGCTTCATACCATACACTTCATTTGTAAAAAAAAAATGAAAATCATGTCACAGACCAAAATCAGTACTAAATGCTAACTCTACTTAATAGAAAGCTGGTACCTACATTTATAGTTTAGCAAATACTTGAAATCTAACTGAGTGGGTTTTCTGTAAGAAAACAGCTAGAGTCTTAACTAATTATAGTGCTAATGATCTGGGAAATTTCTGTGCTTTTATGGTTGTGAATAGTTTGATGAAATTAAAAGTTTTACAATTAAAACTCTCTTGCAAGCTAGACCTGACAAACACAGAAAACAACAATAGTGAATTAGAGCTTAATTTAGTGGGGGTTTTCTTATAGAAACCCCAGTTAGCTAGCTCTCAGGTATCTGCTAATAGGCTAATTTAGGAAAAACTCCTAATAGCAGACAGAGAAAGGGACACACTAGGACTTAACATACAAATCAAAACACTCTGCATAACATATGTTTTTGCAAATTCTGAGTGGACTGTGGACTACTCCTTTAAAACTGCCAGCTCAGTAAAAAATATACACTGTAGACTCTTGCTATAATGACATGCTTCAGCTGATGCAAATACAGAGTAAGGTGGTGGGGGCAGGGTTGGAGGACGGGTCTGAATAACACCATATACCCACCAGGAGGGACTTTCCATATCTTGAAATGTATTTGTGAAAATGTGTGACCAGGAGAGGAATGTAAGCTGAGTCAATGCTGTTTAAACAAGTGCTATAAATGGATGCAGTTTCAGGCTTTTCCTTCTGAAGCTCAAGCTCTGATGCCCCAGGCAGCTCTGATAGTCAATTGTTCCAGCATGATAGATCCACCTCATGCCCCTCCCACATGAACCAAAATAAAAGGTGGGGTGGATCTTTAGGAGCTCTGTGGGTGGCGGTGGGGTGGATCTTACTCCCCCCAAAAAACTAATGCTGCCTCCCACTACTCAGGTTCCAGTTCTTGTACCTCCCACATAAGAAAGAAAATAGTGCACTGCAACCATTGACTAACATGAAAGCTTATTTATTTGATGGCAGAAAACATTTATTGGATGAGGGTAAGGCAGAGGAGACTATTTACACCTTCAGTCAGTTCCACGGACAGAAAACATGACATCATTGCTTTTGTACATGTAAAATGTCTGCAGGCTCAGCCTACTGCAGCTGTAAAAAGAGTTTTATTAATCAAGTCATTGTTGATCCCACAGTTTTTATTTCTCACTTACATCTTTCCCCCGCCTCAGTCTTTAAGTACTAGACTCATGGGACATTTTTTTTCGGCCCTTCTGGGGCTCAAGACTGAATACCATTAAAAGGGAGTTTACATATTGCCCAATCAATAAGGGAGGAGTGGGTCTGATACATCCCATTGCCTTTTTCTTTAGTTTATTTTTGTCCTACAATATTGGTCCCACTTCACTGCCTAGTCCTAAATCCTGGATTCCTTTGGTTCAAGATTGGTTGCTTCTTTGCACACCAGCATGGGATGGTAGAAAGATGAGATCTCTTCCTCTGATGGTTCTGGAATATGGGAAATGTGTGAAAACTGTAATCTGATGGGGGCTTACTTCATCACAATTACTAACTTTAGACTGGAAAGGCATATATGCTGCCATTCTGGCAGTGGAAAGTAGTTCTGAGGTGGATTTCCCGGGATGTACTGTACACGTACATCCAGGAATTATCCAACAATTGTCCAATATTAGACTTCCGGCCTTTATTTGGGATGTTACTTGGCTCAGTAACTATGGTAGACTTGGGGTGAAGGGGAATAGTAAACATATGCAGCTGTCAGAATGGTACTGTCCAAGGGTAGCATGTGTGCAGGTGGTGGAGACACAGCAGCATCTATTTTTGGAATGCCCTTATGCCAGCTCCTTTTGGGACTTTCTCTCTCACTCCTGGGCAGAACCTCAGTTGGCTGTCCCAGACTATCACCTTATCATGTTTGGACCTGCCACTAATAGTTTGTGTAAGTATCATAAGGATACCATGTATCTTGCTTTAGCAGTGATCAGGTATTTTCTTTGGCAGTCTCGTTTTCTGTTACTTCTACAGCAGAAAGATGTCACATTTCAGGAGATTCAGTACAACATAGCCTCTACTCTGTGAGCATACATTTAGCTGATCTGAAGCAGTTTTCCAGGGAAAAAGTTCAGCACTTATCATTGAATTGTGCACATTGGATTAGTTCATGACTACACTATAAGAAGGAAGTTGCATCTGTTTAATGCCCTGCAAATACTTGATTTGGATTCTGTCTAATCTCTGATGGTTTTTTTGGCACTTGTAACTTATGTAGTTCTATTGTTTATAATTGTGTTTTCTTTTTTATTTTGTACTTCATGTTTGTATATGGTATTTGACCTTTGTGTAATGCAATCCACTTCTAATAAAAATTCTCCTACTCTAATTTGGCTGGGGAGATGGCCTCGCCATACTCATTTTGCCAGAGGCTCATTCAGATATGGAAATCTTTGATGAAGTAATAGAAGAAGTAATGGAAGAAAGTTTTGTACCAACTGAAGATTTAAGATTGACTGAAAACCCAGAAAGAGAAAAACTTTCAAGAGAAGAACTTTCCCAGAAAGAAATAATGCTGGCACAATTGATTTTCGACGAAGAGAAACAGCAAATGCTAAGGAAGAAACTGGCAGAAGATATTTCTAAATTGAAAGCTGCAAGAGCATCTGTCAGAGGCGCAGTTTAGCAGTCACAGGACATTCCATTCCCTGTGAAGCACCTAGATTTGAAAGCTCTCTGGCTACATCACCTAAGGTATTGTCAAGTCTAAATACTTCTGATCAAAGTATGACTATAACGGCTGGCAGTGGAACCGCTAACATAAGCGTGTGCCAAAAGCCAAAAGACTTTGCGTGTGAGAAAAAAAAAACAAAGAAGAAATAAACGGGGGAAGTCTGGCAGGGAAAAATATGCTGCTGGTGATGAAAACAGTCCCAGTATTTCAGAGCAAGTGTCAGAACAAGAAAAGTTCTGAAAACAAAATAATCATGGGTCAGGATGAAGGGGTTTCACTTCTTTCCCAAACATCAAAGTCTTCCAACCCCTTTGACTCAAGCATCACCATCTCATCACTAAATACTGTGATGGAACTGTGGCAGTATTCTTATGTTGTAGAACATTTTATATCTGGCAGGCTAGATGCCAATGTTCAATTTATCAGAGGCTAATGCCCTATGTGACAGTAGGCATCCTAATTCAGAAAGCAATGATTTCTGTATATGAGAATGATAAGGGGACAAATACATCCCAGAATGTGTTCAGATGGTGGAGAGGTTTCACAATTTTTATTAAATATAAATGACAAATAACCGTGTTTGAAAAACTTAGAAGTAAACAGAATGTAACAGTTTGTATATTAATCAGCAACATGTCATAAGTTTTTGAGAAAAAAGAGAAGAAACACAGTGGAAAAGCCTTATTTTAGACTTAGTCACAAAATTATTGTTTGTTAAAAAGGTATGTGACAGTGTATAAAATATTTTTCTTTGAAATGATGGAAAATGTTTGATGAGATTTCTAATAAAAACTCCCCTACTCTTTTTGAGAAGTGCCATGGGATCTTTAACGTCCAACTGAACAACCACCAGAACAGGTTTTAACATCTCATCTGAAAGACGGCACCTCAGGAGTGCAGCACCCCCCATGCTGCACTACAGTGTCAGTATTGGAATTTAACCTGAGTGCCAGGTGTGGTGATAGAACCCACAGCCTTCTGATCTTCTGGTTTCAGAGGCAAGTGTGCAACTTGCTGAGCCACTGACACTGACCTAGTACATACAACCTAGATTCCGAGACACCTTTCTTTGCTGCCATTTCCATTGTTGCCCATGTTTTAGATCCTGTACTTTGTTATAAGCACATCCCTCTCGTCCACTAGCTGATTGATTTTGTATGGTTTAAGTAATACGCTGCGCCTATCTTTTTGCTTCCCAAGTGCAGCACAGTGCTTTTTCCTACTACATTAAACTTCATGTCCCATTTTTCTGCAAACATGGCTACTCAATCTACAGTACTGTATGTCTTGCTTTAATCTTTCTTCTTTTCATGACTGTCTACACACCCTCCCAATTTAAATATTTTATTTTCTTGTTTCTTTTTAAACTTGGGTGAAGTAGCAAATGATTGTAAGTACAATATTTTCTTGTATTTTTTTATTTTGTTATAAGCTTTTTAGTTTCTATTCTTTTTGTTTTTTACTGTATAATGTTTAAGTTGTGTTTTTTTTTGGTGCTTTTTATTGTATTCTGTTATTTATCCTTGTTCAACAGTATTGTTATCCTTTGATTTCTTTTAAATAAAAATTCCCTTACTCTTCTTCAGTACGTGCCATGGAGTCTTTAACTTCCACCTGGACAGTGACCAGAGATGGGCAGAAATGATCTCAGATTAACATCTCATCTGAAGTATGGGAGTGAATGTGTGCAGATATAGAAACAGAGAATGGTGGTAGAAAAAGGCCTAGCAGCCCAACCCATCTGCCCAGGCCTAAACTTTGTACTATGCCCTTGTCAGTCAACCCAGCTTGCACCCTTATGCAAATATGTATGTGTTTGTGTGTGTGTGTAAGTGTGTGTGTGTGTAGTAGTAGTAGTACTATTTATTTATTTATTTTTTTAATTTTGATGACTGGGTAGGCCCACTGGGCCCCGGAGGTCCCTTTTTCGGGGTGACCTGGGAGTTACAGTTAATACATGGTAAAACAGTACATTCAGAATACAGATATTATCGCAGGCAAACAGTCAACATGGACATATGACAGCAATAAAAAAAAAACTTCTTACATACTGGGTACCATTTATATTAGTGAGGTGCACAGAGTAGAGAAGCAAATGGATTAACTGGGTCTCATTGTTACCCACCTAGGGAATTCAAGGGAGGGAGGGACAACTGCCGTGTAAGTGCTGCCAGACCAAGTGATTGTGAGGACCTTGAGGTGAGTGTGTTGGCAAGCGAGTAGTGAGGGAGAATCAGGTGCCATAGCATATGCATTTACTCATGGCAAGCATATGAGTCTTGAGTCTAGTTCGGAAACAGGTTATCGATGGAGCTTCCTGAACCTCCAATGGAAGGTTGTTCCAATGGGAAGGGGCAGCATGACAGAAAGACATGGACCCTGCCTTGGTCCTCACCTTTGGGACCTCAAGGAGAGTTTGGCCTGAGGTCTGCAGATTCCGCTGATTTCGTTTAACAGTTATGAGTCCAGCTAGGCTTGGGAGAGGCATTGTGCTCATTAGCTTAAAAGTCAGGCAGAGAGTTGGGTACCTAAGGCGAGCTTCGAATGACGGCCAGCTGAGTCTAGATAATGACTCGCAGTGGTGGCTCCTGGACTGGGACAGGGTGGCAAAGTGGACCACCTTATTGTACAAGGTCTGTAGCTTGCTGAGCTCCAGCTTGGCCACTCCCTGGAGTACAGGGGCCGCATAAGTGAGTGTAGGTAGTAGAACACTTGAGACAATGGCTGTCCTGGCTTCTGGGATCAACTGATCCTTTAGCCTATAGAGGGTTCCGAGCTTTCCTTGGATGACCTTTGTGACTTGGGCAACATGTTCTTTTAAGGTTACTCCTTGGTCCAGGGTAAGTCCAAGGTATTTTGTGGAGGCAACTACTTCAAGTTTTTTACACACCCTGGACTTGAGTTAAAGGAGTTGTGACCTATATTGGCCAGTGGATCTGGGTCCAAACAGCATAACCTTTTTTTTGTTAGTATTGAGGACCATTTTGTTTATAGTAAGCCAGTTCTCCATCTTGTGGATGTCCTCTTGGAGGGCTGTTCCAAGGTCATTTAGGTTATCTGAGGCTCTGTAAATCACCGCATCATCAGCATACTGGATGACATTACTGCTCCCACAGTAGTGGTGCAGCTCATTTATGAATAGTGAGAATAATAAGAGGCCGAGTATAGACCCTTGTGGTACACCTTCCTTAAGTGGCAGTGGATCAGAGATTTTGTCCTTCCACTTGACCCTCTGTGTGCACCCTGTGAGGTAGCTTTCGAACCACCTGAGGGCGTGAGTGTCAAGGCCTAACTGGCACATTTTTTGGAGTAGTAGCCTGTGGTTTACCAGGTCAAATGCCTTAGAAATGTCGATGAAAACTGCACCTGTTTTGGACCCTATATCGATTTCTCTAAGTACATCAGCAGAGAACTTGGTTAAGGTGGTGTCAGTCCCATGTTTGGCTCTGAAACCATGTTGGGCTGAGAAAAGGAGCTGGTGTGCTTCTAAGTATTCCCTGAGTTGGGTGTACACTAGCTTCTCCTGAATTTTTGCGATGTCACATAGCAAGGAGATTGGCCTGTAGTTCCCAATTGGTTTGGCAGGCCCGCCCTTGTGAATTGGGACCACGTGAGCCTGCTTCCACAGCTCAGGGACAGACCTGTCTAGAAGGGACCTGTTTATAAGCCAGGTAAGAGGCCTAGCTAGAGCTGGGACACTGTCCTTGAGGATTCTAGTCTGGATGCCGTCTGGTCCCCCGATCCACTTGTTTTCAAGGATTTTAGGATGGATAGGGCTTCTTTTACCTTAACCAGCCTCAAATGAAATGGTGGGTGGTCAAGGTTAGGAGGTTCCAGTCCGAGAGGTTCATTGTTGTTATCTAGAGTCCAGCCTTATATTCATCAAGGTTCATAAAATAGCTGTTTAGGGCCTCAGTGATGAGTGTCTCATCTTCCAGTAAACGCCCATTAGCCTCAACAGTATATTTTTTTGAAAGGACTTACTTCTCTGGAGGCCCAGGGCACTGGAATAAGCAATCTCTAATAAATAAAATCACAGCAGGATGCATTAACACAAATAACTATCTTTTGCATAAAAATATTTAAAACCTACAGCAGGGTGACAAGCTATAATGTAGACATCCAGGATTACTTTACTCATGTCCTAGTTTACTCATGTCCCAAATACCTACATAAGTAGATTGTGTTTTAGTTTCCTTTTAAAGGCCTCAACTGACGAAGATCCCCTCAGGACCCTCAGGAGCTAGTTCCACAGATTCAATGCTGCAATCTCAAAAGCCTGATCTCTGGAGGAATTTAATCTAGTCTGGGGCACAGCAATGAGGCCCTCCTCAGAAGAGTGGAGAGGGCAGGCAAATGTGAGAGGTATGTACGTGTGCATGCCAACATCTGCTTCAGCATTAATCTGAGAAATGTAAAGTTTACTGTGGTATTATTGTGACATATATGTGGGATTATTACATCATAATAATACAGCACAATTCAACTATAATCCAAGTCACACATTATTTCTTTAGGTTAATACATTATCAAACTGTGTTAACTCTAACACTGCTTGTTTCTTTAGGCACATTGAACACACATCTAATGTGTCTCATACTTTTTATTGTAGTCTGTCAGCCTTATTTGGGTCAAGAATCTCTTGTGTTTTAAATCAAATATACCTTCTTTATATATCAGTTTAAATTAAAAAGAATGCACAGTAAGGGTGTAGTTTATAAGCAATAATACTTGACAGGGTGGGCAGTATTAGGGAATACCGGACCGTACAGGGGCATAATGAGGCCAGACACCAGAGGTGGAGGGCCTTATATCCCCTGGAAGTCCAGTACTCCCCATACCACCCACCTTGGAGGGTATTATTGCACTTAGAAAACAGCACTGTAAAAAGAAATAATAAAATAATAAAAAGTTAGTAATAAAAAATAGTTTCATATCAGTTTTGTAATTAAATAGTTCTTCTGCCTTCATTAATGTTTTTTGCAGATATGGACTTTTGTCCTAGTGGAGGCTCTGTATTTAAGGAAAAAAAAGATATGCTTGAGTGCAGTTATCCACCCCTCCAACACAGACTACTGTGAGCAGGGTCGACAGCCAAGAGTAATTTATGAGAGAATTAGAGGGAGTTCTTTATTTTCATTGTTTCATTGCCATTAGTTAATTGTTTTAAAGCTGCTGTTTCATGTTGAAAGAAAGTGATTGTGTGTAATAATGCGAGCAGTCGGAACTTGAGGAGACTCAGTGTTGTGGGGGTCGGGGGAGACTGGGAAAATTCTTCTCCATGAAAAAAAGAGGAGGTACATTCGAGTTTTCCAAACATGTTTGGAGAAACTGTTGGGTCATTTCCTTGTGGACAGAAGACAGGACATGAGGGGAGCATGGTGTGGTAAGCATAAGCGGAGTAACGGCAGACTGGCTCCCGAGACATGCACACTGCTTGCCTGCTTCATTTTTGTACTACAGAGCCCATTTTTTGAGAAAGCAGTAGCACAAGTAACAGTGCATGTTAATCAAATGTGTACTGTTTTAAAATAGTTTATTTTCATAATTTTTTTTTTTATTTGGTAGTGTGGGGTTGTGAGGGAGGTGACTTCTTCTGGGGGAAGGAGGGGCTGGGGCCGGGTTTCTACACTTACCATACAGGAAAAACATGGCGGCTCGGCAGTTAGAAAATTCAGGGTGCCCAAGAATATGCCAAGTAATGGGGCACCCCAAATGGGAACTTCTTCTCAGTGGGCTCTATTGAAAAATACCCGCCCACTGATATCAGTGTCCTAGCCAATCAGAAAGCTAGGATTGTTTTGGCCATTTTCTAACAAGAAACATTAAAGCTAATACTGGAGTCACTTTGAAACCACTATTGTGAAAATCTTACTCTATTTTGGGAGACTGCTATAAGTAGCTGTTAACAAATGTGGTTAACCCCCCCCCAAAAAAAAAGTATCATAGACGTTTGATTAATTCTGACATCACAGTCTCATCATGGGAGATGTTTATAAAGGCAGTGTGTTTGTGACCACTTCTCTTTTTAATCTTTTCTGGAATCATCACACATCAACCCATCCATTTCTATCTACTGTATAAAGGAATGCTGATAAATGGCAATGATTGCCAGTGTCTTTGAATATGAACTATAAATTGAATGGATATAAGAATTGCTCCCCGTGAAGCCTAGTGGGATGCAAGAGATAGGGGAGCATGCCAACGTGTAGACATGGTTGATCTTTTTTCTATTCAAAATTTTAGTTTTTATTGCATTAAGACTAATAAAATATTTCAATCACAATATGTTACATCTGATTCTTGATTGAGCTGTTGCCCCTTGAAGATACAACACTAATGAAATATCAAGAATGACACACTAGAGAACATATCAGTTTGAAAACAAAGTCACCCTTCTGGCTTACTCTGGTATTAGTAATAATACTACATCTTCCTAACCTGCACTTACTATTTGTATTACAGAGGTTTAAAATCTGTTTTAATAATCATAATGGTCATGTGAGTCTGATTACCTATCGCTGCTCTATTTGTGTTCATGTACGAAAGGTAGGATGTAGTGAATGCTATTGGGTTATGCTTAGCTTGAGTGTATTCATGTAACTGAGGTATTTTCTTCACAGCCAGTACTGAAGTGTACAAATTAGGGAAGTATGGAATTAGGAAGGCAGTGTTCTGAGGCAACAAATCTCTCCCACATGTATTTAAAACCCTCTATCTTGTGTCTTGCAGCAAGTTGGACTCTTCTATAGCTAGATATCTTTTCTAACTCTATCAACCACTTTTCTACAGCTGACAAAGCTTGTTCCTGCCAGTGTTGTAAAAATACACTCTTGGCTGTTATCAAATCAACCGTCAGCCACCTCATTTCTGGTTTCTTTAGAACTGAATTCCTATTGTCTAGGTCTATTCCCAGCATCATCAAAGTGGGAATAAGTGATATTTGAGGATGGGTGGATTTCCTGAAGGTCTGCTGCATGGTGCTACAGAAGAGTGTTAGATTTGGGCATGCCCATATTATATGTGCGATAGTGACTTTGCCCCCTCTCATCTCCAACATTTGCCCGATGACAGGAGTCCCCATTTGTGCAATTTCTGTGGGGTCCAGTGCCATCTTTGTAAGATTTTTAACTGTGTGAATTAATTGCTGGAGTCTTGAACCTCTATCACCTCCAAACAGGCACTCCACATTTGAGGGGTGAGGTTGTACGTTGTCTCTGAACCATATTGTTCAGCTACTCTGAGTGAGGGATCAGGGGATTGGTTGAGAAGTGCTTTGTAGAGCTGTCCTGCCCTGGTGTGTTCTGCATATGTTAGGTGCATAATAATAATATCTAGTGAGGAAGGTTAAGGAAGTTTGTATTTTGGTCCTAGCATGGGTGTTAATGCATGCTTAAATTTTAGATAGCATCAGTGATGCTGGGGTGGGAGAGTGAACTGCATCTGTTGCTGTTGGAAGGATTTCAGGAAACCTCATCTATTAAGTTTTGCAGTTTCATTATCTCTTTCTCCCTTCACTCCTTCTATATCAATAGCTAGCCTCGTATGGAGCATTCTATTTGACCATAGAGTGAAGGAGGTGAATTTGATGGTAAGCAGATTGAGCATGGTATAGCAGGGGGAGGGATAATACTCAGAGAGGTGAGGAGGGAGAGGGAGGTTGGCAGTCAAACAGGAGGAGGGTGGGTCTTAATTGGGAGGGACAGGGAGAAGGGACTGGGGCACATGGTCACAGTCTTGGTGGCTCCAAAAATGAGAACCTGGGTGGGGGAGTGAAGACGGGCACAAGGAAAGAGAAGGGGGGGTAGTACCGGTGTTGAGGGACTCCATACTCAAGGAGATCGGGTGGGGCAGCAAGGGGGAGAGGCACAGTTGAATATGGGTGGAGTCCATACCAGGATTAAAGGCAGACATGGCATGAGAGGCAATCATAAGGTGCGTAAATAGGGGTAGGAGGAAGCCACACATTGTGATACATGTGGGGACAAATGACCTAGCGGGGGAAAAAGTGGAGGTAACAAGGGAGCGGACTGAGGAAGTGGGAAGGTTGTGCGAGGAGACTGGGGAGTCTGTGGCCTTCTCCAAAGTGCTCCCAGTACCCTGAGCAAGCACAGTGAGAAAGGAGAGGATTAGAGAGTTGAACACATGGTTGGTAGAATGGTGTTGAACTAAGGGGTGTGGGGTTGTGGGTGGCTGGGGCAGTACCTTGGATAATAACAATCTGTTTGCAAAGAATAGGCTGCACCTGAGTGGGAAGGGGAAGGAGGTATTAAAGCAAAGACTGGAGAGGTATATTGCCACATGGGTGGATTTAAACTAGATAGGGGGTGGCAAGTGGACAGCAGGTAGGCAGGGATACGATTGATCGGAGTCACTGCCTACCCCCCAGGCTAGCAGGGAAGGACTCAGGGTGGCCAAAAAAGGAGGGAGTAGAAGGGAGGAGATGGAGGCTAGTGAAGGGAAGGGGACATTATGGACGGTGGTCTCACTGAACGCAAGAAGCCTAGGAAATAAATCCACTGAGCTACAGGCATTCTTAGCAGTGTGGAGGGTGGATATTGCAGCTGTCACGGAAAAGTGGGCAACTGAGCACCAGGACTGGGATCTGGCAATCCCAGGATACAAATTATACAAGAAGGACCGTAAGGATAGGGTAGGGTGGGTTGGCAGTCTATGTGAGGGACGGGATCAAATGCACAAGGGATGAGGGAGAAGACAGGAGAACAGAGGCAATCTGGCTGCAGTTTCTAGATTCAAGGGGTAGGAAATTGAGGTTTGGGGTGGTATTCAGGCCACCGACCCAGTCTGAGGAGCTTGACAGGGAGTTAGCAGGACAAATCAAAAAGGTATGTAGAAAAGGGAAGGTGGTCATCATGGGGGATTTCAACTTGATGGGGGTTGACTGGAGCATTCCTGTCACCTCCAGTGCTAGGGAGCAAGTGCTCCTGGATGTGATCCAGGAGGTTTTCCTGACACAGTTGGTTACTGTACCTACTAGGCTAATGAACACTTTAGATCTGGTATTGTCGAATTGGGAGGCAGTGAGAGAAATAAAGGTAGAGGACCCACTAGCCGACAGTGATCACCAAACGGTGTGGTTTAATATCATAATGTGCTGGGAGCCAGAGAAATCAGTTACTCGGGTGGTAAACTTCAGGGAGACGGACTTCGGGAGGATGCAGGAAGTACTGAAAGGGAAACTAGAGGGCATAAGGCAGGAGATAGATGTGGAGCAGAAATGGGATATTATTAAATGAGGGTTACAGAGACAATAGAAGCCTGCACCAAGGCACAGAATAAGAGGAGCAGAGCAAGAAAACCGTGCTGGTTGAACAGCAAGGTTGTGGAGGTGGTGAGGGCGAAATGAGTGGTGCATCAGAGGTTTAGGAGGACGGGGACGGAAGCTAGGGACGAGGAATATGCAAGATGGTCCATGGAGGTGACCAGAAAAGTGAGACAAGCCAGGGCCCAGAGGGAGCTGAGATTAGCACAAGGAATAAATGTGGGAGAGGGGAGTCTCTTTAAGATAAATCAGGGAGAAAAGGAAGTGCAAGGAGTCAATATTGAGGATAAAAAGGGGTGGTGAGTGGACAGAAAAGGAGGAGGAGCAGGCAAAATCACTGAATGAATACTTTTGCTCAGTGGTCATGGAAGAAAAAGGGGGACCGCTACCAGCATGGGCTGGGAGGGTGGGGACAGGGGGAGAGGAGGTGACAGATGGAAGAATTGAGGCAAGTAGAGTCCTAGAGGGACTGAGGGCACTGAAGATAGACAAGGCACCAGGGCCAGATGGTATCCACAACAGGGTGCTGAGAGAGATGGCGGAGGTGTTGGTGGAGCCACTGGCAGATCTGTACAGCACCTCACTGGAGTCGGGATATGTGCCACTGGACTGGAGGATGGCACATGTAGTACCACTACACAAGAGTGGGCCAAGGGATGAACTGGATAATTATTGTCCGGTAAATCTCACCTCCATAGTGTGCAAAGTCATGGAAATGATACTAAAGGAAAGACTGGTGTCATACCTGGAGGGCAATAGCTTCCAGGATGTGAGGCAGCATGGGTTTGTTTCAGGGAAGTCTTGTCAAACAAACCTTATACAATATTATGACTGGGTGACAGGTGAGCTGGATAAGGGTCATGCGGTGGATATTCTTTACTTTGACTCCAGTAACGCCTTCGATTCTGTGCCTCATGGGCGGCTTGGGGGAAGCTAACTTGTGTTGGGGTAGGGGCAAAAATGATGAACTGGATTATAAGCTGGCTGAGTGGCAGGCTGCAATGGGTGGTGGTGAGAGGGGAGCTCTCAACTCCAAGGCCAGTGATGAGTGGGGTGTCACAGGGCTCTGTGTTGGGGCCAGTATTGTTTGGGCTCTTCATATCAGACATTGCAAACAGGGTGGTGAGCAAGGTAAGTCTGTTTGCTGATGACACTAAAATCAGAGAAGTGGTGGATGGAGAGGAGGGATGGAAGCAGCTGCAGGGGGACCTACGCAAGCTAGAGGAGTGGTCAGATAGGTGGCAGCTGGGGTTCAATGCAAAGAAGTATAACGTCATGCACTTTCGGGTGAAGAATTCAAGGAGAGAATACTAGCTGGGCGGGGTGGGGGGATTAAGCTGGGGATCACTGAAGAGGAGACGGACCTAGAGGTAATGATAACAGGGACCATGAACAACACTGCCCAGTGCAGGAGAGTGGCTACAAAAGCAAACAAAATGTTGGGGTGCATAGCGAGGTTTTTTTTCGTCCAGGCAACGAGAGGTGATCTTGCCCCTCTACAGGTCGCTGGTAAGGCTGCACTTAGAGTATTGTGTGCAGTTTTGGTGGCTATACCTAAAGCGTAATATCAGGCTACTGGAGGGGGTGCAGTGGAGGGCAACAAAAATGATATGTGGAATGGAGGGGAGAGACTATGACAGCAGGCTGGGAGACCTGAATATGTACACCCTGGAGGATAGAAGGGATGGGGGGACATGATAGAGACAGTCAAGTATCTGAGGGAAATCAGTAAGGATGGGGCAGATGGGGTCTTTAAGTTAAGGAGGGGGAAGGTCACCAGGGGGCATGGGCTAAGAACAGAGGGGGGAAGATTTAGAAAGGAAAATAAGAGACACTATTTCACACAGAGGGTGGTGGCAAAATGGAACACCCTACCAGAATGGGTGGTATCATGTAAATCTGTGAACAGCTTCAAAAGGGCATGGGACTGGGAATGGGGAGAGTGAGGTTGGGGGTGGTGCTGGAGATGGAAGGTGGCAGTGGGATGACAAAGGGGAGGAGGTGGGACAGCTGCAATCTAGGGGTGTTGACCGCACACTCGAGCAGACTTAGATAGACTGGGTGATCCGTTTCTGCTGGCACATTCATATGTTCGTATGTTGTCAGGCTATTGTAGAACATTTTAGGGTTGGAAGGGATTTAAGACTATGGGGTAATTGACTGAAATCTATCTGTTGTGGCATGAGGGAGTCTAACAGGGCTGTTTCATACTGCAGTTCAGCCATTTAGGGGGATTTCCAACTGAATTTTGGGACTTAACTTTGGCAAGTTTTTGTATTGACAGAACAAAGCACTTTAGGCTAATGTCAGGAAGGTAGATTCCACCCTTAAAGAACTCCTGTAATAGTTTTTTTACACTCAGTTTTTTACCTCTTCCCCAGAAGAAAACTAACATATTTTTATATGTTTATGTGAGGCAAAAATTGAGAATGGAAGGGCTGGGAAGAGAAACCTTAGTTCATACAGTTTCAGCAATAGATGCATTCAGATATTTCCAGATATTTCACAATATATCTAAAGAAATGCTCTCTGGTGGCCCAGAGTGGTACTGCAGACATGCAGGGACTATGTCTAGAGACATTGCATTAAAATTTGGAAATATCTGGCCATGTCTTTGGCTGCAACTGTACTGTATATCACATCTTAATTAACAATAAGTTATTAAACTTATTAACATATACAGCACAGAATGTCATGGTTATCTGTCTCCCATCCCTAATAGATGATGTTGAGGAAAACCAAGAGGCAGGCAGAGGGGATGATGAACAGGCTGTCCCATCCAGGCCTTCTACTAGTACCATTACCACCACCATCTTACATATGATATGTACAGTAAATAATGAGGTAAACCAGGTGCTGTATCCTGGAAGATATGCTGTGGAAGTCAACAGCAGGCCAGTCCAAAGTAAAACCAGTGTATCCTCATTGAATATTGTGTTGAATTTTTTTCCCTTAAAAACAGTATGGACTCCCATTTTTGAAGTGAGACATTTCTGTTTTAATTGTTGTACAGTAGGAACACAGAAACATAGGAACATACAGCTAAAGGAAAACCAGCTAAAAAAGATAAACCAGTGTGACTTATCTAGATCATCCATCACTTTTTAGTGATAAATGAAGAATAATGCATGGGGTGGTGTGCATTACAAAAATTTAATAACTGGGCTCTGTTTTTTTCCCATAGAGAAACCCAGTTATAATTTACCATTATACCCATCTGGTTGTAATGACCAACACACGCTACCTTTCTGCATGTGAAACCTGCAAGCTATAGTTGTCTAAATGCACAGAGATACTCTTCTGCAGTACTGTGAAACTCCTCACAACACTCACTGCTCACTTTTCAGATTCCTTATAGGTGGGCTTTTTCTTTAGCTTTCCAGGATTGAGACTCAAATTTATTAACAAAAAAAATCCACCCGCCAGCCAGGTAATGCTAAGGGTTGAGGAGCTGGACGCCACACCTCACACCACGCTGGTGACCTGGCTCAGGAGCAAACTTGAATTGCCAGGGGGTAGTTAGGAGAGGGAGAGGATCAAGCATCCCACAGACTGCTCTCCTTTCCCCGGAGGGAGGGTTGACTGTCCCACTCCTTGGCTGCCTCCTGGTTGAGGACAGGTGGCAGCACTGGAGTGAAGGGCAGCAAAGGAACATGGTTACATGGCTTGCACATGCCTCCACATGCACACACTCAGAGCTGCAGAAGGGGAGGGAGAAAAATGGAAAAAGGAACTGGCAGCAATAGACTCCATGAAACACTGCCTGCTGCATCTTTTTCCCACGACCTTTGATGGTTTGCTGAGCCCCAGATCTGGAAAATGAGTACTGAGTTAGGGGAGGGATGGCCCTCCCCTCCTGGCCCCACCGCAGGGGGAAATCCATGGGGGAAAAGGGGCTCGGTGGTGCAGGGAGGATGGCAGATGGACAAGGGGAGTAGACAGGGTGGAGCTAGCCAGTCCACTGTTTGCCCCGGGAAGAAATGAAAACACACAAATAAGAAAAAGTAAAGAAATGGAAGCATGATTCACTGTGTGTGATACCACAGCTCATGAGGCTTTTGTAGTGATTAGAAAAACAGGAACACATATTGTAAAACAAAAAGTGATCTGCAACTTTTTAAAGCATTCTTAGAGCAGACTGGCAGGCCCACATATTTCTTTAAGTTCAGCTTTTAAGATCTAGACTGTAAAATATCTAATTTTATCTACTGGTTGAAGCAGCATGACTGCTCTAACTATGAGCCTAAAACCATATGCAACATGGTTGCCAGTATAGACAGCAGGGGTTAAACAGGGGACGAACTGACAGGAACTCAATTCCACCTCCTCTGACACCTTACTCCACTAAATACTATGGAGAGTTCCACCTCCTAGGGATGACAGTTCCAGTGCCATCATAATGTGAAGATTACAGTTCAGCCTCCTAAACATTTCCAATTTAACCACTGATAGACAGGTACCGGGGTCTCAACAAAGTACACACTTTCAATCTTTAAGGGCTTACAAACACATTGTTTGGGGAAAATAAAAACACTTGCAGACAAACAGAAGCAACTTAAAAATCTTGGCAAGCAAAACTGTCTTCTAATGGCTCAGCCATTTACAGAACAGGACATAGATACGTATATTATACTCTTCAGGAAACTTATCTATGGAAAACCCAACTGGACTGTTAAAGTTTTTGTTCTTTAACATAGGCCTGCAGTTTGCCTTACAAATGAAGGAGCACTACAACTTGGCATGGGGAGACATAACAGGAGAAGGAATTATGGGAAGCTATTGGGGGGGGGGTTACTGAAAGCCACTGAACTTTGTGTAAAGAAAGTAGGAGAGAACAAAAAAAGAAGGAGGCCACTCTGGTTTACCAGGGAGGTGTTAGGGGCAATTAGGGAAAGAAAAAAAGGCTTTCAGAACATATTAGAAGACCCAGAGGAAGGAGGACAGGGGGACTTACAGAGAGAAGCTGAGGGTGGCAGGGAGATGATTAGGAGGGCTAATGCTGAAACTGAAGAGAGAATTGCTAGGCAGGCCAAATGGGAGGATAAAACTTTTTTTAGGTATGTGGGAGAGAAGAGGAGAGGAAGACGAGACAGTGGATAGTACGGGTTAAGGGGGAGGAAGGAGTATAGGTGGAGGAGGACTTTGAGAAGGCAGAGGCGTTTAACAGATACTTCTGCTCAGTCTTCACGGTGGAGTTGGAGGGAAGGGACCAGAGTTAAGAGGGAGGGGGAAGGGAAGACAAAAAGATGGATCCTAGTCTGTTCAGTGATGATAGGGTAAGGGAGGAATTAGGAAGGTTAAAGGTGGACAAGACAATGGGGCCTGATGGCTTGCATACTAGGGTACTCTGGGAACTAAGAGAGGAGCTGGCAGTACCTCTGATGAGGCTGTTTAACCTGCCCTGGATACATGGTAGGTGCCAAGCGACTGAAAGAAGGCTGATGTGCTGCTACAGCATGGGGGGGCAGCAAGGAGGAGGCAGAGAATTATCGCCTGGTCAGTCTCACCTTGGTGGTGGGAAAGGTGATGGAGGTACTAATGAAGGAAAGGGTGGTAAACTACCTTGTGGACAGCGGACTGCAGGACAACAGGCAGCATGGCTTCACAAATGGGAGGTCATTCCAGATGAACCTAATAGAGTTTTTCGATTGGGTAACAAAGGTGGTCAATCAGGGAGGGGTGGTGGACATGGCATATCTGGACCTCTGAGATGCCTTCAACACTGTCACTCACAGAAGACAGGTAAATAAGCTGGAAAGCTTAGGGGTGGGACAGAAGATAACTAGGTGGGTGGAAAACTGGTTGAAGGACAGAAGCCAAAGGGTGGTGGTTAACTGGGGTACATTCCAGGAAGATAAGGGTATCGAGCAGGGCGCCACAAGGGTCAGTACTGGGACCCCTCCTTTTTAATATCTATATAAGAGATATAGCAGAAAGGCTAATAGGGAGGATGTGCCTATTTGCAGATGATATGAAGATCTGCAATAGGGTGGACTCCCTGGGGGTGGGTGGAGGCCATGAGGGACGACCTGAAGATTCTGGAAGGGTGGTCAGAAATTTGGCAGCTGAAATTCAATGCCAAAAACTGTACAATAATGCACATGGGGTGTAAAAACCCACAAGCCACTTACACACTGGGGGGAAGGAGTTAATTAAGCCAATGGAGCAGGAGAGGGATCTGGGGATTATAATATCAAACAACCTTAAGGTGGCAAACATCGTGGCAAAGCGGTGGGCAAAGCAATTAGAATGCTGGCATGCATAGGCTGGGGCATAACAAGCAGAAGGAGGGAGGTACTGTTGCCTCTCTATAAAACCATGGTGAGACCTCATCTGGAGTACAGGATCCAGTTCTGGAGACCTCACCTACACAAGGACTAAATGGGATTGAAAGGGTTCAGAGAAGGGCCACCAAGATGGTGCATGGCATGCACAGGAAGTCATATGAGGAGAGGTGGAAGGAATTGGATCTGTACCCATTGGAGACTAGAACTGAGAGGGGGGACTTGATCGAAACATTTAAGTATGTGAAGGGGATTAATAAGGTGAGGAGGGAAAGCTTGTTTGCAAGGAAAGTGGGTGCTAAAACTAGAGGTCATAGTCTAAGTTTAGAAGGAGGAAGATTTAATGGTAATGTGAGGAGGCGTTACTTCACAGAGAGGGTGATGGAGACCTAGAACAAACTACCAGAGGAGGTGGTGGGGGCCAAAATGATGGAGGGATTTCAGATGGCATGAGACAGACATAAGGGATTGACCAGTGGGGGGAAGGGGAGGTCCCTTGACAAAGATGAAGAGTAGGGGGGTAAGGGGCCGACACGATGGGCAAGAGAGATTCTTTTCTGCCTTCAGATCTCTATGATTCTATGAAGTAGATAGCAAGAGCAGTCAGTTCACTGAGTATGCAAAAGATGATCAGCAGCCCTCTGCTTCTAAAGTTGATGTCTCAGAAGTTGCAATAAATCCAAAAGAGGCCACATCCGAGCCTGCATTCAACAACTCTCGGCAGTCAGTGTTTGCACCCAACTGCATGAGGGAGTGTCTGTCAACATTTATCTGGGTCCTCCCCTGAAGAAACCTGTCAGGGCACTAGTCCTGTAAGATTCACACAGCAATGACTAAAGTTAGTATTTTCCTTCATCTCCACAAACCTGCACTTTCCTCCCAGTCCCTTTCTAATGTTTGCTCTTACACTGCTTCTCTCTCTCTCTCTCTCTCTCTCTCTCTCTCTTTCTCCCAAGGCATCGCGATCTTCAAGAAACTAACCTGGTTGTCACGGAAACTCGATTTCATTTTCTTTTACCACTTAAATTTAAGCCTGCTTCACAAAAGAAAAAAAAAATGACTCTCCTAAAAGCATTTTCATTAATTGATTGTTGCTAACAGTTGTAATTTTTTATCTCTGAGTTTAAAAATGTAATGCTGGCACTCATCTACTTCAGCATCACTCACACTGTTTCTGTGATTTAGAGCCCAACGTTCTATACAGCTTAATGTTTTTGTGATTTAAATGTTATAGTTTATCAAAACAAAATGCGTAATCTTTAATAACGCTTGTCCCGTTTCCAAAATAATTAATTGCTTTTGCAGAAACCTATTCTATTGTACTTATTTTTCTTATGCAGAAACATTCTATTTTTTACCTTTTGAGGCAAAAAATGGAGCACAACAAACATATAAAATAGTACATGGGTAGGTGTGCAAAACTTGAATTTTATACACACCCTCTTTGTGGTATGCTTGTAGAAACCCCTTGAGCTTCGCTCTCAGGGTTTATGTAGCATTTCACACCTTGGGTGTTTATAAAATTCTCATCATGCACACCTACAATGCATTATTCTATATTTAATACACACACGAGGTGTGTGATCCTACATAAACCCAGAGAGTGAAGTTTGAGGGATTTATAACAGCATTATACACTGAGGGTCTGTATTAAATATGAATATGCACATCATCCCATGGTTATTGTTTTTTTATAAAATTTGCAAAAAAATTCCTGAACCCTGATTGGCTGAAAGCCTTTTCCAGCCATGTCCTTAACAGAACATAACTTTACAAATGGCATGACTTGAGCCATTCTGAGCCCCACAACAGAAACATATCACTGTGCCCAACCTACCAATTTTTAAAGTTATAGAAGCCCCATGCCCAAACTGAAACTCCCCCCCGTGCACCCAACACGGACACAAAAATGCACACCTTTAAGAAATGAAAATCATCTCATGCCAAAAGGTTACAAAATGAAACAGTACCCCAAAATCATGCCATGGCAAAATGTTAGTAAATAAAACAGTACCCTCTGTGCTACTGCCATAAAAAAAAAAGCTGACTGTAACAATGCCGACAGAGTGCATGCCGCCAGGATGCATCATCAAAACAAAAGCACAAACAAACTCCTACACTGCCTCTTTAATGTGCCTGTTCTGAGGTGACAAAAAAAACATGTATACAACTTTCAAGTTTTCTTCAGTACAGCAGAGCAAATGGCCTGATTGTACAAGTAATATGTGCGGTGGCTGGCAAGGGACACACTCACTCCTAGTGAAAGCAGCTGCTCACTATCAAAATGACCACTCTTCTTGTTCTTCGTTACAGAAGTACCCATTGAGAAAATGGGTGTCTGGTAGTGGAAATTGTAATTTAATGCAGTTGTACAGGGGAGGGACTAGTATCTGTCTCTCTGAATGTTGCAGGGGAGGGGGAACCCTTGTACTGGCCATTAAACAGTTCTCGCTATGAACCAAACGTGCACTCTGCACATTACACGCCACCAGAGACACCCTTTATGAAAATGTGTGTGTGGCAGTGGCAAATCAAATTTAATGCAGTTTGTGAGTACCTGGAAGACAACCTAAGTATTATCTGTGTGTCTTGGGGGGGCTATACTGCCCATCAAACACTTCAGAAATTATCTTAATAGAGGAATTATTTTACTCTTTCAGGTATTAAAATCTCATTTTTTTCCATTTTTGGGGCATCTTTTTATTACTTTTCTTTTCTTAAATAGTAACTTGGGTGGCCCATTTCATAAACACAATAAGACACTCCAATGTGTTATTAAGGCCTGATAAGAGCACTTCCCAGGTGTTAAAGGCACTCAAGCGTAACTGCCTCGTGTCTCATAATGCCCCTGGGGCATGCTCTTATCAGGCCACAACCCACACCTCGTCATGTCTTATTGATTGTATACTTTCTGGGCATTAAGTTTGTTTTTCTCACCAGTCTCAGTGATTTTCCAGTTGCTTACTTAATCCACGTTCTGGATCAAACTGGCAGTCTAAAACTTTTAAAAATGAAGCTGAATCCCAAAACTGTGTGGGCAAATGATCTTAATAAACTTAAAACTTTAAGTAAAACTTTTTTTCAAGTCCATTTTCTGTGCTTTTGGTGTGCTTGCCATAGAAATTTATTCAGGAGTCAGGAGGAGATAGAGTTCATGTTGGAATCGAATTGAGTTAGGAATGAGGAGAAGCTACTATCTGTTTTGCCCTTTATGTACCTCGGTATGTATTTTTGTTCTGTTTTGTAATGGTTCTGATAGTGAACTGTTTTGTGATCAGCTGTTCTCATGCACAGTTCACTGTGAAGCATAAGAACAGTGTGTCAGTGGCTCATGCTTACTGTTAATAGACAGTGTGCATGCAAATGCTGTAATAACCAACTAGATATTGTGGAAAACAATAACTGGTCATCTCAATACAAAACACTGATGATCAGTTATGATTCCTCATTAATCTCCATATTGCCCAAAGATATAGCGAGAGTACTTATAAGAGTGTAATATTTTACACAAAACCACATATCGTGGATGGATGATCTATATTAGTATTCTGTGTGTGAAGAAAGTTCTTGTTCTCTCAGTATTATAATGATCATAAAATGATAAATAATGAATCTAGGTTTTGTTCAAATTTACTTATTTGGGTTGAGATTTAATTACAACATAAGTTACCTGTCTAGTTCTTGCCATGATGGTTGTTATATAATTGTGGTGCAGGCTTGGCTTGCATTATGATAACATTAAAACTACACAGTGGTTAAATTAAAGATCTTGTGTACTACCTGGAATTAACAGTAACTTTCAAAAGTAGTCAGTTATCATTTGCTAAATCTGAAGTGTTATTTTTGTTCTGTTTTGCTAATTGAAAGATTTTCTACCTGACAGTATCTGGAGGATGACATAGTCAGTTATGTTCCTACCTTCACATCATCAATATTGTGACCTCAATGATTGACATCACTAGTAGCCAAGAAGAGCCAACCTCCTACTGCTTGGTTGGTAACTTGATACATATGCTATCAATCAGGCAGTGGGGCTTGGGATGCAGCAATGAATGAGGTCACTTGCTGATAATATAATTTGAGTAATAGACCTAGATATGTCTGTCACCAGGTTAAGCATTGCTTTTCACTTTACATCCAATAATGTTAAGCAGAAATCTAATGAGCACAAATGGAAATAATTTTCTGCCTGGTCCTTTATGGCATGAATAGCTTTTTAATTTGTCTAATCTGTATGTACTGTAAATGGTGTACCTTCTTGCATGCATGATAATCATTATAAGGCATTAGAGAAGCAGGAGGAAAGACAGGACAAGGTATGCTGCCAGGCAGGAGAATGGGCAGAATAAAGCAGGTCTGCAGGCAGGAGGACATGCAGAATCAGGAAAATGCTCTTGTGAAGCAGTTCAGGTGTGGTCTTTGAAGCTGACATGCCACCCGGCAACTGTCATAACTACTGCACACTGAGCATTCCTTCATACTAATGGGGTTTACTCTGGAATTGGACTCTGAGTGGCATCATCATTTTTCAGGTTCCTGTTGTAGGAGTAAAAGGATATTGTTAAACTGATTACTGATAATTGAAATGAGCTTCATAAATGTGAACTGCTAATAATGTTACAACTCCCCTCCCACCCAAATGGGTACCCCCGATTAGTCTTTTTACAACATCCCTCACAACAAATCTCCCCACTGGGTCATAATGTCATACGCTTAATAGCGTACAGCATTATGGTGAAACCTGGACCTGTGCACTCTCTGAGTTGAGCCCCCCTAGAGTTGGAATCTTTAGTGGGGGGTCTGGGGGTGCAGCCCCCTGTAACAGGGGTGTGGGGGGCAGAGCCCCCCACAGAACAATAAATACAAAGAAATTGCACTATGCGATTGTGCCGCACGGCATTCTGCCATGCGACATTATGACCCTGTGCCCAACATCTACACTTTTTAACTTTCTTCAGTGCTCTGTGCATGTAGACTATGCCAGGCTGCATTCTGCCATCTCACGTTAAATGGCATTGTCCTACTACTCCGTGACTCTGCCAACTCTGTGATTAGTCAGCAGAACAGAACAGCCCATGTACGGATTTTATTCTTTAAGGTATCAAAGCACTATGGCAAAAGGAACAAGGAAAACTGCAGTGTGTCTATATGGGGAAACTGTTTAAATACAGAGAAACAGAGAGAGAGGGGTAGGAGACTAAGAGACAGAGGGCAAGGGAGAGAGATAGAGGGAGAAAGAAAGAGATAAAATAAAACAACAGTTTAAAACAGAAGTCTCCAGTGTGGCCCCCCAGAAAGAATACTTACTGGTAGAGCAGAGCAAGCTACAGAACCAGTCAGTTTATCCTGAAATGGAGGTACCGGGCATGATGGTGTTTGCATCTGTGGAACACTGAAGACAAATATAATGTACATATAAACAAGCCAATTTCAATGGCTGTTAATCCTTTACATCATTCAGTACCTAGAGATGTTGTGAATTAAAATTTTTGTATGCAAAGTTAGTGGGGAGTCTGGAACGTCACCTTTAATGAAGCTTGGTGAAGTTTCTGACTTTGACATAAACACTGCATGACATTTTTAAAAATCCTTTTATTTAAAGAAATACCATCCCAACCCACTCAGTCGGCTAATACCCACCCCCCTCACCACCCAGAGCCTTACTAATTATTTATACCACCCCACACCACTCTCTTCTGTGCAAATAACCCTCTCTTTGACCCTCACAGTGAAATTCACCACTGATTGGTAAAATCACCAGTTCTTTTAACATGGTATAATATATGTCCCTTCCCCCAACTGCACATCAAAACCTAACTTAACCCACATTACTAGATCCCTCTCTCAACTCACCTCTGGCCTTCACAACCCTCTTACCCCCCCAGAGCACCCCTAAACATCACACACTGTATGTGCCTGCAATAATAATTTACTTAATAATAAATTAAATCAGCCCAGTAGTGCTGAGGGCTAAGGTGCTGGTCACCTTACCTTGCGCCACGCTTGGTGACCTGTGTTCGAATGAGCACTGGTTGCCAGGGGTTGACAGAGCAGAAGAAGGATTGAGCATCCATCGGACTGCTTTCCTTCTCCGGGGGGGGGGGTCCACAACAGTCAGCACCTGGTCACCCCCTAACGGAGGCTGGGGAACAAGGTGCTACGCTGTACTCTGGGGTGGAGTCAAGGGCAGATGCCAGGAAGGGATGCATGCAGACGCGTGTGAGCTCTCTTCCACTGGTGTCTTTGCATGTTGTTGGCTCCTGGGCCATAAATGCTAAAAATAGAGGAGGAATGTGTGTCGGGGGTGGAGCAGCTTGGTGGCCATCCATGGGTGCTGGCTCTGGAGGCACCAAACTGGATCCATTAAGGTCGGGTAAGTATAGGGGGCCCCTCACCACCTCACTGTGGGGGGTAAGCCGCAGGGGAACAGGAGTGACCTCGTGGGAGTGTGTACACCTGGACAGTGGCTGGAATCCCTGGGTGGCTGCCAGAACACGGGAAGCAGCCCAGGTACACAGAAGGAGGCAATAAGTATAAAGCTAAAAAAATAAAATAAAATATTAAACTGTAATTTGACAGGCAAATCTGGACTACTTCCTTGACTGGGTGACCAAAGCAGTGGATAGAGGACAGGCAGTACATGTGGTGCACTTGGATTGTAGCAAGGCCTTTGATTTGGTTCTCCACAGGAAGCTGGCAAAGAAGATAAGGGATTTAGGGGTTGGGGAAGAGTTGGCAACTTGGATGAAGAACTGGATAAGGGGAAGAACACAAAGTGCAGTTGTTAATGGGGATTATACAGAAGTAGGGGAAGTAGCAAGTGCGATTGGTGCTGGGCCTGGTAATTTCCAATGTAGTCATTTGTGACATAGGGGAAAATATCAAGGGCAAGACCTGCCTCTTCACAGGTAACAGAAATCCAGGACTAAATGAAACATTTCATCTACAACCATTCTTAAGAGTTAATTATTTATATTTTATAGTGCTGTATTTATAATTATACTATGTCTGTATTTGAAGGGAGTTTTCCCTTCTCCTTGACATTATTGTATTCATTTTGGTGGTGATATCTGAAAATAGTGTATACATTAAGGAATCAAATAATCTTCTATACATCATGAGTATGCTTTTAAATTACATCCTGATCATTTCCTCCTCCCCACGCCCATTCCATACCCCCTTTGCCCCTTCTTCCTATTCTTTGATACCTCCTCAACTTAATTACTAGGGTACGCTGCTTGAGATAGGCACTGTGCTGCATGTTTGATATGCACTCTAACTAATAGTTCTGTAGCTATGTCATATTATTTGTAATAATTAGCATATAATTTATTGCACCTTGTCACTTTAAGCATTTGGTTTTAAAATGAGTAATGTGTACACATTGCCATGCCTTAAGAAACATAGAAACATAGAATTTGACGTCAGATAAGGACCGCTTGGCCCACCTAGTCTGCCCATTTCCCTACCTGATGGATAAACTGCAGATTCTAGTTAATCAACAGCTTACTTCCTCCTACCCCCCACTAGAATTGCCTTATGCCTGTCCCATGCATTCTTGAATTCTCCCACTGTTCCTGACTCCACAACCTCCTCAGGAAGGCTGTTCCATGCATCCACAACCCTCTCTGTGAAAAAATACTTCCTAGCATTACCTCTGAGCCATCCCTCCTCTATCTTCAAATTGTGACCCATTGTTCTTGCATATCTCTTCTTCTGAAAGATACTACCTTCTTGTACTTTGTTAATTCCCTTGAGATACTTGAAAGTTTCTATCATGTCCCCCCTCTCCCTCCTTTCCTCAAGGGTATACATATGAATCTGCTTTAGTCTCTGCTCGTATGTCTTCTGATGCAGACCCTGCACCATTTTGGTTACCCTCCTCTGAACAGCCTCCATTCTGTCTATGTCTTTGCGGAGATGGGGTCTCCAGAATTGCAAGCAGTACTCCAGATGGGGTCTCACTAACTGTCTGTACAGAGGGATAACAACTTTCTGTTTTCTTCTGTTGATGCCTCTCCCTATGCATCCCAGTATCCTCCCAGCCCTCCTTACTGCCTTCTCACATTGCTTGCCCACCTTTAGGTCATCTGATATAATTACTCCTAGGTCTCTTTTGATTTTTGTTGTTGTTATTAACTCACCCCCATTGTGTTCTCTTCCCCTGGGTTTTTGTTTCCCAGATGCGTTACCTTGCACTTCTTTGCATTGAATCTGAGCTGCCACATATTTGACCATTCCTCCAACCTTGCCAAGTCCCTTTACATTCTTTCCACCCCACCTTGTGTATCAACTCTGTAAGCATACAGGGAGGCTGTGTGAAAAGTTGAAGGTTGCCAGCATGGTGAGTCATGCTGCAATCGACTTAAATAAACATTGTTTTTGATATGATGACAGAGTTGTCTGGTCTGGTCTCTCTGGAGCAAGGTGACCCACACTTTTTGTTTTGCTTTTGGTTGGAGTATATGCAGGGGTCCCTGATGTGGATCCCCTTAGCCACTTATCTTGCACTGCATTGACACAAAAATCTGTGCAAGGGTAGACATGGTGGAAGGGGGAAGGGAAATAAAGAAGAATCTGAGCAGGTTGGAAAGCTGGTCAAAGATCTGGCAACTGGGTTTCAAACCCCCCAAAATGTAAAGTGATGCATATTGAGAACAAGAACCCAAGATAGTAATAAGAAATGGTGGGAGTGATGCTGGAAAGCACTATGGAAGAAAATGTCCTAGGGGTCATGATATTGGAAAGCCTAAAAACAACAGTGCATTGTAGCAGAACTGTGGGCAAGGCAAATGGGATGCTGAGTTTCCTAGGGTGGGGATAAGCAGTAGAAGTTGGGAGGTGATCCTCATATTATACAGGTCACTGGTGTGACCATACCTGGAATACTGTACAAGGTATTGAATTCCACACCAAGGAAAGTCTGCAACAAGGTGGAAGTAGTACAGCACAGGGCAACCAAGATGGCCCATGGACTAAAGACAAGATGTATGAGGACAGGCTGCAGGACTTGAACATGTACACGCTTGAGAAAACAAGGGAGTGGAGCAACATGACTAAGAAATGAAAGGAACTTTTATCCTTGAATTCAGCTACATAGATGAGAGGGATCTCACTTAAACTGACAGGGAAGAGATTCAAAAGTGACATTTGTAAGCACTTTTTCACAGAAAGAGTGACTGACAAGTAGGACAAGCTGCTGAAGTAAGTGGTACAGGTCAAATCAGTGGACAGTTTCAAGCAGAGAAGAGACAGGCATACGGGATTACTTATAAAGGGGGGATCCTGTTGCAGGTTGGGTTGCTGTGGTAAAAACAGTTTTGCTGGTGGTGATGCACTTAGTATTGTTCTGTCTTTTCAATTCCAATACAATTAAGGTGTACATTTCCTTACTGTCTCTACTGACATTGCTGGCACTGCCCTTTCTCTTCTGACCAGCTGCTGGCTATGTATCCCTTGCTGTTGCCTTCTCCTTCCTTGGTCCCACCTTGCATTTTATTATTTTCTGGTCACTTTCATATGATAAACGTCTATGTCCTTATGACCAAGAGGCAAAAATGAGGTTAGCCCATGTGTATATCTTGGATATAATATGATGATGAAAATAAACTCATTTCAGACTTTGATGTCTTATTCAAACTGGGTGTCTGTGAATCATAATTTCTGCTAGTAATAAGGCCTCCTCATCATTGCTGTTCACAACTGGCAAAATGTACAGTATATGAATGGCACGTCATGGCTTATTGCTGAATATTTAAAACTAACTAATTAACTAACTAACTAACTAACTAACTAACTAACTAACTAAAACAGCTAACTGCCTGGGTTTCATGCTAAAATGGTGTGAGTATTTGAATGATCCTTTCCATAAGCCTCCAGGGAATTGGTGACAGAGACATAGCTGCAGTACTCTTACCTTTTTATATCATTACACATTCAGTAATGGCCTAATATTGTTCAAACAGCCATTGAAGCATGTATTCAGTGGAATTCCACCTGATCACCACTTCCTGCTTCATCTGGTGCTTAGGAAAACCATATATTCCATTTGGAGCCTGTGTAGCCCATGACGGGCTTTAATGATCAGCTGAAGTGGCTGCAAATTATTTGGGCAACAGTAAGAAGGCTCAAAAGAAGAAAGATGGTTCAACTCTTATATAATTCTTATTGTTATCATTTTTTTTGTCCCCTAAAACATAAATCTGTTTATATTTCAGAGCTTGTCACTCCACTTCATCAGAATGTAGCAACCTCCTCCACATGGTAAGACACAAGGTTGTTGATTTAGTGCCCAGCATAGGGACATAGTGTCTTAGCATCACCATCTGGGGTGTATATGGGGATGGGGTAGAATTTGGTTGGGCCAGTATATAAGGTACCAATAGGTGGGAAATTCAGGGTGGCAGGGTCCTGGTGTAAGAAGCTGGTACTGGGCCTCTGTGGCATAAGTATGTGAGATACAGATCCCCTTCAAAATGTAGGGGCATCTTGTTTCCCAAGTGCTTTTTAGCAGGGTGCCTATGGGCACAGCAGTGAATCAGTCCAGTATCCTTCATTAGATACTGGGTGGGAGAGGTTCTACAGGCAAGGCCATCATGGTCATTGGGTGCCATGGTTCTGGATGGTACTGTTGAAGTACATACATGAAGTGCTGTCCAGGAGGTTGACTCAGGACTCAGGGAAGGAAACTGGATTCTGTTGCAGATCCCTGCCTTGGAACATGATTGCATGCTACCTGGAGTCATCAGATGGTATTAGGTCAGACACTTCACTTGTGAGGGGGTCTCAGTGTAGTATCACCAGACTTTATTGCTTGAATTGTACTTCACCCTAGGGGTGGAAGGAAATGAACGTGTTCAGGCCCTAGCTATTAGGTCAGTTGGGTTGTTTTCTGGGATAGAGCAGCAGTCCAGGGGGTACTTCATCAAGGAGTGCCACCTGATAGCTCTGAGGTTTGAGGTGGATTTTTCTCAATGCTATTATGGTGTACCTGCAGTTGGGAGGAATTTTGTTGAGGATCAAGGCTGAAGGAGAGGAGTGAGAAGATGAGAGAGGAAATCCACAACTATGGGCTGATACGGTAGTAAGACTTTGAAAAAATTAAGCAGATAAACTTTATTCAGTAAGGTATTTTGGGCACCAGTAGCCATCTGATATGAGATGTTGTTGGGAGGCAGGCCACTAGGTGTTACATTTAATGCAGAGCTCTGGTGGATGTTACCCCAGCCTTGTGTATGGGCCTTGTAAGATACTGGGCATTGGAGCAGAGAGGTAGAAGAACACATTCCAGTGGTTCCAATAACAGTTTGCGTCCAACCTGAAATTGGTGGCTCTGGCCAGCATACTGAACTGTACCTTATCTTGTGATTCCAAGGTAGCAGAACTATAGGAGCAGTAGAAACAAATGTTTGGGGTTAGGAAATTCTGCTGAATCTGAATGAGCATGAAGAAATCAGGGACAGAGAGAGAAAGAGAGAGATACTTGGAGAAGGGTATCAGTTGCTCTATATCTGTGGCGGTAGTCTTATGCCCTTTGTTTTGACAATGGGTGAAGTGATTACCATAGTTCCCTGTGAAGAAAATGAATTGATTGGGGTTCATGTACCCACACATATGAAATCACTAAGTATTTTATGAATTTGACCCATCCTTCATTTAGCAAAGAGAGTCAATCGTCTGGAACCCTCTAGTCAGAGTCAGGTGTTGTCCACCTAAATTAGGTTTTTGTCCCAGTACCCAACTGGAAACATTTTAGGGGATCCAGTTGGTGGTTCTTGCAAGGGACTCCTGGAAAGCCAAACACTAGAAATGAGAGCACCCTGGGCATGTCCTTTCCTGTCAAGGACACATCATAAATTGGATGGTAACCTAGAGGTGCAGGCGAGGTTGTAAGAACAATAAAATGTTGATTAACACACTATGTGATATATATATATATATATATATATATATATATATATAAAAATATATTTCAGAATAAATTATTTTATACAAGGAGATAATAGAAGTCAGCTATGAACACAACTGAATTCAAAACACATTATGAAACATATTTCTTGTAGATATCCTATTTGTAGTAACCACTGACTATAGTCTTGTAATGAAGTGGTGTTACTAGCCCTGAAACATCAACAGATCTAATGTTTGGTGGATGAAAACATAAATGGAAGTAGTAAGAATTATATAGATGTTGAACTTTCTTTCTTCCTTCCACTCTTTCATTTTCTGCCTACAGAAGAATCTTCCTTACTTAATCTAATAAAGACATTAAGGGTACCCTGGGGCTCATGTGAAGTGTGAATAGTAAGAAGACTTTCAACATTGTTCACCTTTTATAGGAAGTCCAGTACTAAGACAATAAGATAAAGTGTTTGGAAATACTGACCTTCCCTCACTGCAGCCACCACATCTGTGCCATTGTTTGTAGAATAAAGCCAGAAGAGGACCAAAGGAGTAATCTATTCATCAATAATATTGTTCAGTTCCTGCATGATATTCACTGCTATGTGTTTCTTTTCTACAGTAAACTGCACACACTGCTGAATGCTGTGTGATTGTAAATTGGGGTTGAACTGATTCTGTTAGAATTGATTGAGATTAAAAAGACACCCAGTGTGCAGTAATTCACATTTAGTTAACTACTTGTTCATTCTTTCCCATGCCTGTGGAGAGAGAAGACTTGCAACACTGTGGTTTCTTGCAGTGCCCTGAAAACTACATTGTGTATTCTTTCATATAACTGAGAAACTGCCACAGTAGAAGAAATATGTAAGATTCAGGACCTTCCACTTGGGAGCAGCTGTCTAATGGAATTTGTAGAAAACAGCACCCTCCACAAAAGAAAATAGCAGTAAACCAATGGTCAGACTTTTTGCCATTTTGCCATTAATCAAGCACCTTATAGTCACAGGATGATTTCTGCTGTGTTTGATTTTCCAAGTAAACATAACAATTAAGTATTTTTTGTTCTACCTACCTCTTTGTCTATTGCATCCACCACTCTGATTCTGATTGGCATGGAAGTCACATTAAAGGATACCAGTTAACTAACTGGAGTACTCTGGGCTTTGGGAACAAAAAGAAAAGAAGAAAAAAAAAATGTGTCATGCACCTAGGGGTCTGGCTGCCCTTGTTCAGATTAGCAATGCCCTGATTCTAAAGCATCACTGATTCTAATTCCTCGTCCTCATTTTTCATCCGATTAAAAACAGGCTTGGATGCAGCATGCTTTGTCATGGCACAATGTCTTTGCCACTATAGTGGGTGCTTGCCACCCTCCCAAAATGTATACCTGGCTTTACATGGCTGACATGTTTTGTACATTATAAAGCAGTTTAACTGCCACAGTCAATCTGCTTAGAATGAACCTACATCTTATGTGTCTTACAGATGACGCCTCGCATTGGCTGATCAGCTGCTTCCAGTTGCACTCACTGATGCTGTCACCTTGCAAATTCAGTGCCACATTAGAAATGAAAGTGCTGCTTAATAGATTGCCATTTACCTGCTGTCCCAAAGCTGTTTTGCTTGAACTTTTTAACTTTGCAGACTAAAAAAAAAAAAAGGATAAACTGTTCATTGCTCCAAATAAACTGCCACAATTTCTTGTCTTCTGAGGACATTGGCATGTCCTCCACTCCGTGTGATGGGGCATACCATTTCAGACTATAACTGAAGGGAGGGGAGACAAAAGTAAAAGAAAAACAAAAAAAAATCCATAAACTTAGTTTTAAAAGGTTTAAATTGCCTTGACTCTTTCTTTTAATTCAAAACACTGCTTCATAATATATTAAAACACATACAGTACTTGAGTGTGTTTCCTACAGCAGTTTGGGCTGACAGAACCCCTTGGATATCCACACCGCTAGCAGAGCTTTTTTAGTCAATCTCTCAAAAGTGGCAAAGTACCCAAAAACTGGAAAAAGGCAACAGTTGTACCCTTAGATAAAAGTGGAAGCAAGGAAGAGACAGAAAACTACTGCCCAGTCAGCCTGACCTCTATAGAAGGAAAAATTATGGAGACATTACTAAAGGAGAGAATAGTAGACCACCTGAAGGAATTGGGGAAACTCTACCCCAAACAGCATGGCTTCACAGCAAGGTGCTTGTGCCAAGCAAACATGATTGATTTTTTTGATTGGGTTACCAAAACAGTGGACCAGGGTGAAGCAGTAGATGTGGTATACCTGGACTTCAGCAAAGCATTCTTCACCATTCCACACAGGAGACTTGCTAACAAAGTAGAGCACACAGTAGTCAGACAAAAGATAGTAAACTGGATTAGAAACTGAGTACAGGAGAAGACCCAGAGAGTTTTGATCAATGGGGCATTATCAGGAGAGGGAAGTGTGACCAGTGGAGTTCCACAGGGTTCTGTGCTGGATCCAGTCCTCTTTTACATATTCATCAGTGACATCACTGATGGACTGGAGTGGAAGGTATGCCTGTTCGCAGATGATACATAGCTCTGCAACAGGGTATACACACAGGAGGGGTCATTAGGTATGGAAGCTGACCTGAGCAGACTGGAAGAAGGGTCTAGAAATTGGAAGTGTAGTGTGATGCACCTGGGAAAGCAGAACCCAGGAAAAAAGTACATACTGGAAGGGCATCAATTAGAGTAAACAAAGATAGAGCGGGATCTAGGCGTGACCATTACTGATGACTTAAAGGTAGGAAAACAAAGTGAAAAAGCAGTGCATAAGGCAAGCGGTATCCTAGGATGCATAGGAAGGGATATTACAAGCAGAATGCAGGAAGTCATCATGCCACTGTACAGATCTTCGACGAGGCCACACCTGGAATACTGTGTCCAGTTTTGAAGGCCTCACCTAAAAAAAGATATTGGCCATCTGGAGACTGTACAGAGAAGGGCTACAAAGATGGTGCAGGGTTTGCAACATGGGCCATATGAGACAAAACTCAATTAGTTAAATTTATTCTTTCTGGAACATAGAAGAAACGGGGAGGGGGGGAGGACATGATGGAAACATTTAAGTACATCAAAAGATTTAACACAACTCAGAAGGAAAACCTTGTCCTTGAAAACAGGGCAGCGCATATAAGAGGGCACAATTGTGTCTGGTGGGAGGCAAGTTTAAAAGCGGCTGTAGGAAGTACTTTTTCAAACAGAGAGTGATACACCCATGGAATAGCTTACTACCAGAAGTGGTGGAGTCAAAGACAGTAAGGGAATTCAAACTTGCATGGGAAAGGCAATATGAGCAACTTAGGAAAACATTATAATGGGGGTAGCCACCTTGGGCAGACTAGATGGACCACATGGTCCCCATCTGCTGACACTTTTCTTATGTTCTTATGTTCTTCAGTTTGTGGTCCTTTCACCCAGAGAGCATGAAATAACATTCTTATGCTACAAGAAACACACACAAGTATATGTATATTTTTTTATCTGTCTGTCTGTCTGTCTGTCTGTTCATCTATCTATCTATCTATCTATCTATCTATCTATCTATCTATCTATCTATCTACATATTGACAGATGCTAGGGTTGGGTGATTCCTCTCTATAACAAAGAAATCCAAAACTAAGGTCCAGGGTCTCCATTCAGTGCATATTGCTGATGCAGATCTCACTGATTTCTCAGTTGTGTAAGGAAGAGGATGAACAGGTGGTGGGGTGTGGCTGTTTTTATTAACAAAAACTAAAGTTTGTTCTGACCTCTTCATTCTTAAAACCAACATTTTGACAATGCATGTGTTTTGGACTTGGTATCTGTGACTGAAACATTAACTTTTTCTACTCAGATCTAGAACCTTTATTATACAATGGAATAAATCCAAATACCAAATTCCCCAAATCTGATTGGTTGGCTGGCACCTTCTAACAGTGACAAATCATCCATTATACCATGGACCTCGGAAAGCAACCAATTGGAACGGCAGGCTGGCACCTTACCTCCATTGTAAATCCTCTGATAATCACCGCAAAAGGTGCCAGCCAGCCGTATATTTAAAGTAAAAAACATCCGACCCCTTAATGATGGAACTCCGACTGCCATCTTGTTTCCCCGCTAAACAGAGACCATAACACATAACCTCTCTGTACATCAGAAAAAAAAAAAAAAAAGAAAATTGTTTTACTGGGTTTTTACAAATCATTCCGGTAAACTGAAGTGTGCCAACCTAAATTGTAGCTTTGTTGCCTGTCCACCCCTGCTTGCTCTCCTCTGAGGCACCACTCTCTCTTCACTGCTGTGCCACTCTGTGTCTTATCCCATCATTTGTAATAAAATAAATCCAAAACACCATAGTAGCCAGAAAAAAAACATTACAACAAATTCTCCCGAACACAGTTACTGTGCCCCAGTAAACACTTGGCTGCACCCACCTCACTCCTCGCTCTCTCTCTTCAGTTTACTCCCACTTGCTCTCTGGCTCCACTCCGTTCCCACTCTCTGCTGCCCCACTCTCTCTCTCTCCTGTATCATATAAATTAGCATAAAAAAAAGAAACAGCAATGTAAACAAAAAAAAGAAAAGGGATTTATTGGGGAACAAGAGAAGGCTGTAGGATGGGGATGAACATGAAAACAATTAAAAAAAAAAAATTCCCCTGATCACCATCCTGACTGCATCATGTCCGCAAACTTGCACCCGGAAGCACATAAAACAGCAATCGTGGATGGCCCATTAAGCTTTAGTCACAGCGCTGCTGCCGCCTACCGGTCTCTGCTTCTGTCACCCGCTTACCACTCCCAACACAATACCAAACATGGGGGAAAGTATTTTTTTTAAAATAAAACTAAAGCCTGCTCTGACAATCGCAGTGGACAGCAGTTCAATTTCACACTGTGCTCTATCCGCTCTGTGAGCACCAACGGGTGACAGTACACCTTTATACTACACTCTATTCATCTCCCTCAGGGGAGGCAAACTTTTAAAACAAAAGTAGAGCCTCTTTCTTTCATTAATAAAACAAACAAAAAGAAAAAAAAGCAAAATACAAAAATGGAACATTGTTCAAAAAGACATGGGGAGGACTTAATCATATTGTACCCAGCAACAAGGGACTACTTAATATAGAGTGGAAGAATATTTCTACAAAAATATCTAAAAAAATAAAAATACATTTTTTTTTACAATTCTTTTTCTATATTTTAATAATTGACACCTGGTATAATCGCAATAAGCCACTCGGGGGTGTGGGTTATCGGGGGATTTACCATGGCTGCCGAGGATTTGCCCACTCAGCTGCACCTCGTGGGCAAACCACTCCAGCCATGGTAAATCCCCCGATAACCCACACCCCCTTGTGGCTTATTGCTTAAATATACCCACTAGAAAAGGTGCCAGCCAATGCAAACTCATGCCACCGTGAAGAGATCACTTCGAGAGGTAAACTTCAAACACATTGCAGCGATTGTTAATCACCGCTTAGAAGCCGAAATTAAAAAAAAAAGTAAATAAAATGAACAGTTCTTTTCCCCTAATATATCCAGATGAGTTTGAATGTATTATTAGTCAAGAAAATGAGCCACCCAACAGTGAAAGCTTACCTCATGAAGGAATATCAAACAATGTACTGGTACTGCCAGTTCTGCCTCTGTCTTCAAATATGGCCTCAGTAACCACCGAGCTGGCACCAGCAGTCTTACCGACCAGCCATCTGGAATGCCTGGATGCTCTTCACTGCCACCCCCCTGCTTGGGACACTGCCAGTAATGTAGCAACCTGTAAAAAAAATTAAATACACATCACAGGCATGCCTCTGAGGATACTCTACAGCTGCTAGAATTATCCTGCAATGACATAAGCACCATCAAACAGACTAAATGGTCAGTAAATGTATTTTTTGACTGGCTTAAAAAAAGCAATAATCATTGATTTAAAAATAGTCCCATTAGAACAACTAAATGATATTCTAAGACTTTTATAGCACAGTGTGAAATTCTTCAGGAGAATACTGTTTGACCAGCAATGTTGGATTGAGATCTGCTATCAATAGACGCATTAATGACCCCTCAAACAGTAGGACAGTAAACATAATGGTTGACTCCACTTTTAACTCTGCTAACGATGTTTTTAGAGGAGTCATGAAAAGTTACAGAAAAGCAGGCAAAGATCAAACCAAGCACCATGAACCACTGACTGAGCAAGAATTATTACATTTAAGAAAATGCAACGCCCTTTCAGCTCTTACAGCCAAAGGACTGTTAAATAAAGTCTGGTTCGACATACAATTATAATTTGCCCAAAGGGGCAATGAGGAGGTCAGAGCCTTTAAAACAGATTCTTTTCACATTGAGACTGCCCCTAATGGTGTTTGTTTTGATTCTTAATCTTACAATGAAGATACCAAGAACCATAAAGATATCCATGACCCCAGAAGACAATCACAAAGAGGAGAGATGCTTGAAAGTCCAGGGGACCCCTTGTGTCCACTATCTAGTTATCTACAATACATTCAAAGACTACCAGAAACCCCACCCGCACTCTTTTGTCATCCCCAAAAGCTGACACAAACTGAATTAAATAACACAAATATTTGGTATACCAAAGAACAGCTAGGTGTAAATTACCTAGCAAAAATGTTAGCAAATATATGCAGAGAAGAAGGCCTTACAAAGACCTATACAAATCATTGTTTGAGGGCTACTACTTTGACCTTGCTTACTGATGCAGGACTAGACTCAAGGCAAATTATGGACATAACAGGTCATAAGAGTGAAACCTCACTCAAAAGTTGCTGGCTACCCAACCTCCAGCATCATGAAACATGGGCTGCCATAATTTCTGGGCAAAAACCTGAAAGTACCATTAACACTGCCAAGGCAAATCTACACAAAAAAGCTAGCAAAAACAGTACTTCTGTAAAGAGCTGAAAAACCAACCATCAAGAAGCAGAGCTTATGACACCGTATCCGAAGCCCCAGACAACACAGATGAAGTATGTACCCAGCCACCAAGAAAACAAACAACACTACATCCCCAAATACCAGTATTTTGTAGTGAAAGAACAGTTCAGCAATTATTTACCTCTGAAATAACACTAACCCAACAAATGCAAACCGAGTAAGACACCCTGCAAAGAACCAAGCAGCACCTGCAAAGCAACCCAAGCCAGATTACTCAACAGGACACAGATGCAGTAGTTCCTACATACAACAGCAAAACAGCAAGCAATTCAACTGATGGAACAAATATGCCAGGATTGCAAATGTTGCCAAGCATATCCCATTTTGTAAATTATGGTCATATTAATTTTAACTTTGGAGCCAATCAAAGAAAACAAAACTGGTGCCATACAGGTAAGTAGCTGCAGCTTCACAATAAAGTCCCAGTACCCCACTTGCATCTACAAATCTCGTTAACCCTTTTTACTCCATTCCCCTTTAGGCATAAACCTGGAAGACCAAATGACCACCACGGCAGAAACTTAGATGCCAACCTCAAAAGATGACCCTCCGCTCTCCACGAAGTAGCCTCCAGATCTGAACTGCAGCAGTCAAATAATGGACATCACATGCATAAACATGTGAGACAGTCTTCAAGCCAAGCACAACCTCTTAAAGACACACTACACAAATATTAAAAAAAAGACTGCATCAGCTAAACAAGCAAAAAATCAAAACAAAAAGCTTTAGTATTTCAAATGTTTTCATTTCACTTAATTTCTAACAGACTTAGAAAATTCCATTAGAAAATACAGTATATAGGTAAAAGTTCACTTTCCAACATTCCATTTTCTTATAAATGCACCTTGTTATATATTTCCTTGTCACAAACAGAACTTTTAAATGTTGAAAAACAGTAAAACATTGTCTTCTTCCATATATGTCAATGCCAACAAGGAACTATTTTTTTCAGCATAATAATATGCAAAGCAATTTTACAAAAGCATACCACAAAATTGAACAAAAAACATCAAAACGTGTAACAAAAATTGCTGCCATTGTGTAATACCTTTATTTTGCTATTTCCTTTACCAGCCACATTATCAGTAGTCTTTTCCTCATCCTTAGAATCCGCTTCATTTTCATTAGATCCATCACTGGCATCAAATTTTCTTTACCCTCTGTTTGTCTCTTTCATAGACCCAAAGGGGATCTTCACCATCATCTACATCGTTTAGTCCATTACAAGAGCAACTGAAATATCTACATTAAGGTCACATGTGCCCAGTTCTCTTTGACATCATTTTTATGTTGGCTTGCCGTGCTTGCGCGGCAGTCAACATATTGGGAGAGTGCAGCTTTGGGGGCGCGGCTGCTGTTGGGCGAATGCAGGGCACGCATCAGTAGGTGTGTCCCTCATTCCCCAATAAGCCAGCATGCTAGCACTGACACCAACATTATGTAAAGTGGACAAAACTTCTAAACAAAGTGCTGCTGCAATCAGAGACAAGCTCGTCATGCAGCGTCACTTTATTTAGAAGTTATGTCCACTTTACTATGTGCCGCCTCCCCAGTACAGGGTGCCACGCTGGGAGCCCACCCAGTGTGGCAACTGATGCCATGGCCGACGGGGTGCCCAATCCCCAACGGCTCACTGTCCTCCCCCGAGTACAGGTGCCACGCTGGGAGCCCACCCCAGCGTGGCAACTGATACCATGGCCGACAGGGTGCCCAATCCCCATTGGCTCCACGCCCCCAGCCATCCTTCTACCTTGCTGGGAGCCCACCCCAGCATGGCAAACATCCGCCGCCTTTTTTTTTTTTTTTTAAACCTGCAAATTAAAACAGTCCCACGGCTCTTCTCCCCTGCCTCCTCCCACAACCCGCACTCCACCCACTCGCGCACTCCTGCTTCCTACACACACCCCGACCCCATACTTACCTCCAGAGTCTGGCGCAACGATGTTCGGTGGACCGGGAACACATCTGCACTCTTCAAAGCTGACCGTGAACTGAGGAAATGCCGGTAAGCTGTATCATGGGCTAGATAGGGTTTTTTCAACTTTGTTGCATATCTCAGGCATTTTTTGGAATTTTTGCACCAAATTTTCAGCATAGGGTTTTTGGAGCCCCTCCTCATGAATTCTGTCACTGTCATGGCGTTTATTGGCCTCGAAAGGTGATTTTGCAGTCACTGTGCGAAATCACCTTTTGGGGCCCGTTAACGAAATGACAGTGGTGGTGTTCATGAGGTGCCCTCTTACAAAGCCTAAGTTCCAAATTTGGTGGAAAAAATCCAACAAATGCTTTTTTACGAGCGTGTATTGAGTAGTTGCTACGCAGGCTCAGAATCTGACATATCTGCAATATTTTACTGCCGGATTTTCAGCATTGTCATTTTTGTACACCTCCTTGTGAACAGTACAGCTGTCATTTTCCACATCCTGCCTGAAATGTGTTTCCGCACTTCTGGCGCACAATAGCGCAGTCGCTGTGGGAAATCAGTGTTTGGGCCAGATTATGAAAATGACAGTGACACAGTTCATGAGCAGAGGACCTAAAATGCCTGTGTTGAAAATTTGGTGATGATACTCCATAAAATAACTGTGTTATGAGCATGCATTGGCAGATTGCACGCACGCTCGTACCGTCGTGCATTTGTGATATTTTCAGTCTGGATTTTCACCATTGCCATTTTTCCACACCTCTTGATGAACAGTACAGCCATCATTTGACATATTGTGCCCAAAATGTGTTTTCGCACTTCCAGCGCAGAATAGCGTGGTCACTGTGCAAAATCACTTCTTGGGACACTTTGAGGCAATAACAGTGACACTGTACATGAGCAGAGGTGCTAAAATACCTATGTTGAAAATTTGGTGCCGAATGCCCATAAAATGGCAGTGTTGCAAGCGTGCATTGCATATTTCCCACACACACTATTAGCTTCGCAAATTTGGTATATTTACATGCCACATTTTCAACACTGGCATTTTTTACACCTCCTTATGAACTGTGCAGCTGTCATTTCTCACATCCTGCCAGACATGATTTCCCGCACTGCACTACCAAACACCCAAAGGGACACCCTAATGCTTGTCACTCTCTGCAGGGTGGGGGTGGGTTGGCATCAGTTCAATACTTCACTGCCATTCCTATGATGCATCTGTCTAACTCCTGCACTACCAATGCCAATGCCAGCAAGCCAACATTCGGCATTGACAAATGCTTGTTTCTTTCTCTGTAGTGCCAGAAACTCTGACATCTTTTGATGTTGCTGGTATCCTTTTACAATTTCCAACAGATGTGGGAGACTTATCCCTCTTTCCAGATATTTTTTACAGCAACTACACTTTCTCACATGACCTGTCCTGTATTACACACCTGCCTATATTTACCTCCTGCCTGCCATGCTATGATTTCATAGCAGCCTGCAATGGCATACCAGGTTCTGAACAAACACATTTTAGCTTTGCTTAAATCCAGTTTTTAGTTTGTATGGTTTGTGTGTGTGTATAGAGGGGGCTTGGTCCCTGTCAGCTTTGATGTTTTACAAATTGATTAATTCCCAGTACCTATTTAATCGCCACTAATTTGTCAATATTATATTTTTTGTACCTGGCATCTTCCTATATAGCCATCTAACAGTGTTGCACTGCCTTCTTGCAGCAGTTGTGTTGTGATGCCATCACTGCATCACAACATTTGGTCCAGTGAGAAACCAAGAAGTGAGAATAGCACCAAACCAATATTCTCAAAAAAAAAAAAAATACAGTCGAAACCATGAAACAGGGATGCAGTAAATATGGATGTCTACTTTTTTGAGACATCCCACTTGGAGCAGATTAAGTGACAATGCATTCCAGTGGAGGCTCTGATGACTTAAAAGGGACTTGTTTGTCAGTTTATAGGAGCACCTTACCCAACTCTGCAAGCTCCTTTGTAACAATCTACTCACTTTCTGCTATACAATACACTACTCACCCCAATATCTCTGGTAGATCTAGTTGACTGACCTATGTTATTTTCCTGCCTGTATCATTCTATGTATCTACAGTATGTATTAATATTTTCAACTTCCTAAACTTTAAGCCATCTCTTTCTTGTTAAGCTGCTAAGTCACATCCTGCACAGTCGGTGCAAGTGCTGATATGGACAAAGTGTTGCAGTGATGTGACCTGTTTAAGTAAGGAAAGCATTATACTTTTCAAAAGAGTGCAGTGGGGAAGCAAGGATAGACACCACACATACCAGATCGAATGCATGATGTACAAGTTTAGGTAGATGCTCAGAAACATAGGAAGTGCATCTTTTGATGATGAATACTACCACTTATTGGAAACAAAATACATCCATGCAACAATCCTATTTAAGAGACATCTGTTGTATGTTTGTTTGTTTGTTTATTTATTTATTTATTCATTTATTTATTTATTTATTTATTTATTTCAATCTAGGATTACAATACCTTTGAGCTCAGGCTCTTTTACAAAGGTTCCACGTTAGCGTGTGCAACAGTCATCATTTTTAGTTACAAACATATAATCATTAACTTACAGACATGTAATAACCAGTACAAAGACTTGAGCTATGAGCAAGACAAGGGAAGGGGCGGTGGGTGGGGAAGTGAAGGTAGGAGATTGAGGGGGAAGGAGGTGCAGGTGGTAAGGGGGAGTACTGAGAGGTGGTTGGGGTGGGGGCAGGAGTGAGATACGGGGAGGGGGAGACAGTGCAGCCAGATGGCCTTGTTGAGGGAATATGACAGGTGAGGTGCTAGGGGTGCAAAGACTGATTGTAAGTGCTGGGGCATGTGCAACTGGAACAGTGGAAATGTTAAGATGGGCAATCACAGGATACAAGCAGTGAGAGACACAGCTTGGACTTGAAAAGGCCGAGTGTTGGAGCAGTGGCTATGTCACTGCCAAGAGAGTTGAGCCAGTTGGATGCCCAATAGGAGAATGATCTTTGTTCTTGGGTTGTGCAACATTGTGGGATATGCAGTAGATGGGAACTGGATCTCCTTGTAGTGACTTTCCTATGTCTAGGCTTAAGGAGGGCACAGATACCAGGTGGGGCAAGCCCCATTATAATTTTCTTGGCCGTGATGCAGGTTTGGTATTTTATGCATTTGTCCTGTTGAAGCCATCCAGATTGGGAATAAAGGTCACATGTGTGGGTATGGCGATGTGAGACAGTGATGAGATGACAGGCTTTATTCAGGGAGGTCGCAATACGTTTGAGAGCAGTGGTAGTTGCAGACCCATATATGATAAGACCATGGTCTATGATGCTGACGATGGAGCTTTGATGGCCACTGATAGTGCTTCTGGAAGGTGTTTCCTGTGCTGAATAATATGCCTAACTCCCACTGGCAGATTCTTTGCAACATTGCTGATATGGACAGCGATGAGAGGTGGAGATCAAGGGTGATGCCAAGGTACTTGAACAATTGTGTTTGCTCTAGGATGACTCCTTGTTAGGTTGCAATGGAGAGGTGGAGTTGTTTGTTTTTGTTGTGGGGGCTGCAGAAGACCATAGACTTGTTTTTTTTTCTGATTGAGAAGCAGTTTATGATTTAGGAACCAGGATTCGATCTAGGAGAAGGCCCGCTGAAGTTTATTTTGTAATTGGATTGGATCAGGGTCCGAGGTGAGGATCACAGCATCGTCGGCATAGAGAATTATTTGTTCTGGGCAGCTGTCCGGTAGTGAGTTTAAGAATAGGCTGAAGAGGAGGGGTCCCAGAATGGAGCCCTGGGGGACTCCTGAGTGGATCGGTCTAGGGTCTGAGAGTGTATCAGAGATTCTTACTGTTTGGGACCATTCTTCAAGGTAGCTCTTAAACCAGCCAATGGAGTCGGTTGACAGCCCAGTGTTCTGAAGCTGGACAAGCAGGAGGTGGTGATTGACGGTGTCGAAGGCTTTAGTTAAGTCAATGTAGATTGAGCCTAGTTGTTCGCAGGAGTCAAGTGCATTGTGGATTGCGCCAGTGAATTGAAGTAGGGCTGTGGAGGTGCTGTTACCTTTGCAGAACCCGTGTTGCTGCTTGCACAGGATGTTGTACATATCCAGGTATTCTGTGAGCTGGTCTGAGATGATGCGTTCTAGTGCCTTGGAGAGTGGGAGTAGTAGGGAGATAGGTCTGTAGTTATCGTTGGCAACTTTGTCACCACTTTTATGGATTGGGGTGACAGTGGCAGATTTCCTTCTGTCCGGGAACTGGCTAAGGCTGAGGGAGAGATTGAAAATTCTGGTCAGAGGACTAAGCACTTCATCAAGTGTGAGAGACAGGATTTTGAGTTCGAGGGAGTCATTACTGAATCTTGATTTACCAAGGGCTTTGGTAACATGTTTGCATACTTGGTGAGCCTTGACTGCTTTGAAGTAGAAGTGGGGGGAGCTGGTGGGGGTAGTGTTCATTGCTGACAGAGGGGCTTCACCATCTTTGAAGTAGTCCTGGGGTAGGACAGTGCTGAGGTTGGTAAAGGCTTTGTTAAAGATATCCACAATTATTTTTTGGTTGTGGTTCCGTTGATGTTGAGTATTGATTGGGGGGGGGTTTGGGTGGATTCCCAGTGAGTTCCTTTATGTTCTTCTAGAATTCACGACCACTGCCCCAGGAGTTTGTGAGGGCATGCTTATAGTAGGCGGACTTCGTTTGCCGGATGGTTTTGGGGAAGTCATTGTGGGCATGTTTGTAGTTTGGGATGTCATTTTGCCTTCCAGAGTTTCTGGCCAGCTCCCATAGGTGGTCTCTTGTTTTTAGCATCCTGAGGAGGTCATCTGTGAGCCAAGGGTTACTGAGTGATTTGACTTTGCATTTTTTAATAGGAGCATACGTGTCACAGGCCACAGTGAAGATGTTTTATGAAGTGGTCAAGGGCAGTGTTTACATTGGTTGCATTGAAGATAGGGGACCAGTCTTGATGGAGGAGGTGGGATTTGAGTCGAGGAAGGTGACCACAGGGTAGAACCCTGCTGGTGATAGTTTTTGGCGATGGTTGGATGAATTTATTTGACCAGGTGCAACTAACAGGGGAGTGGTCACTGAGAGAGTTAGGGAGGACATTAGTGTTAGATATCCGTGATGGGTGACTGGTAAGGATCCAGTCCAAGAGTGTGCTGGTGCCGGTCCTGTAATTTTTCCTGGTCAGTGAGTCAACCATTTGTGTGAGGTTTGCGGCAGCAATGGTATCCCTGTGTACACCAGCATCGGCCACAGGCCAGTTGATGTTGAAGTCGCCTAGGAGGATGGATTCAATGTCCAGTGGGAGTGACTTTACAAAGTCAAGAACAGCTGTTAGACCATTTCCCTGTTCTTTGGGAGGGATGTAGATGGTGACAACAGTGAGGGTTTTGTTCTGGGCTCCAAGGAGGATTCTCAGTGGCAGTATCTGAGCAGTTGGGGGTTGGAGTGAGGTAATGATGTGGGGCCCCTGTATGGAGTCTTTTGGGTAGAAAGCGCAGCCCCTGTCTCATTTGGAGAGGCGATCCAGCCTAAAGACATTGTAGCCAGGAAGGCTGACTGCACAGTCTGGTACTGATGGCATGAGCCAGGTTTCGACAACTGCCAGGATGACAGGGCAGTGTTGGCTGGTGAAGGCCTGTAGAGCATCCATTTTAGGAAGGAAGCTGCAGATGTTGATTGATATGAATGAGAGGACACCTGAAGGCTTGCTCAGATTAGTGGCTTTAGAGCAGAATGGGGCAGGGTTTGGGTTCACGCTGCCTGACAGCATTAGGAGGAGGAGGAGGACTAGCCTCAAGGAGCTGCGGCGTATTTCTTTAAGGGAATGCTTTCACCTGCTAGCATCTCAGGAAATTGCCGAGCATTGACAATTGTGGGTGAGGGTAAGCATAGACGGGGGGACCAGAGTGGAGGGCTAGGACCAGTGTGGGTGTAGGACAGTTTTATAGCGGTAGGATGGACCCTGGGCAAGAGGCTGTAGCCAGTGTACAGCATGCCTATGTGGAGGAAGGATGTAGGAATGTGGAAGCTGTGGGGGAGGGAGGGAAAGCAGGCTTTTGCAGCATGCAGTAGGGGAGAAAGACAGGCAAGGAGAAATAGAATAGGGGTAGAGAGTGGTGGAGGCACATGATTAAGGCAGGATTCGAGGTAGGCAGAGGGAGGGGGGAGGGGTTAAGACAGGCTGGCGGGGCTAGGAGAAGGGGCAGAAGAGCATTAGCTGGATCAGTGGGAAGTGAGGCTACAGCCAGGAAGGCTAGGCAGCCAGGGAGTGGGAGATGGCAACTAAAAGATGGGGGGGGAGTCCCAAAACAGGTACCAATGGAACATGAGTGGGGAGCTACCAGGGGCATGGAGGAAGGTCTATAAAGTTAAGGTTTGGGGTAAAGTTTTGGCCGTTTGCCATAGAAATGAAAGGGCGCAGCAGCCCCAAGCAGAGCAAAGTTTTAGTTGGCTCAAGAGCCAATCCCCGAGCAGGAGGCAAGACAGCGTCCAATCAAGGTGCGGTACAGATACCGTGGGGCCAATGGCACAGCTCTTAGCAGTCCTGGTGGTTCAGGGAAGTCTTACCCAGGATCTCGAGGGCAGGAAGGAAGGTATGTAGCAAGTAAAGCAACTGTGACTTTAAGAGGGTAGACTTTTTTTTTTTTAATGAAAGAACAAGAATCCCTCTAGTGGCAGGTCTGTATACCTGCTAATGAAAAAACCTTCTATTAGACACTTGAAATTTGCTTAGTTGTAGCTAAATCTATTTGTAAAAAGCGCCAGGTGGCAAAAGCAGGGGAAAAGTTCTGGCCAATTAGAGTGGGTTTGCTGGAATCACTAGTGTTCCAATTGGCTGTTCTGTCACCGTACCTTCCAAGGAGCTGCAGGTGGGCATCCTGGTCTCAGTCGGTGGCTGGCTGGGTGCCGACTGACCGTGGGGGAGCTGAAGCAGCCCCGTTCAAGAGCAGACAGCTTCCAAGGAGCTGCAGGCAGGCGCCCTGGTCTCGGTCAGTGGCTGGCTGGGTGCCGACCGACCGTAGGGGAGCTGAAGCAGCCCTGTTCAAGGGCAGGCAGCTTCCAAGGAGCTGCAGGCAGGTGTCCTGGTCTCGGTCAGTGGCTGGCTGGTGCTGACCGACCGTGGGGGAACTGAAGCAGCCCCGTTCGATGGCAGGCAGCTTCCAAGGAGCTGCAGGAGGGCATCCTGTTCTCGGTCGGTGGCTGGCTGGGTGCCGACTGACCGTGGAGGAACTGAAACAGCCCCCTTCAAGGGCAGGCAGCTTCCAAGGAGCTGCAGGTGGCGTCCTGGTCTTGGTTGATGGCTGGCTGGGTGCCGACTGACCGTAGGGGAGCTGAAGCAGCCCCGTTCAAGGGCAGGCAGCTTCCAAGGAGCTGCAGGCAGGCGTCCTGGTCTCGGTCGGTGGCTGGCTGGGTACCAACCGACCGTGGGGGAGCTGAAGCAACCCCATTCAAAGGGCAGGCAGCCCTTGAAAAATGTGTCCAAATCAATTTCAACTACCTGCCTCCTGTCAATATTATTACTGTCTGTCTGTATACCTAACAGTTCTGAGTTGTCCTCTTGTGGTTCAGCAACATGCCACATCCACCCCTTACAGCATCAAACTAAACTGAATAGTGATAAACACTAATTCCCTGATAAACATGTCAATCTCCTTCAAATAAAAAACCTCTTGTCCTCTTGGCCCAGGGTTTGAAGAAGAAAACATCCACACACACTAGAGAGAAATTTGCCTCAGTCTCAGTAACAGAAACATAAAACACTATAAAAACTGAAAGAAAAAAAAACATGCAACAATCCACTACATACTAGAGATATTTAAAAGTGAATGCTACGTCTGCATTGCAATTTTTTTTACGAACTAAAACATTGCCTGCTTAGAACAGCAAAGACAAATTCTGACACACTGAAAATGCTCCTCCAACTACAAGCACACCCAGGAACTATGCGATAACATCAGTGCTGGAATGTGCAGTTTTGATTCATGTAAATTGCACTTTGACCTGTTTAAGTTATCTCCTAAAAGTGTAAAGTGTGTTAAGTGCATTAAGTCTTTTTTAAATCTTTTTAATTTATTTAATGGGGAAACGCATATACCTTCACATATTTCTTTATTCGTACAATAGGGGTGAGGCATTCTAGCATGACATAAAAAATGCATATTCTCACCCCCGATGTCTAAATCAGTAGTGATGTATGCACAGTGAGTTTACCTGACATTTAGATCTACTGTGCATACATCACAACCTGATTCATCCTCTGTGTGTACATCAACAACCATTTTCTTTTTTTACTGTGTGATCCAAAACATTGTCGGCACTACATCCACAGAATTCAATCCTGCTCCTGCACCTGAGGTTGAGCAGCACACCCCACGTTTTCCCATGCCACAGCAGAGACACTGGAGAAACTAGCTAGTAAGTATGACACTACCCACACAAAAGGGACAAGAACAACAGATACCTGAATCAGAAGCCAGATTAACTTCTTGGCGGGAATTAAAAAAACTGCACGGCTGAACTGATCCAGTGAAGTAAACCGGCTGTCATCTCGACTTCTCAGTGGCACAAACCTCCAGTGATGGTAACTGGCTGGAGAAAAGTAACACAAGCACAACATAATGAAAAGCTCTGAACACAGATAAATAAATAAAACCAAAAATAAAAATAAATTTACCCTCCCAAAAAAAGAAAGCCAAATATCACAGAACCGTTGCCCAACTCCCTGACTAAGCCCTGCTCACAAGCACAACACAGCCAATGAAATTGCATGTTTCCAATCATGCAACCCAAATCAACCAACTACAACAGTTCCCTACCCAACCAGCCACATACATACCCTAGAAGCCTGCTCCACAGACAACCAATAAAAAATTACTATAAAGATCCATTGATAAAATGAAAGTACAGTACTACCATTCAGAAAAAACACAGCACTCTCGAGCATCAAAACCAGACAAACAAATAACTCCACAGAAGGTAACATATTCTCTGTCACAGAATAAAAATATCTCAAAAAAGAACTCACTTCTGCCTTAGTGTATACATTGAACACATGAAGGGCAGTAATGTGATATGGGAAATATCTCCATTCGTGACCAGTGATTTCAGGATACTTTCACTGGTGGATCTGCTATGCTCTGCCACTCATGAGTATCCTGAGGTCACTGGCCACTCATGGAGATATTTCCCACATTACACTCCTGTCCATCATGTATCCCCAATATGTTTTCACTTACATTTCATATATATTGCTGCTGGCCATCCATTTGTTTTCACATTTAAATATTATCACAGCCTTTATTTTACTTTTCCCAGCTTCTTCAACCTATTGACCATGGCACTAAGACATTGTTTATTTTATTTATTCTAGTTTCATTCAGTTTTGTTTGGTATAACTTTATGGAAAGGTGATTGTTTTTGTTTAAAAAATTGCTCTTTATTAATCTTAGTATATTGAATTTTCTGTAAATGCATTGTGTGCATCGAATCATAATCAAGGTGCAAGGTTTTTCAACTAAACTATGTACTTCACTCTTTTCACTAAGTCCATCTAGGTACATTATGCAAACTTTGTGAAAAGTGCAAACTTTTTCCACTCCTTACTACTGGTATGTGCCTTCCACAGTTTTCTGCTTGCGGTTCATTTTTGAGACTTGGCCTGTGTGCTGTACACACTATTTTAGTCCTGTGCAGTGTGTCTTTCTCCCTTTCCTTTCCATACTACCCCAGTATTTAAGACAGATGATAGCATCCCTATTGAAGAAGTATCTAATGCTGTGCAGAATGTTCAAATTCCATTGATACAGAATTCCTTAGAATTTTGTAAAATTCCACAGAATTCATTCAGTAATGGAATTCTGACATTCTGCAAACAAAATATTTTTCACAGATTGATCATCCACAGTTTACATAAACTGCAGATTATTTTTCCATAATCCATGGAAAATTATGTGGGTTGTTTAAGTGATTTGTGGAGAATTATTCCACAGTTTACAAAGAAATGCTTTCCAGAATCCCACAGAATTAAAAAAAGAAATTCTGAAAAGCTTTTCAAAATTGGAATTCCCATTCTTCAGTAGTTCTGCTGGTGGAATTCTGGATTCCGCAAAGTCCATGAAGTATCCCACCTCGAGTACCTCTGTGTGTGGCTGTATCTAAATTTGGATTTCTCCACCCACATAAATGCCATTCATCAAAAAAAAAAAACACTCAGTACACTAGGGTGTGCAGTGAGCCTGTCCATCTACATGATCTTGCCAGTGTTACACTATGAGTACGTGGTGTATTGTGACACCCTTAAGTCCATTCACACCAAACTAGACCCTCTCTTACCCTGTTCTTGACAATTCTCTTCTAACTTCCTGCCTCTTTTTATCCTTGCATCTTCTACCTGAATGTTTCTCTCCTCTCTTGAATCTCATTCAAGTTCTCATTACTTCTCCTTCCTATAAAATTATTGACTCCTTCTTCTTTTCATTCAACCTCTTTGTTCTTCTTGCTGCTTCTGTCCCATCTCTTACTCCTTATTCCTCTAATACTCATTTTTGTTTACCTCTGACTACAAAACTTACAGTTAAGGTTGAATTATTAATATTTTTTTATCACATGGCCGCCATGGCAGATCAAGGCCTTTTGTTTCCTTGTGTTTTTTTAATTATTTGCTGCATTGCTTGTGATGTGATTTGCCGATTGTAACTATAGTGGACAAGAACAGGCCAAGGGCCTTAATTGTATATTGGTCAATCTGCTTTCTTGGTCTGACTTTTCAGATAGTGGAAAAACCTTATCACCCCTTAAGCCTAACTCTCCTCCTTCATCTTTTCCCTCAACCCATTCTTCATAGACTTTCTTCATGAACCTGCAGATACAGTAGACCATCACCTCCACTCCCCTTCCCCAGGTGATCTTTCTTCAGCACCATGGACATTTTCCTCTTCTACTTTTGCTATTTTACTCCTACCCAATCATGTGTTCATTTTACGTAACAGCCGCCTTCTTTCTCCTTTATCTTGTGCTCCCTTTTAGGATTATTTTATGTGTTGCCCACTTTTTCTGACTTTCCTTTTCAACATGCTCTTTGCAGAGGTCTCTATAGTTTCCTCCAGTTTTGTCCATTCATCACCACAGATTCCCTGAGAATTTTATTTTTTCTTTTCCTCAACTCCCAGATTCATGCTATATTTTCTGGTCCTCCCCTCAGCTAGTACCTGGATCCTTTTGCTATTGCTAGAGTATGTTCATTTGTTATAGAAGGTGGCACTATATGTAAAGGAAAGTATAAAAGTTTCATAGATGGACAATATTGGGCAGACCAAACACTCAGAAATAATATGGTTGCAGTTAGTAATGGAAGTGGACAGAAATATCAGAATAGGAACGATTTATTGACCGCTATCTCAAAAGAAGGAAACTGATGAGGAATTTGTTTTTTTATTATGTTATTTTTTTCATTAATTTTCCAAAATTCTGCTCGTACAATAGATCAATCCTTGATTGAGTGGAAATCCACTCCTTGCACATACAACTTACAGCATACAGTATATGTTCATTTTGACAGGAGCAATTAAAGTCATGTCTACTACAAGGCTATTATTTCACTACAGTATATGGTGGGATATAACTCAGGAGCTTTCATCTAGTATAAAATGTATAACTATTCCTTTCCTGTTATTGTTTTATTCAAGATTTACTATTTGTTCTTTCATCAGTTTCTATAATAAGGTACAACTAAGGGGGTAAATAGAGAGGGGGTGGGAAAAGTAGAATGAGGGAAGCAAGGTTGTGGCAATATGACTGATAGCCATGAAAAAAACGTTTACAGTACCTTTATCATAGCAGTTTTCTCAACACTTTTTTGTTCTTATTTTCCTAGGGAGTCCTTGATAGGGAGATATCGCACAAGCCCACAGGCTGGTTCACAGAATACCTGAGTTATCCAGTCCCACTGTGTATTAAGTCCATGGAGTATTTTTTTTTATTAAAAAATAATGTATATTTATTTATGGTATAAATGTATTATCTACTTTCATACTGTAATGGATACACCTAGTCCATTTTGTCAGGAATAACGTTTATCATTAAGACTATGCATGATTTTTTTCCATAGTATATGCCTGATTTACTAAAGTCTGCCAGGAGCATATGCTGAAAAAGGAAGGTTGAAGCCACTCTTTCTTGATGGCTTTACAAGCCATTGTTATTAGGATTTGAAGAAGATATTTCAGGTTGGCATTTTTAAGGGTTGGGGAAAAATAGTAAAATAAATGTTTGACTCTCATATGGGAGGGGATTAGAAACTACATAACCCCATGGATGTCATAGGACTGCAGTTTGTGCATGACCATAAGACATATGCATGATGTGCTGTTTGCTCTCCACATTCTCTCCAGCATGAGGGCATAATGCTTAGCTGATATTTCATCTGAATATCTGTTTTTTTTTTAATATTTCACTTGTAACTTCCAAGAAAATTCTCTCAGGACTGGAGAAGAGGTGGCTTTACTAGACTGTTGTAGCACTTTGGTGCATTGCATTTCTGAGGGGAGGATATTGACACTGGGACCATTTGGTCTGCCTGGGTGCCAGGGGTATGTGCAGTTGGCCAAGCACAGTTTGTTATAATACAAAATTGTATGTGATGGAGGGTCATCCTCCATGGATTGCTGAATGATTTGTAGTAGATGGGGAGGTAAATTAGTATTATTTTGCAGTTTAGTGTTTAAGGCTTTTGGACAGTAATTGACCTCTGTATATCGATATAGGTCAGTAGCCTGCATTTGTTTTTTGGTTTTAAGCATATTGAAGGGCAATATTTGTCCCGCCTCCATAAATCGAGAGAAATACATTAGTCCAAGTCTTTCCTAGATATTATAGCCTGAATCTAATTTAGATGGTAAAAATGTGGTGCTATTTATTTATTTATTTAGTTAGTTAGTTAGTTAAACATCAGTTTAGAAACCTTTGAGCCAGAGGCTCATTTACAAAGGTACCTCGTCACAAAGAGGACATCAGAACAGTAGTACAAGGGACACAGTACTTACAACAAAAAAGTTACAGTTCAATTACAATTTTGTTACAATAGAGTACAATCTCCAACGAGCTAAAGATAACAAAAGGTGCAAAACTTATGGTCGGGGGAGAGCTGGTGGGGTAGAAGGGAGAGAGATAGGGGAGGAGGAATAAGTAGGGAAAGGAAGGGGGGGAGCTGCTCAGTGAGCATTGTCAAACAGAGTATATATATATATATATATATATTTTTTTATGCTATGTGCAATGGCAGTATATAGAGACACAATGGGAGTATTTTGATATGGAAACAGTGCTTTCACCCAACTGTCTAGTGTCAAGAAAATGTATGGATGTTTGCAATGTGGGGGTGGGGTTGGTAGAGGCTGTGCAAAGAGTATCTGGTTGAAAGATTGTAAATAATCCTGTGAGAGCTCTAGATTCAGATTCAGATTCAACTTTATAAGACATTACTAGGAAGGTTTCTGCTATAAAAGGTTAGAAATAATTACAGTAGCATGGACACAATACAATATAAATATACACAATGCAAACTCTTACACAGACCAAAATCAATAAATTAAAAATAAAATACCCTAATCATGAGAAATCACCATTTCCAGCCTTTACAGCCATGCTTTACAAGCAAAGGTATCTAGGGCAAATATGTCAGAATCCTTCATTACATTCATAATTTGTTTCAATTTCATTGAATTATGAGTATCCTTCTTCCTAAATAACACTGGTTCAAGCCATTTTGCTCTGAGATTATCCAGGTCTGAGCATTCAAGTAAGTAATGATGCATTTTTATCTTGGAAATATATTACCACTCACAATGTCAGTTGACAGGTGTTTTCTTAAATAGACAGTTAAAGGTCAAAGGTGTAACAGAAAATCTTAGTCTAACTAATGCTTGATGATACTTCATATTTGAACAGAATTTCAGGTAGTATTCATAGCTTACAGTAAACTAACAATTTTTATGAGCTGCAAGCATAACAAAGTTACTGATTCTAGACCAATCAGACTAAAATTCAACATGCTAGGCTCTGATTAGGATATCTCTTCCAACTATTGAGATCATAGAGTGGGTATATTGGTCCAATCAGTGTTGATATGGCAGCCTATAAATTTATCCTTCCGCTAAAACTGACCTCACCAACCATTTGGATTTTGTTGGTTATGGGCCTGTCTTCAACTTTCCAACGAAGTTTTCTTGGGCAGCTTTTCATTATCCATTTCAGGGATGTATCCAGGAGTCCTATAGATGGGGGACCTCAAGTCAGAGAAAAAATAAAAATAATAGGCTGGGGGTCTGGTGGGCTGCCTAGGCCCCCTGAAATTTTGTAACATTTTGTGCATTCTGGTGCATTTTGGAGGGTATTTCTAATGCAATTTCTACTCATTTCTTCCCTCCCCATGCTTTGTTAGTTGCACCCTAGCACCATCCCCAGAGTCCTCACAGTCCACATGACAGTATGTTGCACAAAATACCCTCCCAGCCCCCAAAAACACACAAAATACCAAAAGACTGCAGCTGGGCAGCAGCACATCTGAAACACATGAAAATGAGAAAAGTTGAAAGAGACTTGGTGATAAAAACAAATTGCAGACAAATTAAATGACAATCCAAGTAAACAAGTTCACAAATGTCACTCACTCAAGCACATCATGACATTGCCATAAAGCCAACCCATCCCAGTTTGTCCTGCAGTACAGATTAACATATCCCCCCAACCTTATCTCAGTAAAAAAAAAATACAATAACTATAGAAATATGGGAACAAAGTCACTTTGCTATCTAGTTTCTGAAAATATAATTTCAAGTCTGCTTTATTATTTTGCAAAACATATTTATTCTATAGAACAATGTATTCCAAAGAAAATACATTTTTAAATAAATAAAATATTCATTTTTTTAAAATGTCCTTTACTGAGATAACCCCATGGTATGAGGCATCTCATTTTTTGATAGGCCCAAGAAGTCAGTAAGCAAACAGAAAAACAGTTTTTAAACAAATATAAAATGCATATTTTTTTTATTAGCTACAGCATTTGCTTGGGTACATCACAATTTGCACCCCAAATTCAACACATAGAACTACATAAACTAAATATTTGAGTCTATCACTTTTTTTCCTGGTTTTGTAACTGCCTGTGTCAATGAGCCAAACAAGGTCTTATGACTTCTGTTGCCAATTTTGCTCTCCAAGCATGCACTCCTGCACATGCCATAACATACAGCAGAAAACCTTCAAAGTCCCCAAGTCCATTAATTCCCTCTGTGCTCATTCACACTGTACAACCACAACTGAAAAGACCACACAGATTAGACATACAGTACATGCTGAAGTTTTTACCGTAGTTCAAAGGTCTCATGTACCAGTTTCTGCCTCTCCTGGTTCATGCTGTTGCTGAGACCAGACCTGCCCCAGCATTAGTTTTGTACCATTCCTAGCATGCTACAGGAGGGCACTACTCTCCAACTCTTTCTCCTGCAAATCTGCACCAAAATCAGTTTACCATACAGGACGAAACTAGCAGTGACCTTAAACAATTTTAATGTCATGAATTTAAGCTCCCCATATTAGAAATTAATAACACTAGTACTACATTTATTACACACCCAATTTGATGGAACACTAACAATGTCCTGTCCCATCCCAGCAGCTGCCCCCACCCACCATATTCTTTGACTGTGAAAGTCATTTGTTTTTAAAGCAAGAAGTACAGGATTAAATGAAGACTTGATCAATTTTCAGCAGGCTGAAGTCTATGTGCCCCTAGTTGAGTACTGTCTCTGGTCACCTGGCCGCCAAACTCTCTCTCTCTCTCTCTCTAGACAGCACACACTGACCCCACCATGACTCCTAATGAACAAAGCTCTCAGCTACAGCTTGCTTCAGCTACCAGAAGATAACCTGAACCTCACTCCAACTCCTTGTGATGATATACCAAGGCCACACCGACCCCACTTTAATGGACTGCTGCCGTCTGAAACCTCGGGCTTTGCTCTTCACTTGTAGGATCCACTCTCTCTCTGTCTCCTCCTCAGTAGTACACTTTCTCCTCTCTTGTTCCAACATTAATCTTCTGAGTTAATGAATTACAGTTCACTCTTGTTTCAGCAGCCCAGATATTTAAAGAAGGTGCCCCTTACTAGCCACATCTACTACTGGACACAACAGCAAATCAGGAGCAGTGAGCACCAGGTGACCTAGTTGAGATCTGTATTGTTAAGGTCCACTCCGCTTTCCTGCAGCTGTATCCCCCCACGCATGACCCCCCCCCCGTGCATGAACAAAGGAGCTGCACCAAGCCTGCAAAAGTAGCTAACCAAGGCAAGACCAACTGCTGCCACAGTGCTGGGACTGGACCACATGGTGCAGGATGAACATTAGTAAGAAATTCATGCTGGAAACTGGCTTTTCGGGGGGTGGGGATCAACTATGTAATGCAGGTGGGGGTGATTGTTTACTGCACTACCAGTACACTGGAGGACAGGGCCAGCCTTAACCATTCTGGGCCCCTGTGCAGCCCCCTGCCGGGCCCCACCACTCCATTCCCTGTGGGCCCCCCACATCCAACATTTACACCTCACTAACCCTCCTGTCCTGAATTACTAAAGCAGTCCCAGGTCTATGAGTTTAACCAGCATCTTTTAATTAGTGCCATTGACTGCACTGAATTATTTAACTTCACCATTGGAAATGAATCTGACTGAGCCTGGAGCAAGAACTTAAGAAAATATGGTACTACAACCATATTCATTTCTGTATGGACAGGGACATCATCACTGGGCACTCAGACCTCAGATACTCTGATTTGCAAACAAGTTAAACAACTTAACTTTTCATGAGGTGAGAGTGAGAGAGACTAGAGAGGATTATCATGGGACACCAGTAAGGTTGCCACCTGTCACTTTTTTTTAACCTGGTGATCTGGTTTTCAGGGTTCCTATCAGGAAATTCAGTTTTGCTCAGTGCTGGTCAGGTTTTTTGAGCCATTTTGAGTGCTCACATACTTTTGAAACATATTTTGTCATACCATTTATTGTTTCACCTACATGTCCAGGTTACAGACAAGTTCTCTTGTCAATATAGCCCTTTGTTTGTGAAAGTAGTCAACCTGGGAGATGTAAAGTATGGCCATTAACACCATTAGCACTTACTTAACCTAATCTTTTCCTCTGCAGCAAAGCTGCCCCCACCTTTTGTAACAGTAACAAAGCCAGTTGTCTTCCACTTTCATTTGCTGGTAAACATTTTCATCTCTAACAACATTTAGGCATTTTTAAATGTTTTAAATTATTTTTTTCCTCAAGAAAAAAGCATGGGCCCCCAAGGTGAAGGGGCACAGTTTGCACCTAGATAAGGCCAGCTCTGTTGGAGGACAGATGAGACCTATGTGGCTCAGGCAGCTTTCATGATTGAGAATGCAGCGGTGTGTTACTAATAGAGGAGCTCCATGATGGGGAAGCTTTAGCGCCCTTAGCCCCCCTCTAAATCCACCTATGCCATTTTAAAAATTTTTGTAGAGTAAGCAGTTGATCTTTGAAAAGCAAGAAGCTAAATAAATTTTACCCAGCACTCCAGCCTGAGATGTATGGGAGTACATAAATAGATAGGTAAGCCCGATGTTCTCCTCAAGAAGAAATTCTGGGGTTCTAACACTGCTATACCATCATCTAACCCCCAGACTTCTGCCCCATACAATATTCTTGATTTAATCTTAGCATCATAAACCTACAAAATGGATTCAAAGCTGTGTTTAACATAGACGTTAGCAAACCTTAAGATGCCCACTATTTCTTTCTTTTGCCTCTTTAGGGTATTGCCCCAATGTATGCACCACAAGTTCTTGTTAGAAAAAGTTACCCCCAAGTATTTATACTTGTCAACATTTGAAGGAGCTACTATGGGCAATATGCCTTTTTGGTTCTTTTCATTTCCTTAGTATGATCCTTAGTATAACAATATCCAGGGAGTCCTTATTTCTTACCCCAGGAGTCCTTTAGCATGAGTAACTTTTTTGCACTTAACAGGCTAGGTGCAACTGCCCTGGAGGTGTGCTTCTAAGAGATATTTAGATGAGCGCAGGACCAAGCCAATCAAAAGACAGGAGGGGGTGTGAGCTGAGCGAGAGCTGTTGAATGCTTCAGAATTTTTTCTCTGCTGGACTGAGCAGTATTGCATCTAAGGTGTCTCCCAACTTTCCTTATTGACAGCATCTTAGTGCTTATCTGGGAAAAGTTTTCCTCATAAATTATTTTATTTAGTTTGCTGAGTGAAAGTTTTACTTTTTCATTAGTACTGTGCAAATTTTGTATTTTTAGCGCAATGGCACTATTTTGACTTTATTTTTACTGTGACTATTTAGTTTAAATCCTAATTTTATTGCTTATTTTTAATGGTTTCCTTTATTTTTGGGGCAAATTCTTTTGGGAACCATTGAATTAGAGACAGTTGCCTTGTTTTTTACCTCAGACCTCATGGGGTTTACTGCGAGGCACCTGTAGTAGATTTCAAATTTAAACAGTGCCTGGGGGTTTTCTCTCTAGATTGGCAATTACAAGGAAACCTTTTTTGTTATATTACTGGACCTTGGTATCATCTGTGCCAGGACTATCCATAAGGGTCCAGCAGCCACATGTGCATAGTTAAATATTACTGGGTTTCTATTAAGATTGGCACTGGTATAGATCCCAGTTTTACAACAAAAAAAAGACACTAGTAATAGACAGAGTTTATTAACTAGGGCAGAACTGGCTGGTGGTGTTTTTACAGAAACCAGCACTCAGTTCATAGGTCCAGAACTGGTTTGCTTTGCTTAAACTGGCAAACATTGCAGACAAACCTTTGATTATTATGGCTGAGGATAAATCAAATTCTTCCGACGAGGGGCCATTCAAAAGTACTAATACCAAAAGCAGAAGTACTGAGTAACCCTCCAGATCCCAGCCAAAAAATAAAGCTTCCAAAGATGAAGTTCCTCACAAATTGAAAAATAATATGAATGATGAGAAAAGGAAGCTTGATCAAGCCTCTGATGAAGTGGCAAAAAAGAAACTCAGTCAAGACAGATATGCTCCCATTGCTCCTGGGACAGCTAATAGTGAGACAACAGGCAGCTTAAAGCATACAGAAAAAACAAAACACTTACAAACTGTGCAGGTTCTTCTGTCAGTGCAAGATATGGAAAAAGCATGGCAACTGTTTCAGACTAGTAGTGGGCGAAGTGGGCTCAATCCACTCTGCAAAGTGTTTCGGGGAGCACAGGCAGATTCATGGAGTGCTCCGCAACGTGAAGTGGAGTACTTTGCATTATAATGAGGACCTCAAAGTGTATTAGAAACAGCGACTTCACGTTACTCTGCCTCCCCTGGTCACTACTTTTTCAATTTTTATTGCAAAGTACATTGGTGGAAGTTCACTTCACCTCACTTTGCCTTGTTTTTGAGCTCCAAAGGCAGATTTTGCAGTGATTCGTGGGAGTTCAGGCCACATGGGCTCTATATTGATCTGCACAGCCTCAGTTTGGGGTAGTATGATTAGGAAGGAGTAGGAGATAGTGTGCTCTGATAGCTGTCTGTAGGAGTCTTGTAAAAGCTGTTCAAAAAGCATTTTTGCTTTTTGGGGGGATCCAACTGCAGTTCATCAATTGTAGGAAACCCTCCTGTGCTAACATCATTGAGCATTTTTGTTTGTGTGTGGATTTTGAATTTTAATTTACAACATTGAGTGTGTGTGGTGAAAGACAGTGAAAGTGTGCTGTGTGGGGGAGGGCAGTAACGTCTCATTAACTGAACCTGAGGATTCTGATGATCATGTCAATGATAGCATACAATGTGATATTCCATCCACCAAGGCACTTAACATCACGCATTTTCCATGCAGTGATCAGGTGATGGTGGAGTAGATGCTGATGATGAATGTGATGATGATGATGATGATGATGATGTTGCTGTTGTTGCAACATGCAGTCCACATGTTAGCATCCAAGCAAAGATGTAGATGTGTGTGACAGTGACATTGATGAATATGATGATGATGTAATTGACCCCAGTTGGGAACTGGAGAAAAAGAAATTAAAAGTGGCTGTGTCTGAGTCTGTTTGCAAGAATCCCCCACTGTAAAAACTTGTGATTTACCAGTTTTAGTTGATGATGATGATGATGATGACCCAGTAATCAATATGATAGGTAGTCTTGATGGTCAGTTGCAGTCCAGGTGTGCAGTGCCAGAAACATCACGTGTTCCCTCCACTTCATTGCTTAAAATAACAGACATAAATAAGCCACATCATCATGGACATGTTAAAAGCAGAGCATCACACTCCCTTGTTTGGGATTTTTTTGTTCAAGATGCAAATGATGATTCAGTTGCAATCTACCAGGTTTGCCATGTGCGTGTGAGTCAAGGTAAAAAGGGGAGTCATCTTGGGACAGGAGGACAGCCTACTTATATTAAGAATAGGCACTTGGCTCTGTGGACCCAGCACAAGCTGGCAGCTAATACCACAGTGGGGTGTTCACCCATATCACCAGCAACCATAGCCAGCTTGTTGTCCCCTTCCATGACTGTTAAGCTGAGTAGGAAATTAAAAGAGTGCAGTAGTGCGGTAATAAGAGCAGAGGATTACCACAGGCATGATGAGTTGGAGGATCAGAATGCCTTTGAAACATTGTCCAGTGCTGGTGAGAGTAACAGTTTTTGTGGTGGTGATGGTGGTGAATGCAGTACGTCTAGTGCAAGTGGTACATCAACCCCGGTTGGCAAATCTGGCAAAATAACATCATTTCTGGGTTTGTCATCATCACATGTGCAACCGTCTTCATCAAATGTCCACACTCCACCCCCTGCCAATGCCATTCATCACAGAGCACAGCCATTTGTGATCAACAACACACCCTGTGTAAAACGTTTAAGTCAGCCCTCGTTTCAGAGTGTTTTTGCGCATAAGCTGAAGTTCCCCCTCCAATCATACAGTGTCACGTGAACTTAATGCTGCTGTAGCAGAAATGCTGCAAATTGATCTTTTGCCATTCTCCTTTGTGGAGAATTCTGGGTTCCAGTGGATTGCTGCCCGTGCCTGTCCAAAACGGAAAGTCCCATCCAGGACATACTTTTCTACCTGTGCTGTTCCTGAGTTGTTCCGCACTGTCTCTGACTCAGTAAGACATGCCCTTCAACATTCCTCCTCTCCATTCATCCATTTAAGTATGGATATGTGGACAAGTGGCAAAACAGCGGGGAGTTCATACCTGTGAATAACTGCACACTGGGCGTAGCTGCCGGGGGTTGTTTGTGATGTTGGTAGTCTGAATAATCAGTGCAGTAAGGTGGATTGTCGCGGTAGCAATCTTCCTGGAATTCACCAGCATGCAACAATTGCTATGCACAGTGTGACCTGTTCACACACTGGTGAGAACATGTTGGACGTGGTACTGACTGAAATTGACAGATGGCTAAACCCTCTGTCTCTGAGAGTTGGGTTCATAGCAAGTGACAATGGGTCAAATGTGGTGAAATGCATCACCAATGGTGGTTTTTATCGTGTTCCATGCATGGCCCACTGTTTAAATCTTGTGGTTCAGGAGTTTCTGCAGCACCCTGACATAAAGGAAATGCTGACCATTGCACGACGTATCTGCTCTCACTTTTCTAGATCTGGAAAGGCCCATGACCAACTGTGGTAGTTGCAGATACAAAACAGCCTGCCTCAGCACTGCTTGAAGTTGGAAGTTGTCACCCGATGGAACTCCATGTTATACACGGCAGAGAGGTTGTATGAACAATACAAAGCCATCTCAGAATATCTTGTTAGGCACACTAGCTGTGACAGTTATGGGGCCTCCATGTCTATGACAACTGAACAGTGGCACCTCATGGACTCTGTAACAACAATTTTGAGGCCTTTTGAACATGCCACACAGGCAGTGAGTGGCGAGACTGCCTCCATTAGCCAATCAATTCCACTGCTGCGGGTCCTGAGGCAGAGATTGGTGAATGTACAGCATAGTCTTGATGCTGCTGGAGACGGTGGTAGCAGTATGTTGCTGCAACACATGCTGACAGTATTCGACCAGAATCGTCACATTGTGAGGATTCAGTGTAGTGACAACTTTGCCATGGCAACAATGTTGGACCCACTATACAAACGTGGAATTGCATCAGTACTGGTGAGGGGGCCTGAACAGGTAAAAAATATCAGTGGTCAACTGGTACGCTTGGTTCATGGGGCACAGAAGTCACGTGCCAAGGTAAGCAAACCTCATCAGCATAATCCAGCTGAAGGTGTAGCTGGAGGACCCAAGGCAGCATGGATTCACAGCAGAAAGGTCATGCCAGACAAATCTGATAGATTTCTTTGACTGGGTGACCAAAGTAGTAGATCAGGGAGGGGCTGTGGACGTGGTCTACCTATACTTTAGCAAGGCATTTGACAAAGTCCCACACAAAAGATTAATATACAAGTTAGCCAGCCTGGGAGTGGGTCCCAAGATGACAGCCTGGGTAAAGAATTGGCTGGAGAATCGGACACAGAGAGTAATAGTAAATGGAGTCCACTCTGAAGAAAGGGGGGTTACTAGTGGGGTATCGCAGGATTCAGTATTAGGACCAGTCCTCTTCAATGTCTTTATAAGCGACATTGCAGAGGGACTGGAAGGAAAAGTATGTCTCTTTGCAGATGGCACAAAGGTCTGCAACAGAGTTGACGCACAAGGTGGGGTGGAAAGGATGAGAAGGGACTTGGCAAGGTTAGAGGAATGGTCAAATGTATGGCAGCTTAGATTCAATGCTAAGAAGTGCAAGATAATGCACCTGGGAAACAAAAATCCAGGGGAAGAGTACACAATGGGGAGTGAGATACTAACAACAACAGAAATGGAAAGGGACCTGGGGGTAGTCATATCAGATGACCTAAAGGTGGGCAAGCAATGTGAGAGGGCAGCAAGGAGGGCTGGGGGGATACTGGGATGCATAGGGAGAGGCATCACCAGTAGAAAACAGGAAGTTATTATCCCTCTGTACAGACAGCTGGTTAGACCCCATCTGGAGTACTGTGTGCAGTTCTGGAGACCCAATCTCTGCAAAGACATAGACAGGATGGAAGCTGTCCAGAGGAGGGCAACTAAAATGGTGCAGGGTCTGCACTGGAAGACATATGAAAAGAGACTTAAGGAGCTTAATATGTATAGCCTCGAGGAAAGGAGGGAGAGGGGGGACATGATAGAAACTTTCAAGTACCTCAAGGGAATCAACAAAGTCCAAGAGGGTAGCATCTTTTAAAAAAAGAGGTGTGCAAGAAAAAAGGGGCACAATTTCAAGATAAAGGCGAGGCTCAGAGGTAATTTAAGGAAGTATTTTTCACAGAGAGGGTTGTAGATGCATGGAGCGGCCTTCCGGAGGAGGTTGTGGAGTCAAAAACAGTGGTGGAATTCAAGCATGCATGGGACAGTCATAAGGCAATTCTAGGGGGTGGGGTAGGAAGAAGTAGGCTGCTGGTTAACTAGAATCTGCAACTTATCCATTAGGTAGGGAAATGGGCAGACTGGGTGGGCCAAGCGGTCCTTATCTGCCATCAAATTCTATGTTTCAATGTTTCTATGACCAGCAAGCATATCATGCAAGGGTAAGGGGACTGTAGTTCCAGGTGGTCTGTCATCCAAAGGGGGTGGTGTCAACCCGCTTTGGGAGACTTTGTCCCAAGTGAGTATTTGTGAAATAAATGAATCTGGAGAAAAGGCTGATGCATTAAAAATTGGACTTAGTGTGGCTCAGAGAACGGTTGAGTCATATTTCTCTGAAAACAGGCATCTGACAATAAGTGAAGATCCTCTTTTCTGCTGGAGTGGAAAGGTCAGTGAATGGCCAGAGCTGACAGCAGTGGCACTGAAGTACCTCACATGCCAACACTCCAGTGCAAGTGTTGAGAGGGTATTTAGCTCAGCGGGCGCAATTGTCCGGGATCGTCAGACAAACCTGTCTCCTGCAAATGTTAGTTTGCTAACATTCATTAAAATGAATGAGAGTCACATACCAGCACAGACTGCAACCTCGGTATTTGTATCCTGGCCTAGTCATGGTGGTCTTGCTGATGTGGAAATGGAGCATCCTGGTGGCACTGGCAGTGGCTGCCTGAAACGGCCCACCACTGACATACATGACGACACCATAGAGAAAGAATTTCCCAGTGGTCAGACTTCAGACATCGATGACTGTGAATGCAGTTTTCTTTATGAGGATGATGATGTGGTTAATGTTAGCAGGTTTTAACTGCTGTATTTAAAAGGCGATGTGCCCCCCCCACCCTGGACAACCACCACTGGGACTGATGTTATGCAAGTCTGCCACCATGAGTCTGTCTGCCCCCCACGGACCACCACCACCACCACCGGGACTGATGTTATGTATGACTGTCACCATGAGTCTGTCTGGCAATGGACCACCACTGCCACCACCGGGACTGATGTTATGCAAGTCTGCCACCATGAGTCTGTGGGCCCCCCATGGACCACCACCACCACCACCACCGGGACTGATGTTATGCAAGTCTGCCACCATGAGTCTGTCTGCCCCCCACGGACCACCACCACCACCACCGGGACTGATGTTATGTATGACTGTCACCATGAGTCTGTCTGCCCCCCATGGACCACCACCACCACCGGGACTGATGTTATACAAGTCTGCACCATGAGTCTGTGGGCCCCCCAAGGACCACCACCACCACCACCACCGGGACTGATGCTATGCAAGTACGCCACCATGAGTCTGTCTGCCCCCCATGGACCACCACTACCACCGGGACTGATGTTATGCAAGTCTGCACCATGAGTCTGTCTGCCCCCCACAGATCACCACCACAACCACTGGGACTGATGTTATACAAGTCTGCCACCATGAGTCTGTCTTCCCCCAATGGACCACCACCACCACCATAACCGGGACTGATGTTAAGCAAGTCTGCCACCATGAGTCTGCCTGCCCCCCCACGGACCACGACCACCACCACCACGAATGGGACTGATGTTATGCAAGTCTGCACCATGAGTCTGTCTGCCCCCCACGGACCACCACCACCCCCACCAGGACTGATGTTATGCAAGTCTGCCACCGTGAGTCTGTCTGCCCCCCCACAGACCACTACCACCACCACTGGGACTAATGTTATGCAAGTCTGCCACCATGAGTCTGTCTGCCTACAGACCACCACTACCAGCACCGGGACTGATGTTATGCAAGTCTGCCACCATGAGTCTGTCTGCCCCCCACGAACCACCACCACCGGGACTGATGTTATGCATGACTGTCACCTTGAGTCTGTCTGCCCATGGACCACCACTACCACCACCAGGACTGATGTTATGCAAGTCTGCCACCATAAGTCTGTCAGCCCCCCACAGACAACCACTACCACCACCGGGACTGATGTTATGCAAGTCTGCCACCATGAGTCTGTCTGCCCCCCACGGACCACCACCACCACCACCGGGACTGATGCTATGCAAGTATGCCACCATGAATCTGTCTGCCCTAGGTGGACCACCACCACCACCGGGACTGATGTTATGCAAGTCTGCCACAATGAGTCTGTCTGCCCCCCATGGACCACCACCACAGGGTCTGATGTTATGCAAGTCTGGCACCATGAGTCTGTCTGCCCCCCATGGACCACCACCACCGGGATTGATGTTATGCAAGTCTGCACCATGAGTCTGTCTGCCCCCCACAGATCACCACCACAACCACTGGGACTGATGTTATGCAAGTCTGCCACCATGAGTCTGTCTTCCCCCAACGGACCACCACCACCACCATAACCGGGACTGATGTTAAGCAAGTCTGTCACCATGAGTCTGTCTGCCCCCCCCCACGGACCACCACCACCACCACCACCACGACCAGGACTGATGTTATGCAAGTCTGCACCATGAGTCTGTCTGCCCCCCACGGACCACCACCACTACCACCGGGACTGATGTTATGCAAGTCTGCCACAATGAGTCTGTCTGCCCCTCATGGACCACCACCACCACTGGGACTGATGTTATGCAAGTCTGCCACCATGAGTCTGTCTGCCCCCCACGGACCACCACCAACCCCACCCCTACCAGGACTGATGTTATGCAAGTCTGCCACCATGAGTCTGTCTGCCCCCCCACAGACCACTGCCACCACCACTGGGACTGATGTTATGCAAGTCTGACACCATGAGTCTGTCTGCCCCCCACAGACCACCACCACCACCACTGGGACTGATGTTATGCAAGTTTGCCACACTGAGTCTGTCTTCCCCCCATGGACCACCACCATCACCACCAGAACTGATGTTATGCAAGTCTGCCACCATGAGTCTGTCTGCCGTCCCACGGACCACCACCACCACCACCAGGACTGATGTTATGCAAGTCTGCCACCATGAGTCTGTCTGCCCCCCATGGACCACCACCACTACCACCAGGACTGATGTTATGCAAGTCTGCCACAATGAGTCTGTCTGCCCCTCACGGACCACCACCACCACCACCACCACTGGGACTGATGTTATGCAAGTCTGTCACCATAAGTCTGTCTGCCCCCCCATGGACCACCACCACCACCACCAGGACTGATGTTATGCAAGTCTGCCACCATGAGTCTGTCTGTCCCCCACGGACCACCACCACTACCACCGGGACTGATGTTATGCAAGTCTGTCACAATGAGTCTGTCTGCCCCTCACGGACCACCACCACCACCACTGGGACTGATGTTATGCAAGTCTGTCACCATAAGTCTGTCTGCCCCCCCATGGACCACCACCACCACCACCAGGACTGATGTTATGCAAGTCTGCCACCATGAGTCTGTCTGTCCCCCACGGACCACCACCACTACCACCGGGACTGATGTTATGCAAGTCTGTCACAATGAGTCTGTCTGTCCCCCACAGACCACCACCACCACCACCAGGACTGATGTTATGCAAGCCTGCCACCATGAGCCTGTCTGCTCCCCACGGACCACCACCAATCCCACCCCCACCGGGACTGATGTTATGTAAGTCTGTCACCATGAGTCTGTCTGCCCCCCCCCACAGACCACTACCAGTACCACTGGGACTGATGTTATGCAAGTATGACACCATGAGTCTGTCTGCCCCCCCACTGACCACCACCACCACCACCACCGGGACTGATGTTATGCAAGTCTGCCACCATGAGTCTGTCTTCCCCCATGGACCACCACCACCACCGGGACTGATGTTATGCAAGTCTGCCACCATGAGTCTGTCTTCCCCCCACAGACCACCCCTCCACCAGTGCACCACTACCACCAGCTTCTTAATATTTAAACCATAAAGTGAGTTTGTGCTCTCATGTTTGTTATGCTGCCTCACTTCCTTAAGTTGTATGTTTTGTTTTCTACAAAGTAGAAGAAAAGACTGCACAAGGAAACAAGCAGTGCCTGGTTTCAGGAACGACCCTGAACAGGAATCAAAGACAAAAAAAACGGCACCTGCTTTAAAACACATATAGCAATAATGGCTCTATTATGGCTCTCAGTTTAAGGACTTAGCCGAGAATGCTAATATGGTACAAAAAAACTTTAATGTTAAAAAACTCACTGCAAATATGGCATCAGGCAAAAAGGAGTTCGTTTTTAAGCTGCAGCCCATATAGCATAAAGTTCCTTTTAGTCTCAAACAGACGCCACATAAACCAACACATAAACGGTTTGAAAAAGCTATCAGCGAAACTCGTCAGGTGACGTCAGTTGGAAGCGAACCTCTGCCTTTACTCACACCTGTTGGGACTTTATAGCCGTTTATGTGTTGGTTTATGTGGCATCTGTTTGAGGCTAAAAGGAACTTTATGCTATATGGACTGCAGCTTAAAAACGAACTCCTTTTTGCCTGATGCCATATTTGCAGTGAGTTTTTTAACATTAAAGTTTTTTTGTACCATATTAGCATTCTCGGCTAAGTCCTTAAACTGAGAGCCATAATAGAGCCACTATTGCTATATGTGTTTTAAAGCAGGTGCCATTTTTTTTGTCTACGTTTTGTTTTCTGTAGCTTTTCAGAGCCGCAGTGGCCAAACACATACAGTATAATTCTTTTGTTTCTTTTACAGGGGAACAAAAACAGGCTCCATCGCTAATACTCGTTGGGAAAGATGCTGTAGCTATACCGTACAGAGAGAAACTAATGTACTATCCATGTGAAATCCATTCTGGTAAGTATGAAGATTTTATTTCATCTGTTTCATTGTTTTGTAAAGACTGCTGCAAATATTGCACACAACAGGTTGTGTTAGTTGACAAGATGTATCTCTGAAATGTAACTTGACAATAGGGATTGAGATTTGAGAATCAGGGAGGGACACATAACAATGAAGTTGTAACTTGTAAGAAGTCATTCATTTCTTTTTTTAGGAAACTTTGAAATGCTTTGTTGTTCTGTCAAAGTAGCCTTATCCCAAAAAGTTCTTCGACATCAGGCACACCCATCCCCCAAGCTTGGCACACATGCAACACGCAGAAGTCGTTTCATTAGATGACCATGACCATCATTAACAACCGGACTCCAGAAGGATGCTGATGAAATCTGTGAAGAAGTGAAAAAATAAGAAACCATTAGAGACAAAACTGAAAATATGATTCCCCCACCCCCCAAAAAAAATACTTATCTTCATGTGCTTGAGAGTTATCCATTTCCAATTTAAGCACAAAAAATTCTCATTGAGCACTGGAATGTGTACACCAGCAGTTTTTGAGCCACCTGTGTGTTGCAGAACAATAGCATGAGTACATGTCCATGTCAGGTTCAACCCCCTCCTCATCACCTACAAAATACACAACCATGTATATATATATATATATATATATATATATATATATATATATATATATATATATTAGAGGCAAAAAACTCAGTTTAATGCATCAGTTAGGGTTGTTCCACAGCGACAAAAGTGAGGAAATTCAATATTAGGGTTGAAACCCCCTTTGCACCCCTCCAACCCACTCCCCCAAATGCAATCGGGGTGCACATTGGGATCATCGGCCCTAAGTGTCACCCCATCACATGTGGAAAGAAGCTGAGGAATAGGAGAATGGGGTGTCAGTTATGACCGATGACCCCAATGCACACCCTGATTCCATTTGGGGGGGTGGGCTGGAAGGGTGCAAAGGGGGTTTCAACCCTAACATTGAATTTCCTCGCTTTTGTCACTGTGGAACAACCCTAACTGGTGCATTAAACGAAGTTTTTTGCCTCTAATTTCCCTTCTTTTTGAGAATGATAATGAGAAATAGTGAATGTAATGCGGTGGCGGGAGCGCGGGGCCCACACTCCCGCCACGTGATGTCTTGTCACATAGTAACATTGTGCCCACAAATGCAAATCGTAATGCGCATGGTGACACAAAGTGAAGCAGAAAGAGAAACAGTACTGTAAACAGAAATGTGAAAAACAGCGCAAACACAACCGCAAATGAAAATGCAAAGGGTAACGCACATGGTGGCGTAAACGTGAACGGTAACTGAAATGGGTATGGAACAGCAAGCAGAAACGGTAATGGTAACAGTAATGTAAGCGCACAGGCTGGTTTTACCCAAAAGCTGTATAGAGAAAGACAGTGAGTACTAAGAATGTGTGGAAAATAATGACTCTCGTAACACAAAAATAAGGACTTGGAATAGTAAATTGCTTATATCTCAGTAACATTGACACAGAAAAAATTTTTTTAAAGTCATATGAATTATCACTTTCCTGGCTAGTTTTGTACTTAGCTCCTGTTAGGGGGCTAAGAAATTCTTCAACAAAAAGTCCATATCTCGCACCGTTTTCGAGATACGGGCCTGGAAAGGCGCGGCGAACGCCGTAATGTTATCCTAGGGGGGAAAAAACAGAAGTTCAGACTGCCATAACTTTGCCGCCCTGTAATATTTTTTCACCAAACTACTGAAAGGCACATCTGTGGGATGTTGGCTGTGTTCTCTGCAAATTTCAGCCCTAAAGACCAAACCGTTATTTTGCAGCAGGGCGCCAAACGACTGCTGCAATGCATTGTACGCCGTAATGTTATCCTATGGGAAAAAGCATCAACTTTGGAGTGCCATAACTTTGCCACCGTGTAATATTTTTTCAACGAATCACTGAAAGGCACATCTGAGAGATGTTGGCTGCTTTCCCTCCAAATTTCAGCCCAAAACTCCAAACCGTTCTTTTGCAGCGGAGTGCCAAAGAATTGCTGTCAGTTTTCCACAAACTAGAAAAGTACTGTTGCAATTTGAGAAAGCTTTCACAAAAATTTGTGACACTTTTGAGAGCACAAAAGTACTTTGCGAAAGTACTTCTTCCAGAAATTTGAAAAACATATTTCTGGGGTGTTTTACCCCAAAATAAAGACATGGCTAGCATCCTCAGGGTCCAACTAGGTGAATACAAAAATAATTAGGTTGCTAGAGGGTCCCAAATTTAAATGCCAAGCATTTTTCTGATCACTAACTGAAAACAAGATGATGGATTTGCGAAAGAAAGAGGGCCATTTGCGAATGTAAAAATGCATTTGCGACACTGTCGAACTTTTTGTTAACTTTTCCCATTGACTTATAATGGGAAATTGTTTTTTGAATAACTTTTGAACCATTTAATATTTTTTCACGAAATCTTTGAAAGGCACATCAGAGACCCTGACCACACATTCCCTGAAGATTTTGGGCTGGTCACGCAAACCATGCGACCTGTAGGCACAACCGTAGAATTCCAGAAAAAGCGTAAACGCATGCGCAGATCACGCTTAATAACTCCGCAGTCGTATATCCGACCAGTACGAAACTTGGCAGATCTCAAGGCCTATGGATCTTGATTGTGTATTCCAAATTTCAGGTAAATCTGTCAAGCTATTGCAAAGTTATTAAGGTACAAAATTTTGGGTTTAACATGCAAATGGCTCCTCAACCCTAACTATGATAGCACTACCGTGCTACCATAATATCTACTCACCAAGGCTACTATTAGTGTACAGCCAAAGGGGTACCTTTCAATCCAGTTGAGATGATCACATTTCATTTGGTGGAATCGTTTCTCACAACATATTGGACCAGCAGCATGAAACCTCACAGTCATCATTTTATACTGGGGTATGTGCTGAAACAGCCTCATTTCACTTTGTTACCACTTGTCAATTTTCAGCACACAAGGAGGATGCATTGTGGGCCTGCAGAAAAAATCTGGGGACTCTGTGCCACCACTGCACGCATGACAGAGTGCGCCATTAATTCTGGGGGACTTTGTATGTGCTGAAACAGACTCATTTCACTTCGTTACCTCTTGTCATTTTTCTGCACACAAGGAGGATGCATTGTGGGACTGCAGAAAAAATCTGGGGACTCTGCCACTTTTGTGTGTTCTGTGATTGTTACTGTGAGCTCATAGTCATGATATCATAGTGACATTTTTACAATTAAAGCAGTATTGCAAGAATGTCCTCACAGTTCTGAACTGTACTTTTTTATGCTACTTTACATTGCCACAGCAACCACTACTTACATTCGAGTCATCATTGACTTGAATGATACGATTCTTCTCACAATTTATGTCTGCTTCTCTTACTCCTACTCTTTTTCATGTATGAAAACAAAATGAGCATGTCTTCCAATATTGTTCAACCAGCTTTGTATTTATTTGCAGCTGCTTTTTGATAACTATTCTTCCATGGTGTCATATAAAACACTGACCGATGCTTAACTGTTAGTTAACAACAGAAGTGATATATGACAACTACTTAATGTGATGGAGAAAAGCAGAGGAAAACAATGACAAAGACCTGGTCACACTCACTGTCACTCAGCACTAATTTAAAAGGAATGCTCCTTTCATTATTTCACACATGAAAAAAGTAGTACAGCACACTCAATGACTGCAAATTATCATATCATTCCAGTCAGTCAGAATGTAAGTAAAGGAAGTTGTAACATAGCATTAAAAAATATAGGTCAGAGTTATCAACAGATTGTTCAGCTGCTACTTTACAGACAGTCACCACATTACATAGTTATGGTGATGCACATAAACTAATATGTGGGGGCATTACTACCACTGGAGTATTTCTTGCTTTACAGAGTGCAATATATGTCTGTGAAAACCACCCATAATTTCATTACAGTGAGTCACATGATGGAGGAGTTAACAATCTGAAAAGCAACCCACATTGTGCCACACTTTCTCAGCAACGTTAAGACGTGATGGAAGGGGGAGCGCAGGTGCATGCTCCCCTATACTGAATGTCCAGCAGCTATCCCAAGCAATGTTTCCTAATGTTATAAGGTTTACTTTGTGGTGAAATGTGGGATGTTTCCACTAACAAGGCTCTTCTTACTGGAAACGTGGCCACACATTTCACCACAAACTGACCATTAACATAAAGAAACATTTGGAAACCTACACAATCGGATATTCACTGTAAGGAGCACGCACACATGCTCTCCCTGCCATCACATCCTAATGTTGCTGAGAAGGGAGGCAGAATGTGGGCAAATTTTCAGAATGGGAATGCCTCCGTCACATGACTCACTGTAATGCATATACGGCTGGTTTTCAAAAAAATGTATTACACTATGTGGTGCAAGAAACATTCCCCTGGAAGGGAAAATGTATATGATTTAATAATAACAAACAAAAAACACACAACAAAAGTACAACACAGTAGTGGGTGGGGTCAGGGTGGGGTGGGGGACGAAAGCAATACCAGGACTTACTATGGCCATGGGATGCCATGGTGGTCCAGCAGCAGGTACAGCACTGACAGTATTTGCTGCTGCTGTGCTTCCACTCTGGTAACCTGCTGCTCCAAAGTACTGAAACGCTTGTTGTTTCCTCCAGTGCTGCCCACACCAGGACAAGGTCAGACTGGCTTACAGGGACTGCACTGGGGTCCACTGCAGTGGGTAATCCAGGTAGTGGGGCTGGTGGTGGACAGGGTGGTGCTGGTGGCTGTGGTGGCGGTGGTGGAGCAGCTGATGTAAACCTCCTCCTCCTGCTGCAGTGGTGACTGCTGCTGCGAGGCACATCTCCCACCCCAGCAGCACCATCGGCCACTGCCATGGAAGGACCAGCAGGTGGACGCCTGACCCCTTTCATGGCAGCTTGCCACTCTGCCCTGTGGTGATTCAGCATGTGGGTGTGCTGGCCACCAGTCCTAAATGTGTCCCAGGGGGCCCACAGCGCACCAGCACACCACACACATGGCACTCCACCACTGTGCTGTCTCCCCCCACACAATTAAAAAACTCCCACACTGGGGAGCTGCGGGAGGGACCAGACACAGTACGCACTTGTCGGGCACAAGTCCCACCACCACCCACAATTGCCAGAGCCACCTCCTGTGGCTGTGGAGGTGGTGGAGTGGGTGCTGCTGGAGCTCCAACAGCTGCTGCTAGTGGTGGTGGTGGAGAAGGTGGACATGCAACAGCTACCGGTGGCATTGCTGCTGCTGTTCCTGTTGCTTCTGCGGGGGAAACAACACTGGCCAGGAGTCTGGAGAGGTCCAACATCACACAACAGCCCCGGCCCCCATGGGTTTCCGCACTCCTCCCCTCCTAATGCGCCCACGGGCCAGCGACTTGCCTTCTCCAACTCCAACGTGACCCTCCATCCTCTTGGGTCCACGGGATGACACACACACACAAAACAAAAACAAAACTTATACAAAAAAATTCACTAACCAAAAAATCACTAAGCCAATACACATACTAAATAAAATAGCTTTTAAAAAAGCTGTTTGATTGTTCTGGCAGTAACCAGAAACGAGAGCCAAGCAAACTCCTCTCCTCACACAATTTTGCTTTCTCCCTGTACAAATACAAAGGAAAAAGTGAAACTGCTTCTCTAACTCACTTCCTTCCTGCCTGGCTAAAGCACATGACTTAAAGTACTGCAGGCCATGTGATGTGCCTATTTTCTTCTCACTTCACCTTACTTCATGTTAAGGCATAATGAGAACGCAAAGTGTTAATAATAATGCAAAGTGAGCACTTTGCAGGTCACACTTCACATTGTACTCCGCGAACGTGAACTGCCCACTTCTTGTCCACTTCGCAGGCTGATTAATAATTCACTGCACCTCTATTTCAGACCCTTCAAAAGATGGGCCCTTGATTTACTGGGACTGGCAAGCACTCTTATTCAGTTCTCTCTTTTGTAGACTGTGAGGGTGATGCAGATAATGATCAGTTTTATGATGCCCCTGACATGGATTTTGAGGGTCTTGAGCCCCAGGATTCCCGGACCCTCACCTTGGGGATCCCCCAGGTGACCATTAGGATCCTTCCTCTATCTTTACATTTATACAAAATATGCTTGACACCCTGGACCTCTCCAGGCAGGAGCCCAACCAGGATGTTGATGAAGATGAAGATTATAGGGAGATGAAGGGTCTTTCATCCTCAAAGACCCTGGTCATCTCTATCTATAATGCAATTAGAAAAAATACCATGAAGGTGCTTCAACACCCCACTTCAGTATCAGGGGTTGATAGCGGCTTGAGAGAAAATATAAATTGTCTAAAAGTGGTACCGAGTTCCTGTCTGCACACCCTAGCCAGGAAAGTATAGTGCAGTAGGCAGCTTGTGAGAAAGTTGGAGTCACCTTGTCACCCTCTCCCCCTGATAAGGATTCCAAGAAAATTGACTTTATAGCAAAGAAAATGTACTCCACAGCTTTCCTGCTTCTCAGGCTTTCTTCATGCATGGCATTCACAGCCAAATATCAGAAAGCCCTTTGGAAATCTGTCAAGGCTATTGCACTCAATGAATCATATTCTATGGTGCAGGAGCTGGTGGATACATCTAAAACTGCCCTGGAAGCTATTATGTACCAATTCCTCATGGCAGATGACAAAAATGATGCAGCCTCTAGGTCGATGGCCCATGTTATCTCTCTGAGACACTTTGCCTGGCTTAGAATAACCAGTCTGACCACAGACACTCAGAACAAGGCCATGGATTTTCCCTGTGATCAAAATATGTTGTTTGATTACAGAACCACTGACTACATGAAAAAGGTCGATGAGTACAAGGCCTGCTGGCAGAGCCACTCATTCAAGCCTAAACCCACCACACCTCAGAGATCACATCCCAGGGGCAGTAGGGGCAGACATTTTGTTCCCAGGCCTTACAAACCCTATCCTAAATCTGACTTTAGCCAGTACAGGGGGTCTTTCAGAGGCAGGGGCACAAGGGGCCAAAGAAGAGCCACCTCTACCCACCCATCTGCCTCTCAGTCTAAGTCCTGATGTAAGTGTCCAGGTCACCTCCCCATTTCCGGCTGGAGGCAGACTCTCTCACTATCTTCAGCACTGGCCCTCATCACGTTGGACAAGTGGGTGCTGGAGATAGTGGTGAAGGGTCTGTCATTACAGTTCAAGCAGCTGCCAGAACTCAAGCATACACAGGTGTCAAGACCTCTGTCCCCAACACAGATACTGCTGTTGGAAATAGAGGTGTAAAACTTTCTGGCTTCACGAGCAGTGGAGAGGGTCCCCACCCACGAGAAGGGTAAGGGCCTTTACTCAAGGTATTTTCTGACACAAAAGAAAACTGGGGAGTGGTGACCTGTCTTAGATCCCAGATATTTAAACAAACATCTGAAAAAAAAACAAATTCAAAATGGTCACTCTGTCACTGTTCATACAATCCTTACAGCAGGGAGACTGGCTAGCCGCCCTCGACTTTAAGGACGCTTACTTCCACATACCCATAAGGAGATCTCACAGCAAGTTTCTCAGGTTCAAACTTCCTTCAGGTCACTATCAGTTCACTGCAATGCTCTTTGGTCTGTCCTCAGCCCCAAGAGTCTTTACCAAGTATCTTGCAGTGGTAGCAGCACATCTCAGGAGACTGGGTGTCACTCTCTACCCCATCTAGATGACTGACTCATAGTAGCAAAGTCTCCTTGCCAGGTCAAGGAATCTCTTTCCCTCACAGAACACACTCTGGAGTCTCTGGGTTTCCTGGTAAATTTAAAGAAATCTCACCCGGAACCCACTCTGCAGCTCACTTTTATAGGGGCCCAGCTGGACACTCAGAAGGGATATGCTTTCCTCCCACAGGAAAGAATTCAGTTTCCTTTCAGTGGCAGATTCTTTCACCCAGGGACAGCCAAGACCAGCTAGACATTTCCTCAAACGTCTGGGACAAATGGCCTCTATGACTGCAGTAGTCCCAGGGGTCAGGTGCAGGATGAGACTCCTGCAAGTCTACCTTAGAGCTTGCTGGTCTCAGAAAAGCAACACATTTTCAAAGTTGATACCTGTGTTGGAGCAGTTCCTCCAAAACTTGCTGTGGTGGAAGAACCCTGCAAATTTGCAGGCAGGGGTTCCCTTTCAAGCTCCTCTTCCCACAAAGGTGATCACCACAGATGCCTCCCTTTTGGACTGGGGATCTCATTTAGACAGTGCCTCAGTAAGTGACAACTGGACTCCCGAAGAGTCACAGTTGCACATAAATCTTTTGGAACTCAGAGCAGTCTTACTAGCTCTCAAAGCTTTTGCTCCCAGCATAGAACGGCAGGTGGTTCAAATTCGAACTGACAATACCACTGCAATGTTCTACATAATCAAGCAGGGTGGTACCAGATCAAGAATACTCTGTTTGGAAGCTTTGAAGCTTTGGTCCCTAGCATTCTCCCTGGGAGTCAGCTTCTCAATAATTCACCTCCTAGGCAAACTCAATACTCTGGCAAATGCTCTAAGCCACATCAGTCAAGATCAGAGTGAATGGACACTGAACAAGCAAGTACTAGCCACAGTGTTCAGGTAGTGGAGCACACCAGACGTGGATCTGTTTGCCTCCACTCTCAATTTTCAGCTGCCTCAGTACTATTGCAGGCCCCCAGTTCCAGGAACACTTCCTCTGGATGCCCTGATCCTGGACTGTTCAGGGAGATTCCTATACGCATTTCCTCCCTTTCCCCTGATATTCAGGATTTTGCTGAAACTCAGGCAGCAGCCTGCATCGATGATCCTAGTGGCTCCGGACTGAGCCAGGCAAGCCTGGTACCCTCGCCTTCTCTCAATGTCCCTCAACAGGCCCATTTACCTGACTCCAACACGCTTCCTGCTGACCCTTCCTCAGACGGAAATGCAGTACCCGGACATACACTCTCTTCACCGCAAGGCTTGGTTCTTGAGGAGTTAGAGTTTCCATCCTCACAGTACTCTGAACAGGTTCTTAAGATACTGAGGATGGCTAAAAAAATCGAACACTAAGAAGACTTATGCAGTGAAATGGAAAAGGTTTTCCCTCTTGTGCAAGAGCGAAAGGTCAAACCCCTATCTCAGCCTCAGACACCCAGCTGCTAGACTACCTGGTACACCTACAGGAGTCAGGCTTGAAACCATCTTCACTGAAGCTACACCTGGCAACAGTTTTAGCCTACCTTTCGGTGGGAAACAAGAAATCAATTTTTTCCCATGACATTTTTAAACAGTTTTTCAAAGGCATCTTGCACCTCCAGCCTCCAACCAGGGAGCCTGTTCCTCCTTGGAGCCTGAACCTTTGCATATATGGGCTCATGAATCCACTTTTTGAGCCTATGTCCACGGCCCACATCAAGTTTGTAACTTGGAAGACTGTCTTCCAGGTAGCCATTACATCTGCCAGGAGGATTTCAGAGCTACAGGCCCTGTGCACTGAACCGCATTACATCATCCTTCACAATGATAAAGTTGAGCTCAGTACAAATAGGAAATTTCTGCCAAAGATGGTTTTCAGAGTTTCACTCGAACCAGTCCATTACTGTGCCTGTCTTCTTTACTGAGCCATCCACTCCTGGCGAGCACAAGCGCCACATCTTGGATGTCAAAAGAGCCATCTTTCACTACCTAGAGCATACTAGACAGTCCAGAGGCTCTTCTACTCAGTTGTTCCTCACCTATGGGGATGAAGGCAGAGGAAGACCAGCTACCAAGAGAACTATTTTTTGTTGGTTGGTCTCTTGTATTAGATTCTGCTTTGAGAAAGCTGGTCAACAACCTCCAGTGGGGCTCAGGGCCCATTCCACAAGGGGCACTGCAGCCTCACTTGCAGCAGTAAGGGACATTCCCCTACTGGGTATCTGCAAAGTGGCTACCTGGATATCTGTGCACACCTTTGTGAAACACTAAAGTTTGGATGTGCAGACCAGATCTGATGCCAAATTTGGCAGGGCAGTTCTGCAGAGTCTCTTTCCTACGTAGGTTCTCTGCCCACCTCCCACTTGGTACTGCTGGGTAGTCTGCAAAAAAGTTACTGATGCTAAAGGACTCCTGGGGTAAGAAGAAAAAATTACTCACCACAGTAATCTTTTTTCCAAGGGGTCCTTTAGCATCAGTAAGCTCCCACCCTTCCTCCCCAGTTCACCTGTCGGAGAAGGGCTCATATGTCACCTTTTACCAAATTTGGAGTTTCTTATTGATGAGTTTTTAGCTTGTGTTGCTGTTGCTTCTGTTTCCACTTTTGTGGACATTTGCATGTTTTTTGAATCCTGTTGATTCTTTTTCTGGGCATTTGCCCTTATTTTTCCTTGAAAAAATTCTGAAGCATTCAACAGCTCTCACACCTCCTCCTGTCTTTTGATTGGCTTGGCCCTACGCTCATTTAAATATCTCTTAAAGGCACACTTCTGGGGCAGTTGCACCTAGATAGCTAAGTACAAAAAAGTTACTGATGCTAAAGGACCCCTTGGAAGAAAGAAGATTTCTGCGGTGAGTAATTTTATCTTATGCACCATTTGTGATCAATCCACCTTTTTTTGCCAAAAACTATGACCTTGGATTTCTTAATATTATTGTTTAATTTTAGATCCTTTCATTTTTGAGCAACATTGCTTAGCACAGTCAGCAAACCAATAGGGGTAAGGGACAGTAATGCCATGTCATCTGCATAAAGAACATTAGAGACTGACCTCAGATCAATAACAGGAGGTGAAGTGTTAACAAAACGGGAGTTATCTGTGATAGAGTTTATATATATATACATTCAAAAAATGGAGCCTAGAGGCAACCCTGTTTGACACCTCAGTTGATATCAGTGGATCTTGATCTTGTATAGTGTAATAAAAGGTTAAAGGAAACCTTAGTAGAACAGCTACTGTATGCTGTTTGCCTTTTCGTTACAGTTCTAAGGCTTATGTCTGTTATTCTTAAACGTTACACATATAGTCCTTGTTCTCGAAACGTTGGCTCTTTTTGATTACATGTTAGTATTACTTGGTTTATATATCTTGCAGGTTTGTAGATTTAAATATGAAACTGTTACCTTGTTCTTTATTGGGTTGGGGGAGGGCCAGGTATGTGTAGTTTTGTCATGGGTCTGTCTGATGTTGTGGAGTTGCAGTCGCTAGGACTCAGGATTCTTAGGGGTTTAGTGTTTCTTGGTGGGGGGATTTGTTGTTTGTTATTGGGAGGGTTGCTGTTTCACATACTAACATACTAAAATGGCAGCAGAATAGGCCTAATGGTCTTTCGTATCTGCTTGTTTGGTCAGCCCCACCCTGAGAGCTGACCTTGCTGCCCCCCTCGCCTTCTCTGGCTTCTCCTTTCCCAGTTCCGGATATTCTCACTGCACTGGATTTTGCTTCCAGAACCCTTCCCCTGTACCTGTCCCACCCCTCTTGAACCTCTCCACCATCTCTGTCTCCACCAGCCCCCTGGGCAGAGCATTCCATGGCTCCACCACCCTCTCATTGAAGTAGCACCTCCTCCTTTCTCCCCTGAATCTTCCCCCTCCAGCTTCCACCCATGCCCTCTAGTTTCCCCCTCCTCCTCCCTTCAAAGCACCCTGACTGCTCCTCCCCTATTTACCCCCTTCATGTACCTGAAGACCTCTATCATGTCCCCCCGGTCCCTTCTTTCTTTCAATGTGTACATATTTAGCTCTTCGAGCCTCTCCCCATAGGTCCTGTCCCCCAAGCCCCAAATCATTTTGATTGCCCTCCTCTGGACCCTCTCCAGGAGTTTTATGTCCCTCTTTAAGTGTGGCCTTCAAAACTGCATGCAGTACTCGAAGTGTGGCCTCACCAAGCAGTTATACAGAGGGAGTATCACTTCCCTTCTTCTGGAGGTGATTCCCTTAGCGATGCATCCCAGCATCCTGTTGGCTTTGGCTGCTGCCCTCCTACAAGTCTCCAAGTTGTTCATCTTGACATCCGCCACCACCCCCAGGTCCCTCTCAGCCATAGAGACTTGTAGCATTTCCCCTTCCCAGGGTGTACACTTGGCCTGGGTTTCTGGCCCCCAGGTGCAGTACCTTGCATTTCCTTCCATTGAACCTCAGCTTCCACTTTCTAGACCATCTTTCCAGAGCCCCCAGGTCCACCTGTAGGGCCACTGTCCCCTCCTCCTCCTCCTCCTCATCCACCACCGACCCCAGTTTTGAGTCATCCGCAAAGAGACTCATCCCACTCCTGATATCTGTCCTTATGTCAAAGATGTAGGCGTTGAACAGGAGGGGCCCCAAGAACTGATTCCTGTGGAACCCCACTAATGACCCTCCTTAGGGATGAGACTATCCCACCAACTACGACCCTCTGGGTCTGGTCCTGGAGCCAATAGCCTATCCATCTGATCATCTGCTTCCCCAACCCCATTTCTCCCAGCTTATCCAAGAGGCCCTCGTGAGGAACAGAGTCAAATGCCTTGCTGAAGTCTAGAAAGAGGATGTCCACTGGTCTACCCAGGTCCAAGGCACTCGTCACCCAGTCATAGAACTCCACAAGGTTTGTCTGACACGATTTCCCTGGGATGAACCCATGCTGTCCATCGTCCAGGTACTCTGACTTTTCCAGGTCCCCCCTTAGCCTCTCCTTGACAATGCCCTCCATCACCTTGCCCACCACCGATGTCAGGCTGACAGGCATGTAGTTCCCTGCCACCTCCCTTGATTCCCCCTTGTGGATAGGCACTATATGTGCCACCTTACAGTCCTGGGGCACCCACCCTGTCCTCAGAGAGATGGTGAAAAGCTCCGCCAGGGGTTTCGCCAGAACATCTGCAAGTTCCTTCAGCACTCTGGGATGTAATTTATCCGGCCCTGGTGCTTTCTCCATCTTAATGGACCTGAGGGCTTCCCTCACTCTCTCTGCTATGATTTCCACCTCCACTATCTCTTCTGCCTGCTTAGTCTTCCCCCCTTCTGCCAGTTATGCCTCCCCCTCTCCCCAGACCCACCGATCAGTAAGGGCCCCTCCTCCACAGTATCACTGTCTCCTCCGATGTATGATGCAGCTCCCCCATTTTCCTTGGTGAAAACTTAGGTGAAGTACTCATTTAGTACCTCAGCCTGCTCCCCTGGGTCTTGTGCCCATCTCTCCCATATTTTAATCCTGCTAATCTGCCCCTTCACCCTTCGTTTTTCCCCAATGTATCTAAAGAACCCCTTGTTCCCACTCCTAATTTCCCTGGCCAGGTTCTGCTCCTTCCTTGCCTTAGCTGCCCTCATCATCCTAGTGGCCCTTCTAGCCATCAGTTCGTACTCCCCTCGATCCCTTTCACTCCTTGAGCACTTGAATTGCCTATAGGCTGCCTTCTTTCCCTGTAACACCTCCTGGACCGCCCTGGTCCACCAGCAGGGTTTTCGGGCCCTACCGCATTTTTGTCTTACTCTGGCACAGGTGCTGGTAGCATCTTGCACCCTTCTCCTGATTATTTCCCACCTACTGTCAGCTTCCATGTCTGACCCAAACACATCCAAATGCTCCTTAAGGATCCTTCCCATTTCCTTAAAATCGGACCCCTGAAGTCAGTTACCTCTGTCTTTGTGCAGCCTTCTACCCTTCCTAGGTCCATGCAGAACCAGACCATGACATGGTCACTCCCCGACAACGGGTCCCTTACCCCCAGGCCCCCAATCTGGTCACTGTCTGCCAGGACCACATCCAGTACCCATGCCTCCCTGGTCGGTTCCCCCACCTGCTGAGTTAGGAACACATCTTGAAAGACATCCAACAACCTCTGTTCCCTGGCCACCGAAGATGTCATAGTCTCCCAGTCTGTTCCTGGCATGTTTAAGTCCCCCAACACCACCACCCTTCCCCTACCCAATCTGCAGTGACTCCCAACATCTGCCACCAGACTCTCCTCCAGCTCCTCTTTCAGCACAGGGGGTCTATACACCACTCCTATTTTTGCTCTCTTGCCCCCCCTTGTTATCAAGGTGACCCAAATTGCCTCTACGGTTCCCTCCGCCTCCTCTACTCCCCTATGCCAATGCAGTTTTTGACTATTATTGCTACCCCTCCTCCCCTTCCCTCTCCCTTGTCCTTCCTGAACATAGTGTAACTCTCCAGGTTCAGGTCCCAGTCATGTCCTGCGGGGGCCCAGGTCTCAGTGACCGCTGCCACATCTACCACTCCCTCAGTTAGCATCGCCTGGAGCGCAGGCATTTTATTGCCCAAGCTCCTGGCATTTAGCAGGACTACCTTCCACCCTTTCCCTACACTTCCATTTCCTTTGCTCGTGTTCCCATGGGGATTCCATTTTCCCCTGGTCTGCACTTTACCAGTTGGCCTTTTCCCGCATTCCTCCAGCTCCCCAGGGGGTGGAGACAGAGTCCCTCCTTTATCGGAACCCCCTCGACAGCCTTTTCTCCTATCCCTCCCCCCTTCACAAGTTTAAACCCCACTTTTCGCCAATGAACCCCTCTATTTTCAACTTAAGGATTCCTCTCCCCTTCAAATTGAGATGGAGCCTATCTCTAGCATACAGCTCCTTATCCTCCCAGGTCTCCCCCCAGTCCCCCATCAATCCGTACCCTCTGGCCTCACACCACTCCCTGAGCTACTGGTTTATCTCCCTAATCTTTCTTTTGTGTTCCCCACTAGCCCTTGGCACCAGCAGGATTTAAGAGAAGGAAATCGTGCACCCTATGTCATGACAGACCCTGGCAAGCTCCCTGAACCTTGCCTGTATCTCTAGCTCGCTGTTTCCCTCAATGTCATTTGTACCATGGTTCATTGTACATTGTTCTTCTTTAATCATTAAGGGGCTCAGCCAGGTTTCTTGGGATTCTAGAAGAGATGAGAGGTTTGATAGGGGTTCCTATAGTGTATATCCATTTTTTTCTGATTCTTTTATGTCTAGTCAAAAGTTTATTACATGGAATATAAAAGGGGGCCAGGAGAAGCGTAAGCGCCACATGGTGCTCTATCATCTCCAGAAACTGACAGCCAGAATTGCTTATCTGCAGGAAACATTTGTTAGGAGTCAGGATATACTTCTCTTTAGGCAGATTTGGGTGGGACAGACCTATGGGGCAGGATATAGCACTAAAAGTGGTAGGGTTGTTATTTTGGTTGGCTGACTGTCTCCTTTGTATCGATTAAAGATTCTGGGATGTTGAAGGACATTTTATATTTTTGCATGTGAAATTAGGGTTAGTGTAACTCGTGTTGGGATCTGTATACAGTCCCAGCATGGAATCTTCCACTTTATTCACTAAGCTTGCCTTGTTTTGACCCCCCCCCCCCGGTCCACCTGTTTATATTAATTGGAGGGGATTGGAACACTGTATACCAACATGATATAGACAAGTCGGGTCATATAGGTTAGGATTCTCCCCAGGGCAACAGGGCCTATGGAATTTTATGTATGGCTTGGGCCTTGTGGATCCATGGTGCATTCTCCATCCTATGGACAGATAATATACCTTCTATTCTCCCCCACATGGAACATATTCTAGGCTGCATTACTTTAAAAAAAATCAAGAATCCTTACCAGGAGTCTTCTCTTTGGAGATACTCTCAGCAGTAATATCTTAGCATGCCCCTGTAAACCTGATCTGCACTGTCCGTGGGATGGAGGATTATGACCCTACATGGCAACTCAATGCTCAGCTCCTACAGGATCCCAATACACTTCAGTCTATTTGGTCTTATCTTCAGAATTATTTGGCCCAGAACAAGGGTTCGGTCTCCGCAGCTAATGTACTATGGGGAGCCTTGAAATGTTCTCTCCTGGGTGAATGCATTCACCTCACGCCTAAGAGAGCAACAACTAGACAAGCTCATTTAGATAGTTTATTATGGGATATTAGGTCCCTTGAACATACCCTCACATCACACTCCACACCTGATGTTTGGGCCCAATTGCATAGTCTCAGAGCCCAATATGCTGATCTACTTACCCAAAAGGCAGAACTAGCTCTGCTGAGGACTGAAATAAATAATTTGGAGACTGGAGAAAAGGATGGCAAGTTGTTGACCCTTAGACCTCGGGCCATGGCCTAGTATGTGAGACAACGTTGTTACCCATCCTCAGGGTACAGCAGAGGTTTTTCATTAATTTTATGCAATCTATTTGCGGATGTTCCCCCTGACCCCCAACTACTATCTAATATTGAGACCTATGTGGTCCCCATCACTCTCCCTGTTCTTGAACTCCCTCATCAAGAACTTCTTAAGGCCCCAATACCACTCGCAGAGGTTCTACAGGCCCTAAAGTCACTTCCCTCTCAAAAAGCTGAACCAGACTGCTTCATTAATAATTTCTATTTGTTTTTTTGTAGAAGAACTTGCCCTTCTTTTAGTTTGTGTCTATCATTTTTAGTACAGATCAGGTTTTTCAATTCCTCTTTTACAGAGGCTTGGACAGCGTATAATCAGGAAACCTGGCAGAGAATAAACCGTCATGGATAGTTACTGTCCAATGTCTTTATTGAACTCAGACCTTAATGTTTTGGCAAAAATTCTAGCCAACAGATTGTCTCCGGTTTAGGAGGGGTTGATTGGTCCCTCTCCAGTAGGTTTTATGAGAAGCCATCTATACAGCGACCATCTCCAGAAGTTGCATTATTTGATTTCGGCATCCAGGGAGGACAAGTCCCCTGCAGTCTTGGTCTCCCTGGATGCTGAAAAGACCTTCATTGTGTTGCATGGCCTTATATTTTTGCTGTTCTAAGAAAGTTTGGCTTTCCTTGGGAATTCTTAAATTGGATTAAATTGTTATATAGCAACCCAACAACTCTCATTCAATGTAATGGGGTCTTATCTGACACTTTCCCCTTGCAGCAGGGCACCAGGCAGGGTTGTCCCCTCTCCCCTTTTTTTTCAACCTTTATCTAGAGCGCTTAATTTATTACCTCCAAAATAATCCCAGTATTAAGGATATCCATGTAGGAGAGTGTAAGTATGTCCTATAAGCTTATGCTAATGATCCCTTGTTGCATATCGAAGAACCTTTCCTTTCTCTGCAGGCTGTCTTCCGGGAAGTGCACTATTTTTCAGATATCTCAGGGTATAAACTGAATATGAACAAAACAAAGGTCCTACACTTAAATAATTATGTTTGTAAACAGGATATTGTTCATATGGTCTTGTTGTGTGAGCCAAGCACCATTACTTATCTGGGAATTCATATTGGCCACTCTTCCTCCCGACTAGTCAAAGATAACATGACTCCTTTGCTATTTTCTATTCAACACTTACCGAGGTAATCCACTCTTTCTTTTTCTTTATGAGGTCATGTTAACACTGTCAAAATGAATGTTTTACCTTGCATCCTATATCCTCTGGGCATGTTAAACATCTTTTTACCGAAAGAATGGTTTAACAGGCTGCAAACAATACTTACGTTCCTTTGGAAGGGTGGAGCCATTCAACACATCTATTTTAAGTTGTCAATTCCTAGGATGAATGGTGGTCTCCAGCTCCCCCAGTTTGAACTTGTATTAAGGGGCCCTACATAGTAGTAAGACATTGCTGTGGCATGTACCTGAGAGGGATTTTTTGCCTGGCTCCTATTCTCCTCTCTGTTTGGACTTAGAGTGCTCCCTTTGTAAAACCCATGGTATCCGGCTCCACAGTTTGCTTTATATTAAACCATCTTTGTTACCCAAGCTCCTTTACCCCCTGCCACGCTACTGGTCATGGAAAGCCCTTTGTCAGATAAGTATATATCTGAGTTTGTCATGGGCCAAATCAGCATTCCTACCCCTTACAGATGACACTTATATTCAGATTGCTGGCAGGCCTGTATGATCCTATTTTTGCCCACCATTCCACAATTTAACCATAAATTCCCTGTTAGACTGGGATATTTTTATTTCATTTCATAGTATGAGAGAGCATTACAATCTTTGCTTTATATTAAACCATCTTTGTTACCCAAGCTCCTTTACCCCCTGCCACGCTACTGGTCGTGGAAAGCCCTTTGTCAGATAAGTATATATCTGAGTTTGTCATGGGCCAAATCCGCATTCCTACCCCTTACAGATGACACTTATATTCAGATTGCTGGCAGGCCTGTATGATCCTATTTTTGCCCACCATTCCACAATTTAACCATAAATTCCCTGTTAGACTGGGATATTTTTCTTTCATTTCACAGTATGAGAGAGCATTACAATCTTGCAAACTCTGCCAGATTTAATACTTTCAGCTGACCCATACCACATTAAATTTATTGGGCCAAAGACCCTGGCCATGGTGAGATTCAGTGGTCTCTGACTCTCTCTTTGCCACTGCTTGACAGCCCCATTCTGTATCTAGGCTTTACCGGCTTTTTAAAATGTTGGATCCCAATAACCCGACAGAGTTTTATTTTTAGTGGTCACAGTCATTAGATCTGCAGGCTGATCCCAAATTATGGCATTCTGTTAGGTGTGTACTCTATAAATACATCATGCAGGACAGGCTTCGTTTCACACAATATTGTATTCTTCATAATTTATATTATACACTGTCTAAGTTATTTAGAATGGGTGAGTTATCTTACCCCCTATGTACCAGATGTGGTCTTGTGGAGGATACATTGAAACATGTGCTGTGGGACTCCATTTGGAACTCCATCTGGGACTCCCTGGACCCTCTTTTAGGCCTGTATGACCTTTTCTCTCTAGAGGTCTATTTAGCAGGGTTTTTTCCTACAGATCTTTCTGCTATCCAAAAAGCACATATGTTGCTCATAGCAATAATAGCAAAACTCATTATATTGAGAAAATACAAGGATTTTATGTAACAATCTTACTCTTATTTTTGGTATTGAGGGAGGAAAAAATGCAATTAGTGCACAAAAAAGGAATAAGGCTGATGGAGGTGACGGTGTCCCTGAGGAGCTATTACATAATAATTTGGAATTATGGGCAAATATTTTTACACAGTTGTTTAATGATATAAACGCTACTTTATGGCTGCCTCAGGCTTGGAACAAGGGAATAATTGTTCCTCTTTATAAAAAAGGAGATAAACAGGACCTGAAATGCTATTGCCCTATAACCTTGCTGCCTGTATCACAGAAAGTTTATTCTAGCTTGATTTTAGAGAAGTTGTCTATCTGAGTAGAAAAAAATGAATGTATTTCAAAATTTCAATGTGGCTTTAGAAAAGAGTGTGGATCTGGTTTTCACATTTAATTACTTGCTTGATAATTATGTAAGGAATAAGAAAGGAGTTCTGTATGTTGGTTTATAGATATTAAATCAGCATTTGATCAAGTAAATAGAAATAAGCTATGGAATTCTTTGGATAGTCTAAGAATTGACCAACATTTGTTAGCTATTTTAAAAAGGTTACATACAGATACCATAGCAAATATCAGATATGGTCGAGATGGGGTGCTGTCCAAGGAAATTAAAATTGCCCAAGGTGTGAAACAGGGTTGCCTGTTGGCACCACTGTTATTTAATCTATATATAGAAACATTGGTAAGAAACATCAATTTGATTGATACTTTTGCACCCAAGATAAACAATGTATTAATTCAAATACTTTTATACGCAGATGATGCGACAGTGATTTCCCAAACAGCAATTGGTCTATGATGTTTAATGTTAAATATTATGGATTCGTTGAGTGCTTTAGATTTGGAATTGAATGCAAATAAATAAAAAAATTATCGCATTCGGACAAAAAAATAAGAAAGACAGTAAAGAATGGGAAATTGGGCACTGCAAAATTGAGGAAGTTTCAGAATATAGATACTTGGGGTAATTATTGACAAAAAAAAGTATCTTGGTTACAGCATGTCGCTGAGGTTAAGTCTAATGCATTTAAAACTTCTAGTGCAATTAAACGTTTTGCTTATAAATTTGGTGTTAATTCATTTGTAGCCTAAAGAAAACATTTGATACTAAATGTATATGTCGACTGCTCTATGGAAGTGAAATATGGGGGCTTTATATGGAGAAGTATAATATAGAAGTAATTCAGAATTCTTTCCTGAGATCAACACTGAATCTAGCCAGAGATTGTCCTGTTAGCTTTATGATAATAGAAACAGGGTCTTTACCCATAAAAATGAATTAAAAATGGTTAATAGTTCTGACTTATTTGTGAAGGAAGTAAGTGTAAGGTTAAGAGATATTGCAATGCAAGAAGATCTGAGAAGAATACATGAGACTGATTCATTAGGGTTATATTCTTGCATTAAAATAAATTGGGGCTTGGAGATGTATTTGATAAAATGTGAAAACTATTAAACATAGGAATCTGTTATGTATGATAAGGCAGCTACTTTGGGTGACACTTTCTTCAACCTATATAACAAACTCTATGTAATGAGTATGAAAAACTGTAATTGTGTTGCTAAAAAGGATGTTGAAATTGAGCATGTGCTAACTGAATGTGAAATATGGCAGGAAAAAAGAAGGAGATGGCTTAATCCACTATCTGTGATGCAGGAAAATGATGTCAAGAAGATGTTAAAAATGAATGAAATTAAGTATATGTATGGGTCATCATATGGATCATCAAGAATTTTTTTATACTAAATTTTGATCTAGTTATAATAAGATTTATACTGTAAGTGTGTAATTTGTTAATCAAACAATGTGTATGGTCATGCATTTTTGTATTTTTATAATTAAAATGTGACTTCTTATGGAAGTAACAAATGTGTGTTTTATACAACCCTTTTAAATAATAAATGAATCTGAATCATTATATTGAGACACTGGAAGGACTCATCTACCCTGAATTACCAGGAGTGGCACAAAGACATTTTGTTGGGCCTGATGGTAGAGAAGCATATTGCCTCTCTCCAGATGTGTCTGGAACAGTTTAACTCTAGGTGGGAATCTTTATTATCAATTTCCACCACAAGGCCATAATGGTAGCTTTCACTGTTAAATTTCTATGTTGATCATTGATTTTAATTTTTTTTGTTAACTGGGTTTATGGAACTCCTTAAACTGTTTTTCTTAATTTTTTTACCAGAAGGTACTACTGGCTGAGCCCCTTGGGGAAGGGGGATCACAAGGGATAATAGGATTACGATTTATTTGTATTGTCTGTTGTTCTTGTCTGGTTTCTTTTTACAGTTGTTCCTGTTTTTCTCTTTTTATATACCTGCATTGTGTGTTTTGTTATTGGAAATCAATAAAGTAGACTTAATCAAAAAAAGAAACTGGCTAGTAACTAATCACATTTGTCCACATCATAATGCAGAACATCTGCTGGGATCATATCAATCCCAGGGGATTTATTTCTCCTTTGTGAAATATATGATTTTTAATTTCTTCCTTTGTCACTATCATATCAGCATCAATTGTTCAATCCAAATCTGAAAGATCTGTTGGGACCTTATTGTTCTCTACTTAATTATGAATATGCTCAAAAAGTTGAATCCAAATGTATTCAGGAATGACCAAATTCCAAATTTGCCATGTCTGTCTTACAGCAAAATGTTATGATATTCCAGAAGAGCCTAGTGTCATTATCCCTTATTGCCCCTTCTAAATCATTATAAATACTAACATAAAAAGTAATTTGTTCTTAATTATTAACTTTTTGTGTTCTTTCTTAATGATGTTAATGGTTAAGAAATTGCATATAGTCCTGTGAGTGCTGTATCTGTTTCCAGTGGCTTTCATAGTTAGGTGAAAGGCAATATAGAGCTGTATGGACTTGCACAGCCATGTAATATAATTGGAGGCTGGGAAGAGACAAGTCACCCATTCTTCTGGGGAGTTGTAAAATGTTATATTTTACTCTAGTTTTTTTTTTTTTTTTTTTTTTTTGTGCTGCCAGACAAATCTGGAGATCATCCAATTCCAGACCTGAAAATTGTTTAACGGGCACTGGGATGGGAAGAGTCTGAAAAAGATACAGCATTTTTTGAAACATGTTCATCCATATTATCTCTGTTCTTTGGGTTAGCCCCAGTGGGAGAGGTTCCCAAGATTGCAGGTCTTGTTGTATTTGCCTAGTAACTGGTATGTAGTTGAGGGGGCATAACTGGTGTGGGTCTCCCAACATCTTTACTTCTACTGTAGATATTTAAAAGAAGTGATTTTCCAACAGAAAGGATAATGCTTACTGAGATTTTCTGAAGGTATGTAGGGTATGAAGGGGAGAGGATGGCGGTGTGGGGGAAGGGGAAACCATCAGGGCCAGGATAAATGGTTCAGATAAGAGAGGGTTAAAGGGGACACCTATTCAGAGGGGGTTTGAGTTAAGTGGGCAAAATAACGAGGGAGGCAGAAAGGGGAGGGTGACAAGGGGGTCTCTAATAAGGCAGGAAGACTTCCATGAAATTGAGATCAGAATAAAGGGGGAAGGGGCTGAGAGGCATAGTGAGGTAACCATAAGGATGATGGCGGTGTTAAGGTTCTGTTACTGGGAGACTCAATGATTAGGGGTATCCATTGGGAGGTACAGGGGTGGATGCCATAGCCAGGTGAAGGTAGTGAGTATCTCTGGGCTGACAGTGCACAGAGCAAAGTTCATATGTATGAAATGGTTAGGGATTGTGGAGAAACCATTTCTGGCATTTGGGAACTAATGATCTTGAGGGAAATAGTGTTTTGAAATCCAGCAAGGTTCAAGAACTTGCCAGAGTCTGTCGGGATAATGGATGCAACATTTCATTTTCGGAGATATTGCCAGTACCAAAGGCCTCAGTGGAGAAAAAATGAAGCTCACAGAGGTTAATGACTGGCTCAGGAAGTGGAGTGAAGAGAATGGGTTGGGGGTGTTAGGGAAATGGAATGGAGTTTGGGAGGATAAGGGACTATATGCCAAGGACAGGTTTCATCTTGCCCCATTAGGGAAGAAAGTCCTTAAACAGGGGATGGCTGACTACACACAAGGAAGGTGGGGTTTAAACTTGTAAGAGGGGAAGGGATAAGGGAGGGGCTGATCAGAAGGCCTCTCCTCCAGATGCAGGGAGTAGCCTTCAAGCCCAAGGGGGGGAGGGGGAAACAGACTGGAGGTGGAGGTTTCAGGAGGAGCAGGGAGGATGGAAGTATAAGGAATCTGGGTGGGGTTCGACAAAGAGGATCAGGGATAAGGGGTGGGGTTGGTGTTAGTAAATGCCAGGAGCTTGGGAAACAAGTTGTAGAGTTCCAAACCATGCTGTTCGGGGGTGGATGTGGCAGCAGTCACGAGCGTGAGCCAACAAAAAACCATGACTGGGACCTAAATGTATGGGGTACACTATGCTTAGGAAGGATAGAAAGGAGGGCAGAGGGGTGGAGTGGCTATGTTCATTAGAGATGACATAGAAATTGCTATGGTAGAAGAGGCAGAGGAAGCATGGAGGCCTTATGGGTCACCTTCACGATCCCCAGCAGGAGATAAGGTCAAGCTGGGAGTAGCATATGGCCACCGGGATGAGTGATGTTCTAGAGGATGGTTTGCTGAACAACATCATTGCCCAGTGTGGTCCAAAAGGGAAGGAGTGGTGTTGATGGGGACCTTAATATGCCAGGTACAAACTGGGGAACCATGTCCTCCAAGGTGGCCAAGGCAGGAGGCTGCTGGATGGCTTCCAGGATGTGTTCTTAACACAGCATGTGATGGAGCCCACAAGGGAGGGCATGTCCTGGATGTGGTTCTGGCAGATGGGGATCTGGTAAGGGACATGGTTGTACAGAACCCCTGACTGGGAGTGACCACAATACTGTCTGGTTTCAAATAAGCATGGGGAGTGGGGGTGAGATCTAGGACACTGGCAGTGGACTTTGGGAGCAGACTTTATGGGCATGGAAATATTCTCAAGGATAACTTGAAGGGATTACCTCAACGACAAATGTGGAAAGGAGATGGGAGGTCATAAAGCAGGGGACTTCATGAGGCAGTCAGGATCTGCGCTAAGTTGAAATGTAAGGGAGCAAGGTCACATAAACCATGCTGGTGGTCCAGTGAGGTACAGGTAGCAGTCAGAAAAAAGAAGGCCTACAAAAAATATAAAACAACAAGAGGGGATAGGGATAAGGAAATGTAGCAGCTTGCATCTAGAAAAGTCACCCGTATGGTGAGGGGAGCAAAGTCCAGTAAAAAGCAGCGGCTGGCACAGGGGATACATGGAGGGGAAAAGGGGTTCTTCCGGTACATTGGGGAGTGGAGAAAAACCAAGGGCCATCTCAGCAGATTGAGATCAGAAGGAGGGTGGGTGGAAGAGGCAAGTGACCAGGCAGAGGTATTTACTGAGTACTTTGCCTCTGTGTTCACTAGGGAGGATGGGATAGCTACAAAGCAAGGCATGAAGGGGATAGATGTGGCAGGGGAGTGGATCAGGGAGCAACAGAAATGGAGCAACAGGGAGGACGGTACCCCAGGGGTGTCACATCTGGATAAGGATAAAAAGACCAGTAAGGTGGAGGGGACGGATGATGCTATCTCCACCAAAAGGGTGTGGTTAGCCCTCAAGACCCTAAAGAAAGACAAATCTCCTGGGCCAGATGGCATTCATCTGAGAGTGCTATGGGAATTGGCGGACATACTGGCAGCACCCCTGGCGGAGCTTTTCAGCAGGTCACTTGAGACAGGGAAGGTACCTAGGGATTGGCAGAGAGGCACATGTGGTACCAATCCATAAAGGGGTTGAGGAGTACCAGGGAACTATAGACCCATCAGTTTGACCTCGGTGGTGGGAAAATTAATGGAGAGTATACTAAAGGAATGATTGGGGTGTACTTGGAGGAGGTGGAGGTCTGGATAGTCGGCAACATGGGTTTGTGCCAGGTAGATCATGTCAAACCAACCTTGTGGAGTTCTATGAATGGGTAACATCAGAACTGGACAGGAGTAAGCCTGTGGATGTATTATTCTTGGACTTCAGCAAGGCGTTTGACTCTGTCCCCAATGGTCTGGTGGAGAAACTGATGGGGTTAGAGTAGGCCCTTTGATGGTCAGATGGATTGAAAACTGGCTAGCTGGATGCACTCAGAGAGTAGTGGTCTGTGGGGCTCTCGAACCCTAGAGAGGAGGTAGTGGGGTACCACAGGGCTCGGTCCTGGGTCCGATCCTGTTTAATGCATACATATCGGACATCAGGAGGGTATAGGGTGTGAAATGAGTCTATTCGTGATGACTCCAAGATGGGAGCAGTAGTTGAGGGAGAAGAGGGAGGTTGGCCCTGCAAGGGATCTGGACACCCTGGAAAGCTGGGCTCACACATGGAAATTAAATTTCAATATCACCAAGTGCAGGTGTTGCATCTTGGTCGGAAACCTAAACACAGGTACACCTTGGGAGGGAGGCTGGAGGCCTCAATAGGGGAAAAGACCTAGGGGTCATGGTGGATACATGTATGAATAACTCTGAGCAGTGCAGAAGAGCAGCTAGCAAGGCAAACAGGATGTTGGGATGCATCGTAAGGGGATCACTTCTAGGAGCAAGGAAGTGATTCTGCCTCTGTACAATGGACTGGTTAGACCACACCTTGAGTACTGTGTACAGTACTGGAGACCACACTTGAAGAGGGACATACAGCTCCTGGAGAGGGTTCAGAGGAGGGCAACAAAGATGATACGAGGGCTAGGGGATTTGACTTATGAGGACAAACTTGAGGAGCTCTGCCTGTTTTCATTGGAGGAGAGGAGAGACAGGGGACATGATTGAGGTCTTCAAGTACCTCAAGGGAATAAATGGGGTAAACATGGAGGGGATCTTTAGACTAAAGCAGGGAGGTATCACCAGTGGGCATGGTTTGAAGTTGGAAGGTGGAAGGGTGAGGGGGGAAAAGAGGAGGAGGTTTTTCACTGAGAGGGTGGTGGACCCTTGGAATGCACTGCCTGGTGAGCTGGTTCAGAGATCCACAGTGGAGGGCTTCAAGAGAGGGTGGGACAGACACAGAAAGTGGATGTATCAGATGATGGCCTGTCCTGGGGAGGTGGGGATGGATGATAGGAGTTTCTGGAGCACAAGGGATGGGAGGGTCTCGGCACCCAACTAAGGATCTAGGTTCGAGCAGACTCGATAGACCGTAAGGCCTAATCTGCTGGCAAATAGTATGTTAGTATGTTAGTATGTAATGGATTACTAGAGTTTCTGTTTTATGTCAGTTGAATCTATATCCCACTATTGTGCTGAAATGTTCAATGGTCTGCTAAATGAGGTCTAAGGAGTGTCAGGATCTGCCAAGTCAATTAAAAGGTCATATGTGTAAAATGTGAATTTTTGTTGAAGATGTCTTATCAATATGCCAGCTATATCCAGATGTGTGTGTATAGCTTCAGCCAAAGCCTCATTATATAGGGCAGATAACAAAGGGGATAAAGGACATCCCCACTGGGTTTCACATTTTGAAGGGAAGGTTTGGGAATATTGACCCTTTGCCTTCACATCGGCCATTGAGTTGATGTAGATAACTTTGATATTACTACAACACTCTGGGGGAACCAAACTAGGGAAAAATTGTGGTATGGGAATTGCCAAGCCACCCTACCAAAGGCATTTCCTGCATCCAAACTGAGAACAAGAATAGGCAGTTGACTTTGGGTCATGTGGTGTATGATGTGTAATTTTTTTTGATACTATCAATGAGTCTGTTGAGATCAGACAAATCCTGCCTGGTCTTTGTTGATTAAGTCCAATCTCTGTGCCAATACTGAAGCAAATAATTTATAATTTGCATTTAAAACAGATATTGGTCTGTAGGAGTCTGGTTGAGTGGGCTCTTTGTTTGGTTTTAGGATAGTCAATATAGAGGCTTACATCCAGAAATCTGGGAGTATTTCCATTTCTTGTGTATCACAGAATGTTGTACCTAATAATGAGAGTTTCTCTTTCTTAATTTTTTTAAATAAAATTCTGCTTCGTAACCATCTGTGACTGGGATCTTATTTGTTTTACATCTCGTTAGGGCCAGTTCTATTTCTCTATCCATGACTGGTGCTATAAGGGATTGGGCATCCTGTTCTTTTACACTAGGCAGTTGTAAGTTCTGAACAAAATAGTCAAAAGCAGGGGATTCAAATTTTGCTCTGCATCCAAGTAAAGGTGTTTATATTAGTGTTTAAATACATCAAGGACTTCACTTGATTTAGATGTTAATTGCTGCTTTTTATTATCATAGATTTTAACTATGTGTGTCAGCATTTATTTTTTCTGTGACGGTGTGCCAATAGTTTGGTGACTCTTGGTCCTTTTTTGTAGTACTTCTATTTGAGGTAGGTTAGTGTAAAAGTTCCACCTTTTGCATTTGTTTGTACTCAGTGTAAGTTGGGAAATACTCTGCTACTCCCAGATTTGTGCTCAGTTTGTAATTGAATCCTGATGAAGGATTAGGGAGGAGATTAAAAGGGAAGCAGGATTTGGGAATGTGTTGTTACTAGGTGACTTTTCATGCCTAATGTGGTCTGGAGGATCCCAGTAGCAGAAACTGCAAGAAGCTAGCAGCTGGTGGAAATCTTTCAAGATACATTCCTAGTGTAGAAAGTGGAGAGGCCTACTACAGAGTCAGCCATCACAGACTTGGTGTAATCCCCCCTAAATAGAGCTTACCTGTTCCAGGAGACTATTCCAGCCCAACCCCGTCAATGTTAGACTTCTCCGGTCCCAAAATCCTGAATCCTGTGGATGTGGGTCTGGGAGGAGGTGGATAGACTTTGAAGGAGCCACAGTTCATTATCACCTCCATAACTGTGAAAAATAAGGCTCCAGCCACACATAAAAGCCAGGTTGACATCACTGATGGAACACCTCCTTGGCTACCACCCCACTGCAAATAGATACTCTTTCCCATCCCTGTCACCTGAACCAGGGGTTCAGAGCTGTGAAATGAGTACAAGGGTCAGGAGAAACAAACTGGAGATAAGTTCCCTTCAATGACATGGACTCTGTCATCTTGGTAACCCCTAACACCTGAGAACAGCCACTCAAGGGGCTGTGGGATTGCAATAAGCTCTTGCTAGTTTCCTGAGAGAATGAGGATCTAAATTTTGAAGCTCTTTCATTGACTTTTTGGGTGTTGCGGAATTGAAGTGACAGCAGGCTGAACCAATGGGAGCTGGTCTGACAGAGTGCTGATAAAAATGGAACTATACTGGAGATTGGCAGATCTGAGAGGGATCTCAGTGAGACAGGATCTGCTGTTTGTGGACAGAAGTTGCGCTGTGCCATGTGGGATCCTGTACCTGGCAAACAAACTGTGAAAGAAGCTGCTAAAGTTCCAGAGAAGTAAAGTGTGGCAACGGCATGCATGCCCACTTATGTATGAAGCTGAAGAGCCAGTACAGAGCAAAAGAGTAAAGACTAAAATTCAGAACTGCTGATCCAGATCTTGTGGCAATCATTATAATTACTGTAGGTGTCAGGCTGTCATAAGCCTGTGGTTTTGGAAGCTGAGACATAGGCGATGGTCCTGGGTCTCAGTAGTTGAAAGAGGAGAGGACAGAAGAGTAAACAACAAAGTTGTAGTCAGTGAGAAGCTAACCCATAAGAATTGTGAAGTTAGTCAATAGAGGGAGCCCTGAATGAACAAGAAGTACTATAGTAGATCAGAGCACTGGTAGCCTGCATAGAGAGAATTAGCCCTCTATTTGGGGAAACATGAGTACAGTCAGGGACTGCCCCGCTGTCTGAAAATACTATTTGTTGTTTACAAGATGGCAATCAGGAATGATTACAAATACCACACTTTTAGAGTGTTTGAATCAATTTTAGCAATTGCATGGCCTGCAGAGGAATTGTTAAGGAGCCCATTGCTCCATGTTTAACTTCTAATTCCACTAGCACTGATGAAACTGTGGCAACTTCTTCAGGCCTGCAACACTTCATCACTTGAGGTACTGTGCATTAGTAATTCCAGTTAAGCATAACTAGAGTTTCCTAGTAGCAGGTGGGATGAGCTTAGCAGCTTCCAAATACAGGAGGATCACATTGCCATATTGTCATTTTTTCCTGTGCGGGATTCAGAGGGTAAAGGCTGCCACCTGTCTGGGCTTGACTAAAAATAACTCAATTAACTAGTCATCTGGTAAAGCCCAGGAGGACAATGGGTGGCTTGACGCTGCCTAGCAAGACAATTAAAAGGATCACATATCTGACCCAATTGTAATGGCACCTAACAATGTCCACATTTGAAGCAATGGGTGCAATTACAAATTTTCCATTTCAAGTTTTTTTTTTTTGTTCTGGAAAATAAAGGTGTAACTTATTGCTGTACTTCTTCTCTTCGTTGTCTGCTTTAGAACTGTGCATGCCAATTGAGGGGAAGCTGCCATATGTTATGTAGGATCTGTGAGATGTGTGACCATAATGGGAGGTGGGCAAGTGCAAAATCCTAGGTTGTTGCAGTACCACACCAACTAGCCCATTTTAAACTTTCTCTCAGTGGAGACATTGTGCATTTAATTTCTTATGGATAGCCCCAACCCCCCCACACACACACACACATACATACCATACATACAGCTGAGTGAGAAAAGTACCATTGCAGGCATCTACAGCAGCCTGTTGAAATGTAAAGTAGTGGCTCTTTAACCCCTTCACTAATTAAGTGGGTCATCCACCCTACAGGAACCTTACATTAGTGCTTACCAATAGGGTCAGAGCAGTGGAGCTGAGGGTTCTGGACCCACTAAGAACCCAGCAATGATCAAACAGTTTGGTTCAAAGAGAAGAAAGAACAAATTTCATTCCATATTATGGTACTGGACTTTAGTAGGGCTGATGGGGAGCAGACTTAATGTGCCAGAGGGGTCCTTTCTGCCATCAGATTTCTATGATTCTATGATTTTAGAAGAATGAGTGAGCTGCTGCAGAACACGACAAACATTTGTCAATGCAGAATGTTGATTGCGTTGGTCTGTTATACTCGCTTACTAACCCCTCTGTCACTCGCTCATTCCGTTTCTCCCTGTTCTGCAGGCTGCTCTTTTGTACTGGGCTGCTGCCTGCGTTGGCACATTTTTCTGCCCACGAAGAAATCTGTAGCTGTCCTGACACAGCTCCATTGAGGTGGCTCACTCCCCCTCTCTCACTCACTCATTCTGTTTCTCCTGGCACTGAAGGCTGCCCTTTTGTACTGGGCTTCTGCCTCTGTTGGTGGCTTTTTCTGCTCACAAAGAAATCTGCAGCTGTCCTGACACAGGTCTGTTGAGCTTGCTCACTCCCCTCTCTCACTTGCTCATTCCGTGTCTTCCAGCGCTGCAGACTGGCCTTTTGTACTGGGCTCCTGCCTGCGTTGCCGCTTTTTGTGCCCACAAAGAAATCCGCAGCAGTCATGATAGAGCTTCATTGAGCTCGTTCACTCCCCCACTCTCACTCGCTGATTGTGTTTCTCCCGGTGCTGCACGCTGCCCTTTTGTACTGGGCTTCTGCCTGCGTTGGCACCTTTTTCTGCCCATGAAGAAATCTGCAGCTGTCTCGACAGAGCTCCATTGAGGTCGCTCACTCCCCCTCTCTCACTCACTCATTCTGTTTCTCTTGGCACTGCAGACTGCCATTTTGTAGTGGGCTCCTGCCTCTGTTGATGCCTTTTTCTGCCCACAAAGAAACCTGCAGCAGTCCCGACAGAGCTCCATTGAGGTTGCTTACCCCCTCACTCGCTCAGCTCTCCATTTCTGCCAGCTGCAGGCTGCCCTTTGTACTGTGCTCTTGCTTGCCTCGCCGCCTTCTTCTACCCACAAAGAAATCTGCAGCAGTCATGATAGAGCTCCGTTGAGCTCACTCACCCCCCCTCACTTGCTCATTACATTTCTGCCAGCGCTGCAGGCTGCCCTTTTGTACTGGGCTTCTGCCTCTGTTGGCGGCTTTTTCTGCTCACAAAGAAATCTGCAGCTGTCCCGACACAGGTCTGTTGAGCTTGCTCACTCCCCTCTCTCACTTGCTCATTCCGTGTCTTCCAGGGCTGCAGACTGGCCTTTTGTACTGGGATCCTGCCTGCTTTGCCGCTTTTTGTGCCCACAAAGAAATCCGCAGCAGTCATGATAGAGCTTCATTGAGCTTGCTCACTCCCCCACTCTCACTCGCTCATTGTGTTTCTCCCGGTGTTGCACGCTGCCCTTTTGTACTGGGCTTCTGACTGCGTTGGCACCTTTTTCTGCCCACAAAGAAATCTGCAGCTGTCTCGACAGAGCTCCATTGAGGTCACTCACTCCCCCTCTCTCACTCCGCTCATTCTGTTTCTCTTGGCACTGCAGGCTGCCATTTTGTAGTGGGCTCCTGCCTCTGTTGATGCCTTTTTCTGCCCACAAAGAAACCTGCTGCAGTCCTGACAGAGCTCCATTGAGGTTGCTTACTCCCCCCCTCACTCACTCATTCCATTTCTGCCAGCGCTGCAGGCTGCCCTTTTGTACTGTGCTCTTGCTTGCATTGCCGCCTTCTTCTGCCCACAAAGAAATCTGCAGAAGTCATGATAGAGCTCCATTGAGCTCACTCACCCCCTATCACTTGCTCATTCCGTTTCTGCCAGCGCTGCAGGCTGCCCTTTTGTACTGGTCTTCTTTCTGCATTGGCACCTTTTTCTGCCTGCAAAGAAATCTGCAGCTGTCTTGACAGAGCGCTGTTGAGGTCGCTCACTCCCCTCCTTCACTCATTCATTCTGTTTCTCATGCCTCTGCAGGCTGCCCTTTTGTACTGGGCCCCTACGTGCATTGCTGCCATTTTCTTCCCACAAAGAAATCTGCAGCAGTCCCAACAAAGCTCCGTTGAGCTCACTCACTCCCCTCCTTCACTTGCTCATTCAGTGTCTCCCGCTGCTGCCCTTTTGTACTGGGCTCCTGCCTGCATTGGCAACTTTTTCTGCCCACAAAGAAATCTGTAGCAGTCCTGACACAGCTTCATTGAGCTCGCTTACTCCCCCTCTCTCAGTCGCTCATTCTGTTTGTCCCATTGCTGCAGGCTGCCCTGTTTGTACTGGGACAGTGAGTGCATTGCTGCCTTTTTCTGCCCACAAAGAAATCTGCAGCAGTCCCAACAGAGCTCTGTTGAGCTCACTCACTCCCCCTCCCTCACTGGCTCATTTTGTGTCTCCCAGTGCTGCAGGCTGCCCTTTTGTACTGGGATCCTGCCTGCATTGGAGCCTTTTCCTGCCCACAAAGAAATCCGCAGCCATCCTGACAGAGATCAGTTGAGCTCGGTCACTCTTCCTCTCTCACTCACTCGATGCTAATCTGTCCCAAACATTGATTTCCAACAGCGACTGTGGTATTCTGCGCCAAAAGCGTTAAAACACATTTCGGCCAGGATGTGAAAAATGACAGCTGTACTGTTCACAAGGAGGTGTGAAAAAATGCCAGTGTTTAAAATCTGGTGTGAAAATATTACTAATTTGCAAACTTACAAGGGTGCGTGGAAACTGCACAATGCACGCTCATAACACAGTCATTTTATGGAGTTTCATCGCACAATTTTCAACATAGGCATTTAAGAACTCTGCCCATGAACAGTGTCAGTGTGATTTCCTTAATGTCCCGGACACTGATTTCCCACGGCGACTGCGCTATTGTGCACCGGAAGAGCAAAAACACTTTTTGGCCAGGATATGAAAAATGACAGCTGCACTGATCTTATGGAGGTGTGGGAAAATGGCAATGTTGAAAATCTGGAGTGAAAATATTGCAAAGTTGCTAAGATACAAGCATGTGTGGAAACTGCACAACGCACGTTCATAACACACTCATTTTATGGACGTTCATCACCAAATTTTCAACATAGGTATTTTAGGAGCTCTGCTAATGAACAGTGTCACTGTTATTTCCATAATTTGTCCCAATCATAGATTCCCCACGGCAACCTCACTATTCTGCGCCAGAACGCGAAAACACATTTTGGCCAGGATATGAAAAATGACAGCTATACTGTTCATAAGGAGGTGCAGAAGAATGGCAATGTTGAAAATCTGAAAGGTAAATATTAAATTGTGAAGGTACGAGCATGCGTGCAAACTGCGCAATGCACACTCGTAACACAGTCGTTTTATGGAGTATCATCACCATATTTTCAGCATAGGTATTTTTGGATCTCTGTTCATGAACAGTGTCACTGTCATTTTCTTAATCTGTCCCAAATACTGATTTCCCACAGTGAATGTGCTATTCTGCATCGGAAGTGCAAAAACACATTTCGGCCAGCATGTGAAAAATAACAGCTGTACTGTTCAAAAGGAGTGGTGAAAAAATGCCAGTGTTGAAAATCTGGCATGAAAATATTGCAAATTCACGAAGTTACGAGCATGCGTAGCAACTGCACAACTCACACTCTTAAAACAGTCATTTTTGGGATTTGTTCCACCAAATTTGCAACATAGGCTTTTTGAGAGCCCACCTCATAAACACAGGCACTGTCATTCTGTTAATCAGTCCTGAAAGGGGATTCCCTGCAGTGACAGCAAAATCACCTTTCTAGGCTGAATAACGCCATGACAGTGGCAGAATTCATGAGGAGGGGTCCCAAAAAACCCCATGTTGAAAATGTGGTGTCAAAATTCCAAAAAATGTCTGAGATATGCATCAAAGTTGAAAAAGCCCTATTCATTCCATTATACAGCTTACCTACATTTCCTCAGTTCGCAGTTGGCTTTGAAGAGTGCAGACATGTTCCCAGTCCACCGAAGATCGTTGCACCAGACTCCAGAGGTAAGCATAGGGTGAGGGGGCTGTGGGAAGGCAGGGTGCACAGTGGGTGGGCATGGGTTGTGGGTGGGGGGCAGGGAGACCTCGAGAGACTGTTTTATTTTTACAGGTTTAAAAAAAAAATTGCAGGATTGTTTTTTTTTACAGGGGTATTGGACACGTTGGGGTGGGCTACCAGCATGCCATCTGAATGTTTTGGGGGGTGTGCAACCTACAGGGATTGGGCAGCCCTGTCAGCACAAAAGCGGGGGGCACAAGAGCCGAGGGGGATTGGGCACCCCCTCGGAACAACTCTCCCACTAGTCTTTCGAGGGGGCACCTGATGACAATGGGGAGTGGGCTCCCCTGTTGGCGCATCAAACAAGGAGGGAGAATATAATGCCGACAGGAAGTGGGCTCCCCTGTCAGCAAGTCAACTATCACTGGGGAGGGAAGCCAACGGGGATTGGGGACCCCATCGGCAAAAGCACGCTGCTGTGGGGAGGGATACGCTGCCGAGGGGGATTGGGCACCCCCCTCGGCACTGGAGCCTGATTAATAGTTTGTGAACATGGCAGCAAGGTGCTGCCATGTTCACAAACAATATTACAGTAGCAACATTCCACCCAGCAATTACGGGTTGCTCCCCCATCGCATCGAATTGCTGATGCTGCAATGACGAGGTGGCCCCTGATTGCAGCAGCTAAATTTTTGCAAGGTTGTGGCACGCTGGCTGAACTAGTGTCAGCAGCACATGCCACGGCATTGGGGAAAGTGGGCCAAGCCTTTACAGGCTGTGGGGGCCAAGGCCAGAACAGTGCAGAGCCTCCACAACTTGCTTCTGGAGAAAGCTGCTGCAATATGTTTCTTGCACATGCATGCAATCAACATAAAAACTACAGGGGGTAAGATTGACAGAGGGTGTGGAAGCAAAGGGAATATTGATAAAAAAAATCAGACAACAGAAGTCACAGATCTATTTACAACAGTAAAAAGCAAGAAAAAGATGGGCAAACAAATCTGATTCATTAGGGAAGTGAAAGCAGTCATGAGGGCTTGGAAAAGGGCATTTAAAAAAAAAAACTACAGCTACAATAAAGCCAAGCAGAATGGGACAGGGTGGAGTTTTGCAGCAGAATGAAGGAGGAAAACAAAATAGGAAGGAGGGCTAAGGCTGACATGGAACTGAGCATTGCAGAGGGTATGAAGAAGGGAGACAAGACCTTCTTTCATTATAAAACAGAAAGAGGAAAATGAAAAGAATAGCCATGCTGAAGCAAGAAAAGAAGTGGAAAGAGGAAGATAAAGAAAAGACAAACATTCTGAACAAATATTTCTGCTTAGTGTTCACTGTGGATAACAAGGGAACAATACCTCACTCTGCCATCAGGACACAGGGGAAGGGCAAGGAGTCAAATGGATCCCGTTCAAATGAAAAGGGTCCTTGAGGGCAAACTCACACTTTATGTTAATACATCTATGGGCTCAGATGGAATACATCTACATATGCTTAAGGGGGGAAAGGTCAGTTCCTGATTGAACTGTTAGCTAAGCTATTAACAAGTTCAGTAGAGACAGGAACAGTATTGACTGGATGATAGTGGATGCAGATCTCCTACATATGAGTGGGAGCAGGGATGATTTGAGAAACTACAGACCTGCCAGCCAAATGTTGGTTCAATGTGAAAAGACCAAGAAAAAAACAGCAAACTCCATCATGGAGCTGACAAAATCACAAACGTCTAGACTGCGAATAGGCACTCCAGCGCCAAGCAAAAATCATGAAGGGAAGCACACAGTATTACAAACTCAGGGAGGAAGGGGGAGGATAGGGAGGGGCACAAAGCAATTAAGGGGGGAGATTTATAACTCTGAACTCCTGGGGGGAGGGTGAAACCTGGGGGGATGGCAATGAACCCAGAGCACTTTTGGGGGCACACAATGTGCAAAATAACATCTTCATCTGATGAGTTTCTGTAGGGGGCTTCGACCCATGCACCCCCAAGATTTAATATTGCAACTCTGATGGGGCAAGCTGAGGAAGGGAGAACATACAAACAGATTTCCACAAATCTCGAACCTAGGTCTCTTGCATAGAGCAACAACACAAGGGTGGTGACTCTAACCGCTAAGCTACGGCAGCATCTTAGTTGGAGTGCACAGTGGCTGGATTACATCTCTTTGCTGCATTACTACCTATATCGGTAAAGCAACCATATATTGCTAACATGACAATGTGCTATACTAACACTGTAGCTAATCTTGTGTTCACCAATATTGAGTCGCTGTTTTTGACTCACTCTTTATCCCTCACTATTTTCATGGGATACCCCAAATGTCTATTGTGAGTAAGGTACTAGAGGCCATAATACAGGAAAGGTAATAACTTTCCTGGAGGGAAAGGACTGCTGGACAAGAGACAGCATGAGTTTACAGGGTGAGGTCATGTCAGAAAAACCTGATAGAATTCTTTGACTGGGTGACAAAGGCAGTAGATAGGAGACAGGCAGTGGACATTCTTGCCCTGACTTCAGTAAGGCCTTCAATATTGTCCCACGTGGGCAGCTGGTTAAGAAGAAGCATGCTCTTGAAATAAAAGATAGAATTAACTAAACTAGTGTGAAATCAGTTACACAGCATGACACAGAGGTTGGTAGTAAATGATGAAATACTAACAGGTTAGACGGCTCACCAGCAGGGTGCCACAGAGATCAATCTTGTAATCAGTCCTCTTTAAAGGAAAACTGCACCCTCTTATCTTCTAAATATTATTTGTTTTTATGTCAACAGACAACTTTTTTCATGTAGCTGTTAAAGATGTATGCACTGCTTCAGTTAGTTTTCACACTTCACACTAGGCCCTGTCACTCTCCTGGGAGGGTCCATTTCATAGTTGTTGAAATCTCATTGTCCCTGAGAGCTGCATTATCATATGAGAACATGATGTCAAATCAATCATTTATATCATGTTCTCTTTATCCTAAAGTAACAAATACCCACAAAAACTGTCTGGAAATTTATAAACTGAATGGAGTTTAAAGGGGAAAAAAACTGCATTACAACTCAGATACTGTAGCTTGTAAAACTCACTGAAGGTAAATGTCGTATTTCACACCTTCTTGCAGCTTGGTTCTTTTAAAACTACCTAAACAGACAGGCATACTAGAGAGTTTAACGACTGATTATGTATCACATTCTCATATGCTAATGCAGCTTTCAGGGACAATGAGATTTCAGCAACCACAAAATGGACCCTACCAGGAGAGTGACATGGCCTAGTATGAAGTGTGAAATCTAACTGAAGCAGTTGCAAACATCTTTAACAGCTACATGAAAAGAGTTGCATGTTGACATTGAAGCAAATGACATTTAGAAGATATGAGGGTGTAGTTTTCCTTTAACATCTTTCTCTGTGACACAGTGTTAGGAATCCAGGAAAACAGATGCTTTTTTTCACAGATGATACTAGGATCTGTGACTAAGTGGAAAGTGAGGAAGATAGGGGCATAAATCATGAAAGAGGACCTGGGTATATTGCAAAGGTTGTCAATGGTATGGCAGTTAGAATTTAATGCAAAAAAATGCATACTGTATGTGATACACATGGACAAAAAATACTAGCAATGAATATAGTACTAGGTAAGCAGTAACATAATGCATACAATGGAAAAAATACTTAGGAGTAAAAATATTAGCCTGAAGTCATTAGTAAAATGCAATATAAAACAGGATGCTGGAGTGCATGGTGAGAGGGATCGGTCGAAGGAGAAGGGAAGTACTGCTGCCTCTGTGAAGTTTACTAGTTCAGTCTCACCTTGGATATTGTTGGCTGTTTTGGAGTTTGCATCTGAAGGAGAGGGACAGAGACGAGGTAGTACAGAGGAGGGTAACCAAGACTGTCCAGGGACAGAATGAAAGGGCATACAAGGAGAGGTGAACAGATCTGAACATGTACACTCTCTTGAGTCGAGAAGAGAAAGAGGCGATATGACTAAAACATACAAATACCTCCAAGGAATAAGTAATGTGGGTGCTGGGGAATTACTAGACTGAGTAGTAACACAACAGGGGAAACTCCATGAAGCTGGTGGAAGAGTGTTTAAGAGCGATACCAGGAAGTACTTTTTCACAGAGAGGGTGCTTGAAGGCTAGAATAGGCAGCCAGATGAGGGGGCATGTGCAAAATCAGTGGGGGATTTTAAAGAGAGTGGAATGGACACAAGGGCTTGGTAAAGTGTCAAGACTACACCAGAAATGAAGGGGGTAGTAAGGGGCCTCTAGGACTCTTTCATTCAGCATTAGTTTAGTAAGTATAGGAAGACACTATGGGCCACCAGGACATGTTGTATCAATCTGTTCTATGTTCCATTTCACTTTGGTCAACCTTTGTTCTGCATTCTGTGTTTCATTATTTTTAACACTTGATGTAATTCTTTATTTATTTATTTTCTTTATGCTGCCGGCCGCCACTGAGTCCTCAGCCCGGTCACAGACCCTCGGACCCCCAGACCCCTGCTTCCATACTGGCTGTGACTCCCAATACCCCCAGCTTTCCCCCTCAGGGTGGGGTTGTGGCTCCTGAGCACAGTGTCACAAATGTGGGACCAGAATCGGGAGCTGGCCTGGAGGTTAATTAATGCCTGGGGCGGGCGTCATGCATGGCAGCTGCAAGCAAGGTTTTTCCTTGTTTGAGCCCCAGGGGCAGGGATGTGCAATGATGTCCTGTGTTCGTCCCATCCCTTGAAACTTCTTGATGAAGGTGCTTGTGATTCTTCCTGGCCTCCGCCAGGAGTCCTCGAGCACTGGGCAGTCTCCACAGCCTGTCCTCCAGAGAAGGAGAGAAGCCCCAGGGGAGCTCAATCCTTCTCCCCTGGCTGGTCCTCCAGCTCCCGGATCTGTTCCTGAAACCAGTTTACTGGCATCGCAAGCGGAAAACCAGTCACCGTGCTGGCGGGCCTGCTGTGCACTTGATGTATTTAAGTATCTGTAGTATCCCCCATTTGATTTTTAATACCTGCTATGTCTTTGGGCCCTATTCATAAACAAGGCTGGGAAATGTGTAGATCATACACATCTCAGGCATGGAGTACTGCATCTTGATACTAGTCCACCCCAGCTAACACCTCTCCAACTGTGATCCATGACTGGAGATTCACACAAAGTAGGGGGCACCCTGAGGCAGAACTTTACTGTACACTGGGTATACATATGGATGACTGAGTCAGCTTCTTAGTGGATCCCTTGCACACAGATACTGCAGGGTGCTGTGGGATACAGTGGTCATTTATCTGCTAAATACCATGGCACCATTTTAAAAAATATTGAGGATTCTACTCTAGACTGAGAGCAGCAAGATATTTTCACTTGATAAACTTACAGATATGATAAACAATTGGTATACAGTTTCTACATGACTGTGTTAACTTTAATATCATGAGAGTTTGAATATATAACTTTTTTTTGTTTTCATTTTTTGGAATGTTATTTTTATCCTTTCATGAATATTGCAAATGGAATATTCTCAAGGGTGAATTTAGCTTGTTTTAAAATTGTCCTTTATGCTGACCATTTTATCGAGTTGTAATTGAAAGGAATAACTAACTGTCTTATGCCACTTTTTACAATGTTTTTGAATACTTACTAAACAATTAAAAAAATATAGAAAAAAAATACATATAGCCATTCCCCAGCCACCAATGACAGTTTGTATGGTTGAAAATTGCCAATAATGGCAGACAATGGCTGAATTAAGATGACAAGGTGCTGGGAAAGGGGTTGCATGACTTTGAGAGCTGCAGAATGGCTGCTGTCATGGGTGGCATAACATCGCCGGCCTCAGCACATATTTTCTGGAGAATAAAAATGATTGCTAATTGTGTAGAATTGTATGAATTCTTTGTCTCTGATCCAGTACCCTTCCCAGACACTTAGGGATATGCATGTATGTATGGGTGCCAGGTGTGGAGAAGGTGCATAGCTGTCTTTCTGGATCCTGCAATGCTAGACTACCAGAAAACACTTTTCACAAGTCACCCTTCTGGGATGTATAACTCCTCTGGGGATTTAAGTGGATCAGGCCCTTGGTACTTGCAACACATTTTTCTACCCACACTGCATCTTACCACTCTGGCCCAGATATTCAAAAGGGTTGCGCATGGCGCAACAGTATTACGCCATGCAGAACCCACTGATGCACCCCGGTGCGATATTTAAAAGGGAAAAGTGTGCCCCACAAATCCCGATGCGCCGGAACGCATCAGTACCGTACGTAGGCACAGGTGGGGGGGAGTGCCCATGCATAAACTGCACAGCCCTATATTCAGCCGGGGCTGTGCAGAGTCATGCATGCGCAACCCCTACCTGCACCTGCACAAAGTTACGCCCCCAAAAAAAGGAACAAGTGATGGTCACCCACAGATTAGCTGCCGCATTGCAGGGCGTAACACAGCAGCTGCCACCTGTGGGTGGCCATCACTTGTTCCTGCCGCACCTGGTGGCGCCCCCCCATGCCCCGATCATGGGCATCATTAATCACCCCCCCAAGTCCAATATCCCTGGTGGTCCAGTGGAGCGCTATGTGCCCCGATCACGGGTATCACTGTAGTCCCCCCCCAAGTCCAAAATCCCTGGTGGTCCAGTGGACTGCGCTGAGCCCAATCGTGGGCATCATTCATCATCCCCCCAAGTCCGATATACCTGGTGATCTAGTGTATCCCCCACCTCACCCACCCACTAAGTCCCACCACTCCGCTCCACCCCCATCAGCCGGTGGACTGAGTAATAAGGTATGGGCTGAACGCCCATTGGCTCATGCTCTGAACCAATGGGCATGCAGCCCTGCTGAGCTGTCAGTCGGTGGGTGGAGGGGCAGCAGGCGGGTGGGATGCTGCCGCCCGCCAGCTGACGGGGAGAGCAGGGTGGTGGGGCTCACTGGGCAGGTGGAGTGGGGGTACACTAGATCACCAGAGATATCAGACTTGGGGGGGTGGTGATGAATGATCCCCGTGATCAGGCTCAGCATGGTCCACTGGACCACCAGGGATATTGGACTTGGGGGGTGATGAATGACACCCACAATTGGGCTCAGCACGGTCCACTGGACCACCAGGGATATTGGACTTGGGGGGTGAATACAGTGATGCCCACAATCAGGGCACCTAGAGGTCCACTGGACCACCAGGGATATTGGACTTTTTTTTCCTTTACATGAATGCCCACGATCGAGCTGCAGAGGGCGTCGGTCCCCGACGGCTGCTGCCTGGCAGGGCGCCAGGCGCAAGTCCTCGGGGATCGGCACACCTGCAAGCTAATGGCATGAAAATGGGGCCATAATGAGATGCAAATGGTCCCTGTGTGCCTTGCATAAATTATGGCCCCATTTGTATGTCCCCTTTTGAATATCGCAGGTGCTGTGCATGGTGCAATGGTACTTGCTCCAGCGCATCTCCATGCTCCAGTCTGCCACTTGCGCCATGAAAATTAATGTTACGTGGTGGGTGGCCAGGCAGCAATATTCAAAGCTGCTGTGCCATAGCGTAGCTCCGTTGAATATTGACCAGGCCACACCCATGAGCAAAAAAGTTGAGCTGCTCCCAGGCTTGTGCCACAGCCTGGTGCAGTTTGAATATCCGGGCCTCTGTATTTTAATATTCATTTCTCATGATATATTTTAGTAACTGATGTATTTTTTGCAAAGAACATACCTGTTCTGCCTCTAGACATTGTGCTTATTTACTCATCTACATTATTGTATTTTGTATTACTGGTAGCATCTACTGTTTCGATATTGTATTTTTGTACAGGCATCTTTAACACGCTACTGATGTAAACCTCCCCTAGAATTCACCTGAAAATGAGATTCCCCTCATCTCACTATTCCTCTTTATGAATTTTTAGAAAAAAAAATAAAATAAAATCAATGAAAAGAAAATAATCATAACTGGGAAGTGAAATCAGCCCCTGAGATAATATCCTGGTGCTCTATTATCTGAGCTGGCAGGCAAAATGGCTAGCAATACATTTCTGCCATCTCTTTCTCAAACTGCAGAACACTACTAAGTATTTTGAAGCAGAAATTGTTATGAAAAAGACGTGCATAATACAATTATGAATTTTATCCTCAATCTTTAGCCTCACTTTATGCCTTTTACAGCCATACAAGCTTCATGCAAAATGATAAATACATATATGTTGTACTTTTATAATTCTTTGGTGTTTTATTTATAGTGCATTAATAATTGCTAAACTGTTATTTATTTACTTATTTATTTTTATTTATTTGATAATTAGTAACAGGCAAGGTACGCTGAGACAACGATTCTTTCCCGGTGTGGCCGTGGGGAGGGGGAGCAACGGGTGGACAAAGTAGGTGAACCATCAAGAAGGTAGAGTGAAGTCTAACTTCAGTTGATAGACATGTCTGCTGCTGTAACTGACCCTTCCTTCCACATAGTAACTGGATCTTCTTGAAAACTGTGCACCAGCCTAAATGTGAATGTCCTGTAGTGCACAATTCCCAAAAACTAAAACTAAGCCATTGTGCTCTATCAGCTCAGCTATGAGGACAACCATCCAGCATAAGCTTACGTCAAATACTTTCATTTCCAAACTGCAGATACAGCAGCGGGGAACCAATTGAGATGGCAAGAATTTCATCCCCATTTAGGTCACATTATTTCATCTGCAATGTGATATTAATTATAGATGCTTATTAGTGGCTATTGCTACACTTACAATTCTTTATCATGAGTAAGCAGTTAAACCCCAATTTTATGCAACTTAATAACGTTGCCCCTGTTCAATGGATTTACTTGAAATTTGGAAGGCACATATATGACGCCAGGATCTGTGGATCCTACAAACCTTGTAGAAATCTTTTTCAGAGGGCAAAGTTACAAATGTTCAAATAGTCCTAAAAAAGACTATAAATAACATATTTTTGCTCAACTTTAAATAATATGACTTTTAAAACCTGAAACTTATAGGTTTGATATTGTTTGGCCAAGGTGCTTGTGTTTTTTATCTCCCATGCTTAAGTAGTTTCCAAAATATTTACCAAAACCAGTTCTATTTCTGAACATGGACAGTTTAAAAAAATCATCATTCCAAGGATAACTGAGTTTTTATGACCACATTGCTTCATGTGGTCAGATTACATGAATGTATGCATTTATCAGGTGGCATGGCTATTTCCATGTGCACATGTGAAGTAATCCTGTTTTCATTCAGCAGGGATGGAGATACTCAGTGCATAGCCCCACCACTGCTGAACATGCTGCACATCAGTTTGTTTTCTTCACTTGCCTGATCGCCAATATTAGCCTACTGAATCAGGCAACAAATACCTCACAAAGGATACATGCACTTGTGGACTTGAGTGAAAAACCCCACACACAAGATTTAAGTTTTAAAGATTTTATTGCCCAAAATTAAAGGAAGTATCTACAAGAGCAGATATCCTTTGGGAAGTACTTGACTGACAGGGCTGACTACCCTGCTTACCTGCATTGGGACAAATTGGAGTTTTCTCAGCTTTCATTTTGCGTCAAGCAGCACCTGCTTGTTGTTTCAAATTTGACACTAGCATACCAAATCTCCAGTGCCAGTCAAATGTATATACAGTATGCTGAAAAATGTTTACACCAGTGTGCCATCCCCTGGTGCTGATTAATCTTCCGTTTCCATTTTGTTTTTGACCCTCACACCCCCTGCCACAACAAAATATTGACACCAGGGGTGCCCAGTCCCTAGTGTTGGGTAATCCAACCCTGTCAAAGCAGTCTTGGACACTGGGGTACCCACCCTAGTGCCCCACAAGTATAAAGCTGCCACTGAAGTGCCCAATACTTAGTGTTGGAGGTACTGTACAGTACCTGAAAAAAAAAGAAAACATTCTTGAGACATCTTTTTTATCTTTTTTTAATTTCAAAGCTGAGATAAAGAAAACTGTCCAGTGTTATCTGCTTTCATCCTCACCCCAACCCCCCACTCTGCACACATCACCTCACCTCACCCCCCCCCCACAACACACACACTCACTTACACAATACAGACCTACCAGAGGTCCTATGCCATAATTCTCTCTGGACCAGAGACACATCTTCATTCATTAGTGCTGGACCAGAACTGAAGCAATCAGGTAAGTGCTGTATAACATATTCCAATGAGTTTTTTTACTTTTGCTCATTACTTGATTATTGTGTAATATTTTTTTCCAGTAGTGCAACATGGCCTTTTTGGGACCCAACCTTGTGAAAAAGTAGGTGAAACTTTTCAAATGTGGCCTGGAAAGTAATTTCACAGTCACTCTGTTAAATCATCTTTTCAGTGGGATTTGAGAATTTTCACCTACCAGATTCATGAGGTGGGGTCATAAGAAAGCTAGTTTGAAAATGTGGGGTAAAAATATTAAAAACCCACAATTATTAGCGTACATTAAAATTATTCAATGTTCACTCATAACTTTGCTAATTTTCAATATTATGACTCCAAATTTTCAACACAGCCATTTTTTCATACCACCTAGTGGACAGGATAGCTGTAATTTTTCAATCCTGGTCAAAACAGATTTTCACAATTGTGGCATGAAATTACGTTTCAGCCAGGATTTGAAAATTGTTATCTACCGGGTTCATGAGGTGGGGTCATATGAAGGCTATGTTGAAAATTTAGGGTCAAAGTATTAAAAAAAAAATGTTATGAAGGTATGTGGTAATTTTTCTATTCTCCTTCATAACTTTGGAACGTTTCCTTATTTTGATCCCACATTTTCAAGATAGCCATTTTTTCACACCAATTCATGACCCTGACAGCTATCATATTTCAAATACTTGCCAAATTGTGATTTTGCACTAGTGGCACCAAATGATGTTTACTCCAGTGTTTTATAAATGGCGCTTGTCTTGTTCAGAAAAGGAGGTCATAAAAAGATTATGTTGAAATTTCGGGGTCAAAATTTCTGGAAAAAAAATATAAAGTAATGCTGTTTGCAGAGATGCCCATCAGCCCCGAGGGAACCAAATTGTCTTCCTGTGCTAGTGACCTGAGTTTGGGTGCGAGCTCAGTAAACTAGCTGAATGGACCAAGGCTGCGGGGAAGGCACTGTGCTTGAAGCACTGGCCCCAGCTTGTGGAAGGACTGAGCAATGTTCTGGCACACACTGGACACCTTGTGGTGATCGAGGAGCCTTCCTTCACAAGGTGTTCACATGAATGTTGAGGCCTGATGGCCCATGTACTACATCAGGACTATCTCCAGTATTGTATTTATTTCATTTCATGCAGATACCAAACTCACCTGTGTGAATAAGGATGTAATTCCACTATCAGAAAAATAATGGAAAATAATTGTAAAATACTGCATTAATACATACATTAGTACGGAAGAACACAAAGTGCACAACGTAGGAAAATGAAAAAAAAATAAAGGTTTTGGGTCTCCAACATGGGGATGTCAACCTTAATGTCCACTGACTTCCCTGAGTGAACATGGACAGATGTGATCACATTTCTTCATGCAGCTCCCGCAAGGCACTGAGAGAAGAAAACTACAACATATTCTGTTGGCAACATGTGGTGAGCCATGTTACTCTACTTTGAAAGAGTGTATTACTATGAGGCACTGGCTTGGAGATGTACCTTGTGATTCAGACAGGGGACAATGGGCTGGGGAGGGGTTGGTATTAGGGTTGACACCCCAAGGAAGACCCCACCACTAATATGCAAATAACGCAGAGATCCGAAACCATTTCCTGACTTTGTGTGATCTGCTTTCTTTGACTCTCATGTCTGCATTAACATACATTTTTGGAATTATATATATGTGTGTGTGTGTGTGTGTTTATAGATAGATAGATAGATAGATAGATAGATAGATAGATAGATAGATAGAGCGACAGACAGATAGATGAACAGACAGATAGATAGATAGATAGATAGATAGATAGATAGATAGATAGATAGATAGATAGATAGATAGATAGATAGATAGCCTTTCCCCTGACCAGGCTCCCTTCTACTGGTGGCACTGGCCATGGTTCCTGCTGGCCATGCCCTCTCACTGAACCAGCCTGCCCACCTGCCACAACTCACAGCCTTTCCCCTGACCAGGCTTCCGTCTACTAGTGGTGCTGGCTGTGGTAGATAGCCAACTCACTGGATTTAAGAATGCATGGGATAGACATAAAGGAATTCTAGAGGGCAGGGGTAAGGGGAAACAGACTTCTAGGAAAACAAACTGAACTTACAAGCTCAAATGGGCAGACTAGGTGGGCCATAGGCCCTTATCTGCCGACACTGTCTATGTATCTATGTAACTCAGTTAAGAAGGGGGATAAAACCTTTTATAGGTACATCAGTGAGCGTAGAAAGACAAAGGGAGGGATAGTGAGGCTGAATAGAATGAACGGTGGGTGGGCAGAGGGGGACAGTGAAAAAGCAGGAATACTGAACGAATATTTCAGCTCAGTATTCACAAAAGAGGAGGGGGAAGTGCCTAATCCAATTAACAGATGCACTCTTGATAGGGGGGTCGATCCCAGTCCTTTCACAGAAGAAAGGGTTCTGCAAGAACTCCTAAAACTGAAGGTGGACAAAGCAATGGGTCCTGATGGAATTCACCCCAGAATTCTAAAAGAATTAAGGAAGGAACTAGTGAAACCACTGGCTACTCTTTTTAATAAATCATGGGAGGATGGTGTGGTACCCGAGGACTGGAGGAAGGCGGATGTGATTCCCCTTCACAAAAGTGGGACAAGACAGAGGCAGGAAACTACAGACCTGTCAGTCTGACCTCTGTGGTAGGGAAAGTGATGGAGTCACTTCTGAAGGAAAGAATAGTTGAGTACCTAGAGGTCAGTGGAGCGCAGGATCCAAGGCAGCATGGGTTCACAGCGGAAGGTCATGTCAGACAAATCTAATAGATTTCTTTGACTGGGTGACCAAAGTAGTAGACCAGGAGGGGCTGTGGACATGGCCTACCTAGACTTTAGCAAGGCATTTGACACAGTCCCACACAAAGATTATTAGTCAAATTAACCAGCCTGGGAGTGGGTCCCAGGGTGGTAGCCTGGGTAAAACATTGGCTGGACAACAGGACACAGAAGGTAATTGTAAATGGAGTCCACTCTGAAGAAGGGCGGTTACTAGTGGGGTACCGCAGGGGTTCAGTATTGGTCCAGTCCTTTTAATGTCTTCATCAGTGACATTGCAGAGGGACTGAAGAAAAGTATGCCTTTTGCAGATGACACAAAGATCTGCAACAGGGTTGATACACAAGGCGCGTGGAAAGGATGAAAGGGACTTGGCAAGGTTGGAGAAATGGTCAGACGTATGGCAGCTAGGATTCAATGCAAAAAAGTGCAAAATAATGCACCTGGGAAACAAGAACCCAGGGGAAGAATACACAATGGGTGGGGAGGTAGTAACAACAACAAAACAGGAAAGGGACCTGGGGGTAATCATATCAGATGACCTTAAGGTTAGCAAGCAATGTGAGAAGGCAGTAGGGAGGGCCGGGGGTATACTGGGATGTATAGGGAGAGGCATCAGCAGCAGAAAACAGGAAGTTGTTATCCCTCTGTACAGACAGTTGGTGAGACCCCATCTGGAATACTGTGTCCAGTTCTGGAGACCCCACCTCCACAAGGACGTAGACAGGATAGAGGCAGTCCAGAGGAGGGTAACTAAAATGGTGCAGGGTCTGCAAGAGAAGCCGTATGAGGAGAGACTAAAGGAGCTTAATATGTATACCCTTGAGGAAAGAAGGGAGAGGGGGACATGATAGAAACTTTCAAGTACCTCAAAGGAATCAACAAAATCCAAGAGGGTCGATCTTTCAGAAAAGAGACTTGCAAGAACAAGGGGACACAATTTAAAGATAGAAGGAGGGCGGTTCAGGGCAATGTGAGGAAGTATTATTTCACAGAGAGGGTAGTGGATGCATGGAACAGCCTTCCTGAGGAAGTTGTGGGGTCTAAAACTGTGGGAGAATTCAAGAATGCATGGGACAGACATAAGGCAATTCTTGTGGGGGCAGGAAGATATAGGCTGTTGGTTAACTAGGATCTGCGGCCTATCCTGTAGGTAGGGGAAATGGGCAGACTAGATGGGCCTAGCGGTCCTTATCTGCCATCAAAGTCTATGTTTCTATGTTTCTATGGTTTCTGCCGGCCACACTTGCTCACCGAACCACCCACCCACCTGCCACAACTCACAGCCTTGCCCCTGACTGAGCTCCTTTCTACTGGTGGCACTGACTGTGATTCTGGCCAGCCACGAGTGCTCACGAACCAGCCTGCCCACCTGTAGTAACTCACAGCCTTGCCGCTGACTAGGCTCCCTACTACTGGTGGCACTAGACATGGTTCCTGCTGTGATGCTTGGCCAGCTGGTTATGATTGTTCTTTGATATTTGTAATATAAAAATACAGTGTGTGATTTGTCTCCATAAGGCAGCTGTGCCATGGGTCAGGTTTTAGTGGAAATATCGGGATATATTAACCTGAAACCAGGAGGTAATTAAAAAGACTAGAGAGCCTTAATAAAGGGTCTCCTATTTATCTGACTTAACTGAAGTGGACGCAGCTAACAGGATATAGGGATTGTAAACCTTTATGACGTTTTACAGGAAAAAAGCATTGTTATATCACTATGGTGCTAAAAGTCATAAAATCCTTTGAAATGCCTGAGAATAGGAGCTGTTTGAGATCAAAGAGGGGATGTTAATTAAGGAGTCATATTGGGAAATTAGTTTTTGCTCGTGTCACCTTTTTTGAAATATCTCCTGACAGAAAGAGAATTGTTTGTGTAATTTTTATATTCTAAAAGGAGGAGCTAAATGACCTCATGGAAGGGGTGGAGAGAGAGCCAGTTTTAATCTAGGACTGTATCTGATGTTAGACACATTTCTTGTTGGACTCTTAAGAAACAAGAACTAACTTAAGCACTGTAAGATGGTAATACATTAGAGAGAAAAAAATCTAATTGTATTGTGGTAGAAATTTATGTTTGTACTTTTCCTTACTTTTTTAAAGTGATTGTATGCTTTGTGATACAGCGTTCTGTGTTTATATTTTACATATTTTTATTCATGTTTAAGTAAACTTTTCATTTCAAAAGACTGCCTGGGTGTGTCTTTGAAGTTCATTTTTGCATTAGATGTATAGATGGTTAAATTCGACAACTGTTCATAAGCTTGATGGTGTTACTGAAATGGGAAAAGGTAAGAATATACCAAAGATCTTTTATACAGTTTTAAGGGTTCATTTTGGATACCTGGTTAGGTGTTTTTAGGCGAAAGATATCTGGCATCCCCCCGAAGAGCAGATTATCTGAGCCTGTACATTTGGGTATGCTAGCATAAGGTTCACAGTTTGAATCCCCCCCCAAAACTTGAGACTAAAGGTGATTCTGACCCACAAGCAGACAGGAGGGTTACCCTGTTCTCTTACCTGTTCACAATACTACACTCAGAGGTTGGCACTGTGGTAGCAGAGAGGATGACCTGCTGAGTGCATTTGTGATACCTGCCAGGCATGCCCACTCACTGACCAGACCACCCACCTGTCACAACTCACAGGTACGGAGCTCCCTTGGACCCGGTACTGCTAGCCTGACTTCCAACTGGAGAACTGTACCAGGTCCTCTCTTTTCATTGGCGGCCTTTTGGCCCTGCCTGCATGTGATTGGACAAGCTCTTTTTGGCTGCAAATTTAAGCTGTTTATATATTAATTCTAACTTTTTTCCTCGAGTTAAAGTCTAGACCTGTTTTTTTTTTGAATTAATTCAGTTATATCTGTGCCTAGAGATGTTTATCTGTGCCTAGAGATGTGCACTATGTTGTTATTTACAGATGGTTGTTAAGCATATGGAAAGTTAAATTGTAACTAAATCTCTCTGCTTCTCCTCAGCCTTCCTAAAGCTTTCCTTCCTACTGCTTTTAAACCTATGACCCCCCCTTCCAGCCACGCTGCTAAATTTCAGCTCGCCCGCCTTAATTTCTAGCTTGTTTTCCCTACTATTGCTCCCATGAAAGGGTCTGTGCACCTCACTGTCCTAATCTCTTCCTAACTCCCTAGAACTTTCCCTCATACTGCTAAATTTAACTTCATACTGCTTTTCCACCAATGGCTGCCCTCCCAGCCCCCCTGCTAAATCCCAGCTTTCCAGACCTGAATTCTAGTCTTTATTCTTTTTTCTCTCCCCCTCTTTCTCTGTGTTGCTCCCATGAGAGGGACTCTGCACCGTGCCCATCTAATCTCTACCTTGCCCCCCCGGCACTTAAATAGACCCTCCCGACTAGCTTTCACTGCCCTCCCCCTACTGCAATCACTCACAATCTTCTTTGCTCTTGCTGTAAGGAGATATTCCCACTGATTTAGTCCTCACATTGTTAGGGAACTTTTTTATTGACCTTTCTCCCCTCTCTCTTCCTTTTCAGCTTTGCCTCTGACTGGGCTCCCTTCTATTGGTGTCACTGTCCATGGTTCCTGCCAGTCACCCACTCACCAAACCAGTCCACCCATCCACCTGCCACCACTCACAGGTCCAGAGCTCCCTTGAACCAGGTACTGCTAGCCTGACTCCTTATTGGAGAACTGCACCAGGTCCTCTTCTCCCATTGGCCACCTTTCTGCCCAGCCTGCACGCAATTGGACAAGTTCCTTTTGGCTGCAAATTTAAACTGTTTATATCTTAATTCTAAGTTTTCACCTCCCGCTAAAGTCTAAATCTGCTTTTTTGTCTTGCCCACTCTCCCCCACCCTGACACTCTTTAAATCCTCTTCCTAACGCTTCAACTCTGCCCTAGTCTTTTTTTCTTTCTTTCTTTCTTTTGGGCACATACACACTCTTAAAGGAGCAGTAACTGGCTACCTACTACCTCTCTAGTTTCAAGACCATTAGCTCCTGGTTTTGTCTGCTGCCAAAGACTTCTACAAACTCAGAGCACCCTCTTCATCCTTATAGGTTCATAGATTCATAGAGATCTACAAGTACTGTAGACAGAAAATGCCCATTATTGTACTCCCCACCCATAACAAGTAGTTTTCTAATATTATTAGACCACCAGGGAGGGACACGTTTATTATTAAAATACTTGATTCTATCAGGAACCCAATTAGATATACAAATGTTAATCTTAGTATTTATTGTTTCACAAATTTGTGATAAGTTAAGGTTTCTAAGATCAGATTCCCACTTCCATTTAGATAAGAAATAATGTATTCTATTATAGTCTGCCTTGTTGAAATCTTTCATTTTGGAAGTACCCTTAGTCTGAGATAATGTAGTCTTATATTTACATTTTACAATGCAATGATCACTATCACCTAAAGGGGGAAGTGATGTTATGTCTTCAATTTTCTCTTCGATATTGCTTAGGACAATGTCCAAAATGCTTTTTCCACCAATAGGCTGATTAACTATTTGTTCCAACCCAGACTGAATAAAAAGATCTATAAATTTGGTTTCCAAATTTGAGACAGCTTCATAAGTATCCCAGTTAATAGTGGGTAAATTGAAGTCTCCCATTAATATATAAATATTATTAGTTTCTATCTCTCTGATTTCGTCAATTAGATCTTGATTTTTTTCAACAGTTAAATTGGGTGGTCTATATATTAGACCTATAGTTAAGGTATCATAAGGTAAGTTGATTTTAACTCATAAACTCTCATTATTATACTTAATAATATTAACCATACATGCTTTTAGACTTTCTTCTATGCAAGGTATGATACCTCCACCCATTTTACTGTTATCTCTATTTTTATGGAACTTATTATACCCCATGATATCAGTATCCCAATCTCCAGCCTTATTCCAAGTTTCAGTGATTCCACATATTGATATATTTTGAGTTTTTAATTTGTACATAAGCTCTTCTTTTTTATTTCATAAGCGTCTTGCATTAGTAAGTGTAATATTTAAGTCTGTTGTGTTACAAGACCTGGTGGTGTTAGGAGATGTAGATTTTTGGTTTTACTGAAGTTTGGGGTGTAGTTAATTGTTTATGTTTAATAGGTTTTAGAGTTCCCCCTTTAGTGAAAGTTTAAACAATTGGAAATAGAGCAAGTTATACTGTCACCAAGAAGTTTACTACCTCTCCTACTGAGGTGTAAACCATCCCAAAAGTAGAGATTTGGTTTGCCATTAAACTTCTTCCAGTGAGTGATACATTTTCACTTCTGCTTCATACACTAAGATCTTAACCAGTTATTGATTTCCCTAATTTTTTGTTGCTGAAAAAAGTTTGCATGTGGTATTGGCAAAATTTCAGATAGCTGTACTTCACACCTTAAATATAGGAATTTGTTAATACAACATAGTCTTCTTTTACTTTTTGATTAGTCTCATAGAGTACATTATTTGTACCCACATGAACAATTACTAAAGGGTTAATTCCTGTTTTGTGCAGTATTGTGTTAGACATTTGGGTGAGATCAGAAATTTGTTCCCCTCTAAAACATGATAGGGTTCTGTTATTTTTGTCTGGATTACAGATTAACCTATCAATATGTTTTATAATAGAGTCTCCTAGTACAATTATTTATCTAGTTGTGTTGACTGGTTCTTCTTGTTTCACAATATTATTAATGCAAACTTCAGTGGCCAGAGAAATCAGATGCTCATCTTTATTTAATTGGCTATTCAATGTTTCATAAATAATACTGTAATCCATTATGCAGGACAATTGCCCAGAGCTTACTATTTCGATTAAATTCTCAGAATCGTTTTCAACAGATTTGGTCATTTCCCAAAGAATTCGTACTTCCAGGTATAAGAGTTAAGGGATCAAAGGAATTAAAAGTTGAGACCATAAATTGGTCTGCCCTTCTACCTTTTTGGGCATTTTTTTGACTTTGCAAAGAATACCATTCCTCATCAGCATCATCATGGTCATTCTCTTCTCTAGTTCTTTTTGTAGGTTTATGTTTATTAGGAGCGTGTCAATCATAGATTCAGAGGAAGGGAGTATGTTTTTAAATGACTGTCTCATAGGTATTGTCTTTGCTTTCTTCCCTGTAATTTTTTTTTTTTTTGTCTGCTCTGGATATAGTAGGTTGATTGTTAGTGTCCTTTTGACTTTTAAATCTATTGGACATGTCTTCTTGACTCTTTTCCAAGAAACTTAATCTATTGTTAAAGAGTTCCAATTGAGCTGTTAATTCTATGTCTGACTGGCATTTTATACAAGTGTAGGATAGTAAGACATTTTATTTATTAGTTACAAGATACATAGAACAAGATTGACATTTAAATCCAAAGCTTTCAGTATTTATTTCTATGAATTCCTCCATTTTTAAAGTTTAATTCCCAAGAACCTAGATAGGAATAACTTATAAATTCACCACTATGGTCACAGAACCACACTATTTAAGATAAATATAGGGCCAGAAACACAAGCCCCATAGATAATTAGCCTTTTATTTAACACACACTGACACTTTTATTTAAAAGCTGCCCAAAGTTGGAGGGGGATCAATTAGGGACCATTAATTAACAACAGATGATTAAACTGTTTAATTCCCTAAAGGATGTTTTGGATATATATGTAACTACTCCACAACACTTTATATTTCAAAGTAATAAAGAAGGGCAACTCATACAAGTTATAAACAGTTATGTCTACAGTCAACAAAAGTGGAAGCAAACACAGGAGAAATAGACACTCCCCCCCCCCCTCTCTCTCTCTTCTATATATATATATATATATATATATATGTGTTGTTTACTCACTGTGTGAACATATGCCGATTTGTTATATTGAAAGTTGGAATATTAGGAATTACATGGAGGAAAGTCTAAACTACAACCTTGCCTCCTTGCTAGTCCTCCACAAACATGCGTGAGGGACTATGAGTCTTTGCGCCAGCACTGCGTGCTCACCTATCTGGAGGTTGCCCCGCTAAAAGGCTCTCCTTATATGAGCCCCACCTGGAAGTGTGGTTTAGGGATCGTGAAAACACTCACTAATGCACTGCCAAATTGAAGTATAAAATAAAAGCACCAGCTGAGTTTTTAACTAAAAGGTGCAGAGAGCTGTAATAAAATAATTATCATTGGACAGTAAGTCCCTCTACCCATTGAAACAGGGCTCACACACAGTAACAAAAAGTTAAACAGGTATATTGATAGAGTGCAGGATACCTGTGCAGATCAGTGTCTCACACTGCTAACTACTGCCTCTCTAACTCCAAGACCATTGGCCTCTAGTGCATTTGGTGCCAAAGATCTCAGAGTACTCTGCACACCCCCACCACTCCAACTGAATTGCCCTGACTCCCCTCTTCCGTCCACTATATATACCTCCCTGACTACTATTTTTGCCTGTCCTGCACACTCCCACTGAAGCTCCATATCTGCTTTCCCATTTAGCTGCTGCTATAGCAGAACCCCAGCCCACTTAGAATTCCTCTGGACCCCTAAGAATTCCTCTGGACCATCACCCCTACCACAGTGCTCCAATAACCACACTAACTGTACACTGCTATATAGTGTTACCCCACCCACCTGCCTCAGCAACTGTGCTCACTATTCCAGGCTAGTGAACTACACTAAGCTGGCACCACCCAAACTTTGCTTCCTTTCTCTCCCTGTCATCTCTGTTTGGAATGAAATGAACAGGAAGATTGTTGCACCTCAATCAGATCCCCCCACATAATCAGGAACCCCTATCCCAAGGATCTACTTTACCAGCTGAACGATCACTGAATCCTACCTGCCATCAGCTTACAAGCTACCACCCAAAATATACAAACCCCAGGCACCACCCATAATTCCCATAGCAGCCCTATGATACTGATGCACCTTAGCTAGTGCTACCAATGGCAATACACTCTTAACCTTAATGTGCACCAACTCCTCTTTGGTTTTCTAGACATGTTTCCTAAGAAGGTAATTCTGGTACTCCTCCTACCATCCAGAAACATTCACCCCAACCCAGGATTCCACCTGGCAAGCATTCCCAAGAAACTGGGACAACTAAAGATTGTATCTCTAAATATTGGAAGCTTATTAACAAAGCTATCACAGTGGACTGGGTGGACCTGCTCAAGCCTGATATAATAGCGCTCACAGAGACACGGCTCTCCCCAGTGATCAATGATGCCACAGTAGCCCTGGAAGGCTACACTACATTCTGCCAGGACTGTCTGTCCAAGTGAGGGGGAGGCTGTATGGTTTATCTCAAAAGTGACATTAAAGGACAAATACATCTTGGCTGTGTGCAATCCAAGGAGGCACAACTCCTGAACATAAAGCTTACCATTGGCCAACAAAACAAAGTCCTACTACTCTCAACTGTTTATAAACCCTCTGGTAAACACACCAGTAAACACACCACTGGCTTTGAGCAGTTTATAAACCATCACAAGCAGACAAGGCAAAACTGGGAACACCTCATTTTTGGGGACTTTAACATTAATTGGCAGTCCAATGAAACTTTGGCTGTTAGGGACCAGATATCCAGCTTATACCTCTCTCTCTGATGGTCACACAGATCACTAGGCATAACTACTGGCCTGGCAAGGGTACCCATATCAACTGGCTCCTCACCACCTGCCTGGATCATATCACTGAAGTACCAGACTCCCTCAGTGACCATTCCCCAGTAGTATGTACCTGGACTAACAAGAGTTCTAAATGTGCCCCTAACCCCCAAGTCTCAAGAAATTGGTCACTAAGAACTGGCCAACTTGATGCTTTCAAGCAATACTTGAGACTAACAGACTGGTCACTGCTCGACAGAGCAAAGGACAGGAACCAAGCACTGGATTACTTCCTTATGACATTCACAAAGGCCTGTGACATCTTCACCTCATACAAGACCAGAAAAGTCAAAGGGTCCACCAGCCCATGACTCTTGGACTCCTTCCTAGAGCTAATGCATCACACAGACAACCTGTGGCATAAGGCTAAGGCAACTGGTTCCCAGGTTGACCTCCTTGCCTACAAGGCTGCAAGAAAGAAATGTACGAAGCTCATACTCTCAGCCAAAGCAACATACTATAATGATCTCCAAAGCAAGAACTGAGGAAATAGCAGGGAGTTTTGGAACTCAGTGAAAACACTCACTGGGAAGACCTCCAGAGTACCTCCTGACCTAATCAGTACTGTAGATGGTGCACTCCAGGAACCCTATGACATAGCAAAGTCATTTAACCTTGCCTTCACCTACCTAAGCACAGTACTACCTAAAGACTACCTCACCCCACAATCCCGCCAACTACCTACCATGAATCTACCCTCCCCTTCTAACCACAGCACTCCACCTTTCTATTTCAGGCAGATCACAAGGAACAAGACCATAAAATATGTCAAGCAGGTCCTAGGGAAGACTAGGATGAGAAGTGACCTAGTTGACACAAAGATGGTTGTCCTCACCCTAGAGGAACTCACCTATTCACTAACAAAAGTATTTAACACCGCACTAAGAACGAGTATATTCCCAGACAGGTGGGAGGCTGCAGTGGTTATCTCTGTTTTTAGAGCTGGAGATAGAAGTAACCAGGCCATCTATAGGCACATATCTACCTCCCCCACTCTCCAAAGCTCTGGAGTGAGTGGTCTCCAATCAACTCACAGGGTACCTGGAAAAGCACAACCATCTCTGTGCATAGCAACATGGATTTTGTAAAAACCATTCCATCATTATCACTTTTGTTGATTACACATCTCAGATCTATGAAGCAGTTGATAACGGCCTGGCAGTGGGGTCTATCTTTATATACCTCACGAAGGCCTTTGACACGGTAAACCATCAAATACTGCTGAACTCTCTATTAGCTACTTGCCTGTCCACTGACACTGTGGCATGGTTCGACAGCTGCATCATGCACAGGACACAATGTGTAAAAATAAGCGGTAAACTCTCTGAACCTAGGGAAGTGAACCTTGGTGTCTCCCAAGAATCAATTCTGGGGACACTCCTTTTCAGCCTCTTCATCAATTCCCTACCCACTGCTTGCCTGCACACATCATGCTCTATGCTAATGGTGCCATCATCTCAGTACCCAGCATTAATCAGTCCACAATCTCCACAGAACTACAAGAAACTTCTCTCAGCTTGAATCATGGTTCACACATAATAAACTACTGCTCATTTACAAGAAGACGAAATGCATGCTCTTCACAGTCCCACAGAACAAGAAGAAATTCAGCCAGCTGCTGATAAACACGCACAAAAGGGATATCATGGAGCAAGTCAGCAGCTTTAAATACCTTGGTATACATTTGGATGATACCTTCACATTTTCCCCACACATCGACCAAATCATCAAATTGGCAGACAAGAAACTGGGTGTGCTATACCAACACAGGCACTCCATGACTCCAGATGCCATAAAACTCATTACTTGTTACTCGATCCACTCGACCATAGACTATGGCCTCGTTATCTATGTGGATGGCTCTGACACCACCTTAAAAAGGATCAGAACACTCATCAATAAGGCCTGCCACTTGGTCATGAGGGCTGACTATCTGACCCACACCTGCGCACTCTACAATGGGACTGGGTGGCTCCACCTCCATCTCAGGACACACTACCAGACTTGCCTGCTGGGAAAGAAATCAATGTTAGGACTCACACCAATCTCAACCTCCAAGCTCTTTGAAAAAGCACAATCTGCCCACAACACAAGAAGTGTGACTTCGGGGTATCTGCAGGTGCCTTTCAAGTACATGATGCTTGCTCAGAGATCCCTCTCCTACAGAGGACCAAAATGGATCAATGAACTACTCACCACACTAATCGAGTGCAACAAGCTCTGCCAGTTCAAAACTGGGCTCTGCTCTCACTTGGATCTTGAAAATGTCTGTGCCTGCTTTACCTAATGCTGACCCTGCATGCCTCTATATCGTTCCTCTCTCCTAAAACCCCAGCCTGCACTCCCCATCTGCACCCCTCTCATGCTCTGCCTGGTCTCTACCCCTCTCCCCCTTCCCTCTGACAAAGCCTACCCTGGCAGCTCCCACTCCACCTTTCTGTAGCCCAGGCCCCCTCAACTCCACCTGCTACTACACTCTCCACCCCCTCTGCCACCCCTCACTGACAAAGCCTACCCTGGCTGCTTATCTCGCTACCTCTCATAGTGAACCTGCTTAGCACTTAGCACTTCTCATAGCACTTTACCTCACTCAAGGAGTGATGTCTATGTCTGTGCTTCTTAGCTGAAGATAGTGTCATCATTTGTTGTTCTCAACTACCTGTATACACTGAACAACCCCAGTATAGGAATGACATTTTATGCTATGTAATCCTCGTAAAGCAATGTCATGTCATATTATGTTACTCTATTTGTCTTGTACTGTACTGTACTGATTGACTTGGAACCTTTGTAAACAAGCCATCAGCTCAAAGGTATTAAAAGGCATTAAATTGGAAATAAATAAATAAATAAATATAAAAAATAAATACATACATACATACATATACACTTCCCCATCATGAAATTCAGAATCCCTTGATTTTCTTTGGGCATGGGTTTTTTATATTGATCAGTTTTGTCCTATAACTTGTTGCATAAATAAAGTGAAACCATCAGGATGCAACCCAATACTACAGAATATTGCAGCAGAGTTGCTGCAGTAAACAATGACATTTTAATGGCAGTTAATCACTTTTGTCATGCAGTGTTCTGTGACACTACATTTGCATCCTGGCAGGCTCTAGTATAGATTGTATTATCCCCCTTTCTCTCTGTAAGCTCCTCATATGCATGTCCTTTTTCCTTGTATGATTTTTCTGCAGGTTCTTGACACAATTGTATTGTTTCTCTTGATGTATTTTATGTTGTACACTCTGAAAATAAACAGAGTTTAAAGCACATTTTCTAAGGCAAAAAGTAGTAATGTGAACTTTTCATAGCAATGACCAAACATGATTCTTTGTTTTTACTCTTAACAGAAGGCAAAGCATAACCAATGCAAACATTTTGAATAGACATCCAGATGTAAATGTTTTCTTAACTGAGAAACACAGAAAAGAAAAACAAAAACTTCTCTGCAATAAAATAACTAAGAAAGTCTATTATATGGTATATCTGGTAATTTCAGAATATATGTTAGTTTCAAAACTGATGATATTCAAAGGACATGAAAGGGAAAGGGGCTTGGAATAAGCTGGCCAAAGGGGGTGCAGGTATGGGTGGAGGGAACTGACAAGGGAGTGGGGGCTAGAGCTGGTAGGATATGACCCTTAGGCTAATGGGGAAAGCTAGGGTAAGAGGATGAGGTGGTAGAGTGCTTGCACCTCAGAAATTCAGGCTTTTTGACTGGGATCTCAGGTGGACAAGAGCTAACCTACCAACCCATGCCATCTTGGGGATAAGAGAGAGGAGTCAGCAGGCATAATGGAGAGCAACAGTGGGAGACAGAATAGAGGAAGATCACAATTGAGACAACCCTGCTCACCAAGGATTGCTGCAGGGGTAAAAATGGAATTTCACAGTCTTATCCCCGGTAATCAGAATGTTTATGGGATTTTCCCTCATCAGGGCTGGGCTCAAAACACTCATTTCAAGGGTTGAGCATATGGGGACCTTGTTACAACCATTGTAAGTTGGTGGAAAGTCTGAATCTATCAGGTGTCACACTGCAGGGTGAAGCAACCAGAGCTGACTCTGGAAGGGGAAGGGACATTACCAGTATAACTTGTTCCCAATCTATAGTGGAGAAGGGAGAGGAGGTCACAATGTCTTGCTGGACACAAGAGGAAGTGGCTTCTCTCTCCTCCCTGAAGCTGTGGTGCAACTCACCACCCTTTCCTCCTACCTTTGGGTTGAGAGGGAAAGGAACTTAAGCGGGGAAGCTCTCACTGAGGGTAGGAGCTTCTCAGATCAGTCTCCCTGCTATGCTCAATACAATCACAATATCTTTAAACTCTCATTAAATATATGGCTGTGGCCATTTTACCCATGATCTGGTGCAGTCAATGAGTCTAGGGAAGGGACATTTGCCACCTAATCAGCTATTGAATATAACTCAGTATTCAAAAAGTAATGAACCAGATAAACTTAATAAGACAGGTATTTTAAAATAAACTACACAAAAATGACATTTGATGAAAACTGTGTATGTATAAATGTGCCAAAGAATCTGACAAAAACTCTAGGTACTCTTGCTTTTCAACAGATAATTAGACAGCTTCTTTCTCACTAGAAACATAGAATCTGATGGCAGATAAGGACCACTTGGCCCACCTAGTCTGCCCATTTCCCTATCTAATGGATAAGCTGCAGATCCTAGTTAACCAACAGTCTACTTCCTCCTATGCCCCACTAGAATTGCCTTATGTCTGTCCCATGCATTCTTGAATTCCCCCACTGTTTTTGACTCTATGACCTCCTCAGAAAGGCTGATCCATGCATCTACAACCCTCTCTGTGAAGAAATGCTTCCTCACATTACCTCTGAGCTGTCCCCCCATCTTCAAATTGTGCCCCTTTGTTCTTGCACATCTCTTTTTCTGAAAGATGCTACCCTCTTGGAGTTTGTTGATTCCCTTGAGGTATTTGAAAGTTTCTATCATGTCCCCGCTTTCCCTCACTATAAATAAGTCTGTTCTTCCTGAATAGTTAAAAATGGTTAAGGAAGAATGTACCCAGAAGGTTAGCAACTGTTTTAAGTGTGTTTGCCAGAAAAGCAATAATTCTCAAGGGATACTTTTACAATACTGTATGCCAGAAGTGCTATTAGTTTGAAGTGACATTTATACACATCAGTAATGGGTAGACCATATGGATCATTTAGCAATGCCTTTCAAGCCAGGAGATTTAGCAATACAGAAAATTGACACACCATGACAAGTCTGTATGGAGTGAGATATATATATATATATATATATATATATATATATATGTAATGGCATAAAACAAAAATAGGATTTTGATTTATGAATGGGTAGACTGATTTCTCCAAGGATGCACTGCTAAGTCACTGAAAAACATAGGGTCATCCATCTCCAGAAACGCTGCTTTTTTTCTTTTATTTTTTTGGCAGGACACAAGTTTTAATCCCCAATGATAAAGGTCCAAAGAAGAGAAGGTTATAAAAAATAGACTCCTTATAACTAGAAAAACCTATAATATGTATGTTGGCAGCAATCCTTTGGCATTACAGCGGAAATACTAGCAGGTTATGACAAGTTCAGGGCAAAACAGAAAACTAAAATGAAATATCAAGATCATGGAGGAGGGGGTTGTGGGGGGAAGGAGGTTTAACCAGAAGAATGACATGACATCAAGAACAACAACCTGTCTTGACTGGGAATTGATTTAATTTTTGTGGTCTAACAAGAAAGCTATTGAACTTGGGTGGAGGTAAAGGGAAATCAGCAGTAAAGTCATTTAACAAGAACTGAGATAATTTCTTGTTTGGATACAATTTATTCCTACTCTTTGAGACTCTCTTTGAAACTCAGAAAAAAAAAGAAAATAACTGTGTGATCACAAAAGTGTTCAGTCGTTAAAGAAATCCATTTGCTACCTTTCCATTCCAATTACCCTGAGAGATTAAATATCTTAATAAATGAATGAATTGTGAAAACACAACTGGCTATACTTAAGACATTGGCATTGCTGTAACATGTATATACTGTAAATGCATCACCTATGGAAACCTTGAATTGACAATAAGGAAGGTACAAAAGCAAATAGATCAAATACACAGAAAATGCTGTTTCTGAGGCAGATTAATGAGACTGCCATTTATGATTAACTGCAGTACAGATTAGTGGTGGAAACTTAAATTCAAAATAGTGGGTATTTTTCTAAGTTTGTTCTTCATTTGACAATGACCTCAGCTCCTGGGAAGATACTCTGTAAAAAGGTGATATTTAATATGGCAAAAAGTTACTGTGCAAGTCACAGAAATCTATTTCCCCTGGAGTATTGCAATAATATTTTGTATCATCCTAGAAGAATACATCTAAAATACTTACAATATACAGTATAAAAAAATCTAATAATATTTATAATGTCATCTTTCAATGTATCATGATCAACCACAACATAGATTAAAAAACAGTAGGTTAAAATACATGCATATTGGTGTAAAACTTGCTGTTTTTTACATTATTCCAGCATAGTTATTTCCACTCTAAATGCCACTCATATTACCCATGCAGGGCACAGGCACCCATATTAAACAAAAAATGAATAAACTATATTTTGTGTAATTGCATAACTGTGTACTCCAATAAAAATTTGTAAAAAATGAATAATTTTTTTTAAACAAAAGGATGTAAATTACAGTGCACCACATTTAAACGCATACTTGAAAAACACATAGCTCACATAAACGCATATCATTTCCAAGTCCTGATTTTTTTCTTCCTATACTTCTTATGTAAAATAGACCTATTGAACACATAAATGATCACTTTTAAATACATACATTTTCCCCCAGTTGTGCTGTCAAATGTGGACTGACTGGACCAGTTTTACTGACACTGCCTTTATCTACCGTACTAATTAGCTCGTAATTGTCTACTAATGGGCCTCCTTATTTAAAATTAGGTGTTAATCAACTGCTTCAACCTTTTAACAATCAATCCCAAGTCAAAAAAGCACCATCCCTCACACTGAAATCAGGCCAAAGAATGCTACAACATGTGACAAATCCCATTATACAATGGCAAGAAAAAATCCTGGGCTCTGATTGGTCACTGCAGGACTGGACCCGTGATGTTATCCCAGTACAGCAATGCAAGATGTAGTCCCAGCACACAGATAACTGCATGAACCTATTTAAATCTCTACATGCAGCACACGATGAGTGATACCCCATTTTGTAGGCAGTCCACTTCGACCACTCATAACCCACCTTCCTTACTCCCTGCTCCTTCAGTATCAAACTAAAACCTCCCAAACAGAAAAAGCTTTTCAGTCCCAAACTGTGCCATTTCATACTGATACAGCTGTTTCCCGAGTGGCTTTAGTAAGTGCCATTCAAACTCTACCTTCACATCAGCCCTCTCCCGCTCACAGCGCACACAGCCTTGTGCAGTAAGCACGAGACCTGAGCTTCACACTAAACATTTTTTCCAGGAAACTCTGGCTTCCATACACAAATTAAAACATTTACTAAAGTCCTCAGTTCAGTCTGCTACCCTCCCAAGTCTTACCACCCCACTCACAGCATTCTCCACTGACAACCCTACACATACTAATGGCAAGTGGGAGAGCATGCATGAGTGTGTCTTACCTGACCATCATTGCCACTCACTGTTCTCCAAATCCACTGAATTCTGCCAGAAGTGGAACTTGTACAATGATCAGGTACAGTTGCAGTTGGTGGTCTGCAACACCTGCCATTTAAACAGAGACACTGGGCATGGGAGGCAGCTGGACCAAGTCACATTCCACCAGGTGCCATCATGAACAGCACAGGACCAACAGATGGGGAAAGACTTAAACACACACATAGAAAAAACCTGAAAGCTGAAAAAAAATCACTGGGCTTAACAGTACACCTAACCAAAGCAATAACACATACACACACAAAAAAAAAATAACACATAAAGATTGATGTGCAGACTCAGGACTGCAGAGTCACAGATAAAGCAGGGCAGCTCCACCTACTGGCAAGAAATTGGCACTATTTTTTTAAGCAGTAAACATCCTCATTTTAAAAAACAGTAAACAAACTATTTGAAACATATTTCTTTATCTTTTTTTTTATTTTGTTTGACTCACAATTCATTGCATAATAGCAATAATGCGCTCCAGGGTGTGTGTTGTGCTGGAATAATGTCATACCTGGGGCATTGGATGCACTTGGTCTGTGGCCTCATGCCCAACCACCCCATGCATGACGTTAGCCCAGCACAACACACACCCTGTCATGCATTATTGCTTAATTATCCCAATCAAAGAAGCATTTAAATGCTACTGGTATTTCTTTTCCCTACTCAACCCAGTATCACATACTGCAACTTGGGCACATCATTAAAAGAATACAAGATCTGATAAATGCATAGCTCCCTTAAATGCATACTTTTTGGCAGGCCCAAAGATATACATTGAAGGGGGCCACACTGTACTGAGAGTATCACATTAAGTCATTCTGGAAGACTAGCTGCTTATATGTTTAGAATCAAGTGCAAATATGATGAAATGATTTACACCGAGAAATGACGAGATGCCCATACATAAAAAACATTATGCAGCAAATAATCAACCATACATAAAAGTATCTTGAAAGACACTGTTTTATAATTTTCATTGCTACAGTACACAGCAATGAAGTGTTATGGCTCTGTACTGGTAAATTATCTTCTCCAAAGAATAATGCTACAGTCTGTGTATTTTTTTTAACTCAGCATTGGTCAGAGACAGATCCCGCTACCAATTGAACAGTTTTCCAAACAAGCTTCTAATATATTCCCATATTTAAATAATGAGCACAGTTACTATATATTCCAAGAATATAAGACATTGAAACCTTATATAAAATCTGTTGTGTAGAATGAAATTCAGTGCACATAATAAATCAATTATTTAACCATTTCTCCTACAGTATACGGTATATGTAACACAACTGATATTCTTAAAAAAGATATGATTGTCTCTAAGTAAAGAACCTTACACTTTGCTGGCCCATTGGTGCAGCAGTTGGATTTCCACTTGCGACACTGGTGACCCAGGTTTGGGAACGGACCCATGATGCTGGAGGGCCAGCCGGAGGGAGAAGGATTGAGCATTTGATGACTGCTCACCTTCTCTCAGGGGGACAGTTGGGAGATGACCTGGCACTTGCTGACTCCTGGCAGAGGCCAGGGGAAGAGTAACATGTTGAGCCTGTTGAATAAAGGGGCATGGTGAAAATTGGCGTACGCCTTGGTGTTAGTGGCACACCACACCCCTGGGGAGAAAACAGGAAAAACAGTGCTCCATGGCTGATTGGATGATGGTTGCCAGCTCCCACTGCCATGGAAGCCCCGAGACAGCCCAGGACCAACTCAGCAGCACCCTGGCCAAGAATGAGTGTGCTGCCCGACCCCCAATGGCACCTTTATCCCTTGGAGGAGGGGTACCCATTCAGTGAAGGGTTATGCTGGGTTACCCAGAGGGGCTGCAATTTGGGATGGAGAATGCTGGAATTGGGGCAGGGGTTCCAGCGGGGCCTAGATGGCCCAAAGGAATGGCCTACCAGGAGCCCGGGAGAAGCCAAAAAAAACAAACTTATATTGCATGATTGTTTAATACATATGACATCTGATCACAATTAAGAAGCAGCTCTCATGAAATAAGCCAAAGCTGTAACAATCAACTTCAGGTCAGTTTGCATACTAAATGATTTCCAGTGTGGTTGATATTTGGTAGCCATCAACAAATTATAGTTCATTGGATCTGTATGAAAAATGGTTATGCTTTAGAAATGGGCGAAGTGGCCCCAATGTGTTCCGCGAAGTGATTCACGGAGTGAAGGCGAATTTACAGAGTGCCTAGCAATGCGAAGTGGAGTACTTAGAGTTATAATAGGTAATGAGAAGTCCACTGAGAGCAATGACTTTGCGTTACTCTGCCTCCCCAAAGTGGCACCAATTCATGCCACGAAGTGATTCATGGAGTAACGTGGAACTCACGGAGTACTCCACAATGTGAAGCGGAGTACTCCGCTTCAAAATGAGGAACACGAAGTCCACTGAAACCAATGACTTTGCATTATTCCGCCTTCCCCAAACCACTTCTCCACCAATTTTAAGGTGAATTACATTTGAAATCAATGTAATTTGCCTCACTTCGCTTTGTAATTGAGCTCCAAATGAAATTCTGCAGTGATTCATGGGATTGCAGGTCACATGGGCTCTAGATTGTTCTGCACAGCCTCAATTCTGTCCTGGGTAGTGTGTGTGTACTGGTAACTGGAGACAGTTTGTTCTCAGAGCTCTTCCATTCAAAACCTCTAAAAGCTTTTTAAAATGCCTTTTTGAGTCATTTATTTTGCTCAAAATTTACTAGGAAACCCTTTTTTGCTCATATCATCGAGTGATTATTGCTGTGTGTGGATTTTGAATGTTAATTTAGAACAGTCAGTCTGTGTACTGTGAAGTGTGCTTTGGGGAGGGGGTATTTGTGGTGTAGGTACATTAACTGGGAGAAAAAGGCAATTTTTCTGTTTTGCTTATATTTTTCTTTTATAACTGTGTTAATGTGCACACAGTAATATTTTCAGTAATTCTTGACATTTTTTTGGTGATTGTTGTGGTGCAGCAGTGTATAATTTGTCTGTTTAAAACATTTGGTTATATTACTAAAGGATTTCAATTTGCTACGCATTACTTATACTGTGTGTGTGTATGAGTGTGTGTGCGATGCATGCCATTAAATCAGACACCTTTTATTGTGCCATAGAGTAATTGCAGCAGTGTGAACCTGCTATCCACCGCACCTGCATGAATTTTTTATACTGCTTTGTGGTATCTTTACTGCATGGGTGTAGGCAGGCATACTCCAAGCACTCCATGGTGTGCATTTTTATTTAAGGGGGTAGCAAATAGGCTCTGAACTGCTTCCTTTTTCCATGAAAACTAAAAAAGGAAAAACTGAACCTTTCTGTAATTTTATTCATAGGAATCAAAACTAGAAGGACTGGTCACTAATACTGTCTTTGCATCCCAAGGACAATACAACTTTACAGGCTCTGGGCTGGTATGTGGGAGTCTTAGGGAACAAGGCATGGCATTTGTATTTACCCATGCATGGCAACAACCATTGTCATGAGATACAAAAGTTGTATTTATTGTGCCAAATGAGGCAACAAACATGATCCTGGTGTACATTTGTATATTGTCTGGCTACACGGGGGTAGCAGGGAGTCCACTTGGTGTGTAATTCTAAAATCCCTGGTTACACCCCTGCTTTACTGGTAGTGGATTTTTACTGCCATGCACTAAACCCCCAACTGGCAAAATGTATTCCTTTCCAGATTTGGATTTGTGACTTGTGTACACTAGTTAGGTGTTGTTGTGCCTTTTCGTATACATCCCTTGAGAGTGCAGCACAATCTTAATCTGTCTGTGCGTTTGCAGTGCACCATTAATTCTGGGAGACTGCATTTCTTGTTATGCTCTCATTTCACTTCGTCAGCACTGCGGAATTTTCTGGACACACGACAGTAGCATTTCATCAGCACTGGAGAATTTTCTGGAGTCTGGACACAAGACAGTAGGATTTTGGATTTTGGGGATGCACATTAATTCTGGCGACTCTGTGACCACTGCACGCATGACTGAGTGTGCCATTAATTCTGGGAGACGTTGCATTTCTTGTTATGCTCTCATTTCACTTTGTCAGCACTGGGGAGTTTTCTGGACACAAGACAGTAGCACTTTGGGGATGCACATTAATTCTGGTGACTGTGTGAGTGGGGTGCTGCCAATATTGTTCTCATTCCTCTTTCAATAATGCCTTCTCAGACCTGAGTGGGGTACTCCCCCCTGACTTCTTCAACCCACCCAGCTCTTCTGTTGCTCGAACAATTCATTCCTCTACCACCTCCCACCTTCCTTTTTACTTAAAACAATCACACCCAGGGAAGTTTGAAAACACCTCCTAAGGGTTCTGGGCAAAATTAGATTCAGCCATGATACATTGGACCTGAAATTCATAGCTTTGTCCTTGGACAACATTTTGACCCCACTGACACACATACTCAACACCTCTCTCAGGTATTTGCAATTCCCAGTTAAGTGGAAGTCTGCAATAGTCACTCCTGTCTTCAAGAGTGGAGACCAGACACTTACTGGGAACTATCGCCCAATCTCTATCTTGCATATCACCGAGAAGCACTCTTCGGGGAATAGTTTCAACGGACCCAGCTTGGCGAATACCTTGAAAAGCACCAGCTGCTATGTCCTGAGCAACATGGCTTTAGAAAACACAACAGCACCACAACTGCGCTGCTTGAACTTACAGGCCATGTAAACTACTCCCCTGACCGAGGCCTCCTAGTTGGTGCAGCCTTCATCGACTTGTCGAAAGCATTTGATACTGTCAACCATGCTCTCCTGATCAAACAACTTGATAGCATTGGTCTCTCCCCTGACACTGTCTCTTGGTTTTCCAGCTACCTGTTGGAGAGGTCTCAACAGGTCAAGATTGCTAATACCTTATCTGATAGCCATCAAGTCTGCTCAGGTGTACCTCAAGGGTTTATTTTGGGCCTGCTCTTGTTCAGCCTCTTTCTTAACCAACTCTCCTCTGCCTGCAACTGTCATCTACTCCTTTATGCAGACGATGCTGTACTGTTTACCAGTGACTCTAACCCCATCGGTCTCGAAGGCAAACTCCAGACCAACTTTTCAGCAGCCGAAAGATGGTTTAAAGATCATAAACTGGTGATGAATTATACAAAGACTAAAACTATGTTGTTCTCCACTGCCCAAAATTGGAACAGAGCCCACCCTCTTTTAATCACCAACAAGGTGAGTACTCCCCTGGAACTTTTACAGAATTTCAAATACCTGAGGATCATGCTGGACAGCATAATGACCTTCGACCGCCACATCGACATAGTCACTAAGGCTGTAAATACTTGCATCAGTCTGTTGCACAGGCACAAGCATAGCGTCACCCCTGAGGCCCTTAAACTAGCAGTGCAAAGTTCTCGTGTGACCCTAATTGACTATAGGCTGGTAATATATAGGTTGGCCACTGAAACTGCCCTTTGCTGTATTAAAGTTGCCTTAAACAAAGCCTGCCAACTTTCCACAGGAGCTGCACGCTTGACGCATACATGTGACTTGTATGCCCAGGCTAACTGGCTTCAGTTCCCTGATAGACTTCTCAACCAGTCCTGCTTACTAGCGAAAAAAGCTAGTCTTGGTCTGGTCCCTGCAGGGGTTCAGAAGCTGCTTTCTCCCAGTACTAACCTTCGGAACACTAGAAGTGCCGACTGTCACCTGTTTAAAATTCCCCACTTTCGCACCTCCTTGGGCCAAAGTTCCTTCACTTTCTGTGCCCCTGGGTGGCTAAACTCTCTACCACCTGACATCTCCTTGCAAAGCTCGATTGGTCCCTATAAAAGACTGCTGCATCAGCAGCTACTAGAGAATGCCAGCTGTACCTGCTTCCAATAATGTCTTACGCATGTTCTCCAGACTTTGCTGACCTTCACTAACCCACTCCTGCAGTGCCTTCTATTTCTGTCCCCCCAAAATCTTATTATCTCACCTCTGCTTTTAAGCATAATTGTCTTACACATGTTCTCCAGACTTCTGCTGACCCTCATTTACCCACTCCTGTAGTGCCTTCTATTCATGTCCCCCCAGCCTTTTATTATCTCACCTGTGCTCTGTTCCCTGCTCACCCCATCTTCCCCACCACCCTCCCTCCCTCCCTCCTTCACTCCCTCCTACCCACATCCATTTCCTGCCCTCCACACCTCTCCCCAATTGTTCAATACCCTATTCTCCTCCCAACTTCCTCCCTGAGTCTGCCTCCTTCTCCCCTGCACTCCTTCCCCGGTACACTCAGCTGTCATCTCTCCTCCCAAGGTACTGCCTCTCTCTTCTTCTCTGCATCCATCCTCTCTCCTATCCCCCCTTCCCTCCTCTCCTCTTCCTATAACCTATTAACAATACCTAGCTTACTGTACTTGACTCTGATCACCAACACAGCCTCTGTAAAAATGCCTAACTACTGTAGCTTAACAGACTCTGGCTACTGTGATCAGCCTACAACCTTGTACGTGTTGTGCTAGCTCTACTCTGTCACTTAAGCACAATTGTGTTGTTGTTAACTTATGTTTTATATTACTTATAGCCTTGTTTGACACGGAACCTATTTAATGAACTTGTACTCAAAGGTATTATCCAAGATCTCAATAAATAAAAATAAATAAATTCCGCCTTACTTCACATTTAAATCAGAATGACAATGAAAAGTTATAATAACAAGGCAACGTGAAAATTTCCTATGGGGCACTCCGCATAGTGAAGCGCCAACACAAAGTAGCCACTTAGCCTGCACTTCACAGGTGGACTTTAAATTCACTGCATCACTAGTTTGCTTTAGTGATTATGCATAATGTGAATTACAGCATTTGGCCACAATCACTCTGATTCTCATGATCAATATATTGCTCTGTCATGGAGGAGGGATCCAGCCAATCCAGCTGAAGGAGATATGGTCTGCCACTCTTAAACTGAAGAGAATAAATGAATGAGGTTTTCAGGAAGTACGTCTACTTTCATAATGAATGTTGGCACTCTACGCTGCATTCCTTTTTAAAACATTCAGAAGGAGTGAGGCAATTTGCCACTGCCTTCTGCCTCCCAAACAAAAGAGTATTGTCTTGTATGTCCTTTTATTTTTCTATTTCATTGAGTTAATTTTATTTGAAAATGTGTAACTTGGAAAGGCACACTGACCCCATGGTCCTTTCCAGTTGTGATCTGGGGAGATGGAACAGAAGGGGTACAGAGTAAATAATAAACAAGTAACAGGTACAATAAGACTGAGAACATATAATACAACCACATGACTCAGGTACAAAAAAATAAGTGAGTACCAGGGCTGTGTGGAATGTTTAAATTTCAATAGAATAAAATTCCCTAGTTCTCCTGGTTGTGCCATCCCCCTGCTTGTTGTCCCTGACCTCTACACTTGGGTAATGGGCAGTGTCTTACATCAGTTGTTATAAGTAAGCACTTACAAATTTCTACTGTATAATGACTTGTCCTTAGGTTCATTCCTCTATGCAATGTATCTTCCTGTAAAATTACTGGTCCTAATATACACTCCTCTATGCAATGTATGCAATGTATCTTCCTTTTGTTGTAATTATTCTCCTTTGTTTTCATATTTCATGATTATCCTTGTTTTTTCTACACCTTACGTTTATTACCTTTATAGCCTCCTGGGCCGTACCTGAAAATAGGCATTTTTTGTCTAGTGTACTTAACTTGGTAAACAAAAACCAAACAAATAAATACATTCCAGAAATTCCACAGAAGTCTGTCTGAAGCAGAGTTCCAACATTTTGCATGTAACATATTTTTTTCTCTTTCTTGTGGATTAATAATACACAGTTTACACAAACATCAGAGTAAGAAGCCAGGGTAGCACTTGTAGAATAATTTAAATTGCTTCTGGATTAATATATGTTATTTGCATGATAACTTGCTGGTCTTTGATTTACTTATAAAGTTCAAAGATTGATTTTGTGCTAATGGTCACAGTAGAGAATACAGTAACTTGGGTTGAGGGGAGTCTTATTGCTTATACCGAGAGCTATACTACAAATTTTGCAGCACCTTTAAACTTGTTTTGCTCTATTTTAGGGTAGGAAGAGCATTAGCCTTTTTGCTTGAGCTAGATCTATGGCATAGGAGAGGCTAGGGTGTTCCGGAACATGGGATTCAATCAGTGGTTGAAAAACTGCTGTGGAGCTCAGGGATTTGGCTTCATTGGGGACTGAGGGTCCACCTGGAGTGATGCAAGCCTATACTGGCATGATGGGCTGCATCTGTCCGGGAGGAACCAGGATCCTAGGTGATAGGTTTAAATGCTTTATTGGCAAGCTTTTAAACTAGCAAGGGGAGGCACTGGAAAGGAGCAGGAAAATCCTAGCCCCCCAAACAATCACGGTAGTAAGTGGCAAACACCAACATGGAGGTGTCGATAGGAGAAGGGCAGGGGTAAATGGAGAAAGTGACAAAGGCAAGAAGGACAGGGATGGGGCAAGGGGTAAGCCATCAGGAAATGGAGGGTAATGAGTACCAATGCCTATAGTCTGGGCAACAAGCTCCCTGAGCTGGTGGCCTTAATGGAAGAGGGATGCCTGGATATCGTAGTAGTCACAGAAACATGGTACACAGAGAACCATGACTGGGATGTTAACATACCAGGGTACATAACCTACAGGAGAGACAGGCAGGGGAGAAGAGGGGGAGGAGTAGCTCTCTATGTAAAGGAAGGGATAAAAGCAACTGAACAAAAGAGTAAACAGGGAGGAGAGGAGGCACTGTGGGTCACCTTGGAGACTGGAAAGGGCACCACAATCCTCACAGGGGTTGTGTACAGACCCCTATGTCAGGGGAAGGAATGGACAAGGATATGATGGAAGGCATTCTTAGAATGGCAGAGAAAGGGGAGATACTGTTGATGGGAGACCTGAATATGCCAGATGTTAACTGGAGCACATTTGCTGCAGCCACATCCAACAGCAGTGCCATTCTTGATGCCCTACAGGTGGCAGGCATTAGACAGCTAGTTTCGGAACCCACTGATGAGGGAGCAATCTTAGACCTCGTACTCTCAAACGGGGGCAGTGAGAGGATCTCAGATCTAGAAGTAGGTTGCCATCTGAGGACAAGTGACCATCAAACAGTGTGGTTCATGTTAAACTCAGCTACAGAGTCAAGCCATACAAAAGTGAGGATACTGGAGTTTAGGAGGGCTGACTTTGGCAAGATGGGAGAGTGCCTCAGAAAAGCACTAGCAAACAGGCTAGAAGGAGGTGTAGAGCAAACAATGGGAATTATCAAACTGCCATCACAGAGGCAACAAGCCTTGTGTGAAGCAAATAAACAAATCAAATGAAAGAAAAAGCCACTATGGTTCTCAAGAGAGGTGGCTGTGAAAGTCAGGAAGAAAAAGATAGCATTCTGGAAGTATAAGGAAACACAGAAGGAGCAGGACAGAGAGCCAGTACCAGTTAAGGCAGAAAGAAGCAGGGAGGGAAGTCAGAATAGCAAAGGCCCAAACTGAGAAAAAGATAGCCAACTTAGTTAAGAAAGGATAAAACCTTTTATAGGTACATCACGGCGTAGAAAGACAAAGGGAGGGATAGTGAGGCTGAATAGAATGAGCGGTGGGTGGGCAGAGGGGGACAGTGAAAAAGCAGGAATACTGAATGAATATTTCTGCTCAGTATTCCTAAAAGAGGAGGAAGTGCCTAATCCAATTAACAGAAGCACTCCTGATAAGAGGGTCGATCCCAGTCCTTTCACAGAAGAAAGGGTTCTGCAAGAACTCCTAAAACTGAAGGTGGACAAAGCAATGGGTCCTGATGGAATTCACCCAGAATTCTAAAAGAATTAAGGAAGGAACTAGTGAAACCACTGGCTACTCTTTTTAATAAATCATGGGAGGATGGTGTGGTACCCAAGGACTGAAGGAAGGATGTGATTCCCTTCACAAAAGTGGGACCAAGACAGAGGCAGGAAACTACAGACCTGTCAGTCTGACCTGTGGTAGGGAAAGTGATGGAGTCACTTCTGAAGGAAAGAACAGTTGAGTACCTAGAGGTCAGTGGAGCACAGGATCCAAGGCAGCATGGGTTCACAGCGGGAAGGTCATGTCAGATGAATCTAATAGATTTCTTTGACTGGGTGACCAAAGTAGTAGACCAGGGAGGGGCTGTGGACATGGCCTACCTAGACTTTAGCAAGGCATTTGACACAGTCCCACACAAAAGATTGATAGTCAAATTAACCAGCCTGGGAGTGGGTCCCAGGGTGGTAGCCTAGAGTAAAACATTGGCTGGACAACAGGACACAGAAGGTAATTGTAAATGGAGGCCACTCTGAAGAGAAAGGCGGTTACTAGTGGGGTACCGCGGGTTCAGTATTGGTCCAGTCCTTTTTAATTCTTCATCAGTGACATTGCAGAGGGACTGGAAGGAAAAGTATGCCTTTTGCAGATGACACAAGATCTACAACAGGGTTGATACACAAGGAGGTGTGGAAAGGATGAAAGGGACTTGGCAAAGGTTGGAGAATGGTCAGGCGATATGGCAGCTAAGTTCAATGCAAAAAGTGCAAAATAATGCACCTGAAACAAGAACCAGGGAAGAATACGCATGGGTGGGGAGGTAGTAACAACAACAAAACAGGAAAGGGACCTGGGGGTAATCATATCAGATGACCTTAAGGTTAGCAAGCAATGTGAGAAGGCAGTAGGGAGGGCGGGGTATACTGGGATGCATAGGGAGAGGCATCAGCAGCAGAAAACAGGATGTTGTTATCCTTCTGTACAGACAGTTGGTGAGACCCCATCTGGAATACTATGTCCAGTTCTGGAGACCCCATCTCCACAAGGACATAGACAGGATAGAGGCAGTCCAGAGGAGGCAACTAAAATGTGCAGGGTCTGCAAGAGAAGCCGTATGAGGAGAGACTAAGGAGCTTAATATGTATACCCTTGAGGAAAGAAGGGAGAGGGGACATGATAGAAACTTTCAAGTACCTCAAGGGAATCAACAAAGTCCAAGAGGGTAGAAAAAGAGACTTGCAAGAACAAGGGGACACAATTTAAAGATAGAAGGAGGGCGGTTCAGGGGCAATGTGAGGAAGTATTATTTCACAGAGAGGGTAGTGGATGCATGGAACAGCCTTCCTGAGGAAGTTGTGGGGTCTAAAACTGTGGGAGAATTCAAGAATGCATGGGACAGACATAAGGTAATTCTTGTGGGGGGCAGGAAGATATAGGCTGTTGGTTAACTGGGATCTGCGGCCTATCCTGTAGGTAGGGAAATGGGCAGACTAGATGGGCCTAGAGGTACTTATCTGCCGTCAAAGTCTATGTTTCTATGTTTCTAGATGATATTGTTGCTGGGTAATAAACTCTGTGTCATAAAGAAACTCATATTCATACTAAACCCTAAGTGGCAGACTCTACCCATTGGAGCATGAACATAAGAACAGATGAAAAGGCCATCAAAATAAGGCCATGTTGATATATCTAGTCTGCTTGCACTGTGGGGTCCATAGCTAAGCTACTGACCCTGTCCCCCTCCTCAGTCATCTCATCCATTCCATCTGCCCTAATAGCAGCATGGTATCAGTCAGCATAATGGTCCACAGTATAGTGAAATTAATTCAAATTCCTACACCCCACTTAAAGTAGCAGTACTAGTTAACCAGAAAAAAATAGTAATTCTACCTATTTTTAGCAGCAATGTATTCTTGAGAATCTTACATTTTTTATTTATTTAACTTTGTTTACTGGGTGAGTGCACTGGTAACAAGTACCTTTTTCAGGCATGATCTGGTTTATTTTATTTATTTATTTAAACAGCAGTTTGGAAAACCTTTGAGCCATAGGCTCATTTACAAAGGTACCTTGTCACAGTAAGACAAACCAAAATACACAGTATAGCAGTACAACACATAAGTATAACAATAAAATTAAGACATAGATACAAACAAGCTGGTACAGGTAGGATGGATGCAAACAATACCAGAGTTGCAGAAGCACAGAGAAAAAGGAAAATAATTGTAGTGAATACATACAAATTTATAGCATGTTGTAGACAAACATGAGCACATTTGGTGCTAATACTTGTAAATATACAATGCGTTATACAATGTAGTATACAAAAATGCTTGTAATGTAAAAGACAATGGTAGAATAGAGGGTAGAGAAAGGAGGAGGCAGATGGAGAACAGAAAATGTGACTGAGATTGGTCAGTGGGTGCGAATAGCTAGAGTAAGGTAAGAGTTCATGACAAAGGGAGAGTATCAGAAGCAACAGCAGACTTGGGCAGAGGAGTAGTGTGACAAGGGTACTGTCCTTTAAGTATTTAGATATCCATTGAGATCCAACCCTTTGCTTTACAGGACATCTAGACATTATTTGTAAAAAATACACCAAAAATGTTTTGTTTTTTTTTGTACAGAAATATAAATGCTCTGACTTATGAGGCAAGGATGCTTACAGCTAAGCAAATATTGTTGTTAATTATGGACTATGGGGCACCCCTGTTCTTCAATCAGGGAAGTTCCTTTTTGTTAAAATACCTACTGATTCTAAACAACATTTGTAGATTTGGGCCCAGGGCCCCGATTAGAATACACCATTGTCTTCTATGAAAACATGAACATTCTATCTCCCAGACAGAGACTAGAACACAGCACTGCTGTTTTTGCATGCACTGTGCTTTTTAATTCATCTCCTGAATGTTTATCTGAGAAAATAATATTACACAGTGGTCCATATCTAACAAGAAACAGACTGGATACTCTAAATCCATTAAAACTGTCCTTAACTAAGTGCTCATTCTTCTGGTATGATCCGATGTTGTTAAACAATTTATCAGCTATAATTCAAAATGCTAACAGTATAACGCACTTTAAAAAATGATGAATTCTTATTATGGTAAATTGGCTCACTGTACCTGTAATGTAAATTGAATCAAGAAATTGTGACTATCGTATATTCGTTTTCTTATGTTATGTATTTATGAAGTCTTTTTACATCAAGCATGACTGAAAAAAGATTGAGCACAGTTCATTTCCTGGTACAAAATAAAAACAAACAAAAACAAACAAACTTTAGGAGTTTGGTAAAGGCATAAGATGGAGATGTTTTGACAAAAGGAGGTAAGGAGTTCCAAACTGAAGCTGTACGATAATTAAAGGAGCACTGACCCATATTTGTGCAAAACATGGCTATTATTATGTTGTTTTTAGTTGCAGAAGGAAAGAAGGTTGATTAGAGAGATTTGGCAAGTGAGGTAGGCAGGTGTCCCAGTATGCATAGTTTTCTTTACGAGGGTTGCAATAGTTAGATTGGATTTGATGTCAAGGGAAACCAATTAAGGGATTTGAGAGCTGTACAGTGGTGAACATTGGAGCTGCAACCTAAGGCAAATTTACATTTTTTATAATATAGTGTATTTTTGCTGTAGTGTGGATTTACTGGCAGCATCAATTACAACCAATCCATAATCTAATGATGGGACGAGGTTTGCCAGTACAATACGGGTTCTGGCCTCAGAAGTTAAGAAATGCTGAACATGGTAGAGAGCACCTAGCTTCTGATGTACGAAAGCGGTGGTATGTTGGAGATGATATTTGAAGGATAATGTAGGGTCAAGATGAACCCTGAGGTACTTGAAAAACAGTGTCTTAGCTAGGGGTATATCGTTGCTGGTAAGGAAACAGAAACTGGAGGATACCTTGTTTATTCTGTGCCTAGTCCCAAATAGCATGGACTGTGTCTTGAGAAGGTTAAGCACCATATTTTCCATTACAAACCAGTTTTGAAGCCTGACTAGGCAGAAACTGTGCGAAAGGTTAATGACATTAATGTCATTACTAGTGTGAAGAGAACTGCATCATCCATGTGTAGAAGGGTCTGCACAGGTTTGCAGACTGCAGGCATATTATTTTTGAAAATTGTGAACAAGAGGGGGACAAGAATAGAACCTTGCGGTATGCTGCTTGTGATGTTATTAACTCCTGAAAGTGTGTTTCTAGTCCTGACATCCTGAGTTCTGTCAGTCCAGTAGTCTTTGAAGCAGGCAAGTCCTGGTGGCCCTAGGCCGACAGCATCAAGCCAATTTTTTAGTTTCTTGTGGTCTACCAGATCAAAGGTCTTGGTCAGGACCATGAACACTGCACCTGTTACGAGGCCTTTGTCCATGGCATGGTAAATGGTATCAGTGAATTCTATTAGAGCAGTGTTGACACTGTGCCCTTTGCAGAAACCATGCTGTTCAGCACAGATAAGGTCATATTGGTGCAAGTGGTCCACTAGCTGCCGATGCACAATTTTTCTTGTAACTTTGCAAGAGCAGAAAGAAGTGAGATCAGGTGATGGTTCTCAAGAGATGTTTTATTACCCTTTTTATGAAGTGGGATGACAACTGAGAATTTCCATAGCATAGGCACTATCCCAGATGAGAAGGACATGTTGAGGAGTTTAGCAATGGGGAATGCAATTTGAGGTGCTGCTAGTTTGAGAAATGCAGGCAATAGTCTGTCAGGGCTGGCAGATTTGTCGGATTTTAGTATAGCCAGAAGTTTAAGAACTTCTTGAGCTGTATCTTCTTAGATAAAGTTGTGGTCTGAAGGGGTTGATTTTGTCAGTAAAACATAAAACTAGAGTACTGTGATCAGTCACTCCTGTGGATCTGCCAGCTCTATGGAAATATCGTGACAAAACAAAATAAAGCAGCGATACACAGGAAAAATAACTTCAAAAGACATGCTAATTTATTTGAACATACAACTAAGGTTCCTTGGAGCTTTGAGGGTGACAACTCTCTTTGTCAGGGTGGTGGAGTCTTACATTAAGTGGATCATTTAAACAGTAAAGTGCAGAATGATGAAATTCAAAAAATATCTAAGTAACTAATCACAAATGTGCTTACATATCAAGTGAATCAAGTGACACAATACCAAGCATTCCAGCGACTGAAATGCACCAATAAAGCATATACTTTATTGATATTAGTTAAAAATATATCAAATATTAGAGTCAACTTTTTCATTGTTTTTATATCATTTCTTTTTTGGTTAAAAAAACAAATTGAATATGAATACTTCAGTGTGATTACTAAAACTTAATTTCTAATGACATAAAAAAATAATTAGAGAAATACTTTTTTACATTATCTTGAATGGGTGGCAAGTGAATTATAGTTTAGGCATAACAATCTAATGAACTTAAACACATTGCATTAACATTTATATCCACTCACTCATTTACCCATGGATCGGCATTTTGTGACCTCAAATAGTCACAACACATTTCATTTATGTGATGAAACAAAAGTTATACCACAGCTGTTTAATCCGAATGCCCAGAAAATCCCATCTAAATCCCATTACAAATAGAATGGTGCAATAGTGATGCAAGATCTAATGTAATTGTAGTACAAATAATCAGATTCCAAACTGTATTAAACAAGCATTTATCAATGCCGAATGTTGTCTTGTTGGCATTGGCATTGGTAGTGCCTGAGTTAGAGATGCATAATAGGAATAGCAGTGAAGTATTGAAGTGATGCCAACCCCACCCCCACCCTCACCCTGTAAAGACCGATAGGCATTAGGTTGTGCCTTTGGGTTGTCAGCTATAACGCTCATGCCATTGTACCTCACCCTACCCAGTAGACACTGATAAGTGTCGTGGTGTGATTTGGGGTCCTTGGGCATTATACTTACCCCATTCCATAAGGAAATATGCTGAGGTGGGTGCAGTATAGGAGAATGAAGTGAACTGTGTGGCCGAACAGTACAAGGCACACCACAATGCCTGTCACTGGCTGCAGGGTGGGGGTGGGGTTGGAATGGTGTGAGCATTACAGTTGATGATCTCAAGTCACACCACTGACGCCTGTCAGTCTCTACAGGGTGGGGTGCTACAGTTGGGAACCCTAACACCATAGGCGTTTGTTGGTATTTTCACTCCAAATTTCCAACATGGACTTTTTGTGAGCCCACCTCATGAAAAGTGGCACAATCAGTTTGTTAGCTGAAAGGTGGTTTTGCACAGTGGCTATTCCATTTGGCAACACAGGGATGAAAACACATTTTGGGCAGGATGTAGAAAATGACAACTGTATTGTTCATGAGGAGGCGCAAAAAATGGCAATGCTGAAAATCTGGAGTGAAAACATGAAAAACTGGTGAAGTCATGAGCATGCATAGAAACTGTGCAACACACGTTCGTAACCCAAGTAATTTGGGGAGTTTGTTAGGCACACTTTTAACATAGGCATTTTGGGACCTCCTTTCATGAACAGTGGTGCTGTGATTTTGTTAATCTGTTCCAAAAGTTGATTTCCCACAGTGACCACACCATTGTGCGCCACAGATGTGTAAACACATTTTGGGCAGGATGTCAAAAATGACAGCTGTACTGTTCATAAGGAGGTGTGAAAAAATGCCAGTGTTGAAAATCTGACATGGAAATATTGCAAATTTGCGAAGTTACAAGGGTGCATGTAAACCGTTAGCATGCGCTTGTGGGGTCATTGTAATTTTATGGCCTATCGGCACCAAATTTCAAACATAGGCATTTTTTCAGGACCTCTGCTCATGAACAGTGTCACTGTCATTTCCTCAAACTGTCCTAAAACTGATTTCAAGATAGCGACTGCTACGACCGGCGCTGAAGTGTGAAAACACATTTCGACCAGGATATGTAAAATGACAGCAGTATTGTTCATCAGGAGGTGTAGAAAAATGCCAATTATGAAAATCTGGAGTGAAAATATTACAAATGCATGATGTTAAAAGCGTGCATGGAAACAGCGCAACCCATGCTCATAGAACAGCCATTTTGGGGATTTTTTCCACCAAATTTGCAACATAGGCTTTTTGAGAGCCCCCCTCATGAACAGTGGCACTGTCATTTCATTACTCAGTCCCAAAAGGTGATTCCACGCAATGGCTGTAAAATCACCATTCGTGACTGAATAACGCCATGACAGTGACTGAATTCATAAGGAAGGGTCTCAATAATCCCATGTTGAAAATTTGGTGCACAGATTCCAAAAAATGTCTGAGATATGCATTAAAGTTGAAAAAACCCTATTTATTCCATTATACAGCTTACTAGCATTTCCTCAGTTTGCGATCGGCTTTGAAGCGTGAAGACGTGCTCCTGGTCCACTGAAGATCATTGTGCCGGACTCTGGAGGTAAGTATGGGGTGAGGGGGTGTGGGGAGGCAGGGTGCAGAGATAGTGGGTGTGGGTTGTGGGAGGGGGACAGGGAGACGGCGAGGGACTGTTTTCTTTTTTCACAGGTTAAAAAAAACATTGTGGGACTGTTTTTATTTTTCCGGGAATTTGGCATGCTGGGGTGGGCTCCCAGCATGCCACCTAATTTTTTTTTGGGGGGATGCTTTAGCCAACGGGTGACTGGGCAACCCTGTCAGCACACAAGGAAAGCGGGGGGCCAGAGCCGAGGGGGATTGGGCACCCCCCTCGGCATATAACAAATGGGGGATGGAGTGCTTTATGCCAACTGGGAGTGGGCTCCCCCGTTGGCACATACATTGGGGCAGGGCATGCCGACAGGGGGATTGGGCACCCCCAAAGTCAGCATTATAGCTGGCAGTGTGCCGACATGTTTTTTTTCTGTCTCAGCAGGGTAAGCACATCGGGAGGTCCGCTGCGTGTGACGAGCTTTGCACACATTGCAGTGGACCTTTTCTTATATGTGCTCACCCACGTGGTGTGGTGCTGGCATGTAGGCTGATTGGTGAATGAGGGATGCACCTACTGATCCGTGCCCTGCATTCGCCCAACAGTGACTGCTCCTCCAAATGTGCTACTACCCCAATATGTTGGCTGCACATGCGTGAGCCAACATAAAAAAAATGGTAAGAGGGGAGGCTTTTACATTTTAGTGGAGTTATTAGTTTACAAATAAACACTTAAATCTAGTTCTTTATTCAAACCACGTGGGAAGAGCGAGTGCAGTGTGCAAATTCATTTTGACTCATTTTGAAACAATACTTTCTATCTGTCATCTTTCCTTAACAATGGCTTGACATGTTCTATGATCATACGAACATATGAACATATGAATGTACCAGCAGAAACAGACCTCCTGGTATATCAACATCTGCTCGAGTGTGCAGCTAGTGCCCTTAAGTTGCAGCTGCCCTGCCCCCTCCCCTTTTATCCACCCTCAGCCATTCTCAGCCTCACCCACTCCTACTCTCCTCTGTTCTCTGTTCTCTGTCCCATGCCCTTTTAATGCTACCCACAGTTTTGCATGATATCACCCTCTCTAGTAGGGTGTTCCACTTCAACACCACTCTCTTTGTGAAGTAATGCCTCCTCATCTCCCTTCTAAATCTTTCCCCTTCTAATCTTAGCCAGAGCCCTCTAGTGTCCCTTCCCTTTCTCAGTTTAAAAACCCCATGGCTCCGTTCTTGTTGATTCTCCTCAGATACTTGAAAGTTACGATCATGTCCCCCAACCCTCCCTCCTCTGGGGTGTACATATTCAGTTCCCCCAGCCTGTTCTAGTAGTCTTTCCCCTTCATTCCCTGTATCATCCTCATTGCCCTCTGCTGCACTCCCTCCAGTAGCTTTATATCCCACCTCAGATATGGCCTCCAGAACTGCACACAGTACTCCAAGTGCAGCCTGACCACTGACCTGTAGAGGAGCAAGATCACCTCCCTCTGCCTGGATGAGAAACCCCTCACTATTCACCCCAGCATCTTGTTCACCTTCACTGCTGCTTTCCTGCATTGGGCAGAATTGTTCATGCTCCATGTTATCATCACCCCAGGTCCTTCTCCTCCTCTGTGATCCCCAGCTTCACCCCCCCAACCAGTATTCTCTCCTTGGGTTCTTTGCCCCAAAGTGCATAACCTTACACTTCTTCACATTGAACCCCAGCTGCCACCTCTCTGACCACTCCTCCAATTTGCTTAGGTCTCCCTGCTGTTTCTTCCATCCCTCCTCCTCGTCCAGTACTGCACCCATTTTGGCATGTCTGTGAACAGACTTACCCTGCTCACCACTTCGTGTGCAATGTCTGAGATGAAGAGCCCAAATAGCACTGGGCCCAGCATCGAGCCCTGTGGCACCCCTCTCATCACTTGTCTAGGTGTTGAGAAGTCCTCCACCACCACCACCATCCATTGTAATCTCCCATGCAGCCAGTTTGTAATCCAGTTTGCTATCGTCACCCCCACTCCCATGCCAGTTAGCTTCTCCCCCAAGCCACCCATGAGGTACTGAATCAAAGGCCTTGCTGAAATCCAGGTTGAGGACATCCACTGCATGGCTCCCAGGGCCGGCTTTAGGGTTTTGGGGGCCCCCAGCAGAATTAGTGAAGTCATGGGGCCTCTCTACTTGGCCCACCTTTAGCCCATGTGTTTCACTGTAGCTCATAAGTGCAAGATTTTATTTGTGGTGATACTATAGGCAGGGAAAATGGGCAGACTAGGTGGGTCAAGCAGTAGCTATCTGCTGGCAAATTCTATTTCTTTGTTTCTATGTATAGCTTTAGTATAAACCAGTGGTATTTTAAAAAATTTTAGGAGGACACAGCACTGTCAGTTCTTTTGGCTCTTCTCCCCATCCCATCCACTGATGCCTATCCACCTCATACTGACTGGATCACAGCTTGTTGAGGTATTTCATGACATAACCAGAAGGATCTGCACAGTCCTTTACTGATGTTTTAAAAATATAGTAAGATAACATTTTTTTTTAAATGAATAAGGTAAACTTCTCTGGTTGGGGGGCCCCCTTGAGCAGGGGCTCCCAGCAACCGCAGGGTTTGCTGGTGCCTAAAACCGGCTATGATGGCTCCATCCAGCTTTCTTGTTACTTAGTCGTAATATTGTATTAGGTTAGTTTGACAGGACTTCCCCGATATTAACCCACGCAGCCTCACATCCTGGAGGTAATTGTCCTTTAAAAATGACACCAGCCTGTCCTTCAGTATCTTCTCCATAAGTTTGCCTACTATGGAAGTGATACTGACAGGCCGATTATTGTCCAATTTATCCCTTGGGCTGCTCTTGTGTATGAGAACCACATGGACCATCCTCCAGTCTTGAGGCACACATCCTGTATCTAGGGATGTGTTATACAGATCTGCCAGCAGTTTAGCCAACACCTCTGCCATCTCCTTCAGCACTCTGGGGTGGATACCATCTGGCCTTGGTGCCTTGTCCACTTTTAGTGCCCTCAGTTCCTTTAATACTCTACTTCCCTCCATCATTTCATCCATCACCTCTCCCACCCAACCCTCCTAGTCCAAGTTGGTAGTCATCCCCCCTTCTCCTCATGAATACTGTGTAAAATAATTTAGTGCTTCCACTTGTACCTCTCCCTTTTCTGCCCACTCCCACCCCTCTTTATCCTCACTATGTTATCCCTGCACTTCTTTTTCTCTCTGACATATCTAAATAAGTCTTTCTCCCCCCCCAATTTCCTGTGCTAACCTTAGCTCCCTTGAGGCCTTAGCTTCCCTCACCCTCTTGGTCACTTCCTTGGACCATCCTGCATCCTCCTCTCTGTCCTCCTCCTTCCCCATCCTTCTGAACCTCTGGCACACAGCTCTCTTTGCCTCACCCCCTCCATCACCTCACTGTTCAACCAGCATGGTTTCATTGCTCTGCTCCTCTTACTCTGTAACTTGGTGCAAGCTTCCTTCACCTCTATAATCCCCCATTTAATAATGTCCAATTTCTGCTCCACTTCTATCCCTGGCCCTATTCCCTCAAGTTTCCCTTTCAGTATCTTCCACTTCCTCCTGAACTTCGCCCTTCTGAAGTCCACCACCTTTGTTAGTGAGTCCCCTGACTCCCTGCTCACCATGACAGTAAACCACACCATTTGATAATCATTATCAGCAAGTGGGTTCTCCATCCTTATTTCCCTCACTGCCTCACTGCTCAACAGCACCAGATCAAGCGTGTTACTTAGCCTAGTAGGTCCAGTGACCAGCTGTGTCAGGATTCCCTCCTGGATCGTGTCCAGCAGCATCTGCTCCCTAGCACTAGAAGTGACTGGAGTACTCCAGTCAACCCCCGGCAGATTGAAGTCCCCCACAATGACCACTTTCCCCTTCCTGCATACCCTTCTGATTTGTTCGGCTAACTCCCTGTCCAGTTCATCTGCATGGGATGGCACCATGTACACCACCCCAAACCTCAGCTTGCTACCCTTGGAGTCTAGGAGCTGCATCCAAATTACCTCTGTTTTCCTTTCCTCCCCCTCTTCCTTTGTACATTTGATCCTGTCCCTCACATACATTGCCACCCCACACCACAGTCATTCCTGTACAATTTATACCCTGGGATTGCCAGATCCCACTCCCAGTATTCGGTGGCCAATGTTTCTGTAATGACTGCAATAGCCACCCTCCTCACTGCCAAGAGTGCCTTTAACTAAGCTGATTTGTTACCTATGCTTCTCTCATTCAGTGAGACCACCCTTCATTCTGTCCCCTTCCATTCCTTTCCATGCTTCTCTTCCCTCCAATTCCCCCCATGCAACTTCCCCAAATCCTTCCCTGCTAGCTTGGGGGGTTAGCTCATTTGGCTTCTCTCTTCAGGATCCCCACCTACCAGCTGTCCACTCACCACCCCCCTCCTAGTTTAAATTTAACTTTGTCACTATATAGCCCTCTAATGTCTGCTTTAATACCCCCTTCCCCCTATCCATTCAAGTGCAGCCTTTCCCCTGTTTATAGATCTTTACTGTCCCAGGTTCTGCCCCATCCACCCAGTACCCCGTACCCCTTGGATTGACACCACTCCACCAACCATGTGCTGAACTCCCCAATCCTCCCTTTCCTCACCATACTTACACAGGGTACTGGGAGCACATCTGAGAGAATCAGGAAATGTAAGGATGCTGAGTTACTATTGTGTTGATTAAAATAGTGTACTGCTATTAGAAATTCAAATTTATTGTTCCTAATATCTCTAGGATGCTCAAGGAACCTTTTTTTGCCCATCTAGTTGTGCAACCTACATAGAGAAGGCTTCACGGGCACTGTGCCACATAAACTATATATTCTGTTGAACAGTTTACAAAATGTATATTCATGGGTATATCAGGGATGCTTGTTGAGAACAGAAGTGAAGGTAGTAATAAAGAGATCCAATCTGATGTTAACATCAGAGGCAGCATCCAGAAAAGAACAGCTGATAAGAGATAAATCATTTAGAAAGAAGTAGAAATCAAAGTTGGAGCAGCTCCTACAAGAGATGAGCTTGGATAGAGGGTTTTGAGGGACACAGTTTTGCCCCTGGCAATAAATAGCCAGGTGGTCACAGACTGAGTCACTTAAAGTGCCAGAGGTTAGGATCCTTTGTGGCTTTTTTAGCAAAATCCAGTTGATCAGGGAGTGATTGCCAGATTTATAATTGAGTCTGGTAGACGTACTCAGGATTTGATGCAGCTGGGACGTTTCTAGGAGAGACTTGTACTGTGCTTCATTGACGAGCCCGTTCAAGTTATAGTCACCAAATACTATTACTCCAGAAGGAGGGAGATGATTCACCATAAGAAAAGGTCAGTTAGGCCATTCTGTCCTGTTTTGGGGAGGGTTGTAGACACAGCAGATTTTAAATTCTTGGGGCCCGTTGAGATGTTGATGAGCAGCCATTCACACTGTGAGTGGAGAGGTCCATGAATTTCAGCCTCTAGGTTGGAGTGGACATAGAACATTACTCCACCTCCCTTTTTGGAGGGTTAGTCCTTTTGTAGGGTGGTGTAGTTTGGAAGGGAGATTTCAGAGTTATTAATTGAAGGGGAGAGCTAGGTCTCTAGGAGTTCAAGAACATGGGGTTGTGTAATGAGGCATATGCCTCTAATTCATGCATTTTCTGAACCATACTTCAGGTGTTTAGGTAGATGATTCAAATGCCTTTGTGGTGTACCCATATCTGAGGGGATGTGGGGGTAGTTAGTAGTGATCCAGGGTTTGTTTCTACATCCCCAGAGAGTAATAGAAGAAGGTATGTTGTTGGGTCTAACAATGTTGTGACTGTTACAAAACTGGGGTATGTAGAGGGGCAGAGTAAAATCCAAGGGTGTTTATGTGTCTTTTAGAAATAAGTTCTGTGACCGGGAAATTGAAAGGATGTGGGAAAATGTGGCAGCTTGTGTTATTCTTGAGATCAAATGTACTTAGGGCAGCAGATCTTTGAAGAGCAGTGTCCAGAGTGAGAAATAATCAGTATAGGAGACCTAACCAAAGCTCTGTGTATGCCATCCTGGCAGGCAGGAGGTAATGGGATGAAGGAGAAAGGAGAGTGATGAGTGTATTGGCTGTAAGGAGGGTGTCAGACAAGGTGCAAGTGAAATAGGGTAGTGACTTTCTTGGGCAGGCAAATGTCTGAGTAGAGTGAAGGCAGGCAGATTAAAAGGGAGGAGATTGGCTAGTTGCATGGGGTGGGATAAGCCTCAGGTGAGATCCATTAGATTTCAGGGTGTTTGGTATACTGAAAGCTACCAAATGACACCTAAAGAAGGGAAAGGTGGGAGAGACCATGAGGCAATGAAAGGCAGGGGTGCACAAATTAGCTGATTGTTTTCACCTGTCACCACACCATAAACAAAGCACCAGCTTTGGGTGCGAGGATGGTTGGGGCCAGTGGGCAGAAAACAGTAAGTGATGGTGCGAAGCATTGCACCACATGCAGAGATGCAGGTAGGACAGGTTCATTACCTGGGGATTTGCTGGAGAGGTTAGCAGGCGTGAAGAGGGCTCCTTGTACTGTTGTCTGTCCTCGGGCCTCTTTGGAAGGGTTAGCAGCATTGCACAGCATCCTGGAGATGTGAACTGGGGAGAGAAGAGGGAGAGTTAGGTAGGCAGGGGCAGAGGCAGAATAGGTGTAACCTGACCTTGGGTGGAGGGAAGAGAGTGAGGGAGCAACCTCAGGAAGTGAAAGCTGGGAAAATGAAACAGGTGATCTGCCTAGTCCAGTCAATGCAATTGTCTAACTAGCACAAAATGGAGAACCTGAACACTGACTTTCTATACTGTTTGTGGTTTGCCTACCAACCTGAACCTATTATTTGGCAATTTTGCCGACAATAAAATTGGAATTTGCACCTGACAACTTTGTGGATTGATCTTCATTGGAGGTTACACTCCTGGCTCTGGAGTACAAGTGCACTTTTGTTGTTTCAAAATTACTGGTCTTGCAACCTTGCACTTGTACCCTGCCGAGGTCTAGAGTGCAGCACCTTTGGTTTGTTCCTAACATTCACAATACACATTTCAGAACAGCCTAGGGCCATGGCACTCTGAAACACATAAATACAGTCCCTGTCTGTATTTTCCCTCTGGCACTTCAAAAATATCAGGAGGGAACTTGCAATAATTTAAATCAAGTTTATCTACAGTGCTATCCCTAATGCTGCTTTTCAAACAGGTAGAACAATCCTAAAACATTACACAGTACTGCTGTTAAATGAATGAATAAGTGCCTGCACTTACAGTAATGTAGAAACAGACCTGTAACTCCTATACATTGCACTGCATGAATTAACCCTATTAATGGCAATGGAATAATGATAAATGTCAGGCATTTTCCTGTAATTGGGTCTATTAAGATTTGAGCAAGTATTCCATGCATTTTTTGAGTCAAAACCTCAATAAACTATATATTTTTTAACTCCTAACTTATTATTCTTTTAATTTAGCCATACATTGATAGTATGGAAACAATGTAATTGTCACATGATCAAATCCAAGATGGCCACCATGATACCCTCTAATGCTACTAGCTCGTTGACCATGACCCCCAGCGAATACTCGGGTGTAACATCTAAATTTCAAAGTACAGATTTAGTGGCAAAATATGTGTTTTATAAAAAAAATATGTAAGTATGACAATAAATTATGTCTTTTCATGGAATGTTGCTTTTTATTCAAGTATGTGTGCTGCGCCCAATTAAGGCATGTGGAGAACCGTCTATATCACTATGTTCTGTATGTCACTAAATCCATGAAGAAATGGTAAGAAATAGATAGAAATAATTGTCAAGGTGCTTGAGGAGTAAAACAAGCCATAGAATGGACAAATGACTTGATGCCTTGGTTCACATGACCCAAAACAAGATGGTGGCCACTTTTTAGTCATTTACAGTAACAAAACACACCCTTTCCAGATTTACATGAATACATGAATAAATGCATGTGAAATGTTGAATAGGTATGATGTTTAGCTGTTTGTTATAGATACAGGTGCCTGGATATAAGTTCTGAGCTGGAAAATTACACTGCACCTCCTTTGACTAATTCGGTGCTACTACTGTACCACCTATGGCACTATGTACTGTATGTCATTAAATCAATGAAGTAATGGCAGTAAATAGGCAGAAATACTTGTTAGGGTTGTTGAGGAGTGAAATAAGCCATAGAATGTGCAAATGACTTGATGCCTTGGGTCACATGACCCAAAACAAGATGGCGGCCACATTCTTGTCATTTACAGTAACAAAACACACCTTTTGCTTATTTGTATGGATAAATACATGTGAAATATTGAATAGGTGTGATGTTCAGCTATTTGTTATAGATACAGGTGCCTGGATATAATTTTTGATCTGGAAAATTACACCGCACCTCCACTTTGTCTCAACTAGGGTACCATACCTCACTACCAGGTCTGTGACCAGTTCAGGCCTGGGGTGTACTACCTATGGCACAATGTGCTATATGTCACTAAATCAATGAAGTAATGACAGGGAATAGGCAGAAATACTTGACAGGGTAGGTGAGGAGTAGAACAAGACATAGAATGGGCCAGTGACTTGATGCCTAGGGTCACATGACTCAAAACAAGATGACAGCCACATTCTTGTCATTTACAGTAACAAAACACACCTTTTGCCTATTTACATGGATAAATACATGTGAAATATTGAATAGGTGTGATGTTCAGCTATTTGTAAAGATACAGGTGGCCGGATATACTTTCTGATCTGGAATGTTACACTGCACCCCCAGTTTATCTCAAACAGGGTACCATAACTCACTGCCAGGGCTGTCACCAATTCAGGCCTGGGGTGTACCACCTATGTCACTATGTGCTTAATGTCACTAAATCAATTAAGTAATGGCAGGAAATAGGCTGAAATACTTTTTTGGGTAGTTGAGGAGTAAAATAAGCCACAGAATGAGAAAATGACTTAATGCCTTAGGTCACATGACCCAAAACAAGATGGTGGTCACTTTATAGTCATTTACAGTAACAAAACACACGTCTTGCTTATTTACATGGATAAGTACAAGTGAAATGTTGAACAGGTGTGATATTTAGCTGTTTGTTATAGATACAGGTGTCAGGATATAATTTCTGATCTAGAATATTATACTGCACCCCCAGTTTATCACAGATAGTGTGCCATACCTCACTACATGGGCTGTGACCACTTCAGGCCAGGGGTGTACCAACTATGACACTATGTGCTATATGTCACTAAATCAATGAAGTAATAGCAGTAAATAGGCAGAAATACTTGTCAGGGTAGTTGAAGTGTAAAACAAGCCATAGAATGAGCAAATGACTTGATGCCTTGGGGCTCATGACCCAGAACAAGATAACATTATTTACAGTAACAAAACACACCTTTTGCTTATTGACATGGATAAATATAGGTGAAATGTTGAATAAGTGTGGTGTTTAGCTGTTATTTATAGGTATAGAATCCTGAATGTGATTTCTGATCTGGAACATTACACTGCACACCCAGTTTATCTCAAATAGGATACAATACCTCACTACCAGGACTGTGACCAATTCAGGCCTGAGGTGTACTACCTATGGCACTATGTGCTGTAAGTGACTAAATCCATGAAGTAATGGCAGTAAATAGACAGAAATACCTTTCAGGGTAGTTGAGGAGAAACATAAGCCATAACATGGGCAAATGACTTGATGCCTTAGGTCACATGACCTAAAACAAGATGGTGGCCACTTTTTAGTCATTTACAGTAACAAAATGCACCTTTTGCTTATTTACATGGATGAAAATATGTGAAATGTTGAAAAGGTTTGATGTTTCAATGTTTGTTATAGATACAGGTGCCTGGATGTGATTTCTGATCTGGAACATTACACTGCACCCCCAGTTTATCTCAAATAGGGGACCATACCTCACTGCCAGAGCTGTGACTAATTCAGGCCTTGGGTGTACCACCTATGGCACTATGTGCTATATGTCACTAAATCTATGAAGTAATGGCAGTAAGTAGGCAGCAATAATTATCAGGGTAGTCGAGGAGTAAAATAAGCCACAGAATCTGCAAATGACTTGATGCCTTGGGTCACAAGATGATGGCGACTTTATAGTCACTTACAGTAACAACACACACCTTTTGCTTATTTACATAGATAAATGCATGTGAAATGTTGAATAGGTGTGATGTTTAGCTGTTTGTTATAGATACAGGCACCTGGATATAATTTCTGATCTGGAACGTTATACTGCACCCCATTTTATCTCAAATAGGATACCATACCTCACTATCAGGGCTGTGACCAATTCAGGCCTGGGATGTACCCCCTATGGCACTATGTGCTATATGTCACTAAAGCAATAACATAATGGCAGGAAATAGGCAGAAATACTTGTCAGGGTAGTTGAGGAGTGAAATAAGCCACAGAATGGGCAAATGACTTGATGTTGTGGGTCACATGACCCACAACAAGATGGCGGCCACTTTACAGTCATTGACAGTAGCAAAACACATCTTTTGGGAATTGACATGGATAAATATATGTGAAATGTTGAATAGGTGTGATGTTTAGCTGTTTTTTGTAGATACAGGTGCCTGGATGTGATTTATGATCTGGAACATTACACTGCACACCCAGTTTATCTCAAATAGGGTACAATACCTCCCTACCAGGACTGTGACCAATTCAGGCCTGAGGTGTACTACCTATGGCACTATGTGCTGTAAGTGACTAAATCCATGAAGTAATGGCAGTAAATAGAAATACCTGTCAGGGTAGTTGAGGAGTAAAACAAGCAATGGAATGGGCAAATGATTCGATGCCTCAGGTCACATGACCTAAAACAAGATGGTGGACACTTTATAGTCATTTACAGTAACAAAACACACCCATAAGTTATTTACATGGATAAATACATTTGAAATGTTGAATAGGTGTGATGTTTAGCTGTTTGCTATAGGTACAGGTGCCTGGATATAATTTCTGATCAGGAATATTACACTGCACCCCCATTTTATCTCAAATAGGGTACCATACCTCACTACCAGGGCTGTGACCAATTCAGGCCTTTGGTGTACAGTAGCAGCACCGAATTTGTCAAGCAATTTTGTAAGATTCCCTATTTATCCTTCACAAAATGTAGGGGGAAAAATCCTCTAAAATTCTTTTTGTTATACCTACAGAAAGAGGCCAGTTCTTATTACAGTACTTCAATGACATCTGGTAGATTTTCAACTGCACTATCAGATTAGACAACATTCTCTGGGTAGCAGGGAATATGCTAACAAACAAAACAAAATCCCTAACTATAGGTTTCACAATTCTCAATAGGGATTTTTAAAAATTCTTAAAAATCCCTCAACTAATTTGGTGTTACTACTGTACCACCTATGGCACTATGTGCTATATGTCATTAAATCAATGAAGTAATGTCAGAAAATAGGCAGACATACTAGTCAGAGTAGCTGAGGAGTAAAATAAGCCATAGAATGGGCAAATGACTTGTTGCCTTGGGTCACATGACCCACAACAAAATGGCAGCCACTTTACAGTCATTGACTGTAACAAAACACACCTTTTGCTTATTTACATGGATAAATACATGTGAAATGTTAAATAGGTGTGATGTTTAGCTGTTTTGAATAGATATAGGTGTCTGGATATAATTTCTGCTCCGGAATGTTACACTGCACCCCCAGTTTATCTCAAATAGGATACTATACCTCATTACCAGGGCTGTGACCGGTTCAGGCCTGGGGTGTACCACCTATGGCACTATGTACTGTATGTCACTAAATCAATGAAGTAATATCAGTAAACAGGCAGAAATACCTATCAGGGTTGTCGAGGAGTAAAATAAGCGATTGAATGGGCAAATGACTTGATGCCTTCAGTCACATGACCCAAAACAAGATGGCGGTCACTTTTTAGTCACTTACAGTAACAAAGCACAACTTTTGTTTATTTACATGGATAAATACATGTGACATGGTGAAAAGGTGTGAGGTTTCAATGTTTGTAATAGATATAGGATCCTAGATGTGATTTCTGATCTGGAACATTACACTGCACCCCAGTTTATGTCAAACAGGGTACCATACCTCACTACCACGGCTGTGACCAATTCAGGCCTGGGGTGTACCACCTATGGCAGTATGTGCTATATCTCACTAAATCCATGAAGTAATGGCAGGAAATATACAGAAATACTTGTCAGGGTTGTTAAAGTGTTCAACAAGCCATAGAATAGGCAAATGACATGATGCCTTGGGTCACAGGACCTAAAACAAGATGCCAGACACTTTCTAGTAATTTACAGTAACAAAACACACCTTTTGCTTACTTACATGGATAAATACATATGAAATGTTGAATAGGTGTGATGTTTAGCTGTTTGTTATAGATACAGGTTCCAGGAAGAGCAGCATCTTGGTAGAGTGCATGCCTGGCATGACAGCAGGTAGGGTGCAGCACCACATCGGTAGGTGTGGACAGAAGGTGGGGGGGGACCACACATCATTGTTCTCCTTGGAACAAATTATCTGGAAGGAAAGCAGATAGAGGAGGTTCAGGACAGCTTCAGAGAAGTGTGGTGGTTACACAGAGAGGAGGGAAGCACAGTAGCATTCTCAGAAGTTATGCCAGTGCCAAGGGCAAGTACTGTCAGAAAAAGGAGAATCATGGACATCAACAAGTGGATGAGATAATGGTGTGAGTCCATGGGGTATGGCTGGGTGGGAGAGTAGGGCAACACATGGGAAAACCCAGATCTGTATGCAGGGAACAGGCTACAGCTAAGAAAGGAGGGTTCGGGGGTGTTAAAGCAGAGACTGAGGGAATTTATCTCCAAAAAGTATAATTTAAACTTGTTGTGGGGGGCTAGGGAGATGGAGTGAATCAGGAGGGTCAGAAGACCTCCCCCAATAGCAATGATAGGGCCTTCATTGTATTTGATGGGGGGAGGGGAGAGTAAGGCGGCAGCTGGGAGAGAGTCAGGGTGGAGGGTGGTATCACTAAATGCTAGGAGCCTGGGGAATAAGATGTCAGAGCTGCAGGCACTGCTGGCAGAAGGCGCCATCACTGAGACATGGGCATCCCAAATCCATGACTGAAACTTGGTCATCCCAGGGTTTAAATTATTCAGGCGGCACATAGAAAAAGGTAAGGGGGAGGGGGGAGTAGCTGTTTACATAAGGCAATGGATTGGATGCATCAGGGATGAGGGGGAAGAAGGTAGGTCAGAAGTTATTTGTAAACAATGGCATGCCCCAAAGGGGGCTACAGTCCGATTAGGGGTTGTTTATAGGCCCCCAACCCAGAGGTTTGCAGAACATTCATCTTCTGTTCCAATAGGTAGGCCTTCAGAGCCTTCAGGCATCTGATGTGAGTCCTGCTGGTGAAGCTCCTGTAGGTCTTGCAGGCAGCACTGTCGTGGTCAGGCCCCAGACAGAAGAAGCACTTCTGGTGGCCTTTCTTAGATGGAATTTGGCAGCCACAGGCACACTTCGTCTTCTTGGGACTGGAGGAGGAGACACCAACGATGGTGAAGACATATGCCGGAAAGGAGATCAGAAGAAAGGAGAAAAGGCGTAAAACAGTTTGAAAGAACGGAACAAATCTGACAAACTTTACTTGAACTGCAGTAGCACTCACTAAGGCTTTCCCAACGAGTGCGGGTCTGCGGCGGGAAAAGAACTGTGGTGGAGTCGGAGTCCACCCCTTTTATAGCGTGACCAATGTCAGGGTGGAGCCGACATCGGGGGGGAACTGCTAGCTAAGTTTTTTCCTGTGGGTCCTAAGGCCTGCGGCATTAGTCCTAATGGTTACAGCCTGCTGCAAGAGCTCCCCCTTGAAGTAAGATCATAAAGCCACAGAAGTGTCAGCTAAAACAAGCTAGTTCACCACGATCACTATGGGAATCCGGTCTATTGACTCTGGCAACAATGATGTCTGTGACAGGGCAAGCTGCTATGGTGGAAGGCCCTCTTCTGACCACACTAGATGGTCCACTCTTGACCCAGGCACCAAGGATGTCTGAGATGGGCCAAACTGCTATGGCAGAGGCCCTCTTCTTTTTTTAATTATTTATTTATTTATTGATTTTGCAAGTAAAACTAACAAAGCAAAATTGTACATAGGAGGATAGTATAAAGGTTTACAGTACAGACAATATATTCTTATAAAGATCTTGTGTCCGACATCCCCTTTTGCGGTACAACATGTGGGGGAATTCCAAAATTAAAACGTATACTGAATAATTTCACCCATCGCATGCAGCTAGGAAGACCAACAGGGAATCTTAACAGATTGAGCAAATAGGTTTTCCCTGTTACCAAAGCGACTATAAAGTCATACTGATTCCCTCAATTCAGTCTACTTATATACCTATTCCAATCTTATACCCCAAACTCCCAGAGAAATTAAATATTCATTTCCCCTTTACTAGACAGATCCTGAATCATTATAAAGCACTAGCAGCATTGAACAGGAGTTAAGTAAAATATTTGTTTAAACCCTCAAGTGGCCTCCCCTTTTACTCCCAACATGAAAAGAACAGCAATAGAAGAACTAGATATAACAGCTCCCTCATTTTTTTATAACGTATTACAAATGCAAGTGGAACTGAACTTAACCTGCTGTAATAACGGCCTCACATATATTTTCCCCAGAGTAGTGAAGACCAGTGGAACCATGTTAAATAGTAAAACGAATCAAAATTAGCTTAACAGTTGCATTTATCACAAAGCGGGATCCAGATTACAGTCCAAAATAAACAGTCTATGCACGATGCTCTCAGTTCTAAAAATGGGCCATTAACTAGCATAGGCCCAGTCCCCACAGCATGAGTCTACTTTAACCGGATACCCCAGATGATCAGTCGCCGTCAGACGAGGTTCATTCTTCTTCTACTCCCTCCAGCTCCAATTCAATCTTCCGGACCATCTTGCCAGCGTCCTGCAGTTCACTGAATAAATACTGATGCCCATTCCACATTAACCGGAGTTTAGCCGGAAGAAGTAGCTGGTGCTGCACTTTAAGTTGATGCAGCCTGCTCCTCGGCCCATTGAAGGCCTTGTGACGTTGGTGGGTGCTGAATGAGAGGTCCGGAAACAGCATGACTTCATCTTTGCCATATTTCAGGACTCTACGGTGCCAGGCAATTGCAAGAGCCCGATCTCTGTCACCAATTCCTGCGCACACTATTAGGAAGGTTCTTGGAGTTGATGAATCCGCTGCAGCTCTTCTAGGGGTAATTCTGTAAGCCTTTTCCAGGGATTGACTAGGTTTGTCAAGCCTCAGTATGGCTGGCAAAAACATTCTAGCAAAGATCAGGCTGTCTTCCCCTTCAGCATTCTCTGACAGTCCGATGACTCATAAATTACGCTCTCTTGCCTGGTTCTCTGCCTCCAGCCTTTGACGAAGATGCGAGTTTTCTTTTATTAATTTAGTAGTGGCATCTGTCAATTTAAGGATGGAAGATTCAGAGCGTTGAACAATAGCTTCACATTTCTCCATTTTGGTTTCCAGAGTAGAGATACTTGGAGTGAAAGTATCGAACTTTTATCTAAGTCCTGCACTGTTTTCACAAGCTGATGAAGTGTGGAAAGTATGGAAGCTAGTGAGGCCTCATCCGGTATCTTATCAGTTGAGTCCCCTGCTTCTCCATGCTGATCAGGCCTCTCCTCTTTGTTCTGTTTTTTAGTAGCAAAAAAGTTGCCAGCTGGAGCCCCAGCCCCTTTAGTTTTGCCCATCTTGTCAATTACAGTTAATCCAAGCACTCTAGAGCAGTTTCTGGTATTTTAGAAAAGAATAGGTTTGAGTTTTAATAGTTTTTAAAAAATCTTCTCTAGGAGCTTCAGGAGTTTGCTGCTTCCTCTCAGCAGCTCAGCAGCACCCCCCAGAGGCCCTCTTCTGACCACCCTTGATGGTCCACTCTTGACCCCGGGGCCAAACATGTCTGTCACCCCACTCCCAGGCCTGAGTAGTAGTCACCTGCCTGCCCTCCCTGGATCTGTTAAAACATTCACCAGCCCCTCTGACCCAGGTACAACCATCACCAGTCATCCCTTCCTAGCCAGAGTACAGCAGTCACCAGCCTCCCCCCCCCGGCTCGGTTACAAACATCACCAGCCCTTCCATTCTAGGCCCAAGTACAGCTGTTAATTACCCTCCTTCCCTCTCCGGCCTGAGTACAACAGTCACCAGCAACTCACCCACAGGCCAGGTACAACGGTCACCAGCCCTTCCTCTCTGGCTTGAATACAGAAGTCACCTGCCTTCCATATCAGACCAGATACAACAGTCAGGTAAGTCCCCTTCCATTTTAACTGGCCTTGGATGGCCTAGAGCTCCCTCTCACACTTGCTGCTGCCTTCTGCTCCTGCTCTGCCGGCCAAACACTGAACAGCTCTTGCTGTTCAAAAAGGGTTGAGGATTCCATCTCAGAATCCCCATGAGCCCATCCCTGCCTGCACTCCCTCATGACCGGGCCCACGAGACCAGGTGCCCAGCGCAAGATAATGGGAAATGTGCAGGCAGGGGAAAAATCTCTTTATTTTTAAAATGGAGCTCTGCTGGGGATTCACTTTTGGGGGGTTGGGATAGCTGGCTTGGGGCCCTCCCTACACCCTGGGCACCTTCCTATCACCCTGGATCCAAACCACCTGGCTGCCCCTATCTGGAGGGCACCAGGACTCTGGGGCACTACACAGTCACCAGCTCTCCCTCCCCGGCCTGGGTACAGCACTCATCTGACTTCCCTTCCCAGCTACAGCAGTCATCTGTCCTCCATCCCAGACCAGGTTAAACAGTCTCCAGCCCCCCCCAACCAGAGTACAACCATCATCAGCCTCCCCTTCCTTGCCCATGCACAACAGTTAACAGTACTCCCTTCCTGTTAATCTGTAGAATTTTTACTTTTGTGTGGGTGCCACATTTGCATAACCTGATTGGAATGTTACCAGTGAAGATAATAACCATCTTATTGGACCTTAGGAGGTTGTCCAGTCCAGTGTAGGAAGGTGGGTAGATATTGCATCAGAGGAGGTATTACCGCACACAATATCTGGCCCATTTATTTTCTCAGGCAGGATCCACTTCACCATTTCTTATTTGATCTGGGCTAACCCCTACCACAGAGAAAGAATGAAACCTACACCCTCAGCCAGGTGGTCCCTGTACAGTCACCAGGTAGTGATTTGAACCCAGATATGGTGACATAAAGGTCACACACATTTATTGGAAATGTTAAGTTGTGCTGTTTGGCAGACAGTTGGAATCTTACAGAAAGATTTGATTATGTCAGTGTTTTCTTTCATGTTTCATTTGTATGCAAAATCAAACTTGGATCACATAACTAACTGTGCATAAAAATGCTCCACCACTCATGATTATTCAATGCTTAGGAGTTAGTTGTATATGCATCTTTTGATAAATTGAAATCAGTAAGTATCTTAGCTTTATCTGAGAACACAAAAGTATAACACTGATTTAAAGAGAAACTTCAGTGATAGTCTAAAAAGTTAAAGCTTGTAGTCATTATATGCAGTATTAGACCTGAAAATGTGTATGCATTTGTTATTTCTGGCCAAGGTTTACTCTGACTTCCATAATTTGGATTTGTTTTTGAGCCCTGCTGCACTTGCCATTGCTGTTTAGCTGCTGGGCTGCTGGCTCCTGATGACATCATTGTAGGATAGGGGAGTGACTCACACTGTGCAGTACCATGCAGTTGCAACAACGTTGCAAGGGAAACCTACCAGTACTCTGTGTACATACTGTGTTCCCCCTTCCCCACAACACCCTGTTAGCAATGCATTATGCCAAAATCCAAATGCCTTGTCAGTATGTTTATTTTGTTTGTTTTTTGTGAAATTGACTCTGCCCTACAGTGATGTCAGCAGTGCAAGCCTAGGTCCTCAGAAACACCAGGCTTGCTATAGAAGCCCTGGTACACCCTGCAGTTTTTAGCAGCTCAGAATGCAAAAACTAACTGCAGCAGACAGTAATGAAATATAATTCCAGAATCAATGCAAAAAGGGGTAATTTATGCATGAAAGTCAAAAGGACTGGTGAAGGTCCTCTTTAAAAAGCTCCTAGCAGAAATTTGTTCAGCTCAACAGTACACATGAAGAGTAACACCTCAATTCAGATGATGAGGAAGAGGTTAAAAAAAGTTCACACTGGCAGTTAGAAGCATATGCCAGCTAGCCTCATATTGAATACAATGTTTAGCATAACATTCTTAGCCTGGAATTTTGGAGAGCAGGGTTACCATAGCAATTAAGGAAAAGGTTACAAAACGTATGCTAAAAAAGGAATACTGAACCTATACAGACAGCATGTCTAAGTTCAAGCTTCTTTGTAAAACACAAATCTTTTTCTGGCCTGAAAAGACACACTAGGCTGAGGCTTGGTTTCCAATATTTGGTTAGTAACTGAATGTGAGTGGCAAAAAGCTCACATGTGTTGAAATGCTACTCATACAATAAATGCTACTGCACTTGTATACCAATAATTTTTATGTTGATTGCGCGCATTTGCAAGAAACATGTAGCTGCAGGTTTCTTCACAAGCAGGTTGTGGAGGCGCGGCACTGTTGTGGCCAATGCCCCCACAGCCTGCAAAGGCTTCTCCCGCTTCCCCCAATGCCGTGACATACTGCTGCTCACACTAGTTCAGCCAGCGTGCCACCAACTAGTGAAAATTTAGCCACAGCAATCGGGGCCGCTTCGTCAGTGCAGCGTCAGCCATCCGCTGCAATGAGGAGCCGACGTCATTGCAGGGTGGGATCTAGAAACAGTGATATTGTATGTGAACATGGCGGTGGCTAGCCGCCGCGGTTCACAAACAATATTACCCAACGTTTGTTGCTGACAGGGCCCCAAACCCTGTTGGCTTCTGTGTCCCAATGTTTATTTTGCCGATGGGAGGCCACTCCCCGTCGGCATTGTCTGTACACCCCTCACTTTTACTGTCTGGGTCATCGGGTGCCCAATCCCGCCGTGGCATAATGTAATTCATCCCCTTTGTTGTAGGCCGACGGGTGCCCAACTCTATTAGTTACAGCTGCCACCCCAAAGAAAGAGACTTGGTGGCACGCTGGAAGCCCACCCCAGAGTGCCACATGCCCCTTTGAAATAAAAATGGTCTGCAATGTCTTTTTTTTAACCCTGTAAAAGGAAACTGTCCCTGGCGGTCTCCCTGCCCCACCGCACCCTCGCCTACCCACTCGCACCCTGCCACCCCACCCCCCACCCCATACTTACCTCCGGAGCTCAGCGTGATGATCTTCGGTGGACTGGGAACACGTCTGCACTCTTCAAAGCCGACAGCGAACTGAGGAAATGCTGGTAAGCTGTATAATGGAATGAATAGGGTTTTTCCAACTTTAATGCATATCTCAGGCATTTTTTGGAATTTTGGCACCAAATTTTCAACATGGGGTTTTTGGGACCCCTCCTCATGAATTCTGGAACTGCCATGGCATTCATTGGCCCCAAAAGGTGATTTTGTGGTCACTGCGTGGACTCACCTTTCGGGGCTGATTAACGAAACAACACTGTCAGCGTTCATGAGGTGGGCTCTCAAAAAGCCTATGTTGCAAATTTGGTGGAAAAAATCCAAAAAAATTACTGCTTTATGAGCGTGCATTGCGCAGTTGCCACGCACGCTCATATCTTCGTGAATTTGCAATATTTTCAAGCCAGATTTTTAACATTGGCATTTTTTCACACCTCTTTGTGAACAGTACAACTGTCATTGTTCACATCCTGGCCAAAATGTGCTTTCGCCCTTCCGGCACAGAATAGCATGGCCGCTGTGGGAAATCAGTGTTCGGGACAGATTAAGAAAATGAGAGTGACACTGTTCATAAGTAGAGGTCCTAAAATACCTATGTTGAAAATTTGGTAACGATACTCCATAAAATGACTGTGTTATGAGCGTGCATTGCACAGTTTGCACCATGTGCATAACTTTGCGGATTTATAATATTTTCACTCCAGATTTTCAATATTGCCATTTTCCCACACCTACTTATGAACAGTACAGCTCTCATTTTTCCCATCCTGGCCAAAATGTGTTTTCACACTTCCAACGCAGAATAGAGCGGTCGCTGTGGGAAATCACTGTTTGGGACAGATTAAGAAAATGACAGTGACACTGTTCATGAGCAGAGGTACTAAAATGCCTATGTTGAAAATTTGGTGATGATAGCCCATCAAATGACTGTGTTACAAGTGTGCGTAGAACTGTTTCCATGCACACCTGTAACTTCACAAATTTGTAATATTTTCACGTGACATTTTCAACAGTGGCATTTTTTCACACCTCCTTATGAATAGTACAGCTGTCTTTTTTCACATCCTGGCTAAATAGAGAATACAGGATAGGTAACCATGCAAAACCAGTGTATTTTGCCACAGAGGGGTCTGATTCCTGTGACCTCAAGAGCGAAGCTCAAGAGGTCCTTGGGAATCAGACCCCGAGGTGGCTGAATGCACAGTTCTGCATTCGGTTAATCATCCTGTACTTTTTATAGTGTATGGTGCCCCACAAAATATTTTTAATACATTTTTAGGCTTCCAACATGTATTATACTTTTGGATAAAGAAATTGTTGTCTCCCCTTGCTAGGAGACAGAGTTGGGTGGTTGCTAGGGACTGAGCTTCCCTAACATTGCAGCGCATATGCCCATTGGTTGGTGCTCTGCTGAAGGTGGGATTAACAAAAAAAAAAAACATGTTGTCAGAACCTTTTGCTTAGCAAGAAAAATTACTTTCCTATGGCCAAGAAAACTGTTAGTAATATACAATATCTGGTTGATTCTGCATTTAAATTAACAGTGCCTGTTTTAGAAAACCGCCGCATTAGTTTTTCAGGCTGTTGTGAATAATGTTGAAATGTGGCAGTTTTCTATTCAGTATTTCAACCCGCTGCTTGAGTTTTTGAATCTAAATGAATGGAACACTGTTCTGCAAATACGGTCAGTACAGTGTTCCATTCATTCTGCTGACTATGGTAGAACAGCGTTTTTGAAAGGCTGGATTTCTGGTGAGAACAATGTTCCACCATACACTATAATATGTTTTTGCACTCCTGCTGGAGAATAGCATGGTCACTGTGGGAAATCAGTGTTTGGGACAGATTAAGATCGACCGAGTGAGAGGGGGGAGTGACCGAGCTCAACTAAGCTCTGTCGGGACTGCTGCGGATTTGTTTGTGGGCAGACAAAGGCCCCAACACAAGAGCCCAGTACAAAAGGACAGCCTGCAGCCCTGGGAGAAACAGAATGAGTGAGCAAGTGAGGGAGGGGGAGTGAGCAAACTCACCGCAGTGCTGTCAGGACTGCTTCGGATATCTTTGTGGGCAGAAAAAGGCATCAATGCAGGCAGGGACCCAGTGTAAAATGCCAGCCTGCAGTGGTGGGAGAAACAGTACAAGCGAGTGAGACAGGGGGACTGAGTGAGCTCAACAGAGCTCTATCAGTACTACTGCAGATTTCTTTGTGGGCAGAAAAAGGCACCAATGCAGGCAGGAGCCCCGTACTAAAAGGCAGCTTGCAGTGTCAGGACAAACAGAATGACCGCATGAGAGAAGGAGACTGAGCAAGCTCAATGGAGCTCTGTCCGGACAGCTGCGGATTTCTTTGTGGACAGACAAAGGTGCCAATGCAGCCAGGAGCCCCGTACAAAAGTGCAGTCAGCAGCACCAAGAGAAACGGAATGAGCGAGCGACAGAGCGGTAGTGAGCAAGCTCAATGGAGCTCTATTGTGACTGCTGTGGATTTCTTTGTGGGCAGAAAATGCGGCAACACAGGCAGGAGCCCAGTACAAAAGGCCAGCTTGCAGCATGGGCAGGAACGGAATGAGTGAGTGAGAGAGGGGGAGTGAGCAAGCTCAATGGAGCTGTGTCAGGACTGCTTCAGATTTCTTTCTGGCCAGAAAAATCCGCCAATGCAGGCAGAAGCCCAGTACAAAAGGGCAGCCTGCAGTGGCAGGAGACACAGAATGAGCGAATGAGGGAGGGGGAGTGAGTGAGCTCAAATGAGCTCTGTTGGGACTGCTGCAGATTTGTTTGTGGGCAGAAAAAGGCAGCAATGCACGTGGAGGCCCAGTACAAAAGGGCAGCCTGCAGTGGCAGGAGACACAGAATGAGCGAATGAGGGAGGGGGAGTGAGTGAGCTCAAATGAGCTCCGTTGGGACTGCTGCAGATTTGTTTGTGGGCAGAAAAAGGCAGCAATGCACGTGGAGGCCCAGTACAAAAGGGCAGCCTGCAGTGTCAGGAAAACCAGAATGAGTGAGTGAACGAGCTGAACGGAGCTCTATTGTAATTGCTGTAAAATTTCTTTGTGGGCAGAAGAAGGTGGCAACGCAGGCAGGAGCCCATTAGAAAAGGGCAACCTTCAGCGCCGGCAGAAACGGAATGAGCGAGTGAGAGGAGGGGAGTGAGCGAGCTCAACAGAGCTTTGTCGGGACTGCTGCAGATTTGTTTGTGGGCAGAAAAAGGCGCCAACAGAGGCAGGAGCCAAGTACAAAAGGGCAGCCTGCAGCGCCAGGAGAACCAGAATGACTGAGTGAGACAGGGGAGTGATCAACCTCAACGGAGCTCTGTCGAGACAGCTGTGGATTTCTTTGTGGGCAGAAAAAGCCACCAACACAGGCAGGAGCCCAGTACAAAAGGGCAGCCTGCAGCATCAGGAGAACCAGAATGACTGAGTGAGACAGGGGGCGTGAGCGACCTCAACGGAGCTCTGTCGGGACAGCTGCAGATTTCTTAGTGGGAAGAACAAGGTGCCAATGCAGGCAGGAGCCCAGTACAAAAGAGCAACCTGCAGCACCGGGAGAAACAGACTGAGCGAGTGACAGAGGGGCAGTGAGCAAGCTCAACAGACATACACGATCAACATTCGCCATTGACAAATGCTTGTTTATTGTGTGGCTGCTCCTGCTCTCTTGATGGCCATCTTCTGGATGGGCCCTCCCCTGCTTAGTCACCTATCATCTCTTAAATTAACCTCTAGATGCCACCAGGGTTGGAGGGACTAGAAAGTTTCCCAAAGCAGGATCAAGCCTGGCCTTCTCATACAGTGGTGCCAAGCCTGTGAAGGGCAATGCATCATCCTGCCTAGCAAGTTGTTTTCCTTACAGTTTTCTCTACTGGGGCATCTGAGTAAAATGGTGCATTTGCTGGTGCCACATTATTGTGTTGGTTCTCAGCTGGAAGACAGGCATACTGCAAATGATCACATAGAAACATAATTAGTTGGCAGAAAAAGAATGTTGAATCTGCCCTTCTTTTCTATGCTTATTTGGTCTCCTTATTGCCTATCTGGTCTCAGCCCCCACCCACACACCCACAATTTGATTCCAGTTCTCCTTTATACTTATCTCATGCATGCTTTTAGCCAACCACTATTTTTATTCTGATCACACCTTCTGGAAGATTGTTCCATACATCCACCACCCTCTCAGTGAAGAAAATGCTTCCTCATGTAACCCCTAGGGGCACTATCCCAAGGGCTGCTACCCCTGCCTGCTTGGCTAGTTGCAGGTTAAGGGGCCTGGGTACTGAAATGGGTGCCTCCACCCGAAGGACAGGGTTGTTAGTAGCAAGGCTAACCTGGGTACAGCCCTCTGGGACACTGTAACTCCCCCTCTTTCCCCTCTAGTGGCCAAGACAATATGCAACAAACAGTTTCACAGTAGCCCCTATTCAGCATACAAATCCCCACACTGTTTGCACTTACCATAAGGGCTGGTTCCACCAGTTCGACCCTGGAGACTTCCTGTAAAACAAAGCTAGGCACAGCAAATAAGAACAGTACAGTGCTTTTTATGCAGACTGGAACCACAGTCAGATTAAATGCAAAAAGAGTTCGATCTGATTTATTCCAGGGAATTGAACAACGGAGGGCATAATCAGATGGATTGATTCTAAAACTGATCTAGTCAGGCAATTAAGCATGCACTTTTAGTCCCTGCACAGTCACACGCTCTGGGTACCCAGCTGGAACTAAGGTGTGCTAGCCTGGAATGTTGCCCGTGGTAGGTTGGCATTGCAGCTGGTCGAGGCCCTGTGATGAAAAGAAAAGGCATGTACAACCACACACAATTTATAATCCGGAGCTAGGAGGCTCAGTTTGTGAAAGGGAAAAAGAAAAACAGCAATGCAATCAGATGACAACACTTGTGATTTAACTGATGTTGCAGGGAGCTTCCCTGATTGTTACTCATGCTACCCACACGAGACACAGTAGGGAAGAAATGGAGACTGCAAGTTGACAACTGGTATGCCAGGAGAAGCAGGGCCCACACTATTCACCGAGGTGTCATTCAAGATGTTGAGCAGGGGTCTGATCCCTAGGCGTGTCTCTCATCGATGGTATTCTCTGCGCCCGAAGTAGCTGGCTGGGCCAGTGTGGCAAGGCCCAGACCAGGTAGAACAGTTTGGATATCAGTCCAGGAAGGCTGGATACAGCTTCCAGCAAGCATATGGCACAAGTAAATAGTGGGGAACCAAAATGCGACCCACTAAAAGCATACAGCACATTTATAGTAAAGCAATCACCATACTACAAAGTGAATAGCAGTCTGGCAGCAATATCAGTGTCTCTGAGCAAAACTGGGAGTTCTGTGGTGAATGAATGTCCTGACAGTCCGATCGCATAAAGCAAATCTTCAGTCTTCTTCAGGTTCAAGTCTGGTCACAATTCAGTGGCTTTGTCACACTCAGTTTCGGATATAATCTGGCTTCTTCAAATGCTCCCTCTAGAGGGACAGCAGGCAAACAGGCCAAACTCAGCCTTTTCACCAATCTCCCACACGAACAACACAGGAGCCCTGCTCCAATCACTTGAGCTGTTCAGTCTCCAGATTGACTTCTGCTGCAGGCAGCACCGGGACTTCCTTAGAAATCCAAAAAGATTCAGTTGGCTGATCCACCTGTCTGTCACAGTTAGCGCTCCTCTAGGTTCATTTAGGCGACAAAGTGCAAAAACTACAATTTCTACAGAAATTCACTCCCACAAGACCCCTGGTGGCAGACACCATTTTAGGTCCCCAAAGGTACTGATTGGTCCCAACAGGCAGTCCAGAACCAAAATGCTGGTGCAATACTGAACTGTCCAGGCTGCAAAGGAAAGCAGGTTAGACAAACTGCAATATGATTATTATCAAAACAGATAAACCGTAAACAGTCACAGTTCCTACCAGGGGTCCCTCTGCACAAATAGCGATGGCAGAATGAAGCGATAACACTGCAGCCCAGGCGGGACTTGAGCCTGACGCTACTTGGCCCCTACCCAGATTAATTTTATACCACAAAATAGGCAACTCTTAAAGAGACAGGCATGGAGGTTAACAGGGCACTCACATGCAAACACTTAAATTGCTAGAACACAGAATACCAGCCTGGGCGTGGACATTTAGGCAAGCCCAAGGAAGACTTTTTGGAACCCCCATTTATAGGGGGTTACACCCATATCCCTCCTAAACATTCCCCTCCAGTGTCGTCACATGCCATGAAGTACCTGTACTCCTTCTTTTCTTAAAAATGCTCCTTTCATGTACCTTATATACCTCATGAGGTATTTAAAGTTCTCCATAATAATACCCCTTCCTCCTCTCTTCCAGGGAGTATGTGCACACAGTTCTTTAAAATTGGGACCCCGGAGGCAAGCTGCAAGCTTTTCCACACTGAAGAGGCTCTCTCCCTGTACCTTGTTTATACCTGTATGGTATTGGAATCTTTAAATAATATCCCCCATTCCCTCCTTCCTTCTAGGAAGTACATATTTGACTACCTAAGGCTTTCTTCATAGGGCTTCTGGTGCAGGCCCTTCACCATTTTGGTTGCCTTCTTCTGTACCATTTCCACCCTGTCAATGTCCTTTCGGGGTCGGGATCTCCAGAACTGTACACAGAACTCGAAGTGGGGTCTCACCACCAATGATCTAAATATGGGTATTGTCACCTCCTTCTTTTCACTGGTATTTCCCATACCTATGCATCCAAGCATCCCTCTAGACTTTCTCACTGCCTTGTCACACTGTTTAGCTGTCTTTAGGTCATCAATAATGATTATCACCAGGTCATTTTCTTATTTTGTGACTGCTACTACTTTGCCTCCCCATTTGGAACGTTGCATCAGGTTTCTGAGCCCCAAGTGCATCATTTTGCACTTTATTGCTTTGAAACCCAGCTGCTAAGCTCGTGACCATTCTTTCAACTTTTTTACACGATCCATCGTTCTCTACCTCCCCCCCCCACCATGTGTTAACCCTATTGTAGATTTTTGTGTTTTCTGCAGACAGGCATTCCTTCCCTTCCAGTCTTTCTGCAATATTGGTAATTAGGGCATCAAAGAGGACAGAGTCTAGTACTGACCCTTTTGGCACCCCACTACTGGTCACTTTACTTTCTCCAGAGTGGACGCCATTTACCATCACTCTCTGATTCCTATTGCCTAGCAAGATCCCTACCAATCTTATTATTTTAAGGCCTACTGCTACGATTCTCAGCTTGCTCACCAGCCTTCTGTGTGGAATGGCATCGAAGGTCTTTCTGAAATCCAGGTGGGCCACATCAAGTGCTACCCCTTATCTACTTACTTGGTCACTTAATCAAATAATTTGGGTCATGTTTGTCTGGCAAGAACCCCCCAAGTGAACCACATTGCCTTGGATCATTGCATTGGTAAGCCCCTGTATCAGATTTCTTGATGGGCCCACATATTGGGGTTGATGGCAGCAGCACCACTCCTAGCACCTACCATGGGTAAATGTAGCAGTATCACATTCCCCCCCTCGGGTGTGATGGCAGCAGCACTACAGCATCCACCCCAAAGGTGTATTAGCAGCAGCACTGCAATCCACACATATTGGGTTTGATGGCAGCAGCACCACTTTCCCCACCTCTCAGGGGTGAAGGTAGTAGCTTCACAGATCTCCCCCCCATGTGTGATGGCAGCAGCACTACAGCATCTGCCCTCTGGTGTATTAGCAGTTGCACTGTAATCCCCACATATTGGGTTTGATGGCAGCAGCACCACTTCCCCACCTCTCACGATGAAGGTAGGAGAGTTAGAGTTACAACCCCCAGCCCACCCCACCCCGGGTGTGATGGCAGCAACACTACAGCACTTTCCCTCTGATGTATTGGCACATGCATTGCAATCCCTAGCTCCTCTCATGGGTGAAGGCAGCATCATCACAGCTCCCCTCCCAACCCCATTGGATGTGATAACAGAAGCACTACAGTATCTGCCCTCTGGTGTATTGGCAGCAGCACTACAATCTCAACATATTGGGTTTGATGGCAGCAGCACCACTCCCAGCACTTACCACGGGTGAATGTAGCAGCATCACATTCCCCTTGGGTGTGATGGCAGCAGCACTACAGCACCTTACCCTCTGGTGTATTGGCAGTGGCAATTCAATCCCCATTTATTGGGTTAAATTTGAGCAGTACCACTTCCAACACACCTCAGGGGTGAGCCATACCCCATGCATGCTGTCACAACTCCTGACCCCATACGGCATGCATGCTATCACACCACTGAATATCATACCATCGTGCACTCTGACACATACAAACTAACACGATACTCCCATGCACTCTATCACATCACTCGACACATTACGTGCTGCCACACCACCCAACACCATACCACCTTGCACTCTGGCACACAAACCAAAATCATACCTCCATGCACTATAATATTCACAGTGACACTACACTAATGTACGTTGATGCACCTAATTAACCCATACCCCATGCATGCTGGTACGCCACCCAACAACATACTCCCATGCACTCTGACACACCTCACAGCCCCACAGCCCATTAGTGTGACCAAGCATCCAAACCTATACCATCATGCATGCATGCTGTCTCACAAACCAACATCATACTGCCATGCAAGCTGACACACCTCTCCACCCCATTCCACTATGCACTATGTCACAACACCTGACACCATACCCTATGACTGCTGGCACACAACCCACCACTATATCCCATTCACGCTGTCACACCAGCTGACACCATACACCCATGCACTCTGACACACAGAAAAACACCATACTACATGCACGCTGTTGCACCAACTAACACCATAAACACACATACTCTGACGCACATCATGACCCCATAACCACATGCAATCTGACACACACCCGAAACCATACACCATTCACCATGCACGCTGTCAGAGCAATGGGCATCATTTCATCATGCATGCTGATACTCCTCATGACCCCATACCCCTTTACAGGCTGGCATACCAACAAACAGAATATTGCACGTGCACTGTCACACCACTCAATATAATACCCCAGTGCACTCTAGCACATAATCCAACACCATACCCCTATGCACTCTGTCACACCACTCTACACCATATATGCTGTCACACCACCTGACACCATACCACCACGAACACTGTAACACAAATCAACATTATACCTCCATGCATGCTGATACACCTCACAACCCCATACCCATATTCATGCTCCCACACCACTCAACTCAATACCCCATGCATGCTGTCACACCACCCACACCATACCTCATGCATGCTGTCATAACATCCCACACCATACTGCCATGCATTTTGACACATCTCACAACCCCACACCACTATGCAATCTGACACAGCACCTGACACCACACTCCATGCACATTGGCAAGCAAACAAACACGATATTAGTCAAGCATGCTGACACACCTAAAGACTCAGTACCCCCATGCACTTTGTCACATCAACCGACACCATACTCATGCTTTCTGACAATGCATGCTGTCATCCCACCTAGGTTCATACCACCATGCACTCTTACACACAAACCAACATAATACCTTCATGCAATGTGACATACACTGCAATACCATACCGCTATGCACACTGAGAGACAACACAAACCCACAGCCCCATGTACACTGTCACTCCACTCGACACTATACACCATACATGCTGCCACACTACATAGCACCATACCACTGTGCAGTCTGATACACTAGCCAACATCATACCCCAAAGCACTATGACATACACAGCATTACCAAACTCCCAAGCACATTGACACACCTCTCACCCCATACCCCATGCATGCTGTCCTCCATCCAAAACCATACTCCATGCACGCTGTCACACAGCCTGCTAACCTCTATGTATGCTGACACACACAGTGACACTATACCACATGCATACTGTCAAGCCAACTGACACCATACTCACATGCTCTCTGATAGAGATGCAGTGACATTTTAGTTCACAGGTGAAATTATGGTGAAATCGCCAGTTTTGCCTAGCGAAACATTTTATGAAATTATGGCCTTTTGGCAAAATTTCACCACCAGTTTCACCTGCATATCTGAGGCAAGATTAGGCAAAATTGGGTATTTCGCTTTGCTGGTGGTCACATGGTTGACTTTAAACAGGCAGTAAGTGAGTTGTTCATTTCCTGTGCTATGTATCTTCAGGAAGCAGGCAGCATTTATACTCCCTGTGACTACCGAGTGCACTTTTACACCTGTATTGTTTATTTTGTATTATTTTTTTTCCAACTTTTTTTTTTTGTTTGTCTTTGTCACAGTTCTTATGTTAGTACCTAGTGATTGTGTTTATGTGTGTGTGATCCCCCCAACCCCCGGCTGTCTCTGAGTCTCTTTCTCTTTTTGTTTGTTTATTTGAATTGGTGGTGTTTGTGAATTGTGGACATAATGGAGAAAGATGAAGACAGTGGGGCACCTGTACGCGTGTTTCAGCTAACCATCACAAATGAAATGTCACACCATGGGCTTTTTGCTCCTGCACCAGCAGCAAACTGTGCCCCCTCACCAGCAGCAGTTGGAGACAGTGCCCCCTCCCCAGTACCAGAAGGATACTGTTCCTCCACCCAGGTAGCAGGAAACCGTGCCCCCTTCCACACAGCCAGAGAAGTCAGTGCTTGAGGCATTATCTGCGGCACCCCCCATGGCTCAGTCATCCCCAAAGTTCTCCTGTCTGGGATTTTTTCTACTTAATATCAGTTGGTGACCCAGTGGACACCTGCAATCTATGCGAGGCAGGAAGTGCATCGAGAAAGTGTGGATCCCCATTTGGGACAACCGACCAGCATAGCCATATGGTCCACCACCACCTGCTGCAATGGTACCTCAAATTGTGGGAGGTGGCAGCATCATCAAGTGCAGCTATGGGGAGCAGTGTGGGTGTAAGCACTGAAGGGGGAGAGCATGAGGGAGATGGCTGGACCAGTTAAACATACTCGCTGTTACACCGCCATACCAGAAAACAGCAGCAGTCAATAACATCAAGACCCCTCCAGGGCCTCTCTGTCCAAAGCCAGCAGCACAGGCAGCCACCGCCTTGCCAGCAGTGCCAGTGATACATATGGACTTATCCACTGTCCTGTCTGAAGTTCATCATGTCCGACAAGAGTTAAATGATTTCAGATAGGAATTTAGTGATGCCTGGGGGGAGATTTCCAAACTATAGTGTGATGTTGACAAAATCATGTGCATCTTGTCAGAATTCCGTGGTGGACCCACTGGCACTTGATGTGGCAGCACAAATTAATTTGTCTTTTTTGTTTTTCCTTTTCTATCTTCCATTATGTTGTTTGTATGTTCCCCCTCATAAAAAAAATAAACCCCCCCCAAAAAACACTATTATGTCCTGTTTAATCTACATCCATTCCTTAAGTCTTCTTGTTTCTTTATTTTGTGTGCAAAATAATGTTATTGACCATTGATGCTGTTGTTTGTTACTGTCTTATGCTCCCTATAGAATTCAGTCCCTTTTCTTGTTCTCTCTTAGTTCTCCCTGCTCATTGCTGTATTACCCTTGTCCTCCTGATCCTGCCTGTCATTTGTTATACTTATTCTGTACCGTGTCCGTGTACCCCTCCCCTAATAAACACCTTTTTCCCTTATTATTTGTGGTGTGTGTTACTTCTTAGAGCTGGTTACACCTACAAGATTCCCTTTAACAACATAATGATGTGTAGTGCAGTTGCATCCCCTATATATTGAGTTTGCAAATGAAATGCCGGCTCCTGCAGAAGGCTGTTGGCCATCTGGGCCTTGTGCATAGACTAGTGTGTAGTTCTTTGGAATTCAAATACTTTGTGTGAGTGGCTTCAACTCAAAGTTATATGCGAAAGTGAAACTGGGTGAAATTTTGCATTACACGATAGTGAAATCAGAGGCGAAATTACGTTTCACCTAGGTGAAAAATTTCATGTAATGCAGGAATTAAATTATGCAAAATATTTTGTTAGGTGAAATTTTACAATTTCGAACATCTCTACTCCTGATGCACCTCACAACCTCATACTCCCATACAGTCTGACACAGCACCCAACACCATAGCCAATGCATGCTGTCACATCAAGCAACATCATACCACCATGCACACTGACAAGCCTCACAACCGCAAACCTCCATGTACTGCCACACAACCTGGCACCATACCGAAATGCACACTGAGATACGTCATGAACCCATACCCCCATGCAGTTGCACAACACTCGACACCGTACATGCTGTCACATCACCCATCAACATACCACCATGAACTCTGACACACAGACATTACGCACCCATGTATTGTGACACACACAGCAACACTTCATACACCCATACATTTTGTCACACCACTCTATACCAGCATGCATGCTGACATATCTCATGACCCCATACTCCCATGCACTTTGTCACACCACTTCACATCATACTTACTGTCGCACCACCAGACACAATAACACCATGACATAATGTAGTATCCAACAGATTCATATTTTATTGTTTGCCCCATTTCTAGAAATCTTCTTGGCATGACATTCCTGATCACATTTTTATTTACACCATAACCAATGTTTTTATATTTCTTTGAAATTCCTTATTTGTGTAACCCCCTATAAATGAGGGTTCCTGAAAGTCTTCCATGGGTATGTCAAATGCCCACTGCAAGGCTGGTATCCTGTGTCTTAGCATTATAAAAGTGATTGTGTGAGAGCGCCTTAATGCCTCTGTGCTCTGTCCCTTTAAGAGCTGCCAATAACGTGGTGCCTATTTATTCTGGGAGGGGACTGAGTGTTTCTATGCTCGAGTCCTGCCCGGGCTGCCAGATAATCTCTCCATTCTGCCAATACTATTTGCGAAGAGGTAGCTCTGTCAGAGGATGTACTTACTTGCTGATCGACTATTAGAACAGTGATGGCATTGTAGTTTGTCTAACCCGCCTTCTTTGCAGCATTGACAGTTCTGTTTATCACCACCATCTTGGTCCAGGACTGCCAGAATGGGTCAATCAGAACCTTTTGGACCGAAGGGAAATTCCCAACTGCTGCAGTCAGTCAGTCTGAGTGGGGAAGTGAAAGGGTGAACAGATCGAGATAGTCGAGCAGCAGTTTCCGCGTAGTTTGCGCGGGAGAACTGTGGAAGGATTGATTTTGGCGTGCCTGCCTGCTGTCCCTGAGAGGGAACTTGTGGTTATTTCGGACTGAATCTGAATAGAGAGAGAAGGAGAGAGAGAGAGTGTTTAAAGCCACTGAACTGTGACCAGGCTTGAAACCTGTAGAAGACCAAAGATTTGCTGAACACGATCGGCCTGTCAGGACCTCAATTACTGCTGGAATCCTGGGTTGGCGCAGAGACTCTGAAATTGCGACCGGACTGCCATCCGCCTGGTACAGTGGTATTTCTGTACTATAAATGTGCAGTGTGTTGCTAGTGGGTAGCAATTTGGTTCCCCACTGTGTGCAGAACTGTATACTGCTTTCTGAAGGCTGCATCCAGCCCCACCGGACTGAAACCGCATTCCTCAAACCCTTGGCCTGGGCCTTGTCACACTGGTCCAGCTAGATTACCCACTGCACAGAGAAAGCCATTGATGAGAACCTGCCTGGGGATCAGCCCCCTGCTAAATGCCTTGAACAGGAATGACTCCTTGGTGATTCGTGTGGGCCCTGCTTCTTCTAGCACTCCAGCTCATCCACCTGCAGTCTCAATTTCATCCTGCCTGTGTCCTGTAGTGGGTATCGTGAGTACACATGAGGGTAGCTCCCTGCAACAACAGCTAAATCTAAAGTGTTGTCATCTGTTTGCCTTGTTGTTTTTTCCTTCTCGAACTGAGCCCTCCAGCTCCGGATTACAAATAGTGTGTGTTGTGCATGTTTCTTTCTTTCATCACAGGGCCCAAACCAGCTGTGATGCCAGCCTACCCCAGGCAACGTTCCTGGCTAGCCCACCTTACTCCCACCTGGGTACCCAGAGTGTGTTACTGTGTAGGGACTCTGAAGTGCATGCATGACTGTCTTATCAATCTAGCCCTTAAGCCAATCAACCTGATTATGCTCCTTCCTTGTTCAAGCCCCCTTAATAAATCAGATCTAATTCTGTTTGCATTTAACCTGTCTGTGGTTCCAGTTTATACCAAAAGCACTGTACTGTTGTTGTTTGCTGTGCCTAACCTTATTTTACAAGGGGTCTCCAGGGTCGAACTTGTGGAACCAGCCCTGGTGGTAAGTGCAAACCGTGTGGGTAATTGCATGGTGTATAAGGGTCATCGCAAAACTGATTACTGTATATTGTTCAGGTCACTAAAAGGGGAAAGGGGGTACCCAGGTTAGCTTGACCACTAACAACCCCGACCTCCGGTTGGAGGCACCCATTTCAGTACCCAGGCCCCTTAACCTGCAACTAGCCAAGCAGGCAGGGGTAGTAGCCCTTGGGGTAGTGCCACCTAGGGGTTACATTTGTATGATTTTACTGTACATGTTTACGCTCCTACTGCTGTCACTTTCTTATTACTGTTTCACTCCCTGTTGTACCCCTTGAAAGCTTCAATGCCCTCCCCCCCCATGGATGCACCTGTAAACCAGCCTTGACTCACTGTGCCTATCATAGAATCATAGAAGCATAGAAGCTTGATGGCAGAAAAGGGCCCTTCTGGCCCATCAAGTCTTCCCATCCCTCCCCTTTCATATACCCCCCTCCACACCTGCCCCTGCCTACACCACAATACTCAGCCCCACATGCCTGTCCCATGCCCTCTTAAATTCCACAGCTGTTTTAGCTCTCACCACTCCATCTGGCAGTCCGTTGCAAGGCACCACCACCCTCTCTATGAAGAAGCGCCCTCTCACATTGCTCCTGAATCTATTTCCTTGCAATCTGAGCCTATGCCCTCTAGTTCTGGCTCCCTCCTTCCTCTTTAGCAGATCCCTTTTTTCTACTTTATTTAGCTACTTTACATATCTAAAGGTATTACTCATGTCACCCCTTTCCCTTCTTGTTTCCAGCGTGTACAGATTCAGCTCCTTATACCTCTACTTGTGTGTCTTCCTCTGCATACCCTGCACCATTTTTGTTGCCCTTCTCTGAACCCTCTCCAATGCATTGACTTACTTATGGAGATGTGGGTCTGGATTCACAAAGCTTTCTGAAGGTGCAAAACCTTCCCTGAGTCCCCAAAACTGCCGTAGCTATGGAAACAAAGGGGAACTTGCACTAAGTGCTATTCACAAAACCCTCCACAACTGCAGCAAACAACACTAAGAACTGTGGGAAAAAGTGCAGCTGCAGAAGTCCCTGAGGGAAAAAAGGTGTGAAATAAGAAAGGCACAGCCCCTGAAAGGCTATTCACAACCATTTTTTCATGAGTGCGGAAAAATGTTACACAGTGGAATGAGATGTAACTCTCCTCAGCAAACTGCAGTAGTGCCCCAGCAATTGGAATCAATTAAGGTGGAGGTGAGGCACAGGTAATAGCTTCCCAGATAGTATAACAGTGGCTGCTGTAACAGCAACAAAAGCACACATTGCCATGACATGGCAACAGGCAACAACCACCAGACACAGTGCAGCCCATGACAGAGCCCTACAGGCAATAGAGCCTGGCCAGCCTGCAGTGAGTGCTACCCCTGCAGGCAACAGGAACACCCCAGGGAGGGAGGACCAGCAGTGACAGTTGGCCACTGTGGTGCCACGGTATTGCTGGTACCTGTGGTGCTGCAGTGGTCCCAGTTGAGGGACTGGGTGCTGGTCTCTTTGTGAGTGCTTTCAGCTTCATTCTATAGCAGCCCTGTTAAAGTCTGCCATTCTAGCTAATTAAATTCACTGTTGCTGTGCCTACTAAGCTATTTCTGCAGCTGCGGATCCACAATTGTGGATTTTCAGCATGTGCACAATTTCCACAGCTGCGGGGATTTTGCGAAATTCCACACTTGCTCAAAATTTCTATATGAATATTATGCAACTGCGTTTCTGCAGTGTTGCAGGCTTTTTTGCCGCAGCTGTGGGATCTTTGGCTTTCTTTGTGAATCTTGCCCCTGGTCTCCAGAACTGAGCCCTGTACACTAGTTGCAGCCCCACCATAGCTTTGCAGAGGTGCATTATTACCTCCCTTCTTCTGCTAGTAATGCCCCTGCCGATGCATGCCAATATCCCATTGGTCTTTCCCTCCGCCCTGCTACACTGGAACCCTGCCTTAAGGTTTCAGGGGACTATGATCAGCAGATCTCTTTCCTGTTCTGATTTTTTTTTATTTCCTCCCCACCCAGCATGTACCCTGCATGCATGTTTTTACTCCCTAGGTACATGACAGTGCATTTCTTGGCATTAAATTTCAGCTGACACTTCCCAGTCCTCAAGTATCTAAAGGTCCTTCCTCATGTCCTCCACCCGTCCTGGGTGCCCACCCTATTGCAGATTTTTGTATCATCGGCACATAGGAACACAGTCCCTCTTAAACCTTCTTCAATATAAATGATGTAGATGTTGAAGAGGAGCTGACCCAAAATTGAGCCCTGTGGCACCACACTCCTTGCCTTTGCCATCTCGGAGTTCACCCCGTTCAGTAACACTCTCTGAGTTCTCGATGCTAGCCATGCCTCCACCCAGGTTGCTATTTTCCCTCCCAACCCCATGTCAGCGTGGCTCAGTTGGTAGCACATCCGCCTCTGGACCAGAAGGTTGTGGGTTCTCACCCCACACCAGGATTGAACTTGCACCTAAAAAAACACTGGCATCCAAGTGCAGTATTAGGGGGGTGCTGTACTGCCAGGGTGTGCCATCCTTCAGATGAGACATTAAACCGAGGTCCCTTCTACCCATCCTGGTGTTGTCCTGGTGGGTGTCCAGGTAGAAGTAAAAGAACCCAGGGCACTCCTCGCAAAGAGTAGGGGACATTTCTGGTGTCCTGGCCAACATTCACCTTCCCATAAACCAGTTCATGCAATAATCCAGGCAGGTTGTGGGTGTTGATGTGCAATATGGCAGCCACTACAAATTCAGTCACTTCACTACCAGTCTAGCATTGCTTGTAAAGCGCTTTGGGATACAATGTGTATAAAAAGTGCTATATAGATGCTGATTCTTCTTCTTCTTCTTTTTTCCATCTTGCTCACCAACCTCCTGTGGGGGAAGGTGTCAAAGGCCTTTCTGAAGTCCAAATAGGCTATGTCCACTGCCCCCTCCCGGTCGATTACCTGAGTCACTCAATCAAAGAACTCAGGCAGGTCTTGCATGATTTCCCCTTAGTGAAGCCATCCTGTCTACTGTCCTGCACACCACACTCCTCCCAGGTAATTCACCACCTTTTCCTTGATTAATGCCTCCATTACCTTCCCCACCACAGACATGAGACTGACTGGGCAGTAGTTCTCCTTCAGCTCCCTGTTACCTGCCTTGTGCAAGGGCACCATGTCCACCTTCCTCCAGTCCTCCAGCACCCTCCCTGTATGCAGGGACAGGTTGAAGAGCCTCGTGACGGGTGCGGCGAGCTTGTGCCTCAATTCTCTGATCACTCTGGGGTGTAACCTGTCAGGCCTCATCGCCTTGTCCACCCTTATTCTATCTAGCTCCGCCCTGACCCTATCCACAGTGAACAGGCTCTGATCCACTCATTTGCCCTCACACCCCTTAGACTTTAACTCCGGGCCCCTGCCTTCCTCTTCCTCCATGAATACTGAGATAAAGTACTTATTTAACGCATCTGCTTTTACGTAGTCCAGCTCCAAGCTTATCCCTCCCCCCCCCTCGGTCTAGCAATACCCTGCCCAGCCCTTCTCCTATCTCTCATATATCTGAAAAAGGTTTTATCCCCCCTTAGCGTTTTTAGCTATTTTCTCCTCAGTGACTGCTTTTGTCCTTCTGATCTCCCTCCCTGCCAAACTCCTATTCTTCCTGTACTCCTCCTATCTTCCTCTCAGTGTTCTCTAAATTTCTAATCTCCTACCTTTCTTGACTGCCCCCTCCACCTCCCTAGTGAACCAGAGTGGTCTCCTCCCCCTCTTGCTCCTCCTGACCTTTTTTATGCACATTTCCACTGCTTCCTGAACCCCTTACCTGATCGCTTTCTGTAATTCCTCCACTGTTTCTATATTCATCTTCCCTTCCATTTTTTCTCTATCTTACTCATCTTATGAAAGTCCGTGTGTCTGACGTTCATGACTGACATACTGGTTTTACTTGTCTCCCTTCCTTCCTTGACCCTGAACCATACCATGCTGTGGTCGCTGGTGCCGAATACTTCTCCCACCTGCACCTCCTCCACACTCTCCCCATTAGTCAGGACTACATCTAACAAGTTGCTTCCCATCATTAGCTCCCTGACCAGCCATTGAAGGAATACCCCCTGCAGCTCATCTAATACGTCTCTGCTCCTTGCCGATGCTGCAGCTGGGATTCGCCAGTTAACATCTGGGAGGTTTGGGTCACCCATCAGTAGCAGTTCTCCTTTCTGGGCCAGCCTCATGATTGCCATTTATTATCCTCCTCCCCTTGTGCAGGAGGCCTGTATACCACCCCCAGCCACAGGGATTCATCCCTCCTCCTAACTAGTGTTACCACAGCAGCTCAGTCTCCCCTTCCTCCTCCTGCCCTTCGGTTACACTAATGATTTCCCTGATGTATAAGGCAACCCCTGCCCCCTTGCCCTCCCTGTCCTTTCTGAGCAGTCTGTATCCTGGAATGGTTGTTTCTCAGGTATGATGCTCTGTTCACCAAGTCTTACTCATTGCAACTAGATCTAGTCCCTCATTCCTCATGATGGCCTCCAGGTTCACACTCTTATTTCCCAAACTTATGGCATTTTCTGCTAATCCCTTCCTCCAGCGCCCCCCGCCCCCATTGTTCCCCCTTCACCCATCTTCCTCTTGCCCAACAATGTAGTAATATCCTGGGGGGCTTGTGGCACCCTAAACTTTCTTCCTTCTGGAGCAGATTCCCCCCAACCTAGTTTAAATTGTAGGAATCCGCTATCAATTCTTCTAGTTTGCTTTTTAGTACTGCCACCCTCTCCATATTCAGGTGCAGTCTGGTGCAAACAATCTCTTGTCCCCCCCCACATAGAGCCCCAGTCCCCTATTAACCCTTACTCCATTTTCTCACCCCACCCCACCCCACCAGCCACTCATTGAACTCACTTATCTTCATCTGCCTGTCAGTGCTTGCCCTTGGTAATGGTAGTACCTCTGAAAAAAGTCATTAATTTGAACCCCTACAGTATCTAGCAAGAGCTCTGAATCTTGCCTGTACCTCCATCAGGCGATTTCTCACCAGGTCATTCATTCCCAGGAAGAACAGCAAGTGCGTTTTCTCATCCTGTTGCTTTTCCCTTGAGGGGATATAGTGAATGACCTTAGCTGTCATCATGCCAGGCAGACAATCCACCCACAATGTGCTTTTGTCCCCCCTGCCCCCCCCACCCAATTAATTTTATTATAGAGTTCCCAACCAGTAGAACCCTGCTTTCCATCTCCAGGTTATATCTCCCTTCCATCCTACCCTCAACCCACTGTATCTTATTTACTACCCTATTTTCAATACCCCCTTTGCCCATGTCACCTCCCAAAGTACTGTCTTCACTCTGCGCCCCCTCAGTTTTGTGACCCCCACAGGAGCTTTCTGCCAGGCTTCCACCTCCGCCTCTCTATCTGTGAACTTTTTTCCTCAGTGTCTTTCCGTCCCTGCCTGTGCCCCGACTGATTTTTCCTGGGGGCCCTTACCCTTCCCTGCTCCATATAGCTTTTGCACCTCTGGACCCAAGCACACTGTCCCACCTCCTTTTGGGCTTGCCCGTTGTTCTTACCTGATTGGGCATCCCCTTTTCCAATTTTTCTGAGCCTTCATTTGTGCCTGTCTCTCCTATTTCCTCTGTGTGCTCTTTCAACTCCATTTTCCTGCTCTTCCCTCACATTTTGTGCCCCTAGTGGGGCAAATCTATTTTTTTGTTCTAGGCCCACTGCCTGTATCTCTCTGGCGGATGATCCTTCCATTGCTCTCTTTTTTTCGTACTTATCTTTTATTTAGGGCACAAAACATTTTTCTTTTCTACATGAACAGTGGATTATATATCACAGCATTCAATCCTGTTCATTTTTTACATCCATAATCTTCTTCATTTGATACATTATTGAACATACGTTTTTATATTACACAGATGTTTGTTTCATGCATACATCATATTTTCTCTTATCAATCACATTATACCCAATGATAATGACAAAAAGCTACTAAATCTCTCTTTCAACTTATATTAAGGTTTGGTCACTTCTAAAAATTTGTCTGTCTGTTGTGCATATATCTTCTAATTTTTAACTGTCTTCTTCTCCCATTCAATGGTTCCCATGTCCCATTGCTCTCGTCTCCCTTGTCCTCTGCGCAGGCTTTGGACTCTTGTACTTTATCACCTGCCATCCCCCCTGGTTACTCTTGTTCCCTTTTCTGCCACTATCTGGGATTCCTGTATCCCCTCTGGAGCCTTCCCTTACATCCCCTCCTTACTTTCATGCTCCTCTATTTTCGTCCATATCCCATCCCATCTTTCCCTTCCTGTGCCCATGTTTGCTCCTTGTCCCGCTGCAGCCCACCTTTTAACTGCACCTAGCCCTCCAGCTGCAATAGCTCCTTCTGTGGGACTCCTTCTGTCCTCTCTGCTACTCCTCTCCCTTTCCCATCTTAGTGTCCACCTCAGCAATCCCACCTCCTCCCTTAGCTGTGCAATTTGCCTACATCCCATGCATCCCCCCATTTTCCAGACTACTGTATATCCAGTACCATGGATGACCCACAACCAGTACACCCTATCAGCCTCCCAAAGATGACCCCAGCCCTTGCAGCCTGGAGGGGGACCCTGCAATGGATCCACCCTCACCCTGCTCCATTGGCCCCTCTAATGTGGTTGCCCCCCCCCCATTTTCCCCTCTGGCCTATGGTAAGCTTTTGTATTTAGGGTAACATGTGCCACACTTCTAGAAATGTTCTTGGCATGACATTCCTGATCACATGCTTATTTACACCATAACCATTGTTTTTGTACTTCTTCACAATTCCTCACTTGTATGATTTTACAGTACAAGCTTACATTACAACTTCTGTCACTTTGTTATTACTGTTTCACTCCCTGTTGTACCCCTTGAAGGATTCCCTGACACCACCACCCACCCTAGGATGCGCCTGTAAACCAGTCCAGGCTTACTGTGAGTATACTGGTGACCACATCTTTAATAAATAATATTAATGTACAATTTGCATTTAAACCCCTTCAAACCATTTTTGTAATGAGTGGAGGTGCTTTTTGGTACTAAATCTTAAAACTTTCCAAGTTCTAGGGACTTCTGTTTTTAGGCCTAGTTCAGGTGGTCCCAGAGTTCTGGGCAGAAAAATCCTAGGAAAAACAGGCTTGTACTTTAAAATCAGTAAAAGCCCTGGAGCAGGATTCACAAAAAAGCACAAACTGCAGCACAAAGGTTTGTGCTGAGCCTTTCAACTGTGCAAGGTCCAAAACTGCAATCAGGCAACAGTCAAGCATAAACAGGGAAAAAATGATTTATGTATACTGTACCACCACAATCAAATGCAGGTTATATGCAAATAGTCACTTACTGTAATTGCCTGGACATGACATCCTCAGTTTTTTTTTCAGCCTTTCAAAACTGTACCCCTAAAGAAAACCATCATAATGAAGGAAAAATACTCAATAAAGCATTCATGTTTACATGAAAAGAAGCAAGATTGGTAGCCGAGTCTACGTCATAATGGCGAACGCCTAAAGACGATCGCCGTTATCTCTCAGTCAGAGTGCCGAACACATTTTTGGCAATTTGACAGCCTAGGCGCACCAGCACAACAGCAGCAGGTCATATTTTACTACTTTCAGAGGGGGCTAGCCCACACCCCCTCAGCGGGGCCCGCCACCCTCACCCCCTATTGAGATTCTCAACTCCGGGCGGGGTGCATGTCAAGGGGTAAAAGTAGTAGAAATAAAGGTTTGGGCCAGGTGGAATAAAATCGCACCAGTTCCCGGACCCAAACCCAGTACCTCAGCACCCAGCCATTGCCAAGTCCCGATGCCACCCCATGGCTCGACCGATGACATAGCCGCCCCTACAGCCTCTCACCCCAGCCCATGCTTGCCATCTCCTCCCACCCCCCCATGCGTGCGTGCTGGTGACATCCTGTCGCCGCAGTGCGCCCACCCCTCATCCGTCTCCTACCCATCGGTCACCGTGAGTCGATTGCGCGAGGAAGGTGTTTCCTTAATGGATGGTGCCCTTCCTCACGTGCCCACTTCACGGGTTACCTTGGTAGCCTAGTCTTCACTCCTTCCTTCGCCTCTCATTTACTCACACTACAGTCAGCATCAAGAAATTTAAACAGGAAGAGGGGGGATAGCAAGTACAACAGCTTTGTTAAATGTTAAAAAAAAATAGATAACATAAACAAAATAAAACTCAGACCCCCTCTTCTTACCATTCTGAACAAAAAACAAAATCAGCTCAGTTTCTTGCTAGAAGATGCTGATCATTAGCAAAACAAAAGTGACAAACCATGCCTAGACACTGAATCTCAAGCCCCTTCATAAAGAATGAATAATCAAAACTGCAAAAAAATAAATAAATATAGGGAAATGAAATATGTTAAATCAATCATATGAAGAACCTTGCTTTGAATTTCTAATACACTCACACACAAAAATGTCACATTAGTTTTAGTGAACTTGCTTTCAAAAAGTTCCTCATTGCCAAGTAAATCCTTTGGTCCACTTATCAAGAGCACAGTGAAAAGTGTGTGCTACCACACAGGTGCTGGGCTGATTTAAAGTTGTTATTTTGTATCAAAATTCAACTGTGATAATTGGGCTTCGCACTTGTCGTTCTTTCTGTGCTGGTTCATCAGAACCAGTCCTGTTCTTTGGAGGGAAATTGAGGAGGGACTTATGCCATTTCAAAAATGGGTCAGGGTGGCACTGCACTGCTCCACCCCTTACCCACAGGAGTGGACGACCCAGAACCCTTGGATTCTACACCATCTGAAAACTTGGAATGTAATCCATAGGCAATTATCTCTCACCCCATATTTACTCATTTTAAGCCCAATAGCTCTCCTGGAGAACATTCCCCCCGACGTACTTGACCATAAATTTGATTCCTGGGACCATCTCCAACTCTCCTATCTTATACAATTTCTAAATTGAGGATAGTTTAAGTCCTTCCAGGAGATGAGTCACTCTCATGGCCTACAGCACACAGACTTTTATCATTATCGACAACTGAGACATTTCTACTACTCTCTCCTTTCCGAAATATGCAACCTGGAGACCTCCGCTCCCCGGTCACCTGCCTTCAGCAAAGCATTATCTCCGGTGGGGTCCCTCATGTCATTTCAGTCCTGTATAGTACTCTTATAGACAACCGGGGATTGAACACAGAAGGGATTGGCACAAAGTGGGGCTTGGAATTCGGGTTTGATATTTCCCCACAACAGTGGGACAGGGGCTGCCGAGCATTATCCAAACTCACTTACTCATACAGTTGGAGATTGCTCTCCTGGCAAGTACTGATTAGATACTTCTGATCCCCAGTAATAACTGCCCACTTCTCGGTAGCCCATTCAGGGACATGTTGGCGCCAGTGTGGTGAGTCTGCAGCACATCACACGCATATATTTTGGCAATGCCCAAAGATTAAACCCTTTTTGGGCTCCCTGCAATCTGAACTGTGTGAGTTATTTGGCATTCCAATTACACTTACTGCTCAGTTATTTATCCTGCACATTTTCCTCCGAGGAGTCAGAGATACTCACACACCCTACTTGCTGGGAATATCCCTGCTGGCAGCTAAGAAGGCCCTGACTCATTGTTGGCTCATGCCTAAGGTCCCCACAATACTAAAATGAAGGGAGATAATGATCTGCATCTATAAGTCAGAAAGCATTTCTTATTATCTAAACAATACATCCGACTTATTTACTTTAAAGTGGACCAAATGGATTCTGTATGTTATGATAAAGGATGGGACTTTTGTTCCATGACACCCAAATAAAGGGATTATCTAAGCTGTACGATCTATCAGCCGGCACATGGAGCTGGGTACTGTTTCTGGATCCAGGTGTTCATGAGTTCAGATGAACCAGAGAGTGGGGAGATGCGTATGGAAATTACCTATCTTAAACTATGTTGTGTGTTGAGGGAAACCAGTTCTGGGTCTATACCATTCATACATCTATGCTAAGTGACTTAATGTAATTGGTGAATCACTAAATGGACTGCCTAGATGAATGGCTTCACTGTAACTTGATGTATAACAATGAATTTGTGACTGTTAATACCCTTTATCCCCCCTTTTTTATGTGAAAAACAAATAAAATATATAATGACAAAAAAATAATAATTCAACTGTGAGAGAGGCTGGGCTGCTTCTGGTGCTGAGCAGATTTGAAATTGTAATTTTGCATCAGAACTCAAGTGAGCAAATGGCAGAGTTTTAGGTCCACAAGCTAGAAAGAACTGCAGTGTTTAGCACAGAGAATGCCGACATATGAAAGGATACATCAATTGGAAAGCAAAATGGTGTGTTTTGTTTTCTATCAAATTATTAAAATAAACAGTACACAAGGAATGTTTATTCCTATACCTCACAGTGCACATGAAAGGTAAAGTAAAATGTCTCTCCTTATTAGAGAGAAAGCATGTCTCTTAGCTCAGAGTGGATTTCTCTGTTCTGAGTTGAGAATCATTCCAAGCATCACAAAGGTGCTGTTTCAGGTGCTCTGAGTGAGTATTCTGCAGAGTAAAAAAAATGTTTTTGCTCATTTTTAAATCGTCAGTACTTTACCACGCATTAAGCTGCAGAGTTAAATTTTTAACAGCAGATAGGGGAAGGGGTCTAGTTACTAATAAACCATTATTTGTTTATCAAGATTAATGGGATTTAAAATAATCAGTTAAAAAGTAAACAGTGTACATTTGGGCCGCTTAAAGAGGACTGCCTTTAAGAAACATACCATGGGCCGCTTAAAGCGGTCCATGCCTCTGTGAGGGTTAAACAAGTAAACCAAACTGTTAAAATTAATTGCTTTCATGTCTGCAGATAAAGTAATATTGAAACAGACCTGGAAATCCAATGTGAACAAAAACAAACAGTAGAGACTGCTGACCACCATTAAAGGGACCACAAGGTCTGGCACAGCTGGAATAGTCCCACCAAAGATGGCGCCGCACACTGAGATGCAGGTAGGAAAGGCTCAGTACCTGGGGAATTTGTTGGAGAGGCTAGCAGGTGGGAGGAGGGCTCCTTGTACCACTGTCTGTCCTCAGGCACCCTTGAAGGGGTTAGCAGTACTGCTCGGCATCCTGGAGATGGGAGCTGGGGGATTTGCTAGAGAGGTTAGCGGGTGGGGGGAGGGCTCTTTTTACCACTTTCTGTCCTCAGGCCCCCTTACAGGGGTTAGTAGCACTGCTTCGCATCCTGGAGCTGGTAGTTATGAGATCTGCTGGCAAGGTTAGAGGGTGGGGGAGGGATTCAGTTATTTTAAATTCAGTCAGCTGTTTTTAAGACCATGTTTAATTACATATCTTGTAATTTGTGTGGACATACTATAAAGATGGCACCCCCCAGCAACTTTCAAAAATCTTCTCCCCAGAGATCACATACCAACGCATCCACAGTATTTATAATGCAGATATGTCAGGGTGTTGTCAGCACATGTCTCTGATGGCCAACAGCACAACACCACCTTGATCTACTTACAACTATCATGTTTCAGAATGGGTATAGACGACAACCAGATGATTGCCAAGCCACAAACACCAGATTAATTAATACTGCAGAAAAGGTTTGTGCTAATGCAACACTGGGATGAAAAAGCGGCCATGCCACACCATGGAGTTTTAGCAACTAAGTGTGGTTTTTGAATCAGACAACCAAATTTTGGGGTTGTTTTTCATCCCAGTGGTGCTTTAGCATGAACTTTTTCTGAAGTATTACATCTATGAAGGTGGACATGGCAAAAAAACAGTACCTTTTAAGAACTACAGAACCTTCTATCTTGCCTCAGGAATGAAATAAAGCAAAAAGAAAATCCAATATATTAATGTTTTCACTTGTCCTATCAAGCAAACTATTTAAATGTGTGTTAACTAGTACTGCTGCTTTAGGAGAGCTATTTTTAATTATAAACTGGCTAGGCGGACTATAATAAACCCACTTGCCTACCTAAGTATATTTTACTGAAGTTATTATTTCAAATTGCATGTATTTCTTCAATAAATTTTGTTTGGGACCATAGGTATATGGGTGGGATTAATTCTTGTTCAAGATATACTCCCTGCAGTATTTGCCTGTATGGGTAGTTACCCCCAGATCTTATTTATTGTCTTAGTTTGTTTTGCTTTTTATACTTGAAATATGAATTGTACCCACAATTTGTATATGTCTGTAATTTGCAGAATTCTTCACAATTAAAAAAGACATTCTAAAAAGAATTTCAGATGCAGAATTGCTATGCCACATATATTCCAATGGCAGAATGCTTCCTTCCCCACAGTCCCACTGAGTATAATGTACAAGATATTAACAGCAGAGCAGTCCTAGATCATAAGTATTATACACAGAAATAGGTTAGGGTATAACTGTGAGATGCATGTTAGGTGTGGTGAAGTTTATGAGTTAAGTAGAATGTTCAGCTAGGTGCCCACAGAGGTACACAGGAGAGATGCCAGACAAGGGCAAGTGGAGAAGAGGAGACTAGGGGCAGGAGCAGGAGGGAGGAATAAACTTTAACAGTGAGGATTTAAGAGACAGATAGGAGGATGAAAGGCAAAGGGAGAAAAGAAGTTGACTCCAAATTGTTGGCCTTGATGAACCTTTTTCCCAGCTTCACAAACAGGTGTCAAAGATTTTAGTGGATATGATAATCCACCACCAACAGCTCCACCATAAAAGTAACTAAGAAAACACAGCTGTGCACCTTACAGACAAATGTCTCCATCCCATCTCACCAGTGTAAAATTAGACCTTTAGCACTGGAGGAAAGTAAAGGAAGCAAACACAGAAAAGTAAAGCACTTGGGATCCAAGACCTTAGGGGATCTTACCTCAGACTGATGCTTCTGTGCTGTTACAGTAGGTGTTTTGGTCATGTTGAAGTTCAGAAATTTGGGTTTTGATGTAAAGTTGAAAAACCAAAAGATACCAAGAGGCCATGTGCTTTTCTAGCATATTTTGGAATGATGTGGTAGCTGTTTTAATTTGGAAGGAGTTCCTGAAAATTCAGGCAGAGAAAGTTCTAGTCAGAAAATGTTTGAGAAACCATGTTGTAATCATAACTGATCCATTCTTGGTTTTGAATATTGGGTTAAGATTACACCCTCTTTTCCATGCAAATAAAAACTGCTTTAACATACTGTAGTTTTTGAAAATAAATAGGAATTTTACATAAGTACAAATAGAGATTCCTGCCTTGTTCTATTGGTTTTGTAGATTTTCAGTTATAAAGAACATTAATTGCAAACAAATGACGTAAATAAATAATTTAGGCTTCAAGCACAAAGTCCAAAAATTAGGGAAATGTGAGATTAGAGTAAAAAGTCCCCTGAACCTTGATGAATCTGTCAGTGGTATTAATTTGGGATTTGAACTATCATACAACATACCTCTGGTTTTGTCCTAACTTCAGAACACTGTATCCAAGCAATGGTGTGTGAGTATTTTGACAGACAGTGACAAAATTAAGGCAAAACCAGTGCTGCATTGCAGGATTGTTCAAATCCCAAAGCATGCCACTAGAAGTAAGGGGGATGGAGTTTCAGACAGCCCCAAATGCCACAAGTCCTGGATGCATTGAACATATCATGAATGGGTCTTGCCGCATTCTCCTGGCTAGTGAGTAGGTTTTCTATCCCATGTGCCGATTGCTACAAGTTAGTTCAACTTTTTCTGGTCTAGCTTGCGGCAATCCCAGGTACCCTTTTTGCAGGGCATTTGCCAACTATTTGGCGCAAGCTGCCATAAATCAGGCAAAGTGTCACAATTTCCCCCCGCCTACTAAAAGTGGGCAAAGTTGTGTCAAAGGTGTTTGGCGTAGCTGTGCCAAAAAATGGGTTTGATGCAGGGCTTGACACAAGCTCTGTATTGCCCTTTGGCAATCCAGCCTAGGAAATTTTGCATAGGTTTTAACAAAGTGAAGTTTCCCAACTTCTCAGATCCCTACATAGCAGCCCATATTGGCTGTCAGATACACTCTGGTCAGTGTAAAATCAGAAAGGGCATAGATGCTTTTAGGTTGAGGTACAACTCTGGGCCAGCCCTAGTTGAAAAATATATATGTACTGTAAAGGCGTGTGTCATTTCAGTACTGCACTACTTACTGAGTATCTTAATCCAGGATTTTCTATAAATGAGAAGGACAGCATATCCACTGCTAGCATTTGTACTCAGCACCCATTCAGTTCTCTTGCCACTGGGTGGTTATGATATTTCCTGTGCCTAGACACTGTCAGTTGAATGATTAGTTGTAACAGGGCCAGAGGACTGGATGATGCTATGCCTTGGACTGGGACATAGTGCTAGTGTGAGAACTAGGTTTCTTAGGTTGTTTGTCTTTCCAATAGCTAGATATGGAGAGAACACCATTACTGGCAGAAGAATTTATTGTTTTGTGAACAGAAGATGTATTTTTCTTGGTAGTGTTAACACTGATATCCTATGCCAACAGCATGATTTAAGCCAGGCTAAGTCTCCCTTTGGTGCTGGCTGGCCAGGCCGATGGCAGACCTGTTCAATATCTTCCTGGAAATGGGATGTGTGCCTCAGAACTGGAGGGTGGCCCATGTGGTGCCCATTCAGTAGAGAGGCCCAAGGGATGAGCTGGGCAACTATTGTCTTGTCAGTCTCACTTCCATAGTGGGGAAACTTATGGAGGCAATACTGAAAGAGAAGCTGATGTCATGTCTCAAAGGAAATGGCCTCCAGGATGGGCAGCTGCATGGGTTCATCTTGGGGAAGTCTTGTCAGACCAATCTAGTAGAATATTGTGACTGGGTAATAAGGGAGCTGGATAAGGGTCATGCTGTGGACGTCCTGTATTTGGGCTTCAGCAAGGCCTTCAGTTCAGTGCCTCACAGGAGTTTAGGGGTAAAACTGACTTCTGTGGGGGTAAGGATGAAGTTGGCAAACTGGATAGGAAACTGGCTAAGGGGGAGGCAACAATTGGTGGTGGTGATGGTGGTGGGGACTCTGTACACCTAGTCTAGTGACAAGTGGAATACTGCAGGCTCAGTGCAGGGTCCAGTGTTGTTTGGGCTATTCATTTTGGATAGCTTCTAAGGAGTTGGGAGCAGGACTAGTCTATTCACGGACGATACTAAAATGGGGCGGTAGTGGATGAAGAAGAAGGGTGGAAACAACTACAAGGGGACCTAACCAAACTGGAGGAGTGGTCAGAGGCATGGCAGCTTGGCTTCAATGCAAAGAAGTGCAAGATTATGCACTTTGGGGCAAAGAATCCAAAGAGAGACTATTTGTTGGGTGGGGCGCGGTTGGGGATTAGTGTGCAAGAGAAGGAACTTGAGGTGTTGGTAACGGAGAGCATGAACAACTCTGCTCAGTGCAGGAAAGCTGCAGCTAAGGCTAACAAAATGCTGGGTTGTATTGCAAGGGGATTCTCATCCAGGCACAGGGAAGTGATCCTGCCCCTTTACAGGTCATTGGTCAGACCACACTTGGAGTACTGTGTGCAGCACCAGTGGATGTATCTAAAGAAAGACATTAAGTTAATGGAGGGGGTGCAGCGTACAGCAACAAATATATTACAGGGGATGGAGGGCAAAGCCTATGAGGACAGGTTAAGTGAACTTGAACATGTACACTCTGGAGGAGAGGAGGGATAGGGTGGATATGATTGAAACATTCAAGTATTTGAAGGGGATAAACAAAACTGGTGTTGATGGGCTGTGTAAGCTGAGGAAGGGCAGGGACACAAGGGGACATGGGCTAAGATTAGAGGGTTGAAGATTTAGGAGAGAGATGAGGAGACATTACTTCATAGGGAGAGTGGTGACTAGGTGGAATTCCCTACCAGAGGGAGCGATAGTAAGTAAGATGTTGGGATGTTTCAAAAAGGCATGGGACAGGAAACGGGGATAGGGTCTGGGTGGATAGTGCTGATCATGTCCTAAATGGGGGGGGTTGGGGAAGATGCAATCTAGGGGTGCTGGCTACACACTCAAGTAGACTTTGATATACCCTGAGGTCTGTTTCTGCTGGCAGATTCATATGTTCATATGTATGGTCCCACTTTAGTGAGTATTTTGTTTTTAAGCGAACATTGTTTAACAATTGCTTAGAACATATCTCTTAGTAAAAAAACAAATGAGCTTGTCTGTGGGATTTCCCCTTGAAATGATACACTGGACAACTTCTTTGGGTGTTCAGTTGGCGGTACAGTTTATTATACTTTCCACATACATCACACGTTATTCTCCAAAATGTTATACACCTAATATCATTTACATTAATCATCATTATTATATCCTTTGCAAAGTACATTCTTCTTCACCATATTTTCCTTTATCTGCCAACCTCTAACCCAACACTCCCTTCCATGTAAACCATACTTTAGCACTCTAAGCTCAGGGTGGACAAGGCAATGAGAACTGATGGCATACATCCCAGGGTACTAAAGGAGCTAAGTGTGGAACTAGCAGAACCATTATCAGAACTGTTTAGTGAGCCTCTGAGTGCAGGAAAGGTCCCAGAAGACTGGAGAAGGGCTCATGTGATCCCGCTCCACAAGAGTGGTAGCAGGGAGGAGGCAGAGAACTACAGACAAGTCAGTCTTACCTCAGTAGTGGGCAAGATTATGGAATCACTCCTTAAGGAAAGGAAAGTGCAACACGTGGAATCCATAGGAGCACATGATCCAAGACAACATGGGTTTACAACAGGAAGGTCCTGTCAAACTAATTTCATTGATTTCTTTGACTGAGTAACCAGAGTGGTGGACCAAGGGGGAGCAGTTGATGTAACCTACCTTGACTTCAGCAAAGCTTTCAATACTGTTCCACATAGAAGATTGATTAATAAGCTGGGGAGGCTCGGGGTGGGTCAGACATTGGTCAACTTGGTGGCAAACTGGTTGGCAGGCAGAAAACAGAGAGTGGTGGCAAATAGTATATAGTCAGAAGAGATGCAAGTCACAAGTGGGGTATCTCAGGGATCAGTCCTGGGGCCGGTTGTCTTCAATATCTTCATTAGTGACATTGCAGATGGACTGGAGGGTAAGGTTTGTCTGTTTGCAGATGACACCAAGATCTGCAACAGAGTAGATGATCCAGATGGGGTGGGCAGAATGAGAGGAGATCTGGATAAACTGGCAAAATGGTTGGAATAGTGGCAACTGGGGTTTATTGCAAAGAAGTGCAAGATCATGCACATAGGGAAGAGAAACCCTGAAGCCACCTATAGGCTGGGAGAGGAGTTGCTGGCAGTCACAAAGGAAGAAAGAGACTTGGGCACCATAGGAAAGAGAAATCCTGAAGCCACCTATAGGTTGGGAGGGGAGTTGCTGGCAATCACGAGGGACAAAAGACACTTGTGCATCATCATCACAGATGACCTGAAATCATCCAAGTACACCACTAAAACAGTAGGTAAGGCTGGAGGGATTTTGGGGTGTATTAGTAGGGGTATTGCAAATCATAAGAGGGAGGTAATAATCTCTCTTTACAAGATGCTGGTAAGGCCCCATATGGAGTAGTGCATGCAGTACTGGAGGCCACACCTGCACAAGGACATTAACAAAATGGAGGCAGTCCAGAGAATGGCAACCAAAATGGTGCAGGAACTGCATCAGAAAACATATGAGGACAGATTAACGGAACTCAATGTGTATACTGTAGAGCAAAGGAGGGAGTGAGGTGATATGATCAAAATATTCAAACATCTTAAGGGCATTAATAAGGTGAAAGAGTCTAACATGTTTCAATATAAGAAAAATAGCAGGACAAGAAGACACAGCATGAGATTAGAGGGAGGCCAATTAATGGGTAATGTGAGGAAGTTCTTTTTTCATAGAAAATGGTGGTGGATGCATAGAACGGCTGACCTCAGAAAGTGGGGAATATGAATACAGTGCATGGATTCAAACAGGCATGGGATATTCATAAGGGAATAATACAGATGAGTATAAATAGATAGGTCATTGACAGAGTACAGGCCTATGGCATATTCATAAGGTAGAAAAAATGGGCAGACTGAATGGGCCTTGCAGCCCTTATCTGCCGTCAACTTCTATGTTTACTTCTTTTCCTTGTCATCACTTTGGTTGGATGCCAAAAATCTGCCCCCCAGCTCTCCTCCGGGATGCCATCAACCCCTAGGTACAGCCACATCCCAATGTCAACCCAGCCCATGCCTGATTCTTTACCACCCTGCCTCCTCCCTTTGTGCCCCTACATCCTGTCCTTGCACCCTTCCTCCTCCCCCTCTCTCTCTCTTCCTTCCCCTCTGTTCCATGTTGTCCCTCACCTCCGCCCCCCCGGCCCATGGTGAACCCTACCAACCACTCTTCCGTTCCCAACTGTCTTTCCACGCTTGTTGACCTCTCACCGACAACACTTCATCATGCTTTTCTCTGTCAGCCCCCTTTTGCTGCCCTCAGCCAGCAGCCCCTTCTCCAACCCCCTGACGTCCATTGCCTTCTTTTGACAACCCTTCCACCAACCAACCCCCAACATTGCCCTCTTCTGGTAACCCAGTTCTTATTCTGATTTCTGTCTCACTCTGTTCCACTTTTTCCACCTTGCCTTCCTTACAGGGTAGGAGAGTGGGCAATTGAAATTCTAGGAAAAGAAGGGCTTTTCTCTCTGCTGCAACTCCTTAATTGCCCTTTGAAACCCTTCCCTTGGAACCACCTACTGCACAATCGCTGAGACCCGCTCCCCCTGCTGTGACTCATACGTGTGACTCACCTATCCCTGCCCTTGGTCCCTCTCCCCTCCGCCCCTTCTCTCTTCCCTCTGCTACCAGCACCTTTGTCATTTTGCCAGGAAAGTCTCTTGACAGTTTAGATTGTCTTCTTAAGTATAAACCCCATTTGTCAGTGGGCTTCCCTTGAAATGGTACACTGGATAACTTCTTTGAGTGCTCAATTGGCAGTAAGTTTATTATACATTCCACATATATCACACTTTATTCTCCAAAATTTTGTATATTTAATATCATTTACCTTAATCACCATTATTATATCCTTTGCAAAGTACATTCTTCTTCACCATATTTTCTTTTATCTTTCAACCTCTTCTCAGGGTCCAGATGCATAACCCGGCACCCGCTTTCATGTAAACCAAACTTTACTTCTTTTCCTTGTCATCACTGGGGTTGGATGCCAAGACCCAACCCCTATCTATCCCCTTCCTGGGATGCCCTCAACCCCCCCAAGGAGCAGCCAGATGTCGACCCTGCTCATGCTTGATTCTTTACCATCATGCCCCCCATGCCACCTACATCATCTCCTTGTACCCCTTCCCCCCCCTCTTTCTCTTCCTTCCACTAGCCCATCTCCGGCCCTAGTGATGGACGATGGGCTTCCACCCATCCCAGACTCTCATGTTCCCACTCTTCCAATGCCCAAATTAAATACAGTATAAAAACTGAAATGTCCACTTCTGACAGGTGCACTTAATCATGCCTATAATATCCAGTGCATTCATAAGAGATGTAGCTGTGTGAATTGTATCTACCCCCAACTTTGGCAATAGCCCCCACAGACCTTCTGTTTAACCTCTTCCTTGCCTTCTCTACTACCTTGGTATCCCTCGCCTGTCTCCAAATGTGTTGTGATATAATTTCTGACCACCCAACTGTAACCCCAGGCCACCACCCCCAATGGTCTCCATATTTCACCTTATCTCATGGAATAGTTTCTCCCAATGATCTTTCCCCCAGGTCATTCCCCCCTGAGATGCAAGACTGGCAGATTGGGTCTAGACCACCATAACTTTAATTTATCCAGTAATGGCAACAACTGCACACAATGCATTCCCCAGATCCTTTCCACTGAACATGGGTTTCCTTAGCCACCCTCCTTAGCTATCTCCCTACTGGCTTTCTCGCAGCGTGCTTCTCCGCCCAATATACAAATGAATGCCCAGTAATCCACACCTGCTTTTTGCACCTTGCATCTGTGGAACATAAATCAGCATTATCAACATAGCTTCCTGATGTATCTCTTGTAGCAATCAGACCTCCGCCTGCTCATCCCTTTAATCTCGTCTTTTGACCCTCCTCTGGTGGCCATCTCCAATGCCGCACCTATCTAAAATGAATGTGATGAAAACATTCCTGCATCCTCCCCCAAAGAACTTCATTCCTTTTTTCAACACCCCCATCACCTGATATCAAGTGATGGGGGCCCCATCCCCATGTACGAACAACCTGCCTGCTATGGCTGGCCTGATAGCCCTGTACTTCTCCAGTGCCTTCTCCCCACACCAACCCCCACCATAGAGTCTTTCCAATGTTACCTTAGCACTCTGGCCTGCCTGGTCTGTCTTGGAGTGCCACAACCATATTACCACCTTCTACAGCCCCCACTGGACCTCTTCCCACTGCAGTCCTCTGACCCCATCTTTCTTACTCTTGGTGACCATTTCACTGACTCTAATGCACCTCCCACCATAACTAGTAAAACACACCCTAAACAGACATACCTCATACTCAGATGTGCATATCTTTTTTAAGGTTCCCAACAGCCTACCCAGCAACTGACCAGGAACTGGCCTCCTGCACTCTGGCCTCCTCTCCTGTAACCTCTGACACCCCTGAAACATGCACTATACTATCTGAGTTGGATTCCCCCATCTGTGCAGGTTTCACACCCACCCAATCGCTGTTAAAAGCATCCCCATAGTGGAGTTCACTATTTCCTTGTCCCACTTCTGCACCATAAATTTCATGACCTGCCCCGCAGTTACTGGCCAACTTACCTCCATTCCCAACTCCTCTCAAAACTCTTGGAATGCTTTCCATGCTCCCTCATATGCCCTCAATGTACTCGCAGACTAAGCACTTCAATACAGCAACTGGGCTCTCTCCAGCCAATCTCCCACAACCGGGGCAGGACCAACATTCTCTGGACAGTGGCCTGAGGTGCCAAAGACCTGAACCTGTCCAACTGGAAATGAGAAAGGCTGTCAGCCACCTCATCTTTTATCATTTCAATATGCCTTGCTTTGAAAGACAGGTTGAACCGTAACCCTTCCACCAGTTGCCAGACCATTATGGTCACCATCTCTGTGGAACCCCTTTGCCTATTGATCACTTCCACCACTGCTCAGTTGTCACACCAAAAGATTACCTTCTGTTTCAGCAGCTGCTTCCCCCAAATGGACGCCACCACCCATATAGGAAAATTTTCAGAAATGTGATATCCCTTAGCAAACCCCTCTGTCTCCATTCCTCCAGCCATGCCTCCAACACTCATTTCCCCTGAAAGTATGCCCCCATACTGTATGTTCCTGCTGTGACTGTGTAAAATTCTAGGTCTGTCTTAAACAGACAGAATGTGACCCTGTTGTATTGTCCTAAAAAGTGGTCCCATATCTCCAAATCCTGCTGTACCCCCTTCAAAATATCCACCCAGTGATGTGGTAACCTCGGCTTACCTGTGGCTCTAGCCAGCCACTGGGTAAAGGCTCTCCCCAGTGTGATTGCACTGCAAGGGAAATTTGAATGGCCAAACAACTGCTGCACCAATGACAACAGAACCCTTCTCCTACCTTTTATCCAGTCGAGCAGCTCCTTTACCTTGGTCAACTTGTCTGCTCCAATCAAAATACACCCTCCTCTGTGTCCATCTTGATACCCAGAAACTCTAACTTCTTGTTTGGCCCATCCAATTTTCTCTCTGCTAGAGGTACCCCCAGCTCTCTAGACATCTCCTTGAAACCTTTTAGCACCTCTGATGTTCCCTGCGCTCCTTGTCCTATCAAAAGGAAGTCATCCAAATAGTGTACCACAGCCTTAAACCCATACCACTCCCCAAACACCCAATGCTGCCAGGTGCTGAAGGCTTCAAATGTGGCACATGCCACCAGACACCCCATAGGCATTGTTTTGTTAAAGTAGTACTTGCCCTTGAATTTAAAACCCAATAAATCTCAATCTTTAGTCCTCACTGGTAGTAGCTGAACAGTTGCCTCTACATCTGTCTATATAACCAAGCCCGTATAATCTTCACTGCCAGATCCAACGTTGCATAAGAAACTGCACTCTGTTCCTCTGCCATGGCATCATTGACCGACCCTGCCCCTTCCGTGTATGACAAAAGATGGATAAGCTGGAATTCTGAGGGCTGCTTTTTAGGCACTAAGCCCAGAGGTGACATCCTGATGTTTTCAAAAGAAGGCTTATTTATTTATTTAGCTTTTGTTAACTGGGTAGGTACACTAGACAAGTTGTATGCCTATTTTCAGGAACGACCTGGGAGAGTACAACAGGTATTACAGATACATCAGTACAACATAGCAGGTAGACAAGTACCTATGGCAACTTAGTATACTGAGTTAACAAAGACAACCAGGCAGTATAGGGATCATATGTATGACCGAAAATAGTGGAGTACATAGTGAGCAAACATTAAGTAGCATTGGGGGGGGAAGTGGTGACAGATGGGGAAATCATGGAGGGCAGAGTTCGAGAGAGTTTGAAGGCACTGAGGGTGGACAAGGCACTAGGCCCAGATGGCATCCACCCCAGGGTACTGAAGGAGCTGGCAGAGGTCCTTGCAGGACCTTTGGCAGACCTATTTAATGCCTCACTACATTCGGGGTGTGTACCTCAGGACTGGAGGATGGCACATGTGGTGCCCCTCCACAAGAGTGCCCAAGGATGAACCAGGAAACTACAGACCAGTGAGCCTCACATCCATTGTGGGTAAGCTAATGGAGACTATCCTGAAGGAGAGGTTGGTGGCCTCTTAGAGGCCAAGGACTCAGGACAGCAGACAGCATGGCTTCATCGTGGCCGATCCTGCCAAACCAACCTGGTCAGGTTCTATGACTGGGTAACTAGGCAACTGGACAGGGGACATGCAGTGGATGTCCTGTATCTGGACTTCAGTAAGGCATTCGACTCAGTGCCACTTGGAAGGCTGGGAAGGAAGTTAGCACAGGGGCAGGTGCAATGCTGGTGAGATGGTGGGAAACTGGCTGCAGGGAAGGCAACAGAGGTGGTGGTGGGTGGGAGCTCTCACACCCAAGGGCAGTGACGGCGGTGTCCCACAGGGCTCGGTGTTGGGATCAGTGTTGTTTGGGATATTCATTGCAGACATATCATGGGACATCAAGAGCAAGATCAGTCTGTTTGCTGATGATACCAAGGTTGGCGGTGGTGGATGACCTAGGGGATGGCAGGGGTTGCAGGATGATCTGGCAAAGCTTGAAACCTGGTCAGACACCTGGCAACTGGGCTTTAATGCCAAAAAGTGCAAGGTGATGCATTTTGGGATGAAGAACCCAAGGAGGACTTACCAGCTAGGGGAGTGCAGCTAGCCCAGACAGAGGGAGAAGGATCTGGGTGTGCTCATCACAGGGTCAATGAACAACTCGGCACAGTGTAGGAAGGCAGCTGCAAGGCCAACAAAATGCTGGGTTGTATTGCAAGGGTATATCCTCGAGGAGGGAGGAGGTGATTCTGCCACTGTATAGGTCATTAGTTAGACCACACCTGGAGTACTGTGTGCAGTTCTGGCGTCCGTATCTGAAGAGGGACATTAAGTTACTGGAGGGAGTGCAGCGCAGGGCGACAAAGATGATCAAGGGTCTGGGGGACTTATCATATGAGAGGAAGTTGAAGGAGTTGAACATGTACTCACTGGAGGAGAGGAGAGGAGGGGACATGATTGAAACCTTAAATACATGAAAGGAATAAACAAGACAGGTACAGAGGGGCTGTTCAAAGTAAGGGAGGGGAGGGCCACCAGGGGCCATGATATGAGACTGGAGCGAGGAAGGTTCAGGAGGGAGATGAGGAGACACTTTTTTACAGAGAGGGTGGTGGCTGGGTGGAATGCGTTACCTGCAGAAGTGGTATGCAGTAGAACAGTGGACTGCTTCAAATGAGCATGGGACAGGACAAGGAGGAGGGTTAATGAAGGGGAAGGGTGGAAGGGAGGGGCAGCTGCAGAATAAGAGGCGCTAGCTGCACATTCGAGCAGACTTGATAGACCTCTAGGCCTTTATCTGCTGGCAAATTTCATATGTTCATATGTTCATTGAACATACACAGCATAGACAAGTGCATAAGGAAGAGCTGGGCCAAAAACATCAACCGATTCCAAGAACCAGGAGCTTGTTAAATTGGTCCTCCACCCTGCCCAAGGCTATCTCCTTCTGTATCTTCCTCTTCACCACCTCTTCTTTGTCCTTCACCAACCCCAAATTTTTAGCTTTCATTGCCCTCCTTGCCCCTTCATAGTGGAGACTGAAATCCTCCATAAAGTCATCCCTCAAAATCTGTTTCACCCCTATATCCAGGTATCCTGCCATCCAGTCCCTCAGTATTTCAAGCTTGATGGGGGTGTATGCCAATCTAAACCCCTCCTTCCCACCCTCTTCACCATATTCACCTTTACCATCATCCTTGACCCACCCCAAATTCCCCTCTCCCACTGAAACTCCTCCCCCTGGCTCTTTGTCCCATCTTCCCTTGCCCTTCCAAAACTCCCCCAAAAGGGCTGCCAGTTATAGCTCTGGGTCCCTGCCCTGTCACCCATCACCATGCACTGTGACACAGGGTGCTACCCTGCACACTTAGAACACACATGGCAGAATTTACAGTTCACCCAGCTGCACGTTGCCTTATTGTATCCCCAGCATGTTTTTGATAGTTGATTCCCCACACCACCTTGTGCTCCATCAAACCCACTCCTGGAGTGCATGCACAGGGTTTGCACCCATGAATCAGAATGTGTAGTATACCATCTCACATCCCCATGTGTCACCATCTGTTGCCAGAATGCCTCATCATATCTCAGCCACCCATACCCTACCTTTACTTTGCATGCATCCTGGATTATTGCTGAATAGGACAAGGGTATGGTCAGCTTCATCTGCTTTTGAAGCAAAATGGTGCTAAAAATTGTGAAACCTGCCTGCCAGTTGTATATATTCTTACTCTTATAACTGGTTTCCTCTTACATTTTGCCCACTAATGCCAGAGCCACTGCCTTCTCCGACTTACCCACTGTCTCCCTCTGCTCATATTTCTTCACAGTTTCTTTGTCCACCAATGCAAAGATGTTCACATACTCACCTTTCCAGACCTTCTCCCTGACAGAATGAGGCACGTGATTGCCTAGTGTCAAACCTGAGATTCCCCCATTCAATACCTCTTTTTACCCCACCAGCCCCTGTATCCTGCCCTCATTCACTCCCTTGCATCCATTTTAATTCTTTTATGGCCCTTTCCATCTTCTCCTATCCATTCTCCCATCTCTCCTCAATGATTCCCACCAAATAATCTTTCAAACTGCCATCCACAGTCAAGTCCACCAATGGCTCCTTACCCTTCGGCTGAACTGGTGCTTCTGACCCCTTCATAGTTGGATGCTTTTCCCCTGTTCCTTTTCCATCATCCCCAGCAGGTGCCTTTCTCATCGTTTCCTATTTTCTTTCTCTTCCTTCTTCCTTGTGACCTCCAGCAGCTCCTACACCTTCCCCATCAGATCTGCCACCTGCTCCATCAGCTGCTTTCTGCTGCTCTTCGTTGTCCTAATTTTTGGTGAAATGTCTGCATCTACAATCTCAAAACAACAAGAATGAATGTTAGTATTGTCACATGATCATTATTTTGTCCCTTGTGCCATGGGTGTGCCCTTGGCAATGATAACTCTGTTCTCTTGTGCCACTTGACCCAAACCACCCTCTAACTCTTCTCTCTTATTTCTATACATATATATATATATATATATATATATATATATATGTTTGTTTTTGATAACTGGGTGGGTGCACTAGACTTAGAAATGCCTATTTTCAGGCACATCCCAGGAGGGTACAAGTTAGATTATCATAACAAAACAATAACAAATATATGATGTATTGGAACACATTAACAGCGATCAAATACAAACAAAGTGGCAATAGTACACATCAAGTAGGAGGTAAAATGCAATAGCAACAACAAACGAATGTACATATTGGATCCATGACTGGTCATCAACAAAAATATGTCGAATGACCAGACAGCGAAACCAGTAGGTCGACTGCAGTTTCAGATGAAAATGAGTGTTTTCTTCAGGAGACTTTGCCCCCCCCCATGCCCCCCCAATTTAGGATTCTCAACTCTGAGTTGGAGCTGATTTGGGGGGGTGCAGGACCCCAGACAGACAGTGTAGGGGATCCTGCTGTCAAAATGTTGCTGTTCCTGCGGCATACCATACATATCTACACATATTCACATTAGAGCACTGTTAAATAATGGCAGTAAGAACATTTACAGCTAGACAAGTGACTATGTTCCAGTACAAAAAATTGCACAAATTAGTACATAATTACGCAGGAGCAGATTAAGTACTGGCAGAGATGAGTAGATTATATTTTAGGTGAGTAAGTTGGGGAGAGAGGAATCGTAGTAATTATACTAAGCAGAATGAAAGCATGCAATGTGGTAACAGCAGCTGCAGAGTGTGAAGAAGAGCTGCTGGAGCAGATTTTACATAAGGATGGTTGGTGAAATGTTAGCAGAGTTATAAGTGCAAATGGGAGTGCTTAGGGTAGACAATGAGGATCTAGAGGTGAGTAGAGAGGAGAGCAGAGAGAGGGTCATGGAGGATGGCAGTGGATACAGGGCTCTGACTTTATTATATGAGTACGAAGCATTCTTTTGAAATAGGCATGAGTAGGGGAGAGACAGATTTTTGATGGACGTGAGTGATCTACTCTTTTGAAAAAAATAAGAACTAAAAATGTAATTTTCTGATTACAATGGGTGAATTGGCTCAATTCCTACCAATTCGTCTATACTATTTGAGTGCCGTGATTGGTAGAGAGCTACTTCCTTAAATATATATTTTTTTCTATTTACTGAGGTTAGCTGAACTGGATACTGCACTATGAGTAGGGGAGAGACAGATTTCTGATGGAAGTGAGTTCCAAAATTGAGTGGCAGCCTGGGAAAAAGCCCGGGTGCCCATGGTAGTCTTACATCTAGGGACTTGTAGAAGGATTTGCCCCCTAGATCTAAGGTCATAGAAAGAGTTGGACTGATTCAACATCAGAGCGAGAAAGGATGGAACACCTGAGCAAATAATACCATCAATTAAGGAGTCTAAGGAGAGAAGATGATTGGCAGAGGGGGAGGGCCAGTTTAGGTCATTGTAAAGCTGACAGTGATGAGTAAGGTGAGGAGATGGTAAGACAAAGCAACAAATGTTGTAGGTGGAGTTCCATTTTTAAATAATAGCTTTGGGGGCTCCAACATAGGTAACTGAGCCATAGGCAAGGTCGGAGAGTAGAATGCCCTGGGCAATGGCAGTTCTAGCAGAGGGAGTTAGCGCATAACTCATTTTATAAGCAATTCCAATTTTGACATTAACAGCTTTACAGGTGAGAGAAATGTGATGTTCAAAATCAAGAGAGGGGTCAAGAATAATACCAAGGTATTTGAAGGAACTATTACTTTCGAGGAGGGAGCCATCTGCATAGGAGATAGACATCTGTCCCTGACAGTTTCTTAGCCTGGGAGCAGATACAAATAGCATGGATTGAGTTTTGCCAGTGCTGAGAATTAGTTTATTATTTGAGAGCCAGGTCTAGATATGGAGGAAATCAGACCAGAGAGTGATATTTATGTCACAAATGTTTCTGGAGCAGTAATAGAGTACTAGATCTTCCGCATAGAGCAGGGATGATCAGGTAGAGGTAAAGTATTTAGTGAGATTTGATTAATGAAGACAGAAAAGAGGAGGGGACCTGGAATGGAGCCCTGATGGACCCTGTTCTTTATAGTGGCAAGCTTAGAGACCGCAGAGCAAAATTTGACTACTTGTCTTCTATCTAACAGGTAGCTTTGATACCAGGCAACAGCATCAGGGGAGAAACTTAGAGATAAAAATTTGGCTAAGAGGAGAGGATGGTCAACCAGATCAAATGCCTTTGTTGGGTCAATGAAGACAGCTCCTGTCAGTAGGCCATTGTTCATGGCAATCTTGGCATCATTTGTAAATTTGAGGAGGGCAGTAACAGTGCTATGGTCTTTATGAAATCCATGCTGGGAGTCAGAGAAAAGGTTGTGGTTATTAAGAAAAGTAATGGTTTGATGGAAGACTAGTTTCTCAAGGATCTTTCTTAGCACTGAGAGAATGGCAATAGGCTGTTAGTTCGAGATAGATTTTGGTACACCTTTTTTGAAGACATGGGATATTCTGGCAAACTTCCAAATACTAGGGACAGAACCATTACAGAGGGACAGGTTAAGATTCTGGCTATAGGAGCAGCAAGGATAGGAGCAGCAAGTTTAAGGAGTCTGAGTTCAAGTCCTTTAGCAGCAACACTGGTACAGTTAGAAATGATGCAAAGCAACTTGAGGATCTCCAATCTAGTTTCAAAATGGAAGTGAAATGGAGGGAATGAGTGAATAGAATCAGTGACAGAGAGAGGGATTGAAGAATGAGATGTAGTGAGGAAGTAGTACATTTAAATAGGTCCAAGAAGTGTTGAATAAAGGAGGAAGCTATGGTGATGGGGTTGTTACAGTGCACCCCATTAAGAACCATGTCATTCGTCATTTGGGAGTGCTTAGTCCCAAGGAAAGCCTTTATGTAGGACCAAAATGTACATGAGTCGGCTGCAGCACCACGTAACAAATTTTTGCAAAAGGAGCTCTTAGCCAGACAAATATATTTTTTACAAGCATTTCTCCTAGTTCTGTAGTCCTAGAAATCAATTAGAAGAACAGAGGCCATCTACTGAGCCCAACTTTTGTCCCTAGTCCTTATTTGAGCAAGGAGATCTTTTTTAAGCCACCTTGTTGGCATTCTATGGATTCAATAGGAGATTATTGGGGCATGTAGGTCTTGAAGAGCACCAAACTGTGCTAAAAAGTAATCAACAGCCACTTGGTTGCATAAATGCAGAACCAGTTGACTCTAGAAAGATCATGTAGGAATGCAGATTGGTTAAGGTTAGCAAAATTATGGAAGAAGATGTATTTAGGAGGCAGGGGTGGGAGGAAGGATACAAGCTCACTATATACTGTAGATGGGTGAGTGGTCGGTAATGGCATCTGAGAGGGTGCCAACAGTGATTATTTTTTATCTGTCCTATTGGTTAGAGCCCAGTGTATTAGTGTACTCGACCCAGTTGTAGTCGTGATTCTAGTAGGGTCAGTGATAAATTGGTGAAAGTTGTGTCCATGGACTGCAGTGCGGAGGGATTTGCTAGATTTGCCTATCCAGTTGAGCTCTAAGTCACCTATTATGATATCTTCATTACATCCAGCAGTCGAGACTGTCTGAGAAAGTAGCTCAGCATGTCCAGGGGAGCTACCTGTAGAAGGATTGTATGCCAGACTATGTGTAATTTCTTAGTGTTACCTAGAAGAAGGATGGTGTGTAGTATCTCACAGTGAGAGAGAATGGGTTTTGGAAGAGTGGGGAGGTTAAGATGAGATTTAAAGTAAATGGCAACTCCACCTCCACACTTGGCATTAAGTCAGTCATGTCTTAGTAGGCTGTAGTTTGGCATGGAACAAGTTGCATCAGGAATGGTAGGTTTTAGCTAAGTCTCAGGTATGTACAGTACATCAGGGTGATACAAGGCAACCCAAGCCTCTAGTTTGACATGGTTATGAAGGAGGCTTCTAATGTTTAAATATACTGTTCGAAGCCCCTTAGTCCTCTTCCAGTGAGAATCCACATGGGAGAGGTGGGCTGGGGGACCAGGGTTACGTTCAACATCACCTGCAAGGATAAAAGCAAGGAGGAGGAGGAAGTACCAGAGCTTATGGTGGATGAAGGGAGGGAGCAAGTTAAGGGGGCGGAGAAGGCATTTTTTGAGACAAATGCAGCAAGGTGGATAATGCAGTGAGAGGAGAGCGGGGTGAGGTTTGGGTAGTAGTTGTGAGAGACAAGTAGATTTGAGAAAAGAAAATCACTGGGATCTAGTGAAGGAGCTGCTTCAGACTGGCAGCAGTGAGCAGGTATGGGACAGTGCACAAGATTGATAAGCAGTAGTATGAGAGAACCCCAGGCAATGAATTTAAGGAGGGTCAAAACAACAAGAGTGAGTAATATAAGGGGAGCACACAGCTAGTAGGCAGAAGATAGCACAAGTGACAGAAGGAAGAATAGCCAGATATTAACCAAGCATAAGTAAAGTAGTGTACAGCAGAGCTGACAATCGGCAGTAATGACGCTCCGTAGACTAGAATATTTCAAAAGGTGGCAGTATTAACAATTAAGTAGGTCACTTCCTGATAGGATCATGTAGGTGGGTCCACAAGAATGAGAGTAATGTTAGAGACAAAATTTGAGCTGGCTAAGGTAGAAATGGGATCAAGCAAGAGAGATCATTGGGGGAGTTTGGAGTCAACCAAACAGCATGCAGGCAGGAATGTCAAACAGGGCTGACTGGTTCAGGCAGCAGCAGAAAACCAATAAAAGAAGAGTTACCTTTGTGTGGGATGGTGGCTGAGGAGTGTGGGCAGCAAATACAATGCAGTGCAGTGCATAATGCTGCTCCACATGTCAGTGTTCGAATTCTACCTGTAGTGCAGTACCTAAGGTATGGGGGAGAGGTATCCAGGGAACAAGGAGGAGAAGCGGGGAGGGCCTGCCCCTTGTCTTGCCCTCAGTGACTAGAAGTATGGTCCAGCAGTACTTGATGGGGATCCAGGGGAGCTGGGAAAAGAAGAAGCAGGTTAAATTGGCAGATAAGTGGGAGGATAGCTGTAAGGAGAGATGCACAGGGGAAGGGGAGGAGGGGGATTGAGAGAGAGAGAGAGACTAAGAGAGAGAGAAGAGAACAGGAGAGAAGTATAACAAGTGTAGAGCAGGCAGTGAACACAACTCAGGCAATGCTTCTAATACCGTACTGCATCAAAGAAACACATAGGAAGACCAGTCTAACTAGTCATTAAAGAACCCACAAATTGCCATAACAAGTGCAGGTCAGCTGAAAATTATTAACCACTACCACCCTGGCCCAGCGATCCTTCCCCTTTAGAGCTCCATCCTGGTACAATGCCCTCCCTCCGGCTGTCACATCAGTCACCAATCTAGGTCCTTTTAAAGCTGCCTTAAGGGTCTATATCCTCTTCTCACGTCAATGCCAGTGTAACCAATAACCTGTGGATCCTGCACCATGCCACTAGGCCACGCACCCGCCCTTGGCCAGGCAGTGGAGAGCTCTCACTATTTCTAGCCTACAGGCTCCTCACCTCCCTCGGCTATCATATAGTTGTACTGGACTATGAATGCATTGTATAATGTATATGACAAGGCCTCCCTGAGGTGGCTTACTACCACCTTATATCATGCATTGCTTTTATTTATTTTAATTTATTTATTTAGTTTTTGTTGACCGGGTAACTGCACTAGACAAATCCTGCCTATTTTCAGAAGGGGGATACAGATGAATGCCAACTGACCTTGAACCAGATTAAGCTGTTGATGTTATTTTTAGTGAATGAGGGAAATTTTGTCCAGGACACCAGGGAAATTCCCCTACTGCATTGCTGGCAGTAGGGAGCAAGTGGCTAATTCGAGTCATTGTTGGCTTAGCTCTGGTGGAAGACGGTCACGATGGAGCCTAGGGAGCAGGTTCCCTGCATGGACGACTTGGAAATTCTTAACACAGAGCTTGGTACTCGTATACTGGACTCAAACAACAAGGAAGGTGAAATCTTTTTATCGGCAGAAGATTTATCGGGAAATGACAACCTGATAGTAGCTGTGGCTACTACGGAAGGTTTTGAGATGCAACAGGCAAATTTGGAAAAAAAATTATTGAACTCGTTCAGGAACAGGAGCGGGTGAAAAGGCTTTTGATTACTTGTACTCCGAGACACTTACCTGAGGTTGTGGTGTCTGAAACGAGCAATTTATGGGAACCGGAGATCCAAATTAATCCAGTGTTGTTCCCGGAATTGGGTGAGGAGGCAAGTGCTTTGGTTTGTGACCCTGATTCAGAAAACTTGGCTGGCATGAATTGAAATGTTGAATTTCAGTGCCGAGAGCCAGAATCAGGAGGCCATTCGGCTGCAATTACTGACAAGGCGTCACCAGTTGCCATAGAAACCCGGGCCAACAAAGAAATGCTGGCGGTAGTGCCTGACTGCTCTGTTGTTTGCACACTGAGAAAAATGCTGTCAAAAGATTCAGGGTTTGTGTTCCAGCCCCTTTCTACTGCTGTCTTTATGGAGCCTCAGCTGCCTGAGGTAAGCTGTGTTTTTCAAACAGACCCTTCAAATCAGGTCGGTGTGTCGGAATTTACATTTTCTAAAAGAATGGTTGCCCATGGTGATACAGTGGGTGTAGAGGGAAAAGAAAGATGCGCGGCTGTCTTTTCAGCCAAATGGCATTTGGGGATTCCAATAGAGAAGCAAGTGGTATCGGAGGTATCGAAACAGGACTCTGATTCTCCACTTGTACAGGACGTTCCTATTATAAAACCTTTATCTGAAGATAACTGGACCCTCAGATGGCACTCTGGGAGGCGGTTGGTCTTTGTAGTGGCTCTTGGCGTCCTACTCCTGACTGGGACCCTAAATTGAACTTTTCGCAAAATGAGCCTTCATGGCATCCTAACATTGCTGTCTTGCCTACTGCAAATGATACAACGGAGTTAGTCAACAAGGAGCAAGAGCCCTCTCAGGAACAGGTGCAGCCTTCAGAGGTTTTGATTGACTTAAATACTGAACAAACTAATACTGTAAAAAAATGTAGAATCAAGTAAACCATTGTTATCGGATTTATTTTCCAAAATAAAAAAAGAAGCAGCCCCAAGAAGGAATGCAGTTAGGTTGAGATATAAGGGAGGTCTAGAAGTCAGACCCGACAGGCATTATGTTGGGAAATGTCTGTTAAAAGACTCTTTGCATTTCTCCCCACGTGAAGTATTTGCTTTTATTAATATCTCTGGTGAGGATAACTTTGATATAAGCTTTCACTCGGCCTATGCCCTAGACTTATTTTGGGAATGTTACAACCAGGTTAAATTCTCTCCCTTGTGGACCCCGTTTCTGGTAATCCCCCTGACTAAACCATTGGTTAAGTTCGTAACTATCATGTTTCGAAATCGAAGGTGTGCATATTGATGATATATTGTATTGGTTATCCCAGAAATGTAATGTTTTGAGTTCTCTGGAAGCCATTTTAGATGACCAACAGTTTGGGATGGGGGGCTGGAGATTTAAAGTAAAGCTTAGACAGTTGGATACTGGGATCTTACATATTCCAAACTCCTTTTTGTTGGGTCGGGATGGGGGGTTTGTTTCTATGCTGGGCAACCAAGGGCATGCTATAAATGTGGCTCTCGAACGCATTTATCTAGTTCATGTGACAAGCCCCGTTGTGACAATTGTGGAGAGATTGGTCATATAGCTTTTCAATGTATGAATCACACCAAGTGTGATCTCTGTGATGATACGGGACACGTCTTTTCAGAATGTGTGTGGGCAGCTAGAAATAAGGCATCTATTAGCAGTCCTGATCTTCTTATACAAAAAGCACAAGATTTAGCCTCTGGAGTGGTTGTGGAAAATCAGGCTTCCAGCGGTGACACTGATGTCCCTGATTCACAGCCTCTGATTGTGGATTCTGAAGTTCCCTTACAAGAAACTTTAACAGATAAGTTACCTATGTTATCCCCAGTTTGTTATACCGAACAACAGGAGAATTGTCCCCAAGAGGTGGTCCCTGTGGTGCTAACTCAGGTGAGAAGGTCCTCCAGGAATTTAAAACCTCCTTTAGTGGCCTGCTCTACTGTGGACATGGAGACCAGTAACCCCTTTGAGGTATTATCATCCCAATGGGGAGATTCGGTCATGGAGTGTCAAGATTTGGACTCACAACCCATTAGGGATAGCTCCCCTTCCCCTTGTGTGGTTCAGGAAGGTTACAAAAATAAAAAAAAGAAAAGACGGAAAAAAGATAGTTAACTATCTAATGTCTACAACTGGCTTGGTTTACTTTTGGTTCCATATATGTCCATAGTATGTTAAACTTTAAAAAAAGGCAGGTTGTGTTTGATTATGTGCATGATAATCTACTAGATGTCTGTTTGTTACAAGAAACCTGGGTATATACTATTGACCAGGTCAGGAATTTTCAAAAAGAATGGTGCTGGGGTCCTTCTTATTGGTCCTTTGGACAACAATCTGCCGATGGTTTGGGGTTTCTTTTTAGCTCTTATACATTTTCTCTGATAAAATTAATGGATCTGATCCCTGGGAGGTTGATGATTCTAGATGGGGTATGGAAGTCTATGACATGTAGATTTATCAATGTTTATTGTCCTCAAGTAAAAGCTGAAAGGGTGGCATTATTTCAAATGATTAAACCTTTTTTGATCACCACGTTTGAAATTTTCCTTTGTGGTGATTTTAATTGTGAATTGGATCCAAGCGGGAAACTGTCAAAAGAATTTAAAAAACAGAAAATGTACTGCGATACTATGGCACTCAGATCATTAATACAATCATCTGGGCTGGTTTCGGCCAGTGTTAATCAGCAGGGAGGCCCTAAATTTACCTATCAAAAAAAAACATATTCCTCAGTTGTAGATTATATTTTTTTATCTCAGAAATTATCCTTTTTCTTTTATACTATTCCAGTGGCCTTTTCAGACCATTTATTACTTCACTGTAAAATTTCCAGTGAATCTCTCCCTCAGTGGAGGAAATCCAGGTGGAAATTGAGTGCTCCTTTATTGCAGTCTCCCAGAGTACTGGAAAAAATTAGTTCTTTACTTATGGCAAGGTTGTCAGTTTCTTTTTTATATGACGATATAGGTCAATGGTGGTGGGATACAAAAACTGATTTGTGTAAATTATTACAGAATCAAGGGAAAGCTGAAACAAATTCCAGTTTTCTTTGCTATTTAGCATTAAGACAACAATTGTATTACTTGCTTTCTAAGGCTAATACTTCAAAATTTGATTATTCTTTACAGATTCAAACATTAAAAAAGGAAATGCTATTGGTGCAATATGACAGAGCAAAAACTTCCCAAGTTCTTCTTCAATATGGGTTAAAAAAAACAGCCTCAAGGTGATCCTTTCGAAGCCTTTAAAAAATACAGATCTAATACCTCCTTAACCGCATTAGTAAATCAGGAGGGTTGTGTGGTGAATGATACGGAGGGCTTACAAAAGATTGTGAAATAATTTTTTTTGTCACATGCACCTGAAGTTCCTCCCAGTGTAAAGGAAATGAAGCAATTTTTGTCTTCCATAAATATAGCTGATTCTCCCTTTCAAAAATCTTTATTATCAGACCATATCACAAGATTGGAATTAGAGGAAGCCATCAAATCTCAAAAATCAGGTATTTCTCCTGGACAAGATGACCTAACTTCAGAGCTTTATAAAGCCTTTCCTTATGAGTTTTCTCAGTGTTTAGACTTATTTTTTTCTTAACCAGTGTGGTTTCTCCTGTTTGGTTCTCTGCTGGATTGGTGATTTTTCTTTATAAAACAGGGATGCCAACACAAATTGAGAATTGGAGACCAATTACGCTTTTAAACACGGATTATAAACTATTTACAGGAATTTTGAACAATAGACTGAAACATTATGCAGTCACAGTTCTTTCCCCTTATCAATTTTGTGGACTACCAGGAAGGAAAATCCAGCAGGCCCATATGATCCTTCATGCTCTCATTGAATATATTAGTTCTCAAGGACAACAGGGATGCATTGTTTCCATAGACCAAAAAAAAGCTTTTGACAGGGTGTATCGCCCATTCTTATTTTTGACCCTAAGGCATTATGGAGTTCCTGTGGTAATGATAAATTGGATAAAATCACTTTATGCAGGGGCAATTGTCCACCCGATTGTGAATGGCATATGTGGTGCTGGGTTTCATGTGCCTAGCGGGGTTCGACACGGATGCCCTTTGAACCCTCTTTTATATTCTTTTACAATCGATACCTTACTCCAATCAGTATCAAAAATTCCCAAATGGGAAGGTTGTTAGGCCCACCCTTGTTTTCTGATCATTTCATTCAAGCTTATGCAAATGATTTGTGTCGTTTTTTCCAAAGTTAAACATGTCCCGGTATTTTTGGAATTTATGACATATTATTCTAAGGTGTCTAATTCAAAAATACAAGAACAAAAAAGTCAGGGATTATTTGTAGGGAGGGGGGTTAAATCGGATAGGATCATTAAAGGACTTAAAATTTCATCAGAACCAATTAAAATATTGGGCTTGTTATATGGGCCGCATAATTTACCTGAAATTAACTGGGAAACTGCATTACATAAAATTGAAGGGAAGATTAATATATGGAAAAAGTGGAAATTGTCAAAAATTAAAAGGGTACAGATATTAAAACAATTTGTTATCCCCTGTTTTTTGTATACCACGATGATATTTCCTTTACCCACGAATTTAGAAACCAGAATTTATAGTATATTTTTTCAATTATTCTGGGGTAGTAGGCTCAATCCAATAAAACAACAATATACATATCTAGAAAAAAATAAAGGTGGGCTTGGGATGGTGGATCCGGTAATTTTCTTTCATACTTTGTTTATCTCTCATAACATCCATTTAGGATTAACTCCAATAATGACCCCACATGGGTATTTATTGAAACAAACTTTAGTCCATTACTATTTAGCTTGGCAGAATTTACCTCCAAAGCCGGTTAAAACATTGAATCTACCACATTATTTTTTGTCAGTGGCAAAAAAACTTTTTAAGTGGGGTCTTTCCGTTCAACTGGTTAAAGATAGCACTGGGCCTCAATTGTGTAAAAAAGTGATGACATTAATCTATCAAAATGAGCCAGCCTTTAAAAACTGCCCCACAACTCATGTAAAGGTCAATTCAGAGATTAAACAATCCTCGGTTACCTGAATATATGTGGGAATTGGTTTGGCTTTCTTTGTATGGTCGATTAAATATTAGAGGGAATGCAAAACATAAAGTGGTGACTGAAAGATATTGTCCTTACCCGGACTGTATTGCTCAGGAAGAGACGATGGAACATTTTTTATGTTCTTGCTCCTATGCTACATCTTTGTGGAATTTCCTGGCAACTACATGGAACATGTCATGGTTATTGCGTTTAGATTATATTACCATGATTTTAGGTTTTAATTTTCAGTTGGGTGGAATATATGATAGGGAGACATGGCAACTTTTTTGTTGCTGTTTAACTTATTATTTGTGGCAAGCTCGGTGTCAGTGGGTCTTATATCAAAAAAGGATGTCTTATGAGACTGTTAGTTTATTAATAAAAGGGGCTATGGAAAGGATTTATCTTAAAGACTGTGAAAACTCCACCGCTTGGAAAGTGACCAGCTGGTGGAAGGGATTCCCAATGTTTGTCAAATATAAATAGTAGGTTTTTGACTGTTTTGGGGTTTCTATATGGGGGGGTAAGGTTTTTTAATCACCTTTGAACTGTGAATTAGGAAATTTAACACTGTTTTAGTACAATTATGTATTTCAAATGTGTTATTTTATTTATTTATTTATTTATACATCAGTTTACAACCTTTGAGCCAGAGGTTCATTTCCAAAGGTACCTCGTCACAAGGAGGACAAACACAAACAACATTTCATTACAACATTGTAGGTAACAGCATTTTTTTTGTTTGTTTTTTTTTGTTACATCATAGCAGACAACAGTTTAGGCAGATATATGTTGTAGTTACTTTTTTACAATAACAGTGTAACAGTTTTGGTATTTACAGGTTTATACAGTGATTCAGATAGGATTGAGAGGTAAGCATACATTGGTTAGGCAGACAACAAGTCATGAGCCGGGCTGCTCAGACGGTAAAAACAGCTGGCTAAGGGACGGGGTAGAAAATGAGAGGAGGGGGCGAGCCACTTAGTGAGTTTTGTCAGTTTTGATTGTGAAGCTACTCAGAGAGTTTTGTCTGGCACAAGGCCTCAACACCTATGACCGGGACAAGCACAACTACATGTTAAACATTTGACTTCAAGAGCGGTTTTGAAGCTGGAGATTGAACAGGTATCAGTGATGGAGCTGGGTAGAGTATTGTACCAGGTGGGGGCTCTGTAATAGAAGGAAAGTTGACCATGGGTGGTCCTGGTTCTTGGGATAGACAGGGTGGCCTTGGAGGAGCTACGAGTTTGGACTAAGGGTTGAGCTAGGTGGATGGAGGCTGTCAGACCGGGAGGGGATAGACCAAGGAGTGTTTTTTTAGTTAGAAGGCAGGTTTGGTATCTGAGCAGTTCGCCCAGGTTGAGCAGCTTAGCCAAGTCATATAGCTGGCAGGTATGGGTTAATCTGGTGGCTCCCGTGATTAATCTACAGGCCTTGTTCAAGGTGTGTCGAATTTTATTGAGGGCGGTCATATCCACGGCACCATAGACAGGCAGGCCATAGTCCACAAGGGACAAGATTGAGGAGGTGACAGCTAGTCGGAGGGCCTCAGGGGGGAGGCAGTGTTTGTGGCGATATAGGATACCTAGCCGAGTATTTGTAGTTGAGGCAAGCATATCAATGTGGTCGTGGCAAGTGAGGGCAGAGTCAAAGGAGACCCCAAGGTACTTGTACAGGCAGACTTGCTCAAGAGGAAGTTTAGAGCTAGGGAGGATACTGAGTGGGAAATTACTGAGTTTGTTTTGAGGGTGGGCAAAGAGCATGGATTTGTTTTTTTTAGATTGACCACAAGTCTGTGCTCTTTAAACCAGGCTTCAGCATCATTGAAGGCTAGTTGCAAGGATTCTTGAAGGCGATGGGGCTTGATTGGGAGAGGCAAAGAGAATGACATCATCCAGCGTGCAGCAGGATTTACCCTTGCATGCACTGGGCAAGGTATTGAGGTATAGAGAGAAGAGAAGAGGGCCTAGGATGGATACCTGGGGCACTCCTGATCGGATGGGGCATGTATTGGAGAGGGTCCCATGAATTCTAACACGCTGAGAGCGGTCCGACAGATAGCTGGAGCACCAAGCGACTGGGCCGGTGGCAAAGCCGATGCGTTTGAGGGCATCCAACAATAGGGGGTGGGAGACAGTGTTGAACGCCTTTGAGAGGTCAATAAACACTGTCCCTGCTAGTGAGCCTGAGTCAAGTGAGGAATGAAGAAAATTTGAGAACTCAATTATTGTTGTTATTGTAATGACACATTCCCCTGCTCTTAGTAGAGGGGTGAGGATCTTTTTTTTTTTTTTTCATACTATGATTTAATTTGGTTTCTAAATATTTATTAGGAGGTTAGTTAGAAGATGTATGACTGTAAATCTCATTTGATTCCTTTCATAGGGTGTAGGGTTTGATGTGACTTAACACTGTTTTGTATTTCTTTGGATTTCTTTTACTTTATGATTAGTATTTGTTTTGTGTGATTTAACACTGTTGTAATTATTGTTTTTGATGTTATTATAATAAAAAATTCCCCTATTCTTTTCGATAAGTGCCATGGGATCTTTAACATCCACCTGAACTACCACCAATCCAGGCAGATGGAACCTCGGTTTAACGTCTCACAAGAAAGACGGCACCTCAGAAGTGCAGCACCCCTCTCATGCTGCAGTACAGTGTCAGTATTGGGATATTAACCCAAGTGCCAGATGTGGGAACTGAACCAACAGCCCTCTGATCCCCCGGCCTCAGAGGCAAGTGTGCTACCTACTGACCCACTGACACTTAGCTACCAATTGTATAGGACTTAACTGCTCATTAGGTAAATATGTCTATAGCTCTGCCCTGTTTTAGCTACCAAATGTATAGGCATTAACCCAAGCTCATTGTACTTATACATTTATTCTACGTATGTACTGTATGAATGTCTACGATTTATTCTGACGCGGAGCCTTTGGAAACGAGTCTATGACTCAAAGAGTTGTAATTCCAATTTCCTAAATAAAGAAAAATAAATAAAAACTCACAAAATGCCATAAAAGAAAGTGCAGGAGAGCTGAAAATTATTAACGAAACCCCACAAAATGCCATAAAAGCAAGTGCAGGAAAAATAAGAATTACCATAGTAACAAAATTTATATTTGTAGAGGTTAGCTGGCCCGATGTGCAGCCATGTGGTCAGACCTTTAAGCTGGCACCGCATGCCAGTGTTTGGATTCCACTTGTAGTGCTGTATCTGAGGTATGGGGAGAGGTATCAGGGGTTAAGGAGAAGTGGGGAGGGCCTGGTCCTTGTCTTTCCCTCAGTGACCCAATGTATGATCCAGCAGCACTTGATAGGGATCTAGTGGAGCTGAGGTATGGGGAGAGGTGTCTGGGGAGCGAGGCGGAGAATCACTGAGGGCCTGATCCTTGTCTTGCCCTCAGTGATCCAGTGTATGGTCCAGTAGTGCTGGATTGGGATCCAGGGGAGCTGAGGTATGTGGAGAGGTATCCAGGGAGTGAGGAGGAGAAGTGAGGATGATTTTGCCCCTTAGCTGCCCATATAGGGATCTTAAACTCCAGCCAAACACTGCTTAAACCCACTCCCATGTTGCATGGGGGTGGCCTGGAACTGCAGGCTTAAACTCTTGATAGGTTCCTATACCCAGCCCCCACCCCATTGTTTCCTCAATCCATGTTACCCTGCTGCCTTTCCTGAAGCCCCCATGGCATTTCTGCTTTAGCCTTGCTGTCTGGTCAAACATTCTGACTTTTGGCCCCCTGCCCTGTTTCACCAGACTTACTATGCCACTCTCCTGTTCTATCCATCGCAGTTATTGTCCACTTCTTACTCTATCTTGCTTTCACTTCCCTTTCTAATTTCTTCTTTTTTTTTTTATTCCTGCTATGTGACCTTATTCAAATGACCTCCCTGGTGCCCCAACCGCACCCCATCATCTGTGCACTGATGTTCCTCAGTTCCTGTGTCCCACAGCTTCCATTTTTGGGTTCCCACCTCACTGCCATTTTGTCCTCTCAGGTATGCAGCTGCCACTTTGTCCTCCAATCACCATGTAGCCTCCACAAACATGGCCGACGTTCATGATGCCTACCTACCCACATGCTCCCCTTTGTACTTAGGTACTGATCATTTTTCCTGCTCCATTTTCATCCATCACTCATGGTAATGCCACAAAACCCACCCATATTAATGGACACCAGCCTTGCCCCCTTGTATTAGTCAGTGACTTTGCAAAAAGCCTTGCTGCAACCCCCAGCCCGAGTTTAGAACAACCACTGTTACACATCTCAGGGCCCTAAGCTTATCCTATAGCTTTCAAATACAACTTATGGCCATGTCCCCATTCATGAGAGGCCACTGCCTTGCTGCTTCTTTCCCAAAATGGTGCCCCCCCCATGACATCAGACACTGCCTGCAATCTACAAACTCATGGTCAGCGCCTGCCACCTAGTTTTTCACAAAAACGCTGCACTGCCGAAAAAACAAACAAAAACCTCACAGGTCATGATGGACTCACCACTTTAACTCCAACTGCAGCAAAAATATTACATTGCAAACCTATCGAGCAATTTTTCCCCACTCTATTAGCTCCCTTGCCTGAGTCTGGGCCCTCTCACTCTCTTGGCCCTCCGCATAACTCACATGTGCCTTCTTCCCTTCTGCTCTGCTTATTGTAAGAATACCCCCTAGCCTCCTCCTTGCCAGAACCACTGCTTTTCTGAACCCACCCTGCTGTCCTACTCACACCAGAAACTTCTCTCACCCCAAGGGCCTTACTCCCCATCAGCTCTATTGTAATACGCAAACACCCTACTTGGGCCCTAGGCCCACACAGCAGCTTCTTGACCAAACAATGCCACAACCAGATAAACATATCCCTAATCCCCGCAACCCACATAAGGCCTAAACCAGTCTATGGTGCTCTTTTGCCTCTTTGTTTTGTTTTTTTTAAACCACTGCCATGACCAACCCATTTGAGCCCACTACAGCAATCCCAGAGTTACCATTTTCCACTGTTAGTGAACCAGCAAACCCCTTTCTTTCAAAAGCAAAGCCATCCATTTCTATGCATCCCATGCACCAGTCACCAATATTCTTTCAACAACCAGAAATACCTTTCACAGCTGGAGGCCCTGTCCTCCCCAAACAAAAACTCTACCCTTACTTCTCTGAACCATGACCACCTATGTCCAAACCACTAAATGATGTGCTAGTGCAATTCAAATTCTAGCAAAAGAAGGGCTTTATTCCATTCTGTAACTTCTTATATTGCCTTTTGAAACCCTTCGCTTGGAACCACTCACTGCCTAATCATCTTGCCCCCTCCCCTACTGTGACTCATACTTGTGATTCACCTATCTTTGTCCCTGACCCCCTTCCCCCTATCCCTCCTTCTCCCTTCCCCCTGCTTCCTGCACCCTTGTCATTTCACCAGGGAATCCCCTGGCAAGCCAGGTTGCCCTTAAACAGGCATCCCCATTTGCTTTTGAGTCGGTATTTTTATACTGTGTCTATATTTTTTATGTTTGTCTCTGGTGGGAATTAAAAATGGCTTTTTTTTTGCCCAAAGACATACCAAGATATAAGAAATACATCAGATTGTGTCACTGTGCTGCCCATTAGTCCCCAGAAAGGAACTAGCTTTGCCACAGCTCACATCTCCTGCATTTTCATGAGTGCAAATTCCCTTGTTGGATTTATCACTCTAACTTCGGAAAGCTGACATAAGGCAAAGCTGCCATTGTTGAAGCTACATTCCAAAAGTCCCATACTAGTGATGTCTGAGACTGTGCTGTGGCCGCTGGCTTCCTTAATAGTTCATATATTTTATTTATACTTTTGTCCCAATATTTTACCTCTGTAGCTTCTTTAGTGGACTTCTAAATTAAATAAAAATAAAACATTCTAAGTAAATTTACTCTTTAAGATATTGTCTTAGCAAAGCATATTAATTCACTACTTTCAACCAAGTGGAAAAACGTTATGTTAGCGTGTTAAATACTTACTTCTTATTAATGCATAAAGTGCACCATAACCTCTGGTTTGTGTTTCAATGTAAAATGGCCAAAAAAGCTTCTCCCTGAATAGCCACCTCTATTGCTCTGCGTTGCCACGTGCTTAAACCTATTTTTTTTTTTTTTGCTTTTATTGGTCATAGTAAATTTAAAAAAACATTCTGAATGACTAAAACCATTTAATAGTTAATTAACATAATCCATTTAATAGTTAGTTAATTATGGTGAGGCCACATCTAGATTATGGAGTTCGGTACTGGTGTCCAGACCTCAAAAACGACACTAACCTGCTGTATAAGGTTCAGAGAAGGGCTACAAAGATGACAGCTGGTCAGCAGGTTAAGGCATACGAGGAGAGATTGAGGGCCCTGAACATGTACTCCCTGGAAGGCAGGAGAGAGTGAGAGAGGAAGCAATTCTTCATAGAGAAGGTGGTGGACACTTGGAATGTGCTGCCAGAAGAGATAATTTCATTGAAGACAGTGGGCAGCTTTAAGAGAGGTTGGGACAGGTATAGGGGAGGGAAAGGGTCATGGATAGGGAGGATGGTAGGAGTGGGGAGAGGAGTCAGGGACAGTAGCTCAAGCTGTGGATCCTGCAACATGAGCAAACTTGATAGACAAATGTCCTTCTTCTGCTGGCTTCTTCATATATAACTAAGTCTATTGTGTCACCAAAAAACTCAAGCCCTCAGTTAACATGCAGTTCAGTTATTTTACTTTAATCATTTAACTATGACCTTGTTCTACTACTTCTGTGTGACATAGAAATTGTGCTGTTGTTAACAAAAGTTTCAGATATGTGTTCAAAGTGTTACAGGTTGAGAAAATTCTCCTCTATATCAATTCAACCTTCCAGTTCCATGCTTCTGTGTAATGAAAGAGGCAGAGTGTGTTAGAAGCACATCCTTTTGTATCCATGGTGTGCGCCCACCGATGCCTAGAAATGACATTGGTGGTATGCTACCAGTATCTGTTGCATATCCACCACTTGAAGAACACTGCAGACCCTTTCTGTTTGATGTTGTCATCACTGCAAGCACTAAATAAAGATGAAGCCATACTGAGTTGGTCCAGTGTGCACAACATCATGTACTAATCACTTTTTCTAAAATCAGTTTCATACCAGGTATAGACTTTTGCTACAGAGCAGATCCTTCCCTCCCGACGGGTGACTTCGCAGGCACTGCGCAGTCATTGCGCAAAATCACCCTTCAGCCTCGAATAACACCATGACAGTTACATCATTCATGAGAAGGGGTCCCAAAAACCCTATGTTGAAAATTTGGTGCAAAAATTCCAAAAAATGACTGTTTTACAAGCGCGTGTTGCGCAGTTCCTATGCAGGCTTGTAAGTTCATGAATTTTCAATATTTTCACTCCAGATTTTCAACATTGCCATTTTATTACACCTTCTTATGAGCTGTATAGCTGTCATTTTTCACATCTCACCCAAAATGTGTTTCCGCCCATGTAGCGCACAATGGCGCAGTCGGTGTGCGAAATCAATGTATGGAACACATTAAGAAAATCACAGTGACACTGTTCATGAGCAGAGGTCTTAAAATGGCTATGTTGAAAATTTGGTGAAAAAATTCCTAAAAATGACTGTTTTACAAGCGTGCGTTGCGCAGTTCACGCACGCCATACGCTTGCTTAATTTTCAATATTTGAACTCCAGATTTTCAATATTGCCATTTTACCTACACCTCCTCATGAGCAGTACAGCTGTCATTTTTCACATCCTGCCCAAAATGTGTTTCTGCTCCATGTAGCTTATTAAACATGCAGTCGGTGTGCAAACTCAATGTATGGGACACATTAAGACAATCACAGTGACACTGATCATGAGCAGAGGTCTTAAAATGGCTGTGCTGAAAATTTGGTGAAAAAATTCCAAAAAATGACTGTTTTATGACTTCTGCTGTGCACTTCCTACGCACTCTCGTAAGTTTGCAAATTTTCAATATTTTCACTCCAGATTTTCAACATTGCCATTTTACCACACCTCCTTATGAGCAGTACAGCTGTCATTTTTCACATCCTGCCCAAAACATCTTTCCGTCCATGTAGTGCACAATGGCACAGTCGGTGTGCGAAATCAATGTATGGGACACAGTAAGAAAATCACTGTGACACTGTTCATTAGCAGAGGTTTTAAAATGGCAATGTTGAAAATTTGATGAAAAAAATCCTACAAATTGTTTCACGAGCGTGCGTTGCACAGTTCCCACGCACGCTCGTAGGTTTGCGAATTTTCAATATTTCCACTCCAGATTTTGAACATTGCCATTTTACCACACTTCCTTATGAGCAGTACAGCTGTCATTTTTCACATCCTCCCAAAAACGTGTTTCCGCCTATGTAGTGCACAATGGGGGTAACAACAAGGTCATGCTGACAATTTATTGTGCAAATACCAGCAATCGCACAGGGCATTAGGGTAAAGCGCCATACATGCCAAACACCACTGCAAATACCTGCAAGCGAACGTTCGGCATTGACAAATGCTTGTTAATAAAGTGTCAGGGCCAGACAGTTGGCATCCAAGTGTACTGAAAGAGAACAGATTTTAGCTACCTGTAACACTACCACTCATCAAAATTTTTAGGGAATCATTACAAGAGGAGAAATAGCCTAAGGACTGGAAGCAGGCAAATTTGATTACACATTTTTCAAAAGAGAATCAAGAGGAGATGGAGGACACCATAGGTATGTACAGTGCCAATCCAGAAATGATATTTGAAGCTACAATCAAATAGAGAATTATAGGCCAGCCCGATGACCCAGCGGCAGCAGGTGACCTGAGTTTAGGCGCAAGCTCAGAACACTGCATCAGGAAGCAGACCAGGCTGTAGCAGATGCTGTTTGGCAGTGCTCTGTAGTTCGGGAAGGATGGTGCTGGGGATCCATTGCCACAGTGGTCTTATGGTGGGACAAATGAGCTTGCTCCATCTGCAGGATGCCACTGCGTGCAGCCAAGGCCTCAGAAACTCTTCTAGCACCAATGGTAGGAGGTGAGAAGGGACAAAACAGGGAAAAACCCCTTACACCACCTTTATGATGGTCCAGCCTCTGTGTGAGGATCAAGTCCTAGCACTGACCACCACCGAATCCTTTCACTACAATTGGAACAGTTTGGGGAAGAACTGCTCTCCCCTGGAGCTCTTGTCACAAAGGAAACAGCCATGCTGTATGCTGGATGTCTGTTAGAGCATGACCTGGCTGGAGCATGGGAGGTACAGCTTGAAATTGGGGATATCCTTTGGACCAGGGTATATTCCTGAAATGGTGTACGGGCAGGAAAAAACATATTATTATAATACACCTAGAAAAGCAACTGGTTAATTTAAGAGAGTCAGCACAAATTTACAATAGGTTAGTCATGCCAAGCAAAGAGGAATTTCCAGCTCAGATGCTATACAAATTATACTGATTTCAGCATTCAGCAAGGTACCACACAGAATAAACCATGGCACGGAGAGAAGTTGCTTTGATGGGTTATCAAATTGGTTGTATGGTAGCAAATGGAAAATATTTAGTGTGCATAGTGGGCACTAATGGAGTGATACATGGAATAGTGCTGGAACAATAATAGTAATTTTTTTTTCCCCATGATGCTTTTTTTTTTTCTACCTTAGGGATCAGACGGGATGGGTGTCTCTGCAGCCATCCATTCTCCCCCACCAGGTTTTGGTAACAATTTTCATGAGGATTCCCCTGACACCAGGAATAAGAGGGAAGGCAGTCCTTCCCCCAGACATCACCTCCAGAGGCTCCAGTTCCATGGCCTGGTAGAGTGGGCTAAAAAGAGATGGGCAGGGCTTCATGGAGCCTGTCCTCCGATATTTTGTTCTTTAGGTCCCTCCCCAACACTGGGACCCACACATCAGAGCATGCATGTGGAGGCACACATGCTCCACAGAAGTCTCACAGCTCGCACCCTCATGTGTCACTTTTTAGCCATCCTACCACCAGGCCTCCACCTGGAAGCAGTAACATGGCAGAGATGGCAGCCACCTGTTCCCAGGAGAGAAGAGCATTCCATCAGATGTTCAATACTTCCCCACCCCAGCTGACCCCCAATGATCTGGATCCATTCCCAAACTTGGGTCACTGGGATGGGAAAAGATAAGGCACACATGATGTCTTAGCCCTCTTTGCCACTGGGGCTGTTTCCTACTAGTTAATACACTGGATTGGGTTGGTTTGGTGGTTTCTAATGAAACCAAATAGTCAATGTGATTAACTCTCTACAAGCAATATGATGGGTTACAAAGGGACTAGGATCGAAATGTAATAGAATCTTACATGTTGAGGATGACCAGGGTTCAAGTTTGATCACTGGGATACCACACTGGAGCCAACAAGGGAACGAGGCAGGTCATGGGAGTGAGACACATGGTTTCCAGTAAGGGTAAGAGTTGCTGTTTTGCATTCACACAAAGCCTATGGGCTGAACTCAGTGTGGCATTGGTGCTGGCTGTGTAAGCAGCGTCTCCCACACTTCTTAGATGAAGGAAGGGTGCCATCATGGCAGCCCAAATTTTAGGGAGGAGGACAGGGAAATCAGTAGGAGAAAATAAATTAACAGACTAATTTTAAACAAGAAATGTGGAAGGTGCAGTTTAACTTGAATAAGTAACGTACAGTTCCTGAGTGCACAGAATAAGAAGCAGTTCATAATGAATGGGAGAATATTGTGGCATGACAGCAACAATGAATTTAGTGGGTTATGGTTATTGCACCAGACCAGAAACAAAACAGAATGCCTATTTTCAACTAGCAAGAAAATGAACAAGATAAAGGACATGACACAGATTTTTAATTTGTACAAATGAGTTGCTGGACAGTTTGATACCTTTTATTTTACTAACATATGTCTTGTACAAAGATAGTATAGTGCACAAGCTTTCAGGGCCCAGCAAGATCCCTTGTGAGCTACAATTATCTATTATTCCTCTCAAAGGGCACTGTTTGGCCCTGAAAGCTTGTGTGCTATCTCATATTTGTACAAGACATATGTTGATCAAATAAAAGGTATCAAACTGTTCAGCAGCTCCTGTCTTCCAAGGACCAATATGGCTATAGTCCCTTTAATTGTTTGCGCAAACCATTAGTTAGTCTACATTATGAGTACCGAATGAAATTCTGGGCACCATACTATAGGATGCATGACGGAGAACTCAAGAAGGTTCAGCTTACTGTACAGTAGGATGAATAGATTAATAAAGGAACAAAGGCAAATGGATTATAAGTAGATAGAGGAGCAGATCACACTATTCAGTAGAAAAGGGAAAGTTAATTGAGACAAGATACAGGTATTCAAGATACTCAGGAGTATAGATATGGTAGAAACAAACATGTTATTCACAGTTTCACCCTTCTTTAATTCATTCTCTTTGCTCCTTATCCTGAGCTCTTTACTTCTTATGTTTGCTTGCACACATGTGCAAGAAACATAGTGCCATCATCCGAGTTTTCAGAGGTGTGGCAGCCCTCTTCCAATTCAGTCAGTGTGTTTGCAAGCGGCCGCAGTTTTCCAATGCCTGCTGCAGCTGTCTATGACAGCTCCAAAATGCAGTGGAGTAAATTTGAAAGGGGGAGCTACGCTTCAGTGAGCAGCAATAAGATATCACCTGCTCATGCGCGCCCCCCACACACACACACACACACACACACAGGCACGCACGCTGCGTGCTGGCCCCCCCCATGCACACACTGTGTAGCCGATGGGGGTGCCCAATCCCCCGTCGGCTCCACTGTCCCCCCCCCAGTACAGGGTGCCATGCTGGGAGCCCACCCCACCGTGGCAACAGATGCTATTGCCGACGGGGGTGCCCAATCCCCCATCAGCTCCACGCCCCCCCGCCATTCTTGTGCCATGCTGGGAGCCCACCCAGCATGGCAAATGTCCCACATTGTCATGTACAGAAAAAAATAAACCTGCAAATAAAAACTGTCCCTCGGCACTTCTCCCTGCCCCTCCCACAACCGCACCCACCCACTGGCGCACCTACCTCCCACACACCCCTCACCCCATACTTACCTCCGGACCCGCAAGCATTTACTTCTGTGGACTGGGAACACATCTGCACTCTTCAAAGCCAACCGCGAACTGAGGAAATGCCGGTAAGCTGTATAATGTAATGAATAGGGTTTTTTAAACTTTGCTGCATATCTCAGCCATTTTTTGGAATTTTTGCACCAAATTTTCAACATGGTGTTTTTGGGACCTCTTCTCATGAATGCTCTCACTGTCATGGCGTTCATCGGGCCCGAAGGGTGATTTCGCAGTCACTACACGAAATCACCTTTTGGGACTGAGTAATGAAATGACACTGCCACTGTTCATAAGGTGGGCTCTCAAAAAGCCTATGTTGAAAATTTGGTGGAAAAATTCCTAAAAATGACTGTTTTACGAGTGTGCGTTCTGCAGTTCCTATGCACACTCGTAAGTTCGCGAATTTTCAATATCTTCATTCCAGATTTTCAACATTGCCATTTTACCACACCTCCTTATGAGCAGTACAGCTCTCATTTTTCACATCTTGCCCAAAACGTGTTTCTGCCCATGTAGCGCACAATGGCACAGTCGGTGTGCGAAATCAATGTATGGGACACATTTAGAAAATCACAGTGACACTGTTAATGAGCAGAGGTCTTAAAATGGCTACGTTGAAAATTTGGTGAAACAATTCCTAAAAATGACTGTTTTACAGCTCGCGTCGCTCAGTTCCTATCTGCACGCTCATAAGTTTGCGAATTTTCAATATTTTCACTCCAGATTTTCAACATTGCCATTTTATTACACTTCCTTATGAGCAGTATAGCTGCCATTTTTCACGTCGCCCCAAATGTGTTTCCACACATGTAGCGCACAATGGTGCAGTCGGTGTGCGAAAGCAATGTTTGGGACAGATTAAGAAAATCACAGTTATACTGTTCATAAGCAGAGGTCTTAAAATGGCTATATTGAAAATTTGGTGACAAAAGTCTTAAAATGACTGTGTTACGAGTGAGCTAGTGCAGTTTCCACGCACCTGTAAGTTCATGACTTTGTAATATTTTCAGTCCAGATTTTCACCAGTGGCATTTTTCCACACTTCCTTATGAACAGTACAGCTGTCATTTTCACTACATGGCCAAAATGTGTTTTCACACTTTGGCGCAGAGGTGCATGGTCACTGTGGGAAATCATTGTTCGGACAGTTAAAGAAAATCACAGTGACACTGTTCATGATCGGAGGTCCCAAAATGCCTGTGTTGACAATCTGCTAAAAAATCCCAACCTAATTACATTGGTGGTAGCTGTACAGTTTCTATGCACGCCCTGACTTCACCAGTTTTTAATATTTTGACTGCAGATTTGCAACATTGCCATTTTTTACACCTCCCCATGAACAGTACAGCTGTCATTTTTCACATCCTGTTCAGAATGTTTTTTGCACCTGTGGTGCTAAATGCTGTAGTCGCTGTGTATAAGCAGCTTTCAGCTAACAAACTGATACTGCCACTGTTCATGAGGTGGGGGTCACAAAAAAAACATATTGAACATTTGGAGTGAAAATACCAATGAATGCCTGAGGTGTTCAGGTTTCCAACCATAACGCCCCATCCTGTAGAAAATGACAGGTATTAGGGGTGTGACTTGGGATTCTTGCCTGTAATGCTCATACCATTCCATATCCTGCAGCCAGTGAGAGGCATCGAGGTATGCCTTGGACTCTTCGGCCCCAAAGTTCACCCCATTCTCCTATACTGCACTCATCTCACCGTATTTCCTGATGGAATGGGGTGCGCATAAGGGCCAAAGACCCCAAGGCACACCGTGACACTTGTCAGTGTCTGCAGGGTAGGGTATGGTGAAATGGCGTGGCTGTTATGCCTGACGACCCAAAAGCACACCCCAATGCCTGTCACTGTCTGCAGGGTGGTGGTGGTGGGGTTGGCTTCAGTTCAATACTTCACTGCCATTTCTATTATGCAGCTCTGTAACTTCTACACTACCAATGCCAATGCCAGCAAGCAAACATTCGGCAATGACAAATGCTTGTTTCCTTAGCAATCTGATAACCTCATCACTACTCTGGTTCCACTCTTAGTGCTTAAATCACATAGCTTAGCCCTTATTGTCAGAATTATCAGGGCTCACCAGAGCCCTGAAAAAGCAAATGCAACACTCTGGGGGCAGGAGGACTATGTGAGGCCCAAGAGTACCACAAACATCATGCACGAGCCGAAACACTGAGATTTTCCTCCCAAATGAAGCTCTGGTGTTATGGATTCTAGCATACGCGCAAATGTGCCTGAAAATAAAAATCAGCCAGTACCTCTCCAGTCTCCAATGCTGTTATTCCTGAATTGAGATTCACACAATGAGGTCAGGTACTGGCCTCCTATGAAATACTTAAATTGAAACAGTCAGCACAAAGGACCCCACACTCACGTGTAGGACTGGCCCCATTCTGCACTTTGTGGGCAAAAACATTTTGGTTTACAGACTCTTTACTGTAGTATAATAGAGTATATCAGACTATTTTTGTTTAGTTGTAGGCTGGCATCTTCTTTTACTACAAATCCCAGAATCCCCTGCAGATGACATAAGAGCAATAGGCAGCAGTGGGAGAGTCAGTAGACTGTAATGCATGTTACAGCTTTTATAATCTGTGGTCAGATAGTTTCCAGAACTGATTTTCTCCAGGGTCACAGTACAGTGCTCTGTGACTGTATATTGCCCATGGATTACAGCAGGACCAGCAAACAAAAAAAATCATAGCTTATATAAACACTAACAAGCACTGCAGCCTATTGAAGCTTCTTACTGCTGCCTAATACTTGTATATAATGTGCAGAGGATGCTGTGATTTGTAATAATAGAAGATGCCAGTCTACAGGTAAGCAAAACTAGTATAACAGAATCTATTATACTACAGTAAACAGTAAGTAAACCAAAATGTTCTTTGCACACAAAATGCACATTAGGACTAGCCCACATTTGAGTATGGTGGCCCTTGGTGGTGACTGTCCCCCCCGTGTTAATCATGGTTTCTCAAAAAACAAGAACCAGAGGGCAAAGCATCAAAACAGATTTTTTTTGTTAATACAGAATGAGCAATTGCTGGTTTAATTCAATATGCATTTTGAAGATGATACAGCAGAAAGGTTTGTGAAATGTTTTGCCTATTTTTATCTGGGTCAAGATGAATAGATTAAGGCGAGCTGAGGGAACTTTGATAAAGATGGTATGATAATTTTTTCAATAGTTGAAATTACCTGCAGTATCTGCTTTTTGCAGTCTACTGGTTTACTATGTATACTCTTTGTAACATAGTTTTGGAAACATAATATTTTGTTAACTAGTATATTGCATGTGTGAAGGATTGTTAGCATAGTATTCCATAGTTATATACTTTGCAAAAAACTGCATTACTGCACCAGTTATGGTTCAACTTAAAGCAACAAAAGTAGGGAAATGTGGTGTTGGTGTTTCCAACCCTAACTCTCCAGCCCCCAACCAGCCAAAGGGACAAGACAAGATGAGCAATCACAGACAGCTATCATCAGGTAAGATAAAAAACATACAACTTTTTCCAGATAGCATAAGAGACATCCATGGTCATGGTCTAGTGCTTTTGTAGCCATGGTACACCTGCACACGTCAACACATACACATACACTTCAGGCTGCAATTATTCTATCTAACATGTGACTGTGTCACTATAATGTATATTTGCAGTAATATTCAAAATGTTTTAACATTTTATTCTAATGTGATTATCATCATGAATGCGTTCTATGTAATAGGATCATAACTGCCTGCAAATTGTCAAAGTTTGCTTTCTTTTGACTTTTGTAAGGAATGATGATTACATACTAATTAATAGGAAACGGCAGAAACCAGTAGAGCACCTTGAAATGCTGGTTATTTATGGCAGTGGAATGTGATAAGAATTTCATGCAAATGTCGCACTTTTTTGTGGATACAAAATGTATGCATAATTATGATTATATTGTGTTTTTAATTGTAAAAAATCATACGAAATGATAGTAATCTGTTTACAAACTGCTTTGAGTAACATTAATACACTAGGATCCAATTTTCATGCAAATTATTTTTTTTTAAAACAAGATCATAATTGGATAGATATAGATAAATAGATGGAATGAAATGCTAATGAAGGATGAAAAAGTAACAATCATGGTCATCACAACATTTGGATCATGATTTCATGCAAATGTACACATTTGTTTTATATATAATATTTTATGATTTTTGCATATAATTATGAGCATGTGGTAGTGGCTATAGTAAGTAAATAGCACAGAACAGATATGTCTGTGTTCAGAATTACAGGCTATTAACATTATTATTCTGGGTTCATAAATGCATGCAAATGTTTAATTCGTTAGGGTTGACTTCTGCATGGAATGATGACTGTATGGTAATGCCAATAATAGTAGATGGTAGAAAATTGTGGTAGCACAATTATAAATGTTGCTTATTGACATTGCTGCACTGAGATCAGAATTTCATTCAAATGTCCCAAAATGTTGTCTGGGTACAAAATGAAAACATAGTCATGACTGGTTAGCAATGTCAATAGTAACACATCATAGCCAACGATAATAGTGTTTGTAAATATGTATTCTTAATATCACTATGTTTGGATCACAATGTCATGCAAATGTTCACAAATTTTAAATAAATTTGCATGCAGTCACAATACCACACTAATGTCAATGTTTAGAAATGACAGAAAATGATAATATTTCATTGAGATATGCCAGTGATTGTTATATTTGAATTGAGATCAACATTTCATGCAAATATACTTTTTTAGTTTGCTACGGATCTGCGGTTTGAAGGGGGGAGGGGTGTATGTGCTGAAGTATGCAAGTGTATCTATGGATCCAGAAGAACCAGACTATGATGATGGATGCCTCTTGTGTCATCTGGAAAGAGTTGTATGTTTTTGTCTTGCTTGATGATGACCGCCAGTGGTTGTTTGTGTTGTCTTGCCCTAACTCTAATGTCACATTTCCATACTTTTGTTACTTTAAGTTGAAACCTAATTGGTGCATTAACACAGGGTTTTTTTCAAATAATTTTCTTTCTTTTTGAGACAGTATACATAGTGTATATGTTTCCTTCAGTTTGTTTTTACAGCACACAAGTAACAGATGTCTTCAGCAATGCTGTCTGTATGAACTGTTTGGTTCCTCACATTTCATCCAGCTTCATCTTCAGCATTGATTCTCCTCATGTCCATGCTGTTGTTTTAGATATTCAAGTTTGCAAAATGGAATCACTCTTTTAACCCTAGAAGTCACCTTATAAAAAAATTGTGATGTTTATGTAGTGTTCATTGAATACCATTAGTCACCCAGGACAGTTATTGACTACTATTTGCAATACAGGCAGTAAACATGTTCTTGCAATTTATAAACAAATAGACACAACATGGTACAGAAGTTTAAACAAGAATTTGTCAATGCCGAATGTTTGATGTTTGTTAACCAATTTGTTTTTTGCAATTTTGACCCCAAATTTTGGTGATACTTGTTTTAGGATTCACCTTATAGACAAGACATGCACCATTTATAGTATATTGGCCAAAATGTCAATTCACACCAGAGGAGCAAAAACACAGATAGTCCAGGATTTTAAAAATAACACGTCACGTTTAAGAGGTGCTATGGAAAATGGCTATGCTGAAAGGTTGGAGTCAAAATATTAAAAATTAGAGAATCTATGCATGAATGCTCTAATAGTGTAATGTTCAGTCATAACCTGGGCATTTGACCATATCTGTACACCGCATTATCAGCATATTCTTCTTATTAGCCCACCTAATGAACCCGATAGGTGAGACATTTTCAAGTCTCTGCCAGAATGTCATTCCGCACCACAGGTACGAAAACACATTTTGGCCAGAATTAAAAAAATGACAGCTGTCACATTCATGAGGTGCTGTAAAGAAATGGCTATGTTGGCAATTTGGGGTCAAAATATTGAAAATTACCCAAGTTATGAGCCTGTGTAAGCAAATTTCAATGTAGGCTCCTAGCTTTGTTGTTTTTTTTTATTTATTTTATTTATTTAATTCTAGGATTGCAAGTACCTCTGAGCCAAGGCTCTTTTACAAAGGCTCCACGTCAGATTGAGTACAGCACAACAAAGTTTCAACAGTACAGGGAACAACAGAAAAGTAAGCTGTACAGCAGAAGGTTTGGCAGCGATTACAGGTTAATCAGGTTAAGTGCAGTTTCTAGTGGTGGGTGTAGACAATTGAGGCAAGAACATGCACAGTAATTACTTGCATGTTTAACAGCTTCACAATCAGATACAAGAGAGATGCATACATGTTTGGAAGAGCATCAACACTGAAGATCATTGGTGAGCAACAGGTACAAGACATGGTTAGGAAACGTGGGGTACACTGCAAAAAGGCATTGTCAACACATAGGGTAGTGCAGGCAAGGGGTTGGAGGGGGGATAAAGGGTGGAGGAGGAGAGAGGTGGAAAGTGCTTGTTGTGATGCCGGGGTACAGACAGGGGCTGTAGCTAGGCTTGCAGGGCGTGGCAGTCACAGGAGACAGAGAGAGAGAGATGGAGCCTAGTTTTGAAAGGACCAATCTCAGGGGTGGAGGAGATATCACTGCTGAGATTATTTAACCAGTATGGTGCCCTGTAGGCAAATGATCATTGGACCAGTGAGGTACGGCATCTAGGAATCAGCAGCAGTTGAGAGTCAGATCCCCCTGGTATGGCGAAGGTTTCGACTAGGGCTGAGGAGGGCTTGGGCACCAGGGGGAGCCAGACCCAGGGTTATCTTCTTTGCCATGATACAGGTTTGGTATTTAATCCAGTTTGATAGGTTCAGCCAGCCAGTTTGGGTGTAGAGGTCGCAGGTGTGTGTAAGGCGATGGGCACCAGTTATGAGCCGACATGCTTTGTTCAGAGTGGTTGTGATGCATCTGAGGGCTGTAGAGGTGGCAGAGCCATAGATTAAGAGGCCATAGTCGATAAGAGAGACTTCTGAGCTTAGGACAGTGATCCTGAGGGCCTCAGGGGTTAGGTGTGCTCTATGTCTGTAGAGGAGACCAAGTCACATGTTAGCCTCCTTGGCTATGCTGTCTACATGGGCTCCATAGGACAGGTTATTGTCAAGAGAGATTCTGAGGTATTTAAATGAGGAGACCTCTTCAATAGACACTCCAAGGTAATTTGTAATGGTCAGTGGATGATGCCTGCTCTCGTTTTGTGAGTTACTGAAAAGCATGGTTTTTGGTTTTTTAGAGTTAAGGATGAGTTTTTGTTTGCAGAACCAGTTCTCTATGGCTATGAACCCGAGTTGGAGCTTATGCTGTAGGGATAGTGGGTCCTTATGGGTGGCGCTGGATGATGGCATCATCGGCATACAGGATGAGTTTTTCTGGGCATGATTTGGGGAGGTTATTTAGAAATAGGCTGAAGAGAAGGGGCTCCAGCATGAATCCCTGGAGGACTCCAGAGTGGACTGGTAGTGCGTTGGAGTGGACACCTCCAATTTTCACCCTTTGTGATCTATTCTCCATGTAACTTTTGAACCAGGCCATGGAGTCAGGGGAGAGCCCGGCAATTTGTAGCTGGTCCAGCAGCAGGTGGTGGTGAATGGTGTCAAAGGCCTTAGTTAGGTCTATGAAGATGGAACCAGCTAGGTGGCCATTATCCAGGGAGCTGTGGATGGCTCCAGTGAATTCCAGGAGGCCTGTTGTGTTGCTGTGCCCTTTCCTGAAACCATGCTGCTTGGGGCACAGGATATTGTGACTGTCCAGATAATCTGTGAGCTGGTCAGCAACTATGCGTTCTATGGCCTTGGATAATGGGGGCAGTATGGAGATTGGTCGGTAGTTTCCAGAGTTGTCTCCTGTTTTATGAATCGGCGTAATGGTGGCTGATTTTCATCTGTCTGGGAACTGGCTGAGGCTGAGGGGAGGTTGAAAATCTTGGTTAGTGGGCTAAGCACCTCACCATGGGTGAGGAACAGTAGTTTCAGGTCAAGGGTGTCCCCACGGTGTCGTGTTTTTGCAACAGCATTTGCAATGTACTTCCAGGCTTCTTTCATCTTGACAGATTTGAAGTAGAATTGAGGAAGTGTAGGGGTGGGTGTAGTAGTAGCAGGTTTAGCAGGGGAGCTGGTTTCATTGAAGAAGTCGGTGGGGAGCACACTGCTGAGGTCCATGAAGGCCGTGTTGAAGGTGTTGGCTATAGTGGTTGGGTCGAAGGTAATTTTCCCATCTGTGACTAGCATAGTAGGGGAGGATTTTGATTATTTCCTGGTTACTTCTTCGATGTTACTCCAAAAGGCTTTACCATTACCCCAGGTGTTGGTGAGCACTTCCTTGTAATAGGCACTTTTTTGCAGTCGTATAGACTGTGTGCAGGCATTTTGGGCACATTTGTAGTTCTGGAAGTTAGCTTGAGTGCTGGATTCCTGGGCTAGGAGCCAGAGTAGGTCCCTTACTTTTAGTTGTGCTATTAGGTCGGCGGTGAGCCATGGACTGAAATGGACTTTGATTTTGCATTTTTTTTTGAAGGGGCGTAGGTGTCGCAGGCAGCATTAAAGATGGAAATGAAGAAATCCAGGGCTGAGTTAACATCAGATGCTCTAAAAACAGGAGACCAATCTTGTTGCCTGAGGAGCGATTTGAGTAGATGCAGCTTGCCACGGGGTAGGATTCTGCTGGTAGTGACTGCTGGAGGGGGGTTTTCAGAATTTGTTAGTGCATTCACAGATGACAGGGGAATGGTCACTAAGTGAGTCAGGCAGGATGGAGCTATTGGTTATCTGGGTGGAGTGGTTGGTAAGGACCCAGTCCAGGAGGGAGCTAGTGCCTGTTGCATATTTGCATCGGGTTGGGGAGGTAACTAGTTGTGTGAGGTTTACGGAGGCAAGGACATCCTTGAGGCTCCCTGTGTCAAGGGAGAGCTAGTTAATGATAAAGTCACCAAGCATGATTAACTCAGATCCAGAGGGTTGTGTATGTGCAAAGTCCAGTATGGCACTGAGTCCTTTTGCTTGCTCTTTTTGGTGGGATGTATACAGCAGCTACTGTGAGGACTTTCCCATGAGCTCCTAGGAAGATACGAATGGGAAGGATCTGTGCAGTTGAGTCCAGGTGGGGGGAGTCTAGGGGATGGCCTGTGAGGTCCTCCTTAAGGTAGATGGCACATCCCCCTCCTTTTTTAACCTTACAATCTAGCCTGAAGACATTGTAACCAGGTAGAGTGATTGCCTGGTCCAGAATTTTTGGTGATAGCCAGCTTTCCACAATAGCAATGACATCCGGTTTGTACTGGCAGGAGAAAATTTGAAGGGCATCAAGCTTCGGGAGAAGGCTGCAGATATTTATGGAAACAAGGGAGAGTGACTCAGAATGTTTAACTTGGTTGTTTGGGCTGTGAGAAATTGAGCCAGGGTTTGGATGGATGTTACCTGAAAAGAGAAGCAGGAGGAGCAGTAGCTTCAGTGTGCACCAAAGCAGGTCCCTGGCAGTGAGTTTCCATGAGTACTTCATTTAGGCAGATGAAGGAAGATGATGGAGCTGGTCCCAGAGAGATTTCTTTTGTAACAAGAGAGGGATGGGGGCTGACATAGGAAGTGGCCAACTGTTATGGGTGTCAGGTCTTAGCCACTCAGGGTTTGGGGGGGAGGGGGTGCATGGTAAGGCTTGTAGAGTGCATGGGTGGTAGTGGACCAAGTCAAAGAGGTAACTGAGTGGTGGGGTGGGGTAACAAGCTCCAGGGAGGTAGCAAAGGGGAACAGATGCCATAAGGGTAAGTAGAGTTAAGGTGGGGCAGGACATGGTTGGGGGAAGCAGGGGAGGCACAGGAGGCAAGGCGGCCAACAGAGAAGGTGTTTGACGGATAGGTAAAGGAGGAGTTAGGAGTTAGGTAGAAGTGCAGAGAGGGGGGAGAGAGAAAGAGAGAGAGAGGGGAGGGAGAGAGGATAGAAAGGGCAGAGTTGAGAGATTAACAAGGGCCAAGAAGTTGGTAGTACTAGCGGGCGGCCCAATTGGTGATGGCACAGTGAGGAGCGCTGAACAGGGAGGGTTTCAGCTATATAATAAACCCCAAGAGGGGGGGGTTGACGGTAAAAACTACGGCTTTTCTCCATGCATTTCAATGGGTGCAGTGGCCCCGGAATGCTTGAAAACTGAGAGGAGGTCTGTACCAATCAGAGGCAGAAACGTACATCCCTAGACCAATCAGTGGCTGCAGCAGACAGCGCTGGCCAATCAGAGCTTGAGCTGGATTCACCGGTCGGGTCTGTGGGCTTGCCTGGTTTGCGGAGCTCCTGGGCAGCTGCTGGGTTGGTGTGGGCTTGCGGCTGGCTTCTCGAGCCGTGGCCACTCCAACGGCACTGAAACAAGCCCGAGGATGTGGCTGGAGATCTGGGGAAGAGAGATAGATAGGGAGAGAGGGAGGTAGTTAAGAGGGCTGCGATTAAGGAGTGTGACGCAGGTGTCAGGTCGGGGCAGGGAGACAGAGGGTTAGCAGACGCCGAGGATTAATTTAGCAAAGTGAAAGATTTATTATTTTTATGCCAAATTTTCAACATAGCATTCTTATGACCCAATCTCATGAACAAGGGCAGAGAAAATGTTCAGCTCCTGCCTGACAGGAGATTTTGTGCAGCAATAGGGAAATCACCTTTCAGGAGATAGTTGACTAATTTCACTGACATTGTTCATGAGGAGGGGTCCCAAAATGGCATGTAGAAGATCTGGGGCAAAAATATTCAAAAATGGCCAAGTTATGCCACTAAGTTCAAAACTCTGTTGAAATATATTGAACCTCATTCCTGATTTCCTCAGTTTGTGGTCTGGCTTTGAAGCAAGAAGACATGCCTGTGGTCCAGAGAAGATTATGGCATCAGATCCCCAGTGGGTAAGTAAGGACTTGGGTTGTGTGTGTGGGATGGTGGGTGCTGAGTAGGAGGGAGGGTGGGGGGACTAACAGCACAACAGACATTGATAGGCAGTTTTCCTTTTTACAGGTAAAAAAAATGACAAGGGAAGTTTTATTTATTGCAGGTAGACACTGGGGGACTGGACAACCCCAGGGTCATTCAGTGTTATATTTGGCAGCACTGGGGGTGGGCTCCTCATTGCTGCATAACTAAAACAGGGAGGGGGCAGTTACGCTGGTGGCTGCAACAGACATCGATGGATGGTTTTCTTTTTTACAAGATATATAAGAGAAAAAAATCTGTGAGGGCCGGTTTCTTTATTTCAGGTGGACAAGGGGGGATTTATTTATTTATTTTTTTTTTTTTGTTGACCGGGTAAGTGCACTAGACACATTCTGCCTATTTTCAGGCACAACCTGGGGGGCGGGATACAGATGAATGCCAACTGACTTTGAACCAGATTAAGCTGTTGGTGGTATTTTAGTAAATAGGGGGAAATTTGGCCAGGGCACCAGGGAAATTCCTGTACTCTAAAGCAGGGGGACCCTTTGGCTATCTGGTTGCTTGCTAAGATGGCTGCCTTCCCAGACCCTGGTGGAGGTGGTGGTGATGCTGCTGCCTGTCTCCAGGGTTCTGTTCCTGACTTTCAGACTATTCTACAGCCTAGTGATTGCAGTAATAGTCACTCTGACTCTGTGCCTAGCTTGGACGCTCTATCTGTGGTGCTCCCATCTCCTACTGCTGCTCTAGCTTTGGATTCTAACCTGCTTCCTTTGGACTACCCACCAGCTGTTGTTCTGGGGGTCTGTGCTACTTCCATGTCCCCAATGCAGTTGCGCCTCCTTTATAATCAGCATTGTTCCCTTTTTACGGGACTTTGTGAGAGAAGAAGATGCCTTGCACACTGACCTGACAACCGTTTCTGTTCTGCCTGCTGTTCTGACTACACCACTGCCTGTTGCCTCTCAAAGTAAGACTGCTGTTTCTCCCAGTTCGGCTTTGCTTGCTTCTGCTTCTGCTCCATTCACTCCCACGACTGTCCATGGCAGTACTTCCTCTTCTGATCCTGTCTGGTCCCTGGCTTCTGCTCTCTGAGCCGCGGGTTGGACACAGCAGCTTCCTGGTGTACCACGGACTTCTCTTTGGGCAGTCAGTGCCCGTGACATCATGCAGAACAAGTCGGTCTCCATTTTGCCTGCTGCTGCTAGCCCTCTGCATGTTCAGTCTCCTCTGTTGGAGCCGCCCCAGGATTTTTCGTCTCCCTCCTGGGTCTCTACAGTTGGCCAACCGCCATTTCTTTCCACATTCATTGGGCTCCTTCCGGATTACTCTTCTGCACCAAAACCTTCCACTTCAGTGCACTCCTCATTGGAAGACAACTCCCAGCACCATATGGATGATTCTACCTTGCCTTCTCTACCTGCAGGTGAGACTTTGGAGGCCCATTCCTTTCACCTCTGTGACCTGTTTCGAAACTTGGGTGCACCAGCTCAGCGTAGGAACGCTGTTTTCTTAAAATATTTTGGTGAACTTTCCACAACACCTGATAGAAAGACAATATAGCATTCTATGTTGTGAGATTCTTTGGGTATTTCAGCAAATGAACTGTTTGCCTTTATACATGTTAAGGGGGATCTATATATGATCTTAGTTTTAAGAATGTGTATACTTTGGAAAGATTTTGGACCAAATATGAACTGGTGAAGTCTCAGCCTTTATGGTCCCCCTTTATGCTCATTCCCCTTACCAAACCTACGGTTAAAATTATTACCCTTCTTTTTCGTAATGAGAAAGTGAGCATTGCGGACGTCCAATACTGGCTTAAGCAGCGCTGCAACATTCTCGAGGCTCCTTGTCCTATTCTGGGTGAGGACCTCGTCTGGACAAGGGGCTGGAAGGTTAAGATGCAACAGCGGCAGACTGACCAGGGTATTACACACTTGCCCAGTAGTTTTTATATTGGTAGAGACAGGAGTTTGTGCTTTTACCCTGGTCAGCCCTGCACTTGCCATAAATGCAGTGCCTGGACACACCTCAGTCATACCTGTGACAAGCCGCGGTGCTCTATTTGCTTAGCCTATGGTCATGTTAGCCTTGGTTGCCCTAACCAACAGAAATGTAATCTCTGTGATGAGTCTGGTCATACCTACCACCAATGTCCATGGGCTGACCACAATCAGATTGATCCCCTCCCCCCAGGACCAGGTGGCCCTCATATCTGATTCTCAAACACAGATACTTTGTCAGTGTGATGGGGACCACCAGGAAGTGGTGCTCCCCCCTTCGATTGAGGTTGTCCCAACTTCTCCTCCTGAGATTCGGATAGATAGTCTTCCATTGCATGATCATATCCCTCCCACTGCAGACCCTGCCCCGGAGGTTGTTACCCCCTCTGACCCCATGCCTCCCCCCCCACCAGGTCCCCTTCATGGAGGTTACTCAAGACAAGAGGGGTAAGTCTAAAGGTAAGTGGAAGGCTCCCATTCCCCCCCACCAGGCAGTCCATTCTGACCCGGAATCGTTATCAGGCCTTGACTAAACGAAAGCAGTGGAGTGACATTATGGATGATGAAAATGATTCTGAATCCTCTCAGGCCTCTTCTTTTCATTTGGAATACTCCTCTGATTCCCAGCAGGATCCCTCCCCCTCTAGGTCAGGCACCAGACAACAATCTGTGATTACTTGACACGTTCTTGTTTAGTTCATCCATGCTTTTTCCCATGTCTTTTTTCTCTTCTCCATTTTCATTATGCCTGTGAGTCTGAGCCTCCGCTGCTTCAATCTTAACGTGTGCAGCATGAAATCCCATAGGAAACTTCTTACCTCCTTGCAGTATCTTTTGGATCTCCCACATGATTTTTACCTGATCCAGGACAGGAGCTTGAAGACTCGCTATGAGCCGTCCTGGGCTTCAGCTGGATGGACCAAAGGTCCTTCCTATTGGTCCTCAGGTGAGGATAAATGTGATGGCTTGGGCATTTTGTTTTCTGGTTTTGACTGTGCCATTATGAGACTGGTTGATATTGTCCCTGGCAGCACCTTGATGCTTGACTGTACTTTCCGTCACCTGAAGTTCAGAATTCTCAATGTCTATGCTCCTCAAAGTATTGCTGCTCACTCAGATTTGTTTCAGTTGTTGCAACCTTATTTACACACCTCCCAGCATCTTTACATGGGAGGGGATTTCAACTGTGGTCTTACCCTGGTGGATAGAGGGGGGCTCCACTTAGAAGCTTTTTGGGGACTCTACTGCATTGCGGACTATTCTCCAGACCACCTTTCTTAAGGATGGCTACTGTGAGGTGCATCCTGATGGTGCGAAGACCTATCACAGAGGCCTTCTGGCCACATGTATTGATTTTTTCTTCCTCTTTCAGAATGTTATGGTTCAGCAGGTGAAGGTTATTCCTTGCAAAACATCGGATCACATGGCTCTTTCTTTGCTTTGTCGTCCTTCCACGGCTTCCAATCCTCTTGTGGTTTCTTCTTGTTGGAAATTGAATATCTCTTTGTTGTCTGATGGTTGCATTGTTGGGGACTGTCAGGAATTTTTGTTGGCCTGTATTTCGGTTCTGGAAGCTTATGCCTCCCCCTTGCATTGGTGGGAGGATACCAAATTGGACCTTAAACGTTTCTTTCTCAGGCATGCTAGGAGGAGATTTCCCTCTTCTTATCATAAGTATTTGCTTTTGCGGTGACATCTCCAGGATACTATCTCCCAGGCTTGTGGGACAGGACAGGATTACTCTCCTCTTATGGCTTCTCTGAAGACACAGGTGGATGAGCATCAATATAATAGAGCTCTCTCCTTGCCTCTTGAGGCTTCTTGCTGTACCCACTCCTCTAAGGCTTCCTTTGATGTCTATAAGCAATGTTCAGACAGAGTGATGGCCACACACATTGAACGCCTTCTTGACCCTAACTCCTCCATGGTCTATGACACTATAGATTCTCTCCAGCATAAGGTTTTTTCCCACCTGGTTAGTGTCTTTGGGTCTCCTATAGTGACCTCACCAACAATCACTTCATTTTTTGATTTTCAGATCCCTTCTCCCCCTCTACATCTCTGCACCCAGTTGAGTGCCCCGATTTCCTTGCTAGAAGTGCAGACAGCCATCAAGAAACAGAAACTATGTACTTCCCTGGGGCAGGATGGCCTTACAGCGGAGCTTTACCAGGCATTTTCTGATCTTTTTTCACCCATCCTTGCCTTGCTCTTTAATACTTTCATTGATACTCATTCTGTCCCTCAAAATTTTTCAGACGCTATCATGTTTCTCTTGTTTAAGAAAGGCGATAGGACGGATATTCAGAATTGGAGACCTTTGAATCTCCTGAACATGGACTATAAGATTTTTGCATCCATCCTGCTCCATCGTCTCCTTCTGATTGCATCCTGATGTTCAGACTTGTGCTATTCCTCATCACACTATTGTTTCAAATTTTTCTCTACTAAGAGATGTCTCTGCCTTCAGCTCTTCTTCTTCTTCTCCTTTCTCTGGATCAGGAGAAAGCATTCGATCGGGTGAATCATGACTACCTTTTTCATGTCCCTCTTACTATGGTATTCCACAGCATTTTATCCAATGGATTAGATTACTCTATTCTACAGCTTGGATCCAGCCTTACGTGAACGACACCCCTTGTACCTCTTTTTTAAGTCAGACCGGAGATAGGCAAGGCTGCCCTCTGAGTCCTCTTCTTTATGTTTTTCACATTGATCCTTTGCTTCACTGGATTTTACGCCGTCCATCTATCCCTCATCTCTCCTTTCCTTCTGGGCACCTTATTCCTAAGGTATTGGCTTATGTGGATGACCTTTGTATTCTTACCACTCCTCACCTTCCTGAGACAGCTTTGCTTCTTCTTCTTCTTATATATTTTGAATGGGTCCCTGGTTCTAAGTTGAACTACAGTAAAAGCTCAGCTTTGTACCTCCCACTGTTGCCACCTCCTGATTCTCCTCGCCATGTTGCTGGGGTACCTTTGCTTTTCTCCCCAATCTAGGATTTAGGCTTGACCTTTGCCACTGCTGATGATGCTGTCACCAATTGGACTGCAGTTCTGGATAAGGCTTTCCAAATGGTTGCTTCTTGGAAAGGTCACATCATAGCAAAAAGAAAGGGGGTTTTGTTGTTGAAGATTTTTGTTCTTCCCTTGTTTCTTCATTTAACTTCTGTTTTTCCTGTCCCCTTTTCCTTGGAAGCCCATTTATATAATGTTTTCTTTCAGGGATTCTGGGGCAGTTGTTTGAATCTGGTTAAACGGAATCATACATATCCTGATTATTGCCATGACGGAGTTCGGGTGTCGAACCCTTTGGTGTTTTTTCACTGTTTATTTCTTAAATTCACTTTTCCCTACCTTTTGCAAACCTTGCCAGTCTTTTGGTTGCCTCTTCTCCATCATCATGTTGCTTCATTGTGGGCGACATGGTGTCTTCCTCCTATGGAGATTCCTCGAAATTTTCATAAATATAATCTACCCCATTATATCATCCCTACTTTTTTGAAAATTCGTCAGTGATCTTTAAACCCCACAGCAATTCTCTCTTCCTCAAGGAAGCAGTTGTATCAGACTATTTTGGGGTCATCCTTTTTGGACCTACCTGTGTTACGGGACTCCCTTGGCACTATTTTGGACTCCTCCAGTATTTTTCACCAATTGCCTGATCCCTGCATTCCTCAGTTGGTTTGGGATGTTACCTAGTTATCATGCCATGGAAAGACCTGGTGTTTGTGATAACCTGAAACATAAGGCTAAAGAAGAGAGAACTTGTCCTCATGACTCATGCCCTTCAATTCCTGAATCCATGTCGCATTTCTTTATTGGATGCCCCTATAAACAACCCGTATGGACCCTTCTCCTTCATAAGTGGAAGGAAAAGGCCCTTCCAGCTCTTACATATGATATTTTGATTTATGGTATTTATCCCCCTGGTCTGAGTCATTATCATCCCAGTACTCTACATTTGATTTTCGCTTTTTGTTGTTACTATTTGTGACAGGCCAGATGTGCATTTTTACTGCAACAGAAAATGTGTAATCCTACACAGATAGTCTCTCAGATTTTACGGGGTTTACACACTGTTTATTGTTCCAAGAAAACCTCAATATCACCGGAGGGGTTTCGGCGGTACTGGGATTTGTGTTCCTGGATTTTTCCCTGAATGTGTTGTTTTGTTTCCTTTGCCAAGTTGATTCTCTATTTTTTATATTTAATTTTTCTTGTACAGTGCTGACTTGTTTTTTGCGTTTGTTGTTTTTTTTCTTTTCTTTTACTTCTTTTTCTTTTTTTTAAGTACTATTCCTCTGTTTTTGTATGATTTCGCCTCATGATTAAGGATTGTTTTCTTTTTCACATTGTTATGTATGCTGTACCACTTTTTTTCTGTTTATGGCCTCTCTTCATATGAATTGTATGTTTTGATGTTCTGTTCTCTATTTCATTTTGAAGTTTTTGAAAAAAACATTCCCATACTCTTTTAGTGGGGTTGGGATGGGGGTTACGTACATATACAGATTATTTATGTTTAAAGTTCATTTATGCTGTAATACTTGTTTATGTTTTTTGATTTCTTGCATTATGATTTTGTATGCTGTACTGCACTTTTGTATATTGTGTTTTAAGTTCGTGAATAAAAAAATTCCCCATCTCTTTTCGACAAGTGTCATGGGATCTTTAACATCCACCTGAACTACCACCAGAACAGGCAGATGGGACCTTGGTTTAACATCTCATCCAAAAGATGGCACCTCAGGAGTGCAGCACCCCCATCATGCTGCACTGCAGTGTCAGTATTGGGATATTAACCCAAGTGCCTTGTGTGGGGCTAGAACCCACAGCCTTCTGATTTCCTGGCCTCAGAGGAGAGTGTGCTACCTGCTGAGCCACAGACACTGCCACTAACACTGCACCCCTAGTGTCAGTATTATATTTGGCAGCACCAAGGAGGGCTCTCCAGTGCTACATAACTAAAACAGCGTGTCATGGAGGTGGCAGAAATGGAGACATCGATGGATGGTTTTCCCTTTTGCAGAGTTTAACCTGATTTTGTCAGTTTGAGGTCTGGCTTTGAAGAATGAAGATGTGTCTGTGTTCAAGAGAAGATTACAGGATCGAACCCCTGGTGGGTAGGTAAGAAAGGGCTTGGGGGTGGGTGCTGAGTGGGAGGGTCGGGTTGGGAGATTAATGGTGCAACAGACATCGATAGATGGTTTTCTTTCTACGTGTTAAAAAAAATCATGAGAGATGTTTTCTTTATTTCAGGTGGACACTGGGGGATTGTGCAGCCCCAGTGTCACCCAATGTTTTATTTGGTAGCACTGGGGTGGGATCTCTGGTACTGCATAACTAGCATGGGGGGACAGTTATGGCAGTGGCTGCAACAGATATCAATGGACAGTTTTCTTTTTTCCAGGGTATTTTAAAGAAAAAATTTTTTTATGAGGGATGCTTTTTTTATTTCAGGTGAACACTGAGGGATTGGGCACCCTAGTGTCAGTGTTATATTTGGCAGCACCAGGGTTGGCCCCAATGCTGCATAACTAAAATAGGGGTGGTGGGTTGGGGTGGCAGTTATGGAGACTTTGATGGATGGTTTTCCCTTTTGCAGGGTTTAATAAAAAACATCTAGGGATAATTTATGTCACATTCATTCCCTCTGACACTGGAATTGGGCACCACCAGTGTTGGGCTTGCTGAGGAATTGAGGTGGGTGACCAGGAGGGGGGATCTAGAGAAGCGGTACCAAGGGTGGGCTACCCCAGAATGTTTACATTAAAAGAGACACTGTCAGTGCTGGGCTGGTAAACTCATTCATTTATCTTGCTATGTTGGATTTTTGAATTTTTTAAATGTTGACAGTCCCCTGAACATAGCGACATATTTTATCGGGGGTTGGGGTGGCGGTTATGGAGTCATCAAAGAATTGTTTTGCCTTTTGCAGGGTTTAACCTGATTTCCTCAATTCGCAGTCTGGCTTTGAAGAGTGATGACATGTCTGTGGTCCAGAGAAGATTACAGTGTTAGACTCTTGGTGGGTAAGTACTGGTTTGGTGGAGGTGTGGGGTCTCCATCTTTCTTGACTTGGTCAAAGCCTTTGACACTGTATCTCACTCCCTTCCCCTTGCCAGTCTTAAGTCGGTGGGCCTCCACTACTCCTCTATCAATTGGTTCTGCACCTATCTCATGGGCAGGTCTCAATCTATGCAAATTGATGATTCCATTTCCCCTCCACTTCCTATTAACACTGGTGTCTCACAAGGCTTCATCATTGGCCCTATACTATTTTTGGTCTTCCTTAATGACCTCCCCCTGCCTGCTCCTCTGTGTCCATCCACATATACGTGGACAGGCTTCAGCACGACTTCAACAGCATTCAGCTCTGGTTCCTTTCGAATCAGTTATCCCTCAATACCAAGAAAACAGTTTCTATGACCTTTGGTGCAAGGCAGATGCTCATTAGGCTTACTGTCCTCCCCTCCTTCCACACACTAGAAGCGACCACCATCGACGATGTTACTTAAGTACCTTGGGGTCTGGCTTGACCAGCACCTTAACTTTTCTGGGCATGTGGACACCATGCACAACAAACTTCACCCCAAACTGGGAGCATTATACAGGAACAAAGTTTGCATTCCTCTTCCTGTTCACCATTCAATTGTCCAAAAGATGATTCTTACCATCTCAGCTCTGTTGACATTCTACACAGTGCTGCTCCTAAGACCACCCCTAGCCAGACTGAATACCCTGTTTCACTCCTTCTGTCATTTTGCCCTGTACTGTCTGTCCCATATACACCATCGCTCCCTCTATTCTTCTCTTTCTCCCTCCCCTCCCTTGAAGGCAGATGCCTCACTCATTGTGCCTCCTTTCTCTCCAAATACTGGCTTGGCTCATTCCCCCCCTTACCATACCTCTCTCCTGTCATCTTCCTGCTCTTCCACTTACTCCTTTCGTAACTCTGGCTATTGATCCCTCACTCTTCCATCTAGGAAATATTCTGCTGGCCAGGCTGCTTTCTCCTACCATTTCCCCAAACTCTGGAATTCTGTCCCCTGTCTATCCACTCTGCCTCTTCCCAATGCACTTTATCCTCTCTTATCCATCACTTCATCATGCACTCTGGCCATTGTACATGATTCCTTACCTTACTGTGCTCCTTTACCCCTTACTTTTATCACCCACTACTCTCGCTCTGCTCCAACTCCTGCCTCCTGCCCTATCTTGCACCTTTTTTTATACTCAGCCTTTATTGAAGTATGTAAAACATTGACAATAATTCCAATAAAAGTCTCAGAATATGTGTACATGAAGCATATAAAAAGCAATAGCAAGCAAGATAACATATCATGTGGAAAACAACAATTGAAATACAGAGAAGTCCAGAGACAAGCCTAAACATAAAAACTGACAAATACGGAACTAAGATTAGGGGTCCTCAGTCAAATGGGAAACCATCCCGAGCCAGCAAACTTAACAAAGTAAACTCCTATAATGAGATACAACTAAAACTTCATATTAGAATTATATTGACAATGAGCAGGTCCAAGTATATAAAACATTCATATAGCATCTACTGCCTAAAATGATAAAAAATAAGAGATCAATAAAAGAAGTCATAATTATTATACCTTATAAAGATAATAAGCCCTCATATAGAATCCAACGGGCCCATCTGTCCTGAAAGAGAGAAAGTTTCTGCTGGAGCAAAAAAGTAATTTCCTCCATTATGTAAATAGAATTAACTATTTTGAACCAGTCTGAGACAGTTGGCAAAGATACCAAGAGCCATTTCTTAGTGATAGCTTTAAATGCAGCTGCAATTAAAATAGACCAATATATATTTGGCATCTTTACCTTTCAACTCAGGCAGCCAACAAGTAAGCAATAATACCCAACAGGGTGGGTGGTATTGTGCTATACCAGACCGCCTAGGGGCGTAATGAGGCCCGACGCTGCAGGCGGAGGGCCTTATAGCCCCTGGAAGGTCCGTATAGCACACACTACCGCCCACCCTGGAGGGTATTATTGCTTTAGAAAATGAGTACTGTAAAGAAATAAGTTTAATTAAAAAATGTTAATGAAAAATTAGGATAAAGTTAGTTCTCTAATAAAATAGTTCCTCCGCCTGCATTATAATTATATACACACACAGAGTTAACATTATTAATACACTGTATTTTTATTGTTTCATTCCATATATTAGTTTTACTTAGTAGTAACTTCTGAGATTGAGCTGGAAAGGTTGCAGGTGTGGGCAGCAACCTCACCATAGCCAGCAATCTCCAACATAGCCCATCAGAATTTCTGTGAAGATAATGTCAGAGCTAAGTTTTAAAAAGCTGGTGTTTTTAATATGCTGCTGCCTAACAGAGGTTACTCATTTCAACTGATGCCATCTGTTGACTCTGTGGGCGTGCTCTTCTCTTGTAGCATAGTCTGTGACAGCAGTTTTAAGAAGAGGAAAAGAGTGGTTGCAAAAATAAGTAGATTTCTACTTGCTGTGTTTTTTTTCCATGAGGTAAACATTGTGAGAGTCACGCTGAGGTGCGGTGTTGATGGGCGGTGGACGAGGAAGAGAGAGACTGTTAGCTCTGGTACCGCTTACCTGTGTGAGAGCGGTTGTTTCTTCCTTTTCCGTTTCTCTGCTTGCTGTGGTTCGTTTGTTTTTCGCATTTTTAATATGGGAGACTGACAGTGGTGGATAATCTACACTATCGCAGGGAAAATCATACAGAGTAGCGCTACTGGACATAGCGCGCGCTCTCTCTCAGCTGATCGAAATGTTTTTCAGCGAAGAAGGCGAGCTGAGTAATTCATTTACAAACAAGAAAACAGACACGGGGTGTGCAAACTTGTCCACTACGAAGGGAAAACAGAAAGCGATCATCATTTTCTCTGCCCCTCATCCTGGTCCTTGCTGTCATTATCCTGGCTGCCTGCCGCCATCCTGACCGCTCATACTCCTGTAAAATGACGGACCGGAGTGATCTGCAGCAGTGATGACAGTGACATAAAGCAGTGGACTGGATGCAGAGCTTTCTATAATAAAGATTTTTTGTTTAGGAATAGAACCATCATGAAACTGTCACTGTCTGGGCAGCATCACTTACTTTGTGGTTCGCTAAGCAACAGGAAAAAAATGTCGGCTTATTCAAAAGTCAACATTCCGAGAGCCACTGATTTCAGTAAACAGGCAGGCAGGCATGGGGACTAGTTATTTACTGGTGTCTGTTTCCTGATACCCGCCCGGGTAGAGGGTGCTCTTGACCAATCAGAGAGCAGGGTTTCTGCAACCCATTTTCTAACCCAATATAAAATATTCTGGTCCAGGTTGCAAAGAAGAGCCAAAAATATGTTCCAGATGATCCCAGACTGAAAACCAAACAGGGTGTAGAGTGGCACAAGATCAAAAAACAAGTTTGTGTAGCCAGTTGAACACCACACCCTCTCTAGCAGACAGAAGGGATCGATGGCGACCATTTGGATACGACAGCTCGGACCCTGAAATATCGTATACGTAGTTTCCATAAACATGCCCTCCAACTAAGAGAGGAAGAGGTCTGACAGGTGGTACACCACATTTGTGACCTCTGATGGTCAGAAACTCGAATCAAAGGTTCTTGCTCCCATTTACAACAAACAGCATTTCTGGTCTGGAGGGAATCATTAACATAACTAAAGTACAATAAAGAAATATCACTCTCCCCCAAATGAGACCCCCATAAAAATTCAAAAGGTGGTCCTGGCAAACCTTTCTCCCCCTGCCTAGCAGAGGTCAACAAAAATACATTTAAATAGTCCCAAATTTAGTAATAACAATGTCTGTCCCTTTCCAAAAAAACAAATTTTAGCTGAGCTTCCTCAAAAGAGATAACTTTATTACCTGACAGTAAGTGCCAAGGTGCATAAATACCCAAATGTGACTGGTGCTGAAACCATGGATCAGACTGAGTAGGGGAGAATGCAGGGTCAATAAACCAACTCCTATACTTCCACAGGTAATGTTTAATATAGCCTCGATTAAGGGCTCTACATGACCCTCCAACATAGTCTCGGTGCCCGAAAAAGGAGACCTTTTCCAATTCAAGGGCAGAGCCACAGAGAAACATTGAAAAATAAGTGGGAAGGGGCACACATGATAGTTCCATCAACTTCCAATGAGAGTGATAATCTCCATATAACAGAAGAACAGCCACACGTAATTGAGCCACCATCCAGTAACCAAGCAACCAAGGAACTGATAGGTCCCTTTTTGTTTTGGAAGAAATAAGATCTGGCAAGAAATTCTAGGTCTCTTATTTTACCAAACATATTTCCTATCTTTCACCTTCATGCCACCACTACTTCTATTATTCCTCTCACTTTAACAAAATTGCACTTATTATCTTTTCTCATGTATTACTGCACTTTAAATCACAAACATTATTTCTTGTTATCAACTGGAATACTTGTTTTGGCCTTAATTTGTATGTTCCTTTTTTATTCTTTTAGATTTTTGTTATATAATTGCTGTATAAATGTACCTGTCTGACTATGTAATTATTGCCTCGTATGTTCTCATGTCCTCCATTACCCCCTCCCATCCTGGACGTATTTGGAAATCAGCTTTTGTCAGCTCAGTATGTCTTTTCTAGTGAAACTTTTGGAATAAGTAATAAATGAAATAAAGCACTTACACATCAACCATTTTTCTTTCTGAGATATTTCTTTACAACATTTAACATTTTTAATAACAAGTGAAGTTCAATTACACAGTATTAAACCACTGCATTCTTTTTGTCTATATGCAGTAAATGTGTGCAGTCAAATAAAAGATTAATTATATACAGTCATGCTCACATACACAGATTGTATTACATTTACTCATAACTTCTTTAATGTATAGTAATGCAACATATTTACATATAAACTCTTTTTCAGCATTAATGACATATTTACCTCTGAGTTGTACTTTTATAAGAGATGGTAAGCAACGCATGTATGGTACAGTTGCACCAACATTATATCTCACACTGTGTTACATGACAAAGTGATGTACAGATGTCAATGGACTGCTGTCTGTGTTTTGATGGTGGGGGGGGGATCTTCATGTGATAGAATTAGTTATACTTTTTGATTATGCACTCAGTCCAGCACCCTTATAAGAGCTCTCTTGACATGAAAAAAACATTAGTAACATGATTCCAACTATACAGTCATTACATGTAGAAAAAAAAAACATTTACAAAAATAATTATTCAGGACTCAGTCAGTGATGGAATGCAAACCGAAACAATGTCACTGGCATATTTGTGATGTCTACCTGTTTCTACCCTACTTAATTCAGAGGCATATTATTGGTAACTCTTCTTCCCCATAAACTTCTTTTTTTAGGACAATCACATATGCGTTTTTTAGCTTCCTTGGAAGTCTTTCCATAAAGGCGCATGTTGCATCATTGCACTCTATCCAACCACCACTGTATCTGAACCATGTTAATAAATTACAATAATGCACAGAAGCTCTATGGTGGAAAATTATTTTGTGAGTGTCAAAATGCATATGTCCAAATATGACTGCCTTCAATAAAGTCAATTATTGGCATCACAAGTTTGACTCTTTCTGAATCAAATCTCTGAAGTATATGCATGAGGTAGTTTGCAGAACAGGTCACTCTCAGTGATTGGATTTGATACTGTTCCTGCCACACCTTGTGCACTCCCAACCAGATTTAGTATTTCTAAAAAACTGTCTGAATTTGACAGATGATCCATGTGGAATATACAGCATATCATCAGTCATGTCTCTGTAAGCAGTTTCACAGGACAGTCAAATATGTCTGTTGATATATTTTACTGTGAAGTTCTGCCTTATTGTAATTTCTTCTTCCTCCCATGAATTAATGATTGCCATCCTACACTCTGTTACATCTTGCTGGGCATTGTCAGCAAATGTCCTATGCTGGTCAAAAGATGCCACAGCTTGATGTAGGGGTGTCAATGACTATAATATATTACTTTGCTCTTGACTGACAAAACTTGTTTGAGTCAATCTGACAAAACACTCGATTTGGAAGCAGTTATTGTGGCAACAAATTCAGGCATATGTAGGAATACCTGCATCACAGAATTGAGAGAGCAATTAACTCCAGTACTGTTATCAAATTAGACCATTGTAGATAGATGAATAGTTTTTTTTCCCCACAGTAACCACCTCTTAAAGTGGAAGGATCTTGTACAGTACACTTCATCCTCTACAATTTCTGTGACATCTCAGAAGATGCATCAAGCATGACTACGTCACTTGCCAGTGGAATCAAAGATAGGCTGAACCAACACAATGTCTGCAAGCAATTGTACTGTATGATGCACTTTTTCTCAGCATGAATTTTATTTGCAACATTGTTAATGACAATACCGCCAGAGTTCTGATGCATGACAAAGCAACACAGCTCATACCATCTTATCCTTGCCCATGTTGATCATTGCAACATCTGAACTCCAACCTTGTAACTTATGTATTGACATTGCATCTCTATGGTGCTGTGTTGCTTTGGGTAGTATGTGTTTTTCAGAATGTTCTTTGAAGATGGCTTCTTTGCAGTAAGATCTTCAATTTGATTGTGAGACTTTAAGACACACCATCTGTTTTCTTTGTAGCTGATGTTCAAGTACTGTGTTGCCTTGGATTTGCCATAAAGGTATGTTTTTATCAAATGGTCACTTTCTTCATGGGCTCCATATTCATGGTGTGACATTTTAAAATCTTGAAACTGCAACCATGATCTGATTGATCTGCTGCTGTTCAAAAGATCCTCCCAAGTATGTTTGTTCTTTTTTGGTAATGTATGATGTCATATACCATACAAAGGCAATGGAATTGTCATCAGCGAATTAAACATTTATGTTCCCTTGCTACATCAACAACAGAACCGGACTATAGTGATTTAGGAATGCCTCCTTTTTTTGTAGACAATTCAGTCTCTCACTTTGTATTTTTGTATTTTCACTTTCAATTATTCAAAGGCCACACCTTATAAGCTGTCGGGCACATGAATTACAGATTGTTTGGCACCACTTACAGGAACATCCACTGTTACATCAGCCCCTGAGCCCCTCCCCTTCCCTTATCTCCCTTGCACCTCTTTATCCACCATGACTGACCTGATTGGCACCCTCCTGTGACTTGCCACAACTCCTCTACAACCCCTGCCACCATGCAGACATGCCTGCCACCACACAAATACTGCATAAACCATGCAAGATTCAAAATTTCTTTATTCTACTACTATTCCTGTCCACTGGTGATGTTCAGCCTAATCCTGGTTCACCTACACCTCATACAACTTCCCCTGTTAAATCCTCCTCCTCCCCGTTTGTGCTCCCTAAAGGCTTAAAAATCATCCACCTGAATATTTGCAGCCTTGTACTCAAGCTCCCCTTGCTGCAGACAATGGCCCATGCCTATGTCCTGGACATAATCATAATCTCTGAAACCTGGCTGACTGACCACATTCCAGACCAGGAGGTCGCTATTCCTGGCTACACAATCACTTGTCAGGATAGGGATAGAAGGGGTGGAAGCATGGACATATATATCTCCTCCTCACCCCAATATACTACCATGCTGTCAACCTCAGTCCCATCTTATCATGAGGCAATACTTTTGAAACTCTCACTGCCTTTCACTGCCCCTCTATTCATAGCCAGGGTCTATTGTTGCCCAGTGCAACCCACTAGGTTAGTCACTGACCTTATCAATAAACTAGTATCCCACACCCACACTGGTGAACTCTACATTTTGGGTGATTTAAATATCAACTGGCTGGCCCCATCTCTGTCCAAGGTCCACTTTAATATAGAATCTCTAAACATCTCTCAATTAATCCAGGAGCCAACTGGTCTAAACAACAAAACACTTAATCATTTCCTACTGGACCTGGCTCTCTCATAACACCCCCATAGGATAGTTGCCTCCAGTCTCCTTCCCGATGCCATAAGTGACCATCATATGATTTATGTGGTACTTAAAATACATAGACCTATGGTCCCCCATAAAATTCTTCTAACTCGAGCCTACTCTTTGCTTGATCTTCTCTCACTGCACCTCGACCTCACACAATCAGACTGGTCCTCTCTCTCTCTTCTGCCTCCTCAGTAAATGATGCCATCAATACATTCATTCGCAAGTTCCTGCAGATTTGGAACCACCATGTCCCTCTACATGAGCAAAGAGTCTGAGGCAACCACCTTCCATGGGTCACCACTGAGCTCTTGGCTTGCCAAGGAGCTCATGGTCTAGCATGGTGCCATTATAAAGCACCCCACCTCCCTACCGACTACCAGCACTACAGAGAGCTTCTAAATGCATGCACTAAAGCAATCCAGCTAGTCAAAACTGAACACTTTCACTCCAACTTTCAAGCCAACACTAACAACCCATCCAAGTTCTGGGAGGTAGTATACTCCCTGTTCTCCCCTGCTTCTAAACCACCCATTCCCATACTTAAGCAAAACCTCTCATTAATCTCGAAACCTATGGCCATTGCTGAATACTTTAACACACACTTTATGACATGCACCTCGTCCCTCCTGCCAACCCCCCACACTCCCTCTTCCCCTCCCCTTACATTACCACACCCATCTTCATCCACAGTTGCCACCCCTCCAACCACCTACTCCTCCTATTCCCCCACCCTAGACTCCTCTCCCTTTCCAGTTCACACATCTTCTGCCACCTTCTCCTCACCAGTTACTCTTGCAGACACCTTGCAGGCTCTCCTCACTATTAATCCCTCAAAAGGCTCCTCTCCTGATGGCCTAAACTCTAAACTCCTGTCACTATCTGCTCCAGCTATCGCCCACCCTCTATCTCTCATGCTAAATCTATACTTCTCATCCACAGCTGTTCCTTCAATGTGGAAACATGCTGTTGTGCTCCCTCTGGCTAAGGGTGGTGACTGCTCCTCCCCTGGCAACTACTGTCCAATCTCTCTCGTTCCTATCTTAGTTAAATTACAAGAACATCTTGACCTCGAATAACTCTCCTCCTTCCTCACTGACTCTATCTTCTTCACTCCTTTCCAGTCTGATTGTAGGAAAAAAAATTCCACCTCTACCTCCCTACTAAGGTTGACTGATACTATCTCGTCTGGAATGGATAATGGCCATATTACCTCTGCCATCTTTGTCGACTTGGCCAAAGCCTTCAACACAGTCTCACACTCACTACTTCTTAGCAGTCTCACATCTGCTGGTCTCTCCCCCACTGCCACAAACTAGTTCCATGCCTACCTGACTGGCAGGTCACACTCAGTCTGTATTGCCGAAGCCACCTCACCTCCCCTACCCATAAGCAATGGTGTCCCTCAGGGCTCAGTGCTGGGCTCACCTGTTTTCTCCATCTTCCTAAATTACCTCCCTCAGGTTTGCATGTCAGCTTACATACACATGTATGCAGATGACACAGTTGTCTTTACTTCTGGCAAATCCATCTCCGATGTCACTACCATTCTTCAGTTCGACTTCACTGATGTTCAGCACTGCTTAGTTCTCATCAGCTTTTCCTAAATGCCAAGAAAACTGTCTCCATGACCTTTAGCACTAGGCAGAGACTTGCTAGGCTCAACTATTTGCCCACCTTCCATTCCCTTGATGGGACTGTATTAGAGAACACCTCCTCATTCAGGTACCTCAGTGTCTGGCTTGACTGGTACCTCAACTTCTCTGTACACATCAAAGCCATTCTGAAAAAATTGCAGCCCAAACTTGGTGTGCTATACAGAAACTGTACATGCATCCCACGTATGGCCAGGCGTGAGCTGGTACAGAAGATGATCCTACCCATATTTGACTACTGTGACATAGCCTACAGGGCTGCTCCACAGTCCTCTCTAGCTAGGCTGGACATGCTCTTCAACTCCTTCTGCCACTTTGCCCTCAATGCCCCTTCTCTTACCCACCGCTGCAATCTCTACCGATCTCTGAATTTCCTCTCTCTCGCTAAAAGACGCGTGCTCCATGGCATCAAATTCATCTCTAAGTTTTGGCTTGGCTCTTTTCCTTTGTATGTCTCCTCCTCCATATCCACCCCCCCCCCCATACTCTTTAAGATTCTGTGACTCAAGGACTCTGTCAATCCCTTGCCACTCCACTACTTCTGGACAAAATGCCGTCTCCTATCAGCCACCGAAATTATGTCACGTGCTCACCCCCCCCTCAAATCCGACACTCTTCAACCTTAGATTCACTATCATCAGCCTCCCTAAATTACCTGTGTACAAACTGTGCCTGCAGTTTGACTACCTCGAGTGGTCATTAGCCATCCTCATTGATTAAACCCATCTGGAAGTAGAAGTTGCAAGCACTGCCACCTGCTCCCCCTAAGCTCTTCATGCACTTTCCTGTCCCAAAACACTGTTGGCAACAAATTGCCACCTAGCTGATTGGGGTTATGCACTTGTTGTACCCCCTCATTTCTAGTTTCCTTCTCCTATCCTGTTTCTAAGTCTGGTCTCTGAACTGTGCTGTTTCCCCACATCTCTGAATGCCAGTATTATGGCTCATGTTGCCATTGTTTGGTTCTGCTTTGTCTTTTTTGAAATGTACTGTTTTGTGTTATCACTGATTTTGCTATTGTAACTACTATGTAACCCTGTGATGTACCTCCTGATGTACTTTTGCACTATCCCAACTCCCCTTCCCCCAGGACATGCTGCGAGATGAGTAACCTGTTTGCTCAATGCACCTTTCCTGGTGAAACTTTTAAATAGATAAATAAAAGATTTCACTTCCAGATGTTGATGCATGGCAGAGAACAATTCATTCATATGGCCATTTTCAGAGACACATCTTGGAAATCCAAACCAACACCTTGTATACAAATTGCCACCATTTTTTACCATTCAACAACAGTACCTGCAACGGATGTGTCGATGAAACGTTTCAACAAGATTTCATAAGGTTGGGATCTTGTACTTGTTAGGAAGTTGATAAGTAATGTACTGCATGATAAACTTGAAGATTTCACAGTCTTGACTATCACCAATGTGGGGTGCATCTTTTATCCACAGTAGCATGTTGATATGAGGAGTAGTTTGTTTTGTTGGAGGTACCACTGCAACAAGGATTAGTTTTGTCATGGTTAAATATTCAGTCACAAAAAAACAGACAACTATGACCAAGAACCAGCACCAACTGAAAGGCAAGCAGAGCAAATGCAGCTTCTGCTATCACTTTACTTAGTCACAGTTTGCAATGGCAATTGAAATGTAAAGAAGCACTCACCACTTCTTAGTGCAAAGGATCTTTAATGTTGTGCTCCATAAAAGTCCATTCAAAGGAAAAAAAACAAGCATAAAAAATAAGTTTACCATTTCGCCATCACTCCATTACTTCCTTCTCCTTCTCCTATCCCGCTCACTCTGGTGTCACCAATCAGCTTACACAGGTCACCTGATGCTTTTCAGACCAATGGATCCTTTCTCAAAGGTTACCATAGTGTGTGTTGCCATTACATAAGTTCCCCTTAACCTTAAAGTGCCAGTGCAGAATAAAAAAGTGTTAACAAAACATACATAAAAGGCTCTCCTTAGTCTCTATTGGTAAAAGCACACACTAAGATTCATCATGAAACATTCATTCTTTTGATCTTTGCTGCTAATCATTCTTTGGGGAATAAATCCATGTAGTGCTCAAATGTGAAAATCATTGTCACCTATCAAGAAGTGAAATCCAAAATATCAAATCTAGTCCGATGTTGTATTCAGAAAGCTAGCCAAAAATATACCAAGACAAGTGTCCACCTAATGCAAATCTGCAAAACAATAAAAAGTAGTAAATAACACCACAGCTTCTCTCAATATTTAAAATCAGCTAGTGCAAATCAACAATTGCAAACTATATACAAAATTGTTATATACTATACAAATGGGAATTTTTCGTCTTTTTAAATAAGGCTTAACTTCTGTTCGTGCATTCACATCCTTGCCCTCCATAGCTTTGAGGGCAAATATCCAATATTGTTCCTGTTTCATTAGTAAGTTGTCATAATCCCACCCCCATTCGTGAGAGGATGGGTTTCTCCAACCCTGTGAATATAAAAGAATGTTCTGTTTTATTTCTAGCTCTGGAAATGTGGCAAGCAAGGGCATTCATTTTGTCTTCACTGTCCATTATTCTCCTGTGTTCTCCTGTATGCATCTTAAAGGCCCTCTTAGTTTCACCCACATAATAATATCTACATAGACATTTTGCCAAATAGATAAGGCCACTGGTGCTGCAAGTCATAAAGCCCCTTACTGGACTTTCCCTCTTAGTGACAGTGTTAACAAAGGTTTTTGTGTTTTTCATAAAGGGGCCAAATTTACATTTCCCATACTTATTCACACTATTGTCCGTTCTAGGCAACCATATGTGTGGATTATTTTCTATGGGCTGTAATGAGTACACTATTTGATCTTTCAATCACTTTCCTTTCCTAAAGACTATTTTTGGTCCATCCTTATCCAAGTCCCTCAATCCGGGATCTTGTATGGCTATGTGCCAATTCTTTCTCATTATCTCTGTTGATATGAGGAGCACCAAGTGCTTGGTATTCCATTCTCCAGAAGTAATCTTCCACAATACCAAGAGGCAGATTAATCTTTGACAGAATGAACCATGGCAGTGTGTTAAATCAGTGATGAAACCGTTGTGACACAGACACTGGGTCTAGAGAGCAAATTTCACCAAGAGTCACAGATGATATGTCATCAACATCCACATTTGCCCTTTTGTATTTCTGCCAGTTCATCACAGCTGTATTCAGCACAGCTTTGAATAACACATCAAGTGGTTGCTCCATACTTTCATAGCATACACATTACTTCTGAGTGCCTTCATGATCAGTATTCTTTGGTAACATGCATACTTCATAAGATGGAGTTCAGGTCAATTTCTAGTGTTTCTTCTCTGTTTTTTCAACTTTTGCAACAATTCTGCCGCTGTAAGACCATACAATAATGTAGCCAACTGCACAGTATGTACAATAGACACATACAATGGATGCTATGCACTAAGTGGCGGGGGGAAGTGGAAAAGTCAATTACCCCACCCACACCCCTGCGCCCCATGGACAGGTGCACCCATATCAGTATTTGCTAATGCTGGCCACCTGTCCATGGCTCCTCCCCTCAGCAAGTAGGTCTTTGCAGGGTGGCCAGGGGTAGAGTCACAAACCTGGGCAGGCACCTCATGGGATGCCCATCCCGGGTCCACTAGTGGATCCCTCACACTGCTATGCATAGGCCTGGAGTTGTGTAAGCTGCCCCTGTGTGGCATGGCTCCTATGGCCAGTCAGTCCACCAGCCCAACCAAGGTGAATGGCACCCTCCCAATGCACTTCATGTTCACGGCATCAGGACCCACCCCCTGCCCACAGTGGCAGTCATGCCTCATCACCATTGGCAGTACCCCCATGCCCCTGTAGGGGTCTAGTGCCACTATGCAATATCCCCCAACCTCCCGGTGCCACCACCTGTCCAGCATTATGAGTACCCACCAGACCCACTGCCCCGGCCTCACCGGCTGCCTAGTGGGCAGGAGCAGCATGGAGATCACTGTCTGCCATCTCCAGAGACCAGATGGCGGTGACCATGGGGCTGCACAGAGGGTTAAGTCATGATCTACCCTGGCTTACCCTGTGCCACCCTCTGCACCCATGTGGCCAGCACTATGCAGGATAGTGAATACCACGTAGTGCTGGCAGGGCCCCAGAATGCCCCCAGGGCGGAGTTGTCCATGAACATGGGGGATCAGGTGCAGTGGGTCTGCATGCACCCCCTTTCAGAATGCTGTGCAGGGGGAGCAGTGGGTGTGGGGTGGCTACACGCCCCAGATAAGCACATGTAGTCATGCAGCCCCAATAGTGCATAGAGCCCAATATGCTTAACTCACTCTCCCATAGAAACAAATACTGAATATTTCTTCTGAACTTCCCATTAGAATTCAGCACTCTATACACTCGGTACTCAGCTCCAGGAACCTGTACTTCATGCTCATCCAAGCAACTGCCAGTACCATGTGGGAAATAATCAGGAAAGCATTGTTCCTTCCAATATACTCTCCCAGATATTGACAGGACTGCCTTCAACTGTTTAATCTGATACAAGTCAATGTTTTCACTGAGTGGATCCTTGCCATTAAGAAGATGGCCTGCGTACTGCTCATACGCATTTTCATTCATAGACATGGAAACCTTCTCAGTCATTGCTTTCTTGGTGTTTAGTATTCCAATTCCAAACTGAGTGTAAATATCACTCATGGTCAACATGTAAATACTCTTAGAATTGATTTCAAGCTTTTAGGTAATGTAGAGCCTTTTTTTACCTCTCTCTCTCTCTCTCGCTACATTAATATCATGCTGACAAATTGTTTTTCGCCTTGGTTGGAACACCATTCACCAAAATGACAATGCTGTTGTCCCAAGTTATGGTCTCAACACTTTCCTGGAGTGGGAATGGCAGTTACATGATAGTTCCCTTCAGTGACTTTATGAGTTCTTTCTTTGGCATGTTGTTAAGTTTTATGTTCAATCTTAAATTGTCTGGAATGGTTTTATTGTTTGGATCAGAATTGCTCAAGCAAGTTCAAGGAAGCAACCTCTGTACATGTCACATCTGCCTCCATGTTGTTTAAAACAGATTTTAGAGGCACCACGTCTGCTTTTATCTTTCTGAAACAGTACAAGCAGATGTGCACTATTTCATGTAATGCAAACTCACTCTAAAGTAGCAAGAATGCAACCAAACATCCCCTACATGGCATTCCACTTTGCAGTTTTTGACAGATCTGCTTTAACTGTTTGTGAACTATAAAAGAGGCAGTTGGATGATACTCATTCAAATTCTAGTTCTTGTGACTTTTTACTGTGATTTTTTGGGGGGAGTTGGGGTTAGATGTTGTTGTGGGGAAAGAAAAACTCTTATACTGGGATTTGTGTGGATTTTTGTTTATTTCCTAGGGAACGTTTGTATTTGATTCTTTTATGTGACCTTAAGGTTTTCTTTTTTCAAATATGGCTCTAAGCTATAGGTTTTGTAAGTGAAACATTAAGGGATCCCAATCTGCTGTCAAGCGTTATAGAATACTGCCCCATCTAAATCAGCTGCAGATAGACATTGTTATGTTGCAGGAGACCCATCTACCAGTCTCTCAGCTTTCTTTGTTTTGCCAGCAGTCATTTGGTCATGTTTTTGGGGCTGGGACAGATACGCACAAATGCGGAGTGGCAATCTTGGTTGCCCGTTCAATTCTCTTTCACCTTTTGTAGGAAATTCAGGATACACAGGGATAGTATATTTTTATTAGGGCTTTGTTAGGCAATTAGGAGGTTGTTTTGGCCTCTTCTTATTGCCCTACCTCTGATGATCCTTGTTATTTTACTGGTCTTTTGGATATTTTGTCAGTCTGGCCTACTCTTCCCACCCTGTTGGCGGGGGAATGGAATATTGTGTATTGTTACGAGGTGGATCAGTCTGATAATAGAAGACAAGGGCTGTTCCCAGCACAGAGGACTCTGCATGAGTTAATGCTGCACTACAGTGTCAGTACTGGGATATTAACTCAAGTGCCGGATGTGAGAACTGAACCCACAACCCTCTGATCTCCCAGCCTCAGAGGCAAGTGTGCTACCTACTGAGCCACTGACACTAGTCACTGGTTAGGTCACATCTCTCTGTGTCCAGACAGAGCTGGGACCCAGTGGTCATGGCCTTTCTGCATGTGAAGAAAGCATTTCATTGGGTCTTGCAGGAGAATTTATTTTCAGTGTTAGATAAATTTAACATAGCAAATGAGCTTATTGCATGGATCCAAGTTCTCTACAATAATCCTTCTGCCAGGATAGTCAGTAATGGTGTTGGCTCCAATCCGTTTGTCCTGCTGAGAGGTACTTGGCAGGGCTGCCTGCTCTCACCCTTTTGTTTAATCTTTTCTTGGAACTGTTGATATGGTGGATTAATTGTTCAGCAAAGATTTAGGGGATATCAATTGGACCCAGTCAATATGAATAGTCTGTTCATGTGAACAATATTTTGCTGCATTTGTTGCCTCCTAGAACTTCTCTGTCTGCTGTCTTTAGCTTCATTAGTAAATTTGTCACCATTTTGGCTATAAGCTAAATTTTGCTAAAACAGAAATTATGCCTTTGAGTGCTTTCATGCATAAAGCTGACCTAGCAGACTTTGTTCTAGTTTGGGTGCCAAATAACCTTAAATATTTGGGACTTTATATTAGTACTTCTGAGCGGCACATGAAATGATATAATTTGGACTCATTGCTTGGTCAGCTTAAACAGGATTTGGCCCATTGGGCCCATCTTCCACTTTCTCTTTGCGGCCGAGTAAGTGTGGTTAAGATGAATATTTTATCGTGGAATCTGTATCCCTTAAACATCTTAACACAGCATCTTCCTCAAAAATGGTTCACTGGATTGCATCATTTATTATCTCATTTTATCTGGCATGGTAAGGTGGCCCAGTGGGCATTTTCTAAACTTACATCCCCACGTCTTCCAAATTTTTATTTATATTATTTTGCTACCCATAGTGCTAAATAGTTTCAGTGGTTTCATGACCTTTCTAATGGCAAACCAGAAACCAACATTCCTAACTGGCTGGAAATTGAGTTCTGTTTGAGTCAGTGGGAAAAAGGTTTCCCTTGTCCCCTCCTTCATACTTTGTCTCCACTTTTCCCCCATGTGTTTCAGGGTTCCCGACTGAGATGCTGGTGAAAGCCCTCCATCAATTATGTTCTCTCCTCTGTTTGGTTAATGTTAGGAATGTTTCTTGATCAATTATAGGCAATCCCAATGTCAGATTGAATGGGCAACTGATTTTATCAACGTTTTGGCCCCACCCGACCTTTAATTCAGTGGATCGGCTTTACGTAATGGGATTCTTCTTACTTTTTGGGGAATTTCAGCAAAGCCTCAGGTGCCACTGCTAAGCATCGCTTTAGATATCTGCAGCTTTCTCAATTGGTTTTTAACCATTTTGGACTGAGCCCATGGATTGCTGACCATGGTCAGAAACTTTTATCCTTACCTCTTCAGGTCATTATGCCACATGTTATTTCCTTTCTCAGTTTTATGCTTTATTACCATTAGTTGTGGAAGGTGCCCTCTGTAATGAACTGTATTTCTGTTACTGTATCACAGCCAGACATCAGTTCTTTTTATTTATTTATTTATTTAGTTCATAAATCTGATTTACAACCTTTGAGTCACAGACTCATTTACAAAGGCACCTCGTCACAGGGAGGGGAACAACAAATAGTGTGGCAAGACAGGGTGGAACAATACAGGTGCGATACATACATTATACATAGCATAAAACATAGATAGTTTACCAAGGTACAGAACAAAATTCATTGGTAGGTCCTAGCAGGTCATGCAGGCAATAGCCAGAGAAAAGTGGAGTGGGGTAGGCTATTGAGCCTGGGGGTAATGGCAGGCCCTACCGTAGGCATGTACACTTCCGAGTGCCAAGTAGGTGGTTGTGTAGGGCCGCTTTGAACTGACCAATTTTAGGAGTGCTTGAGATGTGCGTGGGGAGGGAGTTATACCAGGATGGTGCTCTGTAATAAAAAGACCTTTTGGCAAGGGAGGTCCTGGCTTTAAGCACCTGGAAGGTGGCTTTGCAGGCAGTATGGGTGGCGGCCGAGTGGGAAGCAGGCTGGAGCTGAGCAGTGATACCAGGGGGACATAGTCCAAGAAGAGACTTTTTCGCTATTATACCAGTGTGATATTGCAGGCGTTCTTCCAGATTGAGTATGTTTCTGGTGGTATAGAGCCGGCATGTGTGGGTTCCGCTTGGGGCACTGGCCAGGAGTCTGCAGGCTTTGTTGATGGAGGTCTGGATTTTGGTGAGGGCAGTGGGGCCAGTGGCTGCATAGATGGGAGGCCATAGTCAACTAGTGACAGGATGGAGGAAGTGACACAACCATAGGCTGGCCGGGAGGCAGTCTTTGTATGAAGAGGAGCCCAATCCGGTGTTCATGGCAGAGGATAGGTACCACATGGGCATGGAAGGAGAAAGCCAAATCAAAGGTGATGCCCAGATATTTGTATGTTGATACCTGCTCAAGAGGATGGAGGGTGTTGGGAAGGATGGAGAGGGGGGCATTTTTGGAGCTACTTTGGTGGTGTGCAAAGATCATTGACTTTGTTTTCTTGAGATTCAGGACCAGGAGGTGGTCGAGGAACCATTTTTCAGCTTGGTTGAAGGAGAATTGCAGGCTGTTCTGGAGAGTGACCAGATCGGGGTGCGAGGAGAGTAGGACTGCATCATCTGCATATAATAGCAGCTTTCCTGCACAAGAGCTGGGAAGAGTATTCAGGAAGAGACTGAATGATGTGGGGCCCAGAATGGAGCCTTGAGGGACTCCCGAAAGTACAGGCAGTGCCGAGGATAGGCCACCAGTTAGCTTGACACGTTGGGATCTACCACAAAGGTAGCTGGAGAACCAGGCTAAAGGGCCAGATGATAGTCCCACTTTACAGAGAGTGTCTAGCAATAGTGAGTGGTTCACAGTATCGAAGGCCTTGGACAGGTCAATGAATACTGCCCCAGCCAACTCCCTGAAATCTAATGCAGAGTGTATATGGTGGGAGAATTCCAGTAGAGCTGTGGTGGTGCTGTGACCTGGGCGGAAGCCATGCTGTTCAGCACACAGAATGTTGTGGCTGGATAGATAAGCTACAAGTTGAGTGGATACTATTTTTTCGATAGCTTTGGAGAGGGGGGAGGATGGAGATAGGTCTGTAGTTATTTGGCACAGTACAGTCTCCATTTTTATGTTTGGGGATGATTTAGGCCTGTTTCCATGCCCTCGGGAATTGGCCGAGACACAGGGATCGATTGAGGAGGTCAGTGAGGGGGACTATCATGACATCCAATGTTAGGCGGAGTATCCAGGAGTCAAGGGGGTCATCACTCGGGTTGCAAGAGGAGACAGCGTTTTGGAGGATTGGCTTTGCATCCTGTGGTGAGATAGTCCTAAAGAGAAGTGGGAGGCAAGCAATAGCTGGATTGTTGCAAACCGGTATGGGGTCAAAGAAGTGGGCCGGGAGAACTGAGCTTAGATCTGTGAAGGTTTCATTAAGGCAGTTGGCAATACGGGAAGGGTCTGCATTAATAGTGCCATTTATGATCATCTGAGAGGGGGAGGGGAGCAGGTCATCCCGGTTAACTCTGTCACGTTATTCCAGAAGGTGCGGGCATTGCCCCAGGTGGATGTCAAGTTGGATTGGTAGTGGCTGGCTTTGACTTTTCTTATGGCCCAGGTGCACTGGTTGTGATCTGCATTATAGGCTTGTCTGTCTGCTAGTTTGCCAGTACTGACAGCAATGTGCCATAGGTTATCACGTTGCTTCAGTTGTTGGATCGGGGGGGGGGATATCCAGGCAGCCGAGTGTCTCTTAGTACGAGTGTGGGTGACAGGGGCGAAAACATCACAGGCCTTGCAGAAGGCATTGGTGAGGAAAGCAAGGGCGACGTCTATATCCATTGTGTGGGAGATTGAGGACCAATCAAGTTGTGCCATGTGACGCTTAAGTTTGCATAGACCTCCGGGGTGAAAACGGCGACAGGGGGTGGCGTGGCCTGCAGTTTTGAGTGTGGTGGGGGTGGACCAGTGGCAAAGAATTGGCGAGTGGTCACTGAGGGAGTTGGGTAATACATTAATATCCTTTATTTTGTGGAGGCGGTTGGAGAGCACAATGTCAAGAAGCTTGTTAGTCCCACTTGATTGGTTAAATCTGGTGGGTTGAGTCACTAGTTGGGATAGATCAAGGGCCGTGAAGTTATCTTTAGTTTGTGTAGAGGTAGCACTGAGCCAGTTGATGTTGAGATCTCCCACTATGAGCTGTTCCACCTTGTGTGGCAGGGTAGTGAGGTAATCAGTGAGGGAGCGGATAGCTTGGTTTTGTTCTTGTGGTGGTACATATGTCGTGGTGAGGTAAAGAGGGCCACGGCTTGGGTCAGGGGAGATTTTTAAGGTGATTGCTTGGGCCCCATGATTGAGCTTTGGGGTATGCAGGGCATGAACCAGGAGGGAATTCGTTAGGTAGACTGTGCAACCCCCCCACGCTTACCCACACGATCTTCTCTGAAGAGGGAGAAGCCAGGGAGGGAGACCGTCGAGTCTGGGGTCAACGGTGAGAGCCAAGTTTCCACAATGGCAAGGATGTCGGGCTTATGTTGGGAGACCCAGCACTGGAGTGCAGCAGTCTTTTTTTGGTAGACTGCAGATATTCATGTAGGCAATGCGGAGGCCATGCCCTATGGAGGGTGATGTACCAGGTCCTGGGCCTGGGTTGGGGTGGACATTACCAGAGAGCAGAAGGAGTAGGATGGTGAGCCAGAGTAAGGGACTGCGGCTGTGGAGGTAGTGATGTCTGGGTGGTTGGGAGGATTTGCGGGGGGCATTGCAGGGGATGGGCAGGGAGCTAAGGGTTGGCAGGGCTAGCACAGGGGGATACCACCTGCTATTGTGGGCTGCGGAGGGTATGGGTACCAGAGGGGGGTGAGATGGGGCAGTTAGGCAAACCAGTGTGTGTGTGGGGTGTTGGTTGAGAAAGGAGGGTAGAAGGAGGGGTTAGAGGGAGTGGGGGGTGGATGAGAGGCTATCATAAGAACATATATCGAAGTGTCAGGGAGATTTAGAACTGTGTTTTTTTTTGTAACAGGGTTGGGGTGAAGAGGAGAAGCATGAATAGTCCAAGACCTAAAGGAGTCATTATGTTATATTGCTGTTAGAGAGAATGGAGGGCTTAGGCAAGCAGGGTCCCTCTAGTGTTCAGCCAGTATAACCTGCAGATGGCAAAGTGGGCTGATTGGTTCGGCAGCCTCACATGATACTGGCTATAAAGTGGAGAGCCGACCAAGGGTGGTGGTGGAGGCAGTGGGGAGCTGGCATGCAGTGCCGGTGGGGTTAACACTCGGAGCTTCAGGAGTCCTGTTCTCCGCAGTCTGCCGTACCTGTGGTCAGGGGGGGTGAGAGACCGATCCGGTCCCTGCTGCTGGTGCTGGGGAGGGCGGTCTGCTTCCTGAGCCCTCGCGACCCACTCTGAAAATCTGGGGAGAGAGAAGGGATTAAATACTGGGCTTGAGGAGGCAGGTAAGGTAGGACAAAAGAGCAGATGTAAATTATTCAGCAGTTTTTTTTTTTTTGGCAATCACGATTCCTAACTTTAACTTTACCACCGCATGGATACACAGTAAGAGAAGTCTGGAATACAGTGCTTGAGTTACTTAGTAGGACTGTTAAACTATCAGTAGTCGCAATTTAAGACTTAAGATTATTTAGAAATGCATGGCTACACAGTAAAAGTAGTTCAAAACACAGTGCTCCAGGTAGTCAGTAGCCTATGTGTGGAGAAAAGCAAGTCTTTGGTATTAGTTGCAGGCACTGTGCAAAAGTCCAAGTTTTTAGGCACCAAATTTAAACTCAGAGCTTCAGAAGTCCTGTTCTCTGCGGTCTTCCGTACCTGTGGTCGGGGGGGGGGGTGAGCGACCGATCCGGTCCCTGCTGCTGATGCTGGGGAGGGCGGTCTGCTTTCTGAGCCCTTGTGACCCACTCTGAAAATCTGGGGAGAGAGAAGGGATTAAATACTGGGCTTGAGGAGGCAGGTAAGGTAGGAGAAAAGAGCAGATGTAAATTATTCAGCAGTTTTTTGGTTTTTGGCAATCGCGATTCCTAACTTTAACTTTACCACCGCATGGCTACACAGTGAGAGCAGTCTGGAATACAGTGTTGAGTTACTTAGTAGGACTGTTAAATTAGCAGTAGTCGTGATTTAAGACTTAAGATTATTTAGAAATGCATGGCTACACAGCAAAAGTAGTTCAAAACACAGCGCTCCAGGTAGTCAGTATCCTATGTGTGGAGAAAAGCAAGTCTTTGGTATTAGTTGCAGGCGCAGAAAGTCCAAGTTTTAGGCGCCAAATTTAAACTCGGAGATTCAGGAGTCCTGTTCTCCGCGGTCTGCCGTACCTGTGGTCGGGGGGGGGGTGGTGAGCGACCAATCCGGTCCCTGCTGCTGGTGCTGGGGAGGGCGGTCTGCTTCCTGTGCCCTCGCGACCCACTCTGAAAATCTGTGGTCGGGGGGGTGAGTGACCGATCCAGTCCCTGCTGCTGGTGCTGGGGAGGGTGGTCTGCTTCCTGAGCCCTCACGACCCACTTCTTCAACCTCAATTGAGAAATTATCATAAGGTGTGTTATTTTTGTTAAAGTTGATGAATAGTGTCCATGCCACCTTCTGTCAATAAAAGATCTAGGTGTATAAATTTAATGACAGCTCTAATGAACTGGTACATTTTAGATGCAAATCTGTGCATCCTGTATTATGCACAGTAATCATGTGCATATAGTGGAGTACACTGTCATTAGTTCCTGTGTGCAAACATGCCAGTGAGTGACCTATCAAACCACTGGGGAATCTATTCTGACATATGTCTATTCTTTGCATGAGTTTGTATTTTTCATTAGTCTTTGTGGTGATGAAAAGATCAATGAAGTCCTTTACCTCATCAAAAGACTTCTAACATTCCATGTGTCATAACATGTCCATGTGAGAAACAGGGCCCAATTCCAAAAGAGCATGCAGATCGCCACAAGTTGCAGTGATCTAGGGCTGCAGTGAACTACTGGTGTTTCAGGGACCCTGTGCCCAATTCTGTAAAATTGTAGGTCCCTACACCAAAACTGCTGGAGTCTCCGTACTTGCAGGCTAGTGCCAAACAATAAGTGCACCTGCAGGACTTGAAGCAGAGATCTGCCCCCCAATCAAGTGCAACTTTAGAAAGACTGGCAGGAGGGGTTCAGGAGCAGAAGAGGCATGGGGATGCCATAGGGTGTGTTGGGGAGCAAGTGGACATGCCTGGGGGGCGATCAGGCACCCGACAGGGGTGTCATTCATCCAACCATTGTAGTAATTGCTTCCGATAAGTTATTACAACAGCACAACCGCCTGGTGCCTGATCACCCTCCAGCATGCCCACTTTCTCCCCAACATTCCTATAGCACTCCCCTGTTCCTTCTGCCCTCAGACCCCACATACAGAGCCCCCCCACCAGTTCCCTATCTTCTGGGGCAATGATGTAAGGGGTGTAGACCACCTCCTGGCTGGTTTAATGTAAACCTTGCTACATCCACAGCGAGGCATTCAGAATTCCCAAAAATGGGAAGTTGCAACCCCATCACAGCACAAGTTCCTTGTGACCTGGCATACCCTGATGTAAGCTGTAAGGGTGGCATAGTGCCCCTTTGCTGCAGCGGCTTTCCATTCCAATGCAGACCACATTCTGGATAGGCACTGCCGCATTTTATGATGCAATGTGCAGATTGCATCATTGTTGTTTGACACAAGCACCTCACATCTGTCTAGGTGCTTTTGGAATTGGGCTCCCAGTGTCTGTCTTGTTTTGTTCTGCAGAAGAGACACTGTCTTCCTTCATCTCATGTGAATGATGCTGTTTAACCAATGAAAAAATACTTTGGCTTGATTTCCAAACAGGCCCTTAGATAGACATAAGCTGCAGCAGACAGCAGCCTGCATTGAAGCCTAGTGTGCCAGGGACCCTTCATCTGATTTTGATACAGGAGGGGTCCCTTCACCAAACTCTCCAGAGATGCTACAACTGCTTACATATGTCAATGAAATGGTGTACAGCAGGGGTTTGTCAGAGGCAGTCCCAACATATCTGCTTTGTGAGTGATGGCTGAGTGGACGAACATCTATCGGACACATACTGCCATCAGAACTGGAGTACAACTGAGAGTACTGTGTAGGGGAGGAGAGGGTATCGATATGGGCCTCAGTACATGTCACTGAGTCCAATGGGCATTTGACTGGCACAGTGGTACGTCCTGTAGTGACCTACAGTAACAGGACAGTGGAGATACCCAGCAGGGTTAGTACTGTACCATACAGTAAGGGATGTGCAGCTGTATGTGTACCAAAATACTACATGTCTGTAGTGACACACATCCCTCTACTGACTGACAGTCTCCAGCATTATGCCACATCCAGCAGGTACCAGTGTGTCCATGTGTGGTAGAGAACTAGGACTAGACAACCACTGTGCTCTGGGTATCAGGTTAGAATAGTAAGACCTGAACCACGCAGTATAAATCACACAGTCAGGGCCACATAAGGAATGAATAGTGACAGGGGTAGAATAGCATCCAGCAGCTACCTCTACTCCTGTCACTATTCAGCCTGATGAGAGAGGATGGAGAAGGAGGAAAAAAGGGCGGTTGCTGGCCAAGTTACCCCCGTGGCTGAGAGGGCTAAGGCAGTTGCAGCGTGTCCAGTACAGACCAGGAGACCAGGGTTCCAGTCCTGGTCTCTTGACTCAGCAATTTGCATTTTCTATTTGAGGAAGTTACATTTTTTGTCTAAGGGCCATAGAAATAGTAATTCCATGGCCCCACAAATGTCACCTTTTCCCCGTGATCTGGTCCCACTTTGAGTATGTTATATTAGTTATGGGGGGTTCAGGTGGCAGAACCACCTGCATTAGGGGGTGTTGAGGCAGAGTCCCCCTCACATAAAAATAGACATGTAAAATGTATTTATTTTACAATGGCAATGGTCATCGCTGTGGTGTTTGACTGCTACCACTGGTGCTGTATTTTGTAGTGGCATTAAGTCCTGGCGCTGTATTGGACAGCATTGTTTAAACCAAGCTGTTCTGGAAAACACTGTTTTTGACAGTGCCCAATAACCTAGTGCCATGCACTGTGCACAGAACTCCCACATGTAGGACAGTGCCATGACTGCCAGTAGAACAATATACCCCTGACCAGTCAAGGGAATGTAGGCACTGGTACCTGACAGATGTCTGTACCATACTATTGTAGGGAACATTCCATATGCGTCTATGTGTTCTGTAAATGGATGCATTAAATTGAGTCAACAGAGTGTACTCAGAAGGCACTGTAGGTCCCCCAGAAGGTAGTGGGCCTAGTAGTGCCATAGTAACCAGGGTGACACTTGCTGCAAGGTGTCCTACATTGTTCACATTGCCATGGGACATGTCTATTAACCATTGTTCTGGTAGCAGATACAGACTACCAGGTCTGAGTGGTGGCATTCAACAGGTTGGCAGCTGGGGAGGGTGGTACAGTTCCAATACCTAATTTACGTGGGTGATCCTGAGGCATGCTAGGCCCTGTCAATGAGTGACAGGAGGCCACAATGCCACCACTGGCAGATCGCACGCACAACACGTGTGCCCAGTAGCATAATATATAGTGTCCTTATGTAGTCTGTTACCATGGACCTTATGCCAAGGTCTACCAAACATGTAAGGGACACAGCTACAGGTACTTTTCACTAACTAAGCATTTTTAGCTCCTCCTTCTGAGGCTGAGTGGATGGCTGTTTGTGCTTGTCTGTGTCTGTAGGTTAGTTTTTGTTCATTTACATGTTTTTCCGCTTGGACTACACTGTGTCATTCTTGCACTCAACACTGGTGAAAGTCTTCTGGACTGAATTTCTGCAAAACATCATCACCAGATATCAGCTTTTTAATTTGAAAAAAAAAAAACCTTCTTGAAGCCCCCCCAAGGAAGCATATGTCTTGCAACTAGTCTTACAAACATGGTGATGCTGGGTCCTGCAACTGTATCAACATTTTCAACATTTTCATCTGAACACTCCTAAAGCAGCTGCACCTGTGGACTTTACAGATCAAAGCAATTTTAACACATTTTGTGACTGAATTAACATATTTGTCTAACCTGCTCCCAAGGTATTGTACTTGTCTCTGAGGACTTTGAATATCAAAGGAAACATACAGACAAAAGGATTTCACACCTTGCCTATGCCCAGGCCACAGTTTATCACCTTTCAGGAATTTTAACATATTATGTGACCCTGGATCTCAACAGTTCATCATTTCCACTGAATGTAATTAACCATCAGCATTTTTACTTTGCCATTTCCTCCTGGTGTGTTTGTTAGACCACCCAAGTGCTGCCACCTTTGCTCTACCATGGATTACTCCATCCTCCTAGTTTTTTATTTGCTGTGGGTGCTACAGGCCCAATATGCCAAGCTGGACCACTACCACCCCTGTGAGGACCTGCTCTTGACAAAAATGGCCACTATGGCACCCCAATGCCAACTGTGTTGAGGGAGCATCAGCTTTCCACCACCTGCATCCCACCTACTAGCCTGGGGCCCCCGACACCTACCATGGTTATCAACAACATTACCATTTTCACACCCAAACAGATCATCCTGGTGAATGCTCACCTCCCCCGTTGCAAGAGCAGGAGGTGCAAGATATGCTCCATCATTAGCATAAACCTCTCAGCCAGAAAAATAATATTAACAATTCTTCTTCTATCAGGTAACATCCATGCCAATCCGGGCCCACCACCAGTGTCAAACGCAGGGGGAAACATGAGTAAAGGCCTGAAAGTAGCTGCACTGAACATCTGCAGCCCCACAGCAAAGCTTAATCTACTCCAAGCGTGGATGTCCCACCATGTACCTGACATTCTCTGTCTGACAGATACCTGGCTGTCAAGCAAGATAACAGACAATGAAGTGATGCTCCCAGGATATCAAACATTCAGGAAAGACAGATGTGGCAAGAGAGGTGGAGGAGTCCTTATCTATGCCAGGGATTACCTATGCTGCTCAGTCCTTCCTGTTACCAGGGTCGAGGATCATCATAAACTACTAGCAATAAAAGCACAGGTTGGACGGCACAGCAAACCTCTAATCTTAGCCTCGGTTTATCTTCCACCCACTAAAGCCAGGGATGGCCTCCCAAAAATGCTGGATACAATTGCTACCCTTCCTAAGGGCACAGAGCTTCTCATAAAAGGTGACTTTAACATCAACTGGGAGGGCAGGGAATCCACGCCTTTCAAGGACATGGTCACTACTTCCAACCTGACCCAACTCAAAGACAGTCCAACAAGGTAGAACCACAAAACAGGAAAAGACACCCTACTCGATCGGCTCCTCTCAAGTTCCCCTTCTCGGATCTCTGAGCTTAAGGTTCTGCCTGGCACCTTAAGTGATCACTTTCCAGTCACTTTCACATGGTCAAACAATTGAACAAGCCCCTGCATATCATAATTAATAGTAGGGTCTTGGGGAAGTGCAAGCTTGAGGCCCTCTCCTCTGCTCTCTCCCAGCATGACTGGTCCCCCATCGATCATGCACCTAATATTGACCAGGCCCTAAGTTTCTTTATAGAGGGCTTCAACAACATTTGTGATATCTTTGCACCATTGAGAAAAAGAAAAATTCGGGGTCAAGTTAATGGCTGGAACACAGGGGAACTCCTCGCCCAGATGAAGGAAAGGGACAACCTCTGGGAAAAAGCCAGGTCCTCTCGCAGCAAACACAACTTCCAATACTATAGAGCTGCAAGAAACCACTGCACCAACCTTATCTGCCAAGCAAAGGCCAACTTCCACAAAGAGCAGCTTAATAAAACTTGGGGCAATGGGAAGAGTTTTTGGGAGAACATCAAAACCTTCTTGGGAAGGATGAGAAGAAGATCCCCCACTCGCCCAACATCAACAATGCCACAATTACTGACCCATGGTGCATCGCGGATTCTCTCAACACAGCATTTACTGGCCAGAATGGAGTGCTACCCACCGAATACCTGCACCCTGTTAGGGAACAAACCAACTGCATGCCTCAAGGAGGCTCAACCCCTGTCTTCTACTTCAAAAAAGTGTCAGTGAAGGAGGCTTACAAACACATAAAAAATATACTAGGCAAGACCAGAATGGGGAATGATTGAGTCGATATGAAACTCCTATCCCTAACACTGGATGTCATCATCGTGCCAGTTGCAAAACTATTTAACAAATCGCTGGGTCTTGCACAATTCCCCGAGATCTGGAAACAGGCTCTCTTGATGCCGGTGCACAAGAACGGTGATATGACATGCACCACCAATTATAGGCCAATATCCATCCTCTCTCCCTTATCTAAAGCCCTGGAAAAGATTGTGGCAGCCCAACTCACAGATTACCCTAACAAATACAACCTATTATGTCCCAACCAGCATGACTTCAGGCAGAATCATAGTACCTCCACTGCCTTGCTGGAGAAGAAGTAGATAAGTTGGAAAGGTCAAAGGTCATGCAGAAATTGGAAAAGCAACAAAATTGTGATTTTAGAATTAATTTTGTGAGCACATTTAGTGCACAGGCAAAGGAGATTGGGGGAATTATTAATAGACACTGGCATTTAGTGAGTTTAGATCATGGTTTAAAAGATCTTAGAGGTGTTAAACCTAGATTTGTTCATAAAAGAGGTAAAAGTTTGAGGGATATTTTGGTACATTCAGTACAACCCAGATATGAAAAGAAAAAGATGTGGTTGCCAGCATGTCATGATGGATGTTTTGAGTGTGGAAATTGTAAATTCTGTCAGTGTATTGTACAAACCAAATCTGTCATTAACCCTAAGACTAAAAGATCATTCAAGGTTAGAGGTTTTATTACTTGTGCAACAGAGGGGGTCATTTATTTGGACTCTTGCACTTGTGGTTGTTTTTATGTTGGTAAAACTAAGAGAAAGTTCAAGGAGAGGGTAGGTGAGCATTTAAGGGCGATCAAGAATGGTGACAGTAAAAATGTATTAGCAATTCATATGGGTAAAGTTGATAATGTCAGTGAACATATATGGTCATTTGTTGGGGTTGAAAACCCCTTGAGAAGCCCTAGAGGCGGAGATTATAATGATATTTTGTTAAAAAGAGAACGGTATTGGATTTTTGCCATGGGGGGGTCAGAAATGCCAGGACTGAATGAAAGAATTGATATAAAACCCTTTCTTAAAAAGTAGTATGATATTGTATTAGTTATACAAAAGTTCCTCTGTTAATAAGTAATTTGTATCCGTTCAATTTATCTTTTAGATTTCAACTTTTGCCACTTGCATGGAAAATGGATCCTTGAGAAATTGAGGTGGACATTAAAATATAGTGGCAGAATTCAATAAGAAATACTTGCTGTTGTAAAGCAAAAAATTTTTTTTAAGTGTGTAGATTTATGGTTGCCACTTGCATGAAAAATGGATCCTTGAGAAGTCAAGATGGACTTTAAAATATAGTGTCAAAATGCAATGTGTGACATTTGTTGTTGTAAGGCACATAAATATAGTGGCAGAATTCAATAGTAAAGCAAAATTTTTTAAGTGTGTAGATTTATGGTTGCCACTTGCATGAAAAATGGATCCCTGAGAAACTAAGATGGACTTTAAAACACAGTGGCAAAATATAATGTGTGACATTTGCTGTTGTAAAGCACATTTTTTAAGTGTGTAGATCATGTTTTTATGGTAATTCTTCTGTATAATTTAGAATTTATTTATTTGGTCATTGTCACTTTGAGATGGTTAAATATAAGCACAGTATTGTATGGTGATGGTATTCTCATGATTAAGCGCCAGGGGGCGTGAAACGCATTGGGAAGATGGTGGTCTTTTAGCTGGATGTGGAAGCAGGGTGTTTTTTGAATAAAATGAAGCACTTTTAGCACCCAGAGTTTGAGCTTCCCTGTGTCTGATTCGAACCTCATCTGGAGCGGTCTGTGTTTACCGGTGCCGGCTTTTTGATTCTGTGCATATTTTCACAAGGTACTAGACGAAGAAAAACTGGTGGGGTCAGTCTTCATAGACCTCACCAAAGCCTTCGACACTGTCAATCACTGTCTCCTCCTGACTCAACTACAGAACCTGGGGGTTACAACCACTGCTGTCTTCTGGTTCAAGGACTACCTAACACACAGAAGACAACATATAAAAATTGGGCACACAGTATCTAGCTCCAATGAGGTATCTTTAGGGGTCCCACAGGGGTCAATACTGTGGCCCTTACTATTCAGCCTCTTCCTAAATAATTTTTCTGAAGCCTGTGACACTAAAATTATACTTTACTCAGACGTCGCTGTACTTATCACCAGCAGTTCATGAATAGTTGCCCTCCACTCTGAGCTGCAAGCATCGTTCTACAAGCTGGAAGACTGGTTCTGTAGCCATAAACTTCTATTAATCTACAAAAAGACCAAGGGGATGCTCACAGCCAGCCCACAGCACAAAAAGAAGCTCCCTTCCCTCACCATCTCCAATAACGTCAAGTGAGCCACTAGAACAAGTTCACTCCTTCAAGTACCAGGGTGTCACCATTGATGACTCCCTCACCTTCACCAAACACATCAACACAGTGGTAAAGGCAGTGAACACCAAGCTGGGTGTACTCAATAGGCATAAAAATTATCTCACTCCAGAGGCCCTCCATCTCTCAGTCTCCAGCTCCATCCTTTCTACCATTGACTATGGATTGGTGGTCTACGGCGCAGCAACAGACACTGCACTAAAAAGAATTTACATTGCCCTCAACAAGGCATGTAGGCTCACAATGGCTGCAGATCAAAATACCCACACCTGCTCCTTTTAAGAGCAGACCAATTGGCTGCCACTAAAGAATAAGATTATATTCCAAACATTTCTCCTTGGAAAAAAAGGCGCTAATGGGTAAAACCCCCCATGCATTTTTAGCATCCTAACACCAAGTGCTACCAGCTATACCACTAGAGGCAGGATCAGTGGGGCCCTATCAACACCTTTCCGCCGAACTGTGCAGGGACAGCATGCTTTCAGCTATAGGGGCCCCCCAATGGCTCAATGAAATCCCTGTGCACATTCTAAACTCCCAATGCATCTCGCAATTCAAAAATGGCCTAAGGCAACACCTTCTTACTAGGACAGTTTGTGACTGCCACTAGGACTCTTACAACTATGATGACCACTCACCCACACTCTCCTTCCCTTTCCTTTAACCCCCACTCTTCCATCTTGCTCTATGCCTCTGCCTTCCTCTCCTCTTCCCCTGTGCATTTCCCCCTGGATCAACCTTATAACCAACCTACTACCACTACCTCCCAACCTCCTAGACAAAGTCACTTCTTTTGGCCGCTCACTCCCACCCCCCCAGTATCCCTTTCCTCTCACCTTGACTCCTCCTCGGACTCTTACACTAGGTGTCACACCTCTTTATCTCCTTCGCTACATACAAACACTGTCCTTTACCTTATTGGAATGCTCTTGATGCTGTACTGTCACCGTTGGTACTATGAATGACATTGTAACCTTATTGTATACTAGCTACCTACTATTCGAGAATTGTATATAAACTGTTTGTTATTGTTGTCATTGTCACTGTTTGACGTGAAACCTTTGTAAAAGAGCTCTGAGCTCAAAGGTATGATCCGAATCCATAAATAAATAAAAATAAATAAAAAACACCTGGGGACTCTTCTGTGGGCACACTGTAGACTCCTATTGCCCTACACAGGTCTGCATGATCATGATACCTGACTGCATCACTGCTAAATGCCACCCAAAGTGCAGTGTGGTGGTGCAGCAGTCTGTGTACATGCCAAAGGACTAGGGAAGAAGAACCTATAATGCAGTGATGTACTTGGCCTCTTGTCTACAAGCATTGTTCTTGTCCAGGCTGTCAGCTTTTGCCTTTACTAGGCAGGCTCAAGCTCCCACCTGGCACTGTTTGCAGGAGTAGCGCATGGACTCTAAGACCAGCTCTGGGGTGGTCTAAGCCTCAGTGTGATCTGTTGCATTCAGGTGGTAATAAAACTTGCAATGTATGGGGATAGAAACAGTTCAAATAGTACAAACAAACACATTGAAATGCAGGAAAACACTCACAACCCAGAGTAATTTGTTTTACTTTGTTTTATACTCTCTCTGACTCTCTCAGGTTTTAGGAGTGTGGTAGTGTTAGTAAAAAGCTACTTAGAAGTTAAACAGTTTTAATATTTTTTGGTTTAACTATATGGTAAAAGCTCAGGAGTACTGCTGTAGGGTCTTACCTGACCTGCTGAGTTCTTACTAACTAAGCATCTTCTCCCTGCCTGGTCTATTGCTATGACTCTATCCTCTTGTCCACCCCCTCCCTCACCCCAAGTGACTTTCCATTATACTCCTATTCCCCCTTCTTCCTCTCCTCCCTTCCTCTCTCCATGTTATGCTACCATTACCACACAATCTACCCCATGTCTGTATCCCATACTATCGTCACTTCAACAGTCCCTGCCCTTATCTACAGCTATCCTTTCTTTACCTTCTATCTCTACCTCCTCTCCCCACCACCTCCATAGTGCCCTTGCCCCAGCCAACATAGCCACCCTGTTATATTCATTTTTCCAACCCCCTCCACCTTGTTGTCTGTCCCCTCCTACCTCTGTCCTATCATCCTCTGTCCTCCCTTCCCTCTCACCTTATCCCACCCTGCCTAGGCCACTATCTTTACTTTCCTTGCTGGCCATGCAGTTTCTATTTCCCTCATGAGATACTATCTTGTTACCCAGAGCTAACCATTTATCTAACTCCTAGCTTTAGTGCGCCAATGTATATATGATGTAAATATTATTGTCCTATTTTCTTCTCATGGATTATTCGTGTGTTTAATGCATACTACTTTGTATATGCTTGTGTAATGTCCCTGTTGTTAATCAGGACCTCCTTGTAAATGATCCTGCTCAACAGAGTTTTTTCCTGCCAATAAACTTGAACTTGAACTAAGGAGGCAGCTGGCCCCACCCTGCCCTTTTTTGTAACCTTGTGAAGGAAAGCTTAGAGAAGCAAGTGCAGCTTGGATGATGGTGGAAGCAGGTTTGGGGTTGGATGTGCATATGTTAAGCCCTTTACCTTCATTTACTCATACAGGAAACAGTCTATCAATCAGCATTTAAAAGTGTAGCATTTATATAGTATTTACTTTTGTATGTGTCATTTATTGCATTGTCTTTTGTGGAATGTGAATTTTACCATGCATATGTAAGTACCATTAAGTAGGGATCAAATGACCTTGTGGGAGGGCTATAAAAGGCAGCTTCTTTAGCAGCTGTGGGAGGGAGATGAAGAGTGACTCAGAGGAAGGAAGAGAGAGAAGGTCATTTGAAGCTGGGCTGCTGATACACACCAAGGCTTCTCTACAGATTACAAGCTGTCTGAAGCTTCACTCCCTGTCATTCCAGGAATAATGTGTGCCAGCATTATTCCTGAGGAATGTTTTATCATGAAGGTACTGTCAGTACACTGCATTGTTCAAAGTGATCCTTTCTTAAAGGTATAACCTCCTGAAGTTCAGTGTACAATGTTTGTTATTTTAGTTTGTTATTTTGTCTCCAATAACATGACAGGCATACTTTTATGCACCTCATAAGCTGTGTCTTGGCTCATTCTAACTGTACCACATCACAATGCTAAGAACTGACATTTTAAATCTGTAAAACTCAAAGATCAATTAATATTTTTCAACAAACCAACAAGGAGTACTATTCCAGGGCAAGCCCCTTCTACCCTGAAAATTTCTGAACAAAATTCCAAACCATCTGGGCTGTAGATGAGAGCAAAAAGCGAACAAACAACAACAAAGAAAAAAACAGCAAATCTCCCCCCCGATTTTTCTACCTTTTGCTCTGTGTAGATCCTGGAATCTGCACATCTGACTGTCACAAAACTTGCCAAATCAAAAGACCTTGACCCCCAGATTACACACACAGAATTTTGCACAATTCCTTTGAATGGGAGTGAAGCTATTAAGGTGCAAAATTAGGGGTTTAACATTAAACTCCCTACTCCATCTGAATAATAGGGGTGCTACCGCACCCCTATTTTATAGATATAGATGTAGCTATAGATACAGATATATAGAAATATAGATATATATCCCAGCCAACAGCTTTTCAAGTGTATATGTAACCTTTGGAATGAGATGGTTATGACATAATTGTTACTTACATTGCAGTACTGCTAATTCTTATTGATTGCAGAGCTTAGTTGAAACACTTCAAATGTTTTTTCCTTTTAGTCATACATTGTTTCTACTGATAGATTTGATTCCCACATATATAAATCATCAGTATGCTGCAGAAATGCATGGAAACAGTCAAATCTGCAAATCTGACCTGCAGCCCAACCAGATCAGCTATACTCTCATAGAAAAAAATGTGAAGACAAAAACATTATCATAAAGTATTTTGGGAGTAACTAGGCAAAATAACTTGCAGCTCTATACTATGTCTTGTCAAATCCCCGTAGTCATACTAGGAATAAATGTGATGCACTGATTCTCTGGGTATTATTGTGGGACAGCAGCTGACTAGGAATCGGGGGCCTGTCTGGGAGGATCAGAGCTTATACAGAGGTGATTTTAATTTTAATTTTTTAATTTTTATTTTAATGGTATCTTAAAGAACACCTGTGAGTGGGTGCTCATTTATGGGTTCCACATCAGTTACAAGGATAAATTGAACAGGTACATAGCATTACATTACAAGGCATTACATTGGTCTGGCCTGCATCTATTTGGGAGGGGCCCCACAGTTCTCAAAGGATAGTTTAAACATTATTTTGATGACTGTTTAAACCAACCTGGGGGTGGAAAAAAAAAGGGGAAGCAGAAACTGCTGCCCACAGGCTGAGATAAATTTTAAGGAGATCCTGAAAGGAGGATGGAGGAAGTGATAAAAGGGTACCTGGCCAGAATTAAACCTAGTATTGGCACTTACCAGAGGTGGGAGCTCATAAAGCTGAGAGTAGTGGAGGCAACCAGATCCTACAGCAATTCCCAGAGCAAGAAGACTAGATCAAAGAAACCTAGCTGGGTGAACAATGAGGTTAGGGAAAAGGAAAGAAGGAAAAGAGATTCCATTAGGAGGTACAAAAAAAACATGGATGGGTACCTGAAGGAATCAAAGAAGGTGACAAGGGCAGTAAGGGCAGCCAATGCATCTAAGGAGCTCAGATTGGCACAGGGCATTAAGAAGAGGGAGAAGGACTTCTTCAGGTACATCAGGGAGAAAAGGAGCTGTAAGGACCATATAGTAAGGATTAGGAAGGAAGGGAGGTGGGTGGAAGCAGGGGGTGATAAGGCAGAAGCACTAAATGATTACTTTTGCTCAGTATTTAATAAGGAGAAGGGAGGGATGATACCCAAGGGGGAAGGGAGGACAAGAACAGAGGGGAATGGGGTGATGGATGGGAAAATCACAGAGGGCAGGGTTCTGGAGAGTTTCAGGGCACTGAAGGTGGACAAGGCACCAGGCCCAGATGGCATCCACCCCAGGGTACTGAAGGAGCTTACAGAGGTTCTGGCAGGACCTTTGGCAGACCTAGTCAGTGCCTCACTACACTCAGGGTGTGTACCTCAGGACTGGAGGGTGGCTCATGTCGTGCCCCTCCACAAAAGTGGCCCCAAGGATGAACCAGGGAACTACAGACTGGTGAGCCTCACATCCATCATGGGTAAACTGATGGAGACTATCCTGAAGGAGAGGCTGGTGTCCCTCCTGGAGGCCAAAGGGCTACAGGACAGCAGACAGCATGGCTTCATAAGTGGCAGATCCTACCAAACCAACCTGGTGGAGTTCTATGACTGGGTAACTAGGCAATTGGATGGGGGCCCTGCAGTGGATGTCCTGTACATGGATTTTAGTAAGGCATTTGACTCAGTGCCACAAAGGAGGCTGGGAAGTAAGTTAGAAGGCACATGGGTGGGTGCAAAGCTGGTGAGATGGGTAGGGAACTGGTTTGAGGGAAGGCAACAGAGGATGGTGGTGGATAGGGAGCTCTCGTCCCCAAAAGTAGTGATGAGCGGTGTTCCATAGGGCTCGGTGTTGTGACCATTGTTGTTTGGAATATTCATTGCAGACATCTCATTGGACATCAAGAGCAAGACCAGTCTGTTTACTGATGACACTAAGATGGGAGCAGTGGTGGATGATGTAGGGAGATGGCAGGGGGAGCAGGATGATCTGGCAAAGTTGGAAACCTGGTCAGACACCTGCAACTGAGGTTCAATGCCAAAAAATGCAAGGTGCTGCATTTTGGAGCAAAAAACAAAACAAACAAGGAGAAGTTACTAGCTGGGGGGGACTGCTGCTAGCTGAGACAAAGGAAGAGAAGGGTCTGGAGGTGCTCATTACAAGATCAATGAAGAACTTAGCACAATGTAGGAAGGCAGTTGCAAAGGCCAACAAAATGCTGGGTTGCATTGCAAGGGGTATATCCTCGAGGAGGGGGAAGTGATTCTGCCACTGTATAGATCACTAGTTAGACCACACCAGGAGTACTGCAGGCAGTATTTGTGCCTATATCTGAAGAGGGACATTAGGTTACTGGAGTGGGTGCAGCACAGAGCAACAAAGATGATCCAGGGGCTGGAGGACTTACTATATGATAGAAGACTGAGGGAGCTGAACATGTACTCACTGGAGCAGAGGAGGGATGGGGGGATATGATTGAAACATTCAAGTACATGAAATGAATAAACCAAACATGTACTGAGAGTCTGTTCAAAGTAAGGGAGGGGGGGAGGGACACCCAGGGCCATGACATGAGACTTGAGGGAGGAAGGTTCCAGAGGGAGATGAGGAGACACTTTTTTACAGAGAGGGTGGTAGTTGGGTGGAATGTGTTACCAGCAGAAGTGGTATCCACTAGAACAGTGGGCTGCTTCAAAAGGGACTGGGAGAGGGAAAAGGGAGGGTCAGGGAGGGAGGGGGAAGGAGAGGCAGCTGCAGAATAAGGGGTGCTATCTGCACATTTGAGCAGACTTGATAGACCACTAGGCCTTTATCTGCTGGCAAATTTTTTATGTTTGTATGAGAGTCCCACTTCTGTGCAAGTTATTCAAGGGGTAGTGGTTAGCACACAGAAGAGAAGAGGGAGGAAGGGGATACATAGGAAAAAGGGAGAAGCAATAGGAATAGAAATTACAAAACCTGGAAAGCCGTGTGTGCTAATGCTAAAAGTCTGGGGAATAAGATCCCAGACATAGAGGCCATCATGGCAGAGGCTGAGGTGAATATTGCGGCCATTACAGAGTCATGATACACCATCAGCCATTACTGTGCCATGGTCATACCAGGTTACAAGATGTTCAGAAGGGACAGGATAGGAAGGAAAGGAGGTAGTAGTGCTTTTTGTGAGGGAAAGCATAAAGGCAACAATAATACAGGTACCTCACAGAGGCAGAGGTGCTGTGGGTTACACCAGTCAAAAACTGGAACCACTATTTGGATAGGTGTGACATACAGGCATCTTGCATAGGGGAGGACTTAAACAAAA